>CM070618.1:9629261-12029261 GCA_036346255.1 Ampelocalamus luodianensis
TAGCTAAGGGAAGTCCTGGGATCCTTTGTTGGCCTCGGGAGGTCTGTGAGTCTTAAGACCGGGAGGTCGTGAGAGTGCTGTGACTTGAGGGTGATCTTTGTAAAAATGGCGGGCCGCGATTTAGAGGGTGGTCTTTGTAAAATGGGAGGTCTTGACCAGATGGGTGGTTTCGTTAGGAGGGTGTTCTTTGTAAACCGGGGAGGTCACGATGAGGAGGGTGGTCTTTGTAAAATGGGAGGTCATGACCTAGGGGTGGTGCAGTGCGAAAAGACCAAAGGGGTGGTCTTGAGGAGGAGATCCTTGAATCAAGGAGGTAAGGTGCGGCAAGCAGAGCCATCTCGCTTTTGATCGGGCGGTTCAAAATGAGATGAACGCTCGAACCGCACGAACCTCATTTCTCCATCGGGACGTCCGTTTGATCGAATGGTCCGACGGAGTGGATGGCGTAGCTAGATGGGTGGTCTTTGTGGATTGGGAGATCATGGCCAACGAGGGTGGTTTTGTAAAGGGAGGTCGTGGAAGCATTGTGCCCGAGAGAGGTCTGGAATTTCTATAACCGAGTCTGGATGCATTAAGACCTAGGGAGGTTTGGGAGCATTACGACCAGGTGAATGTCGTAGGAGTGCTATGACCTAAGGAGGTCGGGTGTGGGTTACGACCAAGGGGTGGTTTTTGCAGAAGACCGGGGAGGTGGTCCCTGAGGAGGAGGTCTTGCGGTCGAATGGGTAAGATGCGGTGAAGCGGGGTTGTAGAAAAAGCCGAGGAAGGAGATTTTATCACCAAAGCCTCCAACATACTCAAAGACCTAGCTTTTTGGAGAGTAGTTGAAGTTTAAATTAGTCCATTGCCGACACATTCGAATGAACCAGTGTGGAACCTATAGGAAGAACCAAAGAAACCCCTAGAAGAAGCACAAGGTAGCCTGCATTGGGAGGAGCACTTGGCCTTTAGGAACTTACCAGTATACCGCTATGATGACGAGCTAGTCGAAGTCGGTCTAGCGACTGTGGACAACAACTACAGAGGGACTCCTTGCCGCTGCGGTGGTCCAAGGTCTAGGGAAAGAGAGGGGTCTTCAGTCTTTAGGGCGGCTCCTAGGGCGTCAACGGCCAAGGTGGAAATGTGATGGCACTCGACCAGGACGAGTGTCTGAGCTAATCTAGAGCTCCAGCTCGCTTGGGGAAGAGAGGTGGGACTTGGTTCTTGAAATGGTGGGAAAAGTGATGAGGGGGCCTGAGGCTGCTATATATAGGCGTTTTGGCAGCACCCGACAAGGTGGAGTGGTGGTATTGTTGATGGGGTCGGCAACACAGTGCTGACAATAGGGTGGCTTTGGGCGACGACACTTTATGGCCGAATGATAGCTGCCGCCCACACGCCCTGCTTTGACCACTGATGGTCGTGTGGGCTGTGAGCTAACCGGATGAGGGACTAGTGGTCTCCAAGTGGAAATACATTCCTTAAGTCCAAGTCCTCAGGCCTCAGAACTCTTTGACCTTATGCTATTCACCTTGTTGGAAAGGTATGATGCAGTCAACTTCAAAACTTAAGAAGGTAACCAAGAAACGCAACAATAGTTTATCTCATAAAAAGTTTATTAAAAAATCCCATATTTTTGCCTTTATGAAGTTTTGGGCTGTTACAGTCATCAAAACTAGGTTTCATTACTAGTAAGCCTGCTTGCACGATGAGATTAAGTATGTGGCACATGCATCTCTGGTGGAGGACAAAATGACCAGTGTAGGACTCCAGATATGGTGCGAGAAACTCCATGGCCGTCGAGTTAGCTGAGGCATTGTCAAGAGTGATTGTAATAATTTTGTTCTCTTTTAAAATTCTTAATGACCTCTAATACATGTGCCTCATCGATTGTCTGAACCCTATGACTCACTTGTTCAAGTTGTAATCGTCATCTAAGTAATGTGCAACAACACTAAGATAGCTTCGCCTTTGATGGGATGAAGTCCATATATCTAAGGTTAAAGCAAAAGAAAATGTAACTTTTAGGAAGTTCTCTATCAAACTTGCTAATTTATGTTGGTACAGTTCTACTATGTCACGCGTAGTTGTTCTCCTATTGATGTGTCAGTATTGTAGGTAGAAACCGCGTTGGATCATTCTTTCAAAACTAGAGCTTTCACCCATCTTAATCGGAAGATCCTCAGTAACTATACATCTAGCAATTTCATCTCTAGCAACCTAAGGGTTGTACATCCATGTACTCACCGAACCATCGGCCCCAAAGTTAAGCTGGGACTGGATGTCCCCCCTTGCATTCGTCCAACCGCTATCTTCTTCAAACATGCCTCTGTGTGCCGCTTGAGATGACTTGTTCCTCCACCTGAGTGTGCAGATAATCTAGAATGACAATATTTACAAATAGCATATGGTACCTGGCGCCTATCCTACATTTATGTGGTGTACTCCATATGCTGCCAGCACCATGCACGTCGACCGCCGGAGCCTACTACTTGCATCGATAGATCGAGCCCGAAGTCCGGGGTGAACAAGTGGGCAGCATCCATGGTGGAGAAGTGGGCAGCCTCAAAGCTCACCATTTCGCCCATATGACGGTCATCCATGCCATAGTCTCCCATGCCGGGAGAGTTGGCGGATCGATCTCTATCTCTATCTCTTGCACTTCCTTGGGGAGGACTACGAGTCTTGGGTGTCCTCTCCTGCTCCCCCTCGACTTGTTATTACCAAACATATTGTTGTGTGGTGAGAAGAGAGTAGTACTAGACTATCAGCACAAAGCTAGAATTTAGAAAGCAACGAGAGAAGACAGAGCATGGAGAGAACAAATGATGGTTGTGCAATGAAGAAATGAGGAGGGGGAGAGAATTTATAGGCTGAGCTGCTGAGGAGAAGTGAATGTTAGGATTTGTCTGTTGCCTCTCTACCTCACCTCTGCAGCCACGCTCTCTGTCTTGTCACTGCAAAAGACACTGCCACTGCCATGAAGCTGCTGCACTCCATCTCCTCCCCCAACGTCTCTCGACCTCCTCTCCCCAACGACACTCCATCTCCTCCCCCAACAACCTCCACTCTGCCTGCCTCCCTTTCTTCCCCGCCTCTCTCCGTGTCCATCTCCTGAGTCCCGTCCACCTCTCTGAGAACCCGTAGTAATTAAACTCATCTAAACCGTAATAAGCAGTAAATTGAAATTTTCTCAATAGTAATTATAGACAAATTACTCTCATGACAATTCAATAATATCTGAGATTATATTATCAAGATGCAGCATCCAAATTACAATATGAGTCTTACAACAAAAATACAACATTAATACAAACTTGGAAATTATTACAAGAATCCATATCCATAAAATATAAGTGAAATTGAAAGTAATAATACAACATTGTTACATTCTCAAAATAATTACAAGAATTAATTACAACAGATCGAAATAATAAGATTACAACTCGAGTACATTACAAAAGAATAAAATAAAACTCTTGCATGCATATCACCGAAGCCGAAGCCTTTCATTGTCTGTATATCACCAGTCGTTGAACCTTCCTCGACCCATATTTCCATTGTTCACCAAAAACTCAGAATACGATTAGCAAATGCGAGCGATAAAATAGAGTTAGAATAAAGAGAGACTATTGTCAGAATAAATGAAGCTCATCGAGGTTCCCTAACTGACCTAGGTCAGTCGGCACTGTCTCGGTTTGGTGGGTTTCATCACCTGATAATTTTAGAAAATCCAACACCCACTTTTCCTGACTTACCTTAACTGTAGAAAATCTGGTGAATAGTGATCCATGGACCATCAGTCCATAACTATTGCCCAAGCAAACAACCCATTGTAAGAGAGTAGGAGATAAGGGGAGGGTGAAATGGGAATGCATAGGGAAGGACTTCTCCATGTTCACTGGTCGAAACCAAGGTTCAAAGCGATGTCCTCCATTATTCTTCTGCTGCGGACTCCCTGCTTGAAGGCTCTGATAACAGATGAGTCAGAAACTTTTGGAATTGAATTACGAGCCTGACTAAAATGCCTGATGAATTGACGTAGAGTTTTGTGGTCGTTCTGTCTTATTCGGTGCAGGTCGTCCTCCTTTTCAGGGCGGTTGTAGGTGCCCTGGAAGTTCGCCAGCAGAAGGTCGTAGAGGTGTTACCACAAGTATATCGACTCGAGTGGCTGGTTTAGTAGCCACGATCGAGTAGACCCTTCGAGCACAGTCGGAAGGTAATTTGCTACTACATGCTCTCCTCCTCCTACTACTACTCGGACAGCTGTTAATGTAGCTGTGGACCGATCTTCCGAAAGGTAGCGATATTGTAATATCCCGTTTAAAAAATAAAACAAATAAGTGATTAGTACTGAAATTAAATAGAATTAGAAAAGAAAAATTCAGAAGTTAGAAAGAGTATTAGAACTCGACCTTGGCCCATAGCTTTTGGCCCAACCGAGGAACCACTTAAAGGGGGAGGCAAACCCTAGCCCTACATTGTAGTGGAGTATCTTGTGCACGATGCTCTGATGGCCGCCGCACTGTAGCACCTCCTCCCATGGCAGCCCCTCCCGCCCCGGCAGCTCCTCCACCGGCGCCTCCACGCACGACTCTCCCGGTGCACGACTCCCGCCGCCGGCCATGGGAGGAGGAAGGAGGTGAGTAGAGGAGGCCGTCTTGGGGGTGGAGATCGTCGTCGTCACGCGTGTTCGTCAAGGGTAACCGCTGTCCCATCGTCTAGATGTTTAATTGTTGTTTTTCTAGCAATGTCGGGTTTAGATCGCGTTCTGTCCAGATTAGTGCGTGGCTGTTTTCGTATCCTTAGAAGCAGAATCTGGAGACCCCATCTCCTAGAGATATGTGGGGTTTCTTCTTAGGTTTAAGTGGCCGCCAAGAACGCCCAAATCCGATTAACGGTTAGAAAGTTATGATTTGTTTAGTGCTGCTGTCCCAAAATCCTGACGAGAATCTGCAGTTAACTTGTTAATTAAGTAAGAATTTGATAAGTGCCGAATTGGAACTTGGGATCTCCTAGAGAGTTGTAGGATATCTCGTTATCTTTCATTGCCGACAAGAATCACGTCATTTGGACCTCTGTAGCAAAAGTTATGATTTTATTCTTATTGGGTCTATGCTGTGGAATGGTTGCTGGTCTGACAGGTTTTAGTGTTTCGACCTAAGCGTATATTTAGAGGACAAATAGGAGGGTCTCGCCATAACGAAAAATGTAGATAATCCTTCCAGCTTTCAGGAAAAGTAAATATCATGAAATGCGGATGAATGTATAGAAAGTTATGATATTTTTATTGTTGCTGTCCAGAGACCCGACGCAAAAATTGATGGTTTGTTGAATGGCTTGGTAGGGCTAGTAAAGGACCGAATCAGAGAACCTCACCAACTAGGTTTAGAAGCGGAATTCAATAACCTTTTCAGAATGTCCAAGATCACTTCATTTGGATTTCTGTACAAGAAGTTATGATTTTTTTCGAAGGGGGCTGTTCTCTGAAAGGAAATCGCAGCCGATAATAGAGTCGGGGATCGCGTCGAGTGGACGATGAGTTCATTTGTGATTACAGTTTTGTTATTAGACCTACATGGTAGCCTTAGCATGTCTCATTTATATGTCCAGTGTGGGTTTGGCTCGGGAGCAGTACCTTATCCTCGACATCCACCTTCGCACAGTTGAGGCAAGTACAATTTTAGTAGACAGATGTTGAATGAGTGTTGAATTGATTGTTTGTGGTGAATGTCATTTGTTTAGTTAGTTTGAGTATGGAAGTGGCTTATATATGATCCTGTTACTGAAATGCATCTCTATGATGAAGTATGCTTATGAATGTTTTTGTTACTGTATTGCAAGTGCATTAAGGAATAGCATTGAACTTATTGAGTGGAGTCTTGTGTTATATTAGATAATGTTTGGTGTGAACCATGAATGTTTATATGATGTGAAAATTATAGTTAGTGTGTAGTGGTGCATATGTTATATACTACGCATTGATGTTGGAAAAGTATGATACCTAAGGATGAGAAAGTTGTATTATGAATAGTCTACTTGTATGCCATGAAGATGTGAATGCATTTGTTCATTTATTGTTCTTATTGAAATTGCATACACACGCATCATGTTGGCATTTATGGGCTCGGTCACGAGTTGACCATGCTATTCTTGAGATCCCGTCATAATGATGACGGGCAAAGATCCCCATGCTCGTGGAGCATGGGCCTAGATCCCCACATTGGTGGTATGTGGGCAATTGGTCCCCTGTGCTAGAAGGCACGAGCATGGGTGTGCATTGACGGATGCACACCCGCGTCTGAGTGTAATGCTAAGAGACAAAGTAAAGGATAAAGTGAAAGTTGAGCATCTTGCATAGCATGTGCATGGTTTATCCTAAATGTTGTGAAGTGTATTGAGTTGTTGAATTACCATTAAGAATGTTGTCTTTGATTATAGTGTACTTGTCGAGTCATCGAACTCACCCTTGTTGTTGTTGTTTGTTTAGGTACCTCTCAAAAGGGCGACATGCATGGGAGGGCATAGTTATAGTTTTGAAGCAACGCCACGAACATTGAGATTATAATTCAATAAAGTTAATCATGCTTAAATAATGAATAAACTGCTTAAGGGCTTCTCTTTTGGTTATGCCTTATGTTGGATTTGTGTAATAGCGTTGATTAGCATAATATGGATGTCTTTATGATTATGTTTTGAATTGGAAGACTGGTTAATTGATTATTGTTATTGTTTCTTGTGCGAACCTCCTGGTATGATTATTTATACAAAGGAGGTTCTGCGATATTTTTTGTAAAGTGCCTTAGAATTAATTTGTTTTATGCTATTATGGTAGCATTCCGGGCTCATGATGGGTCAGGTGTTCTGATTGGTATCGAGCGGGCTTTAGGTCCGTGGTAGTTGAAATATTAAATTGACACAATCGTGCACGATGGGTGGGTTGGGTTTTTGCATTGCATATACGCTTCCGTTATGTTGTATTGTTGATCTCTCATTATGATCGATATATCTATAGTATTATACCAAGGTTATTAGGTGTGGGGATAACCCATGTTGAGAGATTGGGGTCGTGGTTGTGGCCCCGGCTTTACTGTGCTACACTACTGTTCATAGTAGGGTAATAGTGATTATCTTTGGAGAGGTTGTTCTCTTTCCTAATTTTGATTTGGTCTACTCTGGTTCAATCGTGCTTGATGAATTTCTCTTGGATTAGTAGTTCCTTCCGGTTGATGCGTTTCCACTGATTTAATTTGACCCTTTAAAGCAAGCCTTGTTCTTCCAACTGTTGAGCTGCTTGCAGTTGATGGGTTTCAATTGGTTTATAATTGTTTTATAGAGCAAATGTTGTCTTTTCTGACACTTGAGCTATTCTTGCTATTTGTGAATGTCGTCATTGGAATTTTTTTTCCTTATTATGAGAGTTCTACCTTCTTGTTGGCACACTTGACCCATTTATTCGCTTGGCATTGCGGGTAATGAAAGTTTTTTTGTTGCAAGTTCCTTAACCTGTGAAACCTTTGGCTTATGTATTTCTCTTGGATTATTTCGAGTGATTAAGTTCTATGCCTCTTTTCCTAAAAAAAAAGTTAAAACTCTGTTGCGGTGTCTTGTTGTGATTAAATGGGAGGTGGTAATCATCTAGATTAATTGTTATAGCATAAATTATCAAGAAGGGACATTTATGGAGCATAATTGGTTTTAACCTAGAGCTTTGTAATTGAAGTTGATTAAGTGGATGCTGTCTTTTAGTAGTTCTTGATGAACTGTGAGTAAAGGTATGCTTACACCTACTAGGAATCCGAGATTTATTAAAAAAATGTGAGGTATTGATGATCTTACATAATCACAAGATTGAAACCTACGTATATCGGATTAGAGGAATGTTGAGGTAGTACTCTGTGGCCGGTGATTAAAGGAGATGGTGTTATTAAATCTTTAGTTAAACCCTAAGTATATAGTGGAATGTTGACTTTGTGTTCATAAATGGATAGGTGATGGTAAAATGGTAGGGCCCTATGAGCATATGCGTGATGAATACCATTGTCGATTGTTAGTGATAGATGAAGTGTGTGTTGAGCAGCACTAATAGTTGGATGGATAAATGATAAGTGATATCTGAAATCGTGTTTTGCGAAATTGTTATTTGATAAGCATGATGTTGTTGAAAGAGGTTTATTTTAACCGTATGGGTTGTATTTCTTTTGGAGAGGTTGAAGATGGGATCGAGAGGCTCGGATGACTTTCACTAAGAGTGTATTATTTCGTTGTTAATGTGATTGTCAATAAGGGATTATGAAGATAATAGTGAATGTTTTGTATGAAGGATTGGATCGCTTGCTCGACACTGGATTAGGTGAAAAGGTTTCTAGTTTTGGTCCGCGATCTTTCGACCTCATGTTGATATGGTAACCGAATTTGTTTTGAGCAACATGAAATGTTGAGAGGTTTTTTAGCTCCCTAGTGATCCGTATGATGTGGTCTTCAAATCTCTTCTTGGTGGAGTTGGCATGGTGATTTGCACCCAAAGAAAGTTGCTTTCTTTGTTAAAGGAAAATGGAGTCAAGTTTTGTAACTTGTGGTTATTGAAGTTTGTTTAAAGATTTTGATCTTACTCATAAGAGTTTTTCCGAATCTCAAAAGCAAAGTTTTATTTCCGTTTGAGGCTTGTTATTCTCTGCTTGTGGGACGTGTGCCCTCAATTATGATTTTATCAGTTTATTCTCTAGATCATTGTTATTTGATTGTCTCTCTTGATCTTCTAATTCTTGTAAGTGGTAACGTTTTCTTCAGCTGAAATTTATTTCTATTTGCCTCTTCTTCTAAGAAAGGGTTAATCGAACTAAGTTGCAAAGTATCTTCTGATGTGATCCGCAATGAAATAGTGGTGGTCTAGTGGATGACTCAGTGAACCTTTGGGAGAGGCATTGAGTAATAAATTGGTTTATTGAACCTTAGAGAGGATTTGATTTAAATAGGTGTTTGACTTTGGAGTTAACAGATTTCGTGGTCGCAACTAGGAGGACCTATAGCGAGATGTGGTCCAAGGTTGCGCACAATGTGTGCGAACATTAGAGTTAGCAAGTATGGATAACTTGATCAAGAACATATTTATGTATGGATGTTAGTGATTGAGTATGTTTGAATCCTAGTCAATTAGTTAGGGTTTTGTGAATGGGTATATTGTGGTCGAGTAGCCGCTTTTGCTTGGTGTGGGTTGGAGAAGGTCTAAGATTGATGAAACGAGTTAACTTGAGTGGTTACTTGATTGGTGACGAATGCTAACATTAATAACTAAGGTTATTGTTGAGTGTATGAAATTCGAGTCTTGAGATCCGAGGGTTACCTATCAAGAATACCGAAAATTTATTGTAAGAGTCTTAGAGGTTGAATTGGGTTTACATTTTCACACTAGCATCTTGGTTCCCGTGATTAGGTTCCAAGAGATATGGTGAACTTTGATAGAATCTTTTGGATGCACTAAATGAGCGTGAATGTGGTAAATTTCAAGTCGATTATCCTAAAAGATTGAGATGATGTGATTGTGGCGAAATCTATATTGTGGTGTGTTGGGAATTATTTATCAAAGTAATTCCTTTGTGTAGAGAAGTTGATCGAGTATGTTATTATGGGTTGGAAGAGTCTCTCTACATAGGCGTGGAATATGTGTTCACCTTGAGCATAGCTTTGAGGTTGCCAAACTAAAGGAAATGAATTAGTATGTTATGTGATGATTGGAATCTCATGGTTTAAGAGAAAATTGAAGTCTTACAAGAAAGTTTGAAAAAGGGTATTATTCTCGGATAATGAAATGTTTCCGGTTTTTTTAGCATAGTCTCTATGACAAAGCAAATATAAATTGGGAAGATTCTCCTTGGTTTGCTGATTCTTTTGGTTTTTAAAAAATGGTTATTTTGGTCATTTGAGTGATTTAGCCTCTCGCTATTGTGGTGTTTCTTTGCAACTTTGCCAACTTGAAAGGTGGAAAAGTTTTCTTGATATATTTATTGATTTTGGATTGAGCTTTTCTAGTGGGAGATGGTTTTGAGTTGGATGCATTATGACACTTGGTTTTCCGTTGAGTTCTTGGATAAGTGAGTTGGTAGGCGAGTTCTTTGTACGTCCCTTGTCAAAGGAGATCTTTGCTTGCATAGGTAAAGTGATCGATCGAGAGTTGGAATTAGAGTTCCGTGTGTTTTTGTGCGGATGGTGTAATTCGGTACAAAGGGAAGTTTAACCAAAGGTGTGTTGGATAGGTTCCGATAGTTCTGGAGTTTTGTAGATTGGCGTGTCGTTAGGACCATTTCGAGTACATGCGCGAGTACGCAATGTCTTGTATATTCAGTCTTTGAGTGAGTACATGAGAGGTCCAAGTTTGAGATTTTGTTAGAGTTGGCCAACAAATAAGAACCTACCTTTGAGTCCGTGTGTTGAGTGTACTGTAAAGGTCGAGACTAGTGTTGAGGTGTAAGAGGTTAGTATCCGTCAAGGCGATGTGATCCCATAAGTCCGAGAGGAAGCAACTTGTGAATTGGAATCTTGTATGAGCGAAAGAATACTGAGTTGTTTACTTGATGCGTGTTAATTGTGATTAATTTCAGTGTGGTGTTCTTGCAAATAGAGCGACAAGTAGAATTCGGGTCGAATTACTGTTTAAGGGGTAGAATGTAATATCCCGTTTAAAAATAAAACAAATAAGTGATTAGTACTGAAATTAAATAGAATTAGAAAAGAAAAATTCAGAAGTTAGAAAGAGTATTAGAACTCGGCCTTGCCCATAGCTTTTTGGCCCAACGAGGAACCACTTAAAAGGGGAGGCAAACCCTAGCCCTACATTGTAGTGGAGTATCTGTAGCACGATGCTCAAAGAGCCGCATGACTGTAGCACCTCCTCCCATGGCAGCCCTCCCGCCCGGCAGCTCCTCCACCGCGCCTCCTGTGCACGACTCTCCCGGTGCACGACTCCCGCCGCCGGCCATGGGAGGAGGAAGGAGGTGAGTAGAGGAGGCCGTCTTGGGGGTGGAGATCGTCGTCGCTCACGTCGTTCGTCAAGGGTAACCGCTGTCCCATCGTCTAGATGTTTAATTGTTGTTTTCTAGCAATGTCGGGTTTAGATCGCGTTCTGTCCAGATTAGTGCGTGGCTGTTTTCGTATCCTTAGAAGCAGAATCTGGAGACCCCATCTCCTAGAGATATGTGGGGTTTCTTCTTAGGTTTAAGTGGCCGCCAAGAACGCCCAAATCCGATTAACGGTTAGAAAGTTATGATTTGTTTAGTGCTGCTGTCCCAAAATCCTGACGAGAATCTGCAGTTAACTTGTTAATTAAGTAAGAATTTGATAAGTGCCGAATTGGAACTTGGGATCTCCTAGAGAGTTGTAGGATATCTCGTTATCTTTCATTGCCGACAAGAATCACGTCATTTGGACCTCTGTAGCAAAAGTTATGATTTTATTCTTATTGGGTCTATGCTGTGGAATGGTTGCTGGTCTGACAGGTTTTAGTGTTTCGACCTAAGCGTATATTTAGAGGACAAATAGGAGGGTCTCGCCATAACGAAAATGTAGATAATCCTTCCAGCTTTCAGGAAAAGTAAATATCATGAAATGCGGATGAATGTATAGAAAGTTATGATATTTTTATTGTTGCTGTCCGAGACCCGACGCAAAAATTGATGGTTTGTTGAATGGCTTGGTAGGGCTAGTAAAGGACCGAATCAGAGAACCTCACCAACTAGGTTTAGAAGCGGAATTCAATAACCTTTTCAGAATGTCCAAGATCACTTCATTTGGATTTCTGTACAAGAAGTTATGATTTTTTCGAAGAAATGTGTTCTCTGGAAGGAAATCGGCACCGATAATAGAGTCGGGGATCGCGTCGAGTGGACGATGAGTTCATTTGTGATTACAGTTTTGTTATTAGACCTACATGGTAGCCTTAGCATGTCTCATTTATATGTCCAGGTGTGGGTTTGGCTCGGGAGCAGTACCTTATCCTCGACATCCACCTTCGCACGGTTGAGGCAAGTACAATTTTAGTAGACAGATGTTGAATGAGTGTTGAATTGATTGTTTGTGGTGAATGTCATTTGTTTAGTTAGTTTGAGTATGGAAGTGGCTTATATATGATCCTGTTACTGAAATGCATCTCTATGATGAAGTATGCTTATGAATGTTTTTGTTACTGTATTGCAAGTGCATTAAGGAATAGCATTGAACTTATTGAGTGGAGTCTTGTGTTATATTAGATAATGTTTGGTGTGAACCATGAATCTTTGTTGCGATGTGAAAATTATAGTTCGTGTGTAGTGGTGCATATGTTATATACTACGCATTGATGTTGGAAAAGTATGATACCTAAGGATGAGAAAGTTGTATTATGAATAGTCTACTTGTATGCCATGAAGATGTGAATGCATTTGTTCATTTATTGTTCTTATTGAAATTGCATACACACGCATCATGTTGGCATTTGCGGGCTCGGTCACGAGTTGACCATGCTATTCTTGAGATCCCGTCATAATGATGGCGGGCAAAGATCCCATGCTCGTGGAGCATGGGCCTAGATCCCACATTGGTGGTATGTGGGCAATTGGTCCCTGTGCTAGAAGGCACGAGCATGGGTGTCATTGACGGATGCACACTCCGCAGATCTGAGTGTAATGCTAAGAGACAAAGTAAAGGATAAAGTGAAAGTTGAGCATACTTTGCATAGCATGTGCATGGTTTATCCTAAATGTTGTGAAGTGTATTGAGTTGTTGAATTACCATTAAGAATGTTGTCTTTGATTATAGTGTACTTGCTGAGTCATCGAACTCACCCTTGTTGTTGTTGTTTGTTTAGGTACCTCTCAAAAGG
Source organism: Ampelocalamus luodianensis (assembly GCA_036346255.1). Classification (NCBI taxonomy): domain Eukaryota; kingdom Viridiplantae; phylum Streptophyta; class Magnoliopsida; order Poales; family Poaceae; genus Ampelocalamus; species Ampelocalamus luodianensis. The sequence continues at coordinate 9,642,094 of CM070618.1, forward strand.
GCGCGACATGCATGGGAGGGCATAGTTATAGTTTTGAAGCATCGCCACGAACATTGAGATTATAATTCAATAAAGTTAATCATGCTTAAATAACTGAATAAACTGCTTAAGGGCTTCTCTTTTGGTTATGCCTTATGTTGGATTTGTGTAATAGCGTTGATTAGCATAATATGGATGTCTTTATGATTATGTTTTGAATTGGAAGACTGGTTAATTGATTATTGTTATTGTTTCTTGTGCGAACCTCCGGTATGATTATTTATACAAAGGAGGTTCTGCCGATATTTTTTTTGTAAAGTGCCTTAGAATTAATTTGTTTTATGCTATTATGGTAGCATTCCAGGCTCATGATGGGCTGGGGTGTTACAGATATGTCAATTGTGGAGAACACGACGTTGATGATCCAAAGGCTCCAACCAAAACAGATCGAACCCCTCGCAATTACTACACCATTGCTCCGATGGTTATCAACCTTGCCGAACGTGGTTGATCTTGCCAAGAAAGCAATCTCCTACAAGCGAATCGAGAACACAAGCAAGAGAGTGGAAAATACAATATAAAATTATATTACGAATAATAATGAAGCTCACAAAGTCAGGGTTCCTCAAACCGAACGAGCGGCCAGGATATTCTAAAAGAAAAACCCAAATTGAACTAAAGGGTGACGGCTCCTATATGAGGAGGACGGCTAGGAGGTGGAAACCCTAGGGTGAGGTACTATTCACCTGGTCGTGTTACTGTTCACATGAACAGTACAGGCCCCTGGGGTGGCTGTCCCACATATGGGCCAAGTCAGCCCATGGGACTCGGATACAAGCCTTGTAGGCTAAAGAAAAGGTGATGCAACACCAAGTAGAGGGTGGCCGAAACTCTTTGAGTTGGAGGCCACAAATTCTTCATCTCCCGTGGCCATTGTTATTGCCTTCTCCTTCCTTGATGCACATCAACTCCTTCTTTGTCCAATCCTAGATTCCTAAGCACAAGCAAATCAGCTCCATTAAGCAGCATCATAGAGTTCTTAAATAATACATTCAGCCCTAGAAATGAATTTACCTGATAATTTAGTTGACGAGCACGTGCCCGAGTAATTAGACCTTACACATCATTTATGGCAGTAGTAAGAGGAGTGTTCATATCAGTAGAACTGATGTCCTCATCAGTTGTTGTGTATATCTGATGGAATTCAATGGGATTTTGAGATCCATTGAGGCAGATTGCTTATCCCGAAATAATGTCGGCGAGGATGCTCGAGTCTTGGCATTGTGCTTTGAAGCCTTCGTGCAATCTCTTCAGCGAAGAGGTCGTAACCTGACGGCGCTCGTGCGAGCTCTTGAGTTGGATTCTCGAGCAAGTCGTTGATGTGTTGGAGTTCCCGAGCTTCCTCCGACTGGTATTGAGCGCGCCCAGGAAGATTTTTCTCGGCCGCTATTCTCCTCCATCGAGTTGTCTCGGATCGCCCATACGGACCCTTGAGTTGGATTCAGTGGAGTGCGAGTATATTGAGGATTTCCCGCACGCTCATTAGGGTGTTCACCTTGTTCATCACTGGCGGTGCTCTTGTCATTGCCACGAGGGGACGTAGTGTGTGCTTGTCGGGGAGTATCGTCAGTTCTGCCTCTGGGAGCATGATCATTATCAAATGGAAGGACGAAGACCTTCCGTTGAGGACCTCTACTTGCGCTCGAGGCCTCCTCGCTTGAGGAGTAGTCGAGAGACATCACCTGACGACTTGGAGTAAATCCCTCCAGAAAGGGGAACTTCGGGTTATAATCGTCTCCGTCCGCAGGTGTGCCCTGCGATGGGATGGTCAAACTTGCAGGAAAAGCATGTTTGATCCCCTCCTCTGCGGGGTTAACCGGAGAGAGAGGACAACCAGGTGCCGGTGAAGTTCCGAAATTATGGCTTCCAGAACTTGCCTCGCTAGGTCATACTGCCTTAGGGGGACTTGAACACTGAGAGGAAAAACTCTCATTGTGTTGCGAGTCTGCCTTGCAGTAGTCCTGTTTGTGGTTGGATTGACCCTTGTCATCCGAGGAAACTGGTCTCTCAGTTGGACGTACTGTTGTGGGGGATAAGGATCCCTCCTGAACTCCATCGGTGGCATGGTCTCTGAGATCTGATAGAAGATCTCTAGAAGCAGCAATACCATCGAATGATTCAATACTCGGCTTGTAATCAAAACCGGCATCCATGTCGATGTCTGTGTAATCGGTCAAGTCGAACCAGTTCTCCTTGTTTCACTCTCCTGCCATAAAGCATTAAAGAGAAAAGAAAAACCGTTGACAAGAAATTACCAAAAGATCCCCACGGTCAGCGCCAACTGTCGGTGTTTTAGAACCGATCTTACATACAGATTGTTTGATTCGGGGGGTCTCCACAATTGATCATGCAGACAGAAAGGACACGGGGATTTTTATACAAGTTTAGTCCTTCTCCAGAGAGAATAACAACCATACTCCTGTGTGTATTGTATTATATATACTGTTTACAATCAGTAGAAAGACTAAGGCTTGAACTCCTACTAATTGCGTATGCCCGATTGTCTTGTATCAATCGACCTCTCCATTATTATCTCTGACTGAAGCTATTTTTATAGTGCGCAGAGAGGTAGTCATTCTAGGCCAAAAGACGCCTTATTATTCTGTATAATGGACGGAATAATTGTAGTAATCACCATAGTAGTAACCCCTCCACGTTGCCTGGTAGTTACTTGTCAGAGATAATGGCGCATTTCATGCAGTTACTCCAGAAAATAACATCGTATATTTACTACTTAGATTTCGTAATCAATTGAGCCTACTGACAAGTGGACCCAATTAATTACGGGGTTGTCGCAGCTGAACTGGTCGTAGAAGGACTTATGACCAGGGGGTAGTCGTAGAAAGGCTTACGACTAGGTACTGGTCATAGAAAGACTTACGGTCAGAGGTGATCGTAGAAGGACTTACGATCATGAGGTAATCGTAGAAGAATTTACGACTATGGGGGTGGTCATAGAAGAACTTATGACCACCTGTTTGTCTTCTCCCTTAAGACTATAAAGGTTATATCTAATAGCTGTATGACGTCATATTTACCCATAATATTAATTATAGATAAATAATAAAATAAGGATTATTAGATCCTCGTCAAGTATCATCACCAACACCCACATCACAGAGCAATGGGGGGAGCAGGGTTGAGAGATAAAGGGAGTAGAGGAGAGTTACCTAAGTAGACCATAGTAGCAGCCCACACTTTCACCATGCATCCATACACCAAAATCAGAAAGGGAAACCAAGCAAACATTAAAAACCAAAATAATAGAGGAGGGGAAATTAAAGGGAAATAAAATCATGGAGGAACCGAGCCAGGCAAGGGCACACGAGGGCACGTGCGCAAGCGTAGCGCGAGGACCGGACTGAGCTAGAGGCGCTGGCGGCCGAAGGCCGAGCTGATAGAGGCGGCGCATGGGCCAAAGGCGCAGAGGAGGTGCAGGAGAGCCGAATGGGCCGGGGCGAGCCAGGGGGCCGGAGGTGAAGCACGGGCCAGGCGCGGCGCTGTGCCGAGCGGCGCTGGAAGCCAGAGCCGGGCCAACGCGGACACCATTGTGGGTCAAGAGTGAAGAAAGAGGCACGAGGGCGCACGCGAGTGTGGTAGGACATAGGGACGGGTGGCGTAGCCAGTGGGCGGCAGAGGCGGCGGCACAGGGAGCGACCGTTGGCGCCAGGTGAGTTTCAACAGGAGCAAGAAGTGGAGAAATGTGTTAGGGAGAAGAGGAATGGGGAAGAAAGGGATAAGGGGAGTAAGAGAGAAATTAAAAAAGAGATTAGGAGAAAAGATTAGGTAAAGATTTAGAAATTAGGAAAAAGGGTAATTTCTAGTGATTATTAGTAATGGTATATTTAACATTAGAGATAAACACTAATATTAATAGGTGTCGGCATTGTGTAATTATTTGACCAAATGAATTTAAATAAGCCGCGTACGGATAAATAGCCGTAGACTAGACCGGTAAAAAGAATAAAAGCATGAAAAATCCATAAAATTAATTTGAGACTATTTAGCGGAATTAATCACTAATAAAAATCACTAGATTAGATAGTAGCGTGAGGCGTTAGAAATAATTTAATCAAGATAAAATAGTTAAATTAAGCAACACCTGAGTAAAAGTGATTAGGCATATTCGCATGCGTAAAATGAAATAGAACTATTTATAAGTCCGCGATCATAAACCCTAGAGCTAACCGGTCGTAGAGAAATAACCGTTGGGGAGTGTTAACCACACAGGGGATCCAAAAAATATTATTAAAATTAAAATATGCAAAAAAGAAAATCATTTGACTAAGGTATGCCTAGTAGCACCCAAATACCACTAATTATTTACTTATTATTCACGTCGTCGTATAATTGTAGCAGACGAACTAACATAGACTGGAGTAGCTGATTCAAATTTCATCGACACTGATATTTTCTACGAATACGAAGGCAAGCTTATCTCTTGAACATCAATATAGTTATATTAAATGTAAACTGTATATTGTTGTATCATACATGCATAAAAACTATGTCTAAAATTCAAAATCGGATAAAAAGAGAAAAAGAAAGAAGAGAAATGAGATGAGAAATGAGAAATGAGAAATGAGAAAAGGGTGGTACAATTTGGGCGAGCCGATGTCTTGCAAGATTTAATATTATGATAGTAAAGGGGTCCGTAAGGGGAAAGAAATGAGGAAGAGGTGGGATCATTTACATATGGTTAATATATAAGGACCAACAAAACTCTTACTCACATAAGGAGCCGTATTTAAGTGCCAACTATTTTTCTGTTTCAGCAGGAAAAAAATGCTACCTTGTTACGTAGTTATGTTCTCCACAACGGGTAATAATATATGGATGATGAACTTAGGGGCCAGTAGGGAAAGTTCAGAAGCCGGGGGAATCCAGTGTGCTATAGTACTGCACGGTGGAGTGTTGGGCGTAGGAGGAGAGCCGCCCCAACCAACATTACCGGAGCTCAGTGGGTGATGGGGTCAGCACCGATAGAAAGTAATGGGTGGAGACTTAATCACGTAACCTAGAAAACGTTATGTATTCTGAACTCGAAGTCGCATAAAAGGAAATGCAGTGGACCTAGCTCAGAGAGAGCTCCTTGATTGGAGTTTACGGGAACCGCTAGATGTCTATCTTTTCTTGAGTGATAAGTAGTCTTTTCAAGATAAAAATTTGCCACTTAAAGTTTTGACGAGTTGTTTATTTTCAGAAAAAGAGATGAACTAGAAAATGTGATAACGAACATAGATGAGTCATCCAGTGCATATTTGCTATTAATGCTTGCTGAGTACACTAGTACTCAACCTTACTATTATTCTCCTTTATTATATCCTAGTCCGACCGGGAACTATCCCAAGTGGGATGGAGAACACGCAGGTACCGCGGAAACCACAGGAGGCGAGAGCGCTGACAACAAGGAGCCAGGTGAGGTGGACACCCTATTCGATGAGTGGGATGAATAGACGACCAGTGGAGCCGCAAAAGCAAGTGAGGAGACTTAGTCCCATTTTGCAGTTGTAAATTACTTGTAATAAAGAACCATAGCCTTGCGTGGCTAATTGTTGTAATAAAGAACAATTTTATCTTATTGTTTTGCTGTGTTAACTCTGGTAAAGGCTTACTATTCGTCGGAGTGATGTCCTACCGAGCACACAAATAGTAATTTGTATCCTTAATTGTGATTACCCTCCGCGGTAATGACACGGGGTGCCGCAACCTCCCTCTCTTGCTCCCGCTCTACCGCCAAATCCCTCTCCCCTCGCTCTCCTCTCGCCCCCCTCCTATAACATCCTAGGTTTTCAGGTTTTTTAAAAAAAAATTCAAAATAAAAATAACCATTTGGTTTTGTTAAATTGCTAAAACTTAACTTGAATTTTTTTGAAATTAAAAGCAATTTAATATGAATTAATCAAACTTCAACTAATTCAAAATTTGGTTTATTTTGAGTTTATTAGAGTTCTCTGTATTTAAAATCTTATTTCTCTGCTTGTTCAATTCCGTTGGTCTGCTCCTATCCCCGCACCGACCCAACCATCCTCTCGCCAACCACCTCGCCTCGGCGTGTTTTTTCCCTCTTTTTCCTCAGCAACGTGCACATTAAATGCCATCGTCTCCACCGCGCCTGTTCCCCCCCTCTTGTCACCTCCTCTACTTGCCCCCATCCCCTCCCTCACCTGCTGGTCGTTCACCCACTGATCCTCCCCGTGCCCTATAAAGAAGAGCACCAGGGAGCCCTCGCCCTCCTTTTGTTTTCCCCTTCCCCCCCCCTCTCTCTCGCTCTCCTCCGACCACTTTTGGAGCCCTTCGCCGCCGCCGAGCGACGCCATCGTGGAAGCCTCTTCGGCGACGTGCTCATCACCATCGGCTTTGCAAGCCCGCCGCCTACCTTGTGCTCCCACCTCCCTTTGTTAGCTACAAAAGGAGGCCAGCAGCTCCTCCCACCCCTTCCTCTCCCTCCTCTCTTTTCCATTCTAATCGAGAGAAACCTCAAAGAAGCGAGCTCCAAGTTTCGGTCACGCACCTCATCGCTCGCTCCGCCCGCCACCGTGAAGCTCCTTCCTCTCTACCCATGTCATTTCGTGTTTCAAGACACGAGGAACTTATTCTCTAATCGGATTTGGTTTTGGTCCTCAGGAGCTTTCGGATTTGAGCTTCGTCTTCATCTCCGGCCAAAAGGGGCATTTCCACCACCACATCGCCTCTGGTGAGATATTTCCAAATTTCTCCCTCTTTGAGCATCTCAGATGCTCACTGGTACTCCCGACCTTCCATTGTCTCTCTTTTCTCTCAGGCAACCTCTTTCAACTAGGTTGTCGAACCTCCTTCCGACCAGTCGAACATCTTTCAATCAGGTAGTCGAACCTCCTTCCGACCAGTTGAACATCTTTCGACCAGGTAGTCGAACCTCCTTCCGACCAATCGAACCTCTTTCGACCAGGTAGTTGAACCTCTTTTGACCAAGTAGTCAAACCTCCTTCTGACCAGTTGAACCTCTTTCAATCAGGTAGACGAACCTCCTTTCTGACCAGTTGAGCCTCTTTCGACTAGGTAGTCAAACCTCCTTCCGACTAGTCGAACCTCCTTTCGACCAGGTAGTCGAACCTCCTTCCGACCAATCGAACCTCTTTCGACTAGATAGTCAAACTTCCTTCCAACCAGTTGAACCTCTTTCGACCAGGTAGTCGAACCTCCTTCCGACCAGTCGAACCTCCTTCCGGACCATGTGATTTCAAAACTTCCGAGAGCCTGTTTCCTTTCATTCGAGCTCCGATTCTAGTGATTCAAATTTCTAAATTCATCTAAAATCAAGATCTAGTTATCTATACTGGAATTATTCAAGTTGGAGTTTATTTGAATATTATTTGAATTTGGCTCGTTTTTCGCGTGTAGATTTCAACGACTTTGGAGAGTCAATTTTCAACGTTGTTTTTGAACAACAACTAGTTGAGCAAAGCAAGTTACATCCTTTGATAATATTTAAATCCTAGTATGTTAAATTATTTAAATTCTATTTTAAACTACTACTGCATGCTTATTTATACTCAATTATTTAAATTCCTATTTTAAATTATAGTTATTACTAATACCTTTGTATATCCAAACTTTGCTATTGAATTAGCCATTCCTTGATACCATAGTTAAGATATGGTTAGTACATTAGTATGAGCTAGAAAAAATTGAAAAACTTTATGCTTAGACAAAGTTTAGACCAAAAGTGTTTAGTTTGGGAAGGTTAACCAAAATCTCAACTATGATTTGAAAACGATTCTATGGTATTGTCTTTACCATAGAAATTTATAAAATGATTTGACTTGTTAAACAAAATAAAAATTGGTTTGGACTTGGGCGAAATGGATGTTTGGATGGGTGCATGTTTATACACGGGATCGATTTATTTCTATGATCGAGGCCTAGGGTTTTACTGGAAGTCGCCCAAGTCAATTAATGACCGGTCTTCGAGCCGCATCTTGCTAAGCCCCATCGTACTACCACATGTCCTATATGAGTGGGACTTGGCTAAATAATTTGTATCATTTCACCGTGGTTATACCATCCGGTTGCTTAATAAAATATTGTTCAGAGAAGGACTTCGCGCTGTTGAAGATCACGATGACTAGGCCGCTACCCTAGTCGATTGCCTGTGGTAGATTAGCTAGGCTCTACTACTATTCCTTCATCTTCCACTGTGTTCCTATTTGTTGGCTTGTAATCTTTTCTAGAAATTAAACTCTGAATACTATTAAAGTTTTGTGAATTATGGATGTTACCATATTTGTTTATTGTGTGAGTTAGCCACTGATCATGGGACTAGTTCAGTAATACACAGAGGATTTGATAGTGTTAATCCCGGGTCCTAACAAAGTGGTATCAGAGCCATATCGACTCTAGGATGCAACCATAGTTAGTATGGTCATTTAGTCAAAAGTTTCAAATTTTATTTTTTAAATCAAACCAACAAATTAACATGATTAGTTATTCCTCTCTAGTCTTATTCTATTATTTCCTCATCTCATTATTTTCTCTTCTCATATCATTCTTAGGTTCTTACCTCTTACCCTTTCTGGAACTTCATTTTCGAATTTGAAATTGATCTCCTTACCTCTAGAATCTCTATAGGATCGAGCTCTTCGTGATCAAGCGACGAATGGCCTGGAAGTTCAAGATCTGCTGTTTGTTTCAAGTTGATCGTCCATATAAGTTTGCTTAGTAGTGTCGTACTGGAGTTGCCCTTCTCAGTTCTAGTATCGTTTAGTCCGCGTAATAGGATCTTTCTGCTTGAATATCACATTTTATTGCTTCTTAATAGCTTGTCGGCTATTTTTTCTTTGGGTTTAACCGACCTTCCCCAATTAGTTTGCTTCTATCTTTCTCCCTTGTTCTCTCTCATCTATTGTGCTTATCCCGCTCACCTATCGTGCTTTCTCCTTTTGATCTGTGAAACCTGTGAAGAATGGTTGAAGATGGTTCGAACATATAAGTTACTTGGAAGCTACTCTTGTTGGGATTAACCGAGTGTTGGGATGCAAAGCTAGGTAGTTTTGGGGAATCATTGATAAGATTGATTTTTGGAATTGTAAATTTTAAGATTTACCAATATTATAAGAAGTTCTTGTGAATAATAGAGTATGATGATGGATATGTCTTGATTATGAATGATTTAAAGAATAGCAGATTGGTGGAGTATATAGATTATGGAGAAAGAAAACGATCGTAAAGAAAATTTTTGATTGGTCATGAAGGATATAGGAATATGAAGTACTGATTTGATTATTGGGAGGAGTTGGATTTAAATTGAATTTTGGGTTGATTATAAGGATGGTTGGAAAACTTGAAATTGAGAAATGTGTGCATTAAAGGCAGAGAGTAGATTACGAAAAGAATTAGATTTTCCATATCAAATCATGATATTAATTTTGGTGGATTAGGTTGAATCAAGAAGTATGGAATTAATTGAGCATGTTGGTCATGTTGGATTTATTGGATATGATTGAATAAAGAAGTTGGATTTAGAAGAAATCTTGGTTGAATTATAGAAATACGTCTTGATTCGATTTTAGAACTAAACATTTGTTGGATTATAGAAGTATATCTTTGATGGATTAAAGAAATAAATATTGGATAGGATTATAAAAATATATCTCGGATGGATTGTAGGAATAAAACATGAGAATTTAGAAAATAAATTTTAGTTATAAAATATTTGCTTTGGAACTTAGTACAAGTATTGAAAAAGAAAACATTACTTTATGCAAATTCAACCCTATAAGCCTTCCTTTGAATATCCCTGCATGCATTATAATTCTGTTATTGGGTGTAACTTGCGGAGTACATTCATTTGTACCCACTCTTGCTTAATAAAATATTGTTCAGAGAAGAAGGACTTCGCGCTGTTGAAGATCTCACGACTAGGCCGCTATCCTAGTCGATTGCCTATGGTAGATTAGTTGGGCTCTACTATTGTTCATTTGTCTTCCATTGTGTTCCTATTTGTTGGCTTGTAAGCTTTTCTGGTAATTAAACTCTGAATACTACTAAAGTTTTATGAATTATGGATGTTACCATATTTATTTACTGTGTGAGCTAGCCACTGATTATGGGACTAGTTCAGTAACACATAGAGGATTTAGGAATATTAATCCTGGGTCCTGACACTCCCACTCCTCCTCTCTCTCCCTTCGGTCTCCGCCTCCCTCTCTCTCCGCCTCCGCCGCTGCCCGGAGTCGCTCCCCTCCAGATCTGTGTAGAGGCACGACCGAGGCACGAGCGTGGCGTCGATGGCATGGGTGCGACGTTGGTGGCGTGGTGGGGCGCGGGCGTGGCTTCGGTGGTGCGGGCACGGTACAACGCGGGCAGGACATTAGTAGCACGAGCGCGGCGTCGGTCGTGAGCCCAACACGGCCGTGCGGAGCTGGAGCAAGGGTGGCCGCGCGATGGTAGTGATGGAGTGGCGGCTGACCGGGCGACGACGCTGGGCGCAGGGTGCGGCATGGCGCCTTGCCGCGTGCCCTGTCAGGTCTCGTGCCTCATTCGGGCCCAGGGATTTTTTTCGTCCGATTTTTAGCTGAAAATCGGCCCAATCGGTTCTACCGGGCCCACTGATAGCATTTTAAATCAGGCCCAAAAAAATCGGCCCAGTTGGAAGAAGCCCAGTCCAAGTGAGCAGTCCAGGTCTCCTCTACCCTACCTAGGCTCCCGATCCCCATTCCCTCTACCATGCCCAGCTCCCGATCCCCAATTTCTCCACTCTCCAGCGACCTAGCCGCGCGCCGCCACACACTACCTCCTCCTCCGTGCCACCGCTACCCTCCCATTTCCCGACCTCGGTCTCGGTCCTTAGGACCACTACCTCCTCCTCCACATCCTCCCGTTCGACCTCCTCGTCCTCCCAACAACGCTCGTTGATGTCGACGGCGCCAAAGAAGATGAAGAAGGCGCTCGTGCTCATGTCCTCGTAATCGCCCAAGGGCGGAGGGCGACGTGAGCGAGACCGCGCAATGGCGGAGCCGGTCTTCGCATCCGAGGGTGACGCAGGTGACGACGAGGATCCGGCGAGGTCGCCCGCATCGCCGCCGGTCGGTCGGGGTCTCATCTTCCCGAAATGTAGCTTTATGCACTAACGAAGCAGGAGCCCTTTTGGTCGATTATCTCCGATTTTCAGTCGAATTTTATTTGAATTTTAAATTTTGGTTTGAAATTTTCGGTCAAAATCTGCCGAAATTTTTCAAAAAATCGGTTCTATCGGTGACCACGGTAAAACTTCAAAACCGGTTATGAAAACCCTTATCAGGCCCAAACGTGCTGTGTCGACCAAAACACAGCCCACAAAGTTGTGTCGTGTCATGCCACCCGTCGTGCCTACGAGCTAGCCCGCACGGCCCTCGGCTTCGTGCCGTGCCATACTGCCATGCTTCTGTTGAACCGTGCCGTGGGCCGGCCCAGTGCGCAGGTTATTTGGATCCCGTAGGAACCACTAACACAGGAGCATGAGAATTCCGACATTAGCCGTCCAATCAAATTTGGATTTCATACAGGTCATAGATCAAGGCACTAGATTGCTCATGTCAGCTGCAGAGAGTTGTTTCTCAGTCAAAAAAAAAAAAGTAAGTTCTTCCGGAAGCTTCTCGTCCGTCTTCATTCAAGCTCTATCAATCAAATAATTCACACAGCATAGCACATAATTCCTGCCGTTTACATTGAGCGAGGCTGCGAGGGAGAAGACAAGAAATCCACGGTGCACTGTGCACCTATGCCTATGCATGGCGATCGGCTTTTGACGAGCTGCGACTAAAGTTGTGTCAAGAAGCATAAAATGCCTGGGACCTACTAGCGTGGGAAAGGTAAGGGCTAGCATATTCTAATTTCTAAGGCTGTCATATCGCTTGGCTGGCATAAAGGACAAAGCGTTTGTTTATAGTATCTCTCTTAGTGATCTTACACAGCAGTACTCGATCAGGGTGATACTTGATATGCATGATTATATGAAGATAAGATCTCGTGATGCTTAGATCTTGCAGGTGTGTAAGTGTGTGTTCTCGTTGGGAATATGGATTAATGGGATGAGATAGTACACGATAGATGGAATGATCTTAGATAGGATAGTATAAGTAGTGTATTTAGTTGGTGAGATGATATGATACACGATTTTATTTGGTTGCTTGAATGTGATAGTACATAATGGTTTAATATGGTGTTTGATTTAAGGGTTGAAATTTAATTAGTTGTGTTTGTTACATCAAGTATTGCTCCGGGTGAAATTACCTTTTGCATTCTATTTAACCAATCAGTGGGTGGGGCCCACTGTTAGTCAAGCATTCTGTCAGTCACCCAACTAAATAACTACTCAAATTATCCTTCTAACTAAAGGAGGCCTACCTATCATGAAATCTCCACACACAACAGAGAGACACAGAGAAGACAAAAAACAGAGGAGAGGGTTCTCCGTTTCATAACATAACAAAGCACAGGAGGGGCATGGCGGCGGCAAGGCTAGCTCGCCAGCGGCAGTGGGGCGGCGGGGAGTCTGCGTTGACTTCCAAAATGGGTTGCGGGAGGGATGAGGGAGCCAGGGAAGGCGGCGTCACAGCTCGGGGCAGCGGGGCGCACACGTGCGGCGGCGACGGCAGCATGCGGGCCGACGGCAACGATAGTTAATCGATGGCTAAACGGGGAAGTTGGCACGCACACGAGCATCTATGGGTGATGGGGAGCTTGCCGGCCAGTTGGTGAAGACAGGAATGGACTGAGGTGGCCTGGTGATGAGGACCCAAGGCGGCGCGGCTGAGCTCACGCGGTGGCGACGCTGTGGAAGTGGGAGGGCCAGAGTGAGTGGTGGGAGGAGGTCGGGGGAGGTGAGGGGATGCTCCTCGAGAAGGGAATCAGAGGGAAGCTCACTGGAGTGGAAGCAGTGACGGCGGCGGTGGTTTTCGGCATAAGCGGGAAAAGATGACCGCGGTGTGAGATCTCGTGGGGGAATCCCGAAATTGACTAGGGGAAACACTTGTTGTGTTCTGGAACACAACGTGATATGGTCGGCCGTGGGGGAGAACTTCCGGGTTGGCCGGAGCGTTGGGACGAAGGCAGTGGTCGACGCGGTGAGCGTGATAGAGGCGTAGTCGTTCCAGGCGATTCCGAGCAGGGAAGGGGAGAAGATGATGACCATAGGGCGGAGGGGACCCAAGCGGTGCTAGTGCATATAAAGGGGATGACCGGAGCGTGCCAGGGTAGCGGCGCGGCGCAGCGGGCTCGGGCGCTCTGCAACTTGCGCATATGAGGAATAAGGGGAGTGAGGAAAGGAGGAAGGAGGCCATAGGAAGGAGGAGTGTAGCGCGCGGCGACGAACGGAGAAAAGGCCGCGAGGGTGAGGCAGTGGTGAGTGCATGTAGCGGATACAGCGCGAGTGGACGAGGGTGTCCTGGACCGCATGATTCGATCGAATTCGTCTAATGAGTTGGTTCAACGTATTGGTGGAATATTCCTTACTTGAATCAGCATCCGAACCATCCGATCTAAACACACCCTAACATTTGCCGGGTAAAAGCCACCGGTAATCCGAAGAGCACAGAAGCCAAAGTGAGTCAGTGGAGTGCAAACTCAACTGTGGTCTGTGGGCCTTACTCCTTTAATTCTGCTGGACTCTGCTTATTCGGAGCTTCTAGTATATATTAAAAAAAAATGAAGCTTCAGCTTGTTTGGCCAAGATTTAACTTTAAAAACTTGTAAGTTGCAGTAATTGAAGCTACACAAACGGACCCTAAACGACAACTACCCAAACAGGTTGTGGTAAAATGGCTAGTCTGACGCAACTCACGCAAGAAACAGTTTCGCTATCAGTAATGACCCAAACATGGATATTGAGCTCAACTAAAACCCAACAATGTAGTCCTGTAATTGAAGCAAACAAGACGGATTACAAAATTCCTTGTGTTTGGCCGCTTTGAGCAGTAGCATGAACCTCGTTTTATTTAGAGAGCATTTGTGCCTACCAGGAAATGGGAAACCGCTATTTCCTGCAACTATCTTGCATGACATTGCGTCATGATTTAGCCCTTTGAGTACATCATGTGATAGTCGCTATCAGATTGTCATTATCAGCACTAAATGCACATAAATGAGTAATCAATGAATTTCACAATGATTCCAGAATCTTAAATAAACTTAGTGAAAGAACATTATTAACTTGTCTATTCACAAATAGGAGTAGTACTCTTTGGAACTGAGTAGTAAATCGTTGAACAGGGAAGTGAGTAATTGGCTACATTGTCCATCCCACCGCATATCCTTTATAACGCAGGAATTCCACGGTTTTTTTTTTTGGTGCAAGGCCTAGCATAAATTTCACAGTAATCCTATAAAAAACTTGCGTTCCAGAAGTTGACAGAAGTGATGTTTTGTGGGATTATCAGGTTGTATCTATACCACATGAATTTTGCAGTGAATTTTTTAAAGTATCTTAGGTGTTGTTTAGGAAGTCTATTACCCGCCGAGGTCTATGTGAATGTGCCAAAAATTTAAACTAAAATCTTAGTTTATCCATATAGATAAACTGAAATTTTAGTCTAATTAAACAAGACCTTGATAACTTGTAAGTAAGACATTTTGTTTCTTCTTTTAAGATGAAAAGGTACGATTTATTTCTTTTTAAGAGGAAAATGTACTTTGCTATCCAACCGGTACACGGTAACTAGTATAAGCGAGTACAGATTCAGATACCAGAATGTCCATCATACTACCACGCACAAGGTATCTTATCTGCTCCGTCCACCACTCGTCTGTTCTTCTCCCAAAAGAAAAAACCGAAAACTCCCTCTACCACGTATTATAATTTTTTACAATACATTCAAATGACAGTGCGAGGTGGTAGTATAAATCGGATCTGATTATTAATTTATTGAGAATATTTTAGACTTTTCACTGCAAAATCTAATTATTTTTTTCTGATGGTATTAACGATTTTTTTCCTAAACCTAATGTACCATGTTGTTACTGTTGAAACTACTCTTATTCCATGCATACTCTTTACAATTTTACCTCTATTGGATCCTATTTGTGAGGACCCCAGTTTATTTGGTTTGTAATGCTTAACCAACCACCGGTCCTAGCATCCCAAATCAAATAAACTGATCCTCGAGATATGTATACTTCCTGCAGCAAGATACACACCTCGGTACAAAATTAGACATCAACTCCATTCCACACATAGAGTCCAAACACAACACTACCAAACGGAAGATAAACAAATAGTAGAGGTTATTACAGACACAGCCGACCGCCCAAAAGATACACAAATAACGAGAACGATAATGAAGCAAAGTGCCATAAGATGGCTATAAACAAAGCCAATCAGTGTGCCTTCAACCCACAAGGCATCCGACCGACCGCCAAGCCTAGTCGTCACCCACGGCGACAAAGACACTCACGTAGTGAGGCCCCGAGGCTCACCTTCTTCCTCTGCAACAAAAACATTAAGCAAAGCACTGAGTACAAAGATTGTCTTTGTACCCGCAAGACCGACGTGTGAACTAGCGCACTGCTCATATGCTACATGCAGGCTTGTCTCGTGGAGGCCATATGTTTCATTTGCATAAAGCCAATTTTCATTTGCAATAAGGTAATACAGCTTTAAAGGCAAGTTTGCAATTCATTTTAAGATTGAAATAACAGTAAGGATAATAATAACAAAAGCGAAAGATAAACAACCTAGAAGTGACTATCCCAATAGTCACCACAACAATAGCACGAATCCCGCATTCGCACCACCCATCAAGTTTTAATTTAAATGTTGTAGTCTAACTCGATAAGCTTACCCAAGCGTGTCCATCACCTAGGACGAGGCTATTCGAATAGTTTTTAAACCTGCGCAGGTGTACCATGCATCCACACCTCGCATCGCCTTTAAGCCAAGCACACTTCCAAGGTATGCACACGCCTAAGTCCTACGAGACTGCTTTCCAATATTGTGTATCAACCCGAGCCGCTCGTATGGATAGAAACCCATACGCTACATGGTAAAGCCGAAAAGACAACTACCCACTCGGGATAAAGCTTTTGACAACTACCATGCTCCCACCTCCATCCCTCCTGCGACCTCCTGCGACCCGAACCAATACACGCCAAAGTACTAGGTCAAGAGAGGTCCCATACCCTCTAGTGTGGTTAGCACGCGAAATGCCCGGATAACAAAAACTCACAAGATGTTCGGTCCTTAATTGACCGGGCACCTTTCCACCACACCCAACAGATCACACCAATCTTACCATTGTGCCCAAGGCCCAAATCATTTTTGTTTTTATTTTTAGTTTTGCAATTAAACAAAGCGAAATGTTGAAACATAAAGTTGTAGTAAATTTTGTGTGATCAAGGTTACCGACTAAAGTCGATAACCGCCTGCTTCTACCGATAGCTAAGCATGTCTAAGCAAGTTGACCGGATCTACTAAGTGACAAGAGATCATCCAACGATCTCTAATCACAGCAAATAACCTAGGCTCAGTAGTAGAGATCAATATTTTGTCTACAGGATATGCACTACTGATTTAACTAATCAATTTAACACAAATTAAGCAATGCATACATACAATTGAAACAAAATATTAATCTTTAAAATATCGATTAAACATGATCAAACCGCTTGCACGGCCGCTGTTGCTCAATATGGTGCGGAGGATCGTCCTCAGGGTTGCCGCAAATATCGAAGCCTAACGATCGAACATAACAACAAATAAGAACGAATAACACCGGCAAAACTCAAACATACAACAACATCAAAACAAACCAAAACTCACACAAAGAGCCTAAGCATGAAATAACAGAATTTTAGAAACAGAGAACAAATCATTTTAAGTTATTAGCAATTTTCTATGAATTTTCTAAGCTAAAAACACAACAAGTCACTAGTTAATTACTTAACAAATTTTCATGAACAGAACCAGTGTATAAAATCTATCCTAATAGTTAGTATACTGAAACTGAAATTTTACAGAATTGGGTTCATTTAATTTGGACAATTATTGGAAGAGATATGCATTTTCTAATTTAGAAGATACATAAGACATCATTTTATTAGCTAACAGATTTTTGCTACAGAGACATGGGTGAAGTTAATTTTATCAAATAGCACACTTAAAATGAAAATTAACAGCACTGGTTTCATACAATTTGGATAAAAATTGAATTAGTTATGCATTTTCTAAGTTTAAATGAATTAACAATTAATGAAAACATATTACAGAAATACTAAAGCATTAAACCCTTTTTCTACCCACAGCTATCTAGCCCTAGACACTGACAGACGGGACCGCGCGAAAGTGCTGACCAGGACAACCCGCCATTGAGCAGTGGCGGCGGCGTATTCAAAGAATACGTCTTGACTTACTAAGGTGCAAACCTAAAACACTCTCACGCAGAAGTACGCCTCCCATCGAGAAA
This sequence comes from Ampelocalamus luodianensis, assembly GCA_036346255.1. Classification (NCBI taxonomy): domain Eukaryota; kingdom Viridiplantae; phylum Streptophyta; class Magnoliopsida; order Poales; family Poaceae; genus Ampelocalamus; species Ampelocalamus luodianensis. The sequence goes on from CM070618.1 coordinate 9,659,550, forward strand.
ACGCCTACCGAGCTACACAACCCTAATCGACAAGATGGGCCCACATGGCGTGACTCGTAGAATAAATAACGGGCTGGATTAAAGGATTTCTAAACGCGACAACCAAAGAGGGCCCACCAATCGCTGACTCACTAGAACAGGTTAGCGCTAACTAAGCTTCACGGCGCTCACCGCACGCGACGGGACGGCGCGCGCGCGCGCGTGTGATCTAGCAAACCAATGAGTTTCAAGACGAGTGAGTGGTACCTCAAGGTTCGCAAAGACCTCACGAACCCGGTGCCGGTGACGCGGAGCCCAATGGTCGACGGAGATGAGCTCACGACGGCCGGAGGCGGAGAAGAAAGTGCGGTGCTCGCGGAGAGGACACTACAGTCGACGAGAAGCTTCGGGAAGGAGCTCCTCGAGATCGCGGAGACACCAGGAACGATAAGCCCACGATTTTGATGATGGAGGAGGACGGTGGCGCCCGGAATTGACACGGCGGCGCTTTACCGAGCTTGGAGAAGAAGGCGTCGCAAAGCCTCGGTGAAGCACCAAAGAGTTAAACAAGGTCACGGTTAGACTCAGTGGTCGATTGCGATCCTAAAGGACCAAAAGTCGATACTAGGAACTCACCAGAACGCAGATGAGCTTGCAGAGCCGAGATCACCGGAGGCGGAGACGACGAAGTGGCTCCGGATGATTCACTGGGTGCTACGAGCTTGGAACGAGCAAAATGGATGCGGCGAGGAGAGTGGATCACAGAGGTGCGGTCTCGGGCTCGAGGGCGGCGCTAACACGGCGGCGCTGCTCTCGGGTTCTTCTCCCACGGAAAGGAAATTTGGGCGAGAAAACACGAATGGACGCGAAGGGTAGTGGATGGGCTCAGTGGGTAGATGAGATCCCGGCGATGCTTCACGGGCTGACACGAGGACAAAAAGGTGGCAGCGACGAGGGACGTGGCAAGCATGCGCGCACGGCCGTGAGCTCCGGTGAGGTGCGGAGAAGACGAGGTTGATGCTGACAGGTGGGACCCACATGTCAGCGACAGGAGCAAAGCGGTGCGAGCCAGAGGTTCTACTCGATCGGAAAGATGCTGACCGTTGGATCTGAGATGGACGGTCGAGATTGATGTATGCATTCGGACAGGTCGGTTGCATACGCGACGTGGATCGTTCGATCTTCATCGGACGGTCACGATTGATTGGACTCGGGCGGTGCGATTAGTTGACGCGACCGAGTCCATTAGTGCGCCGGACTCGAGCCCAAGTGTGGTTCGGGCCACAAACAGTTGTTTTCGTAATTCGATTTAAAAGACAGAGAGGTTTTGGGAAATTTTTAGAGATAGCTCAGGGCTCCAAAAATTTCGAAATTTTTATGGAAGCTAACTGGAACAGAGGAACACCTTGTGAAATTTTTCCAGGAGTTTTCATGCACCAGATTTCTCCCAATAAAATTTACAAGCTGCTGAACAGAAGTTTGACCAGATTTCAAACTAGGTTGACTTGGCCATTTGAAATAGCAAATAAAATCTAAAAATTGGGAGATAATTCAGGAGGTAGATAGGATGATCAAGATGCTAGGAAAAATAATTTCAGAGGATGATCACAAGTTTGAAGGCTAATAATTTGATGACAACAATTTCCAATCACAAGAATCAACTTCTAGAAAATTGGAAATTGCTAGGAAAATGTAGAAACTTTCAAATGATTTGAAGAGACAACAAAAGTTTTTATTTCTCCTCAAAATTTTACATTTGAAATACAAACCCTAAGTTAGGGCTGTTACACTATTGTTCATATTGCTATGTGTAGTGTAATTAAATCATAAGTAATCTAAATAGTTATATCAAAAGAAATAGACCATTCATATTGAATTAAGTTTATCGTAAAAAGCTCGCGTGTTATCCTCGTGTTGCACGCTAATCTCAAGCTTGATCAACGGTGAAACACAAAGACTTCGAGCGAAGAATAGATCCCCACACCCCGAAATCCATCGTGAGCGCCGCGTCGCTCGTCCGAATAATTGAGCTTTGGAAGCGCTACTAGGCTCGAAATTGTTGAAACCATGGGCCGACCTGCAATCGCCCATTAGTGGGCACCCATCCCAAACCCTAGCAGGTCGTAGCCTATAAATAGGGGTGCTATTCATTGTAAAGGATTGATCGATGGATGAAGGAATAAAGAGAAGCAAGACGCCCCTACATCTCGTGTTCTATCTCTTGTTTCGTTCTTGTGTACATGCATTGTTCTTACGATTCCGAGTTTGTCTCACGAGGTTATCGCTCGATCGACTCGCCAAATGACGGTTCCTCAACACGTTATCGCGACGATCGACTCTCCTCAGATCGAAAAGGTAACCGCCGATGAACGACACTCGTAGATTGAATCGCTTTTCTAGATTGCTTTCAATTCGCAAATTTGACTTTCTAGATTGGTTTTCTACGGTGCAAATCCGCTCTAATCTACCGCGAGCCGACTTGAAGTCGCCGGCACAATGCCGATCGGTAAATTGCATGAAAGAGTAGATGTCGATTACACCGTGGATTATAGATTGCAATTTTCCTCTAATCTCCACGAGTGACTTGTAGTCGCGGCACAATGTCGATCGGATGATTGGTTATCGAGTACATCGCTCATGAATGAACACAAAAAAACGACGACGCAACGGCGCCCCACGCCGCTGCATGCGATCGTTGCCACCACGTCGGCCCAGTAGCCCACGCACCGCCGCTGCCCTCGCATGGTCGCGCCGCCACATCGCCACCGCAAGGCCGCCAACGCCTCCCGCACGAGGGGCATGCACTGCACTTCCTCATGCATGGCGTGAAGTGTGCCCATGCAACAACATAGATGCGTTGATGTGTCTGAACATATCATCAAGGAATTGCATCAAGTAGTCTTTAATGACATACCAAGTTGTCATTGATTTGTGAAGCATGCGTGGAATGACCGATTGAGGTGTCTCAAAAAAATCACCAATAAATTGAGTCCGCATGGAGCGCCACGCATGGGTCGCCGCATGCAAAGGCCACGCATGATGGCGCCGCCCGGCTGGCCGTCCGGTGTCGACGGAGCGCCACCGCACGGCGAATAAAAAGGGAGGGGAGATAAGTGACGCCGGCGCCGCGACGGAGCTTCGCCCGCCCGGCCACTCGTCGCCGCCGCAGGAGCACCGTCGCACACACCGCCACCTTGCTCCTCGCGACGAGGCGCCCCTCGCTGAAGCCGCCGTGCCGTAGCACTCGGCGTCCTCCGTGCGCGTGCTCCGCCGCTCGGCACCGCCTCCGCGTTCGCGCCACCTTGAAGCGGCGCCACCACGCGCCGCTCGCGCCGCCTCCGCCGCCGTGCGCGCCGCCCGGCTCCACCCCGCCATGCCCATCTTGAAGCATCGCGGCCGCCTGCGCCGCCATGGCCGGATGCTCAAGCGCCGGCCGGCTCCCACGCGCCCGCCTATAGCGGCGCCGCCGCACCGCATTGGCCCACACCCGTCGGTCCTGGCCGCCTCCGCCGGCGCCGTTCTCACTCGAGCCTCCGCATGGGCCCGCCGCCGCCGCTTGAACCGGAGCCGAGCCGCCGCCACCACCGAATAGGCGCGCTCGCCCGCTCAGGAGCCGGAGCCGCCGCCGCCGCCACTTTAGTGTGTGGTGGGCAGGGAAACCCTACGGGGTGCCCCCCTTTTTCGCTCTAGCGAATGGGCCAAGAAGGCCGGCCGGCCCATGAAGGCCGGCCCAACTTAGTTTTTCCGGAAAAGAAAAACAAACCGAAAAAGGGCATTTTGCAAAAGGGACCTTGAAGTTCTGAAAATTGCGCGCAAATTCTCTCAGAACTGAAAATTTCGCGTTTTAACCCCTGAAACTTGTAGTTTTCGCCGAAAATACCTTTTCCGGTAGAAAAGAGCCTCGGGAATTCATTTTTGAATCAGCCTGATTTGAAGCATGTTTAACTTTGTTATTGTTATTTCTATGCAATTTATTTATTGTATTTACTGCTTTGATTATCTCGTGATTGTTTATATTGCTTTTAATCATCGAAAATAGCAAGAAATCATGAAAATAGATAGAAAATACGGAATACTGAACTCGGAGTTCGATGAGCATTATGAGAATTTTGCAACCATTTTATGCAGATTACTAGCAGTAATCCTTTGAACTTTTGCATGAATATAAATATGATCGCATCACGAACCAAGAGTTCAAGAATCGACCAAGATGGTCGATTTTGTATAAAATTTGTATCGCCTTCAATTCGTGGTAATGTAATCACGGAGGAGCAGAAGATGGAGAATACTTTCTACCTTTCATCCAAATGTGTTGTAATCCGCACGCAACTATCGTCAAGACGGCTACATGAAGTATGCCGAATTAATTGACATCATGCAAGTTGCGGAAGCTCGAGATGATGTTCTAAGAAAGAACTTCATCTTGTAGCCACCTAGTCGCAATGTTGGCCATGAAGCCACTGCTAGTAGCTACAAGGTGATGAAGCCTCTCACGAATGAGAGGAGCAAGAAGGGTAAGGTTGTGCGTCGCACACTATTGATGTTTTCCAGTCTAAGGGAAAGGGCAAATGATAGCATGAGGCACACCTCGCCATTGCAGGCACAGAGGATTCACATCCATTAGTTGCACTTATGAATGTGGACAGCCCAGTAGCAGCCCCCATCATCCCTCCTTTGGACATCGCAGCGCCACACCGTGTCGCCTAAAAGGAGAAGATCGCGCATGGAGCCGATTGAGGCGAAGTTCTTGAATACTTCGTCTATTAGATCTAGTGCACGATTGCACTCGAATCTTTATAGTAACTCAGCTTGTAATTGAAGCGCATTTTGAATTATTGAATAATGGTTGCAAGCTCTAGCAGAGCAAAGCATTAAATTCTTATTATGAGTCCTGCAAGACTTATTTTCCCGTCTTTATAATAGCAAGTTATGTTCTGATATTTGAAGTATTTTATTTATGTGTTGCTTGCTTTCTGCTACATATTAATAAAATATATTATATTAGAACGTGTGTGGCGCCCTATGGAGGAAGTGTGCTAAGCATGTAGCGGCACAACGAATACCATCCTGAGAGAAATAGAAATTTTTCCAATGATCAAAAAAATGTCGGTAGTCTTACGACAATGCAGCAATGATACTTGTACAATAGGCCCAGGAAGGGCCACAATTATACTCCCAATGGGCACAACCTTGGTCATTGAAGAAGACTTGTTGTACCCAGAATCGACTAGAACTCTCAAGGATATTTGCGCTAACAGTTTTCGTGTAGAGACTGAAGAAGAGTATGGTACAGAATACTGCTCATTACAAAGCGTGAAGAAAGTGAAAAATGGCATTAGAATGTCTTCCTTCATATGAAATTGGACTATACTACACTAATATTAAGGCATTTGCAGCATGTACTGCCTTGAAAACGATTTTAGAAGCTCTGAACTTTTCTATCTGTGGCATGATAGATTATGCCGTCTAGGTCTTAGAATAATGAGAGATATAATTAACAATTCACGGGACATAATATGAATATAAAGAATTTCCGAATGGAAGATTTTGTGTGCCCGCATGTGCCACCGGAAATTAATTATTAGACCTTTGCTCAAAGTGAAGGATGAAGTCCTTGCATTCCCGGACCGTATCCGTGGAGACTTTTATGTCCTATACAACCTCTGTAAGGGTTATTTAGGTATTTTATGGTGCGATCGATGCTTCCTCGAATGTTCGCACATATGTTTATTGTCTATGAGAAACCATGCTTTTGCAAAGTTAAATCTCGCAGATAATTAACAATGGGAAAATAATTTCCATGATCATCACGTGAAGTCCATCCGAATGGACAACGCGAGAATGTAATTCAAGGCATCCGATGATTATTGTATGAAAATGGGAACTAAAGTTGAGCATTCTATACCGCACATCCGCACTTGAGAATGGATTAGTAGAACTTTGAAGAATTGTAATTTACCAACTATATGTTGGGGACACGCATCCCGCCGTAGAGCTCTCATCAATTTTAGACCGTCGCCTATAACATCCATCCAGCTATGCAACTAGCGCAAGGGTCAGCACTGAAAATTTCTCATCTTCGCAGGTTTGGTTTGCAAGGGTTATATACCTATACCACCACCGCAGCGAACTGCAATGGGTCTTCTCCGAAAGTCTGGGATATACGTTGGTTATGAGACAACATCCATAATCAAGTATTTGGACTATATGACTGGAGATTTGTATAATGCCCAATTCGCTGATAGTACATTAGATGAGGTTAGTTTCCCGTCATTAGGGGGAGGAAATCAACCCTTGATGATAATGTCGGGAAATAATTGAAGTCTAGAAGACAATTGAAGTCCAGAAGATAATTGAAATCTATGCATATGACCCGCGCACTAGTGAAGCAAATAGAGAAGTCCAGAAGATAATTGCAGTCCAGAAGATAATTGAATTGGAGTCTAGAAGACAATTGAAGTTCAGAAGATAATTGATTTGCAAGTATTAGCGAATCAACCGCGCACTACTTTAGTGATTTGAAGAGCGTGAATAAGTAGCATTTGCTCGCAAGCAATGCACCGGAGAGGGTTGAAATACCATTGAAGGTATCCCTAATCCCGCCCGAGGCCTCGTAATAAAGGACGAACTCCGGTCCTCGAATCCGGCAACCGGGACGCCGTGAAAAGGATAAGAAGGACTTAACACACCGATCACCAAGTGCCCCGAACGTAAGGGTAGCCGCTGAGACTGCATCGGTATGGAACCTTCGTAAAAGGCATACCGAATTGAACATCCCCATGAAGGAGACATCGCATGGATGTGTGCGCACACATCGAGCTGAAAACTAAAGGGACTTGCCCCGCAATGAAGCAGCGGTGAGCAAGTAGAAGCATTAAAAGAATCGCCCCTTGAACAAATAGCTATAAACTTTATGACCTCGGGAGAACATTTGAATATTACAACAGCCAATGTCGACACTTACTTTGCAAAGAAACTTGCCACAATCATCAATCTTGATTCAGAGCCTGCATCGCTCGCTGAATGAAAGAAAATATCAGATTGAGAAGATTGGGAGAAGGCAATAGAAACTGAATTATTCTCTCCGAATAAAAGAAAGGTGTTTGGGTCTGTAAGCCGCACGCCTCCCCTTGTGCACCCCGTAGGGCATAAGTGAGTATTTATTCGAAAGAAAAATGAAAAAAAAACAAGGCTCGTTGTACAAGGTTTCACTGAACATCCAGGAGATGATTATGAAGAAACCTATTCCCGGTCATGGGCGGAACTCCTTTAAATATTTATCTCAATGGCGGTGAACTTGAAGTTAGAAGTGAAATTGATGGATGGGGTACCAAAGATATCTTTATGAAATATTGATTCGACATTTATATGAAGATACTCAATGTATCAACGTCCCGAACCAAAACAGAGCAAATAGAAATATGTACAGTGTGAAACTCGTAAAGTCATTATACGAACTTAAGCAATCAGCGTAATGTGGTATAATCGCAGCGACTTTCTATGCAAGAAAGGCTACACGAACAATGAGAATAATCTCGTGTATTTATACGACGATCCCGAATGGATTTTGTATAATCGCAGTGTATGAAGTTGATTTGAATATCATCGTAACCTCAAGGACATTAAGAAAGCAAGCTCTTACACGAGTCGGAGTTCGAAACGAAAGATTTGGGTGAAAACCAAATATTACCTAGGCTTGCAGCTTGGGCATGCCCCTAAAGGGATATTAGTACATCACTCAACCTACACTCAGAAGGTGTTAGAAATGTTGGACTTTGAAAAGGCATACCCTTTGAAAGTGCCAATGGTCGGAGATCTTTGCAGCAAGACAAAGACCCGCATGCACCTAAAGAAGAGGGGAGGAAGTCCGGGACCGAATTCCCACATCAAGTGCAATAGAAGCACTAATGTATTTTGCAAACTGTACTAGAACGGACATTGTATTTGCCGTGATCCTACTAGCAAGGTATAGTGCAGAACCTACCAAAGGCATTGGCAGGGAATAAAGGACATCTTCTGATACCTCCAAAAGAAGCAAAGAATTTAGTCTGTTCTACAGAAAGAACCAAGACCTAACTATAAATGGCAATACAGATGACTGGCAATTGTGTAGGATCCGCATGATACACCAAATCGCAAATGCACTATGAACTCCTATGTGGTGGAACTGCAATTCCATGAAAATCGTCTAAGAAATATCTTGTATCGACTTCGACGAACCACTTGGAGATCATAGCATTGTACAAGGCCTTACAAGAATGTGTTTGGCTTCAGCGGATGATTCACCACATCCAGGAGTCATGTGGATTGAATATTGCGCAAACCCCTACTTTTTGTATGAAGATAATGCAGCTTGTGTTGCACAAGTACAGATGGGTTATGTGAAGAGTCCTCTCACAAAGCATATCAACCCCAAGTTCTTCTATGCTCATGAATTGCAAAAGATGAACGTAATGAAAGTACTGCATACTGAGTCATGTGAGAATCTTGCAGATTTATTCACTAAGTCACTTCCAGCGTCTAACTTTGAAAGATGCATGAGTGAATTGGAATGATGAGACTTAGAAGTGCAGAATTCAGGGGGAGAACCTTCACGAACTCATTATTAAAGCTTGATCATGAAGATCGAGTACCCAAAGAATAAATCCAGGAAATTAAATGAAATTGGGTGGATTGTACTCTTTCCCCTGACGAGTTTTTCAAGTTTCTGCTAAGGTTTTAATGAGGCAATTCGTATCACAATAGAACGTGTATCATGTACTCTTTCTCCAAAATTTTCCCACTGGGTTTTTATGGAGTTTTGACGAGACATGGACATGAAGGATGAGTGCCCAAGGGGGAGTGTTGGGAAACCATGGGCCTGACCCTGCAGTTGGCCCATTAGTGGGCACCCCATCCCAAATCGTAGCAGGGTCGTAGCCTATAAATAGGGGGTGCTATTCATTGTAAAGGATTGATCGATGGATGAAGGAATAAAGAGAAGCAAGACGTCCCCCTATATCTCTGTGTTCTATCTCTTGTTTCTGTTCTTGTGTACATGCATTGTTCTTACGATTCCGAATTTGTCTACGAGGTTATCGCTCGGACTGGACTCGCCAGCGACGGTTCCTCAACAGAAATCACACGTGAACCATCATCCGTTCAGAACGGAGCTGCCGTTCCGACGGACAGCTTGATTACTGTGGTAGCTCAACTCTCCACCATGGATCGCCCACCTACCCAGATTTGCCCTCGGCATTTACTCGCACCTACAATCTCAAGCATGGCAGGATGACTCTTTATAGAGCCACCATTACCGAGCCCATCCCAATACTGTAGTAGAATTATGTGTATAATAAGTTTATGTAAATTGTAATTGTTACAGTACTAATGATACGTTTACGCATTTAGGCATTATGTCTAAGATTTGTGAGTCAAATGCAAGACAATTTAATTCGATGTCTTACACTTAAAACTAATTTAATTTAAACTTCATTATGCTGAGAACACAAATGATTCAATCAATGTATATATGATGATGCTTTAATGGAAAGATGTATACTGTATAGTTGAATCAAAAATGAACTGTTCAACAATTGTTTACAACAATGTTGCATTGTTAAATGAAAAATGATATCATGGACAAGATTGATCTATGATGCTTCATTAATGTACATTAAACAGATTTAAGTTGATTAAAAGTATAGATTTTACAAATGTTATGATAAAATTGCTATGAACAAAAGATGTTATACAAGTAAGAATCATTGAGCGATGACATATTGCATAGATCTTTTAGAATTTCAGATAATACAAACTTAATATCTTCATTAAAACAATATACTGATATATGTTTGATAATTGATCATACTGTTTGGAATTCGACTTATAAGTTGATATCTGATAAAGTATAACTAACAAATTTGTCTACAAAATGATATCAATGTCACACGTAATGCATATCTAGTCTGATAGCTTTGTATTTAAATAAAGATTGTTACAACATTCTACTTGAATGCATTCTAATCATGATGAAGAATTCACAACGTGTCATATCTAATGATGTACAATTCACTCAGTGTGTTTGAATTTTCTTATTGCGATTATAATTTATTTCATGATTACTGTAAATGAAAACTTGTTAAAAATTGCAATTTTACAATTGACTGATTTGTATACATTTCTATTGCAATGCGACTTGAATATTTAATACTTTGTAAGACAACTGTTATGACGAAGTTTATCTTGATTTGTAGGACTGCTATTCAAATAGATGTAGATAAATATTCTGAAAATTATTGTGAGATATAAAGAAGAAATGTTTACTTCCTTACGGACCCCTCGGCGTACGCCAACTGGGACGGCGTCCACCTGACGGAGGCCGCCTACCACGCCATCGCCAACAGCATCCTCAACGGGCCCTACACTAGCCCGAGGCTGCTCTGAGGCTTTGTCATTGTCTCTAGCTACTAGGGACGCTCTCGGTGATGACTGATCCGTAATGGCTGTAGGCTGAAGAGAGCTAAGTGGTGAAATAGGTTGTGTACTAGCGTGGTAAATCATAAGAATGGTGGAGTCTTGGGTCCGTTAATTTTCTGACTGTGGAGTGTGGACTGCGTGGTGTTTTGAGTCTCCGGGCACAGTGTCCGGTAATTTTCGTAGTATTAAGACTCTGGAAGTATATGTAGTAGTACAGTACTCGGCACAAGTGCAAGAGCTTTCCTGTGTTTGGCTATGGTGGATAAGATGAGACGACCATATACCAAGCACAATCTAGTCCTGTCCCCCTGTCTCTGTGATATGGAGTGCTGGAGTGCTATGCCGGACATGTAACATGGAAGGCTTCTTTGGTTCGTAGATTTGGAGTGCTGGAGTACTAATGCGGGACATGTAACATGAAGGAGGGCTTGTTTGGTTCGGTGTCACATTTTGCCACACTACTCGTTTTCTACCACTTGTCAGTACTAAAAAAAAGTGGTAAGATTCTCTTTTCTAGCAAAAGCGGGGTGTTGATTTTGATGACCTAACATTAGGCAAGCCCGGTAAAAAATTATAGCATACTTTGGCAACTTCAGTACATAAACCAAAACAGATAAACAAATCCTTTGCCGTTACGAAGAAACGTGCTACAGTGAATTGCATTAGATCCTAGTACAAGCATCCGTACAATCAAGAACTTTGGCCGGTATTCTCTTCAATGGCAATCAGCACATCTGACTGGAGATGCAAAGAGCAGTTGTTAGTGTGTGTGCGTGTGTTTTAGAGAGGGGAAAGCTGAGAACCGAGCGTAGCTCAGGTGGCCAGCGTTGCCAGGAGAGCACATAGTCCACCAGTGTTTGAGTCTTAGGCTTGGTGTTGGTGTTCACCCAATAATACGTGGTTAGGGGGGTTTTAGGATTAGTAAACGCACACGTAATATGCTTTCAATGGTCACAACACGTGCTCGTGTTTCGTGAGGTTCTTGGTCTCCGCTCTAGATTAAGCGTGTGTTAAGGTCGCACCCATATGTATATGTGTGTATGGGCGTGCGTGTGGTATGTGCGTGAGTGCGTCTGGGCGTGTACTCTAAAAAAAGAGAGGGGAAAACTAGGGAAGAAATAGGAGCTGGGCCTGGGAAGAGTGATGGGAAAGACAGATGGCCATCAATCGGCACCTGTGCCAACAGGTGGAGATCGTCCAGGAGTAGGATCAAGGATAACCGACTAGAGGGGGTGAATAGGCTGTTTTTAAAATCTTTTGGGCTAAAATAGATTTTAGCAATTTAAAGCTATAAAACACAATTTCACAATTCAAAGCCTAAATACACTAAGTCTTTCTAAGTGCACTATTTACTCTAGATTAAGCTAAACAACCTAATCAAGATACAATATTGCTATAAACACAAATGCACTAAGAGAAGAGAAGAAGAAATAAACCACAATATGGAGACAACCGGCATTTTCCTGTGGTCTTGGAGACTTTCCGGTCTCCACTAATCCACGTTGAGGAAGTTTGAACAAATCAAGTCGGCTCCACATGAGCACGGCCCTCGATCACTAGAGGTAGCCCTTCTCCACTCAGGAAAGGCGAGCTCCAACCTTCACAAATGCTGGGTCTTCTCACAAACTTCTTGAGAAGATCATCAAATCACCTTCTCCAAGTCGTCTAGGAGACGACAGTCTCCAAGAGCAATAAACCAATGATCCTTCGCTTGAAGACACTTAAGTGCCACAATAATCAAACTCAACTCAAATGCACTTGAAAAACCTCTACAGCCTTTGCGAGATGAAATTTATGCTCTCAAAGAGTGGAAGAACAAGAAAAGGGTTCAAGAGTATTCAATGAGGTTCTTAAAAGCTTCCTTGCTGTAGTGGTTGAGGTATTTATAGCCTCCACCCACTTTACTAGCTGTTGGAGCACGAAACTGTGCAAGAGACAGCAAGTCTGGTCAGTTCGCATGCACAAGGCCGGTCAATCCAGACTGCAGTATAACGGTTGACTGTGCTGCATTTAATGCTACAGAAACTATCCATTATACTAGGTCCGGTCAGTTCGTCCACTCAAGGTCCAGTCAGACTGGGATCAAAGAAATCCAAAACGGAAGGAAACATGTTACTGGAAAAAGCTGACCGCTCTGTATGACTAGGGTCCATCATCCGGTAAACACTTATGCCGATCCAACATGAAGTTTTAGTAGCAAACAACGAAACACCTTTTTCGAAAAAGTCGATCGGGTCGACGACCAAGGTCGATTTGGTCCTCCAACAATGATCATCCGGATAGTAAATTTGAGAAAAGGTGAAGCCAAAAAGAGAGTTTCTGGAAAAAGTTGATCAGACAACCTGCATCGGTGTCCGTCGATCAACTTATACCAATGAATATCCAACCAACAAAATTGCAAATAGAAAGCTCTCGAAAAGTCGACCGCATGACTCGGTCAGGTCCGTCGATCACCAATCACATTGCGGTCAGTCCAGCCAAGAAATAAACACACAGATAAATTGTGGCCAAATTATCACAAAGAAATCCAAGATTCATCCAAAAATGAGTTTGAGCATCTGTGGCACACTTTGCTATCAAGTTACTAGTCATTGATCCCTCTTCATAGTACGTCTACCTATACTAGCAATCCGATCTTTTATCTTTCATACTCCTAGACCGGTAAAACTATGAAAAGATCCTATTCGACTAGATACATTTGCCTTAAGATAGATGATGTTGATATCTAATACTTGAGATCATTTAGTGCTTTTTATCTTTATCCAACATTTACCTTTTCAACCACCTGACAAAACAAGTTAGTTCACACTATATAGTTGTCTTTAATTACCAAAAACACTAAATGGGGCCTATATTCTTCACCAGGTGAGAAGGGAGGCCCCGACGAGCCTGCCCGTGCCGCTCTTAGCCGCTCGGCCGGCCACTCCTGCACGCCTCTAGCCGCCGCCTCCTCGAGCCCGCTTGTGCAAGTATTTATACAAACTTTGAATCAAATCTAATCATAGAAATACGCAGCCACCGCTAGTTTATGTAGAAGCCAACATAATTCGGTAAGTGATCTTTCCTTTCTTTCAGCACGAACTTCCTGTGTGATCAAATTTGAGGTCGGCCGCTAGTTGTTTGTTTGGCCTGGTGTCGGCGTTACCAGTATGGCTGCATGTTTCAAGATTTTGAGAGTGCGCTCCTTTAACATCTAGAAAGATAGAGATCGAGAATAAATTCGTGACCTTACAAACTGCACTCTCGGATAAAGATATACACCAAGATTTAAATACCGATGGATGATGAAGCCGTACACCATAGGTCCACCGCCCCAAGAGATGGTGCCGGTATTGAATATTCCTAGTTGCAGTTCCCTAAAAGTCGATGCACCGTGGAAGCAAGCTAAATCTGTTTGGAGTCAAACTTTACTCCGTTGTGGCCAGTCAAAAGACTATTTGCCGCAAGTGAATGGCATGTTATCGCCAATGACCGGGCCATTTTCAAAGAGAGAGGAGGAAATATCCTGTGCTACCCTCTTCTATGGTACTACCTTTGTGTTATCTACACATAAAAGTTTTCAAAATCATAAAAAAATAATTCAGAGATGTAGGGTAGGACATATTCTCCAGTTATGTAAAACTTCAAGATTAAAATCAATCACAATTGAAAGATATGAAAATAACAAGCAGCCAAGATAAATAGTGAAAATTACTATTTATATAGAATTTGTCTTTTCATATCTTCCAAATACTGTCAAGTTTGATCTTAAAATTTTATATGACCGTAAACATGTCCTCCCTACATCTCCGAATTTTTGGGAATCTATTATATTATTAAAACAGAAAAAGTTATCATGTTCGTTCTCAAAAACTAGAAATTACCACGTTAATAGGAGGAAAAGAGAAAGATTCACACCATCCATTATGGTGGGTCCAAATTATCACGTGCATTGATTTGATGTATATGGGGCCTATTAAAGTAGATCAAAAAGAAAAGAAGGCACCACATTCGCTCTTAAGAGCTAGAAATTACTATGTTAATTAGAGGAAAAGAGAAAGATCCACACCATCGATTGTGGTGGGTCGATTATAACGATGTAGATTAATCGGATGTGTATAAGACTGTTAAAGTTGTATGAAAATATAATTATATTTTCAGTCATATATAAGTATTAGAGTTTGATAACAAACACAACATTATTTTTAGAGTATTACACGTAGTTAACACAAAGGTAGCACGTAAAATGGGTAGCTTGGGATATTTCCTCGTATAGAGAGCGCACGTGCTGCAGATTGCTAACTTAATTTGCTTTTTTTAGAAATGCGAACTTTTTGGAAAAAATAATTTGATTTATATTAATAACTCAATAAGTAAAGTATATAAGTATCCAACTTTTATATTAAAGATTATAGATGAATAACATGTCATTATCAAGTCATTCAATCGATAAACGTGCTGAACTTCTTTATCTTCCTAGCCATCGACTTCGTACATTGCAACGATATCTTGATTGCCGACTAACACGATAGTGAAAAGCAGATTGTCGATGGTCTCCATCGATGTGTAGAACCTACACTATGTTAGCAGTGTTGTTTGTTGGAAGAAAATTAGAGGTGATTTATTTGCACCCTTATCAACCCGGTGTCGATTTTCGGCATAAACGTCGCTTTCGTCGTCAAAGTGAGTCGGTCTGATGAAACCCATCATAGGTATAAAAAAAAAAGAGGAAAATTTTGATATATACCACTCCTCTAAGGAGTGAGATATTTCTAAAAATAACTAAGGAGTGATATATTTCTATCACACAAACTAAGGAGTGGTATATATCAAAATTTCTCTCCAAAAAATCTAGCTAAGAACTTGCTAGAGAAAAAAAACTAGAAAATTTAATCTAGAAAGAAAAATCGAAGAAACAAACAGAACTCAATGTCAGCGAGAACGCCGGAGAAGATTGGTGAGGACCAACCGAGGGACGACAGAGTTGTGGGGCTGCTGGCGGGGTCTCCTCCGTGCCTGCGTTCGTGCGCACGCAAAACAGATGGTACTGTCGAGAAATGCTAACTTAATTTGCTTACTTTTGCATCGAAGCATGGGCCAAAAGGGCTTATTTTTTATGCCGTGTTAGCCCATTTTTGCCTATCTTCTTACAATATCTCTTCAGGGCTAGGCCCAATGTATTCTCCTTTACTTCACAGCTGATGGAAAAGCATGGAATATATCCGATGGTAACTGTGTGTCCGGGCCTAAATAACGTCGAAGGGTTCAGCGCCTCGACGAGGCTTCGCGCGTGATGCGGCGCAGGCTGGTCGTACGACTACAACGTGACGGAGGCGCTGAACGTGCGGCTTCCCCCGGCGCGAGCGCGAGCGCGTGCCGAGACCCCGCCTGGGACGGCATCCTCAACTGGGACGGCATCCACCTGACGGAGCCGGCCTACAAGCGCGTCGCCGCCGGTTGGCTTGAAGGCCCGTACGCGCATCCGCCTTTTCTCAGGGCCGTGCATCCATGTAGCATCAGTGCGTGTGATGGAGAACTGGAGATTGCGAAGTGTTTCACATTCGTTTTGTTCATCGTTTGTGCTAAAACTACTAATGCAAATAAAGATGGCCCGTGAGTGCCAATAGGCCAGTAGAATTGGGCCGTTTTGCTGGGAGAGTAGGCCTGTAGGTATAAGCTTAGCCTCCAGTATAGGTGATTCATGGGCCTGGTGTCGCCTCGATGTGGCACACTACTTAGTGTCCTTTCGTTAAGATTGAACTTTCAGCCCAGCTTTGTATAACTTGAATTAAAGGCATAAAAGGGAAGGGTTTTTTTCTTCTTCTTCTGAAAACGTATTCAAAAATCATCTTGGTGCTAACTTCACGTGTGACTGTGGCCCAATCTAGTTGCACCGCTTCTTTGTGATTATAATTTCAGCCCATGGCTCCTTGAACCAAACACCGAATGGCCCTTAACACCTTCTAGGAATTTTCCAACTCATCAAAGGAACTTCAAGAAATCTTCCTAATGTCCATGTTCTCTAAAAAAAATCTTCGTAATGTAATTTTTCTCTAGTCCTCTTCAATTACTCCTAATTTACAATTTATTGCTTCTCCGTTGAGTCACAAAGACCATAAATTGCCAAAACAGTGTTTTTTTTCTTTATATAATTCACTTATCAATCATACCCCCCCCCCACCCATGCCAATTACAATTTATTGCTTCTCCATTGCGGAGAGAAAAAATCATGAAATTTTTCACTCTGATAATCTTCTATTTCTTTTTGCAGAAAAAACTTTTCACCCCTATAAATCAATCTGCTATCTTTAAATTTCATTTGATTATTGAACTAGAGCCTAGCTTAACCAATCCAATCACTGGCCCGTGAGCGCGGCGAAGAAGAGGACGTTCCAGGTGTCCGGGAGGCCGGCGATGCACCAGTGGGTGCAGTCCCCACCGAAGATACCGCCGTCGTACTTGGTCGGGTGCGCGTCCTTCCTCAGCTGCGACAGGAAGGTGAAGTCCAGCAGGTACACCGGCTTCGCCATGCCGTCCAGGACGTTCCTCAGGGTCGCCTGCTGCGGATCGGCCTGCCGGGTACGCCGCCGTGCTGTTCAGCGGCTGCGTCTCCCCATGCACGTCTTCTTCGGCGACGCGCCCCATTCCTGGCCCTGCATAGCAGCCACATTGCTGTTACCTTATGGCACAAACGTTGCAGAATTGCAGCCTCAGATGTCCGCAGCCCATATGTGATCTTGCTATCGATGATTCAGAAATACGGATACGAGCATGTGAAACGTTCAGGACAAGTTGGTGGCTGAGGTTGAGCGGGTGGCTGAGGTTGAGCGGTTCAGTTGTAGCAGTCAAGAAATGGGCCCTGATCTCAGCAACACACTGCACACTTATTTCTTTCTTGTGATGAGGAGGGTGAAATGTCAACTACGTGGTGCGCATGTTACTTTGAAAGATTTACTTCACAAATCACAAGTAATTGTGGAGTAGCAATTAAATGTGTGTCGAAAAAAAAAAGATTACTTGTAGTGAGAGGGAGAGATCCCCTGGAAGAAGACTTTGGTGCTCGTCTGGACGAGGTTGGCATCAACCCATCTGGCCCAGGTGTTGAGCGCCTTGGTGAAGGCCTGCGTCCGGTCCATGTCCTTCATCAATAGGTCACCGTCCTGGATGTAGTCCCAGCTGCAGCAAATGCACACACACAAATGTCAGCTCAGACATAGTCTGCCTGAAAATGCAGTACAAGAACATAGATTATAATGCAGCGTTGATGTCTCACGGCTGCGTCGGGCCGGTGCGCGGCCACCAGTGCCAGGAGTCGAAGACGAGCACGTCGGCGCCGAGCCAGTTGCGGCCTTCGTCGATGGTGTCGATCTTGAGGATGCGCCCGGCCTTCTCGTTGACGACGTCGACAAGGTAGTGCGTCAGGTAGTACACCAGCGTCACGTTGTACTCCTGCATATATGCAGCGTTGGTCGACAGACCGTCAGCTTCAGCTAGCCATCAAAGCCAAACAATGCGCAAGAAGAACAGAACACCGTACTACACATGTACAGAGAACTTTTCATGCTAATCGCCTAATCTTCACAGCGTTTCCGTGGGACACAGCTACCTCGCCACTGAAGAAGGCATCAATCACCAAACAGTCTTGAAAACAGCAGCCCAACAACCGAAATGCGCTTGTGTCCTTGCGTGTGTCGGCGCTCAATGACGCCAAAGAGGCGTCGTGGGCGTACCCAAAGCTTAAAAGAACCCAAGTCTGGTAGTGGTACCTCAAAGCTGGCCACCAGCAAAAGGCCAAGAGCGTACACTGCCAGATCAATTTGCCTGCTTCTCACGATCTGACACAGACACATAAAAAAACAGGCAGCAGCAACAGGGCAAGTAAGGAGGAGAGGTAACTTTCCATTGGAAGTTGGAACGACTGGAGTCTGGAGCTAATGAAGAGAGTCCGGACAATATATTATCTAGTATCATGGAAATGGGAGCACCTACCACGATCATGTCACGCTAGATCTGTAGGGATAGATCTCATCATCCTAACAACACCAGCACCGGCAAACATACAGCAGAGCAGGGCAGCAGCCAGCAGGCAACCCTTTCAGGCCAGCTCACTTCGGCCATTTGGTCTGTTCACCCATTCTAGTTTCTACCACTGTACTACTTACAGATTCTCTTTTTTTCACAAGGGAAAGGGATGAAAAGGCCAAACCGCGTGTTCCCCAACTAAAACGATACAGAAAACAAGAAAGAAACGCACATGCGGCAAGCAAAAATGGCAGAATTTGATGTGCGCCGCTATCGGAAGCGGCTCGTACGAGACCAGAGTCCACAGGAGACGACCTCCCGGCGACCCGAATCCCGTTCGGCGTTCGCCTTTCATTTTTGTTGACTTTTGCAGCGCGCGGCCAGCGAAGTTTTTGGCCAGATCACACGCCGTGCCAGCCGCGGCGGACAAGTCAGCCAGGCGCCCGCGCGACGCGCAAATTGATGCGCTCGCGGCTCGCGCGAGTCACCGCACGGCACGCTCGCCAGACGGTCGCGCACGGGCGGGGCAGGCACACGCCCGCGGTCTCTCCAGCTCACGCCGCCCACTTTGCCGACGCGACCGCACCCGTCGTAACTAACTAATACCAGCCACGAGTCGTAGTTAGCCCAATCAGTCCCCTCTTGCGACCTGTTCACGTCCCACTGATTAACGAGAAACAAATCGTACGAGACACATCTACCATTACACTTTTGCTTGTAGCCCTTTTAAATGATGCTCACTGCCCAACCTAACTGCCAACTGTTTAGAGTATCTTTAATAGTACCGTCTTTAATTTTGCTAAATCAACTTCACGTCATTAAAAAACAGATTCAGAGATAACACCTTCAATAAGCTATCACTAGCAAGCCAGGCTCGTTTAGTAGGTCATCTCAATTTTGCACTGTAAAAAGACGCCTAAGTACCTCGAACTGGACGGTGGTCGAGGGGTCGATCTTCCCTGACGCCGGCGAGACGGTGGTCCGGGCGTTGGGCACGGCGGCGTGGATCATGCACAGCAGCGACTCGTACTGGTTGAGCGCCAGCGAGTCGCCCACGAACATGACCTTCTTCCCGCTCCACATCCTCAGAAGAGCCAGCCCGTCGAACCTACGTGCACGCAGAATTATTTCAACGCAATTCTCAGAAACATTCGCAACCACACGCAAAGACGAAACATATCATTAATTCGGATCAAAAACAGACACGAGGAGAACTTGATTGTTACTGCGCCGACCGCCATTACTGACCTGGGAGGAGCAGGGCGGGTTGGGCTGCCACCGGTACTTGAGGTACTGCTTGTCGGGGCGACCGAACCGGCGGCAGTCGAACTCGGCGCGGATGAAGGGCAGCTCGCCGAGTCGTACAGCGGGTACGACTCGTCCACCACCCAGCTCCCGGCGAACATGTCGCACGACCTGGCCGCCGACGTCCGGTGCTGGTGCTTCCGGGAGATCGTTATCGCCGCGGCCGCCGCGGCGGTGCACGCCGCCAGGAGCACGGCCAGGACGGCCGCGAAAACAACCGCCCGGCGCCTCATCACCCTGCCAAGGAGGAGACGGACAATGGAGGTGAGAGAGATTCGCGAGGATTGGGAGGGGAAGAAGGTTCTTGTGACGGCGAAGGAGTGGGAAGTGTGAGGGAGGGGGAGTGGTATATGTAGGGCTGGCTGATATCCATGACTGATAACCACATGGCTTGGATGCAAAGGTCCACGAAGGATTGGAGGGTAATAGGGGATTCATTGATTGACTCCTAAGTAGAAAATGATTCATTGATTGGTTCGGTGCATGGTGTAAATGACCAAACCTTCTGAGAAGTGCTGGGGATCCGAAAGGAACCACAAATTTGAGCGCCATGGTTATGTACTCCTGCTACTCGTGGAGTAGTAGTAGTATGTGGAAATGGCATGGATTTGTTTTTCATGAAGAGGAGCAGTACTAGTACTTGTTGAATGGAGGTGTTGTTTTGAGACCTCTTGTGATTCGGTGCGGTTACTGCCCCCTGCTTCATGTCACTTCAGAAAAGCATATTTGGTGAGACTAAAAAAAAACCTGGCCGGTAACCGGTGGGAGTTTGGGATTTTGGATCTCGACTGGTTTTTTCGGGTTTTGTAAGTTCAAATTTAAATTTTTGAATTTTGAATGATTTTTAATCAAATTCAAACGATTTTCATCTGATTTTTTCCGAGAAATCCGGTAACCGGCCGGTTTTTTTTCTGACCGACGACCGGGATTTACCCCAGAAACGGGTTTTTGATCCTTGGTTTGGACTATGGACAGAGGCATTTGTTTGTGTAAAAGAAGACATGGTTTATATTTGCTCATAGATGGAAATAATTTAAACAAAGAAGCGTACTGCATGTACTGAGAAAATTCCTCCTATAACATCTTGGATCATGCTGTAATTTTGATGTAATCCATCCAACCAGCTCACACTACGGCATAAAACTCTATTTTTGTTGGTCCCAGATCTCCCCTCAATCCATTCTTGTGCTTTCCAGGTCTCTGCATTAATTTTCTTAGAAAAAAAAAAGCAGGAGAGGAGAGGGTCTCTGCACTAATTCATCAATCCTTTCCAGATCCTTACCTTGGCATTAGCCTACTGTCATTTGACTCACGACACAGAAGAAGGAATAACAGTGGAACTATCAAAAGGGAATGGTATAGCTGGAACGTATAGGGTGAGGCAAATCTTAGCCCACCCAAGATAATCCTCCTCCCACAAGTTATTCCAAGTTTGTTTTTCCCATTCTCTCCCAATTTGTGCTCACTCATCATTCCTTGCCTTTCTGACCAAGATGGAGATTCTTTCTTTCAGGGACAAATAAGATCTACTTTATTGGAAAGAACTTACCTTTTCCCTGTTGCCACTTTTACCTAGTCCTAGTTCGAGATGTAATTGTCGAGCATGTACAATGGGCTTATGTCACCGCCTATAACATCTGCCACATAGGATTTTCTTGACGTGGATGAAAGAGAATGAAGAGAGAGAATATTCATTGCTATAATCCTGCAATTGATCAGTAGCATCAAAACCAAGAAAACATTAAAGATTGTGTGTTGTCTACAATCCTATAGCCATTCAGATCATCACAATCCATTGTATAAGTTCATCTTTAGTGTTGTCTATAGGTGATATGGATAGTGCTATACAAAGAATTTGTCAGATTATCAGATACGCTCTCAACTGCTGGCCGGCTAGCTGAATATAAAAAGAAGCATGTCGAGCAGAAAAGAAAAGATTATAAATGACAGCTGAGCAAGAGAATCACCTTTAATAGTATAGACCTAGATTGAGAACCTGCAGACCAACAACAACATCTGGTGAGATGAGAAACGTGCTGCGGGGAATCACATGTACATCGACTGCTCTCCGAAAAATAAATTCTATGAAAAGGGTCCAGAGGCCACTCCTCCTTCACACATCACACCTTTTGCAATCCAGAAGCAAATTCTCTCTAGAGGGTCTCATCGTAAATCCCCTTACCCCACTGTCTGATCCCCCACACCCGGCTCGCAAGCCCCTCCGATGGACGGGGCCCTCACCGAGACCTCTGCAGAAAATTTATTTTCATGCAATCCAACGGCCCGGGGAGGCCCTCCCCAAGAGAATTCGGTTTCTGCTCTCTGACTCTCGATCCAATGCGATCAAGCAGCGGTCACTTCCGTCCACATGCGTGCAAACCGTACAATTTCTTGGTAGATCAGAGGATTAGTACCGTTCTACTTTTTTTTTAATTAAAGACACATTTGGCTAACCGCTAGAGCATCTACCTCAAGATGCATTATATATTTATATGGTTACTTAAAGAGTAACCGTCCGCTTTAATTACCGATTGGAGTTGGACTATAGAAAGAGAAAATAGACTTTTATAACATTGTTTTCGGGACTGTCTATTCATAAATTGTCTGAAATTTTTTTAAGTTTAAGTCACTTGTTGTGACCATTGAATCAATATCTAATCATATGACATTCCAATTTCTACACAAATCCAATGATCACAACAAGTGACTTAAACTTAAAAAAATTTTAGACAACTTAAAACTAGCAAAACCATAATACATAATCTACCGGCCAACCCCACATAGCAGAAACAAAGGAAAATACTACTCGCTGGACTGAAATGACCCTAGAACAACCTAGAGAAGCCATCGGCCAGAATAGATGCTAGCCTGGATGCAGCAGTGCCTCCAAGCTTGCAGCTCCTGCCATGCGCCATTGACAGAGCTCATCACGCATCTATTGAATGATACTATCCAACGGCACAGCTTCGTTGTTTAACACTCGGTTGTTCCGTTCCCGCCAAATGAACCATGAGACCAGCGTGATGCAGGAATCGAGGGCCCTCCGTTGGTGGCGAGGAACCTGTTCGCACACTGTAAACTAGTAAGGGAGTGTCTAGGCAACAGTTGAGTATTTTGTTTCTCTCCGGGTACTCAAATTTTGGTTCGTTGGATTATAATCTGAGCGTCTAGCGCACATTGACCAGCTCACGTATCGTAGCCTCCACAACAAAACAAATATAACGGGTCGGGTTGCATGTTCTCTTTGTGGGCCGGCCCGTTTACATAACAAAAACAGTTGCATTTTTTTTTTGTCCGTTTTACTTTGCTCCAGTCGTGCGGCCCGCAAGAAACTCAAGAAAACAAAAGGCCATATCTGTTCAAAGCCACAAAGGCTGAACAGACACAAGATAACAAAAGAGCCCATATTTGTTCAAAGCCGTAAAATTTTTTGGGCTGTTGAACAAATTTTTGAAAGGCCCAATTGTTGTAACCCTACTGCGTCAAAACCTAGAAACAAAAAACCACAGAGAGTTGTGTCGGCCGATGAAACAATGGTAGAGAGCGAGAAGGGACGAACACCATAAAAAGAGGAAGCAAAACTATGCAATGAGGAAGGAGATAGAGAAGAAAACGATGGAAGCAACATATCGAGAACAGTGAGTCCAAAAAGATGAAAGAAAGATCCAACAGATTAAGCCCGCAACCCCTCTCCTCGCGATTCGTAAAATCACCGTCCCTTTTTTTGTTTTTTCCAGTGGATGATCGAACTCGCAAGTACAAAAGATAGATGTTAATGTTAATGTTTTTCCAGTGATTGCTTTTGTTTCTCGTTAACTTGTTGATTATTGCAATCATGTTCTCATGCAAATGAACCATACATGTATTAGGGCTTATTTTGTTTCATTTGTTGTTTTTTCGTTGATTTGTCATTTTTGCAATAATGTTCTCATGCAAATGGACCATACCTTTGGATTCTGCTTTCAACTACTAGAACTAGCAAGACTGATGATCGTAGATTGGGTGAAATCGGGTATATCACCGGTCTTCAAGCCATTTCCTATTTTCTCACTAGTGCCCTTTCCTTCTTAGCTGCAGGGCATTTTTCTGTTTGGTTTCGTGACTGCAAGTCTATTGGTTCTATGTGTGCAGAATTTGCTCACAGAATTTGCTCAGGGTGATACTAACCTTGATAACGTAATTTGCGTGCTAACCTTATCAAATTGATGCAGGATGCTCACAGAGGAACACAAGACAAAACAAATTTAACAACATTCTTTGGTGACGAGATATCTATGTACAATGCATCGCCTTGTAGTGTAAACCTCTGAATGTGTCCCTGGAATCATGTTTATAAATGTAACTTGTGTTTACATCACAAAAAATTTACCATGTTACCGTGTGCAGGTTACCCAAGGCTTCATTGTTTCTAATTGTGATGAACAGTATCAACATGCGACCAAACCTCTTTATCTGCAGGTGTTCTTTTTCTGCACTTTTAAAAACATAATTTACATGTATAAATTCTACTAAAACTTATCAAAAGTTGATGTTAAAAATATATGAATAGATCTTGCTATTATGGACAAGATGTATAACTGTATAATCTAAAAGCAAAATATGCAACAAACAAAAAATGTATCGACATTTGTTTTCCACAAAGAAACATGTCGATCTTGAGGAAGGAGAAGATGACATATGCAATTCGAATGGCGTCCTACATGGAATTGGTTCGTTCACGAGTCTTTTGCAACATGTTTCTGGATTAGAAATACAAATCCCAAGCTATGTTCAGGTAAAAACATAGGTGGCGTGTGTGTATAATGTTTGACATAAAAATATGTGCATGACATTCGAAGAGCATAAAAAAATGTCAGACTTCGAAATAACTATTAACAAAGATAAAATTACCTTGTTACAGAACAACATGTTTATGACGAGCAGCAGAATCCCATATCCATGCTCCCCGCGAGCGTCACTTCCTGCACATTTAGAGGTTTTTTTAGTTATCTCTTGTATATTATATATTTCTTGTAATTTTCATTCTACTATGTAAAAAAATACTCATATTGTTCCAGATTTTTAGTGATTGCAATCTAGTCGCACTGAATGATCGTGTTCTTTGTGAGCGCAACAACTGAAAAAAGTGTATTGCAACCGCCACCAACAAATTCTACATCGCTAGCAATGCCCATGGATGACAAAATGTACAACCCAACGCTGGTGTGAGAAAATTCTATGTTATATTTTTCTTACATGTTGCTATATATTTTTACACTTTTTATGCATTTGTGAAATGTTTGTTTGTATGGATGTATTAAAAAATGTGCTTCTTAAATTAGATTGTTGACATGCTCCATTTGGTAATGTACCTCTATTGTTCATAAAAAAATGTCAGACTTCGAAATAACTATTAACAAAGAAAAAATTACTTTGTTACAGAACAACATGTTTATGACGAGCAGCAGATTCCCATATCCTTGCTCCCCGCTAGCGTCACTTCCTGCACATTCAGAGGTTTTTTTAGTGATCTCTTGTATATTATATATTTCGTATGGATGTATTAAAAAAGGTGCTTCTTAAATTAGATACTGACAAAGAAACATATGGCTTTGTTTTGAAAGAAAGAAAAAAATGTTTACTTCGCCTTAATATACTAATAATGGTTGTGTAGGCATTTTTGGAGTCTGATGGGATGTCGTCACGCCAAGACTTGACTACCAGTATGCAAACATACAGCACATATACTGCAACAACAGAACAGAACAGCAGTGAGGAAGATGTCACACAGCCTGAGCCAGCTGCCACTCCAGATCAGGATGAAGAACTTTCAGAAGACGACATCGACAACTTGATACAAAATCAGAGGATTGTTTCTGCTGTACCACTTGGGGGATATGTATGTCAGTATCAAAGCATGAGCCACAGAATTGGTATGAAGTTTGCTACTGCATAAAGAAGCTCATGCATTCTACAATTTCTATGCGTTCGTTTATGGTTTTTCAGTGAAAAGAGCCAACAACTATCACACACAAAGCAAAAAAAAAAAGTGGGGAGATCACTAGAGTCACAGTCAGGTGCAACAAACAAGGAAAAAACAAAGAGGACGGAAGTTCTGCATCGACATCTCTCAGTAACAAGAGGAAACGAAACACTATTATTAGAACAAGTGCAGCGCAAAAATGGTTGTGACTTTGAAGAACGGTATGTGGGTTGTCACGAATCTAGAGTTGACCCACAACCATGACATGAGTCCCCAGAATGAGACACGTTTTTTCAGATCGCACAAGTACATGACAAATGAAGAAAAGTCATTGGTAAGGACGCTGAATGAGTGTGGCATACCAAACAGAAAGATGATATACATACTATCATTCCTTAGGGGTGGCATAAGATCACTTCCTTACACAAAAAAGGACATTAGCAACCTACGGACAAGCATCCGAAGAGAAAACAATGAGAACGACATGATGCGAGTTCTTGAGTACTTTGCAAGCGACAAGCAGATAACCACAGGTTTTTCTATGCATTTGACACAGATGGGGACAATCATAGGAACATTTTCTGGCTGATGCGAGGGCAAGGAAGTACTATGATGATTATGGTGATTGTTTGTGTTTTGATACAACATACATGACTAATAAGTACAACCTCCGCTTGCACCATTTATTGGCATAACGAGGCATGGCCATACATGCCTGTTTGGATCTGCCTTCCTAAAAGATGAGACAACCGATACATTCAAGTGGGTTTTAAGATGTTCTTGCGGCTATGAAAGGAAGGCACCAAAACAAATAATAATGTATCAAGACGGAGCGATGAAGAATGCAATATCGATGTGTTGCCACATACAATACACGTAAACCGCTATGGCACATACTTTACAAGCTAGAAAACAAATTGGGTAAATGTATTCAATCAAAAACAGGACTGCATGCTGAAATAATGGACACGGTTGTAAACTCACTAACAGTTGAGGAATTTGAGACTCTGTGGGTTAGCATGATAGTCAAGTATGACATTGCACACATCAAATACCTACAGGACATTTGGCAAAAAAGACAGAGATGGGTACCGCATACTTGAAAGCGCTTCTTCCCATTTGCCCACACCACTTCAAGGAGTGAAGGCATGAACTCAAACTTCAAGGGTGATGTTGGGCCACATCACACAATCATGGGCTTTGCAAGAGAGTTCAACAGGATATCAGACATGATATTGGACAGAGAAGAGAAAGAAGATCACAAAACAAGAAACACAAAACCACAGATGTGGTCAGATTACCAAATGGAGCATGTGGCAGCAAAAACTTACAATAGAAATATTTTCCTAAAGTTCCGAAAAGAATCAAGCATACGACGACACTTGCACATTGAAGAAATCATAAAGTGGACAACTTATGGGGTGTACCATGCGGATGACCATAACATAATCGAGTACTGAGAAAAAGAAGGTACTTAGTGCTCATAAACATACCGATGAGAAATACACTGCGTCTGGCAAGTTCCAAAAGATGGAATAGTCTGCTCCCACATTCTTAAAGTTCTGATCCATCTCAACAAAACATCTCTCCAGACAATTACTTTATTGAAAGATGGAAGCCTAAGCGGCAGTGGTATAGTCATTGAACCGCACAAAGTTGCTGTATGAGATAAAAGATGCAGAGAGTTTGCTCAGATTCAACATAATGTCAAGATTTATGGTTGAAATGGCATCAAATGTTTCAAAATCAGCAAAAATTTTTGAATATGTCATGGATGAGATGCGAAACATCCAAAGGCATCTCCAAACACATGACATTACTGATGTACCTACCTCTGCTCCAGTACAAAAAAAACAGCAACAACAACAACAGTATTTAAAAGATCTGAAGGGCAACAATTAGGAGATCCTGACAAGTCGATCACAAAAGGGCGTAAAAAAGGAAACAGACTAAAGCCTATAGCAGAGGAGATGAGAACCAAAAAAAAAACAAGCAATGCATGGGGGAAAGAAAACATGAAAGGTTGCAAAAAGAGACTGTCGCCATATAACATATATTTGCACTAATTTTTGTACTCATAACATTCCTTGTTTTTGGTCTCACGGTGATGATTATGTACACATGTCTATAGTGGTACTGCTTTTTCTTCATTACATCTACTCCCAATTTTCTCGCTCCTTGAGTGTCGAATACATGCGCTTCTCTCTCGAATGATGATATCTGAATATAAACATCTAAGGATCTATGAACAAACCACGCTTTCTCGCCCTATATAAAAAAATCACCGAAAGAAGATCATTAAAAAACACATATCTAAAAAATGTTGCATGGAAAAAATTGAGAAACGCTATGTATATATCTACCTTTGACACAAATGAATTAACTAGATCCAGCGAGATTTCATTTTCTTTGTGCCGGAGCATCCTGTTCAATAACTGCATCCTTATGTTTGACATGTCTTGTTGTGTAAAATGGGCAGCCAAGGCAACTCTTGGGCTCCAGAGTTCAATGAATTTCATGACAAATACTCCGCAATCGAAACTGTGATTCAAGAAAAATGACATTGACATGCAAGTAATAGTAAAAATACATGTGTGTTATACTAAAGTTATATACTCTGAGAACAGTAAAAACAAGTAAAACATAATGTAAAAAATTATTTTGTATATTGTAGAACTACCATGTACTGCACAAGCACAAAACCAACATTCAAAATTCAAAGAGGATATGACCATGTATTTTAGGCACCAAGAACTCGCACTCATACTTGAACTAATACTCACACTGCTAGGAAAAATATCTTACAACAACCAACCAAAACTAACGAGAAAAAATGTAATGTATACTAAAGCATAACATGGAAAAAATGTAAAATAAATAGCGTAAGTACTCAAACAAACCCTACAGACAAAAATAATATTGTAAAATGACAAATACTCCATAATCAAACTTTGATTCAAGAAAAATGACATTGACATGCAAATAATAGTAAAAATACATGTGTGTTATACTGAAGTTATATACTCTGAGAATAGTAAAAACAAGTAAAAGATAATGTAAAAAATTATTTTGTATATTGTAGAACAAGTAAAGCATATTGTAGAACTGTGCCGGAGCATCCTGTTCAATAACTGCATCCTTATGTTTGACATGTCTTGTTGTGTAAAATGGGCAGCCAAGGCAACTCTTGGGCTCCAGAGTTCAATGAATTTCATGACAAATACTCCATAATCAAACGTGATTCAAGAAAAATGACATTGACATGCAAGTAATAGTAAAAATACATGTGTGTTATACTAAAGTTATATACTCTGAGAACAGTAAAAACAAGTAAAACATAATGTAAAAAATTATTTTGTATATTGTAGAACTACCATGTACTGCACAAGCACAAAACCAACATTCAAAATTCAAAGAGGATATGACCATGTATTTTAGGCACCAAGAACTCACACTCATACTTGAACTAATACTCACACTGCTAGGAAAAAATATCTTACAACAACCAACTGAAAACTAACAGAGAAAAAAATGTAACAGAAGTACTAAAGCATAACATGGAAAAAATGTAAAAGAAATAGCAGAAGTACTCAAACAAACCCTACAAACAAAAATAATATTGTAAAATGACAAATACTCCGCAATCGAAACTTTGATTCAAGAAAAATGACATTGACATGCAAATAATAGTAAAAATACATGTGTGTTATACTGAAGTTATATACTCTGAGAATAGTAAAAACAAGTAAAAGATAATGTAAAAAATTATTTTGTATATTGTAGAACTACCATGTACTGCACAAGCACAAAACCAACATTCAAAATTCAAAGAGGATATGACCATGTATTTTAGGCACCAAGAACTCACACTCATACTTGAACTAAAACTCACACTGCTAGGAAAAAATATCTTACAACAACCAACTGAAAACTAACAGAGAAAAAATGTAATGTAGTACTAAAGCATAACATGGAAAAAAATGTAAAAGAATAGCAGAAGTACTCAAGCAAACCCTACAGACAAAAATAATATTGTAAAATGACAAATACTCCGCAATCAAAACTGTGATTCAAGAAAAATGACATTGACATGCAAGTAATAGTAAAAATACATGTGTGTTATACTGAAGTTATATACTCTGAGAACAGTAAAAACAAGTAAAAGATAATGTAAAAAATTATTTTGTATATTGTAGAACTACCATGTACTGCACAAGCACAAACCAACATTCAAAATTCAAAGAGGATATGACCATGTGTTTTAGGCACCAAGAACTCACACTCATACTTGAACTAATACTCACACTACTAGGAAAAAATATCTTACAACAACCAACTGAAAACTAACAGAGAAAAAAATGTAACAGAAGTACTAAAGCATAACATGGAAAAAAATGTAAAAGAATAGCAGAAGTACTCAAGCAAACCCTACTGGACAAAAATAATAATGTAAAATGACAAAAATAATAATGTAAACGTTACTTACTTGGTAGTCCGCTTGGGTACATGGGGAACTCTATTTGAAATGATCGAGAATTCGGAGGGTCTCCTTCACACATTCTGCCAAGTTACTCAAATTTCTTACAGTAAAAAATGCATACAAAAAAATAACAAGCAAGGCCTTAGTAAATAAATAATAACAAAAATAGGAGGATAAAAGCAAAAAACAGATCCTTACAATGTTCTGTTTCAGATTGTTATGGAAAGAGCTATTATCCTCATAAAGTGAGTCCAGAATATGTATTTCCGGTCTAGAATGTCAACAACGAACAGAACCAGTGTTTGGCCACACATATAGGAAAGTACAATGCGTTTTTGGGAAAGGAAAAAATTATTTTTGAACAATACATAAAACTCATAAAAACAAAAAAATTGATTAATTAAAATATATTTCAAAACAACCCACCATGAAGCTCTTGTGCAGCTTTTGTACATCTGTGCTTTTGTAAATTGTCGCTTTACAAAGTCCACCTTGAAATTTTTGGCCGTCTTGACAAAATGATCCTAAAACATATTTGCATATAAAACACGCACAAGACAAACATAAAAACCCTCTTGTTGGATGTTTTAAGTTTTGCATTAGAAGAACAGACATGTGTCTCACCGGACCATTCTCTCTCAAGCAAACAAGTATATCTAACGGGGAAAAAAGGTTCCAACGAATGTGTGTGTGGCTCTTTTGAAAACCATGTGTCTCAAACAAACAAAAGTATAACTGTCATTTTTAAGTTTTGAAAATAGAGTTTCACACTTCAAAATGTGTGTCAAAAAATATTTTCTCCTAAAACACAGGTATAACAAAAGAACAGCATTAACAAAACAAAACATATTATCATATGTTTTAAACTTTAAATAGCATAACCCCTCTCCCAACTTTCTTTTTCATCGTGTCAAAAATAGTACAACTAGGATAAACTAATCATAAAGAAAATGAAACCTATTATCACATGTTTTAAACTTTAAAAAAAAAATAAAACAAAAAATAGAGGTTAACAAATTGATGAGTTCCTCACTCCAACGTTGCTGAAAAAGAAATGCAATCTTGCTTTATCAGGCCGATTCTCCACAAACATCATCTTGGAGTAAACGTTCATCAGGAAATTGAAAACCAATCCTCTTGGTTTCAATGATTGTCCAAGAGCAAGATATGTGCAATAAACGCCACTGAAAGATACTGCCGGCTCGCTGTTTTAAAAAATTCAAAAAACAAATAATATGCTTCAACTATTGAAAGACAATAAGATATAAGGTACATGCAAACTTGGAATAAAAAATTGATTTGGAAATGTGTTACCTGCTGTGTTTGCTCCTGGACAACACACAAATTGCTTGATAGTACGCCACATCAGAGCCAGTGATGATGAATTTTGGTTTCAAAGATGTGTATGGAGTGCGTGCGTAAACACTTGGCTTCACTTGTCTCGCGGCGCCATGTATCGTCATTTTACACTCAAGAGGTGCCCCCATCAATGTTTATACTATTTAAACAAATTTGTGGCCTTCAGCTGGAGTTGGGTAAAAGCTTCATTGTAACTATGCGTTCCGTGTGTCCTTTTATGTCGATATCGGTTTGAGTTATCTGAATTTTTCGATCAAACCGCACATTGTTGTCTGACTCAATAACTTAGTTGAATGTATGGTGGCATTCTGCTCATTTGTCTTATTGGGCAAGATGATGACATCGACGATGAACACCGACAAAAAAAAAGCAAAGGAGATAAAAAAACATTCAAACAAAGAAAACATAAAAAATTAACTACTTCCATATACAAAGAAAGAAAAGGAAAGAAAAATAGTACTGTGTCAATGACATTCCCATCCGAGCAATCACGACAGAGGTGCTAGTTCTTCAAGATCCAAATTGACAATCGCAATCTGTATTTTTGCAAAGGTAAAAATGTAATACAAAAACATGATATCTTAAGAAAAAATGGAATAAAAATTGAGAACAACAAACAAATGAAAAAACCTCGCTAACTAAAGTGGCAAAAGTTATATTTATCTTCTTCTCCGCTTCCTTCAAAAACATGGCCTTTTAAATCCTCATTTGATGGCGGGTCATTTTGTTCGCAAGTGCTAACAAATCCCACATAGGCTCCCATGTATACAGAGGTTCTTGCATCCATGACGCCGGTGGTAGCATCCAGTGAAAAACAAAATAGAATGTGTGAAAACTAATTAAATAGAACACAAAAATACAATACAAAAAAACTAAATTGTATTACTATCCACATATATCGTAAGACACGTACTATGTTCATGATGCAAACTTGTAGTCACAACCATGTTTTTTTGCGTGCACACCACAACATCTGGTTTTTCGCCATCAGATTCGTCAATCCCACAAGTTGTTTTATCTTCTTTTGTATTAGTTTGCATCTTGATACCTATTGATGAGCAAGAAAGGAAATTATTGATATACATGGAGACTTTGAATAAAAAAAGCATACGTCCTATGTTAGTGCGTGAGAGATGCAAAAAAATTGTGACGTGGTTGACTTGCTTGTGTAGACACAAATGAGACACTAGTACAACAATATGAGAGCATTTCCCAAAACGTGCAAACAGAAGCATCATAGCTAGACATTTGTATACACAAAAGACATACGTATGCTTTCAATTTACCTTACCATCAATTCTATTGCAAAACTATTCCATCTATAATGGTATAACGGAGTTCAGAATAACAAATAACAAAAAAAGTTATATTTACTAACAGTAAAATACGTTATATTTTACCTTGTTCTTTCACTCATTCAAACAAACTTTGTCTTTGCTTTGCCCTTTGCGTCGTTTAGCTCTAAATCATTATTTCTTGCTTGAATTTCCACTTCTTTGATGACCGAGCAGATCGAGATTTACGGATAGGCGAACACAACTCCGGGTGAGCACTTAACCCTTGAGGCAACAGACGGACTACTTCGAGCCTTGGCTACATGATGACCTCTTCCTCTTACTTTTGAATTGTTATCGCATTTTGCATATCGTAAAAAAATTACAGCTTTTCCAGGTGTATAAATTACTCTACATGGGGTGCTAACTTGTATACATGAAACATATGACAACTAATCACATACACCCAGTTTAACAAATGCAAAAAAAACTACTTAATTGTTAATGTGATCATGCATGGTTCTAGTACATCAATACAAAACTTTGCACGGTGCAGTGCCTAGCACATGAGAAAAAAACATAGCCTAAAACAAAAAAATACATTATAGTTGGAAAAAAACATGTGAATATGTGCTAGACCAAAAAAATATCAGATCGATCAGTCCATGTGTCACACTTTCAAATTGCATTAAACGTCATGCACCAAAAAAAAGACTACACACAAGACAACGACTACAGATAAAAATTGTCAAAATGATTTAAATAGAACTATAGCAAAAACAGAAGACACATATTTTATTGCATTCCACCCTTTCGGTGCTCATGCTAGACAAAAACAAACCGTTGATGAGGTCAACTTTAGTGTATTTATAGTTTCGTGGAGAAGGCTCTGCAGGTATTCGGGTCGTGTCAACCTTTTGAGTTGTGTCTTCATCATTTTTTTGCCTTCCGTGTTGTCATTGGTTTCAAGATTGACTTCATCATTTTTTGCATGTTTGGATCAGTGGCCTTAACTCCGTCCGACAACCGCCACTATCATCTCCACCTAGGCACTTGCCCCGGAAAAGTCATCAACCGGATCGAATTCAAACAATTGTGGTTCTAGTGAATTCGTATGTGTCTTTAATCAAATCTAATAGAAATCCTTTGAATGTATCACTTGATATGTCTTCTTCATGCTGCTGAAAATTTGCTACTTTTTCCAACAAACCACACTTGGCCTACAAAAAAATCAATTAATAAAAAAATGAGTTGATGGAAGAGAAAAAGAGAGATATACCCGATCGATGACCCATTGCCCACTATAGCATCTAATTCTGTCTAAATGATTGAAGATTAAAACCAATGATTTCTTAGTGATACCGATAGTCGATTTTGAAGTTGTTGGCACACTAGTATTTTCAAAAACAACAGCTGGTGTAGACTGCACAGTTGTTAGCTGCATGTTATAAAACATAACAAAACAAGTTAGTACTTGCCATAACTCATAGAGAAATTAAAAAACATATCTGTGTAAAAAAAAATTGCATTGGAAGTTACTATCATATACCTGTGCGTAGCATGTTGCTGAAAAATCTTTAACCTGCATGCAAAAAAAAAAAGAGTTAATGGGCTTCATAACCACAAAAAACATACAACAACATGTTAATGGGTTCCAACCAACAGGTTTGCACGTAGAAGAAAAAGATGTATTTAAAAAACATAATGTGGTATTTTTTACATAAGATCAAAGCAATTTTTACGTATGTTGTAATATATAAAATTAGTTTGTGTTTCATGTAAAAAAATGTAGATGCAGAGAGTTTGCTCGATTCAACATAATGTCAAGAATTATGGTTGAAATGGCATCAGATGTTTCAAAATCAGCAAAAAAATTTGAATATGTCATGGATGAGATATTCAAATATGTAATGGCTACACATTTGTAAACACAAAAGACATACGTATACTTTCAATATACCTTACCGTTAATTCTATTGCAAAACACATTTGTAAACACATGACATTGCCATGGATGAGATATTCAAATATGTCATGGCTACACATTTGTAAAAACAAAAGACATACGTATACTTCCAATATACCTTACCGTCAATTCTATTGCAAAACACATTTGTAAACACATGACATTGCTGATGTACAAAAAAAAAAGCAAATGAAATTAACCATCCTAACAGCACATGCATGCTACAGCAGAGAAAAACAATAAATGAGTACATAAAAAATAGTGAGGAAAATACGTACTGGTCTCTTTCCATATTTATGCTTGCGATATCTATCACGAGCAGAAAAATCCTTCACCATTTGATCCCTCCACACTTTGGTTCGCGGTATGGAGTCGTCAATGTTTTTCACACCATAGTCCAAGAAATCAAGATAATAAACCTGTAAAAAACAATTATTTTTGGAGGTAAAACACAATAAAAAAATGATAGGGGGTTAAAAAAGGTGTAATTCAAAAAAAAAAAGTACTTACAGCCAGGAAGTATATGCACCCGCCTAATGTTTTGGGTAGCTCCCCGTTTTTCTTTGTAGAATGCACAAATTTGTTGATGCGATACAGTAAAAAATCAAGCACACACCGAGACCAGTCCCAATCCTTGGTTGTTTCCACATCTTGAAGTGGGGTCAGGAACTTTGGGCTAGGGAGAAGACATGAATTGGGGCATAGAAATGAAGAAATAGCTACAATCATGAAGCATCTAAATGTCATGTCCTCGCTGAGCTTGTCTGCATTAATATCACTCAACTTCTCTCGCAAAGTACTTGATGCTAGGTAAAGTTGATACCCCAAATTGCCTCAAGATAAAATTTTTCCCAGTTACGCTCGACTTGACAACTTTACCTCCAACGGCAAGCCTAAAACTTTTGATATTGACTCACTACTCGGTGGTATTATTTTCTTACCCACAACAATATCTCGATGAAGATACATGAACGTGTTGAGCAATCCACCGAACAAAGTCTCTAGGATAGAACAATTTCAAATGGAGTAAACTCCCAAAACCGTACTTCTCTATCACTATTCGTTGTTGTGAGCTCAATCTAGAAATAACATCAAGAAACATCCCAGAGAAACGGTGAATGCTTTCTTCCTATTTCATGTCTAGATTTACGATGAACAGGGAAAAGGGTAAGAAAAAGTTAAAAACACAAAATGAATACAAAACAAATAAAATGTTACATGCACTAAGTTACATGAACAACCCATTAATGAAAAATGAATACTTTGGATTTCATAAAGCCAGCAACAGGTACATGTATACTAGATCAAATAAATTATACATATAACTAAAACAGACGCATATAACTCACCCTCTCTCCCAAAAAAGCATATATCACGATATTAAATCGAAAATAAAAAAACACATGGTTCTGCTCCCAACATGCATAGAACTCAAACACATAAAAATGATGAAAATACATACAAAAAATTTACCTTTGCCTTTCTTTTAGATGTTGCACGATGATCACATTTCCTCTTTAGAGATTTAAGAAGCTACAAAAAATCAGCATATACAGGAAATGGATGCTGAAAAGTACTAATAAGTAATCAAAAAATAGCTCATTAGAAAATATAAAAATAACGAAAAATTACAGCTTTCAACTCTTTTCGATCAAACTCCACATCAGAAGATGACAGATCCTCACTGTAGCCATCCCTGAATACACATCATCATCGCTCACGGTGCTATAATTGTTGCTTGTGTGACTATTATCACCATCGAGCTTGAATCTACTGCACCCATCGTGGGTTTTCCTACGGTGTCGTGTCATCTGCTTTATGAAAAACGAGGGTATGTACGTTATTCTCAATAAAAGTTGAATCTCTCATAAAAGAAAGAACACAAAAGGGCTAGAGACTCATAACTAGTTGTATTCCACATTGACAAAAATCAAACAAATCGACACCACATTGCTTCCTAACAAAGAAGATTTGTCCATGAAAACAATAGATTGAACATCTAGGGACCTTGAAAAGCCTTAAAACAATCATAAAAAGTAATATAAAACAACCTATATAAGTAGCATGTCTTCAAAAAACCTACATACTATCACACTACACAAAGAAATCACCATTGTCATTCCTGGGATGGAAGCAGAAATGCACATATAATTCCATAAAGACAGCAACCATTTCATTAAAAATCTAAAGACTCAACCAAAACGCAGAAGAACAAAATACGAAAAGTATGTCCGATGCACACAGTCAAAAAACCATAAAAAAATCCGAACACCTGGGGAGCTCACCATGAGCACGAGGGTCGCTGCTACACCCCCCAGCTAATAAGCATTTCAAAATCGTCTGCATTACTATTAAAAAAATGAAATTACCCAATGTACTGCTAATTCATTGCATTGCTATTAGTTTGATGTACTGCTGGTTCATAGATCTCAACTGGTCCCCAATTTTTCACAATACTGTCATATAAAAAAAACATAAAATTCCTCATCACTACAGAACTGCAGGATACTCAATTTCAAAAAAACATGGAAAAACACTACAGGGGATCATACTCAAAAAAAGTCAAAACTCTCATGAAACAAAAATCACAAAAGGATATTGTCACTAAAATTACATGCATCTATTTTTAACATAAAAAAGGCAAAATTTACATAATTTAAAATAACAAAGAGTATTAATACATTATATAAAAAATTGATGGGTATGATAACATGTCACAAGTTTCGCCATGGACTTCAGAAAAAGCATTTGCATCCTCAAAAATAATACAAAAACATATTTTCATGTAAAAGTAAAAAACAAAAGATAGATAACATAAATTGGTAGTGTTGTTGCTTTGCTGATTAAAAATTCCTTAAAAAACACTATTATGTAGAACATAGGCCCACCGAATGAAAAAGACAATAACAACTACACTTATAGGGGCGTGCTTCATTACTATCATGAGGAGAAAACTAAACAAAAAGATAAAATCATTCTGAAACATACTGCAAGTAGATCAGCTTTCTTATTTCTCCACCTTGAGCCCTCCCGAAAAATAAACCTGACTATACATATGTAATAAACCCAAATTAAACAATCATATAACACTGCAAAAAAAGTCGTATTAGCTACATTATCCATAATTAAAGCTTAACACAAAATAGCACATATATATATAGATAAATGATAGTAACAACAATGTTTCAGAACAAATCCTGTTTTTAGATTGTATGTAGAACGTGGCCAAATATTCATACATTACACACTAGGGCATGAAAACTTTACGAAACATTTTTTACATAAAAGATATTTTTATATATGATATAAAAAATGTTTTTTACATATAACTTATAATGTAATTTTGGAAATAACGCATGTAATTTTTTGAATCAAATTTTCGATCTTCGTTGATTACTGATTTGAATCAAAAATCGATGAAAATACATAGGCTATGCCATAAAAAGCTCAAGTATGCATTGTGCTCCCATGAAGAAATCAAGTACCAACTCTTTTCGTTTAAACACATCATTTTGCACAAATTATTTTAAACTAGCTACGACAAATGATGTGTTTAAACTAGCTCAAACAAACGAAAAACAAAAGAAAGATGCACTAAACACGACAATTTGCACCGATCGCAGACATTGCATCTCTTCCGCCGCATCACATAACTAGTGCATATACTAGAAGGTAAGACATACCGTGAGTAATGGATCTAGTAACAGAAATACCAGAGGCTGAGAAATCCAACTAGATGGCGCAGATCACAGCTCCTATAAGTCCTCAAATCGGAACCCTAATTGCAAGTATTGATATCTGCAGGCATAGAAAACAGAAACTTCATCATTTATGTTGCGAGATGCAAATATTTTAGAAAATCGAAAAAAAAATGGAAGTTGCAGATGTCCATGGGAATCCCGGCTAGATCCGGTAAATGAAAAATACATAGGGCTATGCCATAAAAACTTAAGTATGCATTGTGCTCCCATGAATAAATCAAGTACCAACTCTTTTTCGTCTAATAATAATAAAATAAAATGCTGAGAGGTTATTTGGCCAACACAAAAAATGACAACATGACTATCACCAATTTGAAGAAAAAACCAAAAAAAAACACATGGAACAAAACACTCATACATTACACACTAGGGCATTAGAAAACTTTATGAACACAATTTTTAAACATAAACAGTATTTCTAATATATGATACAAAAAGTTTTTACAAAAACCATATTATGTAAAAATTTAAACATAAATGTGTTTTTTTGCTTGTGTAGAAACAGATGAGACACTAGTACAACGATATGAGAGCATTTCCCCAAAGTGCAAACAGAACTGCACATCTACACATTGGAAAAACAAGTACACCTTGGATCAAAAACCTCTCCGACTAACCAAATTACCCATTGCATTGCTAATTGCCTATTTAAAAATATATGCACAAGAAAACCAGCCATGGAAAAAGAGGTAAAAATGTGTATACATGAGCAGAAACATTTCGCTATAACTAAAAAAATTCCAGCATTCAGATAGATACAGGGATAAGACATAAAACGAACAGACTAACACACAGACGCATAAATTTGAGACGCGTTTAACTTACTTGTGTAGACACAGATGAGACACTAGTACAAACAGAACTGCACATCTATACCTGTCTATTTGGCATTAACTCCTACTGAAAACTAGCTACAGCAAAACGAAAAACAAAAGAGATATGTATACTTTCAAGTTAACTTACCATCAACTCTAATACACAACTGTTCCATGATGATAGTTTAACAGGGTTCATAAGAAGAAAAAGGTATCCCTCTCTATATAAATGATGGGCTAGATTCCATATGGAATATAAAAAATTATAATTAACTAATTTAATCACTTCCTGTATCAAAAACCAAAAGAACAAACTTAAACACTTGGGCATGACTAGAGGCTCCCCTAGTTAGCATAATACAAATCAAAATCACCCACTATTAGCTCCTCATCAAAACTAGCTACAAAAAACGAAAAACAAAAGAATATACACTAAACCCATCATTTTGCACTAACTGCACACATTGCAGCTCTTCCGCTCGCATCACATAACTAGTACATAATCTAGAAGGTAAGACATACCTGTGAGTAATGGATATAGTAACTAATTAACGGGATAACAGGAAAATACCGTGCTACAAAAATCCAACTAGATGGCGCAGATCACACTCTATAAGTCCTCAAATCGGGAACCCTACTTGCAAGTATTGATATCTGCAGGCATAGACAAAACAAACTTCATCATATATCTTGCAGATGCATATATTTTGGAAAATCAAAAAACAATTGATCCATTAGAACTCGGCATTTATGCACCTGTAAACCCCACCACCCCCAAATCGAACCGAGAGAAAAACCCCAACTCGAGCTAACAAAAAATGGGGAAGAACAAGATTTGTACCTGCTACTCTCTCCTTCACCTTCCTACCTGCATCTCCTGTGAAGCGAGAGAAACAACGATGCGAAACCCTAAATCGGACCGATATAAAACCCCCAAATCGAACCGCGAGAAAAACCCCAAATCGAACCGAGAGAAAAACCCCAACTCGAGCAAACAAAAAATGGGGAAGAACAAGATTCGTACCTGCTACTCTCTCCTTCACCTTCCTACCTGCATCTCCTGTGAAGCGAGAGAAACAACGATGCGAAACCCTAAATCGGACCGATATAAAACCCCAAATCGAACCACGAAAAACCCCAAATCGAACCAGAGAAAAACCCCAACTCGAGCTAACAAAAATGGGGAAGAACAAGCTTCAGACTGCTACTCTCTCCTTCACCTTCCTACCGCATCTCTGTGAAGCGAGAGAAACAAATATGAGAAACAAAGATGTGAAACCCTAAATCGGACCGATATAAAACACCCAAATCGAGCTAACAAAAATGGGAAGAACAAAGCTTGCTCTGCTACTCTCTCCTTCACCTTCCTCTCTCCATCTCCTCCAGGCGAGATAGACAAAGATGCGGGACGAAGACTCTCGAACTGACGAATTCTGTGAAGAGAAAAAAAAACGGCGATGAAGGGAAATGAGGAGCTCTGGAGGCGGAGCACACCAGGAGGGGGAACAGAAAAGGGCGCGGTATTCAAGAAGTGGCAGCGCTTGTATTCAAGAAGTGGCAGCGCTTTTAATTTTATTTAATTCCTTATCGGATCTCCGATTGTTTTTAACCGCATGCGTCAACCCGTTTACGTCGCCTCTCGTGCTCATGCAGCTCACGAATCCCGACGAGATCCAATGGACCAAAAAACGAGTGCTCCCTCCAACAAAAAATACTCAGGTACCAGTTAGCAATTCCCAACTAGTAATCAAGGTTGTGCTGCCTGATCGGTATGCAGCGCTACAATCCTACCCCTCTGAAGAACCGTGACCATAGCTGTGAAACTATAGCGCAACCGACTAGCAGATGATGGATGGATTCCGGAGCCGAGCGGCGGAAGACACAAAGACCCTGGTTTTGCAAGCTGCGACGCTCGAGTCAGTCCGCCGTCCAACACCGCCGACGAACTGCGAGCCGCATGAAGCATTTGCACTTCAAAGGCGCACAGGACTTCCAGATAGCAGTAGCATAGGCGAAATCAGTCGAACCCAGGAAGAAAGCTTTGTAAGCCGAGCGAGAGGTATACTGCCCCGAAGCATCCCAAGCCCACTCAACCATCCTCCAAGTCCTGCTTTGTGTGCACAGTTTGCAATACATCCCACAGAGATAGAAAATCAGAAATGACCCCGGCATCGACACGGCCCCTTAAGTTTGATATCCAACAGTTGTTATGGAGTGCCTCGGCGTCCGTTCTCCTGTCTCCTGTTGTTGATGTGATCGGGGACCTGCCCAATCAGCGACGGTGTGAGAGAGTGGATGGTAGCGCCCTGTAGCCACTGGTCCTTCCAAAACAAGGTTCGTAGACCGTTTCCAAGGCATACTGTGAGAGAATCCTGGAAGAAAGCCTGTTCCGAACAAGACGTCAGAAGGGGAGCCCTTGGCATGGGCTAGCTTGGCATGTACGTTGTAGCCATAGCCAACGCAACCAGAGTGCCATGTCGAGTACTTGGAGGTTGTGGATCCCCAGCCCCCCAAACTGAGTTGGGCGGCACACCGTTTGCCAAGCGACCAAGCAGTGTCTCGCGACTACGTCATTCTTCCCTTTCCAGAGAAATACACGACGCCGTTTGTTTGATGACCCAGAGGGGGCCTGCAACACCATGAGAGTATAAAGGGGGATCGTGGTTAGGACCGACTTGACAACAACCAGGCGGCCTCCCCTCAAAAGCATGTTGGCTTGCCAGGAAGGGAGTCGACCGACCACCTTGTCAATGAGAGGTTGGAAATCGCTCTTTCTTGGCTTCCCGATGGCGATGGAGAGGGGAAGGCCTAAGTATTTGCATGGGAAGTCAGAGATGGTGCAAGGTAGAGTCGCGGCAATGAGGTCCAGATGTTGTTCCGAGAATCTGATGGGAGAGATGGAGCTTTTAGATAGATTAGTGCGCAAACCCGATGCCTCCCCGAAGGTCTGAAGTATGAGCTTGATCGTTGGAGGTCTTGGGCTGTTGGGGGAAGGAAGAGAGCCGCATCATCTGCATAGAGCGAGATACAGTAAGGAATTCCTCGAGGCAGTCCAATTGGTTCAAGGAGGGAGCACCTGTCGGCCTCAGACAGCAAGTAATTCAGGGTATCCATGGCAATGACAAACAACATAGGGGAAAGAGGGTCCCCTTGCAGTAGGCCTTGAGCATGCCAAAAGGGACGGCCAGTCTGCCCATTTAGCAGCACTCGGGTGGAGGCCGAGGAGAGCAAGGTGGCAATCCAACCACAGCATCTGGGGCCAAAACCCTTGTGTCTGAGAACCTCGAAGAGAAAGGACCAAGATAGGCAGGGGCGGACCCACCTGGGTTCATGGGTGTTCAGCTGAACACCCACATTTTTTGGACAAAAATTATGTATATTTAGGATATAATACATATATATATATCAAAAAACAAGTTAAATCATTGCGTAGCTTCGTGCTTCATCAGTCCAGCTTCGCCTAGACCGCAGCGCTCCGAGTCCGACGTTCGCGCGTCGCGCCTCGCGTCCCAGCCCAAGCTGCCCAACGCCCCAGCCCACAGCACGCTGCCAGCCTGCCACGCTCGGTCGCTCGCAAGCCCAAACGCCGGAATGGCCCGATGCCCAAATGCCCAATCAACATCCCACTTCCCACAAACGAATGCCCAGTGCACCCAACTCCCATTCTCTCCCAACCTAAATCTAACCATCCTTGTGCGGCGGGTCGTGGTGAGTGTGGCGGCGCCGTGATCGCCGGTCGGGCGTCGGGCGGTGGTGCCGGTGCGGATCATGCGGCTGCGGGGACTCCGGGCTAGGAGAACCGAGAAGCCGAGAAGCGGTCAGGCGAGGACCGACCGAGCCGAGAAGGTGGCGAGGCCGGAGGCGGTGGGTGGAGGCGAAGCCGCGGAGGCTGTGGCGGCGGGCCGGCGGCGGGTGCGGCCTTGCGGAGTTGGAGTTGCGGTGTTCAGGTCGGCGGGGTCGCGCGCCGTCTCAGCGTCAGCGTCGCGGACGCTGACTCCCGTCTCCCAGGGCCGGCCGCCGGGGAGAACCGGAGAAGGGGAAGTCGGAGGGGAGGCCGAGGACCGGTCGACCGGAGGGCGGAGGCGGAGGGCTGGACTCTGGAGGGCGCCGCGGCTTGCGGTCGGGCGGCGCCGAGTTGCTCAGCCACTCGCCATACGTCAGCGGCCAGCCTGCTCCCTGCTCCCGTGCTCCAACTCCGTCGGCCGGTCGGCTGTGCCAGTGCGCCTGCGGCCTGCCATCGAATTGCAGATTTGCAGCCAGGCGCCAGGCAGATCGCGAGTTGTTGTAGAGACTTGTGTGTTGTAGTTGTAGATTTGTAGTGTTGTGATTTGTGAATTGTGAATTGTGAATGTGATTATGTGAACTTCACTGCAGGTTGTTATAGACTTGTGTGACTTGTGTCATGTAATTGTAGACATAGTGTTGTGATTTGTGAACTTCAGAACTTGTGATTTGTGGAATGCAAGAAAGGGGATGTTTACTGTTCTTGTTTTGCTAACTTAGTTTATCCTGTTGACGAATTTGTAGTGTTATTACTTTGTGAGCCACTCACCACAGCGAGCCAAGCGATCAAGCGAGAGGGCATCGAGGCGAGGCACCTAAGCGAGCAGCTGTAATTCCTAATACCCAATTTGGCAGTGAGCCTGTGAATGAATTAAAGTGAATTGTGTATTTGTGTTATTGTCATATTGTGGTCCTGAATCTTTAATCTTGTATGTATGCGAATTGTAGATACTAGAGCTTGAAAAATGGAGAAGAAGTCTCATCAATTTGAAATCTTTGTGGGAGAGCCGGAAAGAGACTTAAGAAACCATCCACCTCGACGCGTAACTAAAACCTATTGAAAGCCATGTTCGGGACCAAATAGAATATCCGTCCAATGAGAACCGGTAGAATCTCCTTTCAATGAGCTGTCCTATGAAAAAATAATGAAAAAAGATCAAAAACATTCTATTGTTGCATTAAATAAATTCATGAAACATTACCAATTATTTCAAAATGACATTAATTTCCGA
Source organism: Ampelocalamus luodianensis (assembly GCA_036346255.1). Classification (NCBI taxonomy): domain Eukaryota; kingdom Viridiplantae; phylum Streptophyta; class Magnoliopsida; order Poales; family Poaceae; genus Ampelocalamus; species Ampelocalamus luodianensis. Next base: position 9,703,925 of record CM070618.1, read on the forward strand.
GTATATAATTATTGATCCTATCTAAATATCTTTTGAAGCGTAAAATGACAAGTGTCAACTATGTAGTTAATGTTCATGACAATACTCTTGACTCAGAAAGAATTAAACAAATGAAAATTTATATGCAACTACATAGTTGAACAAAACTGTGTAAAAAATATTCGACAAATGCAAAAATATGAATGTAAAATAGATATACTGAAAATTATGATACAAATAAACACGAATGACATATTAACAAAACTCAACAAAACTTGAACTAATACTCACTAAAAATTTCAAAAAAACTACATAAATAAAGAATAAATACATGTCTAAAGCATAAATGAAAATGTAAAAAAAATAACTAATAAACTTAATAAAATAATATTGAATGACAAATTAATATAACAAGAGCATTATCAGAAATACATAGTCATAATATTATGATAATAAGATAATAAGATTGTAAATATTTGTATAATGCAACCTAAGAAATTTGTTGTGTAAAATCATGCAATAATGACTTCAATCTGATTAAGAAAATGACATACATTGCAACAGTAATAGTAAAAATACATTGAAAATCTAATGAATTCATAAATACAATGAAATAAAGAATGACATGTAAAATTAATGTAAAACATAAGTAAACATATTTAATCGAAAAATTTACATATAAATATCTAAATACATATCTTGAATTAAAACTAGCATGGACAACACATTAACAGAACTAATACTAAAACTATAAGGAAAAATATCTTACACAAACGAAAATAACATAGAAAAAATGTAAATCTAACATAATGGAAAAAATGTAAACAGAAAGAATATAAACAAACAAAACTAAAATAAATATGACAATACAAAATGTAAAAACTTAATGAAATAATTAAAAAATTTAATAGTAAATACTAAGTAATGAAATACAGTATATCTATATTACTATGAGAACTTAAAAAACCATGACTATTAGAAAAATACACCAAATTTCAACTTTGACTATAGCCTAGAACAAAACTAATTAACAAAATACAATAGAAAAATTAGATCAAGAACCATGTACTGACAAGAAAAATGAAAAATACATAAATAAAAAGTACATCAGAAACTTATAATATAGAATGAATACTCGAAATAAAATGTCAACTACAAACTACGACAAATATATGAAACATGCAAGTATGTAAAGTTATAACAAGCTATATCAGAAAGTAAAAACAATAAAAAAATGTAAAATTTTGATATTGAGAACTAAATGTCCACAAGACAAACAAATTCAAAATTCAAAATATGACCATGTATTTAGAACCAGTACTCACACCAAAACTGAACACTCAAATTAGAAAACTGACACTAATAATAACTAACTAGAAAAATGTATACTGAACTAAAACTGAAAAAGAAAAAATGTAAAGATAAGATATAACTAAACTTAAAAATGATATAGCTAAGCAAAACCCATGGAAAAAATATAGTAAATGCATAATTAGCATTAAACTACATCATGCTTAACTAATATAAAATGACAAATTGACATACGAACATTGAAATGAAACGTAAAGAATCACAATTATAAGTATATACTACATGTAATATAGCAAAAACAATAAAGATCCTTAAGTAGTAATCAAGAACATATGCAAAGATTAAATAATGCAAACAGTCACATAATGTAATGTAGTAATGGAATCTATTGCTACAAATCATAAATATTCCAACTAGAAATCTAATAACAAGGAAGCAAGTTTACAAATTAAAATAGTAAAAGACCTAAAATTATTAAATAAAAAATATAACAATTGACTTTAGAACATAAACAATGAAAAGATCTTGATTTCAGCTTTGAGATGATGCTTTATCCTTAAATCTGATCCAAATTTTTAACACTAAGTAAATGCTAACTAACAAAAAGCTTCGCAAAGCTATGGAGAGACTAATTAGCTGAAATCCTTGGCTTCTTGGGATCCTTGCTTCTTCGAATCGGTGTGATTAACGACTAGTTGAACAAATGGAGGTTGTTTCCACTTAAGCGACCAAGATGAGAGATTATCGCCATTAAGTCTAGTTTGATGGTCTCCCAACAGTGCTGGTAGAATAGCCCGATGAAGCCATCCGGGCCAAGAGCCTTAGCGCTTGGCAAGGTCCTGATAGCCTCCCAGACCTCCTCCTCAGAGAACTCGACTTCCAGGAGGTTGAGGTTGACAGTGGGAATAGCGAGGGAATGGAGGTCGATTGTGTGGCGAAGGTTTCTTGATGAGGTTGATAAAGAAAGTATGCGAGGCTTCTTGCATGGCCGAGTGTGAGTGGACCAAGCCGTTGGTCGTGCTTAGTTGGGAAATGAAGTTACGACGTCGGCGGTGATTTGCATGGAGATGAAAGAAGTGTGTATTCGCATCCCCCTCTCTCAGCCATCTTAATCGTGATCGTTGGCGCGCAATTGTCCTCTCCAAGGAGCAAAGCCCAAGTATTTTCTTTTTTAGGGTTGACCAGAGTCATCTCTCTCTTGGTGAGAGTGGATGCTTTTCTTCAGCTATGTCAAAGCGCCAAATAAGTCGGGGATCTACTATGGAGGAGTCATAGCGCCAAGACGCTTGGACGGCCTGGTGGAAGCCCTTGATTTTCGGCCAGAACGCTTCGAACCGGAAGGAACGCTTGGAGGTGAAGCCAAACGCTGTTGACAAAAGTAGCTGTTGATATTTGTGATCCGAATTTCTAATATAGACGAATCCGAACATACCATATTAGCGGATCAGTTACCATATTAGCGGATTAGTTTCTTACTTGTCCTCCAAGTCCTTTTACCCCCTTTATATACCTCTTGCAAGCCACACAAGGAGAGTTGACACCTCATTGTAATTCTCCTATGTTTTGTAAACACTCCTCATATAGTGATCATCGCCCATTGACGCCCGTGATTTTTTCCGCAAGGGGTTTTCACGTAAAAACTCATGTCCCTTTTGTCTATATTTATCTAACAAAGTAATTTACACAGATCAATACCAGCAATTTCAGGATTTATTCCACATGACGACTTTGAATATGATCTTCCACTCCTAAGTCGAGATACAAGATTTTCGTTGTGACAAGTCAAGATGAGAGTTATGCTAGCACATATGGATTTGGATGATACATTGGAAGGATTTGAGAAACAACCTACCACATAGACCGCAGATGAGAAGTGTAAAGACCGTAAGGCTTTATCTCAGATTCAGATTTATCTATCAAATAATATTTTGCAGGAGGTTTTGAAGGAGAAGACATTTGCTGCATTATAGCTGAAGCTGGAACAAATTTGCATGACAAAGGATCTCACCAGCAAAATGCATCTCAAGTAGAAGTTGTACTCTCACAAATTGCAAGAAGGAGGATCCGTGCTTGATTATCTTTCGGTGTTTAAGGAGATCGTTGCCGACCTAGAGTCGATGGAGGTAAAAATATGATGATGAGGATTTTGGTATTATTCTTTTGTGCTCCCAGCCTAATTATTTTTAAAATTTCAGAGATACCATATTATATAGTAGAGATATTCTCACTCTTAATGAAGTTTATGAAGATTTACATGCTAAGGAGAAGACGAAATAAATGATAACTTCTGAAAATTCAAGTTCACAAGGAGAAGACTTGTTTGTTCGTAGCAGGCAAAAAGAGAAGAACTCGTCTTGAGGCAAAAGTTCAAACGGCTATAAAAACTAGTTAAAATTAAGAGGCAAGTACAAGTCGTGCAAATATTGCAAGAAAAGTGGTCACGACATCTCTGAATGTTGGAAGCTGTAGAATAAAGAAAAGAAAAATTGCTATTATAGGCCAAAAGATAAACCAGATGATGAAGGTAAAACCTCCCTTGCTGCTGCTGATAGTTCTGATGGAGAAGTTCTTGTTGCCTTTGCTGGATGTGCTAAGACTAATGATGAATGAATTCTTGATTCCGTCTGTACCTTTCATATGTGTCCTAATAGAGATTGGTTTGCCACCTATGAACCTGTTGAAGGTGGTACTGTGTTGATGGGTGATAACTCATCTTGTAAGATTGCAGAAATTAGTTCAGTTCAGATCAAGATGTTTGATAGCATTGTCAGAACTTTGAAAGATATGAGGCACATTTCAGATTTGAAAAGAAACCTTATCTCTTTGAGTACCCTTGATGCTAAAGGGTACAAGTATTCTGGTGAAGGTGGAGTTTTGAATGTATCAAAAGGCTCTCTTGTTATGATAAAAGCTTATATTAAATCTACCAATTGTACCATCTACGAGATACTATAATATCAGGTAATATTGCTGTAATTTCAAGTTCATTATCTGATTCTGATGCTACTAATTTTTGGCATATGCGTCTTAGGCATATGAGTGAAATTGGTTTGACAGAATTGAGCAAGAGATGACTTCTTGATGGACATAACATCAACAAGCTGAAATTTTTGAGCATTATGTCTTTGGCAAACACAAGAGGGTGAAGTTCAATACTTCGGTTCATACTGCAGAAGGTATTTTAGATTATGTGCGTTCCGATTTATAGGGACCATCTCGCAAGTCATTGCTAGGAGGTACTCGTTATATGTTAACAATTATTGATGATTACTCTAGAAGAGTGTGTCCTCATTTTTTGAAGCATAAATCAGAGGCATTTTCAGCATTTAAAGAGTGGAAGACTATGGTTGAAAGGCAAACCGAAAAGAAGGTAAAGAAACTTTGCACTGATAATGGGATGGAGTTATGTTATAATGAATTTGAATCATTGTTAGGAACTACATTGTTCCTCATACTCCTCAACAAGACGGTGTAGCTGAGCGTACGAACAGGACCATCATTTCCAAGGCCCGTTGCATGTTGTCAAATGCAAGTTTGTATAGGCAAATTTGGGCTGGAGCCGCTTCCATTGTTTACTACCTTATTAATCGGTCACCCTCTATTGCAATTGAAAAGAAGGTTCAAATTGAGGTATGGTCTGGTTCCCCAGCAAATTATTTAGAATTGAGAGTTTTTGGTTATACTGCTTATGCTCATATTGATAATGGAAAATTAGAGTCTAGAGTTGTTAAGTGCATCTTTCTTGATTATAAATCTGGTGTTAAAAGATATAAGTTGTGGAATCCTGAAACAAATAAGGTTATGATTAGCAGATTCATTGTCTTTAATGAATCTACTATGCTTCATGATATAATGTCTACTAATGTTCATGTTGAGAGTGGGTAAAATTCAAGTGTTCAGGTGGATCACTTTGTTGGTTCAGATAACACATCAGATAAAGAAAATATTGTTATTCATGCTGCACCTATTGTTGAGGATCTTTCTATTGTTGAGCAGCCACCACAACGGTTTATTGCAGTTAACAGGTCTAGGAGGGAGATTAATCCACCCAAGAGGTTGATTGAAGAAGCTAATATTGTTGCTTATGCTTTGAGTGTGGCAGAAAAAAGTTGAATGTAATACAGAACCTTCATCGTACTCTGAGACTATTAACTCCACTGATTGTAATAAGTGGATAACTGTTATGCATGATGAGATGGAGTCACTTGAAAAGAATGTCACTTGAGAATTAGTGAAATTGCCAAAGGAGAAGAAACCTGTTCATTGCAAGTGCATTTTCAAAAGAAATGAAGGTATTTCTTCTACTGAACCAGCAAGGTATAAAGCAAGGTTGGTTACTAAAGGTTATAGTCAGATTTCAGGTATTGATTTTAATGATGTCTTTTCTCCAGTTATGAAGCATAGTTCTATTTACACTTTACTCAGTATTGTTGTTATGCATGATTTTGAACTTGAGCAATTATATGTTAAAACTGCATTCTTACTTGGGGAGTTGAAAGAAGGTATTTATATGGACTAACCTAAGGGCCTTATTATTCCTGAAAAAGAATACCTTGTTTGTAAATTAAAAAAATTTCTTTATGGTTTGAAGCAATCTCCTAGGCAATAGTACAAGAGATTTGACTCCTTTATGCTCTCTTATAATTTTAAACGGTCTGATTATGATAACTGTGTCTATTTAAATACTGTTAATGGTTCAGTTATTTATTTGCTTCTCTATGTTGATGATATATTGATTGCTATAAAAGATAAGTTAGAAATAGCAAAACTGAAAGCACAATTGAGTAATGAATTTGAGATGAAGGACCTAGGTGCAGCAAAGAAAATTCTTGACATGAAGATTATTAGAGAGAGGCAATCTGGCAAGTTATACCTTAGTCAACAAGGTTATATTGAGAAGGTCCTTCGTCGTTTTAATATGCATGATGTAAAACCAATGAGTATCCCATTAGCTTCGTATTTCATATTATCTTCAGCCTTATGTCCTGAATCAGATTATGATATTGAGTACATATCTAGAGTTCCATATTCCAGTGCAGTTGGTTCTCTTATATATGCCATGGTTTATTCTTGTCCTGATTTATCTCATGCACTGAGTGTTGTTAGTAGATACATAGCTAATTCTGTAAAAGAACATTAGAAAGAAGTTTAGTGGATTTTTAGATATTTGCGTGATATTTCTATTGCTTGTTTGCAGTTTGAGAATTTTAGAGATGAACTTGTTGGTCATGTTGATTCTGATTATGCTGGTGATTTGGACAAGAGAAGGTCTCTCACATGTTATGTTTTCACCATTAGTAGTTGTGCTGTTAGTTGGAAGGCAAGTTTGCAAGCTACTGTTGCCTTATCTACCACTGAAACATAATATTTGGCTATTTCTGAAGCCTGTAAAGAAGATATTTAGTTGAGAGGTTTGTGCACTGAGCTTTGTGGAGATAATTCTTGCACTACTATATTTTGTGATAGTCAGAGTGCTATATGCCTTACAAAAGATCAGATGTTCCATGAGAGAACAAAGCACATTGATGTGAGATATCACTTTATTCGAGATGTTATTACTCAAGGTGATGTCAAGGTATGCAAGATAAGTACTCATAATAATCCAACTGATATGATGACAAAGCCAGTTCCTGTTACTAAGTTTGAGCTTTGCTCAAGCTTAGTTAGTGTTACAGTTTAGTCCTAGAGACTAGTTGGTGCACGGTGATTTTTTTAATCTTATTGTGGAGTTATTTTGGTGATTGATGATTCTTTATTATGTTACACGAGGAATTTCGTCTCAATGTGGAGATTGTTGATATTTGTGATCTGAATTTCTAATATGGACGAATTCGAACATGCCATATTAGCGGATTAGTTTCTTACTTGGACTTCAAGTCCTTTTACCCCCTTTATATACCTCTTATAAACCGCACGGAGAGTTGGTGCCACATTGTAATTCCCATGTATTTTATAAACACTTCTCATATAGTGATTATCGTTGGCTGATGTCAGTGGTTTTTCCCGTAAGTCCTTTTTTATCTCTATTTATCTGATAGTAGCGGATAGTGATCCGACCCCGTCGAGGGGAGCGCACGGAGTGTTTTTCCCGTAAGTCCTTTTTTATCTCTATTTATCTGATAGTAGCGGATAGTGATCCGACCCCGTCGAGGGGAGCGCACGGAGGAAGCAATCCGGGAAGAGCAGTTCCTAGTCGGTCGTCACAAACACCCTATCGATTCTCTCATAGGCCAGTCTCTAGCGCTAGACCAAGTAAACGCACGGTCGTTTAGGTGGACTTTTTCAAGGAGAGGGCGTCCATTGTTTTCTGATTCAGCAAACTGAGAACTTATTGTCGAGGGTAGCAATAACCCTTCCAGTACGAACCTTGAAAAAGAACTGTTTTTTTTTTTGAAAAAAAAATAACTTCCAGAAGAAGAACGGAAGAAGAAGCAACGCCTCTCGTACGCTCGTATGGAATTCCACCAAGAGACTACACGTCACAAGACTACAACAACACTACCACAGATTGCAATTGACTCACCTTTCAATTTGACGGGACTTCGTAGTTGAAAATTTGTCTATACACTCTTGATCGATTGGGTCTTGGCACGGCGATAATGGTGGAACCAACAGGAAGAGGGACAGCTGACGACGAAACATGCGGACACCACATACCAAATTACCAATGGTACTACTACGTAGGAGTATACAAGACATATGGTCCCAGCGAGAAGAAGACAGAAGCTGCTAGCTAACGCCGAAAACTTGCAGCACAAGCGTTAGCTAAGATCCTTTCCATTAACTATCTAAGGGGTCTACATGCTGTTAGAAACTTAAAAATCCTTTCCATTAATTAGTGGCCGTCTACCAGCAGTAAGGGTTACGTTACTTCAGAATTCTAAACAGGGGCAGATGCAAAACGAAAAGGTTACAATGACAGAGCAATTTTTTTTTTCAGAAATAAAACATCGACATAACTCGATCGGCGATATACAGGTGACGCACTGCCCATGGCCATGTATGATGTATCCCATGGGAAAAATCATATGTGCAGTAGAAACCACAGAAACGTTGTTGCATATGGCTTGATTCCACAGGACAAGATGGCTCGAGTTTTGTTCGGTTTGGCTGTTTCTGGCACGCTTGCGTGCTTTGCTTCTGCTGCCTCATCTGTCCCCCTCCCCTTCCGTCGTTTCCATCGGCATGCTGCGTTGCGTCCATCTTGTGACTTGTTTATGTTCCTTGGCAATTTACAAGGACTAAACATTCTAGCCGTTTACCAATCACGGCTGATCAATGATTTGTGTTGCATTGGAAGGAAGGAAACGAAATGCTTGGTTATGTTCAAGCCGGGGTCAAACATATATACCTAATTTACAGTACAGGGCTAGCTTCCAACGTACTTGTCTTTCGGACAAAGACCTTAGGCCGGACGCATGAACCATACATTATGGCAACTTACGGACCAGCGCAATCTTGTCTTGATTAATGGCAACCAGCCTACATATATACTGCAAATCAGGTCAGGGGACGTATTAGGTGAAACTGCAAATACAGTGAAAATTTGATAATTTCAATTCAATTTTCACCGAACATGGAATCAAACATGGAAGATTTGAAAAATTCTCAAAAAATTACTACATATAGTGGAGCATATGTTCGACATCCATGCAAAATTTCAAAATCAAAATCGATCGCATTTTCGAGATACAAAAAGATAAATTATGTCCGGAATAATGTTCAAACAGTGTTTTACTGTTTCAGCAAAGTTTATCTTTTGTGTATCTCGCAAATGCAATCAAGTTTGATCTTGAAATTTCGCAGAGAGGTAGAACACATCCTTCACTACATAGGTAATTGTTTCGGAATTTTCCGAAACTTCTAAGTTTAGTGAAAATCGAATTTACACCGCATTCGCATTTTCACCATTCATACGTCACCAGTCAGGTTGAACTACGTATATATGGCAACTTACGGTTAGTGTTCACTATTCACGGGATTGCACTAGAATCGCACGGCACATCAACACGGTTTGTTGTTGTACGAGTAGTTGTTTAGCTCGCATACACCTTGCATCGGTCTAGCCGTCTAGGGCCGGGTTTTCCGAATGAATTAGCTAGGTTCACTTGTGTGTGTGTGTGTTTTTTTTTGCTTGGAGAGTTGCATGACTACTTTGTTCAGCAAATCATATCTCCGGAGACGAGAGCCTTGGTGGGATGCATGGTTCACGCACTAAGCATCTCGTGATCCATATCTACAGCAGGATGAACACCGATAATTCCACGCATTTAGAGCTGTCAACTTCAACTAAAGTAGCAGTGAAGTGGATGTCCTTGCGTACAGCCATAGCCGCGCCCACATCCGGTGACCTTGCGTGTTGAAATCATACTTGTCAAAATCATATTTTCAATAGGAATAATTCAGAATCTGTCACACTGAATAGATAGATTTCAGATTTTGCTCCCTACGTGTCTACGCACACGCCATGTCATAGTACACATAGCGCAAAATCAAATCCATCTATCTCATGGCGCAAACTCGAAATCCTCCATAGACGTTATTATCAGTTTCACCGGTATGGTTGGTATTATCCGGTATTGAAGCCGGTATGACCGGTATCGATTTGGTGATCGGTATTGGCCGGTACCAAACCGGTTTGACTGGTATTGAGGTCGGTACAAAACACAGAACTACTACGTACCGTTTTAGATGGCGGAATGTTACATATATGCTATACCGGTTAGTACCGGAACGATATTGATAAGTTTGGTTGAATTGCCTCTTTTTTTTATGGCTGGTCCGATAATGCCAACGTCGTCATCGTCAATCAGTACGAGAGCAGTGATAGATGGTGCCACCTTTGGCAATTGGGCATGCTGGCTAAATGTTTGATTATCTAGTACAAGTGTGCTTTTTTAAAAAGTTATTCTCTCTCCGGAAGATTAGATTTATCAAATTACAGAATTGCTGACCTTACGATTTGGCTAGAGATTCATGATCCAACCGGCGAGGTCATCTTCTCCCGTGGGCTCGTTGTCCTCCTCTCTAGCATCATCGTCTCCCACTATCCGCCAACTAGGGTTAGGATTTGGGGTTCACTGGAGCCCCCGATTTTAGAGGGAGACTGGAGGGGGGGGGGGATCAACAGTGGGCGGTGAGGCGATAGGGACAACGAGAAATTAAGAGGTAGCAATGGGGCGATAGTGTTGGGAGAGGATGAGGTGTGCCCGTACCAAGGAGTGGAGATAGCGGTGGCTGCGGTGGAGCTCCGGTGAGACGCGGTGGAGCTCCGGTGGGTCTCACCGACACCGGCAAGACGCCACGCCAATGCCAACGTGAGCAAGAGTCAGGTGGCGGCGACCAAGGGCGCGAGCAGGAGGGGTGGATCGGGCAGGAGTCACATGAGAGTCAGGGTGGAGGGTGGAGGGGGTTAGGTCTGGATGGTTATATACTGACTGTTGGATCTCCCTTTCACTGCCCAAAATTCGAAAGATTTTTTTTCTCAAGAAACCATTCGCATAATATGACATTCCCCATCAAATTAAACATGCAACACAACACTACTACTAACTTGTTTCCTAGAATACACAGCGTATCATCAATCAAGAAGGGGGTAACACTGCTAACATTTACATAATCAAGCAATAATATTTTCTAAACATTTAGATTGATCCTATTAAAATGATATTTTCAGATTTGTCATAATAAATACTTTCATAACACTATACTTTCACAAGATTTTATATATGTATTAGCGTAAAGTTAGCTGTCAAAGTTAACCTTGAAGACCCTGAAAAATCAACATAGACAAGTTTTTTTTTTAAGTGTCTATTTGACACTGGACTGATAATTTTGTAAGCTTCAGTCGAATCTTGTAGCCGTGCGATCAAAAATCAAGAGCTACAGATATTCCACACGTTTCTAGCCTTGCTTTGTTTCTCCCACGGTTCCACCACTCAGATCGCAACGGGCCACAAAATCATCTTAACGGGCGCGAAATAATGGGCTTTCATGTCCAGCCCGTTTAGTTTTGTCTTCGTTTTCTCCTTTTGTAGCCCAAGTATTCCTACTACAGTTTGACTAGCCCGTTTAGTTTTATATTACAGCACATTAGCTAATTCCACAGAAAAATCTGCCCCCACCGCCGAACAAGAGTCATCGTTTTTTCATTTCTTGCCAGGAACACACCAAGAGTGTGTGAATAGCACAAAAAACTAGCAGCATGTGAATTTGGCATTCGAAATAACCATGAAGACAGCAGTAGAACCATGAAAAAAGGAGCATGCGTAGTCTATTTTGGCTAAAAGGGTAGATTGAAAAAGAAAACCTCGTAGAAAGCAATGGAAAAATTCAGAGCCAAAAAACTATTCAGGAAAACATATGATGAAAACAGCTCATGATACCTGTAACATGTACGATGAACTATCAAGAACATTAAGCTACTCAGTTCATTTAACCATGAACTTTTTTAACATAAATATCTAATAAAATTAATATAGTAACAGCAGCATGATAAAGAAGTGACCCAATAGCTTCCGTTCGGTCTACACGAAAATTTCATTGAAGAAATAGAAGAAACATGTCAAAGAAAAGTTCTTTAGATTATTTAGAGGCCATACAGAAATACAATGCACTTTGTAATTTGTATATCAAAGTACAGTTTACTTTCTTTGAAATAACAAAAAGTAGATACTGTAAAATTTGAAATATATGCTGTAAGTACTTGAAAATGGTATTAGTGAACCCATACAGAAATAAAAGACAATAAAAAATTTGTAAGAAGACAAAAAGAAAATATTAAGATCGATGAACCCCTACAAAAAACAAATGACAAAAAAATTAGATAAACAAAAAAAAAATCCTGGGAGTAGTGAACCTCAACAGAGACAAAGGACAAACAAAATACTTCTAAGTTAGACAAATAAAGGTTATGACTGGTGAACCCCCACATAGACAAAAGACAAATTGGATTATTCTAAGGCACAACAAATCCTATGATTTCTGAAATCTGAACACCTAGGGTATGGAGAACCAAGGTCTAAAAAAAGGGTGGATGAAGTATCAAAGTAGCATGCATTGAGAGAAAAGAGAGTCCATATATCTGAAAGATTTTCAATCTCCTGTGCACATGGTCACAATTAAATCAATTTTTATTCAGAAACATAAAAAAACTAATAATTTACAGTCGCATTTTTAGAAACTTACAATATCAATTACACCACAAGAACATTATATATACACTATAATTTCAGGAATGATTAGTTGATTACCTCGAAATAGTTTTACATGCTTGTTTACAGGTGAACAACTATTTAATATGAAAGTTAGTAATGTAAAGTTTCAAAATATATATGAGATCAGATTCCCAGTATGTCATGAAAATCATCAGAGGTTGCAAAACTTACGTTGGTAAAAAATGGTAAGTTCCGGTTTTTTTTACTAAACCTAGGCCAGATAGCAGAAGAAGTACAATAGACGCAACATGTAAAATCTCCCTAAAATCATGAAAAATATAGGAAAATTCTGTCTAGAAAAAAGTACATAAAATATAAATACAAAAAATAACTAGATAAACTGTAATTTATTACTATGCAGAAGCCGCTGGGATCAATAGAGGCAAGTCAATTTTTTTTGTTTGTTATTTACAGAGATAGTTGATACTTGATATAACAGAGAAAAAAAAAAATCTTGACAGCCTGCAGGAATACGAATTCATGCTTCGGGTTATCAAGCAAGTTTGCCATATGATGAGGTGCTGATAATGGCAAAGGATCCTGTCTGTAAGTTTAGACCATAGATGAATCATCAATTTCCAGATGCAGTGCATACAATAGAAAATTACAGTACCAATTACTTTCTATAAACTTCATATAAATTGTGCAATTACTTAGGAAAAACACATAATTAGCCCCCAGAGGGATCAAAACTAGTGAGAATTATTGAACCCTACAAAAAAAAAAATCTTTCTAAGATTAAAAAAAACAGGGAGTTGCTTAATCCTTCAAAACCATTGAGGTGTTGCTTATCCATACAAAACCAGTAGGAGCTTACCAATAGGATTTGCTTAACCCTACAAAACCAGCATGGGCTGCTCAAGTGCTCAAACATACAAAACCAACAGGAGCTTCTAAGAAAACAAAACCGGTAGGGTGTTGCTTAACCCTACAAAACCAGTAGGGGTTGCTTAACCGAACAAAACTAGTAGGAGCTCTTAAGAGCAGTGGGAGGTTCTAAGAGTACCAGTTGCTCAACCATACAAAACCAATAGGATCTTCTAAGAAAACAAAACCAATATGGAGTTGCTTAACCGTGCAAAATCAGTAAGGGTCTGCTCAACAATACAAATCCAGTAGGGGCTGCTCAAGTACTCAACCATACAAAAAGAATAGGAGCCGGTAGGGAGTGCTTAACCATACAAAATCAGTAGGGGGTTGCTTGACCATACAAAACTAGGAGGAGCTTCTACGAGTACTAGTTGCTCAACAATATAAAAGCCAGTAGGAGCTTATGTTATGGTGGTTGCAAGATTTCAATAGCAATTAATAGCTTATGGAAATTTCAATGGAAGTTCACCACGGAGATGAGAAAAAATAGAATCATCTGAACAGGTAAATGTTTTAAAAAAACATAAATTCATATTTGTAGTGCTTACGGTGACAAATTACATAGTAACAACCAATGAAAATATCCAGTCTGATCAAAAAAGGGGGAAATCCAGAATTAGCTGCGATTTATTTCTATGCCAAATCAACTCAAAATTCTAGGCACAATAAAGTAAACTAATGAAATTAGTACAGGAAGGACATGTGAAAGTACTTGCTAATGACCTATTTGGATTATAAAATTGGACAACTAACTTTAAAAAAATATATATATAAATAAACTTTTACTAACTCAGGATCAACATTTCAGAGAGATAAATGACCTTTTAAAAATTTGATACAGCAAATGATGAAATTTCAACAGCAACATGACGCGTATTTCAAGGTAAAGTTACTGAAACAATTTCCCTTTACAAGGCGATAATAATCAGAAGTTTGTTCTATGCTTGATTCCAAAGAATTATCTGTAGATTTGGCGTCAGTTGACAGGAATAACTCCTGGTACACACATTTGTAGTATACGAACCAAACAAACAATCACCGTAATTATTGTCTAATAATTTTTTTGCGACTGCTCCTCACAAAAAAGAAACTGACAAGGAAAAACAAATGTAAAAGCACAACTGGAGATATGCTAAGGTACAGTAAGATAATTGCTATACCATGTTACAAATCAGAGTGGTAGGGCCTTAAAACTAATTAAACATTGTCAACTAGCTACTCAGGCTTAGTCGTGCTCCATGCTTTTCTAAGCTATGACATGCAGTAAAGAACAAACACAGACCAGAATTCTCGATCTCAGGCTTATATACACATATACAGTAGGTACCTGAAAGACAAATTTTATCTACAGGACATGGTCCCAAACTAGGAGTAGGAAGGAACTAAACTACAGATGAAGATAATGCAATTTACTAATCCACTACCCAAAGGACAACATGTTGGACAGGAGGGTGCTCTTGGTCTCTCTGAACAGCTACATTGCCGACCTCTTCACGCTCTCGCCGAGCCCTACCTTGCTCTGCTCGCCAATAGTCAGCACAATTCAAAAACTAGATCAAAACGGCACCAATTCGAACCAGCAACGAATAAATCCAAAAAGCAGCAAAACCCCCAATCGACATAAACCTAAAAATTGACCCAAAAGAACAAAAATGAAATGGAAAATAACTACACGAAATCAAATCCCTCACCTCATCGTCGAATCACCAATCTCGGCCGCAGAAGTCCCCGAACAAGAAGTAACTCACAGATCGGCCCTGCCCTCTCCGCCCCCCTTCAAAATAATCTCCGGCGAAAGCTTCACAAATCGAACCACTAGCGGAAGCACGCGCTTGGCAGACGTAGGGTAGAGTCAGGGAAGTCGCTGCCTCAGGTCACCGCGAGAATCACCAGCGAAATCGCCTTCTCCCAGCTCGCTCTCGCTCTCTCCGTCTCAGCCTCTCACCAGTGGAATGAAACGAGGACAAACAAACAAAAATTGGCAGGAGCAGCAGGAAAACAAGACGGATAGAGGGACCAACGGGTTACTTACTTGCAAAGTCAAACCCGATAGACTCTTGCGGACCCAGCAATCCAACAGTTCAAAAAACGGATCTCAACGCAGATCCAAGGGACACAAAATCAACTGAAAACCATAAAAAAAAAATTAGTCCAGTGTTATATATCAATTCCTTTTTTAAATCTGGCTTCATCACGCGCATGCACTGTAGCACTTGCACGGTACAGTGATTCCAAAAGTAAGCGAGCGTTAATCCGATGGACTTCGGTTGAGTTTTTTTTTTTCCTTTTCCTGAGCGCTTTGATTGAAACTAGGAAGACGATGCGAGCGTTGCTGTGCCGATGATTCTGTATTTTGACAGTGGTTTTTTTTAATTATTTCATGTAATGGAGTCCAAAGCTGTCCAGTGCATGATTATGTGCGACTGCAAGCAGGTAGTGTATAGTTAATTTGGTCTTAAAAATGGTCTATGCTCGGTATGAAATGCGGCAGCATGGATGGCATCGACAGTTTTTTTTTTTGGCACGCTGTCACAGATAGGAGTACTAAAGTAGCGATTAGGTATACGATGTCCAAAAAGTATACGCTATACATGCGAGCATTATCCATGAAAGCAAAAGCACATGGATGTAGGTATTACAGGGCCATTACCGGCATGGTTGAGCTTGGTTATAATTAAAACATTAGTCTGATATGCGATCTATAAACATGTGTGCTGTCCTGAGTAAGACACGAGTGCATATAACTATACAATGGATCTAGCCTGTGCTAGTGATTTTTTTCAGCATTGAAATCTGCACGCGATATGAAATAGAGCGTTGAAATGTAGAGGAAAACATTACTGTTTTGCGGAGAGATTTTAAATGACGGTGTAGAACACATTGTTTTTCGGAAACTTTGAGTGAAGACATTATGGTAGAGACGGAATTATAGCATTATGAAAAAGGGCCGATAATACGAAAAATGTGTACGTACATCAATGCATTCTTTGTGTAGACGCAGCGAACATTTTGTATTTGTACAATTTGACTAAGAGTGCAATGCAAACAGCATTGATATGACGATATGGACTAAAGAGGCATTTGGAAAATGTTGCAAAAATATGATAGCGAATATAATTTGCAGATGCATTGCGAACAGCATTGACATGACGATATGGACTAAAGAGGCATTTGGAAAATGTTGCAAAAACATGGTAGCGAATATAATTTGCAGATGCATTGCAAATGTCAGCCAGTCTATGCTGGTTCTAACATGTAGCGATTACCAAAGTATCTGAATATGCTCACTAACTGTGAAGTTGTAGCGTGTCTGAAGACAGACGTTTTTTTATTGAAAAAAGCTATCATATGCGAAAAGTTGTAAGGCGTTTGGTTGCATTATAAGAAAGGCGATAGGATGGCTTGTGCACTTATCTAACTGGAGAGTCCATTCCGGCAAAACAGCATATGAGATGACTTGAACGGACCTAAGGCTTGTCAATGTGTTTGCCGCCGTCACCCTTGAACAGTTTCCTAGCTGATTTTGAGGCACCTGTAAAGGTGATGCTGTTGGACCGAAAAGGCGACTAGAGGGGGTGAATAGGAGCACGATCTCTTTTTCTCCCAAATCGAATTCAATACGAATCTCACTCCAATAGCTATGAAAGCTATGAAGATCAATCAATCATGCACAGCGGAAGACTTGTATTGAATCCAATCAAAACCCCAAAGCAAAATCAACACAAAACCAAAACACCAATTCTCGGGCGGTCTGACCTCTCACGGGGGCGGTCAGACCGGTTGGCCTAGCGGTCGGACCGATCCAAGCGGTCGGACCTCTCCTTCGGGTGGTCAGACCTCTAGTTCAATGAACAGTGAAATCAGACCGAAAAACCAAAACGCAAATTGATCTAACTTTTGATTCGTGCGTCCAAACTTCGTGAAACTTGACACACACCTTCCCAAGGATGTCAGGAACCTATTCCAAGCAACGATCGTGAAGATCCTTGCCAAAGTTCAGACCTTTTCCCGTTTGAGTGAAGGTGGGTCAAAAACCGAGTCAAAACACAAATATGATCTTGAGACTTGCTCGTGGGTGATTGATGATCTTGAAGATCCTAGATGTATTCTCACATGTCACAGCAAGCTAGATCACGGCGAAACCAAACAAAAACTCATGGATCAAAGAAAGACTCAAAATCACCAAATAGAGAGGAAGAAAGCAAATAGACTCATCTTTGATGAAACTTTCTTTGGATTCATTTGATGTGGTATTGGTTTACAGTCACTCCATCAATGGAGGACAAAGACTCAATACATGAGCACGAAATCAAATCCAACTTTCTAGAACCCTAACCTCCAACTATCAACTCCCTAAGCACACAAGCAAAAACTAGGGTTTTCAAGTAATGAAAGGGTTGAGGGGGTGCAGCCACCTCCCTCCTCTATTTATAGTGGAAGCCAGACCTTCTAGAAGAGTTTCCATAATAGGCTCCCGTTAAGGCCCAAAACAAACGGGTCACACACGCACACATTTTAAAGCGCCGTCTTCATCTCCTCTTGACCTAATCCGCTTCTCCAACGAACCGTCTTGCGCCGCGGGTTGGCAAAAGGTAACCAAGGCGGTATTTGGTAAAATTACCAAAATACCCCTTCTCAGTCCTTTTCCGAAGACCGAGTCCAGATTGTGCGAAGCACTCGCTTGCTCCGCCACGTGTAGGTTGATCCAACGGCTCTCATCATGTCGGCAAGTCTCTCCCATCCGGCTCCCACCGAAACCACCATGGCACTTGCACCGACCCCGCGCCGCTTGATTCAACCGATCGCCGAATCGCCTGCTCGGTCACCTTTATCCATCTTGTACCATACTTGAGTCCAATGACTTCACGGCATCGTCGATCGTTACGAACCTCAGCTCTCAAGCCTAGTCCGATCATCCTCGTCGTTGACCGTCGTTGACCACCAAGCAACTCGCACAACAATAGACAAGCAAATCGAAACCGGAACACGTTCTTCACAACTTGACCAACGTTAGTCAAAACATGCATCATGCAACACATATGCAATGAAACCCATGAACTTGACCTAACAAGCAACCATCGCCGCCACACGGGCGACAAGTTAAGTGAAAACCGGTCGATCGCCACCCTTAGCGGTCGATCGCGCCCTCCTCGATCGATCGCCAACGAAGGCGGTCGACCGCCACCGAGGACTTAGCCAAAATTTCAGCACTGAAATCCGCAACCTCTCTGGAAATTTCAAACGAATAGAACTTTTGCCTGGAGGCTCCAAAAATTATGGGACCAAGTGCAGTAGAATCTCCTCACTTGCCTACACCCTCTATTTTTGGCCCAGCTCAAAAATCCAATGCCACTTATATGGCCGGTCGGACCGCTCATCAGACGCCGGTCAGACCGCCACCCAACCGGTCGGACCGCCTACCTGGCCGGTCAGACCGCCAATCCAATTCACCCGAGGCATGGGCGGTCTGACCGCCACCAAGGCCGGTCAGACCGCTTGAGACCTGACAGAACCTGAACTTTGCCGAAAACGCTTGTTTCCGCAAACCTTCAACGTCATTGCCAATTGTCACATCATCCTAAGATCATGAGCATATCCCCATGATATCCACAGATGCGCCTAACATTATTTAAGAAATGTTAGATGCATGTATATGGTGGTACGTATGGGTAGATATGTTTTATAAAAAGAGCTATTTTTCTTATTTGTTTTGGTAAGGATGAAAACCGCAACCCGAAGCTGTACCTCTTAAATTTCAGCTGCAGAGGAACAATAAACATTTCTGGATGAGCTTCATCCTCGTTTGAGAGGTTTTTTTTTGGGTTGATCGTGAGGGAGTTGACTACATCATTGTAGAAGGGAAATGTGTGGCATTAGTAGATGAATAAGCTGAAAAGTTTTAGCAGGCTTGGTATGCACCTTTGAATGTCCCGTCGCTGGTATCTTCGAGATTAGTTTTTCTGCCTGTTGTGGCAAAGAGAGCCAAACCAGGATATGCATATGTGTCCGACCTTTCTTCTGAAACTCAGTTGCGTACATAGCTAGGTAAAAGGAGAAATTAGGCACAAGAGAAGGCAATATAAACAGAGGTGGAAAAAAGATGAGTCAAAGATTAAAAAGGTATGCACCTACCAGGATGAATAGGGCCGAAAGCAGTGTCGGTCTTGATACCGTGAAATAAATCGTTTTGTTTTCATGGTGAATATACGATCGACACGCCATGTCCGATCTACTATGTGGGTGGTGGCCAGGCTCTGTCCCTAGTGCATCAGTGACAGCGGGCCATTCAGGTTCGTATGCGAAGGTCACGAACAAATCTGGTGGACCATACAGATGATAAATAACCGTAGCATCTTGGAAATTCATGATCATATAGTGACGCGACTCAGTAAAGCCTGCAGGAAGGGTTCTTTTTATGACAATGGCTTTACAGCCGGTACAACCGCTTTCAATTGTAAAAAAAGAAACCGCAGGTCAGGTAGGTTGAACGCAAGTACCATCAAAATTGTAATTTTTTTACGCACTAATACCTACTACACAAATAGAAAAGGAAAGCAAGCAGCACAAACGGCAGGCCGGAAGGTTGAATCGCAGCTCTATGATAGACATGGCAAGGGCATCCACATCAGAACACCGAACAAACACAAGAAACTATGTCGAGCAAAATATACAAATATCTGACAGGAAAGCTATCTGATGGACTGTGTATGTACAAAGACACGAATTTTTGTATAACAATGGAGCTCATCTGTTGCAAAATCAAAACAGGAGAACTAAGCAGGTAACATGAACAATTAATCCATATTGGTTTTCGATAGTACTTTCAGCAGTACCACAAGGCCAAGATTAATCAGTTTTCCTAACCATACATAGGACTTGGAAAAAAATACATTTGTCTGTTGGTAAGCCATACCTAGGACAGATGACCAGCCGCATTTCTTACCTACAACATAACCATCCATGATACAATATGTCATCAACGAATTGAAAAAAATAGAGAGAAGAAGTCTAACCAATTCAAGAGGTTGGTCATTGCAAAGAGTAATTACCAGTGTATTCTACATAGGTAACTTGTAAACACGGTTAGGTATAACAAAACAGATGAATTAACAGAGATGATATAAAACATTCAAAGATTGCAATTCAAAACTAAATCGCACATAGGAGGAATTGTACCGAGAATTTTGGAAGTAGCAAACATGGATATAAACCTTAATAATAGCCTTTGCAATTAAAGTTGCTAGAAAGAGCTCTCAGAATGGCATGGTAAACTGTCCACACCAAATACCAGCAAGATCAAATAGAGGCTCTGGCACGTAATGGAAGGAAAAGCTAAGTTTCTCCAGATGTCATATTTAACAATGAAAGATACCTAGATTCAATCAGTAACAGAACCGCTCTTACAACGCACACACCAATCCAACAATACGCTTACAGAAACGATACCCCTTAGTGCTGTCGTGAAGAGGCTACATTCATTCGCCCATGCGCATCTTATACAGGCATCCTCACAGACTGATGTAGGCTACCATCTCCCAACCAAGAAATCAAGCCAATCGAGGCACCAAACCTGATCCCAAGCCATCAGATCTAGCGCATGGTCCCCTCATGGATTTTGATTAAATTTCACTAAGACGTAAGACTATTGGAACTGTTTGAGTATATTGACATATCTCTATATTTAGTAGTTTAGGATTTGTAATCTCGTGATACATGCCTTATCTCTAGGAGAGGTTTCTTGCCCTCTAAGCCTTGTACTCTATATAAACCACCCTCGAATCTCAATACAATCATCCATTGTAGTATATTCATCCTCCCACAGAAACTTTGCTATGACTAAGCCTCTATTTATTCAATTATGTGATTAAGTAACAGTTAAGGTGAAACAAAAAAGTTTAGGAGTTAATTTGTGACACATGAACCCATCTTATATAGTATCTAGATTCTATTTTCTTTCCAAATTTTCAAGCTAGTATTGAGCCTAATTTGGACCGCATAAGTGCATCATGTTTTATCTCCCTGCGTGTTTAGACATTGATCAAGCACTTCTTCCTTGCCTCTAAGATTATGTCGCACCATCCATGACCCGGTGAAGCGTGCATGTGCGTCGGACTCCACCAAACTCAACTTATCATCCATCATGTTCATGATTTGTGCCCTATTTTATTTTTGATATAAAAATTTTCTCCTAAGAAAACTTCTATTTTTTTTGTAAATAGCTTAAAGCGTCTTTATCATGTTAGGATGATGAAATTCTTGTCTCTCTGGAACTCTTGGCCCCCTATGACCCAATCCTAGCTTCGCACCTGGCCGTGAATATATTTCATTGAGTTGTGCAATGAAAGAAGCAGAGACGAAACTACAAAGATGAAAAGATGAGGTAGCAACTAGCAAATGCACAATTGGAATCCGGACTGCTTTTTTAGAGTACACGAGGGAAGCACTCTGCAGTGCACTTCAACAAGTTTATAACTTCTAGGAAAATTTAGTACTCGCAATGCGTATGGGCATTAAGCGAACAACTTTCTTTCTTGCAACTCCTTTATTCGACGTACTAGTGTACAGCCACACGCACGCCGCGCAGGCGCAGCACGATGCGCCGCACGCGCACAATTTAAACGAGAAGATAAAGATGCTAATCAGTTGGTGGGGTAGAAGGGCGAGACGGCGAGGCCGCAGGTGCCGTGCGGCTGCGCGACGTCCTTCTCGAGCAGCACGTAGCCCTCCTGCCCCCAGTCCTTGCCCCACGAGTTCTTCGCCACCCAGTACTTCTTCCCGGACACGGCGTCCAGGCAGTACCCGACCACCGTCACGGCGTGGGTCGGCGCCGTGCCGCACGGCCCCGGGAACACCCCGGAGCTGTAGAACTGGAACGCCGGTCCGCTCGCGTCGATGTACACCGTCACCGGCTGCCGCGCCACGGCCATCTCCAGCTGCCGCTCGTCGTTGGGCGGCACGGCGCTGTACCCCGTGATCCGCGCCGCTTTGTTGAACAGCAGGTCGTCCACGCGGCAACTGCCCTGGAACCCCGTGTACCGGTACTCGCTCTCCGCGGTGATGCCGCGCTTGGCGACCACCAGCTCGAAGGAGCGGTCCGTGTGCCCGCCGCCGCAGCCGTTGCTGTGGGTGTCGCAATCCACCAGCTCCTGCTCCGACAGCGGCGTCAGCTGGCCCGTCCGGATCTGGGTCAGCCCCTCGATCGCCGCCACCGCCGCGAACGCCCAGCAAGACCCTGCATGCATGCGCGCATCCATACACAGTGCTAATGACAATGTCTCTGCAGTTACTGATCTGACAGTGAGTAACGTACTACAGTGTGCTACTTAATTACCGCAGGCGCCTTGGTCCTTGACGCCGGTGACGGCGCCCTTGTACCTCCAGTCGATGCAGCATGGCGTCCAGATGGGCTCCACGGGCTTGGGCGCCTGCGCCGCGTGGGGCGGCCTGGCTCCGGTGTACTTGGACATGAACTCGTCGTTGGTGAGGTCGGCGAAATGGTTGACGCCGACGGCGGTGTCGTAGTTCACCTGCGACCTGAAGCTCTGGATGAAGTTGTAGTTGTCGCGGAAGATGCTGAACCGGTGCTCCTTCTCGCCGGGGCAGCTGTATTCCTTGCCGTACTTGGCCATCCACCTCGAACTTCTTCATCATCATGCCGTCGTCGGTGTTGTCGTAGTAGGCGTCCGCCATTGCCTGCAATGCGAAGATCGTGCTGCATACAAGAAGAAGGACACTAGCCGTACGTGAAGCCATCCTAAGTGTCAGCAATTATATATGACTTCTACTCTTAATGTTTCTCTTCTCCAAATTCGTTTAGTCTTACTAGTGCAGCAATCCAAATTGTGATGAAGTGTTCTCAAGAACCAGGCTTTATATAAGCATAGGAGCTGGTCCGGGTAATGGCTAGCTGTAGCAATAAGGTTAGGACTTAGGATCGATGTACCAAGTACTTGCCCAGTGTAATGCACGCAAGTTGGGTAGCATGCAGTTCGTCGCTGTTTCGGCTCAATTGACTACAAAAGTGTATCGATCAGTAGTTGTTACGAAAACACATGTATACGGAAGAACTCTGCGAATTGACATTTTAGCGTCCATGATGTAGGTTATCCATGACAAGTACGTGCTTACGAACGTACGCCCTTGACATGGTCCATCTGTAGACTCTGCACTACCACGCACAAAAGATAATACCTGGCGACCTGATCATGCACCCTAAACTTTCTTTGCATATTACTACTTAATTCGGTATACGTCGATCGTGGATTAATTATTGTCAACACGCGATGACCAGCTCTACAAGCTTGCAAAGAGTACACTCCATACTTTTGGCAATTTGCATGTAAAAGAAGGCAGGATTTACACCGTCAAATGCCCACGCAACGTGCACTGGAAACTTTCCAAGGTACCGTCGGGAATGATGCTTACAATTAAGAGTATGTACAATGGCTTGACGTCAGTTATCTGTAAGTTTTGACACGTAAGACACGAGATGATGTAGAGAGGAGAGGGGGAGCATAGATAATTGTAGAAGCTGTCTATGGAGATATATAAAAAACCAACTAATTATAGAAGTTATCTTTAGTGATGTCTATAGATGACATAGAGAGATATTATAAATAACAGTTGTCTATATAATTATACATGCCCTTTGCCCCAAGGGAAGTCGGTGAAAATCCCCTCGCGAATCATTCAAAGGCATTCCTAACCTCTGGTCGGGACACGCGTATACGTTTCGAAAGGTGCCATCACTTGCAGCCAACGCATGTTTGGTTTACTTTCTATTGAAACACAAATGACTTTCTATCATCTAGTACTAAGGTTTTTGCTGATACTTACCGTCGATTGGCTACTCCTCGTGGAGCATATATGTCATACTCATGTGTCTCTTCATGAGTTTCTTAGATATCACCCATATCTCATGGATCACTACTAACAAATGGCTCATATGGGTGTGTTTTTACACGAATACTCTGAAGACGGTATTTCGTTGTTAAGCCTCGAACACATTAAGAGAAATTCATCCCGCCTAACAGAATTAGAGTACTACATATCCAACGAGTGAGATATAAAGTAAGAATATACTCATCATTAGCCAAACAATTTGTTTTTCCCAAAGTCTATTTCACGGATCTCCGATCACATAGGTTTGGGTTACCACTGTGTAACTCTTGTGGGTCTCATTTCCATCCCATTCGATACAATTTCAATCACATTCTCGTGATAGTCCCTTTGTAAAGGGATCTGTCATATTTTAAGTCGTTTGGATATAATCCACGCCTATCACTCCGAGTTTCTCAATTTTCGATAGACTTCAATCGCTTTTCATATATCTTGATGATTTCGTTGTTATCCTTTGCGCTTTTCACTTTTATGATAATTGTTTGGTGATCACAGACATAAGGATAGTTGAAATTGGTTTTTCAATCACCGAAATCCATCAAGAGTTCTCGTAGCCATTCTCGCTCAATAGTGGCCGTGTCTAATGTGGTGAGTTCTCCTCCATGGTTGACATTTTCAAGATTGTCTGTTTGCAAGACCTCCATGAGATAGTAGCACCGCCAGAGTGAATACATATCCACTGTAGCCTTTATCTCATCAAAGATCGTAAATCTAATTGGAATCATTATATCCTCAAGTACACCAGATACCCAAGATAGTGAATTCGTAACTCATTGTACCTTTCAAATAGCGCATAACCTTGTCAAGTGCGCGCCAATAATCATCTCCCGAATTAGCGGTAAACCGGCTCAATTTGCTTACAGCAAAAGACATGTCAGGACGAGTTGCACTAGCCAAGTACATGAGTGAACCAATAATCTGAGAGTACCTCAATTGATCCTTTCCTGGTCTTCGATTCTTTCGAAGTATTAGACTAGGATCATAGGGTGTTGGAGAGGTCTTGCTTTTCATATATCCAAAACGGCTCAAGGCCTTTTCCATATAATAGGATTGCAACAGGGTAATCACATTCTCATCCTTGATCAACTTAATATTTAAAATAATATCAGCCTCTCCCAGATCTTTCATGTCAAAACTTTAGGATAAAAACGACTTAACTTCGTTAATCACATCAATGTTTGTCCCAAAGATAAGTATATCATCAACATACAAATATAATATTATTCCTTTACCCCCACCACAGCGGTAGTATATATACACATTTATCGCCTTCATTTACCGTAAACCCTGTAGATATCAAAGTTCTATCAAACTTTTCATGCCATTGCTTAGGTTTATATATATCTAAGGCAGTATAAAGATTTCAATAACTTACAGACATCGCCCTCTTGTCCAGGTACTACAAATCCATCAGGCTGATCCATGTAAATTTCCTCATCCAACTCTCCATTGAGGAAAGCCGTCTTTACGTCCATTCGATGGACAATAAGGCCATGTGAGGCAGCCAAAGATAATAGTACTCAAATAGTGGTTAATCTGGCAACATGTGAGTAAGTATCAAAGAAATACTCACCTTCTTTTTGAGTATAACCTTTAGCCACAAGCCAAGCCTTGTACTTTTTGATTGTACCATCAGGCCTAAGTTTCTTCTTGAACACCCACTTGCATCCAATTGACTTGCAACCAAATGGACGATCGGTGACTTCCCAAGTTCCGTTAGTGATAATGGAATCCATTTCACTATGAACCGCATCCTTTCAAGACTGCATCGAAGATGCATATGCCTCAAATAGATTTGGGAACATCATCCACAAGGTACATAGTGAAGTCTCACTAAAAGATTTTGCAATCATTTGTCTCTTGCTCCTTCGAGGAGCTACAACACTATCATACTTATCATGTATGTGTTCATGTGTGTGTTCAAAATACTCAATTGGAGCTGTAGGTTTAGGAGTTAAATCATTTGTTTGACTAGAAGAGCTTTGTGAATTCTTCATAGGAAATATATTTTTTCAAAGAAAGTAGCATCTCGGAATTTCATTATCATATTAATTGGCATGTCAGATATCCTGGATTGAACTATTAGAAACTTATAGCCTGTACTACGATGAGTATATCCTAGACAGATACAATCCACTGTTTTAGGTCTAAGTTTACGTTTTTTAGTTATTGGAACCTTGACTTTCGCCAAGCACCCCCAAGTACGCAAATACGAGAGTGATGGTTTTCTCTCTTTCTAACCTTTGTACGGAGTTACCTCACTATTTTTTAGTGAGAACTCTATCCAGGACATGATACGCAGTCAAAATAGCCTCCCCTACCATGCCTTAGACATTCCCGTAGTATCTAATATGACATTCACCAAGTCAATCAAGGCGCGGTTCTTTCTTTTAGCAACCCCAATGGATTGGGGTGAATAGGGAGGTGTCCTTTCATGGATAATGCCATGTTCCACACAAACCGATTGAACTCATTAGAAAAATACTCCCACCACAATCGACCTAATTCTTTTAATCTTTCTATCTAATTGATTCTCAACCTTGACTTTATAAGTTTTAACGTAGTCTAATGCCCCATCCTTTGTTTTCAACAAATACACATAGCAGTATCTAGTAGCATCATCAAATAAAGTCATGAAATATTTTTCCCTTCTTTTATCAATATACCATTCATCTCACACAAGTTTGAATGTATGAGTTCCAATTTTATCAATTTCTTTCCTCCACAACCTGTGAGGTTTTCGAGGTTGCTTCGCTTGTACACAAATTTAGCAATTGAAAACTTTGACTATGGAAAAGTTTGGAATTAAATTTAAACTAGAAAGTTGAGATATACAACCAAAATTTATGACATAAACATGAGTGCCACACATGGGCCTCACCACCATTCATTGAGTCATAAATATGGTTCACAACCTTATTACAAAAACTGAAAGGGAAAATGGAACAAGCCTCCGACTCATAGCATTTTCAAATAAAGAGTCCAAATTTTGACACAACTACTTTATTTGACTCAAGACCAACTTGAATCCATCTCAACCTAGAAGGGAACTGCTGACGAGATTCTTATTTATTGTAGGGGCATGTTGCCCGTTCTTCAAGCACACAATGTTTCTTGAAGTGA
Source organism: Ampelocalamus luodianensis (assembly GCA_036346255.1). Lineage (NCBI taxonomy): Eukaryota > Viridiplantae > Streptophyta > Magnoliopsida > Poales > Poaceae > Ampelocalamus > Ampelocalamus luodianensis. The sequence continues at coordinate 9,731,323 of CM070618.1, forward strand.
ACTTTAGATCTACCATGCCAACACCAAGAAATGTACATGCGACCCATTCCCATTAGGACTAAAGAACCCGTGTGACCTAGTAAGAAGAAAACATAGATGTATAAGCGCATATATGAATATTGGTCCCGTGTCAATCCACCAATCAATAGATTGACATGCCAAAAGGCACTAGGTAAATTATTATACCTAGATGCTTTGACATCATCAATAATCATAGAGAATCGCTCTGATGAAGGTTGCAATACAGTCCACTGAGAAGAAGATGACACGCAGAGGATAATGAAAAAGGAGGAAGCCGTGAGCAATCGCACGAACGCTTCCCAAAAACTCGATTCGCCCCAAACCGCAGATCACGAGGACACCGGCCGAGACACCGCTTCCCACGCCGCCACGCCAAAGAAGGGATGAAGTAGCCAGGTTGCGCAAAGATAGAGGAACATGACTCTCTATTCGATAACGATCTCTCTCTATTATGGATACTCGATCTCTCTCTATTCTATTATGAGAGAAGAGTTCTCTACCTCATATAGAACCAACAACAAGCAAAAGAAACGCCCCATTACTCTGCTTTAAACATGTTGATGAACCGCCCTAGCGAGTCTAGTCCGATCGATCACCTCGTAGACAAGCATAGAATCGCACAAAACAATACAAGAACAAATAGTAGATTGAACACAAAGATATAGGGGACTTTTTCTTCTCTTTATTTCTCTTCTTATGATCACCTTTACAATGACTAGCACCCCCTATTTATAGGCTACTGCACTTACTACGGTATTGGATGGGGCACCCACCCATGGGCGCCATCGGCCAAGCCCATGGTTTCCCAACACTCCCTTGGGCACCCATCTTCACATATTTATGCCTCACAAAACTCCACAAAAACCAGTGGAAAAATTTGGAGAAAGAGTACATGATACACGTTCTTCTATATTGCATGAATTGTCTCATTAAAAACCTTAGCCGAGAAACTTCAGGAAAACTCGTCAAGGGAAAAAGAGTATAATCCACCCAATTATCATTTAATCTCCAAGATTTATTCTTTGGGTACTCGATCTTCATGATCAAGTTTCAATAATAAGTTCGTGAAGATTCTCCCCCTGAGTTTTGTACTTCTCTAAGTCTCATCATTCCAATTCCATATATGCACCTTTCAAAGCTAGATACTGGAAGTGACTTAGTGAACAAATATGCAAGATTTTCACATAACTTGGTATGCAGTACTTTAATTTTATCCATCTATTACAATTCATGAGCATAGAAGAACTTGTGGTTGATATGCTTTGTGAGATGACTCTTCACATAACCCATCTGCACTTGTACAATACAAGATGCATTTATCTTCATAGATAATAATGGGAGTTGGTACGGTATTCAATCCACATGATTGCTAGATGTGGTGAATCAACCGCCAAAGCCAACTACATTCTCGTGAGGCCTCGCATGCTGCTATGATTTCTAAGTGGTTTGTCGATGTCAATACAAGACTTTGCTTAGATGATTTTCATAAAATTGCAGCTCCACCACATAGGAATACATAACTTGTTTGCGACTTGGTCGTATACGGTCCGATGTACCAAAGATTTGCATATCCAATCATATTCGTGTCTTGGTTCTTTTTGTAGAATGTACCAAGGTCTTTGCTTCCTTGAAGGTATCAAAAGATGTCATTTATTACTTGCCAATGCCTTTGATAGGTTCCGCACTATACCTTGCTAATAGATTCGTGGCAAATGTAATGTCCGGTCCAAGATGTTTGCTTAATACATGAGTCCTCCTATTGCACTTAAGTATGGGAATTCGGTCCCGTGACTTCCCCCTTCTCTAGGTCTGTATGGATCCTTGTCTTGCTGCAAAGATCTCGCGACCATCGGCACTTTCTAAGGATATGCCTTTTCAAAGCCGAACCTTTCTAACACCTTTTAAGTGTAGGTTGACTGATGCACTAATATCTATTCAGGGGTATGCTCAAGCTGCAAGCCTAGGCAATATTTGGTTTTACCTAAATCTTTCATTTTGAACTCCGACTCCATGTAAGAGCTTGCTTTCTTAATACCTTCCAGGATTCCGATGCTATTCAGATCATCTTCATATACTGAGATTATACAAAATCCATTCTGGGATCATCGTATAAATACACAGGGACAATCTTCATTGTTTGTGTACCCTTTCTTGCATAGAAAGTCCCTCAAAAGATTATACCACATCTTGTTTGATTGTTTAAGTCCGTACAATGACTTTCTGAGTTTCACACTGTACAGATTTCTATTTTCTCTATCTTGGTTCAGGATAGGGATACATTCAGGTACCTTCATATAAATGTCCGAATCCAAGTTTCTATAAAGGTATACAGCTACTACATCTATCAATTTCATTTCTAAATTCAAGTTTATCATCATTGAGATTAAATATCTAAAAGTTGTTCCACCCATGACTGGGAATAGGTTTCCTCATAATCAACTATTGGACGTTGAATGAAACTTTGTGTAACGAGCCTTACTTATTTTTATTTCTCTTTCAATAAATACCCACTTATGCCCTACGGGTGCACATGGGGAGGCGTATGGCTTACAGCACCACACCTCTCTTTTATTCAAAGATAATAATTATGTTTCTATTGCCTTCTTCCAATATTCCCAACCCGATATTTTCTTACATTCACGAGTGATGCAGCTCTAGATCAAGATCGATGATTGTGGTAATTTTTTTGCAAAATAAATATCGACATTGGCTATTGTCCTATTCATAGATTCTCCCGTGGTCACAAAGTTTATAGCTATTTCTTTATGGGGCGATTCTTCTAATGCTTCTACTTGCTCACCATTGTTTCCAATTACGGGATAAGTCCTTTAGTTTTTCACTCGATGTGTGCGCACACATCCATGCCGATGTCTCCTCTGTGGGAATGTTCAAATCGTATGCCTTTTACCAAGGTTTCATACATCGTGTTCGTGTTCGGTATGTCATTTCTCAAGGTTCCATATTGGTGCTGTCTCAACTAGCTCCCTTCGGTTCTAGGGAACTTCGTGATCGAGTGTCAAGTCTATCTTATCCTTTTCACTAGGCGCCCTCGGTTACTTGGTATTCGAGGCCGGAGTTCTTGTCCATTTCGAGGTCTTGGACGAGATTAGGATACCTTCAACTTTCTTCTGTATTCCAACCCTTCTGCATTGCGTGTAGGCACATATTACATGGTCACACTCTTTAAATCACTAAAGTGGTCAGCAATTGATCCGCTAATGCTTGCAAATCAATTATCTTCAGATTTCTATTATCTTCTAGATTTCTATTTGCTTCACTAGTGTGCGGTCATGTACATGGATTCCCGTGGCTTGCCATGTTATTTCTCGACATTTTCATCAAGGGATTGGTTTCTCCCCGATGACAGAAATTATCATCATCAAATATACTATCGAATCTGACAATATGCAAATCTCTTGTCATAGGGTTCAAATACTGACTATGGATGCTATCTCTCAAATACTGACTATGGATGTTATCTCATAACCAACGATATCCCGACTTTCAGAGAGGGCCCATGTAGTTCATTGTAGTGGTGGTATAGGTGCATAAACCTTGCAACCAAATCTAGGAGATGAGAAATTTTCTGTCTTGACCCTTGTGCTAGTTGCTTAGGTGAATAGATGTTATATGCCGACGGTCTAAAATTGATGAGAGTTGCTGCATGCAGGACTGCGTGTCCCCATCATATAGTTAGTAAATTATAATTCTGTAAAAGCGGTCGGGCAATTAATTTAATTCTTTTAATTAATGCCTCTATTAGTCTATTCTAGATGTGAACATGCAGTATGGAATGCTCAACATTAATCCATGCAATAATCATCAAATGCATTTGAAGCAAATTCTCCAATGTTTCTAATGGACTTCACATGATGACCAGGATCCATTCATACGTGCGACCATTCCGAGGAAGCATCGATAAGCACCATAAAATATCTCGAATGGTTCTAACGGGGTCAGATAGGACAAGATATGTCTCCCCGATACACCCAGAATACAGGATTTCATCCTTCACTTTCGAGTAGAAGGTCTAGTAATTAATTTCCGGTGGCACATGCGCAAAGACACAAAATCTTCCCGATTTGAAAATTCTTTACATCGATATTATATCCATATGAATTGTTAATTATATTTCTCATATCATCCTAAGACTGGTAGTCTAATCTATCATGTCGAGATGTAAAAGTTTAGAGCTTCTAAATATGGTTTTCATGGCGTGATATGCTACTGTGTGCCTTAATATTAGTGCAGTATAGCCCAGTTTCAAATGAAGAAAGTCATTCTAATACCCTTTTCCACTTTCTTCATGCTTTGTAATGAGCAGGTATATCTTACCATACTCTTATTCAGTCTCTACATGGGAACCGTCAGCGCGAATATCCTTGAAACTTGGGAGAGTTTTAGTCGATTCTGGGTACAACAAGGCTTCTTCAACGACCAAAGTTGTGCCCATCGGGAGTATAATTGTGTCCCTTCCCGAGCCTATTATACAAGTATCGCCGTCACATTGTCGTGAAACAACTAGCATTCTTGCCGATCGACTAAATTTTTTTGTCTCTCTCAAGATGGTATTTGTTGTGCCGCTATCCGCTAAGCACACTTCCTCCATAGGGCACCACACACGTTTTGATACTTCAAATACCAAAACATAACTTGCTATTATAAATACGAAAAATAAACCTTGCGTAACTCATAATAAGAATTTAATACTTTGCTCTCCCTGAGCTTACAACCATTATTCAAAGAGTAAAATAATTCAATGTTCCATCACAATCACAAACTTCAAGTTACTATAAAAAGATCCAAGTGCAATGCATGCACTAGATCGAATCAGCGAAGTACTTAGAAACCTTTGCCTAAATCTGCTCCATAGCGATCTTCTATTTGGGCAATTGCGTCTGCGACCGCTACAATGTCCAAAGGAGGGGTGATGGGGCAATGATTATCGTCCACAACCATGAGTGCAACTAATGGTTGTGGATCCTTTATGCTCGCAATGGCGAGGTGTGCCTCATGCTATATTTTGCCTTTCTTTTAGACCGAAAGTATCAATAATGTGTTGCGTCTCTCTTACCTTTCTTGCCCCTCTCCTTGTGAGAGGCTTCTCACATTGTAGTCGCTAGCATTGGCTTCATGGCCAACATTGTTACTAGGTGGTCAGAATATGTAGTTCTTCCATATAACATCATCTTGAGCTTCCGCAACTTGCATGATGCCAATCAATTCGGCATACTCCTTATAGCCGCCTTGATAATAGTTATGTGTGGATTGCACCACATTCGGGTGAAAGTAATTCGCCATGCTAGGCTAGCACTTCAACTCCCGCCGTGATGCTAGTCATCTACATATTTATGCAAAGAGTTCATAAGATTATTGCTGGTAATTTGTATAAAATAGTTGCAAAATTCTCATAATACTCTTCAAACCCCTGCTCATGATCTCAGATTTTTCTATGCATTTACCATGATTCATCGCTATTTTCAATGATTAAAAGTAATATAAACAATCACGTATAATCAAAACAGTAAATACAATATATAAATTGCATAGAAATAATAAAACAGAGTTAAACATGCTTCAAATGCTCAAAACGATTCAAAATTGAATTCCTGTGGCCCTTTCACTGAATATAAATTTTCATGAATTTTGCAATTTTCAGGCTAAATCGCTAAATTTCAATTATGAGAAATTTTCTACGCAACTTTCATAAAAATCGAGGGACTTATTGCAAAAATCGAGATTTTCTTCTCCTCCCCTCCTTTTTCTTTTCCGAATTCTTTGGGCGGCCCATATTGCCCATTTCACCATTATGGTGACGAGGATTAAAACCTCTATGTATTATTTTTAATACATAAAATGTACTATACGTTTTATGGTCGAACCTCGAGGTACACGACTCACCGGTCGTAGAGATTCCAGAGGTTACATAATGGGTACCCTGGTCGAACGAAGGCCTATCCTAAGCTTCCGACCTGGAGAACTGCTCGTAAAAGGTATGAACTGATACTTGGAACTGATTCCAAGTATATTCTCTACCATGTGATGAATGGAACACGTGCATATTCCATACCATACGACGTTTGTTATTTAGAAGCACTGATGAATAACCACCATGAGGTTATATGTCTCGTAGACATACAACCGTCGAACGGTTGACTTTCCATCAACCGTCATCCGACTCCGACCAGTCGTGACGCTTCATATTAGACGTCTTCTCCAGAAGTAACTGCCACCTCTTCAAGGGCTATTTAAAGATGGAGCATGGACTGAGCAAGAGAGAGGGCCTTCAGACTAAAGCATAGACCTTAGACTTGTGTTTTAAGTCTAGCATTGTAAGATAACAAATAGTATTCTCAGTGTAAACAGGAGTAGATCGACGTCTTGATCGTCGACAGCTGGCGCCGTCCGTGGGATGCGCGGCGTGGAATCTTGGAAGAAATACTCCGCTCATCAAATCTTTGTCCATTCCCCGTTTGTGATCGCTAATGCGGTTATGGCGGGAAGTTGGGATAAAGAAAACTGGTTCGACTTGGCGGACTACTCCAACCTCGATATGGACACATGCATGCGCGCCATGGAGGAAAACGAAATCTCTTCATCATCCTCCTCCGCCGGTTCGCCCATCGCAGAGATCGGCGAGGTCGACCGGATGGATGAGGATACATCGCTACGATCAGTGGCGGTTTCAGAGGAAGTGCTTCCGACCAGTTCGAAACACCCAAAAGCCTCAAGAAGCCGGACTTTTCGACCGCCAAAAAAAGTGACGAAAATTCAACACCACAACTCAAGGTTCAATATACCTTTGATGCAATCATGGTTGATAGGTACTCACCGATGGCTTCTAGTAATTCCAGGAGCCAGCCGACACCTGGTTACGGTGTCAATGAAACCTCCATTGGTCATAAACCAAATGGGGATGATAAGGCTTAGCATTCGATCGGCAATTCACCGGATCAAGTTGAGACCCTTCCAAAACCTCGAAGTGCCGATCATCGATCGCTTCGTCGTGGAAGCTTCGCAGAAGTTCGAAAGGTCTCCATTGATTACGATGGAAGCTCATCGGAGGATCATCGCTGGAAGCACGAGGTCAATGCGATCGAGATACGATCAAAATGTCGTGTACGGTCCTCCATACGCTGCCTTGCCACCACGTAATAATAGAGATGGTACGGGCTGTCAGGCACCAAATGCCAAAGGTAACAGAACTGGTGGACATCCATCAGTTAATTCGCTGATCCTGCCCCAACCAATGTAAGGGACCATGCAAGACCGAACAGGAGATCGGAGGATTCAAGCCATCAGACACCTTCTTCTGCCAGAAATCCTTCGAGACCTTCAGTAACAATACAAAACCTGCAGCGAGTTAGAGATATGTTAAACACTTCGACCGCTTTGGCGAGACTCTGTTTTGCCCAACTTGTAGGTAAAGTATCGAGGTTATCCAACGACAATGCAACGCATGTAAGTATCGGGAATGAAGGCACCCGCAAAGTCGCACCATGACTTCGCCTCAAGATTCTTCCCAAAGCAGGGGCCAGCATGGTCGTGTTGAGGATCAGCTGATACCATGACCACCTCGACGATTCCGACCAACAAGTCATGAGGGGAGAAGACTGTTCGAAGAATCCACACCCTCACTTCGTCGAGAAGAGCAATCGCTTGGACCTGGTAATCTTCGACATCACCTAAACTAGGCAAGCGGTCGGAGGCGTTCTAGTAACGTCCACGACCGAATCGGGACACTAGAGCACCAACAATTTGGTCCTAGAAATCAGTCTCCAACCGATTATAATCCGACCCCTTTTCAAAGAAGACGCCACGAAACTATCACAGTCGCCGAGCCTTCTCAAGCAGGCTACAGTCGTGCGTTGGCTAAATAGGTTCCGACCGCCAATTTGGATAAATTCAAGGAATCCAAAATCTTTGAATTTCTCCGATATATACCACGCTATTAGAGCCGTTGGTGGTGATGAAAACGTAATGACTAACTATCTTCCTACGGATAGAAGGGTCACCGATCATGGTTGCTTAACTTACCTGGCCGTCCGTATACTTGGGAGCAACTCGCGACCTTTGATTACAAATTTCAGTAGTAATGATGATCGCCTCGAAAGGAGGACGATCTCCATAGAATACGGCAAAAATCTAACGAGACTCTCCGACAGTACATCAAAAGATTTAGCCAGGTTCGTAACTCAATACCAGAGGTTGCAGAATCTTCTGTTATCCAAGCCTTCAAAGCGGGATTGAGAAATCGAAGGTTTACGGAGGATTTAGCTATACACCCCCCACGAACAACCATCGAGCTTTTCGATATGGCTGAGAAGTACGCGACGGCCAGTGAAGTGGTTGAGTGGAACGAGGCCATTGATCGAAAAGATAAAATTCCCCAACCTGGCTTAGATAGGACAGAAAAGAAGCAAAAGAAGACTCTCAAGAAAAAGAAGTACGGCAGAACCAACGATAAGGAGGTTCTTCCTGTTCCTGAAAAGTTTACCAAGGGAAGAAAGGATTATTCTGGTCATGGCAAAGCCAAGGCTCCGACCAATGATTACAAGAAAAGTAAGAAGTGGTGTCCTCTCCACCAGCAAGCAGGACACGACTTGCGCAATTGTCGTGCTTGGCAAAAGAAACTAGAAGATTATTATGTAGGTAAAGGTCCACTCCCATCGATACAAGAACTCGGGGAAACAAGCTCCAAGAAGAACAAAGATGGTGATGAAGAAATAGAGTACCAAGAACCTCAGCACACTATCGATGTGATCTTCGGTGGATCCTCTTCGTACGAATCCAGACGTCACCTAAAAGCCATGGAGCGAGAAGTCAACCTTACCGAACCTTCGATCGCCATTAAACCTTCAAGGTGGTCAGAGACAATAATCTCCTTCAAAGAAAGAAGATTGTCCTATTCCTTCGACTCGACTGTAGGTTTCCAATTGTCGCTGAGCCTACTATTAATAATTGTAACGTTAATCTGGTCTTGATAGATGGGGTAGTTCTTTAAATATTTTATTTGCAAGCGCTTTGGAAGACATGCACATTCCCAAATCCAAGGTAAAACATGTGAAATATGCCTTCTATGGCATAGTTCCCGGATCTACCACCAAGCCAATAAGGCACTTGTCCCTACTAGTTACGCTCGAAAGTGTGACAACTTCCTGATTAAAAATTTCATTTGATGGTAAATTTGAATCGCATACAATGCAATCCTTGGTCGCCCACTTTAGCAAAATTCCGATAGCCACGTATACGGTTATTATAGTTTGAAAATGTGGGCCAATGGGTGTCATCACACCGAGGCGATCGAAAATAGCCTACGCGCGCGATCGAAAATGCTCGAATCGGTCGACGAACTTCCACCGGGAACTAACACGATTAACATGCGTGTCAAACACTCGAGACCAAAGATGACACCAAAATCTTCCGACCGGATAAAAGAGGTACAACTCGATGTAAATGCTTCTCCGAGGGTGCCAAGATACCGGCCTGAGCAGACTCGACCTAAATAGGAAGAGTTGCTCGCCTCCTTCCTCCGAGCGAACCAGACGTATTCGCCGGCAGCGTCCGATATGCCCGAGTCCCTGTGGAGGTGATCGAGCATAGGCTAGCTCGCACCTAACAAAAACCGGTCAGCGAAACTACGACGCTTCGCATCCGATCGAAAAGAAGCAATCCAGTCGGAGATTGACAAACTTCTCAAAGCTGGGTTCATTCGTGAGGTCGACCACCCAGAGTAGCTCGCCAATCCTGTAATGGTTAGAAAAGCCAATGGGAAATGGCGAATGTGTATCGATTTTATAGATCTTAATAAAGCTTGTCCGAAGGATGACTTTCCCCTTCCTCGCATTGATCAACTTGTGGACTCTACTTCCGGGTGTGAGTTGTTAAGTTTTTTAGATGCTTACTCAGGGTACCACCAGATTGATATGAGTAAAGAAGATAAAGAGAAAACTTCCTTCATCACTCCATATGGTATTTACTGTTATGTAAAGATGCTATTTGGTCTCAAAAATGCTGGTGCAACGTTCCAAAGGTTGGTGCAAAAACCTTTAGTCCACAGATAGGTCGGAATCTTGAAGCCTACGTCGATGATCTGGTCGTAAAGAGCATCAACGCCGTGATCACATTCTAGATTTACAGAGACTTTCAATAACTTAAGATGTCATAACTTTAAGTTAAATCCAGAGAAATGCGTGTTCGAGTTTCGTCGAAAGCTTCTGATTCCTAGTTTCGCTAGAGTCATCGAAACAAATCCAAATAAAATTGCCGCTATTGATAAGATGCGCTCCACCACAAAGAAGGAAGTTCGGCTAACCACTGTATGGCAAAGACTAAGTCGTTTCATAGCGCTTAGGCGAAAAGACTACCTTTCTTTGCTTCCCTAAACATGGAAGTTTCAATGGACTAAAGAGGCAAGCAACGCCAAGAACTCAAACAAGATTTTACTTAATCCCCAATCTTAGTTTCTCCAAGGTTGGGAGAGACATTGTCGATTTACGTGGTCGCAACGCCACAAACAAGCAGTGGTGTATCGCTCAGAGAACGAGACCATGTCCAACGACCGATATATTACGTAAGTGAAGTCTTACATGGACCAAAAGAAAGATATCTGCAGTACAAAAGCTACTCTATGGTCTCCTTATGGCTTCAAGGAAACTAAGACATTATTTTCGTGCCCACAAAGTGGTCGTACTAACCGGATATCCTCTTGGTCAAATCTTAGGAAACAGAGTCGTCAGATCTAATAGAAAAATAGGCGGTTGAGCTTGGGGCGCTCGACTCCATTTCATCCCACGAACAAAGAATCAAGTCCTGTGCAAGAATGTAATTCATTATCAATGGACAAACCTTGAACCCACCCAAGGGCCCGAGTACGAACACCACGATGAGTGGACAATGTACTTTGACTGCCTTGATGCTACACGGCTCGGTCGGGTCGTCTTGATTTCCTCGCAAGCGAACAAATAAAGTATGTTATTCAGCTTAAACTTTCCGCTACTAACTATGTGGCGTAATCACGAAGGTTTGTCGCGTGACTTCGAGCACTGCTCGTCAGATTCGCAGATTGTTAGTGAAAAGCGATTCTCAACTAGTAGCGAATCAAGTAGGGAAAGAGTATCAATGCTCTAGTACCAAGATGTCATCATATCCGCGGAAGTACAAAACTTGAAAAGCATTTCTTCGGTTTTCGATCCAACACATTCCTAGAAAGGAAAACTTTCTAGCGCACTGGCTTGGCCCGATGGCTTCCACAAGGACATCTGTCCCGCCAGAGTTTTTCTCGAGAAACTCGATTCATCCTCGTGAGTCGAGCCTTCCGAGGAGACAGATGTTCGCAAGGAGGTTGCCCACCTTGATTCTCGCAAACATGGATGCTCCATGTGTCGATGATGGTTGGCGCCATCACGATCACTGTAGAGATTGGATGACATCGATCTACAATTATCTTCAAAGATGACCTAATTCCGTAAGATGATGTAGAGGCCGATCGATAGCACGAAAACCAAATCATACACTCTAATTGAACGTACTTTGTACAAACAAGGATCTCACGGAGTGTTTATGAGATGCATATCTCACTTGATGACATTCAATTGCTAATCAAATTCATGGAGGAGTCAGGAGCACATCATTCCTACATAACGTTGGTTGGTAAAGCCTTTAGGCAAGGATACTATCGCCAACCGCCTTTATGATGCAAAAGAGCTCGTGACAAAGTGCGATAATGTCGGGCTTCATAGCCGATAAGTACATCACCGCCCCAAGCTTTGCAAATAATTCTCTTTCTTGGCCTTTGCAACTTGGGGACTAGACATTCTGGGACCTTTCCCAAGAGCACCCGGGGGTTTTGAGTTCCTTTTCGTCATGATTGACACATTCACTAAATGGATCGAAGCCGAGCCGGTTGTAAAAATCACAACTGAGGCTGCTAAGAAGTTTCTCACAAAAACGTGGTCACACGATTTGGTGTACCTAGTCGTATAATCACTGATAACGGTACCCAATTCTCGAGCAGTAATTTTCAGGAATTCTGTGCGGACCTAGGTATTAAGATACATTTCGCTTCTGTTGCTCATCCACAGAGCAATGGTGCAGTTGAGCGAGCCAATGGTATCATAATGCAAGGAATCAAACGACGAAGTTTTCACCGCTAATTCAACGGCCGTGGGCTTGGGTTCAAGAACTTCCTTCAGATATGGGTCGCTCGTATAACAACTAGTCGTGCGACCGTGAAACACCATTCTTTTGGTTTACTGGCCGAAGCCATGCTTCCTCCGTAACTCAAAATTGGTTCGCCGAACCGATTGCTTTTCCAAAAGTGATCCGTGTGAACGATTTACTTGATGATATCAATTTCTTGAAGAACGACAAAATCAAGCTTTGCTACGATCAAGAATCTATCGCAAGCCACGCGCCGGTACACACGCTTGTAAGGTGCAACCTTGCAAATTAGTCAGAGGTGATCCGTTCTTAGAAAATTCGAACCAAGCCGGTCGCAACAAACTTTCACCCAAATGGGAAGGTCCATACATCAGAAGTCGGTCACCCACCGTGATCGCATGACGATTAGCTATGTCTGATGGGCAAATTTTGTCTAATTCTTGGAATGTTGATCAATTGCGTAAGTTCTTTGTTTAATTTCCTGTATTTATTTCATTTCATATTTCCATTAAGATGCATTTCCTTTTTCAACGATAAGTATGGTTGTTTATAATTATTATTCGTCGCACCTGGTCATATACCTTTATTGTTGCTAATTGGTCAGAGAAGACACTCATTCTCTCCGATATTCCTTTCGAAGGGATCTCCATTAATTATAGGTGCTGACTTAGAGGTCAGATACAACACCGGTCTCAGTCGTGATCATTGCTCCAATGATACACACGCACGACCACATACTCTTTTCTTAAAGAAGCATACGAGTATATGGAGTACAATCCAGACAATATATATGGTTTTCTTATTTTGAGAATCAAAGTTTGATATTCTATTTCAACATTCTGTTCTGCTTGAGTTTGGTTACTGGTCGAGACACTGAAACCACCTAGTCGGGTCTCTCCTCTCGCACGTGGTCCCGCCACCGGAAGGAGCTTCCTAGTGACAATCTTTTTCCTACGATCCTCGCCGCACCGGACTTGAGCATGAGCACATTTTGTGAAGTATTTTACAAATCTTTGATTCTTGGGATTCATTCCGACCAGATTCGAATAGTTTATAAACAAAGGTACTTATCATTTCCTTTTTTGCATACATTCTTCATGCATATCTTCTTATCATCAACACTAGTCTTTGTTATATCTTCAGACTATATGTGGTTTCTCATAGTGATTCGATAATGGACAAGGTCTACACTAGTCGAATTCATATGTCGGTTCCACCACATGATTTCCTAGTATTCACTAGATCACTATCGCAAACATTATCAACACTTTTACCATGGTCATTGTTATTACTCGCTTGGTCTCATCGCTTTTTTTATAGTAAAGTTCATCTACAAATACAAGCAGTCGGGGGCTAGGAGGTATATGAGTACTTAATAATATTGATAAGACAAAGCAAGGACTTCATTGATGATAAAAGGTAAGTCTCATTTATAACGTTTCGAGTTTTACATCAATCTACTTGTTAGAACCACCAGATTGGTCGCTGCGTGATGGAGATCTGACTTCCATTTCCTCAGCAACTTTCTCTCCGAGAGGTCTTACTTCTCGAGAAGTTTTGTTGCTTCATCTTCTGAGCAACAAAGTCTTCCTCAACAGCTCTAAGACTAACAGAGGGGTCGGAAGCCTTCAGTTTTACTAAGGCAACACTAACTCCATTCGTAATAGCTTCCTTCATCGTCTTAGCATGGTTCTCTCGAAAGAGTGTTATCACTTCTTTGAGATCTTTGAGTTGATGGCCGAGAAAATTGATTCTCTCCGCAGGGTCTCTTAGAATGGGTAGTTGCGTTCTCGACCCCAGGTCGAAGAGCATCTTGTTCAAAGCCTTGACTTTGTCTTCAAGACTCCGATCGAGTTCAGCACCTTGGCCACATTCAAACTCGAGGGTTTTTTCCGCTCATTCAAGTGCTTCAGTTTTTTCTGCACGAGTGGATAAAGTTAACACACACTTTAAAAATTGGAGTCATGAGATACTAGTTAAGTCTACGACCATTTACCTTTGATTTTCTTCTGACAAGAGTCGAAAACCTCCATTTGCCTGGTCATCACATGCTCGATCGACCGGTCTTTACTTTGATTTTCTTCCCTAAGTTTTGTTATTATGGCTTCCTTAGCTACGACTCTTTTTAATTTTTCTAAATCTATCAAATATGATAGAAAGAGAGGATTAAGTTATAAAAGAGAAACAAGATGATAAAATTTAGGAAGTCAAGCTAAAAGAGAAAAGTTCTTACTTCTCAAATCAGAATGCTTTTGCTCCAGAGTTTTTATATCACTGAGTCACCCTCCGACCACAAAGATATTTCTCGATCATATACTACAAAAATAAATGCCTTTCTTTGGTAAGTTTTTAAAGATACTTCAAAGGAAAGAGTTATAAGGATGGTCGAGAACACTTACTTGAATTACCATGTCATTATATTCGCAAAATCATATCCGACCTATCTCACTTGACGGTCCGATATCTTTCCCTGTGCCTCGTCAAGTTCCTTATCCTCGATAAATCTGGGGGGGGGGGAGGAAACTTGTTAACCTGAGAGGTATTTCCGGGAGGAGGTGGAACCTGTTGAGGATCTTTGGAGATGACTACCTCCGGAGAAGGAGTAAGGATTACTAGAGGATCTTGAGCAGATGTAGGAATTGAAACCTGCTCGGGGGATTCTTTAATCACTTCATCCTCTCCAGTCTTAGCCTGAGGAGTGTCCTGATCGGGAACCTCCACGACCACCTCTTCCCCAGGAATCTTTTCCTGAGGATGTTCTGCCTGACACGACCGAACACTGTAAGATCTGCTCAAGATTAAACTTTCTATGGTTAAGAGGATGTGTTTCCCTTTACCATTCTTCTCATAATCTTTAAACTACTCATTCAGATCGGATAATGAGAGTGTCATTTATTTGGATTCTTTTCTATATCCGATACATGCTCACTAGAAAAATATCTAGTATTCGACTTAACCTCATTCCTTATTACAAAGATATGAATAGAATGAAGCTTTATTTCATTAAGATCCGAATATTACAAAACAAAATCCCCTGGTTACATTTCTTCTATAACCTTCTAAGAAAAAAATCCTTCGATTGGCTCTTCAAGAATATCTTCGATTGATCAAGTTAATTTCTCGCGTATGAGACCGGAGAAGTACTACCAAGTAAGTGTTGGTTTCGACTTTCCTCTTGACATAAACTTCGATCTTGATCAAAGATTATACATCAAAGATGATGAAGTGTTCACTTGATCTTCAAGGCTATATTCATTTTGAAAACAAAATCATAGACAAATTGACTTCTAGACCACCTTAAGGTCACTCTCCATGGATCTTGGTCCCAAATGGTGGTATAAAAGTCAATTTGTCCTATGATTTTTGTCTTATCAAAAGGCATAAAGGTGTTATGAACTCTAGGATTCTGAATCCCATTCTTGAGAAGGTTTGAGAAGGAAACTTTCTAACACGAAGCAAAACTAAGAAAGTCGAGATTTTTCTAAATTTCTCTTCAAGATCTACATTCGAGGGTTATTTATAGCCTTCTGATTGTGATAGAGTTAAAGAAGAAGATAAGAGCAAGTCCAACGGCACAAAACTCTTCGATTCCCAAAGCAAGTTCTCAACTTTAAAGTGAATACAAACCGCTCAAATGTCATTTCATTTAATAAGCGCCACCGATACGACTTCATCTAAGAAAAGTGTTCACACGACCTATTCATTTAAAGTTCGGGGCTAGCCGACGAGGATTAAAACCTCTATGTATTATTTTAATACATAAAATGCACTATACGCCTTCATGGTCGAATCTCGAGGTACACGACCTCACCGGTCGAGATTCCAAAGGTTACATAATGGGTACCTGGCCTGACGTAAGGCCTATCCTAAGCTCCCACCGTGAGAATCGCTCGTAAAAGGTATGAATTGATACTTGAACCGATTCCGTATATTCTCTACCGTGTGATAAATGGAACACGTGCATATTCCATACCATACGATGTTTCTTATCCGTAATCGATGAATAACCACCATGCGTTATATGTCTCATAGACATAGAACCGCTGAACGTTGACTTTCCATCAACCGTCATCCGACTCACCACCGTGACGCTCACATCGACGCCTTTTCCGTAAGTAATTGCCACCTCTTCAAAGGCTATTTAAAGATGGAGCATAGACGGAGCAGGAGAGAGGGCCTTCAGACTAAAACATAGAGCCTTCAGACTAAAGCATAGACCTTAGACTCGTGTTTTAAGTCTGGCATTGTAAGATAACAAATAGTATTCTCAGTGTAAACAGGAGTAGTTCATCATCTAGTCAGGAAGCATCCCCTGTAAACCTCAGTTCATACTAATAAAGGAGCAGTCCTATTTTTACTCTAGATTTCCCACGTCACTCTCTTTTGGAAGATCGATGTCTTGATCGTCGACAATGGCCCAACCAGGGCCTTCAATTATAGGTGCTAGGGTTTCCCTAGCACCCTTGTGGGTGGCGGCGGCAGCCCGCTTCTAGCGCGGGAGCTGGTGGCCAGGCGTGGCGCAAGGCGACTAGTGGCGGCTACAGGCCGGCAGCGCTGCAGGCGAGCGTCGTGGAGGGCAGCCGGAGGCCAGCGACGCTGCGGGCGCGACGGCCGGTCGATGGGCGGCACGAGGGCTTCACGCGGAGGCGACAACATGGCGGGAGCCAGCGGCGTGAGGGGCGGTGTGTTCATGGCGCAAGGCGGCTGCAGGCCAGAGGAAGGCGGTGTGGTTGTGCGGGGAGGCCAGTGAGCGCATGGCTCGGTGACTTCAGGCCGACGTGGGGGTCGTGTGCAGACGGCGGGTGCCGGCGGTGGGGCGTCTCATGCGGGTGCCGACGACGGCGCATAACCCGCAAGGGCCGCGGTGGCTTGGCCACGCGCGCCAGCGCTTGCGTGAGGGTGACGGGCCGCATCACGGCGGCGCGATCAGACGGCCGCGCTTGGCCGCTTTTTCTTGCTTCGGCGCACGTGGCATGGCTCGCCATGGCTTCTAGCGCGCCGGGCGCGGAGGCGCTTTGGCGCCATGGGCGCAGGAGCCGATGTGGCGGGTGGTCGCAGCCGATGTGGCACGGCCGTCTTGCAAGGCTAGCAAGGGGTGCGGCGCGACCATGCGACGGCCGACGGCGGATGGTGCAAGCGCGCGCCGCAGGCGGTTTTTTCTTTTTGTGCATCCATGAATAGATCAATCAAAAGTCCTCTTTTCAACCAATCATCCGATCGGCATTGTATCGGCGACTACTAGTCGATCCGCATATATTAGAGGAAATTTGTAATCTACAACCCACTGCAATCGACATATACTCCTTCATGTAACCTACCGACAGCATTGTGCCGCGACTTCAAGTCACCTCGTGGTAGATTAGAGCAGATTTGCAATCAGAGGAAATAATCTAGAAAGCCAAATTTATGAATTGAAAGCGATCTAGAAAATACGATTCAATCTACGAGCGTCGTGCTTCGACGGTTACCTTTCGATATGAGTAAAGGAGGCCTAGAGGTAGGCCGGAGTCGATCATGCTGATAATGTATTGAGGAACCGTGGCTCGCAAGTCCAAATCCAACAATCACCTCGTAGACAAGTGTAGAATCGCACAGAACAATACAAGAATAAATAGTAGATTAGACACAGAGATATAGGGGGACTTTTTTCTTCTCTTTATTTCTCTTATCATGATCAGCCTTTTCCAATGACTAGCACCCCCTATTTATATACTACAGACCCTGCTAGGGTTTTGGATGGGGCGCCCACCATGGGCCGACTATTGGGCCAAGGCCATGGTTTCCCAACAAAACGCAGTTAAAATGTGCCATAAAATCTCCATTGAAACAAAGGTATTCAGTTTTTAGTTTCTAATTCGTATGCTTGGTTTCGAGGTGGAAAAAAAGTTGCAGCTCCACAACCAACTAGACATGAAATCGTTGAACAATTCATGCGTACGTCGCGCGGGGCGAGGCGAGCGAGCACGCGCGTGTGTTCTTCTTTTGCTTGCTTCAAGTAGGTAAAACCAAGTCTACCTTATATATTGATGTCCTCCCAGTTAAACTAGTAATATGGTACTAAACTTCTCACCTTCCACCATGCATGGGTGAGCCTTTGAGATTTTTCTATGATTGAATTAGAATATTGAATAAGCCAAGCCCAATACTCCGATAGTACTTGCCCAGCTTAATGCATGCAACTTGGGTAGCATGCACTTTGACGAGGATCTAATAATCCTTATTTTATTATTTATTTATAATTAATATTATGGGTGAATATACCGTCATAAGGTTCCTAGGTATACCCCTTATGGACTTAAGGGTGAATCCAACCAAGTTGTCGTAAGTCTTTCTACGACCACCCCATAGTCGTAAGTACTTCTATGACTACCTCATGATTGTAAGTACTTCTACGGTCACATCTGGTCGTAAGTTCTTCTGTGACCAGTGCCCAGTTGTAAAGATTTCTACGACTACCTCATGATCGTAAGTTCTTCTACAATCATCTCTGGTCGTAAGTTATTCTACGACCAGTATCTAGTCGTAAGACCTTCTACGACTACCCCCTAGTCGTAAGCTCTTCCACGACCAGCTCAACTACGACTACCCCATAATCACTTGTGCCCACTTGTCTGTAGGCTCTATTGATTAGGGAATCTAAGCAGTCAACATACGTTGTTATTCTCTGGAGTAACTACACGTAACGCGCCATCATCTCTGACAAGTAACTGCTAGGCGACGTGGCGGGTTACTCCTCTGGTGATTACTACCATTATTACGTTCGTTATATGAAATAATGAGGCACCTCTTGACCTGGAGGAACGACTACCTCTCCGCACACTATTTAAGGGGCTCAGTTAGAGATGATAAGAAAAGAGGCCGATTGATACAGACAATCGGGCAGAGACAATTAGGAGCACAGGCATTAGACTTTACCTTGATTGTAACCAGCATACCCAATACAATACACACAGGAGTAGGGTTGTTATTCTCTCCAGAGAAGGTCTGAACCTGTATAAAAATCATTGTGTCTTTCTGTCTACGTGATCAATTGTGGAGATCCCCCGAATTAAACAATCTTTATGTAAGATCGGTTCTAAAACACCGGCGCTGGCGCCACCATGGGGATGTCGCCCCGAGATCTTCCATCAAACTCGGAGACCATGCCACGTGATGGAGTTGAGGAGGGATCATTACCCCCCACAACAGTACGCCCAGCTAAGGGATCAGTTTTCTCATAGAGCATGGGTCAATCCGACCACAGCAAGGACCGCGTGAAGACAGACTCACAACATGACAAGAGTTCTCCCTCCGAATGTTCGAGTCTACCCAAGGTAGTCTGACTTGGCGAGGCAAGTTCTGGAAGCCATCATTCTAGAGCTTCATCGACACCTGGTGGTCCTCTCTCTCCGATTAACCCCACAGAGGAGGGGATCAAACATGCTTTTCCTGTGAGTTCGACCATCCCTTCGCAGGGCACACCTACGGACGAAGACAATTATGACCCAGAGTTCCCCTTCCTAGAGGGGTTTACTCCAAGTCACCAGATGGTGTCTCTTGACTACTCCTCAAGCAAGGAGGTCTCGAGCGCAAGTGGAGTTCCTCAACGGGTGGTCTTCGTCCTTCCCTCTAATAATGATCATTTCCCAGAGACGAGACTGATGACGCTCCCTGATGGGCACACACTGTGCCCCCTCGTGACAATGGCAAGAGCACTGCCAGTGACGAACAGGGTCAACACCCTGATGAGCGTGTGGAAAATCCTCGACATACTCGCACTCCACTAAGACCAACTCAAGGGTATGATGTGGGTGATCCTGAGACAACTCGACAAAGGAAAATAGCGCCTAAAATCATCCCTGCACTCCCAGCATCACCGAGGAAGCCCAGAACTCCAAAGACATTAACGACTTGCTTGAGAATCCAACTCGAGAGCTCGCTCAAGCACCAGGCTATGACCTCTTGGCCGAAGAGATCGCACGAAGGCTTCGGAGCACGATGGCAAGACTCGAGCATCCTCGCCGACATCATTCCGGAAGTCATAGCAGTATGACTCTATCAGCTACCAATTGTTCGACCAACTCACCACATGGAGATCGACGCGATCGCAAATCATGTCGCTCTTCTGATCGAAGAAAGGCTCCTCGAACGTCTAACGATCAACAAGCTCCCAAGAGAGGTGATAGCTCACCACTCCGGAGCAGAAATTTGCAGCAGCAGATGGAATAAGAGAAGTATTTCCCTCGAAAGGCTGAGGCCTACTATAGGTCAAGTCCACCTGTGACTGGGTATCATCAAGTATGATCACCTGGTGACGTCAACCCTTCTTTCTTGCAAAGAAGGCGCCAGAAGTTTTTACCGATGTCCGCATTCTCGCCGACTCCGAGCGCTCATCGCCGCCACGGTTTTGACCAAGTAAACAGGAGGAGTTCGATGGATCTCAAAATCCCATCGAATTCCTTTAGATCTACACAATAGCTATCCGAGTAGTAGGAGGAGGAGAGCATGTAATGGTGAATTACCTTCCAACTATGCTCAAGGGTCCGCTCGACGTGGTCGCTAAACTAACCACTCGAGTCGATCTACTCGTGGCAACACCTCGCGACCTTCATCGCGAACTTCTAGGGAACCTACAACCGCTCGAAAGGAGGACGACCAGACGGATGAGACAAATGACCACGAAACCCCGCACTAATTCATCAGCGCTTTACCAGTTTGTAATTCAATTTCATAGGTTTCGACTATCTGTTATCGTGAGCCTTCTGCCAGGAGTCTCGCAGAGAAGGATTACGAGGACATCACATTGAACCCTCCCGCCATCACATCGAACTTTTGAGATGGCCGATCGATATGCAATCGCTGCCGGCAATGAGTGGAATAACACCATCGATCGAGAGGATAACATACCTCAAAAGATAGGTGAAAGTGGTAAGAAGAAGGACAAAAAGGCCAGGAAATCCAAGAACAAGGTGAAGGGTCATAAGCCTCAAGTCAATAGTTCCAAGGAGGTCTTGGCCGTAAGTGACAAAGAGCCACACACTTCCAAACCAAACTCTGATCGAGGCAAAGGTTAGCTACCGATCGAAGAACGACAAGTTTAGGTGGTGTCCTTTCTATAAAAGAAAGGACATGACCTTCAAGAATCGCTGAGTTTTCCAACGAAAACTCGAGAACTATTACTTTGGCAAAGGGCCGCTTCCTACTCTTGAATAGGTAGGGCAAACGAGTGGTCGAAAGGAGTCGGACGATGACGAGTAGATGCTGTTCCAAGATCCGCAACACACCATCGACCATATCTATGGGGGATCATTGGCATACGAGTCAAAGCGACAGCTTAAGGCTGTCAAACGCGAGGTAAACTCGATTGACCCTTCTCTTGTCAATAAGATGCCGAAGTAGTCAGAAGTCACCATATCTTTCGAGAAGGGTGACTGCCCGATCCCTTCGACTCGACCAGGTCAATTTTTGATCGTGGTTGAACCCACCATCAACAACTATCGAGTAAATCGAGTGTTAGTTGATGGTGGTAGCTCGTTAAACATTCTGTTTACGAGTGCCCTAGACGAGATGCAGGTACCTATGACTAAGGTAAGACCGTTACGATACTCTTTTCATGGAATTGTACCGGGGCCTTCGGCCAAACCTATTGGCCAAGTTTCTCTTCCTTTAATATTTGGTTCACCAAGTAATTTTAGGACAGAGAAGATCTTTTTTGATGTGGTCGATTTCGATATGACATATAATGTCATACTCGGACGACCAACTTTGGCAAAATTTTAATAGCTACTTGTCGACGATCGAAATACCTGGCCTTACAAAATAAAAGGAAAATGGCACGGACTTCTGGAAAAGAATGGAACCGCTTTTTATTGATACGAACTGGTTGTTATAGGGGGAGCCAACGATTAGGCGGTGGACTAGATCTAATTACACTGAATGTAGCACTAGTTTTTTATATCAGGCTTGAAACATGAATCCAATGCTAATGCCTATGCTTCAATCTGATCTGCTCTCTGATTCCGATTGCTCCATCTTTAAATAACTTCTGAAGAGGTGGCAGTTACTCCTAGAGAGACGCCTGTTTTGAAGTGATGCGACTAGTTGGAGCGAGGTAACGGTTAATGAAGTATCAACCATTCTATGGTTGAGTGTCTGTGAGACACTCAACCGTATGACAGTTGTTGTCAGTGTCCGTGGTTTGTATAACGTCGTGTGGCATGGGATATATGACATGTGTTCCATTCATCACACAGTAAAGAATATTCCTAGAGTTTGATCCAGATACCAGTTCATAGCTTTTATGAGCAGTTACCTGGTCGGAGGTGAGGTATAGGACCAACCAGGGTACCCATTCAAGTAACCTATGGAATCCTTACGAGTAGTAAGGTCGTTAGCCTTAGGGGTTACGACCATGAAGACATATGGTCTTTTATCACGTGTTAAAGAAATACATGGTGATTTTAATCCTCGCTACTAGCCCCAAGTACTTTAAATGAATAGGTCGTAGAACACTTTATCCCGATGAAGTCGCATCGCGCACTCTCATTTAATGTCGTGCCATTCAAGCTGCCTATATTCACTTTAAAGTTGAGAACTCGCTTGGGAACCAAAGAGTTTTTATTCGCTCGACTTTTGGCAACTCTTGATTGCGTTAAAAATATGAAGATATAAACATCCCATTGCGCTTGGAGTATTAGGTCCTTACGCCTTTAGATTTCTTTCACCTCCAATATTTTTGCTAGAAATCCTCACCGACTCCTTTTTTTTTGTCTTCGAGAGCTTTTCCTCGTCCCTCTGCTCATCTTCTAAAGAGATCGATCATGTCCGATTCAATCACCAAATGGGTGGCCTCATATTTGAGCGAGAAGAAGCTTGAGGCATTGGAAAAGATTGAAATGCTCCCGGATAAGAGTTTGATCAAGTGGAGGACGGCATTCGGAGAACATTTTCCGAGCCGCGAGGAAGGAAATCCCATCTTCCTTGCTTATGTGGAGTGTAATGAGGTTGCCGCACACAAGTTCCTTTCCCGAGTTCGGAGTGTTATGGGGTTGAATTGGTGAACTTAGCCCCAAACTCCATCGCCAATATTAGCTTGTATCGATTAGTTGGTTGATTCTACTACTGGTTGTGAAGTGTTAAGTTTTCTAAGTGCATACTCTGGTTATCACCAAATCAATATGTGTCTAGAAAATGAAGAAAAGACTGTGTTTATTAAACCATTTGGTATATTTTACTACGTCAAAATGCCATTTGGTCTAAAAAATACCGGTGCTTCTTTTCAGCGCTTGATGCAAGTGACTTTTTCACCTCCACTAGGCCAAAACTTGGAAGCCTATGTTGACGATCTAGTCTTAAAAAGCATCAAACGACTCAACGCTCTTAATTTATCTAGCTGCCACGCCACAGGCAGTGAGCGCAGTACTGGTCGTAGAACGTGACAATGTACAATGACTGATTTACTACGTAAGTGAAGTTTTACATGGGCCTATGGAGCGTTACCCTCAAGTCCAAAAACTTCTATATGCCCTCCTCATATCTTCGAGGAAACTGCGGCATTATTTTCAAGCGCATAAAATAGCTGTGCCGTCTGAGTTTTCCTTAGGAGTGATCCTCCAGAATAGGGAAACAGCGGGACGCATGGCAAAATAGTCAGTCGAACTTGGAGAGTTCGACCTCTATTTCGTGTCCTGAACGACCATTAAATCCCAGATCTTGGCATATTTTGTCACTGAATGGACAAATCCTGAACCTATTTAGGATCCCTAGTACGATTACCATGACTAGTGAACGATGTACTTTGACGGGTCACTTACTTTAAGTGGCATGGGGGCTAGGGTGGTCCTAGAATCTCCTACCAGAGACCTTAAAGTATGCCATACAATTAAACTTTCTGCCACTAACAAAGGTGGTAGAGTATGAAGGTTTGCTAGCCGCATACGAGCCGCGAAGCGCTCGATTCACCGACTACTCGTGAGAGGAGACTCTCAACTAGTAGTGAATCAGGTTGGAAAAGAGTACCAGTGATCTAATCCGATAATGTCTCGGTACTTATCGGAAGTTTGTAAGCTTGAAAAGCATTTTTTCGGCTTCGATGTTCAATTTATCCCTTGAAAGGTTAATTTCCTTGCATGCTAGTTTGCTCGTATAGCTTCTTTCCGATCCATAGTACCGAAAGGAGTCTTCTTGGAACAGCTCCATAAGCCGTCTCTGGTCGAAGAACCAGAGACACCTCCTATTGAGACAGCCTCTCTAGAATACAAGGATACCTAGATGACTCCTATCTTCGAGTATCTTCAGAAGGGTTCCGTACCCGACAATGATCTCGAGGCAGATCACTTATCTCGAAAGCCCAAAATGTATACTTTGGTCAAAGGAGTACTCTATAAATGAGGCACTCAAGGGGTGCTCATGTGATGCATTCCGCAGAGTGAAGGATTAAAACTCCTTCACGACATACACGGGGGTATCTGTGGAACTCATGCTTCCTACAGAACGCTGATCGGTAAAGCCCTTCGACAAGGTTTCTACTTGCCAATAGCCCTGTACGATGCTAAAGAGTTGGTTAAGAAATGTGTACAATGCCAATTTCATAGCGTATAGATACACCAACCGCCTGCATTACAAACAATCCTCGATCTTGGCCTTTATGACTGAGGTCTCGATATCCTAGGACCGCTCTCCAAAGCTCCAAGCGATTTCGAGTTCCTTTTGTGGCTATTGATACATTTACAAAATGGATAGAAGCCTAACTTGTGACTCGGGATTACAACGAAGCAAAGAAATGGTTCATGATGAGATGCATGATTACTCGGTTTGGAGTACCAAGTCGAATAATCACGTATAATGGCAAGTATTTTAGTGCAAAATTTTAGGAATTTTGCAACGAGTTGATACCAAGATGTGTTATGCTTCGCTGCCCACCTCAAAGCAATGGGGTAGTCGAAAGAGTGAACGCCAAATAATGCAGTGGAATCAAAATCCGAAGTCTTCGACTAGCTTGTCAAGCGCCGGGCTTGGGTACAAGAATTACTCATAGTATTATAGGCAGTCAGATGACTACTAGTCAAAGCTACAAGTGAAACACCCTTTTTCTAGTCTTCGATGCCGGGCCATGCTTCCTCCCGAACTAAAGATCAAGTCAACACGAGTCAAAAACTTTAACGACTCTACCCAGGAACAACTTTGAGCGGACAACATCAACCTGCTCGAACAGAAGAGAAACCAAGCCTTAATCCATTCAGCGGTGTACCAACAAGCCCTGCGCAGATACTGCGATCGTAAGGTCCAACCTCGCAGCTTTACTGTAGGTGACTTGGTATCAAAGCTTATCCAATCCCAGTCTAATCGGAGCAAGCTTTCCCCCAAGTGGGAAGGTCCTTACACTGTGGTCGAAGTTATGTGTCCAGGTTCGGTACGACTAGCAATGGAAGACGATCGTGTTCTCTCAAACCTTTGGAACATCGACCAGTTACACGAGTTTTATGTCTAACAAACCACCACGATAATAAAATATCAGGTTTCTTCTATCTTTATTGTCTTACATTGAGTAGTGCTTCTATAATCTTTCGATCATTTTTTATACGCTTAATTTTTTCTTTACACTGGTCGAAGGAAGTTAACAACTAGTCAAGCCTTTCCTCTCTCAAGATGTGGTCTTGCTCACTAGAATGAACTTCCTAGTGTCGCTTATTCCTAATTTTTGCCGCCAATACAAAGATACTGGGCTCAAAAAATATGATCGAACGATTTTAAGCCAACTCTTTTTACCTTAGTTTATTTCTTCATTCATTTTGAAAAATACTCTAAGAAGAGTGCACTTTTGATATTATTCGACTGCTTTTGGTAAACTAGGTCGGCTTCTAACTGGCCTGAGGAAGAAACACACCTAGTTGAAGTCTCTCCTTTGCACGTGGTCCCGCCCACTAGAAGGAACTTCCTAGCATCGCCATGTATCCTACTCTTGCTACCAGGGCAAACCTATCGAGTGCACCGAAAAAGGTTGACCGATTTATAAGGTCCTCTAGACTTTTGTTTAACTCAAATTGTCATTCTTGATTTGATTAAACTGGTCGGAGATGGTAACATCACCTAGTCGAAGCTTCTCCTATCTGCACGCGGTCCTGCCCACTAGAGGGAACTTCCTAGCGTCGATTCATTTATGCACTCTCGACCAGTGCAAGATAATCGTGAGTGAAAACAATAAGTTAACCAAACATCTCTGTTTTCATAAACCCTTTTTCACTATTTACTTAGTTTATTCACATAAGCTAAGCAAATAGTCTGAGGCTAGATAAAGTTGTAAATATGACTTCAATTTAGTCTTAGTTTCTTTTCCATTCATTATCTTATGAGTTACTGACTACTCGATAAGATGATTTGCACGAAAAAGGAGGGAAAAGGAAGGATTACATATATCTGATCTTAACCTCTTTTCTATTCATTATCTTATGAGTTGCTAACTACTCTACGAGATGATTTACAGAAAAAAGGGAAGACTATATATATCAACAAAAAAACTTATCTTTGCAGGTTCCTATTACAGACTACTCTGACGAAGGAGATCCTATTTGCATCTCCTCCGCGACCTTCTCGCCAACCGACCGCATGTTTTCAATCAACCACTTTGCTTTTGCTTCAGCGCAATGGTCGGCTTTGATTGACTGAGGATTAAGGTTGGGGTCACGGGTTTTAAGTTTTGCTAGGACATAGCTTACAACCCTTGACCACCTCCCTTATCGAGTCGGTTCGTAATAGTCACCAACTCTACAAAGTATCGACTTGCTCCCTAATGGTACTCATGCAAAGCCTATCGTGTCTTCACGAGGAGTGACCTCTTTAGCACGTGAGCCCACCGAGTGCATTGTTCAAGAGTGAGATGTTGTCTTGAAGGTTGACCTTCATCGCCTCTATCTCCTCTTGGGTACAAGTCAAGCCTCTGGAGTCGCTTTATTTCAACCATTCACTCAAAAGAGTAAGGTCGGTCGATAAAATAACCCTTAGGGACAGATAACAAACTGCAGTTGTAAAGAACTACTTACCACCTAATTGAGATTCTAGCTTCTCAATCTCTTGATCTTTGCCCTTGGCGATGCAGGAAATCTCGTGAACAACCAAGGTCTTTTCATTGACTTCGATTTGGACCCTTCCCACGTCAGCCTCTTTTTCTGAAGAGGAATAAGAATTAAAAAGGTAAAGATCAAGGTCATAAGCAGTCGAAAGTTCAGGACTTACTGTTTATTTCTTCCTGCAACTTTTGAGTTGCAGAATTTGCCTCCTGAAGCTTTTTCAGAAGGTCCTCTATTTCTTCCTTTAGCTTTTTCGTCTCGGCTTTTTCATAGTCGAGCGAGTCAGCTAGGGTCTTTTTGTCACTTTTAAACCTACAGAGGTTAAGAGTAGATGAGCACCAATCAAGTGATCGTAAGCCATTCTACGACTACTCATATAGTCGTAAGTTCTTCTACAACGAACTCCTGGTCGTAAGTATTTCTATGACCAGTACCCAGTCATAAGTTCTTCTACCCACCTAGTTGTAAGTTCTTCTACCCACATAGTCGTAAGTTCTTCTACGAAGACCTCCTGATCGTAAGTACTTCTACAACCAGTTATCAGTCGTAAGTTCTTCTATGACAACTATTTGATCGTAAGTTTTTCAATGACCAGTTTTTAGTCGTAAATTTTTCTACGATAATTCCTACGAGCAGTGCAAGTAGTAGAAACATAAACGACTATGAGTTTTGGTGACTTGCCATCTCTCTGTCATATAGAGTTCCTCTTCTCCCGCCATAGTTTTAGAAGTTGTCTGTGGTACTCACCGATCGTGACAATATGCTCTAAAGCTTTCTACAAAAAGGAAGACAAAGGAGAAGCGAGAGAAAATCAGATATGTAAATGCTAAGCAATAGATACTTACATCAATACTCATTCGGGGGAACGAAGAAAGTACTCTTGTAGGGTTCTTCAATTCATCTATTTCCGTGTTTCGGTCCAACCATACCTTCTCGAGGCGCTCATCGTCAAAAACATTCCCTATTGGGAATATCTTTGGGATGAGGAACTCAAGGCTAGACTCGAAGCTAAGACCCCACAATATCTACAGGGCCAAATAATTCAGAGAAGAAGTTGTTATACTCTTCCTCTTCTGATTCAGTGATGAAAACTCCACATTGGGGCTTAGGAAGAGTGTCTGGGACGACTTCCTTCCCGGTACGGTGGTCATAAGAGCCACCGCCATGACCGGATGCTCCGCCACTACCTCTCGCTATCTTCGCCTCCGCCCCACGGCCACCTCGGGGTCACAGCCTACTTCAATCATAACAGCTTCTACCACCTTCTTCGTGGACGCAAATTGCCCTTCCTCCACGAGAGTAGTAGTCGATCCCTTGACCACTCCCACTGCTGTTTCCTCGACCATGGAGGAAGAGGGGTCTCTCAACGGAAGTGTCCCTAGAAGTCAGAGGAGTTGGGCTAAAATTACAAAAAAGGAAAACGCATCAGGTTGTGGAAAGCAAAAGGTAAATATTGTTCTTACACTTTTGTCTCTTTATATACCTTATTTTGTTGGACCTAACTTTGAATTGAGAAGAAACATTCCCAAAGAAGATTTCTTTGACTTCTTCTCACCATTCCCTGCCTGAACTCAGCAGGAACATGAGTCACCGCTTGAGCCTCCCGACTCCTGTAGCCGAGACTGCCTCGACCACCTCAAGAGCGCGCCGGTCTCGGCCACCTCAAGAGCGCCGCTCTCTCAACCTCGTGCTCGCTAGAGCAGCAATTTCTTCACAAAAGACATGAAGCTTTTTCAGCTCTCCTTTTCTAGTCGCTTAACAAAGCCACGAGAGGCGAAATTGTGAAAATCTTGCTGTCGTAATAGAATGGTACCTTGTCCTTGAGGGTTTTATGTTGAAGAGCTATGGCTGCTTCAGCTGCCCTTGACTTTTTTGCGGTAGCCATGTTTGCAGCGAATTTTGCAAAAGGATTGCTCGGAACAACAGGGCTCGAGCTTGCGTCGCCCTTGCCGACGACTTTCACGAGCCGACACTTCTTGGTCTGAGGAGCTTTGACTTGCTCTGTCTCGCCATTGCTCCAATAGCCACCAATTCGACTCTCCAAGGCTGCCTTAGCGGCGTTTCTATGCCTACTTTTGATAAAATCGAAAAAGAAAACATTGCTAAGTAGTTATAAGTCATTCTATGATCATCTTCTGGTCGTAAGTTCTTCTACGACCAGATAAGTCATTCTATGATCATCTTCTGGTCGTAAGTTCTTCTACGACCAGTTTATAGTCATAAATTTTTCTACGATAAAACTCCTAGTCGTAAGTATCTCTACGACAATAAAATCGTAAAGACGAAGTCAATTTTTTATTACCTTTAGGCGTTCCTTCTTTTCCTCTGCATAAAACCGCCAGATTTGAGGAGCCGCCATATTTGGTGGAGCTTTCACGCATGAGCTTGACGCGGTGTCAATTCGCTCGTGGAAAGATCCGTGTGCTGATAAAATATTCAATGCACTACCTAGGATTAACCAAAACGAGCCAATAGTAAGAATTTCACTTACCCTCCTCATAATCTCTCGACATGGTCTTTGCCCCCAGTACCTCCACATGGAGGAACTCGCTTCTTCAGAGGGCTAATACGCGCGTAATTAAATCCTTCACCACGCGTTATCCGGTGAGCCTCCACCTTCAAGTCTTTGATAGCTTGAATGTAGGGCGATCCTGCTGAGGTCCTTGGGAGTCGAACTCGAGGAAATCCTCTCAAGAACACTCCCAACAAACGAGAGGTTGTCCTCGTTGTTGGTCTCCCAGTAGAACCACCTCTTCTTCCACCCCGGCCACGACGGCTGGGTGAACATCTGAATATACTCCCACGACTTCCCGTCGTGGTGCTTCAGACTGCAGCTTCCGGCAATCCTAGCTTGACGAACCATCTCATAGTAGTACTGGAAGAGATCAAGGTCTGCTGGAATCCCTAGGTACGCCTCGCACAAGTACACGAACACGTTGAGCATTGTGATGGAGTTGGGAATAAGGTTCACCAACTCCGCCCCCAAAATGTTCGAGTACTAGAGTAAGGAAGGGGTGGGCAGGCAATCGCAGGCCGCACTCGTGGTACGCCTAGAAGACGGGGATCTGACCTAACTCCCCCGATGGCCAATGTTGCCCAATAGCTTTGATCCACTTCACGAGCACCTTTTATGGAATCTTCTCGGTGGTGACCAGCGCTTCCATCTTCGCCTCGTCAATCTCCGATTCGGCCCACTCGGAAATGGTTTCGGCCATTTTTCTTGAGGAAGGGAGATTTGAACTCAAAAAGATTTTTCAGGAACAGTACGGGTTGAGTGGCGACGAAGAATGCGAGAGCTCGATGAACAGTTGGAGCAATTGGGGAAAAGATAAGAACCCTAAAACTACCCCTACGGTGAGTTTTTATAACCGCACGGCCGAACCGAAGTGCCGCGAATGCTCAACAGTTGTCACCGCTTCGGGAATCGTCCCAACGGACAGATTTGTGAGAGTCGGTTGCAATCCTTAAATATGTCCATTCGAGAAAACCAAATTTGTCTTCACACTTCAAGCGAAATTACCTTCTTGACCAAGTCTATTTCTGGTCAAATGTAACACGAAGTCGGAAAGGCTTTTCTTCCGATAACCATACTACAACCACTTTGTGGTCGTAAGGTTTTCCACGACCACCTTATAGTCGTAAGATTTCCAATAATCTTCTTGACCAAGTATATTTCTGGTCAAATGAAATACACGTCGAAGAATTTTTCCTTCGACCATCATTCTACGACCACCTCGTGATCGTAAGTTGATCTAAAATTCCTTTTTCAAGTAAGTTACTTTCACTTGAAACTGGAGGGCTAGATGACGAAGATCTAATAATCTTTATTTTATTATTTATTTATAATTAATATTATGGGTGAATATACCATCATAAGGTTCCTAAGTATACCCCTTATGGTCTTAAGGGAGAAGCCAATCAGGTAGTCATAAGTCCTTCTATGACCACCCTATAGTCATAAGTACTTCTACGAGTATCTCATGATCGTAAGTACTTCTACGGTCACATCTGATCGTAAGTTCTTCTGTAACCAGTGCCCAGTCGTAAAGATTTCTATGACTACCTCATGATCGTAAGTTCTTCTACGATCACCTCCGGTCGTAAGTTATTCTATGACTAGTATCTAGTCGTAAGACCTTCTACGACTACCCCCTGGCCGTAAGCTCTTCTACAACCAATTCAACTATGACTAACCCGTAATCACTTGGGCTCACCTGTCTGATTAGGGAATCTAAGTAGTCAATATACGCTGTTATTCTCTAGAGTAAGTGCACGTAACGCGCCATCATCTCTAACAAGTAACTGGCAGGCGACGTGGAGGGGTTACTACTCCGGTGATTACTACCATTATTACGTCCGTTATACGGAATAATGAGACACCTCTTGACCTGGAGGAACGACTACATCTCCGCACACTATTTAAGGGGCTCAGTCAGAGATAATAAGAAAAGAGGCCAATTGATACAAACAATCGGGCAGAGACAATCAGGAGCACATGCATTAGACTTTATTTTGATTGTAACCGGCATACCCAATACAATACACACAGGAGTAGGGTTGTTATTCTCTCCGGAGAAGGTCTGAACCTGTATAAAAATTCTTGTATCTTTCTGTCTACGTGATCAATTGTGGAGATCCCCCGAATCAAACAATTTTTACGTGAGATCGGTTCTAAAACTCTGACACAGTTCGTCGCTGTTTCACCTCAATTGATTACAGAAGTACTGTATCCATCAGTAGTTGTTACGGAAAACATAAGTATACGGAAAAACTCTGCGAATTGACATTTTAGCGTCCATGATGTTGGTTATCCATGACAAGTACGTGCTTCCGAACGTACGTCCTTGACATGGTCCATCTGTAGACTCTGCACTACCACGCACAAAAGATAATACCTGGCGACCTGATCATGCACCCTAAACTTTCTTTGCATATTACTACTTAATTCGGTATACCTCGGTCGTGTATTAATTGTCAACACGCGATGACGAGCTCTACCAGCTCGCAAAGAGTGCACTCCATGCTTTTGGCAATTTGCATGTAAACGAAGGCAGGATTTACCCCGTCAAATGCACACGCAACGTGCACGGGAAACTTTCCAAGGTACCATCGGGGATGATGCTTACAATTAAGAGTATGTATAACGTCGTGATGTTTGTAAGTCTTGACACATAGAACACGAGATAATGTAGAGGAGAGAGGAGAAGCATAGAGAATTGTAAAAGTTGTCTATAGAAACATAAAAAGATAATTTATTATAGAAGTTGTCTTTAGCGATGTCTGTAGATGATATAAAGAGATATTATAAACAACTATTGTCTATATAATTGTATATGTCTTGTGAAGGGAAGTTGGTGAAAATCCCCCCGCGAATCGTTCAAAGGCATTCCTAACCTCTGGTCGGGACACGCGTATACGTTTCGAAACGTGCCATCACTTGCAGGCAGCGCCTGTTTAGTTTACTTTCTACTGAAACGCAAATGGCTTTCTATCATCTACTACTATATATATGCGAGTTTTTGACCGTATTGACATATTTTTCATATAATTTAGCGAAAATAGCTCTTGTTACGCAGGATTTGCAGAAATAGAGCCCTGTCCATACGGCTACCGTACGGTTTCCCTGATTTTCCTAATGGACCGACACGTGGTAACAACCGCACAGCCACCGTGCGATCGAGGGGATGCCGCACGATGGCCATGCGGTCGAGCTAAAAACCGCATGGTTACCGTGCCGTGCGGTGCGGACATAGTTGCATACACGGCTTTTTTTTTTTTTTTTTTTTTTATTGTTGGTACTTCCTTTTCTAGATGTTGTTTTCTTGTAGTAGTTGGTACTAATACTTGGGTTAGTGAGTAGCGGGCAGTCATGCACTATATATGCGAAGTTTTTGCGTAGGTTAACCAGTAACTGCAGTCGTGGCCGACAATTATCAAACCGATCAGCTAGGTTCTATGTATGGTAGCCACTGACTGCATCAATTTAATCGATGGGTTGGTACGGTCTTGTCTCGATTTGGTCAGTTAATCCATAGCACGTTGTGATTCGTCTAATCGATGATGTACACTCCGTAATTGAAAGTGGTTGCTGTTAGCAATAATACGGCGACGGTATACGTACGTAGTACATGCTCACGTACTATGCGCGTACTTTTCTGTAGTGCTAGCACGACTTGTTAGTGTCTCATGCTGAAATTAATTTTCTGAAGTGCTCCACGGATTGAAATGTTCTCTCATGATCTCACATAGTACGTCGCAGTACAAAAGACTTGCACAACGCCACTGATAAACTATATTCAAAGTACTGTTAGTTAATTGATCAATTGAATTAACCATCCTACTGAGTACTGACCGAAGCTCACTCCATTATTCAAAGTCATCTCACTTTTTTTTTCGAGGATCAAAGTCTTTCTCACTGATCATACATACACAAGTACACAACAACTCACAATTCACAAGCCACAATGCATGACATACACTAACCAATGCGTGGTGAAGACATCTATATAAACCTTGCTATGTGGCATGTCTTCCATACACGCAGATCAACACAAGCACAAGCTGCATGCATTAAGTTTGACACAACCTAAACTAATCAAAATGGCTTCTTCCACGCCTTACCACGTGCTACCTTTGCATCACTTGCCTCTTACTGCAGGTCCTGCTAGAGGCGGCGAACCCGCCACCGATGCCACCGCCGTCATGCGAGAAGTCCGAAGCCGAGATGAGGCCCATGTTCTCCAAGTGGATGGCCAAGTACGGGAAGCGCTACTCGAGCCAACAGGAGTGGGAGCATCGGTACCAGATCTGGAAGGGCAACACCAACTTCATCGGCGCGTTCGCCAGCCAGACGGTGGTCAACGCCGTCGTCGGCGCCTTCGCGCCGCAGACCATCACGGAGGTCACCGTCGGCATGAACAGGTTTGGCGACCTCACCACGACTGAGTTCGTCGACCAGTTCACTGGGTTCAACAGGACCGGCTTCGCGCCCCGCCGCCCTACCCCTTCCCCACGACTCCTGGAAGCCGTGCTGCGTCGATTGGCGCTCCAGCGGCGCCGTCACCGGCGTCAAGTTTCGCGCTCTTGCTGTAAGCTAGCTCTTTCTGCTCCGGGATGTTCAATTCTTGTAGAGTAATATTAATATATGGGCAGGTTTTCTTACTTGTGTTGTGTGGATGCAAATGGCAGTGTCGTGCTGGGCGTTCGCGGCAGTGGCGGCCATCGAAGGCCTCAACAAAATCAGGACCGGCGAGCTGGTGTCGCTGTCGGAGCAGGTGCTCGTGGACTGCGACACCGGGAGCAACGGTGCGGCGGCGGCCGCTCGACTCGGCCTTGAGCCTCGTGGCCGCCCGCGGCGGCATCACGTCGGAGGAGAAGTACCCGTACAGCGGCATCAAGGGCAGCTGCGACGTGGGCAAGCTGCTGTTCGACCACCAGGCGTCCGTGTCGGGCTTCAAGGCCGTGCCGCCCAACGACGAGCAACAGATGGCGATGGCCGCGGCGCGGCAGCCCATAACGGTGTACATCGACGCCAGCGCGCAGGAGTTCATGTTCTACAAGGGCGGCATCTACCGGGGCCCCTGCGCCGCCGACGCCGGGAGGGTGAACCACGCGGTGACCATCGTCGGCTACTGCGAGGGGTTCGGCGGCCCGGGAACAAGTACTGGATCGCCAAGAACTCGTGGAGCAACGACTGGGGCGACCAGGGCTACGTCTACCTCGCCAAGGACGTGTCGTGGCCGACGGGCACCTGCGGCCTCGCCACCTCGCCCTTCTACCCGACGGCTTGACGCCGGCCGGCTGCGCCTGCGTGCGTGTGCATGCATGCGTAGGGCTTTCGCGTGCATGCCTTTGCTTAAGTTAATAGTAGTCCATCGATCATACGGACAGGTCGGATTGATCAATTGATGTATATGGGGTTGTTTGCATTTCGTTGTGATGACGCAAGATAAAAATGCAAATTTCTTCCCTTTGGTCAAAATCAATAAAGCACTGAGAAGCATGATTTAATAGTACAGTTTTGCTAAACAACTTTCGACTGTTTTCTTTTGTTAAAATAGTTAAATTTTTATCCGTCCGATATGTTTTGAGATTTACACTTCTTCCTATCTGATGAATTGGGTCCGAATTTATTATGATTTTTTCTTCGGAACACAACGGGTTCACTACATTACCATATCTTGTGAGTATAGAATTTCATATTTTTTTTGTCTTTGTTTTTCCTCAACCGCTCGAAGTATATGTTAGATTTTGAATCATGTGATGGAAATATGAGTTATTAAGACTTTCGAAAAAAATTATAGTGACCAAGAACACAAAATACATAAATAATTTATTGTAATTTATGTATAATGAAGTTGTAAATAAACTAAAATTTGACTATTTTAGGTGAGAAAACAAATAATCATGTATAGATGCACTTTAATAGTACTCCTCCGTCACAAAAACATGTCGCTTTGGGATATGTGTAGTTAAACTTTCAAACTTTGGTTATTGGTGCCTTTTTAAATATTTAGATGGATACATGAAAAATCATACGTGTAGATTTGTCTCAAAAGTTCTTTATAATATTATAATTTATTATGCTTTTATAAATATATTACAACGAAAATTAGTGATCAAAGTTTTGTTTTGGGGACCGTGTCGATGTGTAATGTTGACCCGTGCTTTGAATACCAAACCCCTCGTGTGTCTACCGTATTCAGTCCCATCACTATTACGTAAAAGGTCTTCACAGCACGGTTAAAAACGCCATCACGTATGGTTTCGTGAGTCATCCGACTTTATAGATCGGTAATGGCATAGGTCATCACAGACGGTTTTCGAACCGCTCGTGATGCGCATTATTACAGACGGTTATTAACTTAGAACCGTCGGTGATAGTTGACTATCACGCATTTATTTGTAGTCAAACCGCTCGTGATGACTTTTCTCTATAGACGGTTTGTAGCTAAAACCATCTGCGATGACTTTTCTCTATAAAGTCTCCAAACAATGACCGCTTGTGCTTTTAAATCGGCATTATATATATATATATATATATATATATATATATATATATATATATATATATATATATATATATATTCGTAATCTCTCACCACTTTCTGGGTCATCCATGCAACATGAGGAGGATGAGACAAACAGCCACGTGCAACTTCATCGAGCCCATGCAAGTTTAAGAAGCATGACGGTCAAGAGAGCGCCGATATCCAATTACCGATGTCGCCGATAGGTAATTGGACGCCGCTATGTTCGTAAAGGGACGGACGCGCAAGTATCCGACCGAAAGTGGCTTCATGTATCAAAGAACCAACCATTCCTTGATGTCAAGTCACCGAGGACTCGGCGTCGGCGTGCGTCGCGTCGAGAGGAGGACTAGAGGAGGTTAGCATTGGTGTCGGCGTCGACTCTCGTGTTGGGAGGAAGACCACGTCGAAGGTTGGGGACTGCGGGAGCAAGGGAGGACCGGAGCCTGGAGGTGTAGCGGGGGCCAGGGAGCTGCGGGAGGACCGGAGGAACAGCTATCAGCCAGAGCTCGGAGGAGGACAGCCGGAGCAAGGGAGGACCGAGCCCAGAGGAGGACCGGGACTGCGGAGTGCGAGGCGGCGCCTAGAGGAGGTCGGCCATAATATATAAGGACATATTTTGCCTCCCACGCACGCGCGTTCAAAATTTTCGAGTAAGGAAAATTCTAAGCCATGGTAAAATCGAGAGTAAGAAAAATTTTAAGCCATGGTAAAATCGAAGTACTTATCGCGGCGGTTGGTATCACGAACCGTTTGTGAAGTATCATAAACGGTTCGTTATACTAACCGCATCGCGATGAGGTGTCCTCATCGAGCGGCTCCTTCTACCAACCGTCTATGATACTTCACGACGGTTATTAGAAGGGCCGTCGTGATGAGGCACTATCCGCAGCGGTTCTTATTATGAACGCGTCGAAGTATCCTGACGATTGGTAATAAGAACCGTCGTGATGAGGCACTATCCGAGCGGTTCCAAAGGGAACCGTCAGTATAAGATTCAACACGACGGCTCCTTTGGAACCTGCGCGATGGCGTCCAGTATGACTTGTTTTGTAGTAGTGGAGACAACTTTCATTGTTTTCTTTTGTTAAAATAGTTAAATTTTTATCCGTCCGATATGTTTTGAGATTTACACTTCTTCCTATCGATGAATTGGGTCCAATTTATTATGATTTTTTCTTCGGAACACAACGGGTTCACTACATTACCATCTCTTGTGAGTATAGAATTTCATATTTTTTTTGTCTTTGTTTTTGCTCAACCGCTCAAAGTATATGTTAGATTTTGAATTATGTGATGGAAATATGAGTTATTAAGACTTTCGAAAAAAATTATAGTGACCAAGAACACAAAATACATAAATAATTTATTGTAATTTATGTATAATGAAGTTGTAAATAAACTAAAATTTGACTATTTTAGGCTGAGAAAACAGTCGAATCATGTATAGACAGACCCTTAATAGTACTCCCTCTGGTCACAAAAACATGTCGTTTTGGGATATGTGTAGTTAAACTTTCGAAACTTTGGTTATTGGTGCCTTTTTAAATATTTAGACTGGATACATGAAAAATCATACGTGTAGATTTGTCTCGAAAAGTTCTTTTATAATATTATAATTTATTGCGTTTTATAAATATATTACAACGAAAATTAGTGATCAAAGTTTTGTTTTGGGGACCGTGTCGATGTGTAATGTTGGACCCCAGGCTTTGAATACCTGAAACCCTCGTGTGTGTCTACCGTACTAGTCCCATCACTATTACAGAAAAGGTCTTCACAGACGGTTAAAAAACGTCATCACAGATGGTTTCGTGAGTCGTCTGACTTTATAGATCAGTAATGGCATGGGGTCATCACGAGGCGGTTTCGAACGTCGTGATCGACTATTCTGACGGTTATGAACTCGAACCGTCGGTGATAGTTGACTATCACGACGATTTGTAGTGAAAGCAAAGCGTGATGACTTTCTCTATAGACGGTTTGTAGTGAAACCATCTGCGATGACTTTTCTCTATAAAGTCTCCAAACAATGGCTACTTGTGCCTTTAAAGCGGCATTATATATATATATATATATATATATATATATATATATATATATATATATATATATATATATTGTTCGTAGTCCTCGGACCACTTTAGAGTCATCCACGCAACATGAGGAGGATGAGACAGCACCACAAGCAACTTCATCGAGCCCATGCAAGTTTAAGAAGCATGGCGGTCAAGAAGCGTCGAGGATATCCAATTACCGGATGCGTCGATAGGTAATTGGGCGTCGCTATGTTCGAAAGGGGCGTGGGCGCAGTACTCCGTCGGAAAGTGGCTTCATGTATCGCAACCAACCATTCCTTGATGTCAAGTCACCGAGGACACTACTACGAAAACCTCATCACAGATGGTTCGAACCGTCATCACGAGCGGTTTCCAACCGTCGTAAAATATCGTCTGTGATAACGGCGATTATCCTGACGGTTTTGAGCCGTCTGATAAAACTATCGCACGGTTCGAACAAGAGCGTGCATGAAAGCTATCACACACGGTTCGAACAAGCAAATGCGTGATAATCAATTATCCGAGCGGTTCTTGTTCAACGCTCGGATATGTTTTCCTGACGGCTCTTGTTCGAACCGTCTATGATAGCTTTTTATTGCAAAATAAATATTGCCATTTCATGGATACACTCATACACATACCTGTCATTTCAAGCCTCCCAAACATGGATTCATTGATACACATACATGGATTCCCAAGCGCTAAGCCTCCCAATAAATTTCTCAAGCCATTGATTCATGGATACACGCATACACTCGATCATATACAAGTAGGAGAGAGGCGATCTAGGCCGAGGGAGGTAGCCGAGGAGGTCGGTGAAGAGTTAGTCAGAGAGTGTTCAGATGCGGCGCGACGGGTCGCGAGGAGGCTTGAAGCGGCGGCGCAGGTGGTCGGGGCAAGGAACGGGCGAGAGTAAGGGCACAAACCCTAGTAAGGCTCGGGGGCGAGTGGAACGGGCGAGAGTACAAGGGCACAAACCCTAGCAAGGCTCCTACTAATAAAGAGTGATAACTTATCACAGACGGTTCTATTATGGAATCGTTAGTGATAAGTATCACAGACGGTTCCATAATAGAACCCCTATCTTGATCGGGCTGTCAATCTTGATCGACGGCCCACAACGCTTGGGAACGTTGGACCGCCTAAACCTCCCATCTTGATTGGGTCGTTTAATCTTGATCGGACGGTCCACAACGCCAAGAACGCTCGATCGTCCGAACCTCCCATCTTGATCGGCCGTCCAATCTTGATCGGACGGTCCACAAGAGAGGAAGGCACTCACGCCGCGAGCCGGAGCGCGAGGTGGCCGCAAGTCGGGCGCGCTGGTGGCTTTCGCCCAAAGCGAATTGGAGGTTTTAATTGCTCTTTGAATTAAAGAAAATACGTAAAAAGGTTTTCAGAAAATAGTTAATAAGGCCTAAAAATTCTAGAAAAATGCACCAAAATTCCTGGGAGCGGCATTCAAGATTTCCAAAAGCATTAATTTTAATTACTTTTATGGCAAGTAGTCCAACACCTCTGCAAAGAAATTGGCATACTCATGCCTAATCCTGCAGTCATCGCTGCGGAAGATAGCGTAGTCGTCCCACCCTTTCACGCCGCAGCCAGTGCTCGTGCACCGGTGGTCGTCCTCCGACAGCGCCTACACCCGGCCCAGCGGTTCGATCTTTTTCCACGCCACCGCCTGGGCCATGTCCATGATGAGCCTCTAGCACCGCCTGCACTCCTGGTTGGTCCTCTTGGTCGCTTTCGCACTCCGCCACGGCCGGCTCGCCGACTTGCTTGATGTAGTGCTTCGCAACGTTGCGCGTCTCGCCAGCCATGTAGAGGAGGAGACCAAGCATGTAGGTCGCAGCCTTGTGGCTGGCGACGGCCGCCCATTCAAGGAGCACGAGGCCATGCTGCATGTCATGGGGCGCGAAGACAAGTGCGAGACTGACGATGAAGCAGGCATTCGAGTTGCCGGCGCTGGCCAAGTGGTTGACGATGGTGAGGTAGCGCTCGTTGTCCTGCCACTTTGTCGCTTCCTCCCGCTCCAGCGCCACGTGCCTCCCCACAACACGCTTCTTGGATGCCTTGTACATGGCATTGCAACTAAAATTCAAGACGACAAAACCTTAATACAAGAATTAATTACTCCATAAGAGAAAATTAAATTAAGGCTAAATTAAGGTCATTGTTGCTAGTCAAATTCAGTTCAGAACTAGATATTGGACACAAAACAAAATCATCGATCACGTACGTGGCTCGTAGGATGCAGAGGTCAGCCATGGACTGAGGAGAGTTCGCAGCCACGAGGCCGACGATGTGAACGACGACATCGTTAGGAAGAGGGGCGATCGCTGACATGCTCACCAGCTTGGTCCTCGCCGTCATGCTCCGCATGCTCACCATGTGTATACGTACGTAGATCAATACCACATGCATACGCATGCTCACCATGGCGCGCGATGATCATTCTTATAAAACATCGAAGAGACGCATCATACGTATCGTCGGCGTGCAAGACGAAGAGATGATGCATCGATCTCCTGTCGGCGTAGAAGACGAAGAGACGCATTGTGCGAGAGCCGAAACATTTAATTATGACAGACAGTTCTTAAAATACCCGTCTGTGAAGTCTGCAATTATCACAGATGGTTCAGATAATAATAACAAATGCGGGATGTATCACGACGGTTATTTGTTGAAAACCGTCCGTGATAATTCTAAATATCGTAGACGGTTATTTTTCTTTAACCGCTCGTGATACTTCACGCATAATTTTCATCATGAACCGCTTAGGATGTTACCTCTTCACGCATGCTTTTAGCTCAAACAAGAATACGCATTTCGGTCTCGAACCAAAACCGCTCAGTGATTTCATATAATACGCATTTTTGGTCAACCATCCAGAATGAGACGCCTAGTATTAGCCTTTTGTAGTAGTGCATGATCGGTGGCTAGTACACACATCCACAAAGATTGATAATCACATCAATAAATTCATACATACAAAATGAACAAGGTATAGTACATAACTTAGCGATTACATTATTTACAATACAAGGGCCTAAGCAAATAAAAACTTAAGTAGCAAAAGTAACAAAGAGTAAGCAAAATATGTAATAAGTCCAAAATTCCAACTAGCATACCCATCCGAACCCTCGTGCAACCAACTAGAGACATGTTCTAGAAAGACCCACACTGAACCCACCACCAGGCGTGAAGAAACCTCGCCCAAAGAGACTCATCCTCTAAGTGTGAACAACAAATTAAGCAAGATTGGGTATATTGTGTACTTAGCAAGACTTGCAAGTGTTTACCAAAGTTTATATACATGCATGGCAAACAAAGGGTGAGGCTCTATGCTACAAGTTATTTTCAAGATTAAGCAAGTTTTATTTGCAATAACGATATATAGTAATTTGCAACGGAAATTTTAAGAGCGATTAAATAGATAAAGAACAATCATTAAGTAATTGAATAAGTAACAACTGCAACCCTTCTACTGCAAGCAATATTTTATTTTCAGCCATAAATATAGCACCCAACTCAAATATAAACCAACAAAAACCATTTCGTCATTTTTCCACGAAACTGCTTTTATGAAAACAAAGAGTATACTCGGCAATACTACACTTAGCACGCTCATCACCGTGAACACGACTATTTAAATAGATTTATACTCTGCAGAGGGATACGACTTTACCCATAGCACATGAATTCTCTAGTTTGTTTGGCATCTGTCAATACCACCACTCACTACCTTTGGTAAGCTGTCTAGAGCACGCGTTGGAACCTTTACATCATCTAGTCATATCCATGCACTAGCCCGGTGAATGAACACCCTTACTTCGCTCGGGTACACCCTCGTCAAGTGAGGCATTCACTGTTGTGTCAACAAGCTTTGTGCCCAACACCATGATGAAGAGAGCCCCTTTGAACATGCCTACACCAGTTATGCTCGCACTACTACAACCTACCAACGTGCAAGGCTAGTTTTCAATGACTTAATTAGCTAAGGTCATCCCATACCAGCACATGTGGTTATACGCTTATGCTTAGATCGGATATACCGGTGTTCGGTCCTTAATTGATCCGGGCGAGAATTTCCCCATATCTACTTGTGAGATACACCTCTCACACTTCTCCTAATATAATATAACTTGCCCGCGTCCCAAACTAAGTTTTTTATTTTTATTTTTTATACAAAATAACAGAGGTAAACTCCTCTTGATCATCATTTCAAAAACTCCCAAACTCATATTTGACATGTCATCCATTTTAGAAATTTTTAGTAAAGACTAAAGCTGGACTAAGCAATTATACGAGATTCACATTCGAAAAACCCAAGTTAACATTATTCATTGTATAAACCATAATATAATGAATACAATAGTAAGGATATCAATATTTCAAGAAGGATCATGCATCGAATAGGATTTACAACTACCGTTATCCCAAACATAGCAATTTTATATCAAACATACACGCATGCATAATATATTTTCCAAAAAGAAGTACAATAATTAAAATAGTAGGATAAACATGGTCAAAGGGGGTTCTTGTCTTGCTCTTGTTGCTCTGAATGTGAGGATGATCGTCGTAAAAATCGTTCGAACAATCGACGTCTAATCAAAAGAGCCGAAAACAAATTAAATATATCAAAATAATCTCAACAGCAACAAAAAACCAAATATTTCTACATATTCAAGTATAGCATGATTTTAGATGGATTTAGAAAAAATATTGACCTCATTTGGAGTTTGTATGCAAAAGTTATTAACGTTTTAATTTGCTTCGGTTCGAAAAATCAAGAAAATATAAAAAACCTGACATCGACAGTGTATTTCGCGAAGTTTACGCTTCCCAGCAGAGAAAGCGTACTCTTCTCTGCATTCTACTGAGGTTTATACTTTCCAGTGAAAGCGTATTTTGCTCGAACTAAAGCGCTTTTTCAATTTTTTTTATTTTAATTAACCGATAGCTGGGGTCCACATGTGAGTTTTTCGGTTTTAAAATGTGTTTTAAAACAGGGAATAGTGTGTGGTCCCACATGTCAGTGATTCATTCACTTAACGCATTTGAAATTAGATTTTTTATTATCTTTTCGGTTGGTCCGACTTGTCATTGACTTGGTACCTTTAACTACTGTCATTAAGTGCTAATCATCGTTTAAA
The DNA here is from genome assembly GCA_036346255.1 of Ampelocalamus luodianensis. Lineage (NCBI taxonomy): Eukaryota > Viridiplantae > Streptophyta > Magnoliopsida > Poales > Poaceae > Ampelocalamus > Ampelocalamus luodianensis. Next base: position 9,774,801 of record CM070618.1, read on the forward strand.
CATGTGGATCCCACTGGCAGTGAGAGAGAGGAAGGGAGAAGTTAGGCGCGCATGGCTGAGCACCCTGGCGAGCTCACCGGCGATGAACGACATAACGACAACACTTAGGGATGGGCAAAATGGGTTCCTCTCTCAACGGCGATGCCACCGGGTGGTGGTGGAGGCCGAAGATATGGCCGAAGGTGGCGCTACGCCAAAGATGAGCGGCGGAGCTCCTCGGGCTCAAGGTGGTTTTCACGATTGAGGCAAATTGGTAGAAAAAGGAGGTGCGCATTGGATCTAGGAGGCTGCTACGATGCTACACACAGTAGCTCGGGGACCAATGGTCACAGTAGCGGCAGCGACAAGGCTTCCCGCAGTAGCGCCATGACCGGCTACGATGAAGTGAAAGCTACGTTAGCTAATCCTTCGATCTAATACGCACAAAAGCTCTAGGGGACTACTAGAAGCTCACCAAGGTCCTTGACGGCGTCGGGGAATGAACGGAGTGGCTAGGCAACGTTGAGCAGTGGCGGCGCAAAGGAGGCTCTCATTGACAGCGTGCTACGAGGATGGAGGTGCTACAAGGAGATGCGCATTAGCTTGCATACACACTGAGGATGGTAGGGAGAGAAGGAATTGACCAAAGACTCACCGATGTGGCGGCTAACTAGAAAAGAGTTGCGGCGGTCTGTATTGAGGAAGATGGTCGATTCCCTGCGTTTGAATCCTCATCAACCGAGGGAGAAGCATCAGTGAGGTATACGACACGAAGTGATGCGGTCAGGCGAGGTTCAAGATCACCAGAACGTCAGGAACACGAAGGTCCAGAATGGGGTGTGCACCGGAGGTGAAGAAGACGATGGCTTGTCCGCGTTACAGGGTTCCTGGAGCTACATTAAGCAAGGAAGGAGCATCAATGAGGTAAGGGGCGTGTGATGACGCGGTTGGTGAGGGCAAGGAAGCTCACCAGAGAAGATGGCGTTGTGGAGCTTGCTCGCCAACGTCGAGAACGACACACTCCTTCTCGGCGATTCAGAGAGTTAGAAGCTTGGAGAACATGTGAGAGGGAACGAGGGGCTAGCTGGACAGATGGTGACGTGCTCGGGGGCTTAAGTAGCAGCAAGTAGAACGCGAGATGATCGACAAGAAAAACAATCGCGGGGGTTGGGCATCATTAAGGAGATGGTTAGCATGTGCGGAGCTAGGCGGAGGTGATGGAAGTAGGTCAGGCACGAAAATGGTGGGCGGCGAGGAAATCCACGGGCGAGCGGGCGAAGGCGCACGCTGGCAAGCGAGGGCAAGAGTGAGGTGGACGAAGGATGCTAACAAGCGGGGCCCACACATCAACGAGGGAGAGCGAGCGCGCTGGCATAGGCTGGAGCTGGGCAAAGGAGTCTTTGGGCGGCTCGTCGCCGCCGATGTCCACTGGGAATTCGAAATAGTTTTTGAATTTCCAATTTCTGGCTGAGTGTTTTGCTGGATTTTTGTACTAAGCAAACAGAGTTCAAAATTTACGAAAGTTTTTGTGATTGCTCCTGACCCAGTATAGTTACTTATGTAAATTCTTTAGGATTTTATATGCTCTATGATTTTTCCTAAAAATCCTTACAAGTTGCTGATTATTTGAATTTCATTATTTGCATTATGCAAAAAGTTCAAAAATCATGCATAATAATTTTCCATATGGAATATGCTCAAAATTACTTTCCCATTTATTTTCACTTTGTCTTCCCAAAAATGAAATTTTTGGGATGTTACATTTAACAACCCAAAAATTGGTATTCTCTATTATTTGTGCTTAAAATATCATTTTCTACATTTTTGAACATTTTTCTACATTTTATTTAAATCTTTTTCTACTAAAGACAACAACAAAATATTTTTTGCAAAAATTAAAAGTGGGGAAAAAGCCTACAATTTTTTTCTTCTAAGTTCTAGATGGTTCGAGGGCCCCCTAAATTTTTTTCATAATTTTTGGAGTATGTTTGTTAATTTCAAAAATTAAAACTTAATCAGAAAATAAAGAAAATCCGGATTTTCCTTCCCGGGCTGATTTCCTTTCCTCGTCCTAGCCTACTCCTATTTCGGTCTAACAAAGGCCCGAGCACCATCTCCCCGCCTCCGTAGCTGTTGACACATGGGGCTCGCATGACAACCTTCGTTGTCCTCCTCGCGCCACCCGTTTGCCACCCCGCCTCGCGTGCTAGTGCGGAGAGCTGCTCTGCTCACCCTCGTCTCGCCATGCAACTGATTGATGGACCTAGGGTCGAGCCCTAGGAGTCATCGTCCACATCGTGCCCGCCCGCTATAGGATCAAGGATAACCGACTGCTCGCTGTAGGATCAAGCATAACCGACTAGAGGGGGGTTAGGCGGTTTTAAAACTTTTAGGTAAATTCAATTTTTTAGCAAGTAATAAAATGAAATTTGTTTTCACAATTTAAGGCCTAAATAATCTAAATCTTTCTAAGTGTACCAACCTCTCTAGACTAAGCTAAACAAACCAATCAAAAGACAAATATTTGCTAAGAAAGTAAATGCACTAAGAGAAAAGCGATAGTAATAAACCACAATATGAAGACAATCGATGTTTTTCGTGGTCTCGAGACTTGCCGATCTCCTTAATCCACGTTGAGGAAGCTCGAACAAATCAAGCTAGCTCCACACGAGCACACCCTCGATCACTAGTTGTAGCTCTTTTCCACTCACGATAGGTGAGCTCCAACCTTCACAATCAACCAGTTTTCTCACAAACTTCTTGAGAAGATCACTGATGCACCTCTTTCAAGCCGCCTAGTTCTCACAAATCAACGACGCCGCATGATGATGCTCAAGTGCCACAAAGATCAAACTCAACTCAATGCACTTGAATGCACTCAACAACCGTTAGAAGATGGGATTTATGCTCTCAAGTTGTAGGCGATGAAGCAAAGGCTCAAGTGTATTCAATGAGGGTTTAAGAAGGTCCCTTGCTACAGGTGGAGAGGTATTTAAAGCCCCAACCCCTCCACTAGCCATTAGGACACAGAATTCTATGGAAACAACATTCCCGATCAAACCACAGGTATGAGGCTAGTCAGACCGAACTACAATCTCAACGGTTAAATTATGTAGCATTAAATGCTACATAATATATCTGTTACACTGGGTCCGGTCAGACCACCCACTCAAGGTCCGGTCAGACCAGGTTCTCTGTTAGACCACATGTACACCACCGGTCAGACCGGGGACACAAAGTGTCCAAAAACGATCAAGGAAATGCTACTGGAAAACATTGACCGCATCGATCAGACCATGCCAAGGTTTGCGATCAGTCCGGAGAGGAAAAAATATAGTAGCAACAACCAGAGAAAAGGGCCTCTGGAAAATGTTGACCGGTGCGGTTAGATTGGGGTTCCGGTCAGACTACTCAATGAACGGTGGTCAGTCCGGAGATGAAAATCTCCCAAACTTGCTCAAGAAAAATTGTTTTGTAAAACATTGACCACGTCGGTCAGATCATGTGGTCGATCAGGCCGGACCATCAACTACGGTCAGACTGCAACACATAGAGGCAGTAGGAAACCCTACTGGAAAACATCAACTGGTGCAGTTAGACCGCAACTCCAATCAGACCAGTCTATTGTCTATGGTTAGTCTGTCCAGAACCAAAAAAACAAGGAGAGCCAAAGATGAACATTTCAGGAGTTGAGATAATTTGATCATTCATCTAAATTTTAGCAAAGTGGCACTATATGCTATCCTATATTAGTCAAGATCCTCTTAATAGTACGACTACCTATTCTAGCAACCCGGTCTTTAATCCACCAAACACCTAGACTGGTGAAAACTATGAAAAGGTCCTTAGCCAACTATTTAACCATTGCCTTGAGCTAGATCATCCTGATGTCCAAACATCGGGTGCCTTTTATGCTTTTGATCATGTCTAGGATTAAACCTCTCAAATACTCGATAAAACATATTAGTCCAATAAACATGATCGTCATTAATTACCAAAACATTAAAATAGGGCCTAGATTCTTCACCCGCGTGCGCACCATGGCGAGCTCGCGCATGCGCCTATGATTTGCGACCTCCACACACTATTTTTCCTCGTCTGGCAAGTTGTTGCCTTGTCCCGTCCCATCACTGCAGACGCCATCAAGCCGCCTTCCTCGTTTGTCTCATTCGAGCAGAGAGAGAGAGCTCGAGTTCTTGTTGCGCCCACGAAATCTCACGATCTCCTCCCGCTTTTCTCCTTCCTACTTAAGCCAAGTCAACTGTGTCATTTCCTCCAGCTCACCATTTCCAGCCCCTCATCCAAGAGCCAGAGCTCATTGTCTTGTTGTTCGCTGGGAATGACACCATCCTCTTCGGTGCCAGCGAGCATGCCACCGCGCCATTGCCGCTCTGGTGAGCTTCCTTGCTCAACATGTGCATCCTTTTTCTTTTGGAGAATCACTCAACCCCTTCTTGTGCTGGTGTTACAATTGAAGCCCTGGGGAGCTGTGTCGCCATCATATTCTTTGACTCTGGCAAGCGCGCCCATTCCAAGCTGCCATGTTTCCTCCTCTACTTGTGTTCCATACCCTACTTGTGTGGATCCCTCACTCAATGTCCTTGTTTCCACAACAAGTCATCAAGACCACACATCTTCCCTGTTTTTAGTTGCCACTACCATTCCCTTCTTTTTCCATCATCCCGGTGAGTCTCAGGTCAATTCCTTCCGTCTTGACCATTTTCTACTTGCATGCAAGCTAACACGCATCTTCTTGTAGATCCTTCTCCGCCGTAGCTCATCGCCACCGTGAAGCTTTTGCTGCCACCCCTATTGACTATCACCCCATCACCTCCAGCCTTCTCTGTCGTTGCCAACCACCGTGATGAGCCTCATAAACAAATGAAACTCTTGCAGCGGAAAAAGGCAATCGAGTGGGGAGCGCATCCTAGTTCGCAAAGTCTTCAAAGAACTCCTCCTTGTAGAACTCTTGAGTAGCTTAATATTCTTCAATTGAGCAAGAAAGTTTAAAGCCGAGAGTACATCAAGTACTTAGCAAGTCGAGGGAACGAGATGCAATTAATATTTATGCAAGGCTTAATCAAAGGAATAGCCATAAGGTTATTTTGTAGAAAGCAAGTATTGATAGTAAATACAGTAAGTGGATTGTAAAGCATAATTGAAAAGATATAAATAAATAAAGAGTAAATCATTGCTTTGAAACAACTAGTGAACCTCCCATTCACTTCACAACTAAACCACCAAGTGAACATCACATTCATCAAGTGAACATCCCATCCACCATCCAACCATTTTTATAAAAACTCTATACCTCGTGTGAAATCCCCAGGCATTGTCCATAATCGGGGACACGACTGTTTAAATAGTTTTTAACACTCTGCAGAGGTTGTACTTCTTGACCCACAAGAGATCAATCGACTCATAATGTTCGTCCACACACTTCTATATGTGTGTGACTAAGTGATCATCACAAGACCTTTACAAAACTCCTTCTTAACCCAGTTTTATCGACTAAGGTTTCAACACTGAATGTAATCGCAACCAGACAACCTCCCCCCCTTGCGCCATTATGAGTATACATCCATCCCGAAACTCACAACACCACAACAGAGCTGAAGTTGAGACAGTGCTAATTAATTATCCAAGTCCATCCCATACTGGACATGTGGTTGTACGATATGGCCTAGTTCAATGGTGCACAAGATTAAGTCCTTAACAAGTACTCATGCGAGACTACCTCGTCGCAATATGCAAACAGCACTCTCTTTACCGCACGATCACTCGCCTGAGCGAAAACCATTTTATTTAACCAAATCAATGACAATCCCTATTATGGTACAAAATTTTATAGCAGCAACATCACACCACAATTTGTACAACAACAATATCCCATCACTAGTTGCACAACAGTGGTATTGCACCATAATTCCATATATCATTAAGTCAAATTATCATCACTGAACATGTAACACGAGTCCATCGTATAACTAAGCAAGGCTAAGCTTTTCTACGATAACCCATGTTGGTGATATAAATATGTCCAACTAGTAATGACCATCCTATGGCGACAAAGGATTCATGGTATTCAAAATAATCAACGGCAGCATAATGACAAATAGGTGATTAACTACTCCCAAAATAGTCGATATAAAAGTAGCATACAATTTGATATAAAACAATATACTTTTGAAAACATGGGTTCAAAATGATCAAAGGATTACGACTTGCTTTGGCCCTACTCAATTACCACATTTTGGTTTTCAAATCTTGCTCCGACTCCTGCTCCTTGAAAAACATCGTCTAAACGAGAGAGACAACGAACGAAACACAAATAAATTCAAATAGAATCCAAAAAAACAAAACCAACTAAAAAAGAAATAGCTTAATTTTAGATGAATATAGAAACTTGAACGAACTGAATCGGAGTTCATACGAAGGAGAACAGGCTCTCGGAAGATTTAAATTTAAGAAAAAGAGAGAGAAAACACTATTCTAGAATTTTAGAATTTTCTTTCTAAAGGAAATTTCAGATTAATACGTCAGCATGATGTCAGCAAGAGAAAAAGAATTTTGGCCAGAATTAAATTTGTAAAGAAAATAAAATTCAAACACTGGCAAGTAGGCCCATGGTCTATAAACCAAGTCCATTGGGAAAAGGGTTACGGCGCACCAAGTTCACAGAACAGGAACTGACAAGTGGGACCGACTTGGCAGCGACACGGCTCATGGTGAACTGAGTCCACACGCTAGGGCTTGGCCTCGGGATGACACAGACATCCACGTGGGTAGCTAGGGTTGAGGTGTCGCTGAGGTGGACTCTAGGTGGTAGACACGCGGCGCTGAGGTGCTGAGGTGGTTGCTGACCTGGCGACTGACATCGACAACAGACATGGCGACAGCACACGGTGACCGAAGGTCGACGGCAAGCGGCGGTGCAACTCCGGCGACGGTGGAACTGGCGAACAACGGCGACTCAGGGGGCGCAAATGGGCGCAAAAGAACGAGGGCACGACAGTGAACTCACCAGGATTTGCGCTGGAATGAGAGGATGACGGAGGCGACCAGCGGCGAAAGATGAGTGGCAGTGGCGCTACAGTCTTCAGTGGAAACGAGGCTTCGGCGGTGCTCTGACGAAACAAAGGGGAGGGCGAAGTAGATCCAGATGATGAAATCCTGACGACGATGAAGACGAAGCTCGAGGTCCACTAGCGGCGGCAGAAAATAATGATGATGGCGACAGTCTTGAATCTTTGCTCCTGGCGACTTGGCAACGATTTCGAGGGCGACGGCTAGGGCTACAGGTGCGATGTAGAAAATGAGGGGTGTGGCGAGGTTAAAAAGGCGACGACGAGGAGATTGGAACAAACACGGCGGTGAAGCCACATCGGAGACAGAGACAGCGCGGACTCCACTAACAGGTTGGACCCACACGTCAGCAGGAGCGAGAGCGAACGTGGGCGCGACGTGTGGTAGCGCGGATGAGGCAGGCTAGGCCGCGATGAGTTGGGCCGAACGGTGTACAGGACTGGGCCAAGGGAGAAAAGAAAAATGGGTCGGTGGGAAGAAAAGAATGGGCTGGAAGAAAGAAATTGACGCGAGAGTATTTTTGGAAATTCAATGGATTTCTGAATTTTAGAAAAGGGATTAAATAAAACCGAGCTCAAAGAAATAGCTAACAAACTCCAAAAATTCCAAAAAATACTCTAAAACTCTAGGAACTCAAATAAAATTGTTTTGAATTTAATTGGCATTTAGAGTATTCACATTAAATATTTTTAATTTCTGAAAATCCAAATTAAGCTTTAACTTCACCAAGAAAATTCAAATAGTAATTTTTATTTTTAAAAGCTTCAAAAGAACTCCAAATTTGGGATGTTACATGAACCCAGTACGCCAAGCCCCTAGGCGAGAAACTATTCCCTTCGTGAAAGGCTGTCACACGGGCGAGCCTATCCACTACTTAGCGTTGTCTTGCTGCCGCCTCCATCCACCTCTCTGGTCGCCGTCACCACCTTTAGCTTGGCCATAGTGTGCCATTCCGTTTTGCCAGTCTCTGGACCTACATCATTGCCTTCTCACCGCAGGCTAGCTCGCCAAGCTCATGGCCACAGCCTCCTCTTCTCCTCTCTATTTTCCCTCTCTAACTGGCGGGCCCACTCGAGCACTATTTAGTTAACATTAATGACATCAGTTTGCGATAATTAGTCACTAACGTGTGAGGCCAGCCGATTAATTAATTAAAATATTAATTTAACAAATATTTAATATATGAGTCACTGACATGTGGGTCTTACAAACCGGTAGACGCGTTCGTGAACTCAGTTCACCGTAGACCTAACCCCACCTGTAAGCTTAATGATGCAATAAATCGGGAATTTACTTTAGAAATAAAAATATAACTTAAATTTGAAAATCCGAAACCCTAGTAGCACAGTGTTTTCTCTTTTCTTTTTCTGGATTTTCCAGCCGAACAAAATTGTTTTGCTAATAACTTTTGCATATAAACTCCAAATTAATTGAAATTTGTTTCTAAATTTTTATAAAATCATACAATTTCATAATATGTAAAAAATATATCATACAATTTCATAATATGCAAAAAAAAAATCTTACTTTTATCTCTGTTGGAATTTATTTGGCTCTTATTGGTGTTGTTTTGCTTTTATCGATTAGATACCGACGCCTTGGAAATCTCCAAAGTTGATCCAGAGCAAGATCAAGTGTTCAACGAGCAAGGCAAGCACCATCCTTTGACCATGTTGATCCCATATTTTCATTGTTATGAATGTTGTGTTCAAAATTATTATGCATGTGCATAATTTCGGTAAAAATCGCTATATTGGTAAGGTTGGTAGTTATACCCAATTATTGCACTGACCCTACTTTGATAAATTGATATCCTCATTGTTGTCACCTTAGTAATGCTATCCACTGTTGGTATAATTATTGTGGAGTTTTAGATGGAACGAATTAGTTAGATGGAACTTGTATATGTGTTCAGAGGCGGTACCTCTGTTATTTTTGTCTATCAAATGAAAACTAAAAACTTGTTTTAGATTTGGGCGAGTGTATGATGAGACCGGTGTAGCAGCACGAGACTGTGGTTTGTGATTGTCTCGCCCAAGTCGCTAATGATCGATCTATTGTGCCATGGACCCAAGTATATTCGTACAACCACACATGCCTTATGGGAGGCCCTAGCATAATAAGTTATTGTGTTATAGCAAATCAAACTGTAGGTGGCAAATTGCAGAATGCAATTGGGAGGTGCGGGCATGGTGGAGGATTCCCATGTTTGTAGGGACTTTATGAGAAACACAAAGTTTACCAACACAATGTATGAGTTCTTAGGATTTCGGAGAGCTCTCCATATATCCTAAGAATGTATCATAGCGTGGTTTGTTATTAGAACCGGTAATGTAAAAAAGCTTTGTCGTAAACTCTCAAAATGGGTATTGTCGGTACCGCGTGACATAGATGACATGGTGGGTTGTTTATGTCGAGTGGGGTAAAGTTGTACAACCCCTGCAGAGTGTAAGCCTATTCGAATAGTCGTGTCTCTGATTATGGACATCACTTGGTTATATCCCACAATAAGTAGTTTTATGTTTTGCAAAATGGTTTGGGTGGCGTATTGATAGGGAATACATGAGTAGTTGTTTCGGTAAAATGATTTTGCCACTGTTTTGATGTTATGGTAGCAAGCCACTTGTTTAATTATGCTATTTATGCTTTATTATTAATTGTAGCTTGTTAATGTCAATTGCTTTACAACTTCCGATTACAGCCTATTACTTATTATTGCAAATAAAAACTTACTTTATGCAAAATGGTGGAATTTAGAAAGATAGCCTTGCATACTATATAACTCTTGCTATAAAGTCTCGTGGAGTACAATTTTGTACGCACAATTGCTTGTTGAACATATTCAGAGGATGTGGATGACAATCCGTCGATTAGATACTTTTACGCTTCGGGTTTTGGCAATGATGACACCGGTTTCCAAGGCTTAACCAAGTTAGTTGCCTGTGGATGGGTTGATACATACTTGATAGTTTTTTGTGCCTCTTTATCGTTAATTCTGCTACAAACTTTGTTCTTTATGAACCATTTGACCGATCGGCCCATGCTTTGTAAAACCTGGTCATGTATGACTTAATTTCAGTTGTTTAATTATATCATACTACTATGTTTTATTTAAACGCATATGGATATGATATGAATGTTGTTAAATGTGTTTGCTAACTACTGATCATAGGACTAGCACAACAAACACATAAGATTTAGAAATTAAATTTTCTGGGTCCGATGCGATGTCCAAAATGATATTTTTTTGTGACGGGAAGGAGTAGTTAATTTTACACTTGCTTCGAAAAAATCTTCCCCTTCTCAACATGTTATGATCCCCAGATTATAAACAATCAAACATGGAGCGTGAACAGTGTGCACCATGCTCTCTTGCAGCTTGCATATCTTCAGCTGAAGTGGGAAGTAACAGATTATTCGCAGCTATACAATTTTTTGATGAACAAAGCAATGTCAATGCATGTATATTCAAACTGATTTTTTATGAAATTTCCAGAAGAAAGTGTAGATACAAATCTTTGGCAACCACCATTCAGCAATGCCAATAAGGTAAGATAGGTTAGCTGAAATTTTTTTGACAGCTGAAAAGTACTGTTTCTACAGATATTTTGTTGCACGAAGTTCAGATCAGTAAGAAGTCCGGGTCATTAAGAGAAAATTTGAAGAGAAACATAACCTCAGCTGAGATTTACAATTACGCCGGTAGATGTGTCCTAGAGATGCAAACCCTCACCTTTCTAACCGTTTTTGAGATATGCAGCAATTAAGGAAGTAAGTTCTGTTACAGGAGTTTCCCCCTGTAAACAGAGATATAGAGCTTCTTGCAGATTACAAGAGCTCCCAATCATCCTCCAGGCCATCTAATGAAGAAACTGATTGACATCTGACATTCCCCACTTCCTGTGATCTAACAGGGACGGTCTGATGCACATTCATATCCTCCTTCGACCACCAGAGTTTATTTGACAAGCTCCTCAAATATTTTCTGCAAGGAGTGAGAACATCAGTTGCTATCCTTTTGCAGAGAAAGCCATAAATAACAAGATGTCAAGATTGATCATAACAGCAAGATTGGCATAAATGAGACAGTTGTTTAATAATACAACATTATTCCCATAATTTTTCGAGCAAGTGTAAGAAATAAATTCAGAAAGGATAACAGTGGGTTGAAAGAAGAGCTCTGCCTAGTTAAATTTACACGAAAAGGGCTTGATGCTGTAATTGCATTAATCTATCACCACCTCAATTCTTTTTCAGTACTACCACAGTACCACCATATTTCAAATACTAGTACCTTGAATAAAGTGTTTTTTGGTTTTGTGATTTTTCATCCCCTCCTGGTCATCTTGGGGGTCTATATCAACATATTGCATGATGTCATCCAACTTAATTGTATCATCAGTAGCATTGAACACATCTGCACTCAAGTCATGTGAGATTGTCCCACTAGACAAATCCATTATGTTACCTATTTAGCACACAGAAGCATGATATTATTCACTGTAAGTTAAGATGGCTCAGGATAATTTTGCCGTTATTTGTATTTTTTTTAAGCGCGTTTAAATATAGTGGAAAAAATATAGAGTCATGTGACACATTTCAAAATTAAAAAAGGTACAAACCATGTTTTGTTGATTCTTCAGAGTCATTTGCACTGTATAATTCTGATTGCTCTTCACCATTTGCACTAATCTTTTCATGCAGAATTGCTCCATTACAAGCAGAAGATTCTAGCAGAATATCAATGCCAGTTGAACAATATTATTGAAATTCAGGATAAAATAACTTAAATATTTGTTAAGATGAATTTAAGTAACTTCTTTTCACTCCCTGCGTACCCCTATCATTCTACGATAAGGATGAGCTAAATGAGAAGTTCTAAACTATTTACCTGAATGTCCGGAACTGTGGAGTCCAACTTGCTCCAACACTTTATATGTGCTCACTTGATGAAATACACAATCATGGAATATTGTGGTTGGTTCTGTCAGGACATGTACATCATTTACATCAAAATAAATATATCAATAAATCGAAATATTGATGGCAGAAGCCAGAAGGTGGACAACAGATGTAACTATGGATATTAAGTACAATTTGGCTACATAATTATGGTAAAAGTACACTACAGTTGATATTGAAAGGCCTCTATGATCTGAGGAATAAGATAAGAAAAGCTAAATCCAAACCAGGAGTGCAGCTGTCTGAGGGCTTCTCTGAATTGCATAAAATAACTTCCTCCTTGATGCTAACAGTTTTCCCAAGTGAAATGGCATCTTCAGAAGTGCAGCTGTCTGAGGGCAAAAGAAAATAACAATATGGTGAAATAATTAGTTAGGCAAAAAAAATATGATGACGAGAACAGAAGTGCCCATTAGAGCAATAGATACCACATATTTCAGTTATTGAGGTGTCCTCTGGCAACATGCACTGATCATTTACTTCGATATGACCCCCTTCAGATGAAGTGTTTTCTGAGCAATAAATACAAAAGCTAAATGACAAGGAAGAATAACTGGGTCAGCAATCTAACCAATCTCACATATCATCAAGGACAAACCTGGAAATTTTGTTGAAAATGATTCAGTTTCATGAGCATCAGTACCAATTGAGCCCATAAAACTATCTTCTTCCGTAATGAGAGATGTAGGAGGACTGGAGAATTCTTCATCAGGATCAACCAGCTCCATTTTAACAGATGTTGACGAAGATCCAGTGATGACATTGTTACTAGATGGATCCTTTAATGTCCCATGGCCTTTATTTGGCACTTCATCATCGGGAAGGGGAGAACAAATCAATGCATGGATATCCTCAACAAACCCAACAGCTTTATCATGAGCAGAATTGAGATACTTAATTGGTAACTGTCCAAACATAAGAAAAGTCACTACCAAAGCATTGTCAAAAAATCCTATCTGCCGCTAGAATATCTGCTTATAGGAATAAAATTAAGATAACCATGTTAAAGTGTGAAATTATGAGAAAACTACCTCCATGAACTTTTTCATATTTTCCCCAAACCCGTCAAAATTGATGCCCGTGCCAAATCCACCCATAAGTGATTGGCTCTTCGTGTCAACAAAAGGACAGAAATATCCTGTTTCTGAGTTGAATGATGTAAATTCAATATTTGTGGATATCATGGGGATATGCTCATGATCTTAGGATGATGTGACAATTGGCAATGACATTGAAGGTTTGCGGAAACACACGTTTTCGGCAAAGTTCGATTCTTTGTCGAGCTTGAGACGTCGAGACCGGCGGTGGCGGCGACCAGCCTTGGGCGGTCGACCGCCACATCCGGCGGTCCGACCGGTTTTGCCGCGTAAGGCGGGCGGTCCGACCGGCCAATGGTTGGCGGTCTGACCGGCAAGGGGAGCGGTCTGACCGGCCATGCTGGCGGTCTGACCGGTTTTGACTTAAGTCGCTGGCCTTCTAGGAAGCGATGTGTTGGTTGTTAGGTCAATCTCATGGGTGTCAGTGCATATGTGTTGCATGATGCATGTTTTGACTAACGTGGGTCAAGTTGTGAAGAATTTGTTCCCGGATTCGATTTGCTTGTCTATTGTTGTGCAGGTTGCTTGGTTGTCAACGACGGTCAACGGCGAGGATGATCAGGACTAGGCTGGAAGAGCTGAGGTTCAGAACGATCGACGATGCCGGGTGAGGTCATTGGACTCAAGCATGGTGCAAGATGGACAAAGGTGACCGAACGGGCAGTTCGGTGCGACTGATTGGATCAAGCGGCGCGGGAGTCGGTGCAAGTGCCATGGTGGTTTCGGTGGGAGTCGGATGAGAGAGACTTGCCGACATGATGAGAACCGTTGGATCAACCTACACGTGGCGGAGCATGCGACTGCTTCGCGAAGATTGGACTCGGTCTTTGAAGAAGGGCCGAGAAGGGGTATTTTGGTAATCTTACCAAATACCTCCTTGGTTACCTTTTGTCAACCCGCGGCGCCAGACGGTGCGTGGAGAAGTGGATTAGGTCAAGAGGAGATGAAGACGGCGCTTTAAAATGCGTGCGTGTGTGACCCGTTTGTGTTCGGCCTTAACGGGAGCCCATTAGGGAAACTCTTCTAGAAGGTCTAAGCCTCCACTATAAATAGAGGAGGGAGGTGGCTGCACCCCCTCAACCCTTTCATTGTTTTTGAAACCCTAATTTGCTTAGGGAGAGGATTAGTGGAGATTAGGGTTCTAGAGAGTTGGATTTGATTTTGTGTTCATGTATTGAGTCTTTGTCCTCCATTGATGGAGTGGCTGTAAACCAATACCATATCAAATTAATCCAAAGAAAGTTCTCTCAAAGATGAATCTATTTGCTTTCTTTCTCTCTATTTGGTGATTTGTGGTCTTTCTTTGATCCGCGAGTTTTTGGTCGGTTTCTTGTCGTGTTCTAACTTGCTGCAGTATGTGGGAACCCATGTAGGGTCTTCTTGATCATCAATCATCCACGAGCAAGTCTCTAGATCATATTTTGATTTTGGCTCGGTTTTGGAGCACACTTCGTTCAAACTGAAAAAGATAGGAACTTTGTCAAGGATCTTCACGATCATCGCATGGAATAGGTTCCTGATATCCTTAGGAAGGTGTATTCCAAGTTTCGTGAAGTTTGGAGTTACGGATCAAAAGTTACATCAATTTTTGTTTTCGTTTTTCAGGTTGTGTACTATTCATCTGTCTGATTTTACTGTTCACTGGTCTGACCGTTGGTACTATTTATTAGGCTGATTCTTGTGTTTTTTATCATTTTTTTGGGGGATTGAAGGAGATTTAGTACAAGTCTTCCGCTGTGCTTATATAAATTGATCTTCGTAGTTTCTATAGCTATGGGAGTCAATATCATGTTTGAATCCGTTCTTGAACAAAAATTGATTGAGCTCCTATTCACCCCCCTCTAGTCGCCTTTTCGGTCCAACAAGTGGTATCAGAGCCCGGTTAGTTCAATCTTGATCTTAACCGGTCACTAAACTTGGCGATGGATAAGTACTCCTCCAAACCGCATATCTTCGATGGGCACGACTATGCCTATTGGAAGAATCGCATGCGTGTCTTTCTTCAGAGTGAAGGACGAGGTGTATGGGAGGTTGTTCGAGCTCCGCTCATCTTGCCTGAGGTTGATACGCCGGCTTATGAAGCCCTCTTGGCTAACGACCATAAGGCAAAGAACCTTCTGTATGGTGGGCTTCGTAGACAGGAGTACGATAGGATTTGCAATCTCGAGACCGCACATGAGATTTGGAAGACCCTCGAAACCTATCATGTGGGTTCTTCCCAAATCAAGCAAGTGCGTCAGACGGTCTATAAAAGAGAATATAATAAATTCGAGATGCGTCCTGGAGATAGCATCGATGACATTTTCAGTCGTTTTAACACAGTGATAAATTAGATGAAGGTTGTTGGTATTGAATATACCCAATCTGAAAATGTCACCCATCTCCTGGCTGCAATCAACACCAGGGAATGGGAGATAAAGGCTACCGCCATTCAGGAAAATGTCAACTTCTCTGATCTGACTTTGGAGCTGCTCTATAGCAAACTCAAGACTCATGAGATACAGAGGGGTGACCATTCTAAGAAGGATAACATGGCTTTGGTAGCAGACCCACTCAAGAGAGCCTCTGATGGGTCATTTGAGTCTTCTTTTGGATTTCTCTTGCTTCTTTATCTGCAATCCAAGAAGAGGATCTTGAAAGTATTCCTGAGCCCGAGATGCCACTTTTGATTAAGAAGTTCACACAGGCCTACAACAATATGATAAACAAAAAGAGAGGCGGCCATGTGACTTGTTATGAGTGTGGAGAGCTTAATCACATCCGGACAAATTGCCCCAAGCTGAAAGGGAAGAGCAACCACAAGGATGAAAAGCCAGCTTGGGAGAAGCCTGAGGGATGCAAGTCTAAGTTTGATGATGCCAAGCTCAGGAAGGCTGCTCACCGAGTTCTTGCCGCTCTTGGAGATCGATCCTTGAGCGATGTGGACTCCGGGAGCGAGGAGGACAAGGAAGAGGAGCTCCCTCAAGACAAGAAGGGAAAGGTCAACGACTTCACAGGCATGTGCTTCATGGCTGACTCCGACGACATCGATGACAACAATGAGGTATCTCCCTCCTATGATGTTCTCTTTGCTAGATGCGAAACTGTCTATGAGCAAATGCTAGGTCAGAAAAAAGTCTTAAAATTTATCATGACTAGGAATGAGGAGTTAGAGTCACAAGTAGATAAACTCACATTAGAACTTGTGAATGCTAAGAGTCTTGAATCTGATGAATGTTCATCCTGCCATACTTTACATTCTGAATTTGCTAAACTACAATCTGCTCATAATATTGCTTTGCAACAACTTGAAAGTGCCAGGACTCAGCTAATTGAAGTTAAATCTGCTCCTTGTGAAAAATATTTAGAGTCTAGCAAGTTGGTTGTTTCTGACGTGGTTGAATCTAGCTTTTGCTCTGTCTGCTTAGAACGTGAACGTGAAGTACATGATGTTGTAGAAACAGCTATAGCTAAATATGTCAACCTTAAGGACAGTATTAATTCTGTTACTTGTGCTTCATGTGAAGCTCTTAAGCTTGAAGTTGCTCTTTATAAGAAGAGGCTTAACGCTAAAACTTGTGATTCATGTGTTAATTTTGGAAAAGAAATTGCTTACCTTAAGGACACATTAGAAAGATTCTCTAAAGGTAAGAAATAGTTAAACATGATTCTTGACAAGTCAAAAACTCCTTATAAGAAGCAAGGGTTAGAATACAACTTTGCCCAGGACAAATCTAATGACATTCAAATTTTAAAAAATGGCTTAGTTGAATTTGATACCCAACCTGCAAAGATCACTTTCAAATCTGTAGGTTTTGCCCAACCATCTGTTCAGTCAAAAGGTGCTTCTCCCAGTGGTACCAAATACCATTGCACCTATTGCAAGAAGGATGGGCATTTGGTTGAGTTATGTTGGCGTAGGTTGAAAAATGCTAGGAAAAATCTTGCTAGAATGTCATCTAATCAACCTAGAGCTTTTGTGAGACATCGTAATTTAGAAAGGAAGAAACCTGGTCTAGGATTTGTTTCACATGCTAATCATTCTCATGCTCCTAAACAGGATAACTCTCATGTTAGAGTAACCATTGCTCATAACAGAATTTCAAATAGAATCAAGGATAGCACTTCTGCTTTGCATACTACTCGCAGACGTGTGTCTCAGTACTGGGTTCCCAAGTCATGTTTAGCTAACCCTAGTATTGAGACACATCGTTCTTTTGTGCCTTGATTTTCAGGATCGCCGCGGAAGGAAGGACATGTGGTTCGTCGACTCCGGCTGTTCACGCCACATGACCGGAGACTCAAAATGGTTCACCTCCTTCACGCGGTCGATAGGTGATGTCTTCATCACCTTTGGAGACAATACTCAAGGGCGGATTGAAGGAACGGGATCAATCAGGGTGAACGACAACTTCATCTTAAAGGACGTCGCCCTTGTGGACAAGCTCAGGTTTAACTTACTCTCTGTCTCACAGCTTCTTGATGATGGCTATGAGACTATATTTAAGAAAAATACTTGTCGGGTGCTTGATTCAGTTGGTGAGCTCGTTTTTGGGATTTATAGAGCTACTAGGATCTTTGGAGCTGATTTTTCTGAATCTCTTGCTAGTTCTCTTAAATGTTTGATTATACCTTCTTCTGAGTTCTAGCTTTGGCACCGACGTTTGAGGCACATTGGTTTTGATCATCTGACGTGGGTTAGCAACCTTGATCTCATGAGAGGTTTGCCCAAACTCAAAGCCATCAAGGATGCTGTATGTGCACACTGTAGGCATGGCAAGCAAGTTGCCGCCTCACACCCTTCAGTGACTATGGTCATGACTGACGGACCGGGACAGTTGCTTCATATGGATACTGTTGGTCCTGCTAGGGTTCGGTCAATCGGTGGCAAATGGTACATTCTTGTCATAGTCGACGATTTTTCGAGATACACTTGGGTGTTCTTTCTTGCTTCGAAGGATGAAGCTTTTGGTCATTATCATGATCTTGTTCTTCGTTTGTCTTCTGAACTTCCGGGTGCCTTGAGAGCGATTCGCAGTGATAATAGCACGGAGTTCAAGAATGCCTCGTTTGCCTCTTTTTGTGCTGAGCGCGGAATTAAGCATCAGTTCTCTTCTCCACACGTCTCTCAACAAAATGGCGTTGTGGAAAGGAAGAACAGAACCTTAGTCGAGATGGCTAGGACGATGCTAGATGAGTATAGTACTCCGAGGAGGTTTTGGGCCGAAGCTATTGCTACAGCTTGCCATATTTCAAACCGTGTCTTCTTGAGACCATCTTTGGGCAAGACTACTTATGAGCTTCGATTTGGTAGAAAACCCTCTGTTTCTCACCGAGTTTTTGGATCTAAGTGTTTCATTCTCAAGACAGAAAACTTAGATAAATTTGAATCAAGAACTTTTTATGGTTTATTTCTGGGTTATCCTGCACATTCGAGGGGTTTTCGGGTTTTTAATGTTGAAACTAACATTGTCCAGGAGACATGCAATGTCACTTTTGATGAGACTAGCCCTGGAGCTAGATCCGATGTTTCTGTGACTTACAGTGTGAGAGCATTTTGTTGAAGAAGATGAGGATGAACTTGATAACGCTCCTCCACATTGTCGATGTTCTGTCCAAGCCGCCAAGCTCCAGAACCTGCTACGACTGCTTCACCTCCAATTGAGGCTCCTGCCGCATCTTCTTCATCAGCAGTACCTGCGGAGGTCGAAGAGATGTTGTCTCCCCCGAGCACTCCACTTCACATTCAGAGGCGTCATCCTCCGGATCAGATGATTGATAATCTTCATGAGCGAGTCACTCGCTCCAGGTATCACGATCCGAGTCTCTACTCTCATTCTGCATTTGTTGCTTCTTTCGAACCCCGCGATATATCACATGCTTTATCTGATTCTAGTTGGATCAATGCCATGCATGAGGAGTTAGAGAATTTTGAGAGGAACAAGATCTGGAACCTAGTAGAGCCTCCTAGTGGTCATAATGTGATAGGAACCCGTTGGGTGTTCAAAAATAAACAAAATGAGGATGGTTCTGTGGTTAGAAACAAGGCTAGGTTGGTAGCTCAGGGTTTTAGCCAAATCGAGGGATTAGATTTTGATGAGACATTTGCTCCTGTTGCTAGACTAGAAGTCATTCGCATTCTGCTTGCATTTGCTGCGTCTAAGGGTTTTAGGCTGTATCAGATAGATGTCAAGAGTGCTTTTCTGAATGGTTTTATAGAGGAGGAAGTGTATGTTAGACAACCCCCAGGCTTTGAGGATCCCAAACATCCACATCATGTTTTCAAGCTATCCAAAGCCTTGTATGGTCTTAAGCAAGCCCCTAGAGCCTGGTATGACAGACTTAAAACTTTTCTGCTTAAGAATGACTTTGAGATGGGAAAGGTAGACAAGACTCTGTTCATTCTTAGGCGTGGCAATGACTTCCTGCTTGCTCAGATTTATGTAGATGATATTATCTTTGGTGGTTCTTCTCATGCTCTTGTTTCCAGTTTTTCTGAGTCCATGTCCAGGGAATTTGAGATGAGTATGATGGGAGAACTCAACTACTTTTTGGGGCTTCAAATCAAGAAATGCAAGGAATGGATCTTCATCCATCAGACGAAGTACACCAAGGATCTGCTCAAGCGTTTGAGATGGTGATCGCAAGCGATCGCCACTCCCATGGCGACTTGATCGCTTTGGATCCGGATGAGGAAGGAGAAGCCGTGGATCAACGCGAGTACCGCAAAGCATGATCGACTCCCTCTTGTACTGATGACCTCAAGACCGGACATCCACTTCGCGTGCCTGCGTGCGAGGTTTCGCATCTCCGAGGACTTCCCATCAGAATGATCTAGTTCTTTGGCTTGCTAGAATTATCATGCTTTCACATGTGTAGCTAAGTCCTTGCTAAATGAGTTAGAGCTTTGAGACAACAAACTAAAAGCGTAATTTGTGGATCTTTTAGCTAGTTACTGTCAGTGATCTGTTGTGACATTGGCCTTGTCAAAATTGCTTTGTTAGCTCTTGAATCTAAGATTGCGCATCTGTTGAGCTTCTTGTTCTTTTAAGAATCTAAAATTGCTCTTGTAAACAATGAAAAATGATCTCTTTTGTGCGAAAAAACGATCTCACCAATTCTTTCTCGTGAGACGGCTTTCCATTGCACAAGACATAAACTCGAGGGAGTTTTGGATGACCTAGACCACTCTTTTAAGCTTTTTGTGCTTGAGATGGTGTGACAGGCTGAGATCTAGCACATGACTAAGAAAATAAATTATCAAAGTTGGTTGAAGCTTAGGAAGAGATGTAGATGACTCCTAGTCTAGGATCTCCTTCACTAAGATAGCCTCTTATCAACTTCAATATTCATTGCAAATTTTTTTAAAAAAATGAGCGATTGAGACAATTTGAGCAAAATGATTCAATTCTAGGTTTTGTCTCTTAGGTGATCTTTATTAACTGGATCTCACATTGACATTACGACAAGGTCATTATCACCTTAGGATCCTGTTGATGAACTTGCTAGATTTGAAGCTTTGCTTAAAATGCTATAATTCATTGCTTCATATTGAGCCTTCTAGCTTTAGCTTTGTTATATATGTCTTATCATGATCTTGCTAGCGTTTCGGTGATATGTTGTTTGTGCAATATTAGAAATGCTAGCTTGTTCTTTTGGGTAATCTCAAAGCTTCTTACGATCAAAAATTGAAAAATAAAAAAATGATAAACCACTCCATTGCATTTCATGCTGCTACTTCTTATGTTTTCCTCATTACGCATTTGTTATCTCGGACGAGAGGAAGGCGTGATTCCTTCATGATTCCATTGTCAAAGGGGAAAGATATTTGAGATGTATAAAGGAGAAGATATAAAAGTGTTAAAGGAGAAAATTGGAGAATTTGAAATTTTATGAAATCGAGGATCATAGTGACGGGGTTTCATATTTGCATTCGTTTGATCTTATTGCCATTTGAACTTGAATTGTAATTCATGATCCTCACGATGATCAAAGGTCATATTGAGCAGTTCTTTCATATGGACCTTAAGTGAGATTTTGTCGATTCTCGGAATTTGAAGCTTTCATGCTTTCTTTTGCCTTATCTCACTTGCCTATACTATTCTGAAGCCAGCTTGGTCATTTTCATTGCTTTCTGTTGCATATGGACCAAGTTGTGCCTTTGCGCGAAAATATCGAGTTTTTACTTTTCAAACCTCAAAATTTGCTTTTGTTGGAGATTGTCAATGTGTTCACCAAGGGGGAGATTGTGGATATCATGGGGATATGCTCATGATCTTAGGATGATGTGATAATTGACAATGACATTGAAGGTTTGCGGAAACACCCGTTTTCGGCAAAGTTCAGTTGCTGTCAGGCTTCAGGCGGTCAAACCGGCTAGGGTGGCGGTCAGACCGGCCTTGTGGCGGTCAGACCAGCCACCTCGGCAATCCGACAGTTTGCTTGAGCGTAAGGGTGGCGGTCGGCCGGCCAATGGTTGTGATCGGCCGGCAAGAGGAGTGTCGGCCGGCCATCTTGGCGATCGATCGGTTTTGACTTAAGTCGTGCCTTCTAAGCGGCGATGTGTTGTTGTTAGGTCAATCTCATGGGTGTCAATGCATATGTGTTGCATGATGTATGTTTTGACTAACGTGGGTCAAGTTGTGAAGAACTTGTTCCGGATTCGATTTGCTTGTCTATTGTTGTGCGAGTTGCTTGGTGGTCAGCGGCGATCAGGCGAGATGATCGGGACTAGTTTGGAAGAAGTGAGGTTTAGAGCGATTGGCGATGCGGGTGAGGTTATTGGACTCAAGCATGGTGCAAGATGGAGAAAGGTGACGAGCAGACGATTCGGTCGGCTGGTTGGATCAAGCGGCACGGAAGTCGAGTGCAAGTGCCATGGTGGTTTCGGTGGGAGCGGATGGGAGAGACTTGCCGATATAATGAGGCGTTGGATCAACCTACCGCGTTGCGGGCATGCTCTGCCGCGAAGATTGGACTTGGTCTTTGAAGAATGGCGAGAAAGGTATTTTGGTAATCTTACAAATACCGCCTTGATTACCTTTGCCAACCAGCGGCGTAAGGCGGTGCGTGGAGAAGCGGATTAGGTCAAGAGGAGATGAAGGCGCTTTAAAATACGTGCGTGTGTGACCCGTTTGTGTTGGGCCTTAGCGGGAGCCTATTGGAAACTCTTCTAGAAGGTCTAAGCCTCCACTATAAATAGAGGAGGAGGTGGTGCACCCTCAACCCTTTCATTGTTTTGAAACCCTAGTTTGCTTAAGGAGAGTTAGTGGAGATTAGGGTTCTAGAATTAGTGGAGATTAGGGTTCTAGAGAGTTGGATTTGATTTTGTGCTCATGTATTGAGTTTTGTCCTTCATTGATGGAGTGGCTAAACCAATACCATATCAAATCAATCCAAAAAGTTCTTTGAAAGATGAGTCTATTTGCTTTCTTTCTCTTTATTTGGTGATTTGTGGTCTTTCTTTGATCCGCGAGTTTTGGTTGGTTTCTTGCGTGATCTAACTTGCTGCGTATGTGGAACCCATCTAGAGTCTTCTTGATCATCAATCATCCACGAGCAAGTCTCTAGATCATATTTCGATTTTGGCTCGGTTTTGGAGCACATTTCGTTCAAACTGAAAAGATAGGAACTTTGGTAAGAATCTTCACGATCGTGCGCATGGAATAGGTTCTGATATCCTTAGGAAGGTGTGTTCCAAGTTTCGTGAAGTTTGGATTCTGGATCAAAGTTACATCAATTTTGTTTTCGTTTTTAAATTTTTTACTATTTATCATGCGTTTTCTTGTTCCTTTGAGTGCCAGTGGTATTGTTCATTAAGTGATTCTTGTGTTTTGATCATTTCTTTTGGGGATTGAAGGAGATTCAATACAAGTCTTCATTGTGCTTATATATATTGATCTTCGTAGTTTCTATAGCTATAGGAGTCAATATCATGTTTGAATCTGTTCTTGAAGCAAAAATTGATTGAGCTCCTATTCAACCCCTCTAATCGCCTTTTCGGTCCAACAATATTAGTTACAAAAAACACTAAAGTGTCCCACGTGATTGTACATTAGCATACCGCCTTTCTAAATATTCTATCAAGGTTCTAGAAATCGAGTTGATCATATTCATAGCCAACCCGACCATCGATCGATCGGTGGTTCACGATACACACGATTCGATGTACATGATTTACATTGAATAATTGATTTATACTAACTTTTGAATGTCTACAAAACACATGTTCTTGTTGAGAGTAAAGTCTGTAAGTCGGTTGCCACTTACCACTAATGACCAACCGACTACCATTATGATTGACTCTTGGTGGTTGAGGACTAAAACATTAATAAATCTCTTTGAAACAACGATCGTAACCACGGTATTTAACCTAACAACCTGTGCCAAAAAATATCAAATAAGTTGATAGATCAAAATTAATGGAAGAATGTTGTCGGTGTGGCCATGTGATTAGGATAAAATTGACACGGAAATTTGTAATCACAATCTGTACATAAGGATGATTTACGAGAACGGGGTTGATTACATCAGATTTCTAGGTGGATTTGAAATAATTATCCTATTGGCTAATTCCTATTAAGATTTAGAAAGCGGAGATCGATTATTTACCACTTTGCAAGATGTCTAAATTCATGATTAGTTACTCATATGTCTATATGACATGTGACTTTGGGACCACATGTCATAAACATGTGAAATGGCAAGTCGAATTCAACATATTTGGAGTGACAAATAATCAAATATTCCTTAATACTAGTATTAATTTTACGCAAGGTGCAACAAAAACGTCCAAACAACATAGCTTGTCAAAATCCAAAGGCTGTGTTGGCAATCATCTGAGCAAAAGACTAGAAAAATCACAAACGTCGTAAAGACATATAGTGTGTGCCGCAACACGAGGAATACATGATAGTTCATGCCCTTGAGAGACAGCTGAGTGCAAGATCGAATTTGCAATGACACTTGTACTTGGACCTCAAAACAAATTCTAGCACAAATTCAGGGGCGGACCTAACGTGGGGCATGGGGTTGAGTTGAACCCCTCAAACTTTTGGAAATAAACTGCTACTGGTGCACCACCACGCAGCAAACAAATCAGCAGCAAACTGCATGCATTGGAGCTTCCATCCCAGAAAGAAAGATTTGGACGAGATTGCTCACAGCGAAAAGATCCCGGAAAAAACTGGCTCTAAGAACAACAATCCAAGCAAGCTAGGGCTTCCTTACCAGGAAAGAAGAAATCAATCAAGTCGGATATGCGGTCAGGCTAGATGATGTTCGCGTGAGAATTTGAGCAGGCAGGAAGCCAATTGTTGGAATTTTCCTATTCCTTGCTCTGTTTTCCTCGGTTCAAGAGCACCCCACTCAACATTGAGCCCGAATGCTACTAAAATTAAATTAAACTAAGCTAAACTAAGACCAATTACAAAATCTCGACAAAACCTCCTTTGTATAGTCGCCTATACCGAGGTTCCAACAATTGATCAAGGCATTTATCAATATAATCATAATCAAGTTCATTCAAGCGTGTAGAATAATATCATAAACATAACCAAAACTTTCTATTCTCATTATTACAGATTAACTCAAACTCAAACTATCCATAGCTTCTAACAATAAACATAACATTTAACAATAATTTCATAATCCAATTCACTCATGCATAAGAGATAATCATATGAATGTAATCAAATTAACACTATTCTCATAACCATAATCGAATCATAAAACCACCATGGGTATTTCTCAATGTCTATTTATTCTTATATGAAGCTAAATGACAATTGCTTTAATGTTGTGAGGTAGTGCGTGCTTTCCAATTCATCTACTCCTCCCATGCATGCCAGTCTTGCAGTTGTACCTAAAACACATCAAAGCAAGAGTGAGCCCAAAGACTCAGCAAGTACCAACAAGGCTAAGCAAGTTAACATTCATAGCATCAATAATCCAAGATAAACAATGCACCAGAGTAAAGCCCTCATGCTCATGTGAATGCAACCAATGCAATGCACCTTTTAACTTTATCTCTTTTCGCATTTTACCGTGTCATGCGGTATACAACCGTCATTGTGTACCCTTGCTCGTGCCCTCCGCACAGGGACCAAAAGCCTATACACCACATGTATAGGGACCTTTGCCCATCATCTGAATGATGGGGACCTCTTTGCTCATAGCCCACATTGCACCAATGTGGGGACCTCAAGCCCGTCAATACATGACGGGGACCTCAACGAAATGCATGCTTGGTCACCACGTGACCAAGCTTCAGCATGATCTCAATATGCACATGCACAACATCTATTCATCATCAATATACCAAGTACAATAACAACGGACATAAATAAATCATAATCATACTTGGAGCATTCACCAATCTCAATATAAACATCATGCCAACAACCTTACTTCGCTATCATATATCAAAAACATGCATGTATGACCAAGTCTCCAACACGATTGGAACATGCAATTGCTCCATGCCCACGTCTTTCATATACACGAATTTAACATGTACATAACAACATGTATGATTTAGCAACGCTCAAGGAAACTTTAACCATAGCTTGCATTCATCAAGAAAAAGGCAATATCATTACGCTAACATTCGTGCAAGGCTACAACAAGCAATCACCACAATCATATCAAACAACCGAAATACGCTATAACCCGAATACTTGCCTCAACCGTGCGAGCGGCGGGCGGACGAAGTGGGTGCTGCCCTTGGAATCTCGCTGCCACCTGGACAAGAAGATAACCCCAAACTAAGACTAGCATACTGGACCAAAATCATACATCACATTACAATCGAAATCGCTAATCTTCTTATCACGTCTAGCTTTTCTAATTTCTAGCGATCGGTCACTGCGGACAGCAGACTTCAAAAATTCATAACTTTCTGCTCAGGAGTCCAAATAGGATGATCTTGGACAATCTGAAAAGGTAATTGAAATGTCTAAATAAACTTAGTTGGGAGACCCTCTGATTCGGCCATCTACCAGACCTACCAATCTATTTAATCAGAGCAAATAATTCACGTCGGGTTTCTGGACAGCGACAAAGAAACTATCATAACTTTCTCTACGATCGTCCAAATTCAGTGATCTTTAGTTTTCCTGAAAGCTAAGAGGATTAGCCTCATTTTTTGTTATGGTGAGACCCTCTGGAAACCCCTCTAAATACGCGCTTCTATCAGGTTAACTAACACTAGAAAATCTGCTTCTCTCCAGAAACACAGAAGTACTAATAAATTCATAACTTTGGCTACCGAAGTCCAAATGACTTGATTCTTGTCGGCAATGAAAGGTAACTACGATAGCTACAACTTTCTAGGAGACACCCAGACCCAAATCTGCCTCTAACTTAATCAAAACCGACAAACTTCCCTGCTGCAGAATAGCGACGAACTGGCATCCGAAAATTACACAACTAGAAAACGACCTAAAACAAAGAACCATGGGTTACCCTTGCCGAAACGAAGAGAGCACACAGCGGGGACGAAGACCACAACGATTCCGCTGCGGATCCCTTCTTCTCCCTCTTCTTCCCTTCTCTTCTTCCCCTCCTTTCTCTTCTTTTCTCCTTCTTCTTCCTCCTTGGCCGGCTGCAAGGGAGCTCCTACTCCACCTTGGACAGCAGCAATGGAGGTGATGGGGAGATGGGGAGGCGCAAGGGAGGGTGGAAGGGAGGTGGAGAGGTGGGGAGGTGGGGAGAGGGGAGAGGGGCGGCCGGTTGGGGGTGGGAGGGGAAAGGGGAGGAGGAAGGGGCTAGGGTTTGGGAGGAAGCCCCCTTGGCTGGCCACCATCATGGGCCTTGGCCCAGGCCCAAGTTGCCGCAAAATTGCTCTTTCCCCTCTAAAACTGCTGCCCGACAACATACTAATTAGTCCTTCCGACGTTCCGTTTGATCGTTCCCGATTAATCGATCTCTCCGAAATAAAATTAATCTTCCTCGATTCAAACCTTAACTCACTTTCGGATATTACATTCTACCCCCTTAAGAGATTCGACCCGAATCTAAACGCCAATCTTCCGACGAAAACCACGACTAGAACTTAACAACAGATACCAATGCGATCAACTCTTACTAAACTCGCTCACGTGAGACTTCAACTCTCAAGTGACCTCTCTCCAACGAAGAGACCACAACACCGGGGCGTAAATCGGCGTGCGTACTAACGCTCCACTCGACATTCCGGTACACTCACGGACAAGACTCGAGGTAAGACCTCACTCGATGGTTAACGGCGCAATCGAAACCTCAAACTCGGATCTCCTGTATTCACTCAACACCGAACATACAAGACGTTACGTACTCGCGCACGGACTCGAGGCGAGTCCCGCGATACGCCAACTAGCTTAAAACAACCCAATGTATCTTGGGTTAAACCTCCCAAAGATACCGAACCACACGACATGCACATAGAACACGTAACTCGTGTTCCACCGCTCAATTATACTCCTTACTAAAGCAAAAATCACCTCCTTTAACGAAAACACACAACAACAATACTCTTCCTAAACACACTCTTTTACCAGCAAAGCTCAACTGAAAAAATAAAGAACTCTCAACGCAACCAAACGTTACCAACTCGGTACTAAAAGGAGTCAAATTCAAAATCGATGATTTATCACGAAAATCTTTCCACCTTCAATTAGAAAATTTGCAAATAAACACCACGATCGCTAAAAGAGAAACCACTCAATTAACCAAATCCATCATTTCTTTTATTCTTTCTGAACCGATAAGAATCATATATACCAAAATCGAGTCAAACTCAACTTACGAAAGATATTGGTCAACAACACAAAACTCAAACGAGAATCCGAGAAACAATTCACTCCTTTGAGGAAGTATCAAATTCTCGTATCTTTTTAAGAATAAAATCTCTCTCAACTTTGGAGTTTCAGTTCATCACAAAACACACTAACTCATCTTTCTTAACTTTACATTCTCAATGTTACACTCATGTTGAAATACATCATCCACAATTCCGTATAAAGGCTCTATCGACGCCACAAACTTTATCTCAACAACTCCTCTATCTACATGATTAATTTGATAGATGACTTCCAATGCATCTCAAAATAGATTACACACGCAATCACATCTCCTCAATGTTTTAGAAATAAACAACTTGGAATTCACACTCTCACAGTCATATACTTTCTCTAAAGGGCTCTATTAATGATTATCTCACTGCTCAAACCCACCCTTAATCTACCTCCTCTACACATAATCATTGGGTGCCCCAAGTCCTAGCATAAAATTGCAAAGCCCAAATTAAACTCCAAGATTCCTACAACGAACTTCTCATATAAAGATAGGAAATCCTCGATTAAATCCAGAAATCCCATAATTCCAACATACTCTCTCATTAACATCATCATGAAAATATTTTCTTGACCAGTTTACCTTTACAAAGATTATAACCCTCGAAGGTTACTCATTTAAAGCCAAATCACTCTTGACGTTACTCAATATTTTCCATTATCCCATTAATTAACATGGCGATTTGATTACTTTGTAACCCCACTCTCATTAAACCACATCATCAAGAATAACTTTCATAGCCTCGCAATACTACCAAATTGCGATACTCTAATAAATTGATCCAGTTTTCCATACTTGCTAATTCTAATGCTCGGTCAAAAGAACACCAAATCTTGGTCTACAACTTGTTATAGGTCCTACTAGTTGCGACAACGAAATCATAGCTCCAAAGACAAATATTCTTTTCAACTCGATTCCTCTCCAAGGATTATTCCAATAAATCGATTTATTACTCCAAGCCTCTCAGACGACTTGACACCTAAGGGTTCATCAAACCATCTACTAGACCACCACTATCTAGATGCCAAGACACCACCTACGAGACTTTACAATACAGATCGGTTAACCCTTTCTTAGAAAAAGAGGCAAATAGAAGTAAGTTTCAGCTCAAAAGAAAACGTTACCACTTACAGTAGTTACAAGATCAAGAGAAACAATCAGATAAAACTGTTCTCGAAAACCAAAAGATATGTTCAAAGTTGAGGGCGCACGTCCCACATTCAGAGAATATCAAACCTCAGCCGAGAATAAAACATTGCTTTTAGAATTCGGGAAAACTCTTATGGGCAAGAACAAAAGTTTTAGACAAATTTCAATATTCTGCAAGTTATGAAACTTTACTTAAATCTCAAATACTTCCACTTTACTCGATTTTCGTTGGTTATAGCATCACCATGGCATTTCCGACAAAGAGTAATTGAAGATCACAACACCTATTCCACTTAGGAACTAATAAAACCTCTCAACACGTCACTTTGCTCTAAACAAATTCAGCTATCACATCAACATGAGGTCTGAAAGATCACAAATGCGAACTAGAAACATATTCAATTAATTAACATCCATGAGCGATCCAATCCTTTATACAAAACATTCAATATTATCATCATAATCCCTTCATCGACAATCACACTAGTAATGTAACAATACACTCTTAGCGAGACTCATCATAGCCTCTTATCCCATCATAAATTTCTCCAAAGGAAACACAAGCCACAAGGTTGAAACAAACCTATTTTAACTAGTTCATACTATCAAATGATACTTTCGCAAAGCACACTATCGAGGCCACTTACTCAATCACCAACTCAACCATTAGTGTTAGTCACACCGCTCCAACAGTCATTAACAATTGTCAATTGTATGAATCATGTATACAAATAGGGTCCTACTTACTTTGTAGTCGCGTAACCATCTGTAAACACAAAGTCAACATTTAATAATCTCATCGCTTTGTAAATGGGGTTTCACAACATGCTACCTCAACGTTCGTCTAATCTAATATACATGTTTTTAATCTAGCAATTTTGTATGATCATCAAGTAACTAGTTTACGAAAATTTCCAATCTGATATCCTCTAAAGCATCGTTCAAACACATTCTTAACATAACCATCACTAATGGGTAAGCTAACCCATAGAGATACATTACTCCATACTATCCAATAAATCTACCTGATTCCACAATCCTAACAATCAGACCAATTCATCAAAATACCACCCCTCTTAACAACTCCATTGATTCCAACTAAATATTGTCATACTCATAGTCATAACTCATCAAGAACCACTAAAGGACAACCTCCACTTATTCAACTTTCTTTGATAAGGACCTTAGTTAAGATCGATCATGCACAAACTGCGAACTTAACTTGAAACTCATAACACAACCATTAATATTCAACGCTCAAAATACCCAAAAGAGATACGTTGAGTCAAAGCCTTCATGAACTAAAGGACTTACAAAAGAAACTTTCATTAACCAAAAACATCAAGCGAATAAAATAGGTCAAGCTTTCCAATAAGAAAAACAAAACTCCCCTACAAGAGTCAATCTGGACAATTAGCAAAATTCACCAACCGCGAGAATAACTCAACGGCTGGGAAAAACAATAATTGATTTACGGGGCAAATTAAGCCAAAGGAAACACACCAAACATTTCAAAGAAACCCATCAATCGCAACCGGTTAAGAGTTGACCAAATTCAAATTCGGGAAGAGGCAACTCTTCAAAAGATTCTCACTATCGAGACTGTACTAAGATATCCGAGGTAGCACTTCCTATTCCCACCCACGAATGGTGGTGTAACTGCAAAGCCAGGTCACAACCACGACCTTAACCTCTCAACATCGATTATTCCCACTCATAATAATCATAATAATTAATTAATTAAGCGGACAAACTCAAATCATGTCAAGAATCATCAAAACGATATAACGGAACGTAAATGCAAAGATTGACCCATCCCCATCCTCGTGCTCGGTGTGTCAAACTTTTAAGTTGATTAACATTAGCAATTTTTTTATCTAGTCACCACGGACCTACAACGCGCTCGATACCAATCAGAACACCCCACTCAACATTGAGCACGGAATGCTACTAAAATTAAATTAAACTAAGCTAAACTAAGACCAATTACAAAATCTCGACAAAACCTCCTTTGTATAGTCGCCTATACCGAGGTTCCAACAATTGATCAAGGCATTTATCAATATAATCATAATCAAGTTCATTCAAGCGTGTAGAATAATATCATAAACATAACCAAAACTTTCTATTCTCATTATTACGCTTAACTTTGAAACTCAAACTATCCATAGCTTCTAACAGTAAACATAACATTTAACAATAATTTCATAATCCAATTCACTCATGCATAAGAGATAATCATATGAATGTAATCAAATTAACACTATTCTCATAACCATAATCGAATCATAAAACCACCATGGGTATTTCTCAATGGTCTATTTATTCTTATATGAAGCTAAATGACAATTGCTTTAATGTTGTGAGTAGTGCGTGCTTTCCAATTCATCTACTCCTCCCATGCATGCAGTCTTGCTGTTGTACCTAAAACACATCAAAGCAAGAGTGAGCCCAAAGACTCGACAAGTACCAACAAGGCTAAGCAAGTTAACATTCATAGCATCAATAATCCAAGATAAACAATGCACCGAGTAAAGCCCTCATGCTCATGTGAATGCAACCAATGCAATGCACCTTTTAACTTTATCTCTTTCGCATTTTACCGGTAATGCGGGGTATACAACCGTCGCTGTGTACCCTTGCCTGTGCCCTCTGGCACAGGGACCAAAAGCCTATACACCACATGTATAGGGACCTTTGCCCATCATCTGAATGATGGGGACCTCTTTGCTCATAGCCCACATTGCACCAATGTGGGGACCTCAAGCCCGTCAATACATGACGGGACCTCAACGAATGCATGCTTGGTCACCACGTGACCAAGCTTCAAAGATGATCTCAATATGCACATGCACAACATCTATTCATCATCAATATACCAAGTACAATAACAACGGACATAAATAAATCATAATCATACTTGGAGCATTCACCAATCTCAATATAAACATCATGCCAACAACCTTACTTCGCTATCATATATCAAAAACATGCATGTATGACCAAGTCTCCAACACGATTGGAACATGCAATTGCTCCATGCCCACGTCTTTCATATACACGAATTTAACATGTACATAACAACATGTATGATTTAGCAACGCTCAAGGGAAACTTTAACCATAGCTTGCATTCATCAAGAAAAAAGGCAATATCATTACGCTAACATTCGTGCAAGGCTACAACAAGCAATCACCACAATCATATCAAACAACCGAAAATACGCTATAACCCGAATACTTGCCTCAACCGTGCGGCGCGGCGGACGAAGTGGGTGCTGCCCTTGGAATCTCGCTGCCACCTGGACAAGAAGATAACCCCAAACTAAGACTAGCATACTGGACCAAAATCATACATCACATTACAATCGAAATCGCTAATCTTCTTATCACGTCTAGCTTTTCTAATTTCTAGCGATCGGTCACTGCGGACAGCAGACTTCAAAAATTCATAACTTTCTGCTCAGGAGTCCAAATAGGATGATCTTGGACAATCTGAAAAGGTAATTGAAATGTCTAAATAAACTTATTTGGGGAGACCCTCTGATTCGGCCATCTACCAGACCTACCAATCTATTTAATCAGAGCAAATAATTCACGTCGGGTTTCTGGACAGCGACAAAGAAACTATCATAACTTTCTCTACGATCGTCCAAATTCAGTGATCTTTAGTTTTCCTGAAAGCTAAGAGGATTAGCCTCATTTTTTGTTATGGTGAGACCCTCTGGAAACCCCTCTAAATACGCGCTTCTATCAGGTTAACTAACACTAGAAAATCTGCTTCTCTCCAGAAACACAGAAGTACTAATAAATTCATAACTTTGGCTACCGAAGTCCAAATGACTTGATTCTTGTCGGCAATGAAAGGTAACTACGATAGCTACAACTTTCTAGGAGACACCCAGACCCAAATCTGCCTCTAACTTAATCAAAACCGACAAACTTCCTGCTGCAGAATAGCGACGAACTGGCATCCGAAAATTACACAACTAGAAAACGACCTAAAACAAAGAACCATGGGTTACCCTTGCCGAAACGAAGAGAGCACACAGCGGGGGCGAAGACCACAACGATTCCGCTGCGGATCCCTTCTTCTCCCTCCCCGTTAGGCGTTGTCGTGTTGTATGTGTTGGAATGTGTCGGACAATGGGCGTTCGTTGTAATGCACTACATAATGCTATCATTTATTTGTCGTGCCTTTGTTACATCCTGTCATATGTTTCGTTTTTGTTTTGCTTGTTTGTACCTCTGTTTTCATTGCACACTAACTTGTTAACTCGTACCTTAGGAGATGGCGCATCCTCGAGATGATGCCACGTCTTTGCTCGACCCATGGTGGGATGGGGACACCGATGCCACGTGTGGTAGTCGGGGTTGGCCCTCAGAGCTTCATCCTTAGGAGTCCCGAGGCAGGCCTCTGGACGGCGATGCGTCCCACTACTACGGGACCGGGCTCCTTCCCATTGCACTTTGTTGTATCTACACATGTGTTTGGTTTGTGCGGCTGCGATGTCCGTGCTTTCGTGAATCGTTGGAGACCAAAGCGCACACCTTCCACTTCGGTGGGGAGAGATGGTTATTACTCTGCGGGGCGTTGCTATGCTTATGGGTCTACCCGCTGCGGGTCCTATAGTAGTGCCACTTCCCAGCGACGGTGGAAAATGCGAACTGATGGTGGCAGGTTCGGTGACCTAATCCCAGAGAACATATCAGGTGTACCACATTTCTGGCTACAATAGTACATGAGTCCGCGTGCACGCTTGTGCGAAGAGGTTATGCGAACACACTTCCTTGCCTACCTCTTGTTCTGTTTGGAAGGTGGTCTTGTTTCCTATGACTCGGGAGATTCGTGTGAGGACCGGAATATTTAACTAGTAACATAACCTCCAAATGGTTCTAGCGTTACTAATTAAACATTCTAAGCCTCGATGGTCATATGCTTCCTGAGTGCAGCATATGCACATCATCACAAAATTACACATCATTTCCATACAACATATACTACTAAGTTCAACAACGACATACATAAAGTAAAGTTATTACAAAGAGAGCCGACCGCCAAATAGAACAATATACAAGAATGGCAAATGAAGCAAAAGGTGCCATAAGATGGCTAGAACAAAAGTCGACCGGTTAGCTACACACCCACAAGGCAACGGCCGGGCATCAAGCTAGTCGCCCATGGCTACCACAACCATGACTCACAAAGTGAGGCCCCTCGAAGCTCACCTTCTTCCTCTCGCAACAAAACAATTAAGCATAGCAATCGAAAGTACAAAGATTGTCTTTGTACCACATAGGCAGACGTGTGGAATAGCGGCACCTATTCATAAACTACATGCAAGCTTATTTAGGTGGAGGTTGTATGTCTCATTTGCATGAAGCCAACTTTATTTGCAATAATGTAATACATTTTAAAAGCAAGTTTGCAAATCATTTAGTTATCAAAGTAACGATAGTAAAGATACATACAAGTAACCACACAGGTGACTATCCCAATAGTCACCACAACATAACACTATCCCCGATTGTACCACCCATCAAGTTTTAATTTAAAAGGTTGTAGTCTAACTCTTGAAAGACCTCGCTAAGCGTGTCCATAACCTAGGACGAGGCTATTCGAATAGTTTTAACCACTGAGGGGTGTACCAATGTACCCACACTTGGCACCGCCTTTAAGCCACAAAACACACTTAAAGTATCTTTGCACCGCTAAGTCCTCACGAGACTTTTCCAATATTGTGTATCAACCACGAGCTGCTCGTATGGGTAGAAACACCATACGCTGTACATTGCAAGCCGAAAGACAACAAATCCCATCACGGGTGAAGTCTTAGGACACTACAATGCTCCCAACACCATCCCTCCTGCGACCTCCTGCGACCCGAGGGCAATACACGCCAAAGTACTAAGTCAAGAGAGGTCCCATACCCTCTAATGTGGTTATGCGCTAAAATGCTTGGTTTAGTGTAACAAGATGTTAGGTCCTTGTTGACTCGGGCACCATTCGATCACAATCTAAAAATCACACCATCATACCATTGTGCCCAAGTCTAAATCATTTTGCTTTCGGTTTTAGTTTTCATAAGTAGACATGGCACAAGGTGGAAATCATAAATCATAATAAGTTTTGTGTGATCAAGGTTATCGACTGGTCGATAACCGCCATTCTACCGTAAGCTAAGCATGGCTAAGCAATTAATTCACGCAACTACTAAGTGACAAGAGCCCATCCACGAACTCTAAATCACGGCAAGTAACCTAGGCTCGGGGTAGTAGAGGATAATCATTTGCTAAGAAATGCATCTACTAGGCCAACTATTAAAACAAAGTAGCAATGCATACATAGAAGTTGTAATCAACATAAATACTTAAAATAGGGATTAACATGATCAAACCGCTTGCCTTCTTGTCGTTGCTCAAAGCTGTTGTGGAGGGTCGTTCTCGGGATTCTGCAAATGTCGAATCCTAAGCGAGAGGCAAAAGAACCAGAACAACCAATAAGGCGAGCCACAAATAAACCAATGAGCAAGCAACAATTATCCAAATCGGCGAAATTTATACATAAGGTAGAATACGAATATACCTAGACATAGAAACTGGAAAATCCTAATTTGGATTTGTGGTGCAAAAGATATTACCTAAAACCCATTTTATATACTAACCTTTGTACTGTAGCAAAACATTTTCTAGAAAGATTTTGAAGCTGAAATTTTTATGGTAGCTACCTATTGGTATAGAGGTAACCCATATAAAATTTCAGGTCATTTGGGTTGAAATGATTTAGTTATGATTTTCTAAGATGCAAAACTAACATAATGCACTTTCGAGTAAATATAAACTTGTGCAAAAACCCATTCCATATTATAGCATGATAACTGAGGGATTTCCTAACATCAAATTTATATTTTTAGAATTTCTGAGAATTATTGGTGCCTATTACAATATTAAATGAATTTTTAATTGCTATTAATAAGGTTAAATCCATTAACATATTTTTAAGTCTGATTTAGACCTATCACCATTTTTAGATTAAAGTTTAGTTAATAACAAATTTATCAAAGTTAAAATCATTCAATTTAGGATATATGAGAAAAATATATGCATTTTCCAAGTTTTAATACAATTACGGAATATATAAAGAAAATAGCAGAAAACAAGCTATTAAAGATTATAGAATTTTCTACTACTGAAGCATAGCTAAAAGCATTTTTATATTAAACTTTAGTGGAATACAAATTTATTACGATTGGTTTCATGTAAAAGGACTTATCTAGAATTAGTTATGAATTTCTAAAGTTTTGATACAATTTTGGTTGATAAATAATTACTTACGAAATAAAAACCAACCCAACCGACAATAAGCGGCGTGGGCGCTGCGTGCGCGTCGATGTGAAATCCAACGAGCCACACGCCACGGGAAGCAAATAAGCCGCGCGGCAAACCTGTCGGGCCACGTTGGATCACGATCCAGCGGCGCAAGCGTGTGTATGCATTGGGACGGTGCGGTTGCAAACACAATCTCGGCCGTTGATCGCCAAGATCGGCGGTCGAAAACGATCAAGGCAGCGGAGGGTCCAGAATGCACTCACGATCAAGGCCGCGAATCTAAAAATGAGCGGTGGATAATGATCGCAGTTCAAAGGGATCTTGACATGTGGGACCGCATGTCGGTGACTTCAGTCACCGCCTGTGGTTTAACCCGTCGCGATACACTTCAGGGCCACTTGTCGGCGGCGAGAGTGGTGGTTAGGGCAGGATTAATGCTTCTAATGATTACCATTAACTCAGGCACTAATGAATCACGGAATTTGATTTTAACCTCGGGCCCAGCCAAGTCGGCGACCGGCAGGAGATTTCGAAGCGAGATTAAATGCCGACATTTTTATTAATCAATGATTAAGCATTAATGATGTCGAACGATGCGAGGATTGAACGAGAGAGTGATTTAAGGATATTGGGCCATCGGTGGTGGCTCAACAATAATGATTAAGACACAATTAACAACTAATGATTAGCAATTAATGTGTCCTAATTAAATGAGCAGCAGGAGCTACAATGCTAGGCAAAACCGAGTGAGTTCAACGGCAAATCGCCGGCGACAACTGGCACGGCGTGGTGAACAAGACCCAAAATGGATTCGCAATATGATGCGAACCTAATGGTAGCATTCTCGCGTGCGAGGACTAAAACGTAGGCTAGCGGAAAAACGAAAATGGGAGCTTCTTGCTAAACATGAAAATCGCGATGAGCTCCAAAGCCTAGGGTGTGGGTGCGAGCCACTGGGACTAATAAGAAGCTACCTTAAGGGCGAGAAGCTTCAAAGATGGCGGAGATGCTTGATCACGGTGAAGGCTCATGGGACTTGGAAAAACGATTGAAAACGACACCACAGAGCCAAATGAGTGATACCAAAGCATCGAATAGCTTCATAATGATTCACGGCTACATGAGCAAAGAATTGGAAAATGGAGCACTCACTTTGGTGAGAAAAGATGACCAAATTAGTAGAATTTGAACAAACTAAATTGACAATTCTGAGAATCAATTCCAAAATTAAGTGAGGAAATGTTAAAGGAAGTAAATAGATAAAGTTAGGGCAAAGAAACATGAAGGAGGACCCTTTGGAACACCAAGAACACCAATGAAGCTTCACTGGTCAACAATGGCGGTTTGCCATTTTTGAGTGTTAAGCTCAATATTGAGGATGGTGCTTGATGGTGGTCTAAAGAAATACCGGAGGCATTGAGAGGGCTTATAAGGCCAAGAAAGTGTTAGGGTTTGCACCACTCATGTTTGAGGCAAAGCACAAAACACAATGCGTGGCTGACAAGGAAAAAGGGTGTAGACGTGCACTAGGGCATGGCCTTGCACAGTACCTCCCATACCTAAAACGGCTAGGGTGGCTTTGAGGAGCAAGAAATGACATTTGCCATTACTCCCTCTCAGCGCTTGCACCACGGAGGTAGAAGAAGACGGGGAAAAGGCTCGGGCGATTCACGGCCGTTGGATGAGACACGAGCAGGAGAGATAGCGCCACGCCTACTGGCTTTAAAACACAACGGCAGATATTGCGAACCCTACGATTAGAAATGAACGGATTCGATGTACCTAGCTACATCCATCTTCTTTGGCGTTGGCGACGCGCTGGGACGACAAGTGCCACAAGTATATTTGGGGCTCCGCGGTGCTATGCACCACGCATCGAGAGCTTGTGTGATGCCTCACGGTAGCGTTCGGCCAGAGAGCGATCCTCGTGTTATGCTATATCCTCTTACAGCTGTGGTCATGGGAGCATTTCCCGATTGGCTGGTCGTACTTTTGCACAGCCGTGCACCCTTTCCAGCTCATCCCCGAGTTTTATGGTCAGGTTGGCGCTGACCCCGTTGAGGGGCCCACAATGGGCACTCGCTGGACACGTGCTCGGCTAGGGTGGGCCAGGGAGAGACCAAGGTGTGCGTACCCTGAGTTCCACAACCTGTTTGAGACTCTACACGAGGACAAGGTCATCTGCTTCCTATGGTCTATACAGTTCATTGCGGACACGGCCCCCTACGACTTGTCCTCTCAGTGCAGTCAGGACCACACATATTGGATGACGACCTGCCATCTAGTGTTCTCCCATATGGTGGAGCCGCACTCACCGCAGCGGGTCATGAGACGGTTCGAGCTTTACCAGTAGGTGCCATTGCCACCGGGACGACCTCTTGTAGCGAAGGCCCACAGGTATGTTGCTATTTGGTTTCATCGGTTAAACTATTAGCTGCATCTATTTTTTTATTGCTAACGTCCAAATTGACTAGCAGGCAAACAAGGCAAGGGCGGAGGAGCGAAGACTGGAGAGAGACACAGTTGTAGTGGATGGCGCTGCGGGCCGAAAGGGCGTCGATCGACGTCGTGCAGGAGGCACGACCGTACAACATCGAGACACACACTACGTACTTGAGGTGATATGTTCCGCGTACCAGGAGCAGCCTTACTAGTCCGGCGCCATAGCGTCCTACGGAGGTCGCGCACACCGCTACTGTACGAGCAGGTCTAGACCTTCACCGGGCAGCACGCCAAGACGAGACGGTAAAACTTTGTTCGTAGTTTGTTTCCATGGGAACATGTCTCTAACTTATTCTCAGTTTCCTTGCAGTACGACTGCCTTCGGCGTACCTCCAGGGAGGCTGTTGACGGTCTACACCGTGGGAGGACTAACACCACCTCTCAGTTCCTAGCTACGCTGCGCACCATCTACAACGACGCGAGGGAGGCAATGAGGACCCTCAGTTGTGGTCGGCACAGCGACGTTGCCGGGCTACGAGGCGGAGATCAAGGACAGCCTCCACCCCCACCGCCCTTGGCACCTCCCCTTCCCACCCCTTCTTTGATCTTTGATATTATTACCACCGTTGATGGAATCGATAGTGATGCTATGTATGATCTTCTTCTTGTTTGTTGCAGTGGCGCTGAAGCCTGAGCTGTTTGAGGGCTTGCGCTTCGATTTCACCAAGGCACTCAACCCTTACTTCGCCTTGAGCCACAGGGTACTACTCGATGCCCACTTCCTTGTTGTTTCTTTTTCTTGTAAATTAGTACGCGTCTTTGGACCAATGTGTTCATGGGATCCATGGAGATCCCGTCGCAGGGGGCTGAGGTGATAAAGGTCCCCACCTCCAGTTACAATTTCGGCAACATCTTGGAAGATTAGACACGCCGCCTCCCTCCCCCTTGGCATCCATCCTTCCTCTTGCCTCAAGTCCCCTTTGTACTAGTTTTTTCTGGTTTGGATTGTGTAGTTTCACAGATCTAAACAAATAATGGTGCTAGTAGATGGAACATGTATAGGATTCGGTTAATTTGCTTCATTCGGTTGTGATATTACTGCCCTCATATGCTAATCAGAGTATGTTCATAGGTTCATGGATGAGAATATGTTGTATACACTAGACCTATGTACAATGTGATCTTGTACTCTGTTGTATACACTAGACCTCTGTACAATGTGATCTTGTACTCTCAATCGACAGAAATTGGTTCGAAGAAGGCGATCTATGCCAATGGGAATCAGTTCAGATACCTTGGCTTATAAAGTGATCTTCCCAGATTGCTGCAAGAACCGGATCCAATGCTTTGTTTTGGTCGACTTGATTCGAGGCGGTCATGTATGAGTAAGTATTGAATTAGCTAGTATTGTTTGAACAATTAGAGCAATTGCTTACTGGATTTTCTTGATGCCTCCAAGGCTGTGGTGTTCAATGAAATACCTTTTTGGTTGTGCGAGTGTGATGCTTGATGAATGTTCTGTATTGCCATACACACTGCTCCTTTTGCTTGATTTGTACCTTCATGACAATGCAAATGTTTGTTGCTTGGTTTAATCCATCTCTGTTTATGTACTAGTGATGTTCACTTCACAGATATATCTTCCTGGTACATTGATGTGATATTTAATTATTATTTCAACACTTATACGATATGAATGCAATATCTCCAGCTTAGAGGTAGTTATTGCCTATGCGAGCATAATCTAGTTTCTGCGTTTATGTAACTTGGATAGTTTGAGGTCTCAAATAAAGATTGGTTATCACAGATGGTCTCGGATGGTTGCTTCATCTATCACAGCATTAAGTACAAAATTTACTTATACTCGGTGTAAATTTGAAAAGTAATTATTTGCTTGAACAGTATAGCTCCGACGAGGG
Organism: Ampelocalamus luodianensis; assembly: GCA_036346255.1. NCBI lineage: Eukaryota > Viridiplantae > Streptophyta > Magnoliopsida > Poales > Poaceae > Ampelocalamus > Ampelocalamus luodianensis. The sequence continues at coordinate 9,815,574 of CM070618.1, forward strand.
GACATGCACGTGACTGCATTGTATTGCATTACGAAAGCATTCGCTTAAACATTGCATTATTTGTACACAATCAATGGCTATACATCAATTCGTTATTTGCCAACAGTTGTAATCCATCGTGAAGTGTAAATGCAATGTTACATGACATTGTGGACAAATACAACGTATATACATTCATATGGTTTTACAAATTTGGGGAAAAATCTATAATTTGTGTACAAATACATAGAAGAAAGGCACAAATACAATTAAAGTATTACAATCAGAGGTAACATAGTCTATTTGCCTCTAATCCTCTCTCGTATGATTTTTTGAACCAACCTACTAGCCAAACATTTTCTTGAGATAGTTCCAGATTCTTGAAGAAGTAGATTCTCAAATAATCAAAAATATGATTAAAAAATAAGAATTTAGAGCTGTACCAAACAGGCCTGAAAGTGAATTTGCAAAGCGAACAAGTGATCTCTGCGTCAACGCTGAAAGTACCAACCGTGCAAACATAGGCTTGGGCTGCCAAACTTCTCAAAATAGAAACACTAGATTAAGCTTTTGCTCCTGGAAATAATGGCAAATCTTTTTTTTTTATGAAATAATAATGGCAAATCTTAATCATCAGTTTACAGGTAGCATCATCCTGTGTATGAATAACTAAAATCTGAATTAGAGAGAGCATCATAACCAACAGGGGAAAAGAGTAGACAGAGAGCGCATAGTGAGTATGGTCCATATAACAATAAGGACGGGTCTCCAACAACACTGGGCACCATACATAACACATTTGTGATGGAAGAAGTACTTAAGTTTCTACTTTCGTCTGAGCCAAAAACGTCGCATGCCCTGTCTGTGCTTTCCTATGAAGCAGCAGCATAACAATTACAAAGAGCTCCACTTGTACACAAAGCCATAGACTTATCGTAAGGCAACATTACATTTGTCAATAACGCAGCTTGAGGAAGAACTCAAAACACCTATGGCTCGACAGTACTCACTTGCTGCCATTCACCGTCCACGGCTTCTTTCCAAAGGGTCACATTGTTATTACCATCAGATACTGCCAGTATATTTCCTGTTAGAGACCATGACAGCCTCCACACAGGTGTTCGGAAATCGTAGAGAACCCTGCCTTCCCACTGCTCACCTTCTTTCGCTGCTGTCCAGATAACAACCGTTCCATCCTGAGAGGCACTGGCAATAGTGGACTTTGGGAGGCCTAGGTTTGGAGCCCAGGCAACGTCTCTGACCCAGTCCTTGTGCATCTGAAGGGCGGGAAAGCAATCCATCCTCCAACTCCCGTTTGAGAGCTTCCACACCTTCACTGTGTTGTCACAACCACCAGAAGCAAGTTTCTGAACATATTCAAACTGCCCAGAAGGCCCTGGGCTGATTAGAGCACCCGGTGCCATTGCCGGAGCCCAAGAAACAGAGGTCACACCCACTGGATGAGCCTGATCAATGCGTGTTGTGTCCCAACCTCCATCAGAACGAGCCGTGAAGACTGAAATGTTCCCATCAGATGAACCACATGCCAAGCATAGGCCGAGCTCATGAGGTGCCCAAGCAATGGAATTTACGGAGGACTTGTGCTCAATGAAAGTGTGTGCCTGTGCCCATTCATCAGGCTTGCTCCCTTCTTTCCATATGATAACCCGGCCATCATAGCTGCAGGATGCAAGCATGGAACCAAACTTAGGATGAGCCCATGCGACTTGCCAAACCGGGCCCTGGTGTCCACCCAAAGTAGCAAGTTGCTGGTGTGAGGTCCCACTAACGCCAATGATCTTTATTGTATTATCAGAGGAGGCTGTAGCAAGGCGCTTCCCATAGTAATCCATTGCGATATCATGCACCACATCTTGGTGCCCAGTCTCTATCTTATGAGGAGGCATTGTTCCAATGATATAACCTCAACTTAAAAATATAAACAACCAACTCTTCTGCGATGACCACCCCAGACTCCTATTTCATAAAAACAGAAAAATAGTGTTGAGAGGGCATGAGATTAAAGATTACATTAAAGCAAAATCTCTGTGGTGTATGATTCAAAAACAAGCAACGTAGTTGCACATCATAGGGGGTTGATTGGGTGCCATGTTGCAGTTATACAATATAGATACACAATAACAGTATAACACAACAGCGATACAATAATTTTCTACAAGCATGTCAACAGAACATCTTTTTCCCCCAAAATGTCAAAGTGATTCATTAAGACAAGGATGATTTGAGATTTGAGAATATATCTATGATTAATACTTTGCTATTATGTACATTAAATTAGCCTAATAAGCTCAGAATACTGGGGAACACTATAAGTACCAGGCAATCAATAAACAAGTTTTAGACACCCCAAGAAGATAGCAATGACTTGTAAGTTGTAATCTTTTTTTTCCTCCTCTTGTCTTGCATAGTTACATGCATAGCATGAGATGGTATTATTTCCAATCACATGCACAGGGAAAAAACACACACCAAAGTATGAATAGTGATTGGCTACAAAACAAAAGTCCAGCTAGTTGAGTGTAATAGATTAGTGTATGTTGTTCACTGTTGAGCATCTTGTGACAGAGGACAAGTGAGCAATCAGCCAATGACACTAGAATCATGGCATCTTTTGCTCAACAGAAATCAACACTTTCCTAAATTTCACGAGTTTTTTTGGTCAACAGGAATGCATATGCGAGAGGTATAACATGTGTCTCTTTGGAGATGTAACCATGTGATCCGTAAACTAGATATATAACACGCAGCAGCAAGTTTCTAATGTATTTTGCAACCCTCAAACCACTACTGTTTATCAGAATTAAGCACTACTACAATAGACCGAAATAGATGATACACAAGAACTCAGAGGTTGAACTAACTTGAACAGAAACCAACGAACAACATTTTAAGGTTGAAAACCTGCAGAGCACAAGCCATCGAATCAAAGATACATGCAAACGCTGCTAACCACACGCAACCTAGAGAATTCATTGTCAACCTAGAGAATTAAAACTCGTCAGCCGGAAGCATGCATTTGCAGCAGCAGATCTACTCTCCTTAGAATTCGGTCACACAAGGGGACAAATTGCGCATGGCACACCAAGACATTCCAAGGGCCAACACATCCTGATCAACCAAAACTCGCCGGTTCAAGGGGCCACAGATCTAAGAGCCCCCTATACATCAAATCGAGCGTCCCCTCCCAAATCCACATCTACCCTGATATCCCAGTAGAAGCTCCTCGCCACGATCTTGGTTACCCTAACTCACGTATCGAAGGACCAAACCCAACACCTGAACCACCGTTTATTGGACGCTCGCGAGAACAAGAAACTGACCCAACCAATCAAAACCGAAATACAAGGGTTGATTCCGATCCAGATCGAGAACAAACAAGCTACAGACTACAGCGGAGAGGAGAGAGAAAAAATATCGGAAAATATTGCTCACCCGTGCCGTGCGGAGGGGAGGAGGAAGGAGAGGAGCCGAGGAGGAGGGGATCGCCGCTGCGACTGTCGCGTCTCGCGACTGACCGACTCCAAGGAAGCTAGCCCTTGGCGTTCTCCGATCTCTATACGAGCTGCCGGGCTGGGCTTGAGCACATTATACGCCCACGCTCTCTGGGCCTCCCCGTTGGGCCCAACCCAGTTAGCCCATTTTATCTCGGAATTTTATTTGCCAATTCACAAGTGGCAAGTTGTCCCCCCGTGAGGACCGCAGTTGTGCCGTTGTGCGTGCACCCGGCCTGGGATCAATCAGGTTGCCTCATCTTTCGGGTGTTCATTTTTTTTTATAAATAGTACATTTATATATGAGTGTGTTCAGTGGTTAAAATTTATACCCGTATTTCATATGATTCAGTTCCCGCTCTAAATTAAGCGTATGTTAAAAACGCATTCACGTGCGTGTAGCGTGTATGTCCACGAGGACATCCGTGGTGTACTTAAAAAAAAACAAGTTATCCCCGCTCTTCCCACCAGGCAGGCTCCTTTGGATTGAAGGAGTTTTATGTATATATAAAAAGAAGGAAAAGAAAAAGGAATCTGAATCCTATGGAATTTGCTACTGTACATCCCATTTGAACACAGGAATCACATCTCCAAAATACGGAGGAGCACTGTTACTTTCCTATGATTTCACAGGAAAAGCACAGGAAAAAAAGAATGAGCTCCGAGTGGATTGAAATTTTCCTACGCAAGAGAGAGGGGGAAGAGATGGAGACCATTGCTCTGTTGCTTTGTTGCGGCTGCAAACCTCGCTGCGGTGCCATCGTGGCGGCGATTTAATCAGGAGGGCGAGTACTAGAGTGGTGAGATTGTAGAGAGAGAGAGAAGAAGATGACTAGATGAGAACGATGGGGACATGGTAAAAGCAAATGGGGTTAACATATTTGATTTACTTCTCACCTCCGTGATCAAATATGCTCTTTTTTAATCTTGTTCCGTCTGATGTGTGACATTTTGGATATCGGTATGGTCTTTAACATCAAACTTTAATTATTACTTCTTATATGATTATGTTAATAAAAAATTACAAAATTAGTATATTATAAAAAATATTTATTATGATAAATCTAATGATATTATTTTCTCATGACCAATCTAAATAGTTTTTTATATATTATTAATCAAAGTTTGAGAAGTTTAATCGCACGTTTTCTAAAACATAGTATGTTTCTGCCTTTTACATTTTCTAGTGTTTTCCAATCCACGACCAAACACATTTTCCCATCACTTTCCTCTATTTTCCAATCCCATAGGTTTGCACATGCATTCCTTTTCTATTCCTCCACTTTTTCATTCCTATGTTCTAAAGAGTAAAGAGACCAATCTTACAATTTGACAAAGAAGAGGGTTACCATTTGGAAGTATGAGCCCATGGCGATTCCCCATTGGACTTTTTTTACACCGGCCGTAGCACGCACATACCTACGTTCCCATTGTGGACTTTATGGGCATTCGAGGGAGGAAATCTTCCTTGAAGCCAAGGTAGTACAGAGTACTCCTTTCGGTCGGTCACAAAAGTGTTGTTTTTACTTTTCAGGGACAACGAGACGCTCTTTCGACTGGGTTTGCATCATTTGATATTTCAGTGGAAATATCGTGGGTGAACAGTGTCATAGTATTTTCAAAATTTGAGCCATCGAATCGAAAACCAATGGACGGGATCTATTGATATAGTGTTGTTACAGTACTTTTGCTGCAGACAGACCCAAATCTTGGTCATTGTTTATTGCCTCTTAATGTTATAGGATTCGGATCCCTTTCGACTGCTAAGTTCTTTTATCATGTATTCAACAAAATTTATAAAAGTACAATATTATAAAAGTAATTTTAAATTCAATCGTATCATTTTCATATTTTCAAACCATATGTTTTAAACAATAACTTTTGTCAAAGTTAATAGAGTTTGACTACATGCATTCTAGCCCATTACTCTTTTGTGTCTGGAGGGGCTAAATACTAAGGGAGCGACTAGCGCTCGGACGTACATAGGATTTCTCATCATACGCTTCCCCTCACCGTTAAATCTAGCTTGGATATATTCCGGCCATTCGATTTGGCACAACAGAGAAACTTACCTCTACTCAATCTCCCGCCATCGCTCGATGGAGCTCGACACCCTCGAGGAGGAGGAGGTTGTGGCGGACGACCTCCCTCGAGCACGAGCGGCAACGACCTCGGACCAACAACCGGAGTTGGAGCTTGAGATACCTGTGGCGGGGCTTATAACGCTGGTGGACACAACCTGCTTCCACGGAGGAGGTCGTCGGCGATCAAGTCGCCGATCTTACAATAAATGGAAAAAGAGAGAATGGCGTGGAAATCTTGGGATTGCAATGAGACCTCTTTATTAGTATGAACTGAGATTTTACAAGGGGTGTATCCTGACAGAATGACGGACTGCTTTCTAGAATACAAGGCAATGCTTCTTTCTTTCTATCTTTTGATGATCTGATCTCTGATCCGATCTCCCCCCTTGATCCGCCCAGGTTCCATCTTTAAATAGCCCTCGAAGAGGTGGCAGTTACTTCTGGAGAAGGCGCCTGATGTGAAGCATTGCGTGCGGTGAGTCAAGTGACGGTTGATCTGAAATCAACCGTTTGGTGGTTATATGTCTATGAAACATATAACTGCACGGAGGTTGTTCACTGGTGTGTCTTGGATAAGATACGTTGTATGGAATATGCACGTGTTCCATTCATCATACGGTAGAGAATATACCTTGGAATCAGTTCTTACCTTCTACGAGCAGTTCTCCTGGTCGGAAGCTTGGCTCGGGCCTTCGTCCGACCAGGGTACCCATTATGTAACCTCTGGAATTCCTACGACCAGTGGGGTCGTGTATCTCAGGAGTTACGACCATGAAGACGTATGGTCTTTTTATGTATTAAAGATAATATATAGAGGTTTTAACCCTCGTCAGCTAGCCCCCGAACTTTAAATGAATAGGTAGTGTGAACACCTTTCTTCCGATGAAATCGTATCGGGATGACGTTTATTAAATACAAAGGCATTTGAAGCGGTTTATATTCACTTTAAAGTTGAGAACTTTGCCTTGGGATTTGAAGAGTTTCTGTATCCGTTGGACTTTTTTGGGTAACTCCTTATTACGGTTTAGGATTTCTGAAGCTTATAAAACCCCTTTGTAAACTTAGGGATTTTTCACTTCCTCCTTTCTTTTCTCATCCTCCGAGTAAAAACTACCTCCGACCTCCTTTGCTTTTCTCACCCAAAAAGAACCTAACCATGTCGGACCAAATCACCAACTGGTCGGTTTCTGACCTAAGTGAGAAAAAGTTGGAGAATCTGGAGAAGATCGGGATGCTCCCCAGCAAGGATGTGATTTCTTGGAGATCCGCAGCCGGAGAACATTCCCCGAGCAGTGAAGATGGAGAAATTCCTGTTTTTCTCGTATATATCGAATGCGGATTTCGGCTACCAACTCACTCCTTCCTTCCTCAAGTTTTGGAGTATTATGGAGTTGAATTGGTGAATCTGGCTCCCAATGCCATCGCCAATCTCAGTATTTTTATCTACCTCTGCGAAGCGTACTTGGGGATTCCAGCAGATCTGGATCTATTCAGGTGCTACTACAGGATGACAAAGTCCGGAAAGGCGATTGGGACGCCTGGAGAGTGCACCTTGCGTCTCCATGATGGAAAAGGTGATGAGTACATTTTTATGTACTCAAAATCTTCGTGGTCGTCATGGAAGAAGAGTTGGTTCTATATGAAGATCACGAAGAGAGACAGCCTTTATTATTCTGGTAAGAAGGCGGTCGAGAATCCGAGATGGCGCTCTCTGAGAGAAAGAGGGAAATGTAGGGAAATGGGCTGAAGCAATCAAGCTTCTTAGTGTCAAAGGTCTAACATCTTGGCATGTGGTGAAGGATTTTTCCACGCGCCGGGTTAGCCCTTTGAAAGCCCGAGCACATAAGATGCTCTGGTACATTGGTCGTGATGATACGACCAGAGACTCTAAAGATGGTAAGCCATTTTGAGGATTCCGACCAGTTTACCTATTTTAGTTGATTATTTCTTAACTCTTTCATTTTACCTTTCTGACCCTATCTACTGATGAGATTAGAAGCCTGATCAAGATGATCTGCGCCGGAGAGCCTGGCGATAAGGCTAGTTTTCCTCGGATCTTAGCGGCCGTTTCCGCTGAAGAGAAGATTGAAAGACTTAAGGTAAAAACATCAACTGCTGTCTTGTTATCGTACATATTATTTTTGATCGGTATACCATAAATCCTCTTTGATGTGTAGTTGGTTGGGTTGAGAATCAACAAGGTCACTGAGAGATGTGAGCCAATTGATGATACGATCTCCCCTTCAACCACACAGGATGTAAGCCTTCCAAAGGTAGGTAACCGAACACAAATAATATTTTGGATAAATTATGTTTATCGCCTAACTATCTTTGATGATGAATTTAGGCGGTCGTCGTGCCTTCGGCAAGGTCATCGAGAACCCTCCGGTGCCTCACGAGGCCATTGTTGTGGAGGTAGGCGAATCTATCTCTTGACGGCGATCGGGGACCTCGACCAAATGGTCGCGGATATCGCTTCGATTTCCGATCGGTAGATGTGCAAGATCTAGTCAACCCTACCGGTTTAGAAGCGGTGAGATCGGTTGACGGGAAGAGGAAGGCTAGCGCAACGAACTTTAGTTCGATGCGCTATAAGGTAAATTCGGAAAAACAACAAGGTATATATATAAAATGAAGAGGTCGTATTTATACATACCTTGGATCTTCCTTACCTTCTCTCTCTCTGTTTTAGATCTTCGGTGTTCGGTCGTGTCAGGCAGAGCACCCTCGGAAAAAGTTCTGAGGTAGAGGTGGTCGTGGAGGCTCTGACCGGATACTCCTAAAGCAAAAACTACGAGGATGAAGTAGCAAAGAAGCCCCGAGCGAGTTTGAGATCTGCTCGGGATCCTTTAGTAATCCTTACTCCTTCTCCGAGGTAGTCATCCCCGAGACCCTCAACAGTTCCACCTCCTCCGAAAATACTTCTCGGTTAACAAATTCCCTTTTTCTCCCGATTTATCGAGGATAAGGAACTTGATGAAGCACAGGGAAAGATATCGGACCATCAAGCAAAGATTGGTCGGATACCATCTTTTCCGAATATAATGATATAGCAATTGGGTAAGTGTTCTCGACCATCCTTACAACTCTTTCTTTTACGCTTTCTTTGAAAGCTTGCTAAAGAAAGGAATTTTGTTTTTGTAGCATTTGGTGAAAACTATCTTTGTGATCGGAGGACTAACCAGTGAATAAGAACTTTGGAGCAAAAACACTCAGATATGAGAAGTAAGTACATTTCTCTTTTGATCTCCTAAGGTTTATTATCTTGATTCTCCTTATAGATTATCCTTCTCTTTCTATCATATTTGATAGATTTAGAAAAATTAAAGAAGAGATCAAGGCCAAGGAAGCCATAATAATAAATCGAGGAAGAAAATCGGAGTAAAGACCGGTCGATCGAGCATGCGATGACCGAGCAAAAAGAGGTTTTCGACTCTTGTGAGAAGAAAATCAAAGGTAACTGGTGGAGACCTAACGATATTCCATAACTCCAATTATAAAGTATATTAATTTTATTTATCTACTCGTGCGAGAAAAAGCTGTAGCACTTGAGCGAGCAGAAAGACCTCGATTTTGGCGTGGCCAAAGGAAGCTCTTGTATTTGGCCTTGATGAGAAGATCAAGGCTCTTAACAAGATGATTTTCGATATGGGATCGGGATCAAGCTTGCCTTCTTTAGGAGATCCAACGGAAAAGATGATCTACTTTGGTCAACTTTTGGAAGATCTCAAAGGTCCGCTCAAAACTATGAGGAAAACCATACCTGACAATGAAGGAAGCTATTGTGGCGGAGTTAGTGTTGCTTTAGCAAAACTAAAAGCTTCCACCCTCTGTTAGTCTTAAAGGCGTGGAAGAGGACTTGATCTCTGAAAGTGAAGCAACAAAACTTCTCGAGGAAGTAAGACTTCTCGAGAGAAAGTTGCAGAAGAAATGGAAGTCGGATCTCCATCACATAGCGACCAGTCTGGTGGTCCTAATATGTAAACAGATGTAATATTAGACTATGTAAAATGAAAATCTTACCTTTTATTAAAGAAGATCCTGCTTTGTCTTATTAATGTTGTTAAATACTCATATATCTCCTAGCCCCCGACTGCTTATGTTAGTAGATGAACGTTACTAAAAGAAAGCGAGAGACAGTAATTGAGTAATAACTATGACCATGGTAAGAGTCTTGATAATGTGTATGACAATGATCTAGGAAATACTAGGAAATCATGTGGTGGAACCATCAGCGATTTCGACTAGTCTAGATCTTATCCATTATCGAAGTACTATGAAATACCACTTGTAGTCGGAAGACATAACAAAGGCTAGATCTTGCTTATAAGAAGATATGTATTAAGAATGTATGCAAGAAATGAAATGAAGAGATAAGTACCGTTGTTTAGGAAATATTCGGATCAGTCGTATCGAATCTTAAGAACTGAAGATTTGTAAAATATTTCGCGAAACGTGCTCATGCTCAAATCCGACTGGCAGCGAGGATCGTAGGAAAAGGACCGTCACTAGGAAGCTCCTTCCAGTAGGCAGGACCACGTGCAGAGAGGAGAGACTTCGACCAGAGGCTTTACGTGTCCCGACCGATGCTTGACTTGAGTAGAAACGTAATGTTGAAATAAAATAACAATCTTCAATTTCAAGAAACGAAAGCCAAGTAAATCGTCTGAGTTGGTACTCCTTATACTCGTATGACTCTTTTAAGAAAAGAATGTCCGGTCGTGAATGTGTATCATTGAAGCAATGATCACGGCTAAAACCAATGTGATTGGTGACATTTAAGTCAACAACCATGAGTAGTGGAGATCCCAAAGAAGGAATATCGGAGAGAATGAGAGTCTTCTCAGACCAACGATAGAACGGAATGGCATGCGACGGATGCAACAAATAATAAGTATAAACAACCATACTTATCATTTTTAAGGAAAAGCATCTTATTGAAGAAAAATGAATAGAAATGAAATACATGAAATTAAACATAGAACTTACGCAATTGATCAATATTCCAAGAATTAGATAAAACACCGCCCATCGACATAGCTAACTGCAAATGCAGATCTGGTGGGTTAATTCGACCACGATGTATGGACCTTCCCATTTAGGTGAAAGTTTATTGCGATTTGCTTGGTTACGGATTTTTACGAGAACGGATCACCTACGACTAGGTCTGCGAGGTTGTACCTTACGATCGTGATCTGACGCATGGCTTGTTGGTAGATTGCCGATCATATCAAGGCTTGATTTCGTCTTTCTTCAAGGAAATTGATGTCGTCAAGTCGTCGTTCAGATCGATCACTTTCAGAAAAGTAATCAGTTCGAGCAGAACCAATTTTTAGTTCTGGAGGAAGCATAGCCTCAGCCCCGTAAACTAAAAAGAATGGTATTTCCGTCGCATCGACTAGTTGTGATACGAACGACCCATAATACAGAGGAAGTTCTCGAACCCAAGCACCGACCGTTGAAGTGGCGGTGAACACTCGTCGTTTGATCCCTTGCATTATGATACCATTGGCTCGCTCAACTGCTCCATTGCTCTGTGGATGAGCAACAGAAGCGAAATGTATCTTGACACCTAGTTCTTCACAGAATTCCTGAAAATTGCTGCTTGAGAACTGGGCACCGTTATCAGTGATTATACGACTGGGTACACCAAACCGTGTAATCACGTTTCTTGTTAGGAACCTCTTGGCGGCTTCGGTTGTAGTTTTACAACCGGCTCGGCTTTGATCCACTTAGTGAGCGTGTCAATCATGACGACAGAACTCAAAGCCCCGGTGCCTTTGGGAAAGGTCCTGAATGTCGATCCCAGGTTGCAAAAGGCCAAGAAAGAGGATTGTTTGCAAAGCTTGAGACGGTGATGTACTTGTCGGCTATGAAACCGACATTGTGCGCGCCGTCCACGAGCTCTTTTGCATCATGAAGGCGCATTGGCCAGTAGTATCCTTACCTAAAGGCTTTACCGACCAGCGTTCTGTAGGAATGATGAGCTCCACAGACTCCTCTATGAATTTCGGTTAGCAATTTAATGCCATCCGATTGAGATATGCATCTCAACAACACTCCGTGAGATCCTCGCTTATATAAGGTACGTTCAATGAGAGTGTATGATTTGGTTTTTCGTGCAATACGATCAGCCTCTACATCATCTTACGGAATTATGTCATGTTGAAGATAATTGTAGATCGATGTCATCCAATCTCTACCGTGATCGTGATGGCGCCAACCATCATCGACTGTGGAGCATCCATGTTTTGCAGAATCAAGGTGTGCAACCTCCTTGCTAACATCTATGTCCTCGGAAGGCTCGACTACCGAGGGTGAATCAGTTTCTCGAGAAAAACTCGGGCGGGACGGATGTCCGTGTGGAAGCCATCCGCCAATCGGTGCGCGAGAGTTTTCCTTTCTAGGAATGTGTTGGATCCGAAAACCAAGAAATGCTTTTCAAGTTTCCGTACTTCCGCGGATATGACGACATCTTGGTACTAGAGCATTGATACTCTTTCCCTACTTGATTCGCTACTAGTTGAGAATCACCTTTCACTAGCAATCTGCGAATCCCGAGCGAGCGAGTGCTCGAAGTCCCGCCAAAGAACCCTTCGATTCTGCGCATTATTTGTAGCGAGAAAGTTTAAGCGAATGGCGTATTTAAGTTGTTCGCCATGAGGGAAATCAAAACGACCCGACCCGAGCCTTGAAGCATCAAGGAACCATCAAAGTACATTGTCCATCGGTCGTGAATCTCGTACTCGGGTTCTTGGGAGGTTCGGGGTTTGTCCATTCGGCAATGAATTCTCGCTATTGCACGAGACTTAATCGCTGTTCTAGGGACAAAATGGAGGTCAAACGCCCCAAGCTCAACCGCCCATTTCGCTATTCGTCCCGATGATTCCTGTTACCTAGGACTTGACCAGCGGATATCCGTGAGGTACGACCACTTTATGGGCACGAAAATAATGTCTAAGTTTCCTTGAAGACATAAGGAGACCATAGAGCAATTTATGTATCTGTGGATATCGTTTTTTTGGTCCATGCAAGACTTCGCTTACGTAATATATTGGTCGTTGGATACGATCACGTTCTACGACCAATACACCGCTAACTGTCTGTGGCGTTGCAGCGACGTAAATTAGCAATGTCTCTTCCAATCTTGGAGAGACTAAGACTGGAGGATTCGTAAGATACCGTTTAAGCTCCTCAAAAGCGTCGTTTGCCTCTTTAGTCCATTCGAAACTTCCATGTTTCCGGAGAAGCTTGAAAAATGGGAGTCCTTTTTCACCTAACCGTGCTATGAAACGACTTAACGCTGCCATACATCCGGTTAGCTTCTGGACTTCCTTTTTTGTGGTCGGGGAACGCATCCGGTTATTTTCACTGGATTTGCTTCAATGCCTCTAGCAGAAACTAGAAACCCGAGCAGTTTTCCAGATGAAACTCCGAACGCACACTTTTCCGGATTTAATTTAAGGTTATGACGTCTTAAATTATTGAAAGTCTCTTGTAGGTCTGGAATGTGGTCACCAATGTTGATACTTTTTACGACCAAGTCATCAACATAGGCTTCAAGATTCCGACCTATCTGTGTACTAAAGGTTTTCTGCATCAACCTTTGGAACGTCGCACCAGCATTTTTAAGACCAAATGACATCTTTACATAACAGTAGGTACCAAATGGAGTGATGAAGGAAGTTTTCTCTTCATCTTCTTTACTCATATTAATCTGGTGGTATCCTGAATATGCATCTAAAAAACTTAATAACTCACACCCGGAGGTAGAGTCTACAAGTTGATCAATGCGAGGAAGGGGAAAATCATCCTTTGGACAAGCTTTATTTAAATCTGTAAAGTTGATACACATACGCCATTTTCCATTGGCCTTTTTAACCATTACAGGATTGGCAAGCCATTCCGGGTGGTCGACCTCACGGATGAATCCAGCTTGGAGTAGCTTGTCAGTTCCGACTGGATTGCTATTTTCCGATCAGGTGCAAAACGCCTTAGCTTCTGCTTGATCGACCTTTTATCAGGCTGCAATGCTAGCCTATGCTCGATCACCTCCCTAGGGACTCCGGGCATGTCGGATGCCTTCCAGGCGAATACATCCTGGTTTGCTCGGAGGAAGGAGACGAGCGACTCTTCCTATTTGGGGTTGAGTCCTTCCCGACTGAATCTTGGCACTCTCGAGCGCTTTCGTCGAGTAGTACCTCTTTCATCCGGTCGAAAGGCTTTGGTGCTATCTTTGGTCTTGAGTGTTTGACACTGCATGGTAGCGGTGTTAGTTCCTCCGGTGGAAGCTCATCGACCGATTCTAAACATTCCGATCACATGCGTGGCGATTTTCGATCACCTCGGACCGTGATGACACCCTTTGGTCCCGCATTTTCAAACTCTAGTAACCGTAATGCGTAGCTACCAGAATTTTGCTAAATTTGGGCGACCAAGGATTGCATTATATCTTTGTTTCAAAATTCACTACATCGAAAGAAACTTTTCGTTCGGAAATTGTCGGGTTTTCGAGCGTAACCAATAGGGATAATTGTCCTATTGGCTTGGCGGTAGATCCAGAACTATACCATGGAAGGCATATTTCACGAGCTTTACCTTAGAATTTGGAATCTGCATATCTTCCAATGCGCTTGCAAAGAGAATATTTAAAGAACTACCCCATCTATCAAAACCCGATTAACCTTGCGATTATTAATAGTAGGCTCAACGACAATTGGAAACCTACAGTCGAGTTGAAGGAATTGGGCAATCTTCTTTGCTAAAGGAGATTATTGTCTCCACCACCTTGAAGGTTTGGTGATGATCGGAGTTTCAACAAGGTTGACTTCTCGCTCCATGGCCTTGGATGGCGTCCGGATTCGTATGAAGAAGATCCCGAAAATTACATCGACCGTATCTGAGGTTCTTGATACTCCATCTCCTCGTCACCATCCTTGTCCTTTCTGGAGCTTGTTTCCCCAATTTCTTGAATTGAAGGAAGTGGACCTTTACCTGCATAATAATCATTCAATTTCTTACGCCAAGCGCGATAGATTGTAAATCATGTCTGCTTGTTTATGGAGAGGACACCATTTTTGCTTTTCTTATACTCATTGGTGGAGCTTTTGCTTTGCTATGACCAGAGTAATCTTTTCTTCTTTTAGGAAATTTCTCAGGAACAGCCAGAACCTCCTTATTGTTAGTTCTGCCGTGTTTCTTCTTCTTGAGAGCTTTCTTCTACTTCTTTTCCGACTTATCCAGACCAGGCTGGGGGATCTTGTCTTTTCGATCAACAGCTTCGTTCCACTCGACCGCTTCGCTAGCCGTTGCGTACTTGTTAGCCATGTCGAAGAGCTCGATGGTTGTTCGTGGGGGATGAATTGCTAGATCCTCCGTAAACCTTCGATTTCTTAATCCCGCTTTAAAAGCCTGGATAACAGAAGACTCTGCAACCTCTGAAATCGAGTTGCGGACTTGGCTAAACCTCTTGATGTATTGTCGAAGAGTTTCATTAGGTTTTTGTCGTATCCTGTGGAGGTCATCCTCCTTTCGAGCGATCGTCGTACCGAAAGTTTGCAATTAGAAGATCGCAAAATCGCTCCCAAGTATACACGATCCGATAGGTAAATTTAGCAACCATGATCGGTGATCCTTCTAGTACCGTGGGAAGATAATTAGCCATTACATTTTCGTGCGCGCCGTCTCGATAAGCGATGGTATAAATCAAGAAATTCTAAAGGATTTTGGGTCCCATTGAATTTATCGGTTGGCGGTCGGAACTGTTGGCCAACGCACGCTTGGAGCCCCGCAGAAAGCTCGACAACTTTGTGATCGTCTCACGGCGCTTTCTTTGAAAAGGTGCGGATTATAATCGGTCGGGACCGATTCACGGGACCGCATGCTGATTTTCTCGGTATCCCGATCCGGTCGTATGCGTTCGAAACGCCTTTGACCGCTTGTGCGGTTAAGATGATACCAAGATCATCGGGTCCAAGCGTTTGCTCTTGTTGGCGAGTGAAGATTCTTGAAACAATCTTCTTCCCTCATGACCTGCTTGGTCGGAGCGTCGAAGTGGTCCTTGTGTTAGTTGACCCTCAACACGACCACGCCGCTTCGCCGGGGAAGAATCTTGAGATGAAGTCATGGTGCGACTCGTGGTTGCCTTCGTTCGATATGCTTCCGCGCGCCGCATGGTCCGTTGGATAATCTCCGATACTTGACCTACAAGTCGTGCAAAACACGAGTTTCGCCAAAGCAGGTCGAAAGTATTTAACATATTTCTAACTCGCTGCAGGTTCTGTATTGTTACCGAAGGTCTTACAGGGTTTCTACCAGAAAGAGGCGTTTGATAGCCTGAATTCTCTGTTCTCCCCGTCGGTCTTGCCTGATCTCCTGCATTGGCTAAGGCAGGATCAGGCGAATTAACTGATGGACGTCCACTAGTTCTGTGACCTCTGGCATTTGGTGCCTGACCGCTCGTATCATCTCCATCATTATGTGGTGGCGAGGTAATGTGTGGAGGACCGTACACGACATCTTGATTTGAATCTCCGATCGCATTGACCTCGTGTTTCCAACAGTTTTCACCAAGAGTTTCCACGATGGAGAATAATCGGTGATCAGTACCTCCTGAGGTCCTTGTAATGGTCTCAGCCTGATGCGGCGAACTGCCGATCGTATGCTGAGCCTTATTATCCCCATCTGGTTTATCACTAGCGGGGGTTTCATCGATACTGTCACCAAGTGTCGGTTGGCTCCTTTCTTGCCGGTCGCGGAGTCCGGGCTTACTGAACCGGTCGGGAGCGTCTCCTCTGGAAACACCACTGATCGTAGGGGTGTATCCTCATCCATCCGGTCGATTTCGCTTGTTTCTGCAACAGGCGACCCGATGGAAGAGGAGGATGATGAAGAGGCTCCATTTTCCTCCATGGCGCGCATGCATGCGTCCATGTCAAGGTTGGCGTAGTCCGCCAGGTCGAACCAATTCTCTTCGTCCCAACTTCCCGACATAACCGCATGAGCGATTACGAGTGGGACATGGACAAAGAATCGGTGAGCAACACGATCTTCAAGATTCCACGCCGCTCCCCACGGACGGCGCGGTATCGACGATCAAGTCGCCGATCTTACAATAAATGGAAAAGAGAGAATGGCGTGGAAATCTTGGGATTGCAATGGACCGCTCTTTATTAGTATGAATCGAGATTTTACAAGGGTGTATCCCGGCGGAATGACGGATCGCTTCTAGAATACAAGGCAATGCTTCTTTCTTTCTATCTTATGATGATCGATCTACGATCCGATCTCCCCTTGATCCGCCTGAGTTCCATCTTTAAATAGCCCTCGAAGAGGTGGCGATTACTTAGGAAGGCGCGATGTGAAGCGTTGCGTGCGGTGAGTCAAGTGACGGTTGATCTGAGAATCAACCGTTTGGTGGTTATATGTCTATGAAACATATAAGCGCACGGAGGTTGTTCACCGGTGTGTCTTGGATAAGATCGTCGTATGGAATATGCACGTGTTCCATTCATCATACTGAGAGAATATACCTTGGAATCGGTTCTTACCTTCTACGAGCGCTTCTCACGGTGGAAGCTTGCTCGCCTTCGTCCGACCAGGGTACCCATTATGTAACCTCTGGAATTCCTACGACCAGTGGGGTCGTGTATCTCAGGAGTTACGACCATGAAGACGTATGGTCTTTTTATGTATTAAAGATAATACATAGAGGTTTTAACCCTCGTCAGAGGCACATGGAGGAAGAGGACGATCCCCGGCTGCCGCGCTGGCTTGTCGAGGGGGGGGGGGAGGGGAGGAGACGGTGCTCCATGAGACGCTTACAACAAATTTACAATGAGACACAACATCGATCAAAACAACATGCAACAAAATTCCCCACGGTTGCAACAATCAATCACAAAAAGAATTTAGTTGCAACAAGGATTGATAAAGCTTGCAACAAAAGAAACATTCAGTTGTAACAAAAATTAATAAAAGTTTGCAACAAAAAATACAATTACAACAACCCATGGTGACAAAAAAAATCAACAACAAAACAACAAACTATTGCATCAAATCACGACATTGACTACAACAAAAATAAACTTACTGTAACATTTTTTATATTACACACTACAACAAATTCGAGCGCTCCTCAGAACAATCGATAAAAAGGGTTGCAACAAAAGTGAGTAAATACATATAACAAACCAGATCCGGTCAAACAGTCACAGTGACCTCCATCTTGGTATCACCGTCTCCTCGGCCCCAACAGCGTCGTCCTCTGCTCAACGTCTCCTGCCCCAACTTCTTCGGCCTTGGTCACACCAAATCCAGGGAGCTTCGGCTACGATGACAACAAAGCCAGTGAGCTGTGACATCTCTGTGGAAAGAAAAATCCGTGAGCTCAAGCCAAGGTAGCCTCGTGGGAGTTGGAATGGCAACACCTTGGGGGGGAGATGTTGTGAGATAGCGCTGCAGAGAGAAAGAACAGTGGTCAAATATGACAATGCTAGGTACAGGGAGGGAGAGAGAATAGCCTAGCAGTTGAACAAGAGCCGAAGAAATAAGGTGATTAAGTGGCGGAGATTAATTGAAACATATGGGACCGTGAAAGTCTGCGTCGGTTTTTTCCTTCTCGTGCTTGGTACGGTATCGTTATCCAAATACTAATTGGACGGCTTTACTTTTCCATCATTGATTGCGTCCACATGCCATGTTGCATCCACTGAATTCTTACCAGCTCTTCACATACATGTGTGTCAAGTGTCACTGTTTCGAGCTCTAAGGTTGACACGTCCCTATTTAAGGAGACTCCATGCTCTGATCTGTACATGATGTACCAGCCTCCTCACTCGATCTTACAACTCCACAGCCCATCAATGGCGTCTCCTTCCCGTAAGAAGGTATGATACTCCACCAATTTTCCATACAGTTCTTGCCTCTTTGGGATCGTGTCTTCTCACGTAGCATACAAAGCGCGGAGGAGATCGAGTGATCGACATGCATGGCCTGACCTCTCTAGCTGCGTTGCGCTTGCGCAGGTGCTGGTGCCGATCGTCGCTGGCACGGAGCCGGTGGAGGCGTCCGTCCCCATCGACATCCTCCGCCGCGCCGGCGCCGACGTCACCGTCGCGTCCGCCGGCGACGGTCTGCTCGTCGAGGTCATGTACGGCGTCAAGATCGTCGCCGACGCGCTCGTCGCCGACTGCGCCGCCGCTTCCTACGACCTCATCGTCCTCCCCGTATGCAAACATACGACCCACCGGCTTCGATTTTCCAAGAACCAAGCGGTCAAGCATGTATACATCGATCTTCTGTCATATGCAGGGAGGGGTTCCCGGCGCGGAGAACCTCGGCGGCTGCGCGGCGCTGGAGAGCATAGCGAGGAGGCACGCCGAGAAGGGAGGGCTCTACTCCGCCATCTGCGCAGCGCCGCCGCTGGCGTTGGCGTCCTGGGGCTTGCTCAACGGCCTCAAGGTACGTGTGTGCAACTGCGCATCATCTGCATGGCTAGCTATCTCGATCGGCTCCATTGCATCGCCGTTCTCTTCTTGATCATCGCATCACAAATCCGATCGATTCGTACAAACCCATACCGAGTCCTGTTCAAACCACTGTTTCGCATTGGTTGGTCATTAATTACTCATTAGTAGTTTGTCTCCTCCTAGTCAACGTTCTAATCAATTCTGCACGGTACTGCGTACACTTGTTCGGACCACTGTTTCACATTGGTTGGTCATTAATTACTCATTATTGTGCACAGTATTGCGTACACTTGTTCGGACCACTGTTTGAGTTGAAATCACGCGACTATGATCAAGACAGAAATTATCAAAGATAGACGTTATGCAATATTAGAAATCGTAATGGATGAACAAAAAACCTATAGAAGGATATAGATACTACCAAAAAAAACGTCGTCATAGGCGGTTCTAAACCGTCATCACAGACAGTTTTGTGAACCGTCTGTATTTATGCATCTGTGATAACAGGCGGTTATCACATACAGTTTCAAGGATGAACAAAAAACTTATAGAAGGATATAGATACTACTACAAAAAAACGTCATCACAGGCGGTTCTAAACCGTCATCACAGACGATTTTGTGAACCGTCTGTATTTATGCGTCTGTGATAACAGACGGTCATCACAGACGGTTTTCAAACCGTCTGTGAAAATAGCTATCACAGACGATTCTGAACAAGAACCGTCTGTGATAGTAATTATCACAGACGGTTCTACTTCAGAACCGTCTGTGATAGTCTGTTTTCATAAGCGGTTCTGAACAAGAACCGTCTATGATAGTAATTATCACAGACGGTTCTTATTCAGAACCGTTTGTGATAGTTTTTTCTATTACAAAAAAATACTGCCATTTCATACACATACACTGCCATTTCCCAAGCCTCCCAAACATGGATTCATGGATACATATACATGGATTCCCAAGCCTCCCAATAAATTTCTCGAGCTATGGATACACTCATACACACGATCATATATACAAGTACCAACAGAAGTAGAATCTGGAGGAGAATCTAACAGAAATCTGGATATGAATCTAACACAAGTACCACAAGCTCATACATACAAATCTGGAACTGAATCTAACAGAACCTCATATACAAAAGTACCAACAGAACCTCATATACCAAAGACGTCGGCGTCGGAGGAGGACTGGAGGAGGTCGACGTCGGCGTTGGCGTCGGAGGAGGACTAGAGGAGGTCGGCGTCGGTGTCGGCGTCGACTCTCAGCTGTTGGGGAGGAAGACCGCGTCGGATGTTGGGGATTGCGGGATCAAGGAAGGACCAGAACCCGAAGGAGTAGCGGGGGCCGGGAGCTGTGGGAGGACTGGAGGAGCAGCGACCAGTCGGAGCTTGGAGGAGGACTGCGGGAGCAAGGGAGGACTGAGCCCAGAGAAGGACCGGGACTGCGGGAGTGCGAGATTGAGCGTGTCCCGCCTTGATTCGGCTATAATATATAAGGACAACACCAAAATATTTTGCCTCCGCGCACGTGTTCAAAATTTTCAAACTCCCGCGTTGCGAATCACAGACGGTTTCATACAAAAGCCGTCTGTGACGACAAATCACAGATGGTTCATATTACAAACCGTCTGTGATAAGCACCTAATCACAGACGGTTATTAATACGAACCGTCTGTGATAAGTACATCATCACAGACAGTTGGTATTAAGAACCGTCTGTGACTTAGATTTTACCATGGTTTGAAATTTTCTTACTCTTTGATTTTATCATGGCTTGAAATTTTTCTTACTCTTTAATTTTATCATGGCTTCAAATTTTTCTTACTTTCTGATTTTACCGTGGTTTGAAATTTTTCTTACTCTCGTAGATCTTTTGGCGAAACGGTATCAAGTCATCTTGAGCGTCCATCTTCCTTAGTTTCCATGTTCCCTCTTCTTCTTCAGAGTGACTCTGGTTCCAGCTGTTAGAGCTCTGAACTCTAAACCTGACATTCCTTCCCCCTTAGCAACTCACTTGTCCTCAAGTGTTTTGAGTCTGAAAACCAAGATTTAATAGTTTGCGAATAGAATCCAGGAAAAGTACCCTTGATGGAATATGCATCTTCCCATGAAGCGTCCTCAGGCGACAGATTGACCCACTGTACTAGCCATTGGGTCACCAGCACATTACTTCTGAGCAGAGCTCTGGTCTCTAGAACTTGCAACAATTCAGTCTTTACTTTTCCATCCTCTCCAACTAGGGGCAGATTGGGATCAGGTATAGCATTCAAGCCACAATGCCTTTTGAGTTGGCTAACATGGAAAACAGGATGTATTCCTATTCCTTTAGGGAGCTGTAATCTATAAGCCACATTGTCTATTCTCTGTAGAATCCTGAAAGGCGCATAGAACTTACTAGTGAGTTTTAATGCCTGTCTCAAGCTGAAGGCTGCTACTCTATAGGGTTGCATTTTAAGATAAACCATGTCCCCTTTAGCAAACTGCCTCTCAGATCTGTTTAAATCTGCATACTTTTTCATTCTGGCCTGAGCTTGAGTTAAATTCTCTCTAAGCCTACTTGTAAGATCGAGGAGGCCGACTAGAGGGGGGGTGAATAGGCGTTTTAAAACTTTTATGCACTAAAACCGATTTCTAATGCGGAAGTTAATACAAATACGATTTTGCACAATTAAGATCTAAAAACCACTAGTCTCAACTAGGTGCTCCAACAATGCAAGTCTAATGATAATAATCAATTGAGCATGAACTTGTGAGCAATTCAATTTAGGCAATGTAAATGGCACATAGCTAGGCAATCATTCATACACAATAGATGAGCAACTTAATTATATGAATGTAAATTGCAATAAGGTAAAGCTCAAGAATGCAAACCACAATTTGACACGACGATATTTTCCCGTGGTGATCGAAGACTTGCCGGTCTCCCCTAATCCACGTTGAGGTAAGTTCAACCTTTTGGATCGGCTCCAAAACGCGAGGCAACACCTCCGAGGTAAGTCCAAACCACTTGGATCGGTTCCAACCGAACCAACACCTCTAAGTGAGTTCAACCGCTTGAACCGACTCCAACTTGAACTTATCACCCCAATCCACTAGGGTTGCTCTTACTCCGCTCCGGAGATGGCGAGCACCAAGCCACTCACAAATTGCCCGGGTCTTCTCACAAGCTTCACTTGAGAAGATCACCGACGCACAACGCCTCCACGCCGTCTAGGTGTCGGCAAACAACAAGAGTAACAAGACTCAACTTTCACTTGAACCAATCAAGTGCTAAAGCTCTATGGATAATCAATCCACAACCTAATGCAACATATGCACTTAGGGTTTGCTCTCAATCACTCACTAAGTGCAACACATGCACACAAGAGTATGAGAGGCTTGCTCTTAGCTCAAAGAAACTCAATGGGGCACCAGCAACTCTTTCTCACACAGCCAAGGTGGGTATTTATAGTCCACACACAAAAACTAGCCGTTGAGAAAAGATTCCAGAGAATCTGGACAAAACCGGTCAGACCGCCAACTAATGGCCGGTCAGACCGCCAACTAATGGCCGGTCGGACCGCCCAAGCGCCAACGGCTATAAAACTAGCCGTTGGACTCACAATCGGTCTGACCGCCAACCAATGGCGGTCGGGCCGCTCACCCGATCGAGCCGCGAGGAGGCGCCGATCGCTCAATCGAAAGACCGAGCAAAACCAAAACATCTCTTACGGAAAATACATACCGCCAAACAAATATCGGTACTACCGCATCTCGGTAGTACCGTTTCAAACTTCCGGTACTACCGCACTCCGGTAGCACCGTTTCTTCCGGCCGTACACACGAAAATCGGTCAGACCGCCCAACCCATGGCGGTCAGACCGCTACCACCGGCCGATCCGCTACGAGGCGGTCGGACGCCACGATCGAGAAGGCGGCGGACTTTATACATTTGCCTCAACTCAATTTGCAAAACATATTTGCCAAATTGATGCAACATGTACATAAAAGATGAAAGCTAGATTCTCAACAAGTTGCAAAACACATTTGCCAACTTTTAGAATCATCGCCACAAGAAATAAGGTACATGGACTTAAACCGTTTGCAAAACACATTCGCAAACTAAAGTCACATGCTACAAGGAATAACCATGAGCCACAACCATTTGCAAAACGCATTCGCAAATATCATCTCATGATCAACTCATGATCATCTCCTTTACTCCAAGCTCTTCACTTCAATATCATCAACCCATGATGATGTTCTTCTCTTGATATCATCAACACATGACGATATTCTTTTTCTTCATAAACTTGACTTGATGACGATCAACTCATGACGTCATCCGAAATCTTCAATCACACGGAACATAACCTATTTATCCATCTCAAGGAGAAACGTTAGTTCCACAATATGATTATCATTAATTACCACATCATACCATTAACTCATAATGGTTGGGACAAGATATCACAATCTTTCCCTCTTTGGTAATTTATGATAACCACTTCAATAGCAAGTAATTGAATGTAATTGGTATGAGTATATATAAACTACATAAGTTATGTATACTCAAAAGATACATGAGCATATATGAACTCCATAAGTCTCATATGCCCATATGAATATATCTGAACTACACAAGTTGCATATATTCAAGGATATGAGTATATGAACTACATGAAGTCTCATATGCCCATCTGAATATATCTGAACTACACAAGTTGCATATATTCAAGGATATATTTCAAGGTAAAGATCCTTAATATATGTTGACAAAGGAATATGGATCAATACTAATGAAACCACAAGATATAGATTGAACTCCCTCTAAATGTGTGCATACACGAGTGTGTAAATAAAACATATGCACATATACAAGTTTTCCTTTTTGGTGAAGTTCAACCTATATAATGGATCCGAGGAATGCAGTAAGATATAATAAGATGTTGAATGCATACCTCTTTGATCTTTAAATCCAATTGAGACTAAACAATAGATGTATCAAAAAGAGTGTTAGTCTTATAAATAGATTTGTCATTAATAACCAAAACCCCATTAACGCATAATGGCGGGTCTAGATTCTTCACTACTCAACATTATATGCTTTCCTTCCAAGAAGTTCCTTGCTTCCTCATCTTTAGGACCGGTACTGCCACTTCATTGATCAAAGGTGGGGGAAATCCATAGAGTGCCTGAAATGGTGATAGCTTCAGAGAAGTGTGGAAGGTGGTGTTGTACCACCATTCGGCCAAAGACAACCATGATAACCACTTCCTTGGTTCCTGAAAGGCCATATACCTCAAATAGGACTCCACACATTGGTTCACTCTCTCGGTTTACCCATCGGTTTGGGGGTGGTAAGCAGTACTAAATCTCATTTGAACCTTCAAGGACTTGAACAATTCTTGCCACAATTTACTTCTAAATATTTTGTCCCTGTCAGATACTATAGCCATTGGAAATCCATGCAACTTAAAGATATTATCAATGAAAGCTTGAGTCACAGATTGAACTGAGTAAGGGTGAGATAAGGGAACAAAGTGAGCATATTTTGTGAATCGATCCACCACTACAAAAATAACATCTCTTCCCTTGGATCTGGGCAGCCTTTCTATGAAATCCATTGTGATATGAGTCCAAGCCATATTTGGAATGGGTAATGGCTCTAGAAGTCCAGGGTATTGGCAATGTTCAGATTTAGAACATTGGCAAATAGCACACTCTTGAATATAGGTATGAATCTCCTTTATTCCAGGCCAAAAGAAAAGGCTCGTTACTCTTTGGTAAGTGGCCACTCTTCCTGAGTGTCCTCCCATAGCAGAACTGTCAAGTGAACTAATCAGGTTTTGCCTCAATTCAACATCATTTCCCACATAAATCCTTCTTTTATACCTGAGAACCCCAGAATGATAGTTGTACCTTGAATCAGGATTAGGAGCTAAGAATAGTTGTTCCAGCAGCTCTTTACAATGAGCATCATTAAGATAACTATTTTCTATTATCTCCATCCAAGAAGGAACTGCCATAGATATTGCCATCGATTGAGTCCCTTTTCTGGACAGTGCATCGGCTACTTTATTTTCTTTTCCCTTCTTATACTCAATAACATAATTGAACTCCAACAACCTCAGCATTAACTTGTGTTGAAGTCCTTCTGATACCCTTTGCTCAATCATAAACTTCAGGCTCTTCTGATCAGTCTTGATTGTTAGTTGGGTTCCCAGGAAATAATGCCTCCATCTTTTGAGTGCTTCAATAATAGTCATTGCTTCCCTATCATAAGTTGATAAGGCTGCTGATCTGATACCTAGTGTCTTGCTGAAATAGGCAATTGGTCTGCCTCTTTGCATTAGAACCCCTCCAATCCCTATTCCATTGCATCATTTTCCAATACAAACATCTTTGAAAAATCTGGTAATACCATGACTGGGGTGGTGATC
The DNA here is from genome assembly GCA_036346255.1 of Ampelocalamus luodianensis. Taxonomy (NCBI): domain Eukaryota; kingdom Viridiplantae; phylum Streptophyta; class Magnoliopsida; order Poales; family Poaceae; genus Ampelocalamus; species Ampelocalamus luodianensis. Next base: position 9,841,044 of record CM070618.1, read on the forward strand.
AAACTGTGCTGCAAACAAGGAAGCGCGCACATGCGGTGAGACGAGCGATGGCGTGCGAACGCACCGACGGAACCGATCGGACGGCGGGAGCGAGGCCCGCATGGAATCCGACGGCCCATGAATTCCTGTCGATGTGGCCACTTTGCCCTCAGCCTCTTTCAGCCTCCTTTTATATGGTGAGCCCAAAGACGATGCGGATGCGATAAACCGACAGGAAGCGAGGCAGCAGCAGCGAGTAGAGCACGTGGCGTCGAGGGCAAGGCATGCGAGTAGAGCGCTGGCTCGTTGCAAACGAGGAAGCGCGCACACGTGGCGAGATGAGCGATGGCGTGCGAACGCACCGACGAAACCGATCGGATGGCGGGAGCGAGGCCCACGTGGAATCCGACGGCCCATGAATTCCTGTCGACATGGCCACTCTGCTCTACCTCCTTTTATATGGAGAGATTGGTTGGTCATTAATTACTCATTAGTAGTTTGTTTCCTTCTAGTCAACGTTCTAATCAATTATGCACAGTATTGCGTACACTTCTAGTTGCGTCCAGATTAACGAATGCGGTTTATGTTGATATGTGTTATGTAGGCAACTGCTCATCCACTGTTCGTGGACAAGTTCCCACCAGAGGTGACCGCCGTGGAGGCGAACGTGGTGGTGGATGCCAACGCCGTCACAAGCCGCGGGCCGGCGACGTCGATGGAGTTCGCTCTGGCTTTGGTAGAGCAGCTCTATGGGAAGGACAGGGTCGAGCAAGTCGCAATACCAATGGTAATGATGTTCTTGCTAATCTACTTTCTTTTCTTTACCAAAAGTTTAGAGTACATGAATGATGATTTGTTGAGAAAATGAACATTAAATAGAAGAGGATAGGAAGGCATAGTTTCTGGTTTTCAGGAGTGGAAAGCATGGTTTGTCCTCTTCTGAAAAAAGGAGGAGAAAGTCGTGGGCAAAATAGACAGATTAAGGTTGCGGCAGTCTCAGTTTCTGCAGGCTCACATAATCACAATTCACATGCATCGTTGTCAGTCAAAACCAGCTATTAGTATCTTGTTGACATCTGAGCTCAAAAGATAGAGTTTGTGGAAAAGCAGGGCTTGAGTTATTGGTAGGATGAGCCATTGAGCCCTCATGGGTCCTCGCAGCTGCTGCTAAGATGGTCCACTTTTGTGATGTTTATTTAAAAACCGTATTCCCGAAAAGATGTGACGAGGATCTAATAATCCTTATTTTACTATTTATCTGTAATTAATATTATACGTAAATATGACATCATACGGCTATTAAGTATACCCCTTATAGTCTTAAGGGAGAATCCAACCAGGTGATCGTAAGTCCTTCTACGATCACCCCTATAGTCGTAAGTTCTTCTACGACTACCTCATGATCGTAAGTTCTTCTACGATCACCTCTGGTCGTAAATCATTCTACGACCAGTACCCAGTCGTAAGTCTTTCTACGACTACCCCTGGTCGTAAGTCCTTCTACGACCAGCTCAGCTATGACTACCCTGTAATTAATTGGGTCTACTTGTCTGTAGGCTTAATTGATTACGAGATCTAAGCAGTCAATATATGATGTTATTCTCTGGAGTAACTGCACAAAACGCTCCATTATCTCTGACAAGTAACTGCCAGGCGAAGTGGAGATGTTACTACTCCGGTGATTACTACCATTATTGCGTTCATTATATGGAATAATGAGACGCCTCTTGACGTGGAACGACTACCTCTCCGCACACTATAAAAAGGGCTTCAGTCAGAGATAATAGGGGGAGGCGAAATCGAGAGACAATCAGGAGCACAAGCATTAGACTTTATCTTGATTGTAACCAGCATACCCAATACAATACACACAGAAGTAGGATTGTTATTCTCTCGGAAAAGTCTGAACCTATATAAAAATCCCTGTGTCTTTTCTGTCTACGTGATCAATTATGGAGACCCCCCCCGAATCAAATAATCTTTATGTAAGATTGGTTCTAAAACACCGACAAGATGCATGTTTATCTGCAAACCAAAGCTTACATTGAGCCTAGCTCACTTGGCCTGCTCGTGTTGAGATGAGAGGTTGGTCGGGAATTCGATCCCAGGCCTTGCCGGTATTGTGCAGGGGCACAGAGGCACAAGGGAGTTTTAGGCTTGTAGTCTATCACGGTTCGAGCGCTGCTCCTGTATGCGCCTCGCGAGTTTGAGGTGTTTCTTCTTCTTTAATGTGGGCGAATGGGGTAAAATCCCGGACATAAAAAAAAAGCTTACATTAGTACTCAGTGTAATTTGGACTGCCCTGTCAGTGACTAGTTGTAACTGTTCAGAGAAAAAATGGCATTTCTAAGCATGGCAGATCGAGCTCTTTGGTGCATCACCATGAAATGAGCAAATCTAGAACAGCAAGTATTCCATTTGTCTGATTTTCGTCGCATGAACAGATGAACCAACTGTCTTAATTTGTGCGTCTCTTGTTGTTTAGCTTGTCAGATATGAAGCTGGGTATACCGTGAAAGAAGTCAACTCGGTTCAGTGGAAATGCGACGGCACACCCAAGGTACATGAGAGATGAAACTCAAGTAAACTTTATCTTAAACATGCTACTGGTTCTTGCTCTGCACTTCTGCACATATTGCAGAGCATTGTGTGGATTTCTCTCAGTACACAGATTTGCATGAAGTTCTCTGAAACCTTTGCCTGTTTCTACTGCTTCAGGTCCTAGTTCCAATAGCCAACGGCACCGAGGAAATGGAGGTGATAACGATCGTCGACGCCCTGCGCCGAGCCAACGCGAACGTCGTCGTCGCATCTGTTGAGGACAGCGTAGAGATTGTTGCGCGCTACGGGATGAGAATCGTAGCTGACATGATGATGGATGAGGTTGCCGATCAGATGCAGTTTGATCTGATCATCGTGCCGGCAAGTAGCAATCTGGCTTCACTGCTCAAGATATAGTAGTAGTCTGGATATGCTCAGCCATTGAGGCATTGACATTTGCTTTCTCGCTGCGAACAGGGCGGTATGCCAGGTGCAGAAACGCTGAGCAGTAGAGAGAAGCTTGTCACTCTACTGAAGAAGCAAGCAGACGCGAACAAACCTTACGGCGCAATCTGCGCTGCGACAGCTCATGTACTTGAGCCCCACGGTCTGCTTAAGGCAAGAACACTCCTCGCTGCACGCAATATATTTTCCGCAAATTCAAGAATGGCTAGATAATATCTTCTGATTTTTTTGTTTCTTGTTTCTTGTACATCCTTTTCTCTTTTCTTCCTGTAACTTTTATAACTCATTTTCATATTTAATATATTTACATTAGGACATCTTGGTCTTACTGTTTTATTGTCAAAAAAAAAAACTCGTCTTTTGGTTGATCGAAGTCGAGTTCAGTTTACGAAATCAACTTTTGAGTTTTTGATTTGCATGTGTGCAATGTTATGTTGGGTAATTGCAGGGCAAGAAAGCAACGACGTATCCATCCATGGCCGGTTTGCTCTCGGACGCCAGCGAGTGCGAGAGCAGAGTGGTGGTTGATGGGAACCTGATCACGGGCAGAAGCCCCGGCACCGCCATGGAGTTCGCCGTGGCCGCCGTTGAGAAGCTGTTCGGCCGCGAGGAGGCGCAGCAAGTGGCGGAAGGTCTGCTTTTTGCCTGATTGTCTAAGGTGTAAGGTGTTTGCTGTCCTTGTGGGAGTCGGCCGAGAACTTTGCCGGTGTTGTGTTTGTTCTCGAGGTGATGAGATTTTTTTTTTTTTTTTGGAGGATGAGATGATGAGTTGGTGTAACATTTGACGCGCAAACACATGTGTGACCTGTACCAAAGAGACAATGAATCTAAGAAAAGCATAAATCCCTAATGGCTAAAAAAATGTACTGATTTGTAGTAGCAAGATTTCAGTCCGTTGAAGGCTAGCAAAACCGTAATGAATTTACCTGCTCAACTCCTTTGTTGTACTGCATCAAATGACGCGCTTAGGAGTAAGGGAAGGAAATTTTTGCATATTTGGTCCTGTAACAATTTTGAATTTCAAAAATAGTCCTCTTCAACCGAAAATTTCAAAAATAGCTTCTACACAGTGCACGTACCGCGGGTACCGAGGGCGGCAGCCACTTGCCCCCGGCGCCAGGCACGTCAGCGGCCCCCCCTTTTCGTAATTTTTTTTTAAAAGGAAGAACATCTAAAAAATTCTTAAAAAATTTAAAAATTAAATAAAATTTGGAAAAAATTAGAATTTTTTAAAATATTAAATATTATTAAAAAATTTTAAAAAATTAATTTTAAAACGAGTCTTTGCAAGCGCGCTTCTCGCTCGCGCCATACGTCTTTGCGAGCACCGAGCGATCTTTGCAGCACCCTAATTCGCGGCAGCTGGCTACATGCACTGAGCGGCGTTTAGCTCGCGCGCGCGTCGGCTTTCCACCGAAAGCAAAAAGTGTTTTTGTTTTTTTTCTCTTTAAATCACGTCGAAGTCACATCGCTTCACATCAGGTCATTCATTGTCTGTTTTGCGCTGCGTATATGAACGAACGCCACGCGTACAGTCGTTGGAGGCGCAACGCGCGTTCTGACGTTGTGATTAGATTAGGTAATGACGTATTTAAATTTTCTCTTATTGCAGTTTGTAGCGTTAAGTATGTACTTAGATTTCACTAACTGTTAGTTGTTCTCTATTTGTAGCAATGACACATACTCTACCACCCCTACTCGAGGAGGCATGGGACGCCTAGCATCGCTGTCACACTTGGATCGGTGGCAATGGACCGCCAACTCTGGTGACACGGGGACCGAGGGAGACTTGGCCGTTGGACGAGCGGTACGTTCCGAGACTTCGTCAATCTGGGCGATGCGTTCGCTTGATCTTGAACATGGGGCAAGACCTCCTGATAGATGCCTGCCTTCTTTCCGCTCTGGTTGATCGTTGGCGGTCGGAGACCCACACGTTCCACTTCCGGTGGGGGGAGATGACCGTGACACTGCAAGACGTCAGCTTCATTACCGGGCTACCGTTGCGAGGCCGTGCGGTTGTTCCCCTCCGAGTCGGTGGACCGAAGACGCGTCTCCATCATCGCCGGGCATCCTATCTCAGAGAGGTCTAAGGGCGTTCACGCGCTGTCGCGCGTCAATTCATGCATTACCCGAATGACGCAACAGGGAGGTGGTTCGATGCCACCTAATTGTATATTTGTTGTTTATTTTGGGTGGGTCATGTTCCCTAGCACGCAGGGAGACATGGTGTACCCGAGTTATATTCACCTTACGAGTCCATCGTGGGCGCCGACGATGAGATGTGCGCGATGCGATTGGGGTTCACCATCTTGTGTTTTACGTCTGGCGTGGCTGTGGCGACGCTTCAGCGTCGCCGCGGAACGAGCTCGTCTTTGTTGGTGCCACACGCTATTACAGGTGTGTGTCGTGGGAGCACCAGCGATCGGACGGCCGTACTTCCGCCGCATGATCCACCCTTACCCGCGCGCACAACATTTCTATGGTTGGGCGGACGGCGAGATCCGTGGAAGGCCCAACCATGGGATCCGATGGGATGGCGGCGCACCGGGTGGTCTAGGGATAGGCGCGTCGCATATACCCCGAGTTCCACAACGATTCGAGGTCCCGCACGAGGACGATGTAATATGGGCTCCTTGGTCGGATGCCTTCGTGCAGGAACACACGCCGCCGACGGGTTGAGCTTGCTATGCCACCGAGATCGCGTCTTGGAGGACAACTTGTCATCTGGTCTTCTTCCACATGGTTGAGGCCTACAACCCACAACGGGTGATGAGGCAGTTCGAGCTGTGTAACATTCCAAACAATCATTTATGTTTTAAATGTAATTTGTGAGGATAAATTAAAACTTTTGTTGCCTCATGAAGTCATTTGAAATTTTCTAGAATTGTCCCCTAATAATTCCTATTTTTCAAAGAACCGTGTTTCTTTGGAAGAAAGTTGTTGTCATTAAAACTTTCAAACCAAATCTTGTGATCATCCTCTGGAAATATTTTCCCTGTCATTTGGATCATCCTAGTTACCTCTCTGAAAAATCTCATGATTTTTAGAATTTATTTGCTATTTCAAAAGAGCAAGTCAAACCAATTTAAATTCTGGTCAAACCCCTAGGGCAGCGGCTTGTGAATTTTCTAGGGAGCAATTCATTGCTTACAAATTCCTGGAAAAATTACACAAGGTTGTTCTCTGTCCCAGGGAGTTCCCATAAAAATTGCAGAATTTTTGGAGCTTCGGAGCTACTTCTAAAAATTCCCTAATCTCTCAGCCTTTTAAAAACCAAATTCTGGAATCACTGTTCCTCGGGTTCGGACCTAACTCCGACCGCGCCCAAACCGACCTGACTCAGCCTAACCGTCTCTCCAGCGCCTCGCATGCAGCCGTTCGATCGCGCATCAACGGTCGCGATCGCGTACCGCTTCGCCGAGTTATAACTCGTCTCGTGCGTTATCAACCGTTGGATCTCGATCCAACGGTCTACCCCAGTTTCTTTTCGCGCGATCGCACGCTCGTGCTGAGTCGCTGACGCCGCGGACCCACCCATCGGTTGCGTCGTCAACCTCGCTACGACGCGCGCAGAGAGCTCGTGCCACACGGCGCGCGCTCTCTGAGCACTCCGTCACCTCCGTGACCGCACCGCGTCCGTTGGCCACTCCCAGCGCTTCGCCTCGTCACGCCGCCTCCACTCCGTCATCTTCCCCGGGATAATACCCCCTCCAGTGCCCTTCTCTTCCTCACTTCTCCTCTTTTCGGCAGAGGAGAGGGAAGCTCGCGTGGGCATCTCTCTCGGGTAAGCTTCCTCCGCGTGGTCTCCCTTTCTTCCCCATCCTTCACCGTCTCCGCTTTGCTTATGTGGGACCTTGTGTTACCTTGTAGCTCTTGGTCCACCGTGAAGCTCCCTGCTGAACCAGAGCGCGCACCCGAGACCGCCGCCGTGTCATCTTCGTCTCTGGTGAGCATCTGTCAAATTCCTCCCTTGTACACCATCTGCGGGCCTCACTTGAGCTCTCCCGACCATTCATTCCTTGTCTCCTTCACTAGGTCGACTCCTCCTCGGTAGCACCATCGCCGCCGCCGCTGTTCTTCGTAGCCGGCTCAACTCCGGCAACCGCTCCACCTCCGGGTCATCCCAGTAAGGTCCCTGACCTTTGTTATTGCTTATACTTGCGTTAGATCGGTCGATGCGTGACCATATCGCCGTTTTCGTTCTCCCGTACCTGTCACTCCGCTCCGCCGTGTCGCGCCGCCGCTCTGGTCCAGCTCCGGCGAAACTCCGGCCACCTTCGGGTGCGCATTAGCGTGCTGGATCCATTTTGGTGCTTGGTCGCCGTCGCCGAGCCCTCCTTCGCCGGCGACGCGCCGGCAAAGCTCGCGGCCGCAGCAGCTCCCCGTGGCGCGTTCCGACCGACACTGTAGCGGTGTCATTAGAGTTTAATCCCAATGATTAGCATTTAAGTATAGATCTTGTCGGATAACCACGTGTTTAGCTGCGGTTGCGTGTATCGCTTACATGTGGGCCTGAGGCCATTAGTGCACAGTCGTGGTCTCGTGGACCGGCCGTGGACACCGAGTCCACGCACTATTCTGTGAACCTAGTGTATGACAGTAGGGCCCCACATGTCAGTGCTTAATTAAAATATGAGATTTAAATAGAAAATGACACTGTGCTCTGGACCCCATTTGTCAGTGACTGTGGTTAGGATAGCTGCGAGTATAAAAAGGATTGTGTGTTTATATAAATTCAGAAATGCTTTATTTGTGAACTGTTAATTGCTTTAAACTTCAAAATTGCATAACTAATTCATTTTAGCTCCAAAATTGATGATTCAAATTTTGTTAGTTTCTATTTTAAATGTACTTTAATACAAAAATAGGTTGAACCATGTTTCTGCTCCAGAAAATGTTTATTAATAAAATGGTTTTAGGTTAGATTTATGTTACACTAAAATTGTTTTAACTTCAAAAATGCATAAGTATTTCTCTGTAACTCCAAATTGAGTGAATCCAATTTTGTTTTCTTCCTCTATTAATGAACTTGCTGTTAAAATTAGTTTTAGGCATATTTCTGTTGTTAGAGAAATTGCAAATACAATTAATTTGTGCTCATTTTCATGTCTTTGAAAATTCATAGAAAATGCATTATAGCTCCAAATGAGATGAATCCAATTGGGTTGTTCATCTTATATGGTGCTTGATTTACTGTAAAAATTTCAAATGCACCACATATCCAGAAATTTTTGCCAAACAATTTAATTATGTGGAATAGTAACTTTTTGCATTTTTAAAGCTGAGCAGATTTGTTCTGATCATAACTTTTGCTTAGAACATCCAAATGATTTGATTATTGTTTCTAAATTCATTATAAATCATGCTATTGCTGCTGTAAAATTTTCAGAGCATTTGGAGAAAGTTGATTTTTGAGCTTTTTCGGTATTCTTCGTTCTTATTGATTCCGATTTGCTTTTTCGATAGGTGCCGACGAGTGTATCGATCTTGAGAGTGAACCTCTGCAGCAGGTTGAGCAAGTCCAGCAAGGCAAGCAGTTTGATCATGTTAATCCCAGTATTTTTAAATTCTAATATATTGTTTTCAACTTGTATGTATGCATTGCTATTTTGTGTTAAATTGGTTAGTTATTCCTTTAGATGCATAATCTGTTGGTAAATGATGATCCTCTACTACCTGAGCCTAGGTTATTTGCTGTGATTAGAGTTCGTTGGATGAGCTCTTGTCACTTAGTAGGTTTCGGGTCTAAATTGCTTAGCCATGCTTAGCTTTCGGTAGAAATGGACGATCATCGACTTAGTCGATGATTTTGATCACACAAATATTGATATTATTCCATTATGTCCAGCCTTGTGATTTGTTAATTTGCAACTCAAAAACTGAAAATAAAATTTATCTTTTGACTTGGGCACAATGGTATGTTGGTGTGATCTGTTGGGTGTGATTGGAATGGTGTCTAAGTCCTCAAGGACCGAGTTACTTGTGTCACTAAGCCAAGCGCTTATTGCGTGCTAACCACACGGGAGGGATATGGGACCTCTCTTGACTAAGTACTTTGGGAGGTATTAATTGATGAGTCGCTGGTGGTAGTTGTTAGTGTTTGTTTTGGGATGAGAGGGGTGGAGATTCCGGTTAGGTTCTCCATACCCAGGACACCCGCAGTTGCTTCGGCTAGGCCGGTGTTCCGACTCAACGTATGGGTCCTTGTGATTTATGTCGCCGGCAGATCACTAAGGGTCAACCCCCCATACATGCGACTCTTGATTAGTGCAATCCATTGGAAACGTTTTGTTAGACTTCGCCGTGCCTGCATACCAAAGGAAGTATGCTAACCGTGGCTGGTGGAAAGGCAGTCTATTGTGTGGGTACATTGGTACACCCCTGCAGGGTCTTGAAACTATTCGAATAGCCTCGTCCTAGGTTATGGACATGCTTGGTAAGGTCGTGCAAGAACTAGACTACAACCTTTTAAAAACTTAAAACTTGACATGGGTGGCATGAATGGGTAATTCATGCTATTGTTGTGGTGACTATCGGGATAGCCACTTCCAGGCTGTTGTTCTATTTATTATTATGCTACCTGCTGATATTTCAACAATTAAAAATGAATTGCAAACTTGCTCTTCTAAATGTATTACGTTATTGCAAATAAAATTTGCTTTGCGCTAAAATAAGACATATGGCCTCCACCAAATGAGCTTGCATGTAGCATATGAATAGGTCTGCTATTCCACACGTCAGTCTTGCGAGTACAATTTTGTGCTCATTTGCTTTGCTTAATATTATTTGTTGCAGAGGAAGAAGGTGAGCCCCAAGGGCCTCACTTTTCGCGAGTTGTCTTTGTGGAGGGTTTGGGACGACTAGTTTGGCGGACCGATTGGTTGCCTTGTGGGTGAAAAGGCACGCCGATTGGCTTTTGTTTATCGCCATCTTATGGCCCTGTTGTTTCCGCTGCATATTTAGTCTTTAACTTGTCATTTGGCCGGTCGGCCCTCTTTTGTAATAACTTTTACTGTGTGGCTACTGTTTAGTATTGAGTTATTTTGGATTCTATGTCTTGTATGGGATTAATGCATGATTTTGTGAAATGAAGTGTGTATACTGCATTTCTGGGAAGTATACATATCTCGAGGCTTAGCTTATTTGATTTGTGATGCTAGGACCATTGGAAGGTTAAGCATTACAAGACAAATAAACTGGGGTCCTCACAAGCTGCACCAGGAGATCCCCCCTGCTCTAGGGCGACCGCTTGCGAGGCGCAGTCACTTGTAAGTACATTGCATTGCTTAATAATATTGTAGGTCATTTAGTCATATGTTATGTCGGTACCATAATTTGTTGTGTTTATTCCACCTACAGGCAGACAAAGAAGGGCCGCAAGAGCGATGACTGGCTTCAGACGCAGCAGCCGTGGGTAGATGCATGGTAGCGACCATCGATTCCATTTTTGCAGAGGCACGCCTTTTATGAAGGGACTTACAGTGCGTGCCGGAGTGGTACGTCACGCACACGCCCAACGAGAATGACAGCGCGCCCGGCCCGACATGAAGATCCTACCCACACCGACGGTTGGGCTTGGGCTCGACCGCGCGTGCGTGCAAAGACGGCATGACGATTCCGTACGTTCAGCATGTAGTATATTAACCACCCTCCGCAATAGGGTTAAGTAACCAAATTTTGTTTGTTTGGTAACCATCTAGGTGGACCGGTTGGAGAGCGTTACGCGCGCGGCCGAGAACTCGGCGGGCACGAACAACACGATTAAGCGTCTTTTTCCTGTGATGAAGACGCTTGTTGACGATGTTAAGCAAGTCGTTCGTAACATGAGCTGTGGAAGGCCCACCGATGTCGACCTGAGGCATCGGAGGGAGCATCGTCGCGTACCCTCACCCCCTCCATCTTCCCGTCCGGCGAGTCGATCCAACCGCGCAGATAGCATGGCGGCGGATCATCTTCGCAGCTTGCCACGCAGGGACCGTACGCTGATGCCGTCGTCGTCGCAGATAGACCCTACGCTGATCCCGTCCTCGTCACGGAGGGGCCCTACGCCGATGTTGTCGTCATCACGCGGCGGAAAGACGACATTAGAAACGCGGACGCAACCCGGCCACCGAGGTTATCCAGATTCTCCCTCCCCCTTCAACGCCGGGCAATTTCCAATGGGCGTCTGACGCTATGGTATCATCCGCTACACCGCACTACCTGCGCAGATTCACCCCGCAAGGTGAATCGCACCGAGCGCCCCGTTCACCTCGCGGTGGCCGAGTTGGTGCCCTTCCGTGGATCTGCTGCGGATCCTAATGCTTGATCACCGAAATGTTGTCAACGCCATCCCGCAGTGATGCCCCGTGCACGCACGACACGGCCGTTGAAGAGCCTCGCTATGACTTGCGGCATAACCCACCGCCCCGATAGGTGGCGTTTTCACGAGGCGGTCGGCGAGACCTACGGCAAAGAACACGGAGCGGAAGGCGGTCGCGGGTCCTATGCCAAGCAAGATCGAGGAGCAACAGCGAGGAGTAGTAACATTAGAAGTCTATTATATTTTGTAACTTGTAATCCGATTGCTTATTTGAATTGTAATTGCACTTATTTAGTTCGTTGTCTATGTAAGCGTAACAATTTTATTCTCATTCATGAAGGCCCGTGACGCATGGATGAAGAGTGCGAGTACAAACCCAAGTAGAACTGACGCTCTACTTCGCAAGAACTACATACAATAGAAGAAACACCGCGAAACTAACTATGTTTACTAATTTGTGAAGCATCTTCTCAACTCTTGCCATAGTGATCCTCGCGAGGGCAAACCAGTCTTTCTTAGTAGTGATTGTAACTCTCTGCTCACTCGAAAGTTAGATGAGGCTGAAGACATCTTGTTTCGCGACTTGGAAGAAATGAGAACACTAAGAGATGAGTGAGGTGAATCGCAGTGAAAGCATCCTTATATAGCGTTAGGACTGAAAGGGCCACACCGTGTGGAAAGTACGATTTTACTGCCCACCAGTTAAGTTTGTTTATATTTCAGTAAGTATTTAGTTATCAACTGAAAATTGTATAAAAACTTTAGAAATTCATATCTAATTCATTTTATTAGAAAATTGTTTATTACCACAAGGTTTGAAATACCAGATGCAAGAAAAGTTTTAAATTTCCACACATGTTCTTACATTTCAGACACAAGTCTAATACTTGGGATGTTTCACATAGAAAGTAGTACAGGTTACAACGCAAATGACTACAACACTGGAATCACTACGACCAACATGATTTAATACACCGGATAGCTTACGGATACACAGTGGCGTCGGAGGAAGAAGGTCTATTCGGGCAGTTCCTAAATGAGTGCCCATGAGTCTTGCATAGCCTACACCTTTTTGGTCTTGGTTGATCTCCACATTGGCTAGCGTCCATGTAGTTGCGGATGCGCCTTGGTAGACGCCTCCACGGCACGGATGTCGCAATGCTTTCATTCGGCGACCACTTAACTACTCTCGCCATATGTCCTCAGTAGTGGCCTTCGACGCGTAGGAGTTGAACTCTCGTTCAAGTATCATATAGGTGTCGTATGCTATAGTACTCCGACGTATACATGCTACAAGATTGGTGAAATACAAAGACATGCAACATATACGTGCGAGCAAGGCTTGTGCGGGAGTTGAGGCTTATTGCAGTGCAAGCGCCACATCGCCTATGGTGCAAACATGCTTCCGTCACCTCTCATGGCCACGAACGTATTTGTCCGCAGCGGACCTCAAACGCCCTCCTCACGCCATCCATTGTGATAGCTACATGGGATTGGGCCTTGGTAATCTTCTTATCCATGTAGGCGAGGGTAACCTCCGTCTACGCTTCCTTCGTCCAAATGCTTCTTGGTCATTGTTGCCCGACGAAGGCAACCGATCGCGGTTCCATGTCTCCTCAACAACGTTTGTGATGGGCGGGGGCACGAACCCCTTTCAACACACCGTTGTAGACTTCGGACATGTTGGTTGTCATGATGCGTCACGAGCACCATAGGTGTCGTGAAGAAGGGACCATTTCTCATAGTCGGGGGCATGCAAGCGTATCCACTCAGGGAACTCGCTTTGCGGTGCACCTGGGTCTAAACCTCCACTAGCACGCTCGGTTTAGACCTCGAGCTCCCGCCACACGGCATCGAACTTGCACTCGTTTACGCAAGCAAAGCTTCTTGAACTTCTTCATGAGGTCTTTGCTGCAAGCGCGTGGAAGTTGGCGGCTAGATGCCGCATGCACCAACGCAGCGCATGTCGTTCCTTGAACGACGGGCTCATACCGTCTTTGCATGGTGAGCGACACGACAACAACCCAAAGATGACGGCCGGTTATGACGCACACATTGGCCGGTCCCTTACAACATGTTGCTTTATGTTCGTTAGGAACCACAACCAACTGTTAGTGCTCTCGTTATCTACAATGGCAAAGGCAGCCGAGCAGCCGTCGTTGCCACCACGCAATAGCGGTGAGAATGGTGCCTTTGTACTTCCCAAGAAGAAAGTACCGCCCATAGTCGGACGGGACGGCGATGGGAGAAGCCTCGACCGCCGGGCCAAATGCCCAAAAGACTCGATCAAGGATAAGGAATGTGGGTTGTTCGGCCGGTCGGACTCGCCCTCCCTATTGACACATGTCCCGGATTGGCATCCGCAATTTGCTTAAGCATTTTGGGACTAGATCGTCGCCTCCTTGTAGGTACCGTACAACCATTCGAGACATTCCGCTCGCCCGCCATACCTTCGTACCTAACGGCATACCCTAATGTATTACGCTACGTGAGCCATGAGGACCTTGGGCGAAAGCGGTCAAATCGGCGACAACTACATGGCTTACGATGCTCGCGATGTACGCAGAGGTTACATTCGGATGCATTTGCAATGGCTCTTGAAGCTCACACGTGTGACCAGTAACGCATCAGTCGCGGAAGGCCGTTCCGCCCAGGAATCTCTCCGCACGAACTTTGCCAGGGTAAGATCTATGCACGCACTTAACTATGTACATGTCAAGATTAGACCTGTAGGTAATGGAAACCATATAATAGTTACTGCGACTTACAGTACATAGTTCAAAGCTACAACAAACAACGTCCGAACTCACCTGTAAACTCGGTAAGTCCGACTGGTCTTCACCGCGAAACTCACGATAGCTTGCCTAGCGCGACCTTGTGTGGGAACCGCTGGCCCACAAGTAGGGTGTCCAGATCGAGGCCCACGAAGACTTCGTGCTCGTGGGACAGAACAAGGGAAGAGGCCGCTTGGCAATCCAACCGACTTGGAACATAGTCCGTGTCGGTCGAAACAATGCCACCGACGATCCCACCCGCTTCATCGCCTTAATCCTCGCTGGATTACGAGTCAAAATTCGCCTCATCTTCGGTGGCAGTGCCATCAGACATGCCATCAATAATCTCGTGACAATCAACACGAGCACCGCTCCATTTGTCGACACCTTCATTCGTTCGAAACTACCCGAATCTCCATCTCTGGAGCACTCGACATCTCTCCGTCGTCAACAAACCGAAGAAGGGAGAAGAGCGTCGTTGCCTCCTTCAACGGCGCCCCACCAAAGGATTGACTCGATAAACAAAATGGACATACACCATGGGTCGTCGATAGATCGGGCGTGAGGATTGCTAACAATCTCCATGTGATGTGCCCACATGGCGCTTCTGGTCACCTTCGCGGCCCCACACCATGTGCCCGTGGAGCGACCGTGTTCGCGGTGATCGCCTCTATTACTATCTTAATCCTAACGGCGTGCCTGTCGAACAAGCTGCCAATGCGTGTCGTAGCTCGAGCAAATCGGCGTGTGCGGGTTGGGAATGTTAAGCAAGGCACGTTGGCGTTGGACAAATCCACTGCATGCGATCGGAACGCATTTCCGTGGAACACGTCTGGCGTCTCCATTTCGACGAAAATAAGACAATATTTCATCAAAACACACCGTAAAAACCGTGCGCGTGTTGCTGAAATAAGCTTACCGTTCGACGACATTTGCAAATGGTGCGAACAACGGACAAATAAAAATTTGACCACGGGACGAGGAGGCACCTCGAAAAGGGAATGATCGACCGAGTGTGTGTCCACGCGTTTATATAGCCGAGCATGGGAGACGCAACGATAAGACCACAAGGGGCAGCTTTGCGCAGCGACAAGACCACACGGGTCAGCTTTGCGCAGCGACAAGACCACACGGGACAGCTTTGTGCAGCTTTGCGCAGCGATAAGACCACACGGGGCAGCTTTGCGCAGCGACAAGACCACACGGGCCAACTTTGCGCAGTGATAAGACCACACGGGGTAGCTTTGCGCAGCGACAAGATCACACGGGCCAGCTTTGCGCAGCTTTGTGCAGCGACAAGACCACACGGGGCAGCTTTGCGCAGCGATAAGACCACACGGGGCAGCATAGGACTTCGTCGCAAACACGACGTTGTTGCACTGCAGACATCGACCCTGACTCGCTACAACGCCAGGACGACGGGTTGGGATCATTGTGTATTGTGTGCAGCATGTCATGTTATGTGATTTACATTATGATTTATATGTGGACAGTCCCGCGGCAAGGGCAAGGGAAAGGATCAGCTACGCCGTCGAGGCAAGCGGCAGGAGGATGTACCATAAGTAATGTCATGTCCGTGTAATGCATGTTATGTAATGTCAGTGTGCATTATGACATTGTGATTTATGTAATGTCAATGTGCATTATGATTTGTGTCCGCACCAAAAGTTCTCTGAAATAGTCAGTACAAATGACAACTCTACCTCCCGTTTTTAATGTAATAAACCTCGTCGGGCGCTTAAAACGGATAGTGCTTAAAACGGTTCAGCTTTGCGCAGCGGCGACATGACCTGATGAGTCAGCTTTGGGCAGTGACGTGACCCGACGAGTCGGCAACTTTTCAGAAAGACAAGACAACACTCTGCCTCGCCAGAAACTTTTTAGAAAGACAAGACAATACTCTGCGTCGCCACAAACTATTAAGAAAGACAAGACAATACTCTATCTCGCCAGAAACTTATCAGAAATACAAGACAACACTCTGCCTCGCCAGAAACTTTTCAGAAAGACAAGACATCACTCTGCCTCACCAGAAACTTTTCAGAAAGATAAGACAGCACTCTACCTCGTAGGCTACTCACCAGAACTTAACCATACCGTGACCACTCCCGGGGGCTTATAAAAGGGGGTGACCTATTCTGGGAGAGAACACTCCACAACCAAACCCAACACTACACAAGAGCTTCCTTCACCACGTCGGGATGGACAATAGACAGAAGAAGCAATGGGACAAGATGACAAAGCAATGGGATGAGATCCGCGGACTAGCAAGGGCTACTGGGGAGCGGTACGACCAAGCAAGGACTGCTGCGGCCCGGGTCTAGCAAGAGGTGCTTGCTAGGATGGCAGCTCTCCGCAGTGAGGCCCCCCGTAGCAGCAACCCCATCCTGAACGTTCCAACCGAGCATTCGCCGCAGCACCCGCTAGAGGGGGAGATGCCGCCCCTCTGCTAGTGCATGGACCCATGCAAGTTCATCAAGTCTAAGCATCGGCTAAGCCTGGGCATGCGTTACTGGGGTTGTGCGAACTACTCCTGTGACTATCCCGACGTGCGTTGGGACACACGCACTATCGGCAATGGAAGGTCGATTCTGATATGTTCTTATACCCTTTCTCTTTCGAAGTATGCACTAACAACCTCTCCCATCTACCCGTAGTCCCCGGATCCGCAATGTGGCTACCGCAAGTGGATCGACCATGAGATCCACCCACATGACCAGTGGACTCTCGACTTCGAGGAGTGGGATGTCAAAAGGGCCCGCGAGATCCGGGAGGACGAGCGCCACAACGACGAGCAAAACGAGCGTATATGTCAGGACGAGCGCCACAACGACGAACAACGACGAGCCCGTGGTGTTGCTGCATTTCGTCCAGTGGCTCAACCCTCCAATCAACCAATGCAAAATGAAGCTAACAGACTTAAAAGACTGGATGAAAGGATGGAAAGGGTTGAGAAAATGCTTCAGAAATTACTTCACATAGTTAGTTTTGTGGTATTTCTTCTATTATTTCTTGTTCTTGCCAAGTAGAAGTCGGTTGTAATAAGATTGTAATGTTCACTCTTTATCTATGTATCGTAGTCCTTCATGAATAGATCAAGCTATCGTGTATCCTGCATTACATGACGTATGCCTTTGCGACATTGTTGTACTTTAGCGTCTGACGTTCACAAAATATTATTCGAGTCTAACAGATAGTTTTCCGTAGTATGGGAAAGTATACCATATTTGGAATATCCACAACCTCCTCTAGACATAAATATACCTTGCTATCAAGACTGAAACCCTACTTTTTTATTTCGCAAACCCTATTGAAATGATGAAGAAAATTGTGCGATGCATATAGAGTATGGAACCACAACATTTCGGCCCCAACATTTCAATCTTGTTTTAGGCCATCTTCATAATCACAACGAGCGTTCTCGACCCCTTTAATTGTATTTTGTAGAAGCTCCATAAAGTAATATGCTTTAACTCGTCATTTTTAACAAGCGCATCGTAATATCACTTACCTTCCTCCTTATGACTCATTACTATCTTAATCGTCCTCGTAAAATTTCTCGAAATTTAGCGCACTACAACAATATCTGACGATCACAAAATGTTATTAGAGTCGACAAATTTTGTGCCCTTCATATTATACGAAAATAACAAACAGACCAACCAACGTTGTCACCACACTTTTATTTTCAAAAAAAATAATAACATCATACAATAGATTATTTTAACAAAATTCGAGAAGTAATGTGATCAACAACCGCAGCAATCAAGATATTATTTCCCTTCAGTTTTCTCTTTTTCAGAGTCTTTTGAAAGCTTCAAAAAATTAAAATAAACCATTTCTATTTTAGTGTATCAATTAGAGCTTAATTGAAAATTTTAGAAAATTAAAAATAATTTAAATGAGTAAAATACACTTCTATTAAATTCAATCTTTTTTATCAATTTTTTTTTCTGTTTTTTCCTCTATTTTTCCATTTTTCCTTTATTTTTCTTTTTTCCCAACCTTCTTCTTTCTCTCTCAATATATTTCCTCTCTCCTTCGCGCCACGTGGCAAGGGGGCAAGGTGCTGCCAAACCCCACGGCAGCACCTTGCTCATGTTGTCCCACACGGCAGCAACTTGGCTGCTGCCCAACCACACGGCTGCTGCACTCGTTTTAAATTTATTTTTTAATTTTTTTTAATAATATTTAATATTTTCAAAAAAAGCTAATTTTTTCCAAATTTTATTTAATTTTTAAACTTTTTTTAAGATTTTTTTAGATGTTCTTCCTTTTTTTAAAAAAAATTATGAAAAGGGGCATTGCTACATCTGTGCCGGGCGGTGGCTCGCTAAGCCGGGGCGGGGCAAGTGGTGCAGCCTCGGTACCGTGATCGTGCAACGTGTAAAGGCCATTTTGAAATTTTAAGCGAAAAGGGCTATTTTTGAAATTCAAAATTGCTACAGGGCCAAATATACAAAAATTTCTAAGGGAAGTCCCAGCTTTGCCGTCAGCGGTCTCTATCTGAAAACCTGAATACACCCTTGCTTATTGCACAATTCTCGGACCAAGAGGGACATTCGAGATCATTCTCAAATGGGGAATCAGAAAATTTTATACTTGTCTCGATTACAATATTGAATCTTTCCTGAACTTTGGACTTAATTGGCCCCCTACAGCCGCATAATTCCTAAACTAGCCCCATTACCATCAAAATTCTGTTTTAGCCCCCTCATAGTGCGTCTTTGCCGTCGGGGCAATGACAACTCACCTCTGCGGCCGTCTGCGCGGCTTCTAGTTCTTGTCGTCGGTTTGGCGACAATCGAGTCTTCTGGTGGGTGGGCGGCGACCACTTGCTACCGACGGCACAAGAAGATGTTGGCTCGCCCGCCACGCACCGCGCGGCCACGGCCCGATCCCCCCGCTCCTCTCTGCGCGCGTCGCACAGCCTGCCCGGTCCCCTTTGCTTGCTAGATGCTTTGAGCGCCACGGTATGGAGCGGCTTTTGGTTTTGACTGTGCCTGCGCGTTTGAGTATGCATAAATTGAGTAGGAGGCAAACGCAGCGATGTCATTTTCAGTTGCGAGCCAGAGAGAAAGAGAGCCAGAGAGAAAGAGAGCTCGCAGAGGAGAAGGGAGAAGCCAATCGGAGAAGTTGAAGTTAAGTTGTGCATCGTCTTGTGAGCACTCAGAGAATGGTTAGTGTCATTCACATCCGGATATGGTTTTAGCAATGTGATTAGGATATAATTAGATAATTTGTAGTTTCTTATTGTAGCAACTGAGTAGTTATAATTGTGTAGTCCGTGTATTTTGACTTAGTGTTTGGACATAAAATTAGAAGACTTAGTAGTTACCAATGTGATTAGACGTAATTAGTTGACTTAGCAGACGTATTGTTTTTAGTGTTCTAAATTTTAACTCGGTGATTTGCATAGTGTGAGGAACTTGACCGTAAAAAATGAAAATATTTGGAGGCCGGTTAATGAAATAGAAAAATAATTGAAATAGAGCCACTGACGGGCAGGTCCCACTGAGTGCGTGGTCCATGGACTGTTAACCAGGCATGTTGACCTTCGGTCCATGCACTATGCCATGGACCGAGTCAATGACAAACAGATGGTACCTATCAGTAGGCTACTAATTTTGAAATTAAATTAAAAAAAGAATACTATGCAGTAGACCCCGCATGTCAGTGGTAGAGACTAGGTAGCTTGGGTATAAAAAGTTTTAAATGCATGTCAGGGGTAGAAGCTAGGTTTAGCTCGAGTAGACAAATTTTTAAATGCAATAGGCATTTGTAAAGTGATTTAGTTTTGCACTGTAAATTCATACAATTTAAAAAATTCATGACTAGTTGATAGTAACTTCAAATTTAGTGAAACCAATTTTGTTGGTTTCTATTTTTATTGTACTTTAACTTAGAATAGGTTTGAAACTTATTCTGTACGATAATTTGCGAATTTGAATTAAATTCGGTTAAAATTATTTTACTGATGCAATTGAATTAATTTTTGTTGGTCATGAAATGTTATTCTGGAGCTAACCATGACTAAAATTGTGGAAGAATTTATTTGGAAAACCCACAAATAAGTGGATGGTGCAAGCATTACATATAATTTAGTGGTTTTATATGCACATGTGTTACGTACTTCATGGCGGAGATTCAAGATCTATTCGTATTCCACGGGAACGCTCTCGTACGTGACGGACCGTCTGAAGCGAGGCACTGTCAGTGCGGCCGGGTGTGATCCGGCGCCGGTGCGAGGACATGAGCCTCTCGGAGCTAAGGCGGTGCGTGCGGTCCGCGTTCGATCGCGCCAATGCAAGGATGAAGCTGCGCATCGAGGCGTTGTATGTCTCGGTGGTGGGTGACGGAGGGGAGACCGTTTGGCAACTTATGAAGGTGACAAGTGATGCTTCATGGGCCAATTACATGGAGGTTGTTTGCAACCCTGCTGCTGCGATCTTTGCGCGGCCGATGGTCTATGTTCAGTTCGTGGAGAGGATGGGGACATCCGACGTGGGTGGTTCCGGTGAGGCTGCTGGTGAGGAGGAGCCTGCGTTGGTCTCCGGTGTTGGAGGAGACGCTGGCGAGGAAGTGGGCGATGGAGACCTGAGGAGGCGTGCTGACGACTTCAAGCCCAACGAAGGAGTGGACAGATGGTGGGTGTAACAACCCCAAAATTAGGGTTGTATTTTTAATGTATAAAAGTATTAAAAAAATTTAAAAACTTTTGGTTGTGTCTTTTAATCATGCTCCTGTTGTTCCAAAAACTTGTGCACAATTTCAAATTTTTGCTAATTGTATTTAATGTTGTGTTGGAAATTCAATTTTCAAACTTGAACATTTCAATTCTTTTAAATTCCAGAAAAATGTAAGAACAAAAATTCCTGAAAATAATTTATTCAAATACTAGATTATTTATTTTGAATTGTAATTATTTTTACCAAATTTTTAGAAGTCATTTTACCTTCACCAAAATTCAGATCAAATCATTAATGCAGATTTGAATATGATTTAATTCTAACAAATTTAATATAGAAAGTGTTTGAAATTATTTTCCTAAGTCCCTTGTGAACCTCAGTGTCCACAAAAATTTTCAGAATTTTTCGAATTTTATTTCTACCTCAATCGGCTAGTCAAACTTGTATATTTTTCGGTCAAATTAAATTCCAAGCCCTTGTCTTGTTCCTCCGATCGAGCCAGACTCGACCACGGCCGGACCCAAACTCCACCGGCCTGGCTTAACCGCCAACTCGCCGAGCCGCTCTCCTCTCACCGGCGGCCCACTGCAGACCTCCTCTTCCACGTCTTCGCGCGCGCGCTCCGCCCCGCGCTCGCCACGCCCGCCTTGCCGCATGCTTGCCACGCCGACTCGCCGGCCGCCGCGCCCATGCCGCCTCCACCTTGCTACCTCGCCTCTCCTTTAAAGCCACCGAGAGCCCCACCTACCTCGACTTTTCTCCCCCTGTCCATTTCCTTCACCGAGCTCCCGAGCCGAGCGTAACGCCAGCGGCACCTCCAAGCTCCCGGCTACTCGGCGAGCTCCGGCCTCCACCCACCGCGTCACGGCGCGCCATACACCTCCAGCAGTCAAACCCCTCCATCAATTTTAGCTGGCGTCACCGTGGAGCCGTGCACCCGGGTTCTTCTCCAGCTCCGGCCGCCACCACCGCCCGTGTTGCTACTCCTTCTCCGATGCATCCCCTTCCGATTCCTTCCTCCTTGAGCATGTATTAGACCCCCTCTATCTTCCCCGATCACTCACTTGTGCCTTACTCCATCCTAGGTCGCCGCTGTCGAGAGCTACCCCGCGCCATCGCCGGTTCGCGTCGCCAGCTCACCTCGGTGCCTCCCCGTCTTCGCCGACCACCGCAACGTGTTCCTGGTATACCACCGGTCCTCATGCTCCCCCTTTTTGGCCCCCAAAATCACCCGAGCGCCGTCGCCTTGTTTCTCCTCCATGGCCGACCGCCGCATGATCTCGCCGCGCCGCCACACTGCCTCTCCTGCCACCTCGAAACCACCCCTAGCATCTTTGAGTCTCCCTTAACCCATTTTCGAGATCGCCCGCATCTCCCCGCCGCTCCAACCTCCGGCGATGAACCACGACAGAGCCTCCTACGTCTGTTCCTGTAGCTCGTTGTTTGAAGGATTCAATCTCTGTCTCTGTAATGTAATGAATTCAGAAGTAACCTTGTGACTGATAATTTTGCCACTCAAATTTGTGTTAAACAATTTGAAAAGAATGCATTAGTGGATGAGTAGTTGGAAGATCGGTATAGTTTTGTTGGTGATAGCGAGAGAAGGATGTTGGTTTAGAGTTGTTGTCGGTGAAGAATGGTTGTGTCGACAAACCCATTTACTAGACCCCCTCAATCTTCACCTAATTAGTGTGATAATGTCAACTAGGACTCTCAATTGAAGTAATGTCTGTTAGTGGATGTCCGGTTGATGTAGCATTTTTTCGATTAGCTTGTCTTTGTTGTAGGAATATGAGCAGTGATCCGAAAGATAGCTTGTCATTAGGCTAATGGTTTAGCAAGGAAACTTAGTTATCAAACTCTTTTACTCACCAATTTTGTTTCCTTTAGAGGCTGAGTAGTCAGTGAAGGGTTGAGCTGAGTCAATGGGTTTAGCAATCTGAAAGTTGATGTTGAAGAGAGTTAGCTAGCAGCCCCTTTTTCTAAAGGATGTTTCTTTTGTTGGTTGCTGGAGCAACATAGGAACTGCATGTTTCTAGGGGGTAGCTGTTTGTGAGACCCAAATTTGGTTAGAAACTTGATTAGTATCTAGTAGTTGGCTAATTAGCTAGTCAGTGTTCCAAATAGCAAATTTGTTTGTCTAAAAGAACTTATAGCGGTAATAGTTGCATAGAATAGCTAGTTAATTAAAATGTGATAATATGTTGTAGCTAATAGATGTGCACACTATCACCATCAAAGTCTGCCGAAAGAATAGAATATATAAGAGGTTTAATTTTGACTGTATGATTATCGTGGAAAATAAGTGATGTTTGGAAGGAACAGTAAGAAGAAATCCTAACTAATTTAAATAATTTCCGAATCAGCTAATTTGTTGTTCCTAAATTCATAATCTATTTTCTGTGTTGATTTTTTTTGGTGTTTGGTTACCTTTTGGCATTCTGGTGTTTATTCGCTGTTTTTCGCTTTGGCAGTTTTTGTCGTTAGATGGCGTTGATTACGAGAGCGATCCTCTGCAGCAAGTTGGATATCTCTGGCAAAGCAAAGGCAAGCAGTTTGATCATGTTAATCCCAGTATTTTAAAGTCTAATATTTTGTTTCAGCTGTATGTATGCATTGCTTAATTTGTGTTAAGTTGATTAGTTAAAAATCCGTAGCTGCATATCCTGTAGGTAAAACATTGATCTCTACTACCTGAGCCTAGGTTTCTTGCTGTGATTAGAGTTCGTTGGATGAACTCTTATCACTTAGTAGATTACGAGTTCAGTCGCCTAGCCATGCTTAGCTTCCGGTAGATTTGGGCGATCATCGACTTAGTCGGTGATCTTGATCACATAAAATTATTATTGCTGTTTTTTTATGTTAGCTCATACTTTGTTAATTGCAAAAACTATAAATGAAAACAAAAACGATTTAGACTTGGGCACAATGGTAAGTTTTGGTGTGATCTGTTGGGTGTGATTGGAAAGGTGCCCGAGTCAGCAAGGACCGAACATCTTGTTACACTAAACCAAGCATTTTAGCGTGCTAACCACACTAGAGTATATGGGACCTCTCTTGACCTAGTACTTTGGCGTGTATTGGCTCCGGGTCGCGGGAGGTCGCGGGAGGGATGGTGTTGGGAGCATGGTAGTTGCCCAAAAGCTTTATCTGAGTGGGTAGTTGTCTTTCGGCTTTACCATGTAGCGTATGGATTTCTATCCATACGAGCGGCTCGTAGTTAATACACAATATTGGAAAAAGTCTCGTAGGACTTAGTGTGCGACATACCTTCGGTAGTGTGCATTGGCTTAAAGCGATGCAAGTGTGGAGTGCATGGTACACCCTGCGGGGTTAAATCTATTCGAATAGCCTCGTCTAGGTTATGGACACGCTTGGCAAGGTCTTCCAAGAGTTAGACTACAACCTTTTAAATTAAAACTTGACGGGTGGTACGAATCTGGGGGTTCGTACTATGTAGTGGTGGCTATTGGGATAGTCACTTCCAGGTGGTTACTTGTATCTATCTTTATTTCGCAGTTATTTCAACAGTAAAAATGAATTGCAAACTTGCCTTTAAACTGTATTACATTATTGCAAACAAAGTTGGCTTTATGCAAATGAAACATATGGCCTCCACCAGATAAGCCTGCATGTAGCGTATGAATAGGTCTGCTAGTTCACACGTCAGTCTTGCGAGTACAAAGACAATCTTTGTACTCATCGGCTTTGCTTAATGTTTTTGTTGCAGAGGAAGAAGGTGAGCCCCAAGGGCTTTCCTTTTTGTGTTTGTCTTTGCGGAGTTTGACGACTAGCTTGGCGGCCCGGTTGGTTGCCTTGTGGGTAAAGGCACACTAATTGACTCTTTTATTTATTGCCATCTTATGGCTTTTGCTTCCGTTGTGTAATTTGTTATTTATCTTGTAAGTTCAATCTGTTGTATATTATGAAGTTTTGATTTTGTAACCTCTAGTGTATGGAATTGATGCATAATTTTGTGAAGAGGTGTGTATACTGCAGTTCTGGGAAGTATACATATCTCGAGGCTTGGTTTATTTGATTTGTGATGCTAGGGCCAGGTGGTTGGTTAAGCCTTACAAACCAAATAAACCGGGGTCCTCACAGTGGGCAGCCCGTATTGATTGCCACGAGTACCTGGCCGACCAGGTGGAAGAGGTGGAAAGCGAGGAAGAGGAGGATGTGGAAACAGCTAGTTCCGAAGACGAGGAAGACGGAGCTGCTACGGGAGGTGTTGTTGGTGGTGTTGTGACCACCGACACTGATTATGTCCCCTCTAGATTGGACGACGTCGCAACGACATCGCTGGTCCTTCCACAGCCGGAGGGAGCCGACTGGGGGTTTAATGAAGACACCTTGCTCCTAGGGCAGCGCTTCCCTAACAAGAGCGCCGCCCAGCATGCTATTGCTAGATACGCCATTAACATTGGCCGGACGTATCGGACGCAGAGGTCCAACCCCGACACCTACATCGTTAGGTGTGTTGAAGAATCCTGTTCTGGCAAGGTCCGTGCGCAGCGGTTCACGGCCTCAGGCACGGGCTTCCGGATCACGGTGCTGAAGGACCACACGTGTGAGCTAACTAAGCCGCTTCATAGGCACCGCAACATGACGTCCTCGTATGTTGCCAGCCTAATAAGCCACCTTGTGGCTGAAGATGTTTGCATTTCGCCAAAGGTTCTAATGGCGGAGGTTGCCAATATGGTGGGGTTCGGGTGAGCTACAAGGCGGCATGGCGGCGAAGCGGAAGGTCGTGGAGAGAATGTTCGGCACATTCGAAGAGACTTATAACCTAGTTCCAAGAATGCTTGCATCAAATCGCGAGAATCAAATCCCGGGACATACATAAACAAGGTTGGCCGGTGCATCAGGAGGGCCCAATTGTTTTATTCTTGGCGCGTCTTTTGGGCCTTCGTCGAGCAATCGAAGGTTCAAGCATTGCCGTCCCATGCGGCGATGGGCGACACCTTCCTATCCGGAAGTACAAGGGTACCATCCTCACCGCGGTTGCGGCCGTCTGACGACCGATTACTCCGGTGGCCTTCGCAATTGTTGAGAGCGAGCACCGAAAGGCGGCTATGGTTCTGTCCAACGTGAAGCGGCGGTGGTCCAAGACCGTCGGATGTGTGTGTCATCTCGGACCGCAATGCTTTGGATTGTTATGCGCGTTGAGCACGATGCAAAATGGGGCGCAACCGTTGTTCGGTGGAATGATGTCGAGGCGGCGGTGCATGAGGCATCTCGCAGCGAACTTCCACACAAGGTTTCAGAGCAAGGACTTGATGAAGATGTTCAAGAAGCTTTGCATGCAGAACCAAAGGCGGAAGTTCGTTGCCTTGTGGAGACAGCTCGACGAGGAGACCGAGAAGCATGTAAGGAACTCGGCGGACGCGGAGGAAGGTATAGCGGCAAGAGGGTCCACGAGAGTTGGGGAGTTCACACAGTGGGTTAACTCACACGCACCCGACACGGAGAAATGGTCCTGTTTGCCGCACGACACCGATGGTGCAAGGTACGGGATCATGACGACCAATATGTCGGAGGTGTACAACGGTGTCCTCAAGGGTGTCCGATCCCTGCCGATCACTGCGATCGTGGAGGAGAGCTGGAATCGTACTGTCGGCTACTTCGTTAATAGAGCCATGATGGCCAAGAAGCATCCGGAGGATGGCAAGCAATTCTCGAAGTAATGCTGCGCCTACATGGAGAAGAAGATCGGCAAGGCTCGTTCGCTGCACTTTCGTACCATGGATGGCGTCGGCGAAGTTCGAGATCGGCTCGGGAGAAAGTGCGTCATGGGCCACGCTAGAGGATCGGCAGTGCGCACGATTGGTGACGGCGTTGTGCACACCGCAACAAGCGCGGCTTCTCCACAAACCATGCTCTCATGTATGCGCGCGCGTGCGCGGTGTGGCACCGAGCCTCGGGCGTTACATCTCGAGTACTCGATATCCACCACCGTATGGCACTTGGAGTCTTGAGTTCCATTCCTACGGGATGGACATGCACTACAGGGACCTCTGGCGAGGCAGGTGAAGTGGGTGCCCAATGACGCACTGAAGCACCCGCGCCGTGGAAGACGCCAGTCAAGACGCATCCGGAACGACATGGGCGGCGACCCGTAGCGAACAGCGGTTCGCCGCCCTAGATGCGAACTATGCAAGACGGTTGGACACTCCATCGATCGCGCCCAAATGAGACCTAGCACAAGCGGCGCACCGTGGCGCCCAAGAGACAATTACTAAGTCGTGATGTTGCATGTTTATTTTAATGCCTTTCTGTACGGATGTAATGTTGTGTTTTGTGGGTCATTTGCTAAGTCATTATGGTCATATCTACTGTTATGTTGTGCAGATGTGTATATGGTGTTATTCACTTTGTCTTACATTCTGCATCATACGTTTGATTTCTTTTGTATGCCATACATTATGTTTTACATGTGGACTAACATGTTGTTTATCCTCGCGAGAGATGGCGCGAGCTCGATTGGCGGCCCGTATGAGCCGCTCGGCGCCTGCGGCAGGGATGGCGACACCGATGCTGGCATGGTCGTCTGGCGTTGGCCCTCGAGCCTAGTCTGGCGCCCCGAGAGAGGTGGACTCTTGACCGCGGTATGTCCCAAGCTGCGGGACACCGCCTCCTACCCTTTGCGCATGTTGGGCGTATCGCACGCATTTCGGTTTGGCGCGCACGCCTATCTGCGCTCGTTGATCATTGGAGACCGAGACTCACACCTTCCACTTCCGGTGGGAGATGACCATAACTCGGAGGCGTAGCTATGCTTACAGTGCGCCCGAGCGGTCTTCCGGTAGTGCCACCTCCGGGCGAGTGGTGGAAGGTGCGTATGGTGGCGATTCGGTCACCGATTCACGACAATATGTCGGTGTGCCACATTCTGTGTGCGGGAGTACATGACCTGCCCGAGCATGCGGCGTGGAGGCGATTAGGACACACTTCCTTGCGTACCTTTTGTTCCTTTCGGATGGATCTTGTTTCCTCGACTCGGGGTGACTGTGTGTACAACCTCTCCCATCCACCCGTAGTCCCCGGATCCGCTATGTGGCTACCGCAAGTGGATCGACCACGAGATCCACCCATATGACCAGTGGACTCTCAACCGAGGAGTGGGATGTCAAAGGGCCCGCGAGATCCGGGAGGACGAATGGCCGCAACGACGAGCAAAGCAGCGTATCGTCGGAGACAAAAGCTCATCTCGGCGTGCAATCGCGAGCGCCAGCGAGGCTCGCGAGAGGAGCGCGAGAAAAAGAGGGAAATAGCGGCCAAGACCAAAGAGGCGGCGAGGAGTTCAACGCCGAGCTCACAAGGAAGGAAAATGGCCCCGGTCCTCGCGATGGGTCGGGCCATTCGTAGTAGTCCTTCGTCCTACCGCCATGTTTTTACTATCCCTAAAGGCATGTATACTTACATAGTCCGGATGCTTGTGTCGCGATTATACCGTAGTAGTAGCAAGGATGACTCAAGCAATTAGCCGAACTAGCATGCCATGTGACCACGTGTAATGTGCTACGTCTTGGATTCTAATGTAGTTACGGTTCGTGCAAGCCTATCTTCCTCTTCTCCTTGAACCCAATTGCAATTTAGGCACATGCTATATATGGATGGTTTGGGCGCCATTCACTCACTCTTTACTTCCTCTTCTCCTTTCTTCCAACTCACATCTTTGCGCAATGACGACCCAACGAGTCGACTTTTATGCGATGATGTGATCCGACGAGTCGACTTTGCGCGATGATGTGACCCGGCGAGTCGACTTTTGCGCAGATGATGTGACGACGAGTCGACTTTGTATGATGATGTGACCGACGAGTGGACAAAATCTAAAAGACATCACGCAACAACGCCAAACGATTCCTCCTCGGGCGGCTACCTCGCGGACGCGAATATCCTTGAACCCAATTGCAATTTAGCCACAGGCTATATATGAATGCTTTGGCAGCCATTCACCTCACTCTTCACTTCCTCTTCTCCTTTCTTCCATTCAATAACAACATGTCTTCGACCTCATCTAACTTTCGTGTGAGCAGACAATTAGAATCGCTGCGACAGCACCTCGTGTGCCCTCGTTGCAGGGATCCGGCAAATGTGTTCACCTCGCATACGCCAATGAATCCACCCCGAGTGTTCATGAAGTGTTCAAATCTTACGGTAAGTAGTGCCTAATCATCCCAAATGAATTCCATTCGAAATAACACGTTCTTTTTTTCACTTGAAGCTGTAATTCCTTTTCAGAACACAACATGCCGGTTTTGGTAGTGGGCTGATGAAGCTGCCCCAGTAGTTCAAGATATTGCAATGCAAATTGCTGCCTTACAAGAAGACACCCGTGGTGTTGCTTGCATTTAAATCGATGGCTCAACCTCCAATCAACCAATGCAAAATGAAGCTAACAGACTTAAAAGATGGATGAAAGGATGGAAAGGGTTGAGAAAATGCTTGAAATTACTTCACATAGTTAGTTTTGTGGTATTTCTTCTATTATTTCTTGTTCTTGCCAAGTAGAAGTCGGTTGTAATAAGATTGTAATGTTCACTCTTTATCTATGTATCGTAGTCCTTCATGAATAGATTAAGCGTCGTGTATCTCTGCATTACATGGCGTATGCCTTTGCGACATTGTTGTACTCGCAGCGTCTGACGTTCACAAAATATTATTCCGAGTCTAACAGATAGTTTTCCAGAAGTAGGGGGAAATATAGCATATTTGGAATATCCCA
Organism: Ampelocalamus luodianensis; assembly: GCA_036346255.1. Taxonomy (NCBI): domain Eukaryota; kingdom Viridiplantae; phylum Streptophyta; class Magnoliopsida; order Poales; family Poaceae; genus Ampelocalamus; species Ampelocalamus luodianensis. The sequence goes on from CM070618.1 coordinate 9,870,525, forward strand.
CAACCTCCTCTAGACCGCAAATATACCTTGCTATCAAGACATGGATATCACCAAAATGTAACTCAGCAAATCTCAGTTACATTCCAAGTCACATTGAAGTCGTTTGCTATATTTTAAAATTGAAATGAAAATCGTCCCTTAAACCCTAACCGTAATTCCTAATTGCGGCTTAAACCCTAACACTAACACGGAAATCGCCGCTTTTTATTTTATGTATGCTACGTATGTGAACAATAATTAAAAGCGTACACAACCACCATTTATATTTTAATGGATCAATTAAATCTTAATTGGAAAATTCAACAAAATAAAAAAAATAGTTTAAATTAATAAATTAAACTTTATTTAAATTCAAAATTATTTTATTAAATATATTCGCGTTCCAATGATTTTTATTGAATTTTCTAGAAATTTCTTTTTTTTGGATTTTCTCTCATTTACTGTTCTTTTCTCCTCTCTCTCTCTCTCTCCTCATTTCTCTCTCCTGTTGCTTGCTGCGGTGGGGGCATTGCATCTTTGCGGCAGAAGCGCGACATCTTCTCTTCTTGCCTTCGCCAGCGCGGCGCGGAGCAAGGTCTTTGCGTTGTGTCGTGCAGATAGGAGCGTTCTTTGCGTTGCCTTCTGCCGCAGCAGATGGGACTACGGGGCAAAAATGGAAATTTGAGGCTAAGAGAGCTATTTTAGGAATTACAGTGGGCCATGGGGCCAATACTGTCCAAAATTTACCAACATTGTCGCTAGACTTTTATTTTCCAAAAAAAATAACATCATACAATAGATTATGTAAAAAAAATCCAGAAGTAATGTGATCAGCAACCGCAGCAATCAAGATATTATTTCTCTTCAGTTTTCTCTTTTCTAGAGTCTTTTCAAAGCTTCAAAAAATTAAAATAAACTATTTCTATTTTAGTGTATCAATTAGAGCTTAATTCAAAATTTTAAAAATTTATAAATAATTTAAATGAGTAAAATTAACTTCTATTAAATTCAATCTTTTTTAACAATTTTTTGTTTCTTTTACTGTTTTTTTCTCAATTTTTCCTTTATTTTTCCTATTTTTTCCCCAATGTGCTAACCCTCTTTTTTTTCCCCCTTTTTTGCGCAGTACTGTTGCTTGCCAAGCTGCTGCCGTGGTGGGCAGCAGTAACTTGAAGCTGCTGTTCGGCTTGGCAGCATGTTGGGTGCTGCCAATTGGCACGGCAGCACCTACATGCTGCCAATTGGCTCGGCAGCAACTCGGTAAGGGGTTAGGATGAGGCTAAAACTAGAATTTTAACGCTAAGAAGACTAGTTTAGGAATTAATTTACGCTACAGGACCAAAACATTCCAGATTTCCTCTTTCCTAACCTCTTCCTTGTCCCAATGCAAATCCTTGGTTATCACTATCCACAAAAGAAATGGTACATTGGCACTACTACTAGTCTACTACTAACTAGAGACTAGAGTACTACTCCACTAACTGAGTACAGCACGGAATCCACGGGTGTATATCTACAAAAATAACAGCGGCGACGGCGCCGCGACGACGCGCTGACACTTGACAGGCAACCACGCCTCCCTTCCCCGGGCTCAGCACGGCAGCTACTACCCTCCCGGGAAAGCAAGCAAGAACGCGAGATTCCCACTTCCCACCACCTTTCCGGTGAGCAAGGCAAGAATCCCACCCCAGGATTCCCGGGAGCCCCGACCCCGCCAGCTCCGATGGCCGCCGCCGCTTCCTCTCTGGCGAGGCGGGCTGTCTCCTGGCGCCAATCGCTCCTGTCCCGTTCCTTCGCCGCCGCGGCCGCCGGCGGGACCGAGCCGGCTAAGCGGGTGCTCGTGCCGGTCACCGCCGGCACGGAACCGGTCGAGGCGGCTGCCACCGCGGACGTCCTCAACCGCGCCGGCGCGAGGGTCACCATCGCCACCGCCGCCCCCGCGGGCGATGACGGCCTCGTCGTGGAGGCCGCCTACGGGATCAAGCTCGTTGCCGACGGCCGCGTTGCCGACCTGGAAGGCGAGGCCTTCGACCTTATCGCCCTGCCGGTGCGTCCGCCTCCTCCCCACTCCCACCATAGTCTCCACAAGGAGGTTGAATTATTTGTCACAATAATGAATTATCTCTTCTTGATCCCAAATTAGCTTTTTTTCTTGAATTAGCAACGGCAAGGCTTGCCATACTGTACCATTGCTTCGCACTCAAGATGTTGATACATACGAGTAGGGGGTGGTCTTGTGTGGCCTGATAATTTCGTGCTGCTGGTTAATTTGGTGTAGGGGGGCGGGGGGGGGGGGATGCCGGGATCAGTTAACCTTAGAGATTGCAAAGTACTCGAGGAGATGGTCAAGAAACAGGCGGAGAAGGGGGACCTCTATGGCGCCATCTGTGCTGCACCGGCAGTGACTCTGGCTCAATGGGGCATGCTCAAAGGTTTAAAGGTGCATAATCTATCAACAGTTATGATCAATTGACTGTTATAAGGCTGATTTTGTTGGAAAGATGTATCATGTTGAGAAATTGGTGCGCTTTGTTCTTTCAGGCGACTTGTTATCCATCATTCATGGAGAAGTGCATGCCAGAGTAGGGTTGTTGTCGACGGTAACCTCATCACTAGTAGAGCCCCAGGGACTGCGACAGAGTTCGCTCTAGCCATTGTTGAGAACCTATTCGGTCGAGAAAAAGCAGTCAGTATAGCGAATGAGTTGGTTTTTATGTGATTACAAACTGAGCTGGTGTTGTGTGCAATACAATCATGTGGACAAACATGCCAGGCACCTGTTAGTCATGCTTCTATATATGCCTGCGCGCTGGTAGGAACTAGGAACTGCTTGTCCGTTTGATGGAACTATAGAAGCATACTGCAAACTGAGCCATGAATGTACAACATTATGCGTACCATACGCAAATGGAGTCTTCGAAGATTCAGTGAGGGACTGAGAAACTGCACTATCAATTGTTGAGAAGCTGTTTGGTCGAGAGAATCACCTGATCTTGCCATTGAAGTGGTCTTCATGTCATACCAACCTGTACGTAAATGTTGCCGTTTTGCTATGCATTTTACTCTTCTATTCTTATTAACACCTTTGTGCTCTCCAGTATAGTTCATCTGTTTGTTGTGCTTTGTCTACCACGATCGATCGATCTATCTATTATATACTATAAGTATTATAAGTCGATGGCAGGCCTTTTGCAATTGCTAAGAAAAAAAATAGAATTATGCTACAAATCCTCACAAAAAACAAAACATCTGGCCAATGGGCCCTAATTATAAAGGAAAATATCTACTATTAATCTTGTTGACGAGGATCTAATAATCTTTAATTAATTAAGTTGTTTATCTGTAATTGTTATTATAGATAACAATATTCTCGTGTTGGTTTTAAATGTACCCCTTATCATTCATAAGGGAGAAACTTAATTGATTAGTCATAAAGACGTAAACCATTCTACGACCACTCTGTATGGTCGTAAGATTTCCTACGACCACCTGGTGATCGTAAGTCTTTCTATAACTACCTCATAGTCGCAAGTTTTTCTACGACCAAGTCAATTACGACCACCCGATAGCAATGTTATTAAGTCGTCAAATCGAGTCAAGTCATTAGGGAGGAGACTTGCCGACTAATCGTCTAGTTGGCCCACTAGTCAGTGACTAGTGACAGTGATGGCTCGGCTTGCTGCTGGTGGTTCAAGGAAGAATACTTGCATGTCTACAACTAATGCTACATGCCTTCACGGAAGATTTACTAATGTACAAGACTACAACCGCTAATGCTAAAGATTGAAGAGCTTGTTACCTTATTGTTTGTGCTTGAAGCATCAAGAATGATGAGCTAGCTCCCATCCTCTTCAAACAAAGCCTTCAGAAATCAGAATGCAGTGATGGCTGATAGGGCTCCTCTTCTAGTATCAACACATGTTGTGTATGTATTGCACAATTATACATGTAAAATTGCAAACAATATCATTGTATCAATAAATGTGATCTTGTATCAAACTATCAACGAATGAAAAGTTAGTCATTTACCTATATGTTCTTTCTTGCACTGTAGCATGTTATTCCACACTTCCACGTGTGAGTCACAATATAATCAGCTATCCCCTGTGAGACCTTTTCCAGTATCAACATAATATGGTTAGAACTTAGAAGGTTATATCTCAATTTAAATGCTTTCTACATACTACAGGTTGAGTCCACAAGTATTGTTACTAAGATGAAGATTATCCTCCCATAGAGCTGCCCACCTTGCCTTCTCAGTATTTAGAAGGTAACAAGCTGGATGGATAGATTTCAGAATGCATGGTTAGGAAACAAGACATAAGAAGCATTTCTGTAAGAAGCCATTTGTAGAAACAGGATACAAGAAGCATTTATGTAAGAAGCAATTTGTAGAAAGTAGAAACAAGACATAAGAAGCATTTCTGTAAGTTTAAATCCTAATCCTTCACCTATATGACTATCTTCTCATTTATGCCCCAAAGTTTCTACTGATTTATGGCAGTGACAGATTGGCAGTAATTGTGCATAAAAAAGCAAGCAATAAAATAATATAGCTTTTCATAACAAGGAAGCAATAAACCACAGCAGCAAGGCATTACAAACCACAAGTCCACAGCAAGTTTTCAAGTCTCAACTCTCAAGTCTAGTAGCAAAAGGTAACATGTAGATGATAGTAGGACATTAGTTTTAATTCTAAGCAAACAATTAAATAGCAGGACAGCCTCAATTAAGTAGCAAAAGTAAGGCATAAATTCATAATGATGCATAATCCTCAAGCCTTAAATAAGTCATCCGAGATATCATCATCTAATGCAAATCGGCCTTCATCGCCACTAGTTGGTCCAGTTGATCCATCATTTGCATCATGAGTGGATGGTGAAGAACTCTCACTGTCAATATCTTCACCATCTTCAGGCTCAAATGCTTCATCTTCTTCAGCCTCCTCTTCATTGTCGGCCTCTGGCTCATCATCATTATCATGATCATCCACCCTTTGACGATGGCTAGAATAAGCTATCACCCCATGCCCACTGCCCCCACCATCAACATGAGTTCTCTTAGGCTGACTGCGAGGTCGAAAATTGCATGATGCGCCGGCTGATGCACCGGCAGCTTCATCAACTTGAGCCCAAGTTAGATCAACCCCTTCATGAACATGTTTAGCATTCTTGTCAACCCATTCATTCTCCCATTGAAACTCATCTAGGATCAATGGGTTATAACTCTTTCCTTTAGACCCTTCATCACATATCTTTTGGAACCTATTTGCCATCTTCCGGTTGTATTGGATGTACACCAATTTATTCAATCTTTGGTGCTCTAATCAGTTTTTTTTTTTTTGTATGGATCTAAAAATAACAAACAAAATAAAAATGCATACCATAGTTGTCATGAACCTTAGTTCATAACGGGGTAAACACCGTCAGGAAGAAGGTCGGGCGGTGTTGCCTTTGTGGGATAGGAGATTAGACTATAGACTGGGATGATAGAACCTTGGAAAAGAGACTAGATTAATTCATCTTTTTTGCTTCCTTGATAATGGATACATGATATCCCTTTTATAGGAACGATCGGACTTGACCCCTAAGAAACAATATCTATTTCTAAAGAAACTTATCTCTATTAGATGGAATACATCTATAAGGAAGTAAACCCAACTAACAAGGAAACTAACTATTCTTATCTCTATTTCCAACTACTAATGACCCGTGGGCCCAGTATGAATAGTGTGTGGTGCTACAGTACCATTTGTACTGTTCGCACGCGTGAACAGTACCCGCCCATGACACTACTCCCCTCCTTTTGCGACAGCTCATCCTCGAGCTGTGGTGGCGGCCATGGCTACCCTAGGAGACCCCATGTTGACGAGAGGTTACGATGACAACATGAGTCCGTGAAGATTATTGCCTCCACGCGCGATTGCGGCAAACTCACCGGTTGCTGCGGTAGACATGACAACAACTCTGGCAGCCCCGCAATGGCCACGATGTACTTCGGCAAGGCCGTGACAGGTTTCGACGATACCATGGCAGGATGCAATAGCAATACGACAATTTCTAACAGCGTCACTGTGGTTACTGGAAACGTCGCCACCTCTTGTTGCGCCTTCTTCTCCTTCTGATCCACGATCATCTTCTCTAAAGAAGCGTGCATGTTGAGGAAGATGACCGCTATCTTCTTGTCATTGTCGTTGGTACTCATGGCCATCTTGTTGGCGTTAGCCTTTTATCACAGCCAACGACTCGGCGGCAGGTCTGATGGTCTGATCTGTTGCCATAACCATGGTAGCAGAAGTCGTGGGAAGGGATCGACTGCTCTGATACCAAATGTCATGAACCTTAGTTCATAACGGGGTAAACACCGCCAGGAAGAAGGCCGGGCGGCGTCGGCTTTGTGGGATAGGAGATTAGACTATAGACTGGGATGATAGAACCTTGGAAGGGAGACTAGATTAATTCATCTTTCTTGCTTCCTTATAACGGATACATGCTATTCCCTTTATAGGGACGATCTGACTTGACCCCTAAGAAACAATATCTGTTTCTAAGAAAACTTATCGTTATTAGATGGAATACATCTATAAGGAAGTAAACCCAACTAACAAGGAAACTAACTATTCTTATCTCTATTTTCAACTACTAATGACCCGCGGGCCCGGTATGAACAGTGCGTGGCACTACAGTACCATGTGTATTGTTCACATGCGTGAACAGTACACGCCCATGACAATAGCCTACTCCAAAATGATAACTTGTCTAGTGAAATATGCTCCAATTCAAATGTACTTACAAATTGAATTGTGCTCCAATTGTGCTCACATCTGGATGACGAAAAATAAAGACTAACGACATGCTTTGCAAAAGACTGGAGCTCAAAAGCAAGGCCATCATATGCACACCACCAAAGAACTACAATTGGAAGAAAATAAGAAATAGCAAAAATAAAACTGACAGTGTGACAGGAGGAAACGAAAACATGGAAATCATAAAACTTACGAGGATTCTTTTTTGTTCGGTGAGCCATTGCTAGCTTCGATGAGAAGCATTCACCTTCTCTCCTCTCATAGTCATCAGTTTGAGCACTTATCTTGTTGTGCTTCTCCTCATTAGGTACCATCTTCCACATCATCTCATTGAACATATGCCTTAGCCTAGAACAAAATCTTCTATTCTCATGATTTTTTTGAATATCAAAGAACCTATTTGAATTCAAGAATAATGCAGCCCCATATAACTTTTGGCCCATTTGGGATTCCCACCGATTGTCCACAATTGTTAGCACCTCTGCAAGCAACTTTGGCTTGTGTGCCAAAGCCTCCTCGATCTTCTTTCTTGCAGTATCCATTTTTGCAGTAACTTCGGGCATTGCTGGTTTCTCATCATCGTCGACGACCCTTAACACAATGAGAAGTGCTTCTGACGCTCTCATACAATTTTCAACAAAAGTCCAAAAGTAAGTACTAAGCACAATCTCTGCACATGCTTTCCAAGCCTCTTGCTCAGCCAATTTGGACCTAGACCAAGCATCATCCACAAAGAGGCTTTTCAAAGCTTGGCTATGCTTCCACAAACATGCTAAGGTGAGGAAAGATGTAGCAAAGTGGGTAGCTGCAAGTCTCATAAGATCCCTCCCATTTGTCTTCTCTCTCATTGCGTGGAATCTTCTCAATATCTACCAACATGAGACTCAAGCAATGGACAGCACAAGGAGTCCAATACAAAATAGGAAACCTCTCCATTAGAATTCTACCTGCTGCCTTGTAGTTAGAACAATTGTCAATTACAACTTGAACCACATAATCCCTGCCAATCTGATCAATTTTTTCTCCAACAAATCTGCTAACATTTGGGCATTAGCTGATATGCTTGATACATCAACAGACTCCAAGAAGAAAGTCCCAGCTGGACTATTGACAAGGAAATTAATCAAATGCCGAGTCCTGTTATCAGTCCATCCATTTGACATGAGTGTGCAACCATATTCTTGCCAAGCCAACTCATGCTTATCCCTCAATGCATCTGTCTTCTTCTTTGCCCTCTCAAGCAATAGCACCCTGATGTCATGTTAACTAGGCGATATATACCCAGGACCATACTGCTCAATGGACTCACACAAAATCTCCCAACTTCTTGAATTAATAGTATTGAATGGCAAGCCACACTGATACCAAAAATCAGCTACATGTTCGTCGACCCTCGACTTGTCTTGTTCTTTTTTAAGCAGCTCTCAAGGGAAGTTTGAGAAAAAGTCATCGAATGCCTTGACTCAACAACTTCTTCAAGAGTCCTAAGCATAGAAGCAACTGATTTAGCAACTTTTTGTGGTGGCCCGGGATTGAACATAGTTGCTGCAGCTAGTGCTTGTGCATGCTTGCTTTTTGTTGGTCCTCTACCTTCAGGCTCATCCTCTTCACCACCATCACCTCTTCTTAGTCCTCTACCTTCAGGCTCATCCTCAAAGTCTAGCTCAATGGTTTTGCGCCTTGAATGATTGGTCAAGAAGGCATGCATCTCCCTAATGATAGTCGTGGTCGTCTTGGGACATTTCTCCACATCTGTAAAACCCCCTGCTAGGTCGTGCTTTAATCTCCCTATTCCAGCATGCACTTTCTTGTCGCAAAGCATACATTGCACGACATCATTCTTGTTTTTGTCCGGCCAAAACCCATATTTCCATCCCGGATCTTTTGACTTAGCCTTCCGGCTAAGATCCTTGGAAGGCTCATACTGTGGCGCAGGCTGGTTCCCACCCTTAGTGCCTTGAGCTTTGTCTACCATGGTGCCTGCACAAGTGCAAAATGGGACAACCAGTGAGTAAATGAGTGATGCTTCATGCTAAACTACTACTACAGTACTGCTACAGAGCTACTGTTGAATGCTAATGCTATACCATACTAGTGCTAGATTACTAATGTACTAGTAAGTCCTCCAACTCATACTGAAAATATGCTCAACAGTGCAAAACATAAAATTGTTTTAGTTAGGCAGTAGTAAAGAGTAAAGACTAAATAACCAAATTTATTTCAAAGTTGGAGCACATCAACCAGTATGCACACATATTTTTACAACTTGTGTATCCCATACATCATCTTGTTCCCATTAGCAGAAGATAAAAATTACACAAGACAACAAAACATGGATGCACAGTTGCACACATGACACATATACCATCCAGTAGTAATACACTAATACTACTACTAGCCTACAAATAATACTATACTAGTACGAGAGCACTGACTCTACCAAGTACCAAGCCAGAGAGAGCAAAGCACTTGAATCTATAGGACTGCTCTAACGGGGAAATAGGAATACAAACTGATGACAAATACGAAGATTAAGCCTTGGGAGTTGAAAGAACTAGAGGGATACTGATGGATTGACCTGAACAGAGGCTGGCGACGAGTGAGATGGGCGATCGAATGGGGGGAGGCGAAGGAGGAGGTGCTCGCACCGTTGAGCGTTGGCCATCGGGAGTAGGGAGGAACACTTGCTCGCGCGTCGGGACTAGAGGCGAGGAGGAGCTCGTGCGTCAGCGACCGGCGGGGGCGGCGCTCGCCTAGTGCCCATGGTGCGGGAAGAGGTGGTTGCACGACGGGAGTAATCGGGAGGAGGATGTCCCCGCGCGTCAGGATTCGGGGGGAGGAGGAGCTCATGCGTTGGCGACCGGCGGTGGTGGCGGTGCTAGCCTAGCGCCCACGCTCTGGTCTTTGCCGCGCGCGGTGAGGGAGGAGGATTTTGGTGCCACCTCCTTCTCGCACCAATGGTCTAGTCTCTGCTGCGCATACGCAGGTGAATAGGTGATTGCTTCTGCCCTTTAGTTGTGTTGCCAAATGCCTCCTCGATCGGTTTTGGCCTACTGCCTGCTAAATTCTGATGTTGGGCCCAACCCAACATGGTTCTAGTCGGACGCCCAGTTGGTTGTAGTCATCGCCTAGTCGACGAAAGTCGTTTCTAAGTCGATGAGTCGCTCGCCTAGCAAACTAGTTGAGTCGAAGCACTCCAGTCGCTCGCTGCTACCGACTTTATGACTAAGCGATGATTAGTCTCAACTAATCGCTCGACTTGACAACATTGCCCTATAGTCAACAAAGCCTAGAGACATGTGGGCCTAACTGACTAGGACTCTTATACGTTGTGTTTGGTGCACACGCAGCTAATATGCCCTGTTATTCTCCAGGATAACTGCACGTATTAAGCATTTGTCTCTGACGATAACTACAAGGTGACGTGGGACGTGGTTTCTCTAACAATAACTTCTATCAACATGCGCATTTCATGAAGCGTTAAAACACCTCTTGGTATGGAGTAACTGCCACCCCATCACGTGCTATGTAAAGGCTAAAGTCAGTGGACATTAGGGCAGAGCAATCGGAGACTACAACAAGGAATCATTAAGCCCTAGTTTTAGTGATCTTCCTCCCGATTGTAAAAGCATAGTCAATATAACAACACATGAGTATTAAGCCTGTCTCTGACGATAACTACAAGGCGACTTGGGACGTGGTTTCTCTGACAATAACTTCTATCAACATACGCATTTCATCAAGCGTTGAGGCGCCTCTTGGCATGGAGTAACTGCCACCCTATCACGCGCTATGTAAAAGCTAAAGTCAGTGGACATTTCTAACACCCCAAATCTCACTTTCAGTTCAATTGTTTAAAAATGTGGGATTTTAAAAACTTTTTCTTACACTTTGTCGATGTTCGAATTTTTGAGTTGTTAATTGAAATCTCAACCCGAAAAACTTAAAATCGAATTAAAACATGAGTTTTAAAAAAAGAGAGAGAAAAGAAAAATACAATATTCTTTTTTTCATTTCATTTCATTCCTTTTTCCATCTTCTCTTTTCTTTTCTCCTGTTCCTTTTCTCTCTTGGCCTACTCGCCAGCCCCTCTGTTTCCTTCTTCCTCCTCTGGCCACTGCTCACGCCCTAGCGCCATGCCGTCCGCATGCTAGCCACTTGCTCCCACGCCTACCCCGGCCATTGGCACCACACCGTCCTCACCCGGACGCTGCCGCCCGTGTCACCCGACAACCTCCCTTGTTCTCCTTGTGGCAGCACTGGTGCCACTCCACCGCCTGTCGTGCACGTCGCTCAACTCCCGCCCTAGTCGCGTCGTCCACACCCCTGTCTATCCGTCGCCACTGTGCCTATACTCCCGTCACCTCGTCGCCCTGTGCACTGCATCGCGCACGCCACCACCGTCGCCCTCACCACTGGTGCCATGTCACCCCCTTCTCCACCCTGTGCCTGTGTCGTGGCTGACCTCGCCCACGCCACACGACCATTGGCGCCATCACCTCGCTGCTGCTGTGGTCGTGTTGTGCCCACAATCGCACCATCACCTCGCCATCCTACCAGTGCCGAGCCGCGCCTCATCTCGGCCTATAAATCCCGCGAGCTACGCCTTTGCCCTTCTTCTGCTTCCCCCTGCCATTCTCCTTCTCCCCTCTCTTTCTCACCGAGTGAGACCAAGGAGGGAGCACCAGCTCTGCCTTGGCTGCCGCGCCGCCATTGCGCCACCGTCACTCCAGTGAAGTCCCCGCCTCGCCACCCATGTCACCGTGCGCTCCAGCCCCCAAGGACCCTTTCCTCTCAACTGATTGCGACTTGCGCCCACCAGAGCCTGCCGCTGTCGTCTTCCTCGATTCCAACCCAAAACCGTCACCGCGACCACCACCTTCCCTCCGGTGAGTCCCTCTCCAGTCCCCCTACCTGAGCACCCCTGGGCCTCACTCTTCCATTCCTCACCATCCACTTTGGCTCCCCCTCCCCGTAGCGCACCCCACGGCGAGTCGACCGCGCCGCCATTAGCTCTTGTCGCCGGCCTGCCCCGTACAACCTCCGCCTCTACCGTTCGGCTAGGCAGGTTTCCCTCACCTTCCTCTTGCTCGTGCTCCCCCTATCTACCTCCCTCTTTCCCTTCGGCACCGCCGCCCCGTTTCCCCTCCACGCCCAGCCGCCGCCTGGTCGCCACCATCCACCTCCGGTCGCGCCACCACCACCCTTCGGTTCACCTTCCCTCCATGGTTCCATTTTTCCTGTCCATGGCCGCCGCCATCGCCTCCTTCGCCAGTGTTGAGCGCCGCCCGAGCCTCCTCCTCTGCCCTTTGTTTCTGTCTCTCTGCACTGTGTGCCTCTCTATGTGAGTAGCTCTGTGTGAGTAGGAGTGAGTGACAATAGGGGCCCACCTGTAAGAGATTAGGGACAATTAGTGTTTTAAGATTATCTAACTGATAGTGAACCCCCACATCAGTGTATAATTAATTAGAAGTTGATTAGTAGGTTAATTAGTGAGTACTTTGAAAATACTTACGGATTAATTCAAAATACTCAGTGAGATGTTACCATATAAACTGCAAAGACAAACTTAATTAGCAATTATGCTAACTCATTTTCCAATGCAATCCAAATTGAGTGACTGGTAGTTAAGATAATCAAATTTAATTGAGGCTACAGAGATTTTAATTAATTGTCGTTAAGAGGCAATTGGCAGTTAAGTTTAAAGAGCAAGTTTAATAAGGAGTCATATTAAAAATATAGTTACCTCAAATGACATGATGGCCCTAGGTCATTTGTTATAATAAATAACACACCACGATTAATGATCAGTAGATCATATCAGTTAGGGTTTAAGCCAAATATAAGCTCGTGTTTAAAAGTGCCTAGTTAACAAGAAGGTCCAAAACCATTAGCAATTGCATATTGATTAGTTTAACTAGTAAATAACTTGATGGAGAGCCAAACCAGCAAAGTAGTAATGATATATAAATCTCACTGACTCGTGGTCCCTAGGCCAATGTTATGCTGATAAACAAAAATGATGATACGTGCCAATGACAGCGGCCCTCATTATGTTTTTGCTAAGTCATTGCATTAGTTAAGTTTGATTAACATGTAATAGTAATACACCTTAATAAAAGCTAATAGGACATCACTAGTATATGAATGACCATTGAGCCCTAGGTCGTTAGCAGTAACCGAATTAGGAGTTAATTTAGTTACAACGTGTTATGGTAGTGTACCATGCACATAACTAGGCGTAATTGTAACTAAAAGCAAAAGGGTAAAATCCCTGGCATATAAATTTATTAGTATACTAGATAATCGTGAAGGTTAGCAGTAGCTATGTCACAACCCCATGCCAGTTAATCATAACCAAAGCCGATAGGGTAATTACTGAAAAAGAAGCAGGTAGATGCAAACACATAAGTCCTTATGTAGCAGTAACCTACTTAGCTATAAATAGTCATTAGTAGATGTTGTAGCTAAAAATCAACATAGTGTGACGGGTTTACTTTAGTATGTTAGGTCACGTAAGTAATGAAGCTAACCAAAGGTCACCTTAAAGATGAACCCAAACCCGTGGACACCCCTGATCCAGTGTAAGGGTGATGTCTAGCCAATGCTTGGAAGTTCCAGCTAAGGCTCATGGAACTTCCTCGGTAAATAGGAAGTAATAACTAAAGAAGCCATTAGAGCAACTAGGTGCCGTGTATGGATAGCGGTGATATGTCCCTAGGTGGGCGATAGTAATCAACCACCAATCACCCTCGTGTAGAATCCAGCCATCACCCCTCGCTATCGGCTCCCGATGGTAGGATAGTTCATGATCCGAAGGTATCCTACCTAGCATGGTGATCTCTCCCTTCTAGGTAACCAATGAGGAATATTCCTATGAATATTCTCTCCCTTCCGCTGGAGTCCTAACTCCTCGCACCAGCGGACATCTCGGGGGCTCGATCCCTCTCGCCCTCACCCCGGATCAAACAGTTACCTAACCCTAAATCTGACTATCAACCCAAAACCCCACCACTAGACCAAACAAATATAGTTTGGATCTATCTACTTTGATCTGAAGCATTTCCTTCATTCCAAACCTCCTAGGATGTATTTCAGTCCGTCTGCAGTATTTCCTTCATCAACTTCCTTTGGATATACTTCGTTTGAAGTATTTCCTTCGTCAACTCCACTAAGTAGAATTAGATTCATCTGGAGTACTTCCTTCTTACAGAATACCCTTAGATATGCTTAGTTTCGTTTAGGTATCTCCTCTTCTAACTCTGTGGGTTTGATTGACTTTCATTTGAAGTGTTTTATTGTTTACTTGCGTTTGGATTTATTGGATTTTATTTGATTGCCTTTAGACGTTCTTGGGTTCAATCGTATTATACGCAGTTAGAATCTGAAGCTACGATGGAACAGCAGTCCCAACAAGAGCGAGGTCGAGATCAAGGTTATCATAACATTGGACAAAAACAGGACCGAGGTTATCAGAACATTGAGTAAGACGAGTCAACACTTTGATCATGTTGAACCTACTTTTGAAATGCAATTATATTATTTTATATTATGAAGTTGCATTCCTATGATTTATATAACTATGCTGGTCTAGCTCATAGTTAATACCTTGTCTGTATTGAAGCCATTGCGTTTGTGAGTTATATGTTTCTCTCTCATTGAATCGTCATTTCTAGATTTGGGATATCCCTAGGTGGGCGATAGTAATCAACCACCAATCACCCTCGTGTAGAATCCAGCCATCACCCCTCGCTATCCGCTCCCGATGGTAGGATAGTTCATGATCCGAAGGTATCCTACCTAGCATGGTGATCTCTCCCCTTTAGGTAACCGATGAGGAATATTCCTATGAATATTCTCTCCTTCCATTGAGTCCTAACTCCTCGCACCACGTGGACATCTCGAGAGCTCGATCCTCTTGCCCTCACTCCGGATCAAGCAGCTACCTAACCCTAAATCGACTATCAACCCAAAACCCCACCACTAGACCAAACAAATATAGTTTGGATCTATCTACTTTGATCCAAGCATTTCCTTCATTCCAAACCTCCTAGGATGTATTTCATCCGTCTGCGATATTTCCTTCATCAACTTCCTTTGGATATACTTCGTCAAGTATTTCCTTCAAATCAACTCCACTAAGTAGAATTAGATTCAGCTGGAGTACTTCCTTCTTACAGAATACCCTTAGATATGCTTAGTTTCGTTTAGGTATCTCCTCTTCTAACTCTGTGGATTTGATTGACTTTCATTTGAAGTGTTTTATTGTTTACTTGCCTTTGGATTTATTGGATTTTATTTGATTGCCTTCAAACGTTCTTGGGTTCAATCGTATTCTACGTAGTTAGAATCTGAAGCTATGATGGAACAGCCAGTCCCAACAAGAGCGAGGTCGAGATCAAGGTTATCATAACATTGGACAAAAACAGGACCGAAGTTATCAGAACATTGAGTAAGACGAGTCAACACTTTGATCATGTTGAACCTACTTTTGAAATGCAATTATATTATTTTATATTATGAAGTTGCATTCCTATGATTTATACAACCATGCTGGTCTAGCTCATAGTTAATACCTTATCTGTATTGAAGCCATTGCGTTTGTGAGTTATATGTTTCTCTCTCATTGAATCGTCATGTCTAGATTTGGGATATCCCTAGGTGGGCGATAGTAATCAACCACCAATCACCCTCGTGTAGAATCCAGCCATCACCCCTCGCTATCCGCTCCCGATGGTAGGATAGTTCATGATCCGAAGGTATCCTACCTAGTATGGTGATCTCTCCCCTCTAGGTAACCGATGAGGAATATTCCTATGAATATTCTCTCCCTTCCGCTGGAGTCCTAACTCCTCGCACCAGCAGACATCTCGAGAGCTTGATCCCTCTTGCCCTCACTCCGGATCAAACAGTTACCTAACCCTAAATCTGACTATCAACCCAAAACCCCACCACTAGACCAAACAAATATAGTTTGGATCTATCTACTTTGGTCTGAAGCATTTCCTTCATTCCAAACCTCCCAGGATGTATTTCAGTCCGTCTGCAGTATTTCCTTCATCAAGTTCCTTTGGATATACTTCGCCTAAAGTATTTCCTTCGTCAACTCCACTAAGTAGAATTAGATTCAGCTGGAGTACTTCCTTCTTACAGAATACCCTTAGATATGCTTAGTTTCGTTTAGGTATCTCCTCTTCTAACTCTGTGGGTTTGATTGACTTTCATTTGAAGTGTTTTATTGTTTACTTGCCTTTGGATTTATTGGATTTTATTTGATTGCCTTCAGACGTTCTTGGGTTCAATCGTATTCTACGTAGTTAGAATCTGAAGCTGTGATGGAACAGCAGTCCCAACAAGAGTGAGGTCGAGATCAAGGTTATCATAACATTGGACAAAAACAGGACCGAGGTTATTAGAACATTGAGTAAGACGAGTCAACACTTTGATCATGTTGAACCTACTTTTGAAATGCAATTATATTGTTTTATATTATGAAGTTGCATTCCTATGATTTATACAACTATACTGGTCTAGCTCATAGTTAATACCTTGTCTGTGTTGAAGCCATTGCGTTTGTGAGTTATATGTTTCTCTCTCATTGAATCGTCATTTCTAGATTTGGGATATGTTGCATCTTTCAGAATGCTTGAGAAAATGATTGTCACTTTCGCATCAGGAATACTATGTGTGGATGAAACAACATGAGCGTATAAAGCAATAGGAAAGTGGGCATCTTTCTGTCTGTCTTGAAACGAGAATGATAAGTGGATGTGAATCACC
This sequence comes from Ampelocalamus luodianensis, assembly GCA_036346255.1. Lineage (NCBI taxonomy): Eukaryota > Viridiplantae > Streptophyta > Magnoliopsida > Poales > Poaceae > Ampelocalamus > Ampelocalamus luodianensis. The sequence continues at coordinate 9,887,089 of CM070618.1, forward strand.
TTTACTTTAGGCGACTAAAAGAAATGTGATCCAAATCAATCTACGACTTAGATCCCTACCTGAGACGCTTATTGCACTCCTGTATCATTGAAGTGGTTGGAGCTTCTGTGCCCACTCTCTAATTTTATGTTTTTTTTTTTGGAGATGGCACTCTCTAGTTAATTTTAACTGCATATTGCTTCCTCTTCATCTGTTCTTTATTTTTAAAAAAGGATTTATCTGTTGTTTAGCATCCTTCTGAGTTCTGATTGGCAAACTTTCGGTGAGGAAGGATTTGTCCCTGCCTCCCTGGCATCCTTCATGAAATAGCCTCATTATCAGGGTGTTAATAACACTGCATCTGTGGAGAGAGTAGGTCATGAAAAGGCAAGAATCCTTAGTTAACTTTTGGAAAGTTCACAGAAGCTTCGTTGTCGATATGTTTAATAAGCACTTGTCCGCAGTTGCTTTGTGCCTTAGTCCATGTCGTGTTCACCATGAGTCCATGACTGACATAAGAATAGTTTCTGCTAGGTCAATGCAACAGCCAATTTTGATTCACCACTCCAGCATTGCAACTTTGTAAGGCTATTTTTAGAAGCTCACGTCTTTCATATTCTTATCTGAATAGCACTTTTGGTGAAGTGCGTTGGTGTTTTCACTGTGCCATTTGCATATCCTAAGATTGTGTGCATCATGCACAAATAATTGATGACATTGGCAGCACAAATGTTGCTACTGGCAGATAATACTGAATTTTAGTTCTCTCAAATTTCCCAAGGATTGACTCGTACCAAGACAGCGATGCTCCAAATTAAATTCAGAAACACAAGGCTCTCTAAATGCCAGGTGTTCAAGATTATCCTTGATCCCTCATTGGTCCTCTTGAAGGAATTAGCTAATCCCTGCTGCTATCAGCTTTGAGTTGCCTAACCAATCACTTTCGCTTTCTTCTGATAGATGAACGCCTATGGAAGATCACAAGCAACACCTTAATGTTCCAATCACTAATATATTTACTCTAGAGAACCACCTCACTAGAGACTCCAATAAATAACTCTTCACGGATGGTGATAGAATATTCCATTTTTGAAGGGAAAATTCTTTATATGTCTGTCGTAGCAACGGAACTAGACAGTAGAGAAAATGGGACCCCGGATATCCCACGAATGTGAAGGGGGTAACCTGGAGATCATCAACAGAGGGGGAACAGTGTCAAGAGTGTAGTGACGTGTCTTTATTGCCTTGAAAAAGTCTCATTACATGGGGCAAAACCCTATTTATAGGGTCATAAAAGAGGGTATATCATATTACAATTATACCCTTACAAAGACCCCCTAGGTGTAGGGGCTGCAGGGTCCTTATGGCTCCCTAAGCGTAGCCTTTAGTGCATGGTGGTCCTTCTTGGGCCGGGTCTACCGCGCTTGTGCTTCTCCAGTCCATCGACGACCTTGCGGCCCCCTCGCTCCTAGGAGGGGGTACCCCAGAGCGAGGACCCCTCGGGCCCCCCTCGTCTCCTACAAGGTGGTCGGGACCGAGGACCCTCGGGACCCCTACCTCGGGGCGCATTGTCCTCTAGCCAGGCACCCTTGGGAACCTTCGTGCACCCTTCACTCTGTGCGGGGCACCTGAGGCACTCCTCGTCAAGGTCATGGTAGCCTCCTGGCTTGTCGCCCTCGAGGCCTCCCGCGCACCCTTACGGTTTGCCCGAGGGGTACCATGTTGATCCCCGGGTGGCTGAGGCGCACCCCCAGCTTGCTTCTTTGGTGCTCCTTGGAGGCCCTCCTGAGCCCTTTGCCAAGTCGTTGGGGTCAGTGGGCCGTCCCTACAATAATGCCACTGTAAAGTTCTCAAATCTATGATTTGCTATTGCAAACACGACTCTCCTTTACTTGCCACTGCAAAATCAAAACCATAACCTTTTATACCATTGTTGACTAGTCAAGCTGTGAAGTGGTTGTACAAACACTATTTTTCCCTTGCTGTCTTTGTCCTCCTTCACTTTCCTCAATCTATCCTAGCACCGCCACTTTCTTAGGCTCCCATGTCGACAACTAGCCATCTCATTCCTCTCACTCCCTCTTCTCCCTCTCCATCAGCCTCCTCGCATGGCATACACCGCCGCAACCTGTTAGAGCCACTGCTTCATTTCTCCCTGTTCCTTTAGGCCACCGACGACGCCGGGTTTCGCGACTCGCGAGTTACTAAAGCAGGGGTGGGCCTCGCGGCCGATGTCTATGCCGGCATGAGGGAGCCTGCCACCGCTCGGTCTCACATCGATGAAAGGGAGGCGGCCGCCGGGTGGGCCCACAACCGGGTGGAGGAGGACGCCGCCACCGACTTGATCCACGCCGAAGATGGAGAAGGGCGCTGTCGCCGGCTCAATCCACACTGGAGATGGAGGAGGGCAGCAAACTCTACTATCTTCTTCTTAGGACATCTGCTAATGTCATGACCAAACTCCTAGCAAACAGCACAGGATTTGGGCTTCCATGCATATTCAGCTTTAATCTCAATCTCGTCTCCTTAATAAGTAAGTAATTACTAAGATAGTTTCCAAGATCCTTGAAAAAGTCTTTTTTTACTTTTGCAAAAGCAAATATTGTATTTATTTCAGTGACTTTATCCATCTAGAGAGGCTTCCCCAAACCACTAGCTCTAGCAATATAGCTCAGTCCTTCTTTTTTAATGTACTCCTTAGGAACTCCCCACAGTTTTCTAAAATTGGGATTTTTCTTTTTTCCCATTTTTTTCAACTGCAATTTTGGTGCCATTGTCTCAACAAGAATGATATGTTAGCAATGTGCCAAGGGTCCACCTTCTAATACCCATTGTCCGGTTTTTCATCTAGAAATGCAAAATAGAAAGTCCATTTTCCACCTCGATACATCAACCACGCCTCACGTTAGCTCCTTCCGAGCTGCGGCATTCAGTAGGCATATCTCGAGATCGAGTTTGATTTCTTTTCTAGTTGGGGATTAAGACCGGTATCAAATCCACTAAAAGTCCGAGTAGCTTTGTGAATGACTTCAAACCACCATAGGTAGACCCATCCACTTATTCCTCTATCGGACGGGCTTTTGTCCCTATCTACGTTTGATTTTGAAAAAAATGGAAGGCGCTCTTTTGATCGAGAAACAAGGTTTGGTTAAATGCTACGGTGGTTGGTGCTTGAGTCATGATTGGTATATCATAAGCGAGTTATAACCTAAAAGCTTAGAAAGAGTAAATGCTATATACGATCTGGAAAGCGAAGCATGGTGCTAACATGACAAAAAAATGATTCGAATCTGTCTTTAGAACTTTTTCTCATGCGGAGCGAAGAGAAGTTAGTAAATAGGCCTTTGGGAAGCCCTTGATCAAGTAGTTCATCCGAAAGCATTTGATCCATCGATCGGTGCTTGATCTTCTACTTAATAGGTTCAAGACCTAAATAAAGGAATGAAAACAATTGCAAGATCCGCTTACTTCTTTCTCTTAGTCACTCTATCTCATATTGCCTACGAGCTCGTAGTATCTCACAAAGATGTCGAATAATGAAAAGAAGGAAAGCTCTATTGAATAAGCCAAGGATAGAGAGAGGCCCTTAAAGAACTATTTGAGAAAAGGAATATATCTCGGGTTATTCATTCAATCCAAATTTTCAATCTCGTGAATTCAATAAAAAGAACTCAAGGCTGCGACATCCACTTTAAGACTAGTTAAAAAGAAAAGGTTCCACCCTTGTAGTTAGACAACCGATATGCGATATCATACTTAGTATGGGAGTTGCCGCTGATCTACGACATCAATAGATAAGCATGGTATGCGAATATGTGTTGTTGATCTACGCATCGCGATGCTACTTCGTGAGTTCGAATCCTCGACCGATCGATTAACGACCGACCGCTCTACCACCGAGCTCTTGAGGAACAAGGAAGATTCGACCTCCTAGAGTTCAACTCCGCTCTCAACCCACGAACAATATGAGTCCGAAGCTTCTTTCGTAACTCCCGGAATTTCTTCGTAGTGACTCTGTTCCATGCCTCATTTCATAGGGAAGCCCAAAGTGGCTTTATTTCATTCTATTTCACTTCCTAGCACTTCCTATCATTTCATATCCATCCCTTTGGTCTTATTTACATAAGAGATGTCATTTATAGTCTATCTCTTTCTATATATGGAAAGTCAAGAAATTCTCATCGAAACATCGAGAAATTGTGCATATAGAAAACTCTAAAGAAAGAAAAAAAGGACCATGATTTTCTAATCTTTTCTACCTTTTCTACTTAGTAGTCTAAGTTTCTCAATGAGGATAATTAATTCGGTCGTTGTGGTCGGACTCTATTATGGATTTCTGACCACATTCTCCATATGTCCCTCTTAGATCTTCTTTCTCCAATCTTGGATTAGGGAAGAAGGAGATATTCGCGACTACTGGCGGTTTCATTATGGGGCAGCTCATGATCTTCATATCGATCTATTATCCACCTCGCATCTATTTTCTTAGCTAAGCGGGTGGAAGATCCATCCAATTTGGTTATATCTTGGACTCAAAAGGATCTGAATGTGACCAAAATGCACGATCTTCACAGTATCACTTTTCACGATACCTAAAAGATGGAATAGCGATTTTGAACCATTTCCTATACGAGAATGGTTTCCATTACTTTGAGAAATGGATTCTATATCAAACTATAGCTATTGCATTAAAGAAGAAAAGAAACTAATAGAAGTCGAAGACGCGGAATGGTAGTGAATAGAGAAAGATTCTTACGATTTTCTTGTTCTGAAATATTCTATCTATCTCCTAGACGCCGTAGAGAATTGAGAATTTTCATGTCTTTCAATTCTTGTACTCGTAATTGTGTGGTTAGAAAGAGAAATATCCGCATCGATACAACAACGTATTGGTCCTGAATATGCTGGCCCCCTGGGACTGCTTCATGCTATAGCCAATGGAACTAAGCTACTTTTTAAGGAGGATATCCTGCCATCCCGAGGAGATATTCCTTTATTTAGCATTGGACCTTCTATAGCAGTCATATCAATTTTATTAAGTTTTTTAGTTATCCCTTTGGGATATCGTTTTGTTTTAGCCGATCTTAGTATTGGTGTTTTTTTATGGATTGCCATTTCAAGTATTGCTCCTATTGGTCTTCTTATGGCAGGATATAGCTCAAATAATCAATATTCTTTTTCAGGCGGTCTACGAGCTGTTGTTCAATCTATTAGTTATGAAATACCATTCACTTTTTGTGTGCTAGCAATTGAAGATGATAAAAAACATTTAACATGGATGTTGTATCAATAAATGATACATCTATAGATGCATCAAGTTGTAATGTATCATAAACAAATTGGAACTATTTTATGTGTTTTTGAACTATTTTATGTGATCTATTGACTTTACCTAGTAGTAGTTTACTACAGATTGGTTAAAATTGAAACCATTTAGGTTGAAAGCCATAGTACTAATACCTAAAGCAGTTCAATACCCGAAGAATGGTAAATGGCAAGAAATGTGTAACCGGCAAGATCCTACTTGAAACTTGAGTGAATAGCGGGCTTGTGTCCTTTCATCTAGAATGGTCTTGCTTGGTCTTGATGAGCAAAGTCATTTCCTCAAGAGAGTTCTTTGCCCGACAAAAGTGAATCTTGATATTTCTTCTTGATAGTTTGTGATCGAGCTAATCTCACAATTTCGATCTTGCTACTACCACTATAGCCCCGAGTGACTATGGCTACAGGCGAAGGAGTTCCCACAAGACTGTGAATGTCAACTTCACTCTAAGGGTAAAGCATGCTCGCTCCTTCGCTTGTCGAACAATCACTCGTTCTTTGGGCTCTATCCTCCTCGCACTACTAAAAACAGGTGAAAGAATCTCCGCGTTCGATCTGTGGAGGCCGACCATCGTAGTCGTCTCTACACCAAGTAGGTCTTAAAGTCTACTCTGACTTGCGGCAAGTTGCCTCAACACCGCTGGTCCTTGTTGACTCGCGGCAAGCTTTTTACATCAACCCCTAAGGTGCTTAAAAGTCTTGTGCAACGAACGATGAGTGCAATCAAAACAACGAACGACGAACGCAAACGATTTCTTTCGGGAGCAGTGCTCCTCTTTTTGGTCTTTTCTGTTTCTTCTCTCCACACAACCCACGTTTTTACAAGACTAGACTAGGGATGGCAATGGACCCTATTTCCCATTCCCCGATGGGGAATTCACCTATTAGGGGATGGGGATGGGGCTATTTTTTCCCTCACAGGGATACTAATATGCAAATACAATTCCCCATCGGGTGAAGCGGGGATGGGGCCATTCTCCTACTCCCCATCCCCGCTACCCGCATGGGCCCCTAATAAGACATGTAGGCCACTAGCCTACTACCGCACAACCAATAAGGCGATAACCCGATAATCTCTTTTGCATTCTTTACTTTCTAGATGCTAATTAATCAAAAAATATTATCATTTTAGTATTGCATGTGGATGTTTATACCTATTTTATAACATTATGGATCTTATTTTCTCTTTTTTCGGGATCTAACTTTCGAGTATGGGTCCCCGTGGGGTCCCGATAACCCGATGGGGACGGGGACGGGAGAGAATAGGGATGGGAACGGAAAATTTTTCTTCTCTCGGGGATAGAGATGTTCCACCACTTCTCAATGGAGAATGACCCCGTTGTCATCCCTAGACTAGACTGTGCCTTATAAAAGCTGGGACTCACCCTCCAATTCGGTTTGGAGTCTACAGAATAGAAACGGACTCAAGGTCCAACTCGGATACGAAAACAAAAAAACAGAAACCAAAACGGAAAGGTAACAAAAAAAATACTAAAACAAGATTAACTCTAACACTGGGGGAGGAAGAGGACACTGTCGCTGTGCGCCATGGTCGGAGCTCTGCTCCTGCACGGTGCTAGCACATCACAGCATGGGCGGCGCCAGGGGGGTGCCTGTGGTGCACAGGCACCTCCAAAAAAAAGTGCAATTTTTTAAAAATTAGGTATACCCTTAAAAAAGTGCATTTTTTTGAACTAGATATACCCCCCCAAAAAAGTGCAAATTTTGTTAAACTAAGTATACGTATGAGCAATTGGCACTTGAATTGAAATATCAGGTAAAAGACGCTGCTTCAATGTTATTTGGTTTGATAAGTATAATTGGATTGAATATAGTGTCGAGAAGGATGCTGTATTTTGCTTTGTCTGTTATTTGTTTAAGGAGAAAATTATGGGAGGCGAAAGTTTTGTTAAATGAGGATTTAGAAATTGGAATAGGTATGACTCAGTTGACAAGCATGTGTGTAGTATAAGAAGTGTCTATAATCGAGCTCAAGAGAAATACAACTTCTTTGTTAAACCTACAACATCAATTGCTCAAGCTCTTAGAAAATAAACTGAAGAGGATAAACAACTTTACATTTCTAGGTTGACTTATTCAATTAGATGTTTAAGGTTTATTTTAGTCAAGAACTAGCATGTCGTGGATATGATGAAAGTGCAAATTCTAGCGATAAGGGAAATTTTCTTGAACTTCTGGAATGGCTCGCAAACAACAATAAGGAGGTTGCTAAGGTTGTCTTAAGCAATACCTCTGGGAATTGTAAGATGATTGCTCATGAGATACAAACGGACATAATTAATTGTTGTACCATCCAAACTACCAAGCACATTATTGAAGAAATTGGTGATGATCACTATTTAATTCTAGCTAATGAGTCTAGCGATGTATCCCACAAAGAACAACTTGCTCTTTGCTTGCGTTATGTTGATAAAGAAGGATGGGTATGTGAGCGGTTTCTTGGAGTAATTCATGTAGCTGATACCACTTCTTTGTTACTTAAGAATGCAATTGGTATTGCTCCTACCGATGGCAACGGCGAGCGTTGAAAGAGTATTTTCGGCGATGAACCTTGTGAAGAACAAATTGAGAAATAGTATGAGCGATCAAGCATTGAATGATTGTTTAGTCACCTTTATAGAGCGAAATATCTTATCGAAGGTTAGTGATGATGATATAATCAAGTGTTTCCAAGGAATGTGATCGCGCCGTGTGGTATTGTGATTTCTATTAGCTATTTAGGATTCTTTTATTCATGTAAGATTTTATTTGAACTATTTGTATTGAATTATTAACTAATTTTGAACTCTTTTGTGTAATTGTATTGGACTTATGAAATTACATACGTGTCGTATAAGATTTTTTTTCATCCGTGTGCACCCCCATTGTTAAATTCCTGGCTCCGCCACTGCATGACAGCCCCCCTCTATCCAAACTGAATGCACCCACTAGTTCTCTAGATCCCCTCATTTGGCCGCCGTTCTCCATGGATTCCGCCTCCGCCAAGCATGACAGTGTATGAGCGCTGCCGCCGCCGCCTAGTATCCTTGTCCGCCTTCTTCCCAAATAGACCGCATAACCATCACAGTTGCACCTCCCTTCAGCGCAATGACCCTCCAATTTGAATCTTCCTCCCCGTAGCTGGCATCAGCAACTTCCTTTGTTCTCAGCGCGCCACTACCGTCACACATGAATTCCTAGACACGGCCATGTCCACCAAGCTTTGCAGCCGAAACAACAGCAACGTCGAAGAGGAGTACAGGGGAGTGGTGGATCGAGTTCCAGTGGGTACGGGGAGGAAGGATTTGTGCAAGGATCTGAGGAGAAGAGGAATCGTGGGGAGGAGAGGATGGAGAGACAGAATGGATAAGGAGAATTGGGAAGAACACAAAAGCAAGTGAGTATTATGGAAAATTTTGACGGTAAAAAGCTAACGGAGCTGACGGTAGTAGTACAAGAGGGAAATGTTTTGAATTTTGCAGTAGCACATAAGGAGACGTCGCTATGTAATGACAGATCAGGGATTCATAATATTTATAGTGTTATATAATTTTTTTCACATTTTAATCACAGGTTGTTACTGTATACATCCAATGCTAAATCTTTCAGGGGAGTGGTGGCATATGTATTTCACTGTTTGACGCGCCCCGGCATCTAATCATTTGGTTGTGCTTGCTTCTTGATGTGTTGCACGCATATGAACTTCAGAGTTTGGTTGAATATTGTTTTTTTAATTTGGCCCTATGCAGTCATCTTAATTACAAAATAGCCTCGTTGGTATCAAAATTGCAAAACTGTCCCCCGCTGAGCGCGGAAGAACTGGAGGGCGACGCGTGGCACTTCCCGCGCCTGGTGGTGCAGAATGGCGGTGCACGGCGTGAAAAGCTGGGCAGGCGCGGGAACGAGGGCCGCGGTGCGGAAGGTTGCAGGATCGGGTGGATTTCGTGCCACCGAAGCGTGGCAGGGACCCGGCGGCATTTCGCGCCACTGGAGCATGGTAGGTAGGTTGGCGGTGTTCCGCGCCGCTGGCACGCGGCAGGGAGGCGGGAGAAATGGTGAAATATTGGCACCGAGAATTAGAACTAAAAAATCCAAAAAAAATATGGGCACTAAAAAATCAGGAAGAAATATGGGCACTAAGAAATCAGGAAGAAATATGGGCACTGAGATTTGTAAAAAAAAATATTTATGAAGAAATATGGGCACCGAGGTTTGTAAATAAAATTTCGGAAGAAGTATGGGCACTGAGATTTGTTAAAAAAATTCAAGAATAAATATGGGCACTGAGATCTGTAAAAAAATCAAGAGGAAGTATGGGCACCAAGATTTGTAAAAAAATCAGGAAGATGTATGGGCACCAAGATTTGTTAAAAAAAAATCAGGAAGAAGTATGGGCACCGAGAGTTGTCTAAAAAAGGAAGAAATATGGAAACGAAAAATTTGCAAAACTCGTGCTATAGATGATTCAAACGTCATCACTGTATTTTGTTGGTTACGATCTCATCGTGGCAACTACGAAGTCCAATTTTGCTGCGGTGCTTGGGGATTGCAAACGCATTCGAAGGTAGGAAAGTGATGAAATCTTTCGATCGAAGCTATGTTGCGAGGCACGAAATGTAAAACATGTTAGAGTCACAGAACATACGGATATTACACATAGTTGCATGGCATGATAGTTTGGCTAATTGCTTTTGTCAACCTCGCTACTACTACGATACACATCAACACAAGCATCCGGACTATGTATGCATACATGCCTTCCGCAGAAAGGAAAAACATGGTGGGTGGGGTAGGGAACCACTATGGAATGGCCCGATCTACTACGTGGACCGAGAACATTTGCCCTTCCTTCCAAACTTGACGTTGTACTCCTAGTCAGCCGCCTTGGCCTTGGCCTTGGCCGGCATTTTGCGCTTTCTCTCGGGCTCCTCCTCGCGAGTCTCGTGCTCCCTCTGCCTGCACTCCTCGAGATGAGCTTGCGTCTCTCGGCGAATACTCTCACTGCGCTCTTCGTCGCGGCGCCGCTCCTCCCTCCTCTCGTCGTCTCTCTAGGCATCCCACTCCTCGCAATCAAGACGTCACTGGTCGTGTGGGTGGATCTCCTGGTCGATCCAGTTGCGGTAGGCGCATAGTGGATCCGAAGACTACGGGTAGACGGGAGAGGTCGTTAGTGCGTGCTTTCAAAAAGAAATGCTAGGGTAATATAATGTAGCCGTTCCTTACCGGCTGCCGGTAGCGTACCATGTTCTAACGGCGGCCGGGATAGTCCCAGGCGTAGTTAGCGCAACCCTAGTAGCGCAATCCCAAGCTCAGCCGCTCCTTGGACTTGAAGAACTTGCATGTGTCCCTGCACCAACAGAGGGGCAGTGTTTTCCCCTCGGCGGGTTTTGCAACGAATGCTCGGTGGGAATATTCGGGTTGGTGCTATGGGCGGCGACGTCCCAGGCTGCAGCAGCCCTTGCGAGTTGGGTGATCTCCTCCCATTGCTTCTTAATATGAGCGAGCTAGTGTCGCAGTCCTGATGTAGGAGAACCCTCTGCTGAAGGGGTAGTATTTATATGCCGAGCCTGCGCGGTGTACCTGGCCGAAGTGCATTCTGGTTGAAGCAAATTCACGTCCGCGAGGAGGAATCTTGTTGCAGCCTTGCGTCATGTCGCTGCGCAAAGCTTCCTCATTGGGTCACGTCGCTGCGCAAAGTTGCCTCATTGGGTCACGTCGCTCTATGAAGTTGCCTCATTGGATTTGTACAAATTAATGTGATTCGAAGATGTTGAAGCAGTAATAACAACCTGCAACCGCATTTCAACATAAAGGTGTGGACACACATTGGATATAAATTGGACATGCATACATCATACAGAGGAGTATAGGAAAAAACACAGAGGTACTAAAGACAAGACACTAAAACTCATGATTCATCCGTCCGCCACCTGCCCCGACGACGTAACTAATCCTTAGGGGAGGTGAGCCTGTCAGGGGAGTGGCGTACGTCTCGGAAGTTGTAGGAGCACTGCGTTGGAGGCAGTGCTGTGGAGAACTCACTATAGGTATCCGGGTGACACCCGAGCATATCGTCCACCTAGGTGGTCAAAGAGGGGTGCACATCCAGCGGGAAGGATACTGTTGGGTTAGGGTAGAGGTTCTGACGTTTGCAATGCATAGTCGTGATGGAAAGCATGTACTTGCGGAGTCGAAAGTGCGGACGGCGAACCTTGGCCTTGCTGTCCAAATTGCTCGCTCCAGACCTGCAAATTTGGTGTGCTGCATTAGTTTACCGTAGCGTGCAACAGGAAGATTGCGTTAAGTATGTTACAGTGTACTGGTGTATGTTGCTGTGCGGATGATGATGCTCTGGGGCAATTGTCATCGAAATACTACACAGTGTTTCGTCCTTACGTCTGCCCGAACCACGAGTCGCCCTCATGCAGGTTTGACTGAACGCCATGTGTGAACGTGGGCAACGTCTCGTCCCGGCGCTGGGGCGAGTCAGGGTCGCTATCTACAGTTGAACCCCGTGGACCCGGCGAGGAAGTCCAGTCTTGTGTCTCCCTCCGTGATGACGACAGCTATAGCAGAGTGTTGTCCCCTCGCAAGTGCTGAAAGAACAAATAGAAGTGAGAGATACGTTACAAATGAGGGCATGTGCAAACAATGAGTACAACAAATCATAGCTGACATACCGTTGGCCCGAGGCGCATGGAGGAAGAGCGACCGTAGCTACGACGACTCTCGGAGTGCGACGGACGTGCGAAGGGAGGTGCGAGAGGAGGTGCCATGGGCGGTGGGCGTGGAGGCTGTCCTCAGTGTTCGCCTCGTAGCGCCGCAACGTCGCTGTGCCGACACAACTGATGTTCCTCATTGCCGCCCTCGCATCATTGTAGATGGTGCACAGCGTACCTAGGAACTGAGCGGTGGTGTTAGTCCTCCCACATCGTAGACCGTCAGCAGCCTCGTTGGAGATATGCCAAAGGCGGTTGTACTGCAAGGAAACCGAGAATAAGTCATGTTCCCGTGCATAAAAAACTGCAAACAATGTTTTACTGTCTCATCTTGGTGTGCCACCCGGTGAAGGTCTGGACCTGCTCGTACAGCGTCGTCGTGTGCAACCTCCGTAGGATGCTATGGCACCAGACCAGTAAGGCTGCTCCTAGGGCACGGAACGTACCACCTCAAGTACATAGTGTGTGTCTCGACGTCATACGGCCATGCCTCCCGCACGACGTCGATCACCGCACTGTTGGCCCACAGCGCTGTCCACCGTAGTTGTGCCTCCTTCCAGTCGTCGCTCCTCCGCCCTTGCCTCGTTTGCCTGCAAGTCAATTTGGATGTTAGACAATAAAAAAAGAGATGCAGCTAATAGGTTAACCGATGAAACCAAATAACAACATATTTGTGGGCCTTCGCTACAAGAGGTCTCCCAGTGGCGGTGGTACCTGCTGGTGAAGCCCGAACTATCTCATGACCCGCTACGGTGAGTACGGCTCGCCCATTTGGGAGAACACTAGATGGCAAATCGTCATCCAATATGCGTGGTCCTGACTACATTGAGAGGACAAGCCGTAGGGGGTCGTGTCCGCAAGGAATCGTGTAGTCCATGGGCAATAGATGACCTCGTCCTCGTGTAGAGTCTCGAACAGGTTGTGGAACTCAGGTTACACACGCCTCGGCCTCTCCCTGGCCCACCCTAGCCGAGCACGTGTCCAGCGAGTGCCCATTGTGGGCCCCTCAATGGGGTCAGCGCCATCACCCCGACCGTAAAACTCGAGGATGAGCTGGAAAGAGTGCACGGCCCTGCGAAAGTATGGCCGGCCAACTGGGAAGTGCTCCCACGACCACGAGATACCTCATGCACCATCAGTTCGTTAGGTCGTTCACTAGAAGGGGGGATGTGTCCCGTTTTGCATCGTGCTCAACGCGGACAGCAACCCAGGTCCGAGATGAGGCACACATCTCTGCGGTCTTGAACCATCGCTTGCTTCACGTTTGCAAGGAACCATAGCCAACTATCTGTGTTCTCATTCTCAACAATCGCAAAGGCCACAAGGAGTAACTGGTCAGTCGCATTGGCTGCAACCGCGATGAGAATGGTGCCCTTGTACTTGCCAGTGAGGTAGGTGTCGTTCATCAATAGCACGGGACGACAGTACTTGAACCCTTCGCTCACCTGGCGGAAGGCCCGGAATACTATATCAAGGACAAAACAATTCGGCCCCTATGTAGGATGCACCCGCTCCAGCTTGTTAATGTATGTCCCGGGATTTAATTCTATAGTATGATGGAGCATTCTTGGGACAAAGTCGCAGGCCTCTTCGTATGTGCCAAACATATGCTCTACGACCTTCCGTTTCGCCCGCCACACCTTGCTGTAGCCAACCGGGAAGCCCACCATATTGACAAAATCTGCCAAAAGAAGCTTCGACAAAATAGATACATCAGCTACGATGAGGTGGCTTATCAGGTCTGCAACATATGACGAGGTCAGGTTGCGGTGCCTATGAAGTGGCTCTGTAAGCTCGCATGTGTGATCCTTGAGCATCGTTATGCGAAAGTCCGTGGTAGTGCCCCTGAACCACTATGCACGAACCTTGCCAGGGCAAGATCCATCCACACACTTGACGATGTAGGTGTCAGGGTTGGACCTATGCATCGTTCGGCTAATGTTGATGGCGTATCTGGCAATGGCCTGCTGGGCATCACTCTTGTTAGGGAAGTGCTACCCTAAGAGCAGAGTGTCTTCATTGAACCCCCACTCCACCTCCTCTATTTGTGGCAGAACCAGGGCTGTCGCTGCGATGTCGTCCAATCTAGACGAGACATACGCAACTTCGATGGTCATAACACCACCTAATACACCTCCTATAGTAGCTTCTCCATCATGCTCCTATCTAGAACTAGCTGTATCCACAGCCTCCTCCTCACTTTCCACTACATCCACCTGCTTAGCAAGGTATTCGTGGCAGTCAATACGGGCTGCCCACCACCTCTCCACACCTTTGTTCGGCCCGAAAGTCTCTGCACGCCTCCTCAAGTCTCCATCACCCACTTCCTCGCCCACATCCTGCCAACACCAGCGTCTGCATCAGCGCTGAAGACCAAACCAGGCACTTCATCTCCAGCAGGTCCACCAGAACCACCCATGGCGGATGATTCGATCCTCTCCACAAACTTGACATACACCATCGGCGTGGCATATATCGCAGCGGCAGGGTTGCACACAACCTCCATGTAGTTGGCCTACGAAGCGTCACTCTCACCTTCATAAATTGCCAAAAGGTCTCCCGTGCACCACCCATCGCTGAAGCATACAATGCCTCAATGCGTAGCTTCTTCCTTGTAGTGTCCCGATCGAACACGGAATGCACACACCTCCTTAGCTCGCATAGGCTAATGTCCTTCAGACCCGGTGCCCGGATCTCGGTCCGGTCACAATTTGACTGGTCCGCCCCCATACGGCTCGTCACGTACGATACCATTACCATAGAAAACGAACAAGTCTTCAATCAACATGTTCAAGGAAGACTTGCCTTCTGTATGGGTCTCTTCTTGTTGGTCGAGAAGATTTTTGACGACGTTGGGTTCTATGCGCAAAACGAGAAACATAAATAAATAAATAAATAAATAGAACTAAAATCACAAAAGTATAAAATATATACTGGGAGGAAGATTACGATTTTGATGAATTTAGAAACTTCAATCACTGAATTTGGAGTTTGGACGATGGAGAACGAGCAATCGGGAGATTGATTGGAAAGAAAATGCTGGAAATTGCAAGACAGAGGAATATTTTATTGCATATTTTACGCAAAAAGTGAAATGGGTTATGTACAAGCAATGATGTTCTACTATTTGATTTTCTCTTGATAGTTCCATAGTCTGAAAACACTGGTGCCTTCATCTTTCAATTTTTCTGTCATCTCAGACTGCACTGCCTAACACTGTTAGATATGTATATAGTGTAGGGTGTTATTTGCTATTGTCTAACCTTGTACATGCTATATATTGGCATTTGGCCCATTGGAATAGATAAGATGCATTATTCCAAACATGGTATCAGAGCCATAGAAACCCTAGCCATGAAAACCCTACCTCCTTGACTAGCTGCCGCCGCCACTGTAGCTGCCGTCGTCGCTGTCCCGCTGTTCTTCTCTCCCTCAAATCCGGTCGAAGCCGTGCGACGCCTCCACCCGAGCACCGCCTCCATCTAAGCGGCGTGCGGAGTCTCCAGATCCGCGTCGGATCTTCGACGTCGAGCTCTCCGCCGACCTTCTTCTCCTCCGTCGGCCTTCTTCTCCATCGGACTCTTCTCCGCCGATCTTCTTCTCCGTCGGCCTTCTTCTCCATCGGGCACCATTGTCGAAGCCGCGCGGCGCCTCCAACCGAGCGCCGCCTCCATTCGAGCGGGATCAAGCGCTGCCTCCATCCGATTGGGCCCAAGCACCGCCTCCATCCAGCGGCTGTGCGAAGCCTCCTACGCCGGATCCACGCTGGCGCCTGCTCCACTTTCTTCTCCACACCGAGCTTCTTCACGCGTCGAATCGAAGCAGAGCTTCTCTGCTTTATTCTGGTTTGGTGGAGCCAGCGGCTCCGGCTTCTCACCAGCTCCACCGATCTACTCGGAGCCGGCGGCTTTAGCTTCGGCTTCTCCCTACTCTGGCTTCTCTAGTTATTAAAAAAATAGCGGTTGGTGACTTCTACCGGAGGCTCCTTCGCCATCCCGCTTCCCCTAGTTCGGTTCGATGGGACGAACTTCCGGGAGTGTGCCCTTCACCTAAGGATCCACCTCAACAGCCAACATCTCTGGGGTCATCTCACCAGTGAGTAGCCCTGTCCGCCTCGCCCTACACCGCTGGTACTGCCCGCTTTCTCTACTAATGAGGATCAGGTGGCTCACGAGGCCGCCGATGCTGCACTAGAGGAGGTCCTGGAGCTCTACCAGTCTGAGCTATACGCCTACGAGCGCTTGCAGGAGGCCAAGGCTCGTGCTACAGCCATCCTGGTGGGTAGCATGCCCGTGACCATCTCCATGGATGTGGCGGAGCTATCGACGACACAACTTATGTGGGAGCGCCTCCGAGCTCACTACCAGCCAACGAGTGATGCACTGATGCTATGTATCTCTCAGTTGTGCACCAGACGCATTCTCTTCAGCAGCTCGATGCCACCGTGGATGACTTCTACCAAAAGTTGTCTGAGGTGTGGCGTTAGCTTGAATCTCTAGGGCCGGATGTCTGCCGGACCTGTCCCTGCTGTGTGCAGCTCTGCGCTCACTAGGAGACTTACCGTCTCTATAAATTCCTAACGTGTCTTCGGCCTAAGTTCGAGACTGTGCGTGCTCAGCTCCTGACTCGCCACCCGTGCCCGAGCTTGGTAGAGGCCCTCACGGGTGTGCGTGCTGAGGAGACTCGTCACCGTAGCGTGGCTCAGATGCAGTCTGTCTTGTCTGCTTCAACACTTGCTCCTTCGCTTGTTTCTTCAGCACCGACCGTGATCCCTCCCCCAGCTCCTCCGGTGGTTGCTGCTTCTACTGCAGGTCTCCACTGCACCTACTATCAGCGTGATGGCCACAGGTATCAGGATTGCTACAAGCAGAGGAGGGACCAGGGTTGTCAGGGTGGATGTCCCCCGAAGGGCTCTAGAGGTTCCTCTCACTCAGGAGCTAGTGCCTCTCGCTGGGCTCCTCTAGTGATGCCGCACAGCAACTCCTCTCGCTACTTCAGCGCCTCGGTGTCGGCTCGTCCTCAGACTCCTCGGTTTCTACTCGTCTGGCTCTTGCTTCTCAGCAGTCTTCCTCGCCTCCGCCTCCTCCCTCATCAGGTATCTTGTCTCCGTGGATCTTGGACTCTGGTGCTTCTTTTCACATGACACCAGATTCTACCCATCTTACTTCCGTGCGTTCCATAGATTTTCCTTCCACTGTTCAGACTACAGATGGTACCTCTCTTCCTGTTGTAGGCCGAGGCACCCTTTCCACTTCTTCTTTTCATGTTCTTGCAGTCTCATGTTCCTCAGCTTACTATGCAGCTTATGTCGGCTGGTCAGATCACTGACCACAACTGTCATGTTTTTCTTGAATCTAACTCTTGTTGTGTTTAGGACCGCCGCACTGGGACTCTACTTGGTACTGGCCCTCAGCACTGTGATTTGCAGCGTCTCTGGGAACTCAACTGGCTTCATCTTCCTTCCGCTATCTCCACCAGCCAGTCAACCACTACCACTACCTCTGGTCTTGCTGCGTCCTCCACTACCTCCTTCGCTTAGTGGCACAATCGTCTAGGTCATCTCTGTGGCTCACGTCTATCATCTTTAGCTGGTCGTGGTGTTCTTGGGTCTATTTCTGGGGACATCTCTTTACATTGTATGGGTTACAAGCTTGGCAAGCAGCTACAGCTCCTCTATCCCTCTAGTGATTCTATTTCTACTTATCCTTTTGATCTTGTTCACTCTGATGTTTGGGGTCTGGCTCCTTTCATTTCGAAAGAGGGTCATCGCTATTATGTGATCTTTATTGATGATTATTCTCGTCATACTTGGATCTACTTCATGTCCTCTCGCAGTCATATTCTCTCTATTTACCAGATATTCACCACCATGGTTCGCACTTAGTTTGATTCAACCATTCGTGTGTTTCGTGCTGACTTTACTGGTGAGTATCTATCTACTGCTTTACATCACTTTCTTGCTGAGCAAGGCACTCTTCCCCAGTACTCTTGTCCTAGTGCTCATGCTCAGAATGGTGTCTCTAATTAAGTGTAAGCATCGTCATTTGCTTGAGATCGCTCGCGCTCTCATGTTTGCCTCTTCTGTTCCCCCTCACTTCTGGGTCGAGGTTGTTTCTACTGCTGCTTTTCTCATCAACCTGCAGCCTTCTACTACTCTGTAGGGTTCTACTCCTGTCGAGCGTCTCTTTGGTCGAGCTCCAGAGTACAGTCACCTTCATAGTTTTGGCTGTGTGTTTCGTCCTTCTTCCACCTCGTGAGCGCACTAAGCTGACTGCTCAGTTAGTTGAGTGTGTTTTCCTTGGCTACAGCTTGAGCATAAGGGTTATCATTGCTATGACCCTGTTGCTCGCAGGATGAGGATTTCTTAGGATGTCACTTTTGACGAGCCCTGATCTTACTACTCTCGTTCCCCCACTGTCAGCCTAGATTCTCTTACTGAGTCGATCTCCTTTTTTATTTTTCCTAACTCTCAGCTTTCCACCACTGTTTCGCCTCATCCTCCATCTACGCTGCCTCCCTCTCATCTAGCTCCACCTGTTTCGCCTCCGTCAGTTTTTTTCTTCCCGCTCTTTTGTTGAGGTTTCACCTTTTCCCTTGCACTACTCTCGCCATTCTCGGCCTACTACTTCCCCTCTTGAGCCTCCATCTTTGCTGGGCCCTGTTCCTAGTCCTTCCTCTCCATCCTTGCTAGGTCTAGCTCCGCCTTCTCCTCCCATATACGATCTTCGTGATCGTCACACTGTCAGGCCATCTGAGCGCTACGGCTTCGCAGCCACTGCTCTTTCTGAGCCTACGACCTACCGTAAGGCTACTGCTCACCCTGAGTGGCAACTCGCGATGTCTGAGGAGATTGCTGCTTTGGAGCATACTAGCATTTGGGATCTTGTGCCCTTGCCTGCGCGTGTTACTCCTATCACGTGTAAGTGGGTGTACAAGATAAGATCCGCTCAGATGGTTCTCTTGAGTGCTACAAGTCTCATCTTGTGGTGCATGGTTTTTAGCAGGAGCATGGTCGTGACTGCAATGAGACTTTCGCCCTTATCGCTCATATGACCATTGTTCGCACTCTCCTTACAGTGGCCTCTATTCGACAGTGGCCTATCTCTAAGTTGGATGTTAAGAATGTCTTTCTCAATGGCGAGCTGCGTGAGGAGGTTTATATGCGGCCGTCCCTAGGTATTCTGTCCCTAATAGAATGGTTTGTCGCTTTCGTCGTTCTCTCTATAGGCTCAAACAAGCCTCTCGTGCTTGGTTTGGCTGCTTCTCCTCTATTGTCACTACTGCCGGCTTCTCTGCTAGTGATCACGATCTTGCTCTCTTTGTTCACACCTCTCCTCAAGGTCGGACGCTCCTCCTTCTATATGTGGATGACATAATTATTACTAGAGATGACTCTCAGTTCATTGCCTTTGTGAAGGAGCGTCTCAGTGAGCAGTTTTTGATGTCTGGTTTGGGTCCTCTTCATTACTTCCTTGGGATTGAGATCACTTCTACGCCCGAGGGCTACTATCTCTCCCAGGAGAAGTACATTCAGGATATCCTTACTTGTGCTTGTCTCACTGATCAGCGCATGGAGGATACTCCTATGGAGCTTGGTGTTCACCTTCGGCCTACTAATGGTGACCCTCTTGAGGATCCCACTCGCTACCACCATATTGTCGGGAGCCTCGTCTACCTTGGGATTACTCGACCTGACATTTCTCACCTTGTTCACATCCTGAGTTAGTTTGTTCCTGCTCCCACTCAACTCCACTATAGTCACCTTCTTCGTGTTCTTCGATATCTTTGTGAAACCATCACTCGGCGTCTTTTCTTTCCTCGCTCTAGTTCTTTACAGCTTCAGACGTACTCTGATGCGACCTATGCTAGCGATCATTCTGATCGCTGGTCTCTTTCTGCCTATTGTGCTTTCCTTGGTTCCTCCTTGATTGCCTAGAAGACTAAGAAGCAGATTGCAGTTTCTCATTCGAGCGCTGAGGCTGAGCTGAGAGCCATGGCACTGTTGACAGCTGAGATCACCTAGCATCAGTGGCTTCTTGCGGATTTCGGTGTTTCTGTTTCTATACCAACTCCGCTCTTATCGGATAATACTGATGCGATCAGCATTACTCGAGATCCCGTAAAGCATGAGCTTACTAAGCACATTGGAGTGAATGCTTCGTACATGCAATCGCAAGTGCAAGACCAAGTTATTGCTCTTCAGTATGTGCCTTCGGAGTTTCAGTTAGCAGATTTCTTCACCAAGGCACAGACTCGAGCTCAGCATAGCTTCTACCTCTCCAAACTCAATGTTGTTGATCCACCATGAGTTTGAGGGGGGTGTTAGATATGTATATAGTGTAGGGTGTTATTTGCTATTGTCCAACCTTGTACATGTTATCTATTGGCCTTTGGCCCATTGGAATAGATAAGATGCATTATTCCAAACAAATACAAATGGAGATTTCTACTGCATCAAGGATTACTATATTAATCCCTATGTGCTAATTTCATCAAATCGTAACATAGACAGAGATGCATGCATGATATGAAAGTACAACATACTACCATAGTACCACAGTTAATTACCTCAACAAATGTTCTACTTAACCGCGCTAAAGTAACAATCAAATAACATCACGCACATCATTTTCGTGACTAGGACAACATTACCATGACTAATTAAGCAATGTCATCCACATCAACTAAACATATACATCAACTAAGCATGGTTACCTAAGACATTCTACACTATCAAGTAACCATTACGGTAATAACAAATTAACTACGCTACTTGCATGTGTACTTACGTAATAATTGCAGGACCACTAAGCTAATTACATGCTAATCACCTAGCTAAAACTATAGTCACATGTGGATGAAAATTACCTTTTATTGATGCTCGCAAGCTGACCAACAACTTATGCAATTGTGCAACCTTCAAATTCATATTGAAAACCACCCTAAATTTAACTGCTTGCTTGACCTCTATTCCTCCCTTCTTTGCCTCTCTCTCGGTCTCTCGTTCGTGGCTCAGGCTGAAGAAATGCAAATGAGTTTTGCCTGGTGAAAGCATCCCACTTCGGTCCGTTTTAATGCCTACGATGATGCTGCGTGGGGGCCGGCCGAGAGCGGGCAGCCATGTGCCAGGGCACGAACGCCGCTGCGTGAAAACCCGACAAAAATCGGACATGTCCGGCAAACTCAGCATCCGTTGGGACTGAAAACGATGTGATCCATTGACACATGCAATGCGCGGAGGGTGGGGGGCAGCGTCAGGGAGCCGTGCACATGCCGCGCTTCGAGAGAGCGGGAAGTCGCCCTCCAGTTCTTCTACGCTCGGTAGGGGCCGTTTTGTAATTTTGATGCTAACAGAGCTATTTTTGCAATTAAGATGGCAGCACGGGGTAAATTAAAAAAATATCAAATATTTTGTTGTACTTCTAGAATCAGACTTGCTGAAGGATAGAAGTCAAACAAAAAGAATAGGTTTCTGTCATCTCACAAGAACATCTCTGATTGTTTAATAAGGTCAAGGACAAATGCTGGCCTCTGTGTACTTATTGGCCTAAAGATTAGGCCATCCAAACCAAACATCATGACATCATTATAAGCTCATGAAGACGATTTGAGAAGCAGAATCTTATGTGGAACACTTGATAGATACCATAGCTCACTTGGAGCCAAAGGAGATGGTTGAAATGGCAACATCAAGATGCCTAGAGCTGGGTTGGCCGGCAAGATCACAAAACGCAGAAGAAAAATAATTGCATATTGGGCATACAAATATGCAATTGGTTTGTTTGTGAAAGCAATAATTGCATATTGGGCATACAAATATGCAATTGGTTTGTTTGTGAAAACAAAAGGACAAAAAATGGAATAGGGGACGCTGTATTTCATTAATTCTGTGTCGAATATACAAAATACATGCTCCCGCAGGAGTTTATCCTTTGTCTTTTGCTTCTATGCTTAAAGAGAATATCTAACTAGAGATTGCACAGTTCGCCGATTACCGGTGCATTTGCATGGCGTCTGGTTAATTACATCTGTAGGACAATCCTACAGATTACCTTTGATTAAGCTGCGATTGTGGTCATGATTGTGTTTATGTTGCTCTCCGTATGCATGTTGGTGTAGTACAGGTGGTGAGGATGTGGATGTGTGGATGTGATGCAGGTGGCTTGTCTCGCTGATGCCTGGTCACTATATGCCACCGTTGTGTCAGTTCGCAGACAGGATATGTCGATGAAGAGGATGACTTTTGCCTCGTCGGTGCCCAGTCATGTGTACGCCTGCCTTCATCAGACGCAAACATGTGTGTTGCCTTTGCCTCGTCGGTGCTCGGCCATGGAGTGTCTGATCCCATCTGTTTGGGACGTGTTGATGGGATAGTGACCTTGCCTCGTCGGCACTAGGACATAATTTCATCTAGCCTCATTGGTCGTAGACGTAGGGTAGGTGTATGATAAACTGGCCATTTTCTCTCGTTGACACCCGACCATGGTGTCGATGTGTGAAAATTATGAGGATTGCACACCTCGGTTTTGCGGCTGGTGATGTGCATATGATGCATTGTACGGTGCTTCCTTTGAAGCATTAAATGATCTTGCTCCCGCGCGGGGCAAAATAATATGATATGAATTTGAACTATGGATTTTGTGGGGAGCCACAGCCGGTTCTTTGCCAATCAGGAATTCGAACTATGAATTTCATAGCTAGTTCCGTCATATTGGAAGAATCCGTACCGCGCGCATATGAATTCCATGGCTAGTTCCGTCTCATTGGGGGCATGCATTGGGGGCACATGTACTATGATCGTTTTGATCTATAGCCGGCCTAACTTCAATAGGGAATCTGTGCCGCTCTTTCATAGATGAATATCTGCTTAGAGTATAAACCAATTGTTGGTTTGATCTGCAGCGGCAGCCATGGGAATTTTCTTATCGAAAATCAAGCAGGATCAACCAGTTTGGTTTGATCTAGATGCTTACCATCAAACATGGGCGTCGCGAGCTGCTACATGTTGACGAAGATGTGCAAAGTCGAGATGCGGAGAAGATGAAGAAAGACAGGTCTCCTATTTTCTTCTCTTTCCCGACGTTTTTCTTCTCTTTATTTGTAGCTCTGTTTCTGCTGTGTATAGAGAAAATCGTCGCGGAAAGCCACCTACGTGAACTGGGGCCACTTCAGGTCGCCTGTCGCGCACCCCGTCTGGTCGCCACAGGTCCTGAAGTGCTCCGGGAGCATTGCAGGGACACATGTCGCCTGCCTGTCCAACCATAGTGCCATTTTTTCCAATTCCGCGTAGGAGGCTAGATTTGTTATTTAATCGCTAAAACAGTCCAAAAGAGCTAAAAACTCTTTGTATACGCGTGTGGCGAGAGACGTGAGATGCTTTTTGCGTGCGTTGGGACGTAGGGTTAGACCTGTTCAAACCCTAGGTTGGCCCGGGAAAAGCCCAGCCTTGAATTGGCAAGCCCGAGCCCGTCCCAGCCCAGAAAGTGTGTTTTCCAATAAAATAATATTATTCTAATTCTTTTTGGAATAAAAAATAATATTTCATTTGTTTCAGGAAACCGAAATAGTTTTTATTATTTTAATGCCATTGCCATGCTTTTCCAAACTTTAGACCGAAAATCAAGACCCGAGCCAAAAAAATTCAGGCCAGGCCACCGAACCGGACTAGGCACCCATGAACGACCTAGGGTTGTTGTGCCTAGGGTTGGAAATGAGCCGAGCTGAGCCGGCTCAAGCCAGGCTCGCTCGGGCTCGTTTCCACAGTTGGCTCGGCTCGGCTCGTTTTGGTCGCGAGCCAGAAGGACGGCTCGGCTCGGAAGGCGGCTCGAGCCGGCTCACGAGCCCTCGCGAGCCAGGGCAGTGTCTTCTCGCAGCTCGGTGCCAGGGAGCAGATTGAGAGCTAGGAGCCCAGGAACAGCATTCAATCAGACAAAATCACAAAAAATCGGTGCATCCATTCAATCAACAAAATCACACACATTCAATCAACAAAATCACACAAGAACTAGATTCAACAATCGCGGCGGATGGAGGACTGGACGACGAGGTGGATGGAGGCCAGCGCCCGGCGGTGGAAGGGGTGCTTGTGGGGGGTTGGAGCCCGGACGACGGGCGAAAGGGGAGCCTCAGTAGCACGTCCATGGCCGCCGCGACGGACCCAAGGACCACCCTAAGCTCAGAGCCTCAGACGCCACCAGCATGGCAAAGGAGGGAGGCACCACCATCGTTGTCGCGTCCTGCACTGGACCTCCTTGGGGGTCGGGGCGGGTGAGGAGGACCGGGCGGCGGCGCGGAGGAACACGGGGCGGCGCGCGGAGGAACACGGGGCGGCTCCGCGGCGGCCTGGAGGAACACGGGGTCGGGGCGGGTGAGGAGGACCGGGCGTCCACGCGGCGGCGCGGAGGAACACGAGGTCGGGGCGGGTGAGGAGGACCGGGCGTCCGGGCAGGCAGGCAGCGGCGCGTAGGAACACGGGGTCGGGGCGGGGTGGAGACTAGAGAGGATGGGGAGAAGAAGGGGATTGGGTTTGGGGTAGGTGGAGGAGGTGGACTGGTGGAGGCAGCGGCGACCGGTGGGGGAGTGGGAGGGGGAGGCGGGCAGGAGGGTGGGGAAGGGGAAGGGCCGAAGGGAGCACGAGGCTGGGCGCGGTGGCCGGTGGGGATCGGGAGGAAGGCCAAAGGGAATAGGGGATGGAGGCGTGGCCGATTCGGGTGGGGAAGGGGAAGGGCCGAAGGGCGCTGCTGCGCACTGGGTCTTAGTATTAGTCACGAGCCAATCGAGCCAACGAGCGGCTCGGGCTCGGCTCGTTTTTTCACCGAGCTGAAAACCGGGCTTGGCTCGGCTCGAAAATTCACGAGCTCGAGCCGAGTCGTGACGAGCCTGAGCCGAGCCACGAGCCTCGAACTATTTTTCCAGCCCTAGCTGTGCCTGTTGGCTCCTGCTGTACGTCCCCCCTCCTTCCTGTTCAAGAGGTGTGTGCCTTTTATAGGCATGGGCAACCAAGTTGTTCGGCTGGATCACCACGTAATCAGTGTTTAAATTGCGTGCGACTATATCTCAAGGAAACAACCGACCGCTTTTGTTTGTCCTGTAACTCCATTGGCGAATGCTACACATACCCACACCTACACCCAGCGGGATGGGCCCAACACTAGTTTGGTTGTACTTGCAGTAGGGATGGCAATGGGGCGGATCATGCCCGTCCATACTCATGCCCGCTAGCTCATAACTCCCCCACGGACATGCCCATGAAGGGCGACGGGGTGGGGTGGGGGGGCACATCACCGTCGCGCCAGATCTGAGGTGGCCTTCCGCTTCCCCGACAACCTGGGCCTCGGCGAGGGCTTCGACGAGATCGCCTCTAAGGACGACCTCTTCTCACCTTCATGGACATGGAGAAGATCGCCGACGCCGACCGCGATCGCATCGCGGAGACCTCCTCGCCACCGTTCCCCACCAAGCATTGCCACAACGCATCCTTCAACGCGTTCGCCATGAGGGAGGCGCGGGGAAGCAACAAGATGGCGGCAGAGGGGGAGGGTGTTATCCGAGGTGATGGAGGCCAAGAAGGCCATGTCCTCGAGGCTGATCGGCAGAGGATTGCCCCCATTTTTATGTCTGTGGGCAAAGAAAGCCACCCATGCCTGGCTCTATTAGGGCATTTGCTTGCCAACACGCGGGTAATCAGGCACTATTGTCTTTCCTAACTTGTAGGCATGTTTACACTGTGTGTATATCTTGTTGACCCCCACTGAATTGGCCAAAGAACTAGGGGGTGCCGGGTATGCACCGGCACCCCCAAAAATTTGGAAAACAATGGGAGATCAGTTCTTCAGAGTTCATGTCTCAGTCCAGTCCGCCACCGAGGAAAGCCCAGCCTACTAGCCGAAATGCCGGTCAAGTCCAACCCACAGCCGAAATGCAAATGCTGAATACCTCACCAGACACCACTACACCAGTGACCAGTCACCACTCCAATCCTCTCCTCCCCAAGACCCCAAGTCCCAACCCTAATCTCTCCTCCCCATACCCCGAATTCCCCATTCCCCAACGCTGCGTCGGCTGGCGGCTGCGTACCTGCGATGAGCCGATGACCAATGAAGCAGGCGACTGCGAGTCCGCGACGGCTTGGCTTGGCACACCGCACGGTCGAGCGCCGAGCGGAGGCTGCGGAGACGCGGAGCAGACGCCAGACGATGGACTCACGGGCGGCCCACGCGACGCGGTGCGACAGCAGGCGCCAGCCTCCAGGCAGTCGGCGACGTGGAAGGACGGCGCGCAGCGTGGGAGCAGGCGACCGGCCGGCGGATGGAGCATTGGGTACTTGCCAACTTGGGTTACTTCTTGCTTGACTTGGAGAGTTGGAGTTCAAGGGCCTTGGTCCTTGGAGCTTGGAGACCGGAGAGTTGGAGTTGGACTGTTGGAGGAGAAGCAGAACAAGTGAACAACAGCAAGGACTGAAGCTTGAAGGACTGAAGTCTGATTGTCTGAAGGAATCGGTAATTCGGTAAGTAAGGAATCGGTAATTCGGTAAGTAACTTTCTGTAATCTGTATGTAACTATGTTGGATTGTTGGTTGGAGTCCGGGAGGGAGTAGTCAGTAGTGGTCTAGTGGACTACCGAGTACCGACAGCGACTAGTGTCTAGTGGACAGTGGTGGTTGTCTTCAATCTTCATGTCTTGATAGACCATATGGCCATCTCAGATTATCATTTATAAGTGCTTTTAATTGTGAATTGTATGCCATAGTCCATACTTATGTTATATTGTTATATGAATGTGAGCTTAATTGTGAATGAAAATTTTATTACGATATGTCAATGTAGATTGTAGGGATATGAAGATTTATTGAGAGAAATTTTCTTGAAAGTTAGTGAAGATGATGTAATGAAATGATTTTAAGGCATGAAAACGCGTAAAGTAGTACTATAATTATCTTTGCATATTGCATATTTTGTAATTTTTTATTCATGTAAGGCGTTATTTGAACTATTTGCATTGTGTTTTTGACAAATTTGAAACCTATGTATTGGATTTATGCTATTATAAAATCATTGTACAAACTATAGAATTATGAGTATTAAGTGTGCACACCCATTGAAAAATTTTAGTTCCGCCACTGGATATGTTATGCGTAGCAAAAATATTTGATGATGCACGGGCTGCACGTCGTAGCCTTGCTTCAAGACATTTTGTAGGCCGGAGGCTGCACTTGTGTCACGTGTACATGCAGATATATCGACTTGCATGTGATCACTGCTTCTTTATTTTATTTATTTATTATTTTTAATTTCATGAATTTTGCTTACAAAAATTCATCAAACATGGTTGAACAGCCCAAATAGTATATATTCCTTTCTTTATGTATTTTCTTCAGAAAAGGCTATCCAAAATAACGTGTCTTCTAAAAAGTTGGGCAAAGACAAAAAAAAAAAAAAAAACTACAAGAAATACGTAAGATACTGTAAAAATCAACAAGTCTATCTTGCTGCACCGAAATGCTGCATCACCGCCCTAATCTACGCTTAATTCTGTTAACTCTATGTAAGAATGTCACATTTAACCACACACAAATTTATGTAACCATCAGATCATCTCTCTGTAAACGATATGGTGCTCTACTGCTCTCCGCGGTATATTTTGACCACTGAGGTACTGAATAGTCGCTTCTAACTATACTTATTGAATCTGGCTGATGCAAAATTTGATGGCAAAAGTCATGGTTAGAATGGAAAATTTACTGTTTTCCTGATGATACCAGTGAAGTGTGACATTCATTGATTACATACGTTATATCCCAGTTCACCCATGCTGTTGAGTTTCGTGCAAGTTGCATATTAGCTCAGCAATGTTGACATTTCAAGGTTCAACGTCACATAACCGAACGTTTCGCATAATTTTTGTGTAGTGAAAAACAATGAACCCTGAACAATTACGTATGTACATGAAGAAATTGTCGTGGGCATCGTCAGGACATGGAAAAGAAATCCAAGCAAAGAGCAAGAAGCCAAGCAAACAAAAAACAAATCCAACAAGCAAGCACAGAAAATGCGCAACATGTCCTTGTCCTCTATGTCAAAGGCAGAAAACAACCTCAAATCATCTCCCCCAAAGAGCAGCTCTTCTTCCTCTCTCGAGCTTTACGACATTCCGAGAGACACTGTTCTTGACTTCCTTCTCACAGAAGTTTCTGAAAGCCACAAACCGGAAGGCCAATCGCCAAGAAACAGAGAGGGAATTCCAAAAGATTAAAGATATATATCGTCTGCATCTGTGTGAGAAGATGATCCCGTTCATAAAGCAGAGGAATTCCAAGATGAAACATTCCCTGCAATAGCTATCCTCTTGAGCAGAAGTTTACTGAAGCCACTCATGGAAGCGCACCGCCGCACGCGAAGAGTCGGCACGGGTGGAAGCAAGGCGGACTCGGAGCAGAGGAAGCTACGGCGCGTCAGGCTCCCCTTCTGGTCCTGCCCTCCGAATCGGCCTCCGGGCACCTGAGCCGGTTTGGTGCTTGTGTTTAGTTCCAAAGCAAAGCACTTTTTGCCTCTCTGCTTTGCTTCCTCTTTTCTTGGTGTGTCCTTCAGTTCATGAACAGCTTGAGGACATCAGCTAGGATCCCTGTGCCCTCCTGCTTCCTGTCTGCCCCTGCCCTACTTCCATCCTGGAATCAACGACATGGCTCTGCTTTTCTTGTGAAATCGTTGGAAGTTTTATTCCCACGATCTTGCCATTCCGAGGTGATCTTGGGAGAAGAGCTTTTGTCGATCTAGGCAGTGTTCTTGGGAACTAGGGCTTTGGTCTTGCTGCTGTTTGCCTGCCTGTTTCTTGTTGGCTTTCCTTGTCCAAGCTTGCAGGTTAGTTCTTGGGAAACAAAGGTGTTTGGAGTTTGCTCCTCTGTTGTGGGGAAGATCCGCGACATTCTGGAGACGTGTTCTTGGCCCTTATGCCTGTAAGTCCTTGGATGCAAGAGTTGCCTTGTCTCTACTGACCCCTCGAAAGAAGCAACAGCTCTTGCCTTCAACTTGCACAATCTTGTTGAGATTGCGACGAAAAAGAAGCTACTGAATTCTCTTGCAACCAAGGGTTGGGGTCTTGATCCTTATATGCTGCTTGCCTTCTCGGTGCTTGATCACTACTCAGTCGCCCACTCACCCTTGTGGTAGTTCAAGGATTTGCATTTCTGATCCCGGCATTTGATTGGAAAAGATTGTGTGATCTAGTGCTCTTTGTGTTATTTTGCCTCCTGGATCATCATCGTTCGTGGCAACCTTCCGCGACGACATGAGCTCTGCTGCTCCACTCGGTGATGCCGCCGGGCTCTACGAGGAGTTTTACGGTGGTTTCGGCGGTGACCACGGCTTTAGCCAGCTGGGAGCGTCAACGTCGTCAGTCCTTTTGGACGGCAAAACGAAGGACGGGTTGGACGCGGCAGCCGCCATGGAGATGCCGAAGAGAAAGGGAGGAGGTGCGCGGGACGAGAAGACGGCGATGGCTCTCAAGAGCCACAGCGAGGCAGAGCGGCGGAGGAGGGAGAGTATCAACGCGCACCTCACCACGCTCCGGAGCATGGTTCCCTGCACTGACAAGGTGAGCGCTTTATTCTTTCTCGTTGCTGCTTCGTCTTCTTTTCACCGTATTCCCTCCTGCACAAAATGAAGTCATGCTGGAATACCTGGAGTCAAACCGTACCAATTTTGATCAAAGATGTTATTTAAAATATGTAGTTTGGATATATAAAAATAATATGAGTAAATTGATCATAGAAAATACTTTCATAACATTACACTTTTTATAAAATAAAAATAAAATGGTAAAATTTGGTAGTATAAAAAGTAAAAAACAACTTCCTTGTAACCAGAGGGAGTATCTCGCACCTCGTCAATTTTTTTTAGAATACACGCAGGACGCCACTCACACACACATACCACACGCACGCTCACACGATACGTGGATGCGTCTTTAACACACGTTTAATCTAGAATGGGGTTGAACCCCACAGGGTATGAACATACATTTTTACCACTAAATGCACTCACATGTATGCGTGTACTGATTTAAAAATGTGTGTACTAATTTAAACCACCGAAATAGTTTAAGGGTGAGGCGCTTGAATCCAGCGCAGGCCTCCGCACCGCATCAATTTTATCGCTGTATGGCGATAAAATTGTGAGGTTGCCGGCGCACAATAAAAGGCCCAGTTTTTCTTAAGCTATATCCAGGCCTCGGCCTGTTTAAGTGGTTTCCGTTGGGGCATTACGTCTAGATCAAATTGACCTAGCCGGGCCAAGTGCGGCCTGGTTGCTATTCGTACAGAAAATGCAAGCTTGGTCCAGTGCCAGATGGCTAAACTGGAGCTCGTGCTGGCTGCTAGGCCGACCAAGGCAACATATGCTTAGGTCTCTTGTGGCAACCTGCGCACGGAACGCCGGGGCAGCGGCGAGCGGACGGCCGAGGCGTGGCGTGCGTCGGTGCGACCGTGCGAGCGAGGATACTGCCGCGATGCACACGGACACGGTGATCAGAAGCAGCGGCCGGCAAGGTGCAGAGCGGCAAAATAGCCGGCCGGTGGCGCAGCGCGTGCGGGCGGCTTTGTTCACGGACGAGGCGTCCGCCGTGCGTACGTGCGTGGCGCAACGCAACGTTGTTTGTTGGGCACGCGGCTGATCGTGGTGAGATGCGGTAATGCACGGGTGCACGCACGATCCGCAAGGCGCGGCACGCGAGGCCCGGCGCAACTTTTCTCTAGCTGTAGTGGTACACTTCTGCACGCGTAGCTATCCCGCGCATGCATTCAGATACATTTCGTCTTGGTAATTTCCCAAAGAGGCAAAGACGCTACGTGCGAACCACGCACATGAAGGCGCCAAACGGTCAGATCGACCTCACCCATGATCCTTGCTTGGCTTGCAGATGGACAAAGCTGCGCTGCTCGCGGAAGTGATAAACCACGTAAAGAAGCTGAAGAACAACGCGGCGCGGATCGGCAAGCACTGCCCCGTCCCGTCTGACACCGACGAGGTCACCGTGGAAGTTCAAGAAGCGCCCCACAGCACGATCAGCAAAAACGGCCGCGGCAGATTCCTCATCAAAGCGACGCTCAGCTGCGACGACTGCGCCGATCTCTTCATGGACGTCAAGCGCGCTCTGCAGCCTCTCAAGCTGAAGGTCGTCGGCTCGGAGGTCACCACGCTGGGCGGGCGCGTCCGGTTCACCTTCCTCATGTCGTGCGAGGGCGACGTGACCGTGGCATTGGTCCG
Organism: Ampelocalamus luodianensis; assembly: GCA_036346255.1. Classification (NCBI taxonomy): domain Eukaryota; kingdom Viridiplantae; phylum Streptophyta; class Magnoliopsida; order Poales; family Poaceae; genus Ampelocalamus; species Ampelocalamus luodianensis. The sequence goes on from CM070618.1 coordinate 9,918,368, forward strand.
CCAGGCGCTCAACTCCGTTCTCGATAAGGTCAACCCCGCCTTCGACTTCGCGCCGAGGGAGTCGCTTCTGAGCAAACGGCGCAGGGTCTCGACATTCGAGTCCTCGAGCTCTTCTTCTTGACAATTATCGATTTCAGAGATGATGCGACCATTAGCTAGTATCACTAGCCGCTTATATATGTTTGCTGTGTGTTGCGTCGACACGGCTCCTTGCAGATGCTCTGATTGCCAGGCAAAGATCTTACGACTTACTGTGATTTACTACTGTCATGGCTGTAAAGGCGCAAACACAACTGCCTTCTGCACATTGCGTAGCATTCAGTGCTTGTGTTGCTTGAGGCTTGAGTGTAACTTACATTTACCAGATTGCTCCTGTCTTCAGATGACAATATATTTACCCAGTTCTCATGCGTAAATCACTCTACCAACCTGTAAGAATATAAGACTGAAGCACTGAACCAGATGTGTTACTCTCTTTCAGAGATACAGATTTTCTGCATGTGCAGGATTCAGACTGGCGAAATTAGTCTAGTTACTGAGCTCTGCAATCAAGATGGGTGCATGTTGATTTTGAAATTTGAATCCTTCAAACAGCTGATCGTATCTTTTTCAACACTGCATCTCAAATCTTGCACTAACATCATGCAACAGTGGCCCTATTGTTTCAAGGCCGCTATTCAATTGGGTGTTCAGGGAATAATCAATGCTTTGTACTGTGCCCATCATAAGTCAGGACAGCAAAAGATCGATATATCTATGAGATCTTAAATTCTTCACGAACCAGTTGTCCGTTCCAACCAATGATGCTCAGAATTACAGGTAGGTAGTGCAGGTGCAGCCATAGATGTATGCAGGAAAGGAAGAGATCGAGATTCCCATGTGTCGCAACAGTCAAATCGACAGCAACAGAAGCTAGCTGGGACAAACCTGACCTTGACCGTTCTAGGAATCAACCGCTGTTAAGCTCGTGCAAGCACTATTAAAATCGGACAGATACTATTCACATCTGAGAATGATATTAATCAAGTCAGATTCCCCTACTTGAACTGATATATCCCAAGTTGTTCTCAGCTAATTAACACCTCTTTTCATAGTAACTTGCAGGTTGTATTGTGTTCTTCAGAAGACAAGTTGTATTGCCATCATCTGTATCATAGAACAACTTTGACTCAGTTCTTGCTGACCCAATGGGCTCAGACTTGATCTCACAAAATTTTGGATGAACAAATGTATATTCACTAGATTAAATGTTTTGCAGAGGTAGAGGGTGATCAATCGGAGGGGAAGGCAAGCCTAAGCCAAGATATATATAGACAGAGCTAAATGTTCCATAAGGGAAAGTAACAATAAATTATCTCACGATGGTTTGTTCGAAGTAATACATATCTTACTGAATAAGAAAATACTAGTAAGAGAGTGACGAGACTAGGTTCTTTTCAGATCCCGAAGGAGTAGTGCAGGGTTGTTGATTTCAGAGGATGACAAAAAAACAATTTGAATAAGTCGTTCATGCTGGTTAGTGATTAATTAAGGAGTATACTGACTTAACAAAGTCTGGCATTTGTTTCTCCATTGGTGAGACACATGTGCCACTTCATCGAGATCTCGAGAGCTTAGATTAGATTCTCTTACTATCATATCTTGTAACCGTAATTTAGTGATAGAACTATTTTGATTTAGCCCTAAATCACTAGCGTTATACTAGGTTGGATCGTGCTTCTAGAACAAAGAAGTGGTTGTTTATAAGAATAAGTCTATTTTACAACTTTGACAGAACTATCATGTTTGTCTAATTTTCAACCTCTAACTACGAAATCGGGTAACCATCAACCCGAGTGTTAAATCCGGATAAATGACCCCCTCGCGTCCATTCCACTCCGGTTTGCATCACGTTGGATGCCATGTCGACATGCGCTAACTTTGACTGCCTTGTCAGCATCCAAAGTAACACGTTGACAATAGTTGAGGGGACCTATATGTCATTGGAAGAGAGAGAGAAGAGGATGTCTTCTTCCTCTTGGTTAGAACAGGACGGATAGGATGGAGGCGACCATGGCATCGGAGACCAACAGCAGAGGAAGGGTGGTGAGGCAGGTGAGATGGACAAAATGGGTTGCTTGCGACCATGGGAAGCCAAAGGTAGTGGTGGTTTGAGGTGTGGGGCGTTTGAAAGATCGAAGAGGCTGACTAAAGGGAGGTGAATAGGCGTTTTTAAAATCTCTTTTGACCAAAACCGCGTTTGATGTGCGGAAGCATAAATCAAATCGGTTTTACACAATTAAAGCCTATATAATCTAGTCATAACTAAGTGCACCAATAACCTAAGTCTATATTAAGGTTTGCAATCCTAGGGTGATAAGTAAGGAATTTAATTCTAGGAATGTTAATTGTGCAAAGTAAAACACAAAAGAGCAAACCACAATGACACAATGATATTTTTATTATGGTGTTTGCAGACTTATTGGCTTCCCTTAATTCACATTGAGATAAGCCCAAACGTATTGGACCGACTCTACGAATTAAGCTAAACACCTCGAATCCACTATTGGTAGCTCTTTTCCCCTCCGGGTAGGTGAGCTCTAACCTTCACAACACACCATGCTTTCTCACAAGCCTCTTGAGAAGATCATCAGACCACAATGCCTCTATTTTGTCTAGCTGTTGGTAAACACCAAGAGTAATAAGTCAAGCTTCTTACTTGACTCTCACCAAGTGCTACACAAGCACAAGCGAATATCCAATCCATCTCTAGATGCAACACATGCAACTAGAGATCTTTCTCTTTGCTCACAAGCTGTAACGCATGCATAATTGAGAGGAAGCTCACACTGGCTTAAGAGAGTGAAATAGGGTGCCTCGCTCTTTAATAGAGAGCCCCAAGCCATGCTTATATAGCCCCCGTGCAAGAAACTAGCCGTTACTCACAAAAATAGCACAAACACATATACCCTAGACATGTCTGGGGTAACAACACATAACGGGTATTTCGTGTCCATGTGGCAAATAGTTGTTAGGCCGAGACACTGATACCCTAGACATGTCTTGGGTAACCCCAGACATGTCTGAGCCCCCTTGGGAGCTCTATGGAAGCCTCAGATATGTCTGCCGTATGCTAAAAACTTTAATTCAATTAAGTTTTTTATTTCCAAAGCAAAGATGCATGAACTTCAACCATTTGCAAATTATAGTTCTATGCCACAAAGATTAGATGCATGAACCTCAACTATTTATAAAACACATTTGCAAACTTTAGTATCATGCCATAAGAAGTATGTGCATAAACTTCAACTATTTGTAAAACACATTTGCAAATTATAATCTCATGCTACAAAGAGTAAATGTATGAGCTTTAACTATTTGCAAAACATATTCGTAAACAATACCATCATGCCTAGAACAGCTAGAACAAGTGGGATTGAGCTATCAACACATGATGAGACTCAAACTACTAGACAACTAAGACAAGAACCCTCTTAATAATACGACAATCTATAATAGCAATCTGGTCTCCCAACCAACAACTGAGACTAGTAGAATGACTAAGAAATGTAACCTTAGCCTATGCTAGTTACCTTTGCCTTGCACATCAATCTTGGAGCTTTCACATGATGATGATCATCTCCTCTCCAAGTCCAGGTCCTTGTCTCGATGACAACTCATGATGCCATTCACCTGAATTGATGACCATCAACTCATGATGCTATCCAAAGTCTTTATCATCAACTGGAACTAAACCTATTTCACACCAACTCATGGAGAATGTTAGTACCACAAATCCAATTGTTATTCATCACCAAAACTCACCATTTAACACATAATGGAGAGACTAAATCATTCAATCTCCCTCTTTTGGCGATTCATGATAACCTAATTACAAATAATTGGATTTAGATCAACCTGAGTATATTACAACTACAAAAGCTTCATATATTCAAAGGAAGTGTTTCAAAGTAAGGACCCTCGATATATGTGGATAAGGAATATGGATCAATACTAGTGAAACCACACAACATAGAGTGAACTCCCCTAAACGTTTGCATACACACACACACACACACACACACACACACACATAGATATATATATATATATATATATATATATATATATATATATATATATATATATATATATATATATATATATATATATATATATATATATATATATACTATACTTTTGGTACATATATTCAATCTATATTTTGATCCGAGTAATGCAACAGGATGTAAGAATATGACATCGAATGCATACCTTCGAAGATTTTCATCTTTCTATCCAAATAAGATTTTAAAAAAAAGCATATCAACAAAAAAATTAGTCTCATATTTAGATTTATCATTAATCACCAAAACCAAATTAATGGAGCTTGGACTTACAACGCTGGAGACATGCTAGCCGCGAGTAGGCGGTTGTGGCGGCATCGGCGCACATGGGGACGGCGGCACGGTGCATGGGATCTCAAATTGAGCACGTCAAAATGAATAGGAGAAAGAGGGGGTTCTCTGGTGCAAAAGAATTGGATAGATTCTCACCGTAAACGACGAACAACAAACGCGAATCCCAGTCGCAAGCGGAGGAGAAAAACACTCAGTTAAGTTAGTACGAGCAAAACAAATCCTATTAACATTGAGGATTGGATGATACAGTGGTGGAATACGTTTTGACACAAATGGAATTGCCAAAAACTCACTAGAGAGGGAGATCAAACATGGTGGCCACGGCGGAGCTTTGTGGCAACAGCTTCTCCGCCTCCCCATGTTTTGATCCGTGCATAGATGAAAGAGGACAGCAACAGCATGGGTGGGGGAGAAGAGGAGGGTGCCGTGCCCCCAACAATAGCCGACGAGTTGGGTGTAGTAGGAGGGGAGAGGATGGTTGGAGGCACTCATGGCCACAACATAGAGGGGGAGGGAGAGGAGGAAAAAGAGGAAAAATATAGGTGACGACGGGCGGGTCCCACTATCTTTTTCTTAATTTATTTGGTTGACTCTGCTGACTCAGGTTGCAACATCTGCCTTTTTTATACGAGTTACTTGGTTTTTTTTATCATGTATAAGTTAAAATATCATCCATCATATCAACATCCAATGACTGAAGCGCGCACACACATCTTCAAGCACATATATCAGCGAGAAAATTTTAGAAAAAAGACACCTGGTAATTATATAAACCTTCTATGACAGGCTCCTAATTTTCTATAGTGTTTTTGGCAAAATTGAGCTAAGTTATCCTAACAAAGCCTTTGCATCTTTGCACACACACAAAAAAAAACAAAGAAGCAACACGCGTACAAACGATTAATGCCATCAATCATTTGTCCAACAAACAAACTCGAACTAGAGAAATGAACTGCAAAGCCCTACTCAGATCTCGCATGGCATGGCCTAGCTAGCCTCGCTCTTCATTTATACACTCCCATGGATCTGTCGGAGCATTGGAGCTAACCAACTACAAGCACCCTTCGCCTCATGGCCTCACGTCGGACAAGCCCCAATTAAGGTACATCCATCTCATTTCACTGCGTTCCATGCCCTCCCCATCTCAGATGATTAGCAATTTGCGGTTGGGGCGACACCCATATGGTTTGTTCCACGGAGGGAAACACGCCGTATATCGCGCAATGCACACACTCTGGAATTTACTCTGCATCTCTGCATTATTTTTGGCCTACAAATGTACTACTACTATTACTGCTACAACAACTACTAGTAGTCTACTAGAAATGTAGTACTAGTACTATTACTGCCACAACCATTACTAGTGGTATACTAGTACTACAGAGGCAGGCAAGAAACATTAAGCCTGCAGGATGCATGCGACACAGTGGCAGTTTCTGTGCTACTCCCGATGCTTGGATCCATTCCATTCCATGGCAATAATTTGCGTGGTTTTTAGTAAGCCATTTATGCGGTCGCGTCGTCGCCTCAGACCGACCAGATGGCTCAGCAGCTAGCTCAGCTGCAAATGGGCGAATTCTTTTTTATTTTGGCCTTACTTAATTGCAAATCTAGCCTCTTTTCTATATTTTTTTTTGCAAATCTAGTCCCCCTCCATCTCCTTCCGCGCTCGGGGAGCGCGGAAAGTGAGCAAGACATGGCCGGGAGCGGGAGGGCGGTGACTTACCGCGGTGGCAGAGCGCAGTAAGAGCCAGGCTACCTTCCGCGGTGGCCGAGCGCGGGAAGGCGCGGAGGCCGAGCGCGGGAAGGGCTGGGGCCCACCACCTTCCGCGGCCGCCGAGCGCGGAAAGAGCCCGCCACTGTTTATGAGCGCGGAAATGGCATTCCGCGTTCGGAAGGAGGCTATATTTGCAAAAAAAAAAGAGCTAAATTTGTAATTGAATAGCGTTAGAGGACCAAAATAAAAAAGAATTCCAAATGGGCATATCCTAACGCGTCGTACAAACACATGGAGAGCCAGCGTGGTTCCGTGCTGGTCCACTAGCCCTCCAGCTAATCCAGCACAGGTGGTATTAAAGCTACGTCCCAGCCAAGCTAGGTAATTATAAGCATGCCATGCCTAGTCAGCAAGCAAAGCTATTCATGGCCTGGCCTCGCAGCAGATGCTGCTTGGTTGGAGTCGTCAAGAGGACATGCCTGGGCGGGAACTTCTTTGGATCCTGCGAATGTCTTGTTTGGTTTGCCAACCGAGAGTTCAACTTGATGGCTTGGCCTGGTACTTAGGCATAAAAACTAAAACACGGCTCTGAATTTGTTCTTTTTTTTTCCGGGTCGTCGAATATCGAATCCATCCGGGACAAAATAAAATGAAGGATCCATTCACACGTACGTAGATGCAAACGTACTGGGAAATAATTAAAAAAAAACTACGTGTGTGCGTACGCATCAATGCGTGTACACGGCGCAACGGAATGATGCGATGGATGAATGGAGTCGAAATGGACAGTGTGTATTGTGTGAAGCTTATGCAGATCATTGAGATATCACTAGGTCAGGATTCCAGGACGTACGCGAACGTACGAGTGCGGCGAGTGAAACGATCGATGGCTCGGCAGTCGGCACAGCCAGAGAATCGTTAGGCTGCACAGTCGCGGCATTTGCTGCTACTGCGCGGTGTACTTTTCCGGCCGGCCGGTCGCTTTGGCTCTCCCTATCCCTCGATATCCTCTGTTAATTTCTGTGGCCTCTCGTTGTTGCAGTGGCGCTGTGCGCCGATTGCTCATTGCTAGTTGCAGATGGTTACTTCGATTTTTGGTCTCCCTATGTGCAGTGATTTTGCCAGTCTTTTTTGGCAACATGTTGTCCTACAAACAATGCTCAACTCTCTCTCTCTCTCTCTCTCTAAAGCGCATGAACCTAGGTGGCAATTTACCTGCATAAGACACAGGCTTTACCCTTAAACTAAAGGATAAGTATGCTCATGATTTGGCACGCTCCCTCAAGCACAGGGCGTAGTGGGGGCAGTCGTGGGACTGACAAAAGCGGGCCGATTTTTCTCTCTCTCTTATTTGCAGGAGGCGATGACGCGGTGTGACGAAAGAAAATATTCCCTCCCAAGGACAGCATGATGGTGTCCAGAAAGAGATTAGTCTTCCCTCCCTCTAGTGCACGATTAATTAACTCCCCCGGCCTCAGCTTTTTACTGCTAAGACTGGCCATCAGTCATGCGTGATTATCCTCCAAGGCAGATTAGTTAATTGAGATCTGAATTCTGCAGGCATATCGCAGAATTGATTGAATCGAGTTGATTTGTTTTGGCAAAGGAAGAAGTTAATACAAGTCACAAACCGTGGAGTCCATGGTTACGGGTCTAATCTTAGTGTTGAGAAATCATCTGTTTAGCAAAGTGCTGGAGCTATTGTCAGGTGGCCGATGGTTTTACCGGCACTGCTGGGCAGTTAGATCGGCCATGGCGGCGGTCTGACCGGCTAGAGGTGACGGTCAAACCGATGGCATAGAATTTTGAGAAATAAGTATCAAACACTTATGTAGAGTGTTTGGGGGTTGTGTTTGCACTAAGTGTCATTGAAAATAGAGTCTGAACATGAAACTCTATAGAGTTTTATTGAAAAGTCCAGAGATGAGTGCTTTGGATTTTGGGAAGCGATCTGATCGGTAGGGAGTTGGCAGTAAGATCGGTGGCGGTCTGACCGGTCCCCTGTTACCGGGGCTGGCGGTCAGATCGCCCAGGCACGATCAGACCAACCATTGGTTGGCAGTCTGATCGGCGGTTGGCCTAGAGATCAGACCGACTGAGGGTTGGCATTTTGACTGGCAAGGGCAAGATCATGCATAGTGAACCATGGTGATTTTGTGGATTTGGCCAAAGCCAAGGGATTTAGTGCATAGGTATTTTATGATGCATGTTTTTGCTAACGTGGGTCAAGTTGCGATGAACTTGTGCCTAGAATCGATTTCTTGGTCAATGGCGAGGATGATCGGGACTAGGTTAGGAGAGCTGAGGTCCAGAATGATCAAGGATGTCGGGTGAAGTGGTTGAACTCAAGCATAGCGTAAGATGAACAAGAACGACAGAACGGAAAGTTCGGTGTAACGGCTTGCATCAAGTGGTTTAAGGCCGGTGCAAGTGCCCTGTGGTCTAGTGGGTGTCGAATAGGAGAGACTTGCGGGCATTTGGAAAGACATTGATGAACCTACGCGTGACGAAGCATGGGATTGTTTCATGTTGATTGGACTCGGTCATGGAGAATGATCGAGAAGGGGTATTTGGGTATCTTCATCAAAATACCAGATTAGTGACCTTAAAGAAATCGCGGCGCAAGACGGCGCAAAGGAGAAGCAGTTTAGGTCAAGAGATGAAGAGCATCACGAAGAGACGATTCGGGAGACCCGGATCGTCAACCGCTTTGAGAAGTGTGCGTGAGTGTAGATCCATTTGTGTGCAGACTTAATGGGTGCCTGATAAGGTTTTCTGTCTAGACCTAGCCTTCACAATATAAGGGTTGGTGCATGATTTGCACAACTAAGCCTTGGAAACCCTAATTTGAGAGTTGGGGAAAGTGAAGAAAATTGAGGAGGCTAGGTATATATATATATATATATATATATATATATATATATATATATATATATATATATATATATATATATATATATATATATATATATATATATATAGAGAGAGAGAGAGAGAGAGAGAGAGAGAGAGAGATTGGGTGCTCATGAGTGAGCTTTTGTTATCCATGGTTGAGTGACTATAAACCTTCAATCCTTCAAATCAATCCAATCAAGTTTGTCCAAATATGACTTCTCTCTTGTTCTTACTCTTTCTTGGGTGATTTTTGAGGTTATGGTGTTCTAGGGCTTTTGCTTTGTTCTCTTGCTGCGATCTAGTTTGCTAGAACTTGTGGGATTTGATCTAAGGTCATCTGGACTATCATCCACCCACGAGCAAGCTTTTAGATCAAGATTAGGTTTTCCCTTGGTTCTGAGACTTTTTGCCCTCAATCAAGAAATTAGTGGAACCTTGGTGATGATCGTCTCGATCTTCGATTGGAATAGGTTTTCTGACATTCTTGTTGAGTTATGTCTAAAATATCAGGTGATTTAGACCACTAGGTCAAAAGTTATGTCGTTTTGTGGATCCTTCGTCGTGCTGATTTTCAGCCGACGGTCAGCCCAGCCTCATCAGCGGTCAAACAGACCTTGGCTCAGCGGTCAGACCGACAGAGGGTGTTAAGGGTTGGTTCTCTCGGGTTCAACTCAAGTCTTCAACTGTGATCTTGATACTTGAATCCTCATAGCTTTCATAGCTATTGGAGTGGAAAGGAAGTTGAATATTGAGGTGAAAAAGGGCGAGCTCCTATTCACCCCCATCTAGTCACTATTTCGGTCCAATAAGTGGTATTTAGTTCATGCATGATTGTCGACGATCAAGACGTCGATCTTACGAAAAGAAAAGGAGAAAGTGACGTGGGAAATCTAGGGTAATAATGGAACTGCTCTTTTATTAGTATGAACTGGGTTTTACAGGGTATGCCCTCTGACTAGATGATGAACTACTCCTGTATACACTAAGAACACTGCTTGTTCCTTTACAATGTCAGACTTAAGACTTGTGCTTTAGTCCGATGGCTTTGTCTCCCTCTCTTGCCCGTCCCATGCTCTATCTTTAAATAGCCCTTGAAGAGGTGGCAGTTACTTCTGGAGAAGACGCCTGATGTGAAGCGTTGCGACTGGTCGGAGTCAAGTGACGGTTGATAAAAAGAATCAACCGTTCGGTGGTTATATGTCTATGAGACATATAATCGCATGGTGGTTATTCGTCAGTGCTTCTGGATAAGAAACGTCGTATGGTATGAAACATGCACGTGCTCCATTCATCATACGGTAGAGAAGATACTTGGAATTAGTTCTAAGTGTCAGTTCATACCTTTTACGAGCAGTTCTCATGGTCGGGAGCTTGGCTTAGGCCTTCGTCGGACCAGGGTACCTATTATGTAACATCTGGAATCTCTATGACCAGTGAGGTCGTGCACCTCAGGGGTTACGATCATGAAGACGTATGGTCTATTATGTATTGAAAATAATACATAGAGGTTTTAATCCTCGTCAGCTAGCCCCCGAACTTTAAATGAATAGGTCGTGTGAACACCTTTCTTCCGATGACGTTGTATCGGGCTGACGCTCATTAAATGCAATGAAATTTGAAGCGGTTTGTATTCATTTTAAAGTTGAGAACTTGCTTTGGGAATCAAAGAGTTTTTGTGTCCGTTGGACTAAAAGATTTCTGTCTGTTGGACTTTTTTGGTAACTCCTTATTGCAGTTGGAATTTACGAAGCTTATAAAAACCCCTTTGTAGATTTAGGGTTCTTTCACTTCCTGCTTTCCTTCTTCATCTCCCGAGTAAAAACTGTCTCTGACCTTCTTTTTTTTCCTCACCCGAAAAAAATCTGACCATGTCGGACCAAATCACCAACTGGTCGGTTTCCGACTTGGGTGAGAAGAAGCTAGAGAGCTTGGAGAAGATCGGGATGCTTCCCAGCAAGAATCTGGTTTCTTGGAGATCCGCGGCTGGAGAACATTCCCCGAGTAATGAAGATGGATAAATCCCAATTTTTCTTGCATATGTTGAATGCGGATTTAGGCTACCAATTCACTCCTTCCTTCCTAAAGTTTTGGAGTATTATGGAGTTGAATTGGTGAATCTTGCTCCCAATGCTATCGCCAACCTCAGCATCTTTATTTATCTCTGCGAAGCGTACTTGGGGATTCCAGCAGATCTGGGTCTATTCAAGTACTACTACAGGATATCAAAGTCTGGGAAGACGATTGGGACGCCTGGAGAGTCCACCTTGCGCCTCCATGACGGAAAAGTCGATGAGTACATATTTATGTACTCAAAATCTTCGTGGTCGTCGTGGAAGAAGAGTTGGTTCTATATGAAGATCACGAAGAAAGACAGTCTTTATTATTCTGGTAAGAAGGCGGTCGAGAATCCGAATTGGCGCCTCCACAGAAAAAGAGGGAAAGATAAAGAGATGGGACGAAGCAATCAAGCTTCTTAGTGTCAACGGTCTAACATCCTGGCATGTAGTGAAGGATTTTTCCACGCGCCGGGTTAGTCCTTTGAAGGCCCGAGCACACCGGATGCTCTGGTATATTGGTCGTGACGATACGACCAAAGATTCCAAAGAGAGTAAGCCATGAATGATTCCGACCAGTTTACCTATATTAGTTGATTATTTCCGTATCCTTAAATCTTTTATTTTACCTTTACAGCTCTATCTTCTGATGTGATTAGAAGCCGGATCAAAATGATCTGTGCCGGAGAACCTGGCGATAAGGCTAGTTTCCCCCGGATCTTAGCGGTTGTTTCCGCTAAAGAGAGGATTGAAAGACTTAAGGTAAGAATATCAACCGTTTGTTTTTTTGTCGTACATATTATTTCTGATCGGTATACTATAAATCCTCTTTGATGTGTAGTCGGTCGGGTTGAGGATCAATGAGGTCACTGAAAGATGTGAGCCGATTGATGATCCAACTACCCCTTCGACCATACAGGATGTCAGCCTTCCAGAGGTAGGTGACCGAACATAAATAATATTTTAGACAAATGATGTTCATCGCCTAACTATCTTTGATGATGTATTTAGGCGGTTGTCGTACCTTCCAGCAAGGTCGCTGAGGACCCATCAGTGCCTACTGAGGCTACTATTTTGGAGGTCGATGAATCCACACCTACTGATCCTGCGATTAGGAATCATATCCTCGACCAACTGGTTGTAGATATTGCTTCTGATTTTCAATCAGTAAATGTGCAAGACCTAGTCAACCCTACCGGTTCAGAACCGGTGAAATTGGTTGAGAAGAAAAGGAAAGCTAGCGCAGCGGATTTTACTCCGATGCATTACAAGGTCAAACTCAAAAAATCGACCAGGTATATTTAAATGAAAGAATCATATAAGTATATACCTGGGGTATTTCGATATGTTGGAACCTCGATCTTCCTTACTATCTTCTTTTGTAGATCTTCTGGTGTTCCAGTCGTGTCCGACCAAAACATCTCATAGGAAAAGGTTCCTGGGGGAGAGGTGGTCATGGAGGTTCCTGATCGGGACACTTCTCAGGCTAAGACTGGAGAGGATGAAGTGGTTAAAGAAGCCCCCGAGCAGGTTTTTGTTCCGACATCTGCTCAAGATCCTCTAATAATCCTTACTCCTTCTCGGAGGTAGTCATCTCCAGAGATCCTCAACAGGTTCCACCTCCTCCTGGAAATACCTCTCAGGTTAACAAGTTTCTTTTTTCCCCCCGATTTATCGAGGATAAGGAACTTGACGAGGCCTGGGGAAAGATATCGGACCATCAAGCTGAGATTGGTCCAGATACAAGTTTTGTCGAATATAATGACATGGCAATTCGGGTAAGTGTTCTACGACCATCCTTACAACTCTTTCCTTTGAAGTTTCTTTGAAAACTTACCCAAGAAAGGGATTTTATTTTTGTAGCATATGGTCGAGAAATATGCTGTGGTCGGAGGACTGACCCAGCGAATAAAAACTTTGGAGCAAAAGCATCCCGATCTGAGAAGTAAGAACATTTCTCTTTTAGCTTGACCTCCTAAATTTTATCATCTTGTTTCTCTCTTATAACTTAACCTTCTCTTTCTATCATATTTGATAGATTTAGAGAAAATTAAAGAAGAGGTCGTGGCTAAGGAAGTTATAATAATAAAACTTAGGGAAGAAAGTCAAAGTAAAGACCGGTCGATCGAGTATGCGATGACCAGGCAAAAGGAGGTTTTTGACTCTTGTGAGAAGAAAATCAAAGGTAACTGGTCGTAGACTTAACCAGTATTCCATGACATTAATTTTAAAGTGTGTGTTAACCCCTTTTTTTATCCACTCGTGCAGAAAAAGCTGAAGCACTTGAACGAGCGGAGAAAACCCTCAAGTTTGAGCGTGGCCAAGGGGCTGAACTTGATCGGAGTCTTGAAGACAAAGTCAAGACTCTGAACAAGATGCTCTTCAACCTGGGGTCGGGAACGCAACTGCCCATTCTAAGAGACCCTGCGGAGAGAATCAATTTTCTCGGCCATCAACTTGAAGATCTCAAGGAGGTAATAACACTCTTTCAAGAGAACCTTGCTAAGACAATGAAAGAAGCTATCACGAATGGGGTTAGTGTTGCCTTAGCAAAACTGAAGGCTTCCGACCCCTCTTTAGTCTTAGAGCTGTTGAGGAAGACTTCGACTGCTCCGAAGATGGAGCAACAAAACTTCTCGAGGAAGTAAGACCTCTCGGAGAGAAGTTGCTGAGGAAATGGAAGTTGGATCTCCATCACGCAGCAACCAGTCTGATGGTTCTAACAAGTAGATAAATGTAAAATTTAGAATTTTGTAAACGAACTTACCTTTTATCATCAATGAAGATCTTGTTTTGTCTTATCAATGTTATTAAATACTCATATATCTCCTAGCCCCCGACTGCTTATATTAGTAGATGAACTTTACTAAAAAAGCAGTAGACCAAGAAATTGAGTAATAACAATGACCATGGTAGAAGTGTTGATAATGTTTATGACAGTGATCCAGTGAATACTAGGAAATCATGTGGTCGGAACCGGCTGATGATTTCGACTAGTCTAGATTTTGTCCATTATCGAATCACTATGAGATACCACTGTAATCTGAAGATATAACAAAGACTGGCTTTGATGATAAGAAGATATGCATTAGGAATGTATGCAAAAAAGAAGGAAAAGATAAGTACCTTTGTTTATAAATTATTCGAATTTGGTCGTAACGAATGCCAAGAATTAAAGATTTGTAAAATATCTCGCGAAATGTGTTCATGCTCAAATCCGACTGGCAGCGAGGATCGTAGGAAAAGGACCGTCACTAGGAAGCTCCTTCCAGTGCGCAGGACCACGTGTAGAGAGGAGAGACTTCGACCAGGAGGCTTTCTATGTCCCGACCAGTAGCCAAACTCAAGTAGAACAGAATGCTGAAATAAAATAACAGTCTTCGAATTCGAGAAATAACGAAAACCATATAAATTGTTTGAGTTTGTACTCCTTATACTCGTGTGTTTCTTTAAGAAAAGAGTATTTGGTTGTGCGTGTGTATCATTGAAGCAATGATCACGACTAAAACCGGTGTGGTATGTGACTTTTAAGTCAGCACCCATGAGTAATGGAGATCCCTTCAAAAGGAATATCGGAGAGAATGAGTGTCTTCTCCGATCAACCAGCAACAATAAAGGCATATGACCAGATGCGACGAATAATAAGTATAAACAACCATACTTATCGTTGAAAAAAAAGGAAATGCATCTTTATTGAAAATACGAAATGAAATCAATACAGGAAATTATACAAAGAACTTACGCAATTGGTCAATATTGCAAGAATTAGACAAAATTTGCCCATCCGACATAGCTAATTGTACCGATCCTGGTCGGGTAATTTCGACCACAGTGTATGGACATTCCCATTTGGGTGAAAGTTTGTTGCAACCCGCTTGGTTCTGAATTTTTCTAAGAACCAGATCACCTACAACTAGGCTGCGAGGTTGCACCTTACGACTGTGGTACCGATGCATGGCTTGCTGGTAGATTGCTGATCGTAGCAAAGCTTGATTTCGTCGTTCTTCAAGGAAGTTGATGTTCACACTGATCACTTTCGGAAAAGCAATCTATTCGAGCATAACCAATTTTGAGTCTGGAGGAAGCATGGCTTTAGCCCCGTAAACCATAAAGAATGGTGTTTCACCGGTCGCACGACTAGTTGTAGTACGAACGGCCCATAATACAGAAGGAAGTTCTTGAACCCAAGCCCCTGACCGTTGAATTAGCTGGTCGAAAACTCGTCGTTTGATTCTTTGCCTTATGATACCATTGGCTCGCTCAACTGCTCCATTGCTCGCGGATGAGCAATGAGCGAAATGTATCTTGATACCTAGATCCTCACAGAATTCCTGAAAATTGCTGCTCAAGAACTGGGTACCGTTATCAGTGATTATACGACTGGGTACACCAAATCGTGTGATCACGCTTTTTTGTGAGAAACCTATTGGCGGCTTCAGTTGTAATTTTCACAACCGGCTCGGCTTCGATCCATTTGGTGAACGTGTCAATCATGACGAAAAGGAACTCAAAGCCCCCGGGTGCTCTTGGGAAATGTCCCAGAATGTCTAGTCCCCATGTTGCAAAAGGTCAAGAAAGAGGAATTATTTGCAAAACTTGAGACAACTGATGTACTTGTCGGCTATGAAACTGACATTATACGCACTTCGTCACGAGCTCTTTTGCATCATGAAGGGCAGTTGGCCAGTAGTATTCTTGCCTAAAGGCTTTACCAACCAACATTCTGTAGGAATGATGAGCTCCACAGACTCCTCCATGAATTTCGGTTAGCAATTTAATGTCATCCGAGTGAGATATGTATCTCATCAACACTCCGTGAGATCCTCGTTTGTACAAGGTATGTTCAATTAGAGTGTATGATTTGGCTTTTCGTGCTATACGATCGGCCTCTACATCATCTTCTGGAATTAGGTCATGCTGAAGATAATTGTAGATCGATGTCATCCAATTTCTACCGTGATCGTGATGGCGCCAACCATCATCGACCTGTGGAGCATCCATGTTTGTAGAATCAAGGTGTGCAACCTCCTTACTAACATCTATGTCCTCGGAAGGCTCGACTACCGAGGGTGAATCGAGTTTCTCGAGAAAAACTCCGGGCGGGACGGATGTCCTTGTAGAAGCCATCCGCCAACCGGTGCCGCCGAAAGTTTTTCTTTCGAGGAATGTGTTGGATCTGAAAACCGAAGAAATGCTTTTCAAGTTTCCGTACTTCCGCGAGATATGATGACATCTTGGTACTAGAGTATTGATACTCTTTCCCTACTTGATTCGCTACTAGTTGAGAATCGCCTTTCATTAGCAATCTGCGAATCCCGAGCGAACGAGCTGCTCACAGTCCTGCCAGCAAACCTTCGTATTCTGCCACATTGTTAGTAGTAGGAAAGTTTAACTGAATGGCGTATTTTATTTGTTCGCCAGTAGGGGAAATCAAGACGACCCCAGCCCCCGAGCCGTGTAGCATCAAGGAACCGTCGAAGTACATTGTCCACTCATCGTGGTGTTCGTACTCGGGCCCTTGGGTGGGTTTAGGGTTTGTCCATTCGGCAATGAACTTTGCTATTGCCTGGGACTTGATTGCTGTTCGTGGGATGAAATGGAGGTCAAACGCCCCAAGCTCAACCGCCCATTTTGCTATTCGTCCTGACGACTCCCTGTTTCCTAGGACTTGACCAAGAGGATATCCAGTGGGTACGACCACTTTGTGGGCCTGAAAATAATGTCTTAGTTTCCTTGAAGCCATAAGGAGACCATAGAGCAACTTTTGTACCTGCGGATACCTTTCTTTTGGTCCATGCAAGACTTCGCTTACGTAATATATCGGTCGTTGAACATGGTCTCGTTCTACGACCAGTACACCACTAACCGTTTGTGGCATTGGAGCCACGTAAATTAGTAATGTCTCTCCCAATCTCGGAGAGACTAAGATTGGGGTACTCGTAAGGTACCGTTTTAGCTCTTCGAAGGCGCTGCTTGCCTCTTTAGTCCATTCGAAACTTCCATGTTTCCGGAGAAGCTTAAAAAAGGTAGTCCTTTTTCGCCTAACCGTGCTATGAAACGACTTAGTGCTGCCATACAACCGATTAGTTTCTGAACTTCCTTCTTTGTGGTCGGAGCGTGCATCTGATCGATGGCGGTGATTTTCGCTGGGTTTGCTTCGATGCCCCTAGCCGAAACTAGGAATCTGAGAAGCTTTCCCGACGAAACTCCGAACAGACATTTCTCTAGATTTAACTTAAGGTTATGACGTCTTAAGTTATTGAAAGTCTCCTGTAGATCTAGAATATGATCGCCGGTGTTGATGCTCTTTACGACAAGATCATCGATGTAGGCTTCAAGATTCCGACCTATCTGTGGACTAAAGGTCTTTTGCATCAACCTTTGGAATGTTGCACCAGCATTTTTTAGACCAAATAGCATCTTTACATAACAGTAAGTACCATATGGAGTGATGAAGGAAGTTTTCTCTTCATCTTCTTTACTCATATTAATCTGGTGGCACCCTAAGTAAGCATCTAAAAAACTTAATAACTCACACTCGGAAGTAGAGTCTACAAGTTGATCGATGCGAGGAAGGGGAAAGTCATCCTTTGGACAAGCTTTATTAAGATCTGTAAAATCAATACACATTCGCCATTTCCCATTGGTTTTTCTGACCATTACAGGATTGGCGAGCCACTCTGGGTGATCGACCCTCACGAATGAACCCAGCTTTGAGAAGCTTGTCAATCTCCGACTGGATTGCTTCTTTCCGATCAGATGCGAAACGCCTTAGCTTCTGCTTGACCGGTTTTTTGTTAGGCTGCAAAGCTAGCTTATGCTCGATCACCTCCCTGGGGACTCCGGGCACATCGGACGCCTGCCAGGCAAATACGTCCTGGTTACCTCGGAGGAAGGAGACGAGTGACTCTTCCTATTTAAGGTTGACTCCTGCTCCGACCAGTATCTTGGCACCCTCTCGAGAAGTGCTTTCGTCGAGTTGTGCCTCCTTTATGTGGTCGGAAGGTTTTGGTGTCATCTTTGGTCTCGAGTGTTTGACCTGCATGTTAATGGTGTTAGTTCCCCTGGTCGGAAGTTCATCAACCAGTTCTAAACATTTTCGATCGCATGCGTAGGCTATTTTCTGATCGCCTTGGACCGTGATTACACCATTTGGTCCCGGAATTTTCAAACTCTGATAACCGTAATGCGCATGTAAAGCAAGCTCGTTTGGTTGTTGTTATCATTTGGTCTAGAAGGATTAGTAGTGCCTAGTCGCACATGCAATTGGACCAAGGTAGGAGAGAAACCACTCACACAGCGAGGTTGATTAGCTTAGCTCCATTATACCATGTAGTGAAGAGGTCCTCTAATAAGGTTCTTGCGGCGGCACTAGGTCAGCATTCTCACCCTACAAAGCCTTTTTGCTAAAACTACTATGGGGTCGATCCCTACATGGAGACTCTCATCGCCACCGTTCCATCATGGGGATCGATCCTATAGAATAGAAGTGCTTTCCCTGACAAGACCTTCAGCGTTTGATGTGTGCCGTTTGTACCTATTGGCCCAGCTCCCGGAGAGAACTCACACATTGCTTCCTCTCTGGAACGTACGCACACAAGAAGATGAACACAAATGAGTTTTGCGACGCCTAACCACTTATGTCTTTTCTCTCTTCTGTTATTACATTACTTATCACATTACAACCTGGTTATAATGTTTTTTATAGCTGCAATATGACATGTAACCTCCCCACTAACACCACTACCTCCACTATATGCACTAGCACCACTACATGCACTAGATAATTACTCTATTAACTAATTTGCAGCCACTAGCTCCACTAAATCTGCCATGCAAATTCAACTAACATGCAAAACACTAAGAAGTCAAGATTATATCTAACAATTTTCCCCCTAATCTTGACATGCCGACTCACCGTTGCGGATCGCTCGCAGCCTCTTTCCACGCACAGCGGATTTCTCCTTGTTGCCACACGCAGCGGCCTCTTGCACGACTCATCGCGCCATTAACGGTCTTTGACACTTATCGTCAAGAAGTTTTGCCTTCCCACTCGGCATGGATTAGCAACACAAACTCCCTTTATGTATTGCCAAACCCACGCAGCCGCTTCTCTACCACGTGGTGCAATCCTTGAGGGACAGTACAGTCGTCCTTGCCACTCGATCACTCTTGAGGGACAATACATTCACCCTCGCCATTAGCGACCATGAACATGGGTGCCACCGCAGCCCATGCACTTGGCAGTTCTTCTTTCAGAGACACGGAGATAGCCGTCAATGCCATCTTACCTTGCCGGTTATCGACGACGCTCCTAGGTAGTAGGTATTTGGGAGACATGCTGCCTCCACTCTTCACTGCTACCTCTTTGCCGCCACAACTTCATCTCTAGTGGCGCAACTCACCGGGCGACTCCGACCTCCGATTCTTCTTGCGATGATGATCTCCATGCCATCGCCGTTTTTCGGCCATTTCCTCATCAAATCACAATAAAACAGAAGAGGACCAGGCAAGAAACAAGACAAGGCCAAAGAGTTACTCATCTCTTCTCTTCTATCTGCTCAATTTGGTGGGCTCTGCTCACCAGTCCATTCGCAGTACAAAACCCCATTCCTTCTTCCTGCCAGCACTCAGAAGCCACTAGAAGGAGAATCACCACAATCCCTTCATACTTAGGCATGGCGCACAGTAGCTAGCTCCAGCAAGAAACCATGAGAACCATCATGGTGAGAAGCCCCTCCTCCTCCTTCTCCTTCTCCTGGAGGCACTTCAAGTGGCCAGTTCTTGGCAAGAGCAACAGCCAAGGTGCCACTAGTACCACGGAGAAAGGCTTCATCAAGGGCACCGAGGCTGAGGACAAGGAGGAGGCTACCATGGCTTTCTCCTCTTCCTGCCCGTCGTTCCACTAGGAGGACTTTTGTGTCCCCTCCGCCCAAACCGCTCAAGCAGCAGCGCAAGATGCTGACACCAACACAACCGTGTCATGCCTGCATGCGACGCTGACCGCGGCGATTGCTGGCTGACACCGGCAGGTCGACCTCCGCGCGTGGCTCACTGGCACGTTTTACGACCATTGCTTTGCTCTCGTCGCTGTCGCCATGCTCTGCTCTGTGTGTAGCACCACCAGCTCCCGCCATGGTCACCAGCACGCATGCACACCTGAACCGACACCACTCCTTGCATGGAGATGGTTGGCAGACGCTATTGCCGATCGACGAGTCATCGCCAAGCAACTTCTCCTCACACCTCGCTCTGATACCAAATATAGGGATAGGTCCCAAAGAGAACTGGTATCAGAGCGAGGTGCGAGGAGAAGCTGCCTCGCTCTGATACCAATTGTTGGCCCAACTCCCAGAGAGAACCCACACATTGTTTCCTCTCTAGAACGCACACACATAAGAATGTGAACACAGATGAGTTTTACGATGCCTAACCACTTGCATCTTTTCTCTCTTTTGTTATTCCATTGCTTATCACATTACAAATTGGTTACAATATTTTTTTATAGCTACATTATGACATGTAACCTCTCCACTAACACCGCTACCTCCATTATATGCACTAGCACCACTACACTAGCTAATTACTCTATTAACTAATTTGCAGTCACTAGCTCCACTAAACCTACCATGCAAAGTGACATGCAAATTCAATTAATATGCAAAACACTAAGAAGTCAAGATTATATCTAGCAGTACCCCATGTTAGCTCAACACATGCACTCTGTACTGGTGTGTTGTCTGCTCCCAGAGGTATTTCCTTTTGCAGCTGTTAACAACTCTGGAGCTCTCCAGAGGCTTGTAACCTCTAAACTCGGTTCTTAATGAGATATCTTCCTGATTCTTACCGCGTGCAAAGGCTTTGACCGGATTCGGAGCCGGACGGTGGATGTCAATCAATTCGATGGAACCCAAGGAGTAGTCACTCATGTCTAGGCCTCTACACAAGCCGAGCTCGAGCGAGCCTGCCTACCTAAGCTCGAGCTTGATACGAGCTCAAACTAAGCTCGAGTTGAGCCTAAGTTGGGGTATGAGCTTAGACCTGGGTTTGAGCTCGGCTTGAGTAAGCTCGTTACACTACTACAAAAAGACTAATACTGGATGCCTTATCACATATGGTTTATCAAAACCATCAGTATTAAATACAATCACAGACGATTTTGGTTTAGCGATCATCTGTGTTACTGGCTGCACTAAAAACTATATGTGAAGAGGTAATATCATAGACGGTTCATGTTGAAGAACCGTCTGTGATTTTACTAAATTCACAGACGGTTATTTATTGGAACTGTCTGTAATGAGAAACAACTGGTTAGTCAATTACGAGCAGTTCCTCGGGATTGATCTTTTAAAGTGGTCGAAGTTGATCTCCAACAGAAGAAAGCAGAAGATACGTAATCTGGTAGTCATCTTGTTCCATATGTGTAACTTCACTGTATTTGATGTGTAACTTCCGATCAACAAAAAAAATAGAAGTACACTTCACTTGATTAGAAGTTACACATCATAGACACTGAAGTACTCACTTGATTGTAGGGATATTATTCTTCTACTAGAAGATATGTAATCCAGTAGGCACCTTTTTTCTTGAAGACTTCAAATCCATAGACCAAATTGACTTTTCAACCACCTTAATTGAAGTCATTCATGGATTTTGTTCTTTCCATGGTGGTCGAAAAGTCAATTTGTTCCGTGAATTTTGTATTACTAGAAAGGTATGGAGATGAGAACTTTAAGAAAAAAAATAGAAGTAAGAAAAGATGGAAAGTTTGTGAGTGATTTTTTTCTTAGTTCTGCTCTTCTGATGGTTATTTGTAGGACAACAACTTGTGGCAAGATTAAACGAATAAAGATGGAAGTCCGACGGATAGGATTTATTAGAATATGCTCCGAATAAATCGTTGGTAACCAAAGCATCACTGTCTTTTCGGGAATTGTTTTTCACAAATATGGTTGACGCCCCTTTTCCTATCTTCTCAAGGAAAATAATTCTATCTTTACAACTCAAGCTGGAGGCCTCATCACAGACGGTTTTTAATAAGAATCGTCTGTGATTACAGACGTCATAGACGGTTTTGAATAAGAACCGTCTGTGATAATTCCCAGACAGTTCTAATCTGTGATTACAGATGTCACATATGGTTTTTAAATATAATCGTCTGTGATAATTCAATGTTTTGGCTCCCGCATGATATGTCTCTTCGTCTCGTGCATCGACGTTACGATGTGTCTCTTCGTCTCGTGCGTCGATGTTACAATGCATCTCTTTGTCTCGCGATTGCATCTCTTCATCTCGTGCACTAACGTTACTCTTTGTTTTATAAGAATGATCATCATGCGCTATGGTGAGAATGCATGGTATTGATCAATATGTATGCAACTAGCTAGTACCATCGATCGTGCGCCACGGTGAGCACATGCAGCATGACGGCAAGGACCAAGGCAAGGAGGTCGACGCTTGCCATCGCTCTTCCTCATGAAGTCGCCGTCGACATCATCGACCGTGTGGCCGTGAGCTCTCCTTTGTCCATGGATGACCTCTGCAGCCTATGAGCCATGTGCAAGCTATGTACAAGACGTCCAAGGAGCACACCGTGGGGAGGCACGTGGCGCTAAAGCAGAAGGATGCGATGAAGTGGCTGGATAACGAGCGCTACCTCATCGTCATCAACCACCTGGCTGGCATCGGCAACCCGGAGACCTGCTTCATCGTCGGCCTCACGCTTGTCTTCGCGCACCAGGACATGCAGCGCGACCTCGATAACCTCAAACGGGCGGCTGTCACTGGCCACAAGACCGCAGCCTACATGCTCGGCCTCCTGCTCTACACGGCCGACAAGGCGCATGACGTTAGGAAGCACTACATCAGCTAGGTTGAGGGCTAGCCGGTCAGCAGCGTGTGCGAGATGACCAAGAGGACCAACCAGGAGTGCAAGTGGCGTCGGAGGCTCACTGCAGACGCGGTCCAGGCGACGACGTGGAAGAAGATGGCCGGGCCGCAGGGCCGAGTGTTGGCGTTGTCGGAGGACGGCCAATGGTGCACGAGCACCGAATGCGGCATGACGGTAGGGTAGGACGACTACGTCATCTTCTGCAGCGATGGTTGTCGGATTAGGTGTGAGTACGCCAAGTTCTTTGCAAAGGTGTCGAACTACTTGAAGTAAAGCATATTGTCGTAAAATTAGCGGTTTTAACATAGTTTTAGCAAATATTCAGATATATTTCCTCATCATTTTTGTCAATATTCTTCTCTAATTAAATATGACAACTGTAAATCAGATTTTGAGCTCAAACTAATGCTTTACTAATATGTGAATGTGTCATATGTTCTGAATTTGTATTTATGTATATGAGAATGTTTATCCAGTTAATAATAACTTCTTATTTAGTTCTACTATTATTACTTCTGAGGTCGTGGTTTAGGAGGATTCTACAAGCACTTGGAGGATTGGCATGAAGCAAATCACATACTCCAATGTGTTAGGTTCGATGAAGTAGGCTCTGTTCACCTACACGTTTAGGATGAACGACCAAGGAGTGAGCTAGCTAGCTGAATCCAGGCCTTGAGTTAGCTAACAAGGGACTACGAACTATATATATATGATGAAGCTGGTTTTAAAGGCACAAGTCACCACTGCTTGGAGATTTTATAGAGAAACAACTATCACAGACGGTTCCTTAGGACAAACCGTATGTGATACATCAGTTATTATAGACGATTTCATCTACAAATCGTCTATGATACATAATCTATAAAAACCATCTGTGATACATCAACTATCACAGATGGTTCTGCGTTATAACCGTCTGTGATAGTTTGTGTCACAGACGGTTCAAAAACCGTCTGTGATGACCTCATGTTATTAAATAAAGTCAGACGGCTCACAAAACCGTTTATGATGATGTTTTTGAACCATCTGTGATGACTTTTTCTGCAGTAGTGTTAAGAAGTGACATGCAACATTCACATGCATCAGTTTTCTATTACATATTTTGTGGGCATTTTGGTAATTTGTCAATAAGAGAAAAGAAGAAAGAAAAGAAAAGTAGGTGGGTCCCACCTGGCAGGTGGGAGAAAGGAAGATATAAGGCGCTGGAGACTTTGTCTCCAACCCAAATCCCGCCTTCGCATGTGTGGCGCTGGTTGCGCCCGAGCGTGGTGGTGATTTCGGAAGGGAGCGGCGCTGGAGGCGTTGGTGGCCCATGCACCTCGGCACTGGCCGTTGGCTACCACCGCATGGGGCTCTTCCTCCTCTCTCTCTTCTTAAGTCTCCTTGGTCCCTTTTCTTGAGATCCCGAATATCTGTGAGTTCCCCTTCCAATTTGGTACCTCTAATTCCCTTCCGATTTTTGTTGGGTGTTGGATTCTTGGAGCTCAAGCGCCGGCTTGCTTGTCTCAGTGTCGTTGGTAGTGAGGCCAGAACCCTCCTCCTTGCGCATCCCATCGGCTCCCTCTTGCACCCTCTTCTTCTGTTGGGTGTTTTGTGAGAGCTCTTGGTTTTGCGCCGATGAAGGATTTTCTGGTGTGCTCTCTGACTTGATCTAGCAGATGGAGAAGAACTTTGGTTTCATTCGGTGGTTGGTGCTCTGTTGTTGCTTCGTCCGGAGCATCTTGTTGGTTGGTCTTGTGTGGCATCTTTGTACCTCAACTTTGTGATTTTGGTGTGTCTCGAAATTGCGAATTGACATTGTATCTCCGACGACCTCGTCTGTTCTACTGCTCGGTGGCTTTGAATGCCACCCGCTTCGTGAGTATTGTTGTTTTCATTTTTGTATTACTTGGCATTGTGGGCTATTCTAGTAGAAATCTCAATTGCGATTAATTTGATTGATACTATTACTGGGAGATAATGCCTAGTGGTACCGTGGGCTCGTTTTAATGCTCGGTGAGGATGATTGTCAAATAAAGAAATTGTTTTGATAGCTAAATCAGACTTGAGTCTATTGTTTTTCTTACTGTTGTCATTTCATTTCTTGTTGTCAAGTCTCTGTTATTTTCAATGGTTTAGATGCATTAGTGTATACTATATTGGGTTGATTATTGTGTTTGTGATCTTGCTGAAACCTTAGTTGGTAGAAATCAGTATTGCTGATTTGTGATTTTAGTTTTGAATTGAGGTTCCTTGGTCCTTTGTTTGCCAAAAGGCTGTAGTGCTGAATTTGGATCTTCAAGCACTGTCATGTTGATTCGATCCTCTGTTAGGCTAAAAATTAACTTACTGTTTTGAGATAAGTTTTGATATATCAGTATAACAGTCTTTTGAGCTCAAAGTCAGACTTTTGTTATCATATTCAATTTGTGATTAAAGGTTAACATAAGTGTTGTGAAGACCAAGATTATATCATGAGCAACTCGGTGGATGAGCCAATTCGAGCTCGTCAAAGCTCGCGAACTAAGCGTCAGGCTCGTTTAGCCTTCCGAGACAAGCTCGAATCTTAGCCTAGAACGGGCGATAACTTGTCGGACCAGAGCTTTTCTTACGGCCCTACTCACGTCAAAGTACACGCGCAGCGGGCGTAAGCCCACGAGCCGGCACGCGCTGCCGTTTGCCAAAAACCGAAAGAAAGCTCCTCTTTCTTTCGTGGAGAAAGAGAAAAGCGACGAGTCCGCGCAGGGCGCAGGGCGCAGGCGGGGCAATTTTACTCCACCGCGGCGAATCGCCCAGCGTTTACCTCTTTTTTACTCCACCGCGGGGTGCCGCTGTTACCGCGTTACTGCCCACTCCAGTAGCACTGGCACTGTGGCACACTGACTCGTAGCCTCGTCGCTCCCCTCCAAATCTACCCTCCTCCCCGGCACTCCCACTCCCACCCCCTCGCTCGCTCGACCTTCATCATTCCTTGCTTGCCCTCTCGCTTCCACCCTCCCCCTCACGAGATCCCCATCCCCATCTCCAACCCAGCGCCATCCGCATCGGCATCTCCTCCTCCGCTCTTCTTCATCTTCTTCCCCGGCGCCGTTCCATGCTGCATTAGCGCGCGCGGTCCAAGATCCAGCAGCGGCTGCGTGCACCCCCCAGGTGCTCGGCGGAATGTCGCACCGCCGGCCGGCGCCAATGCCGGACACGCTATCCGACGCCTTCGCCGCCGCCGTGCTCCTCTCCTCCACCGACAAGCCCGACACGCTCCCGCCGGGGAGGCTGTCCCCCGTCTCCCCGCCCCCGCACTCCTCCAAGCTGCCCACCCCGAGCTCCTCGTCCGGGTCGTCGGGCTCGGTCTCGAGGGCCCCCGTCGCGCCCATGTCGGGGCTCGCCTCGCGGAGGAGCCACTCCGGGGAGATCCCGCTCCCCTCCGACGGGCCGCCTCGCGGGGTACGCCCGGGGCACCGGCGGACCGGCTCCGGGCCCCTCATCTTCACCTCCGGCTCGAGCTCCTGCTCCAGCTCCGCCACCTCACCGCTCACCAACGCACTCCCGGCGGGGAACATCTGCCCCTCTGGCCGGCTCGCCAAGGCGCTGCCCTCGTCCTCCGCCGCGGCCACCCCGCCGCCTCCGCCCCCGCCCCGCGCCACCCGCCACGACGTGCTCGGCTCGGGCACCGCCAACTACGGCCACGGCAGCATCGTGCGCTCGCGCAGCGGCGGCGTCACGGCCGCCGATGAGGACGCGCTGGTCAGGCGGGCCATGTCGAGCGCCGACCCGGAGGAGCTCAAGAGGGCCGGGAACGAGCAGTACAAGAAGGGGTGCTACGAGGAGGCGCTCAGGCTGTACGACCGCGCGCTTGCCTTGTGCCCGGACAATGCCGCGTGCCGGGGCAACCGGGCCGCCGCGCTCATTGGGCTCCGCCGCCTCGGCGAGGCTGTCAAGGAGTGCGAGGAGGCTGTGCGGGTCGATCCGTCGTACGGGCGCGCGCAGCAGCGCCTCGCCTCCCTTCATATAAGGTGAACGAATTGGTTGGGCGTGTGGCATAAAGATCGGTTCTTGGATCTGTGGATTTACTACGAAAATGTTTTTTTTCCTTGCCATTCTGTTGGTGAAAACAACTTATTTTACAGTACATAAGATGATCTGCTCCAACGATCTAAAAAAACTGATTTGCCCTGACAATGTAGCAAGAATTTGAACCCAAATTTGCTATTTTTAGTATAGCTTATAAAACAGACATGGGCATGAGTGTTGTTGGTTCATTATTGGTTGTTAATGGAAGACGATTTCTACAATAGGCACAACGTTTTTTTAATGTTAATTTGTAATGCTAGGCATCTATGTGGAACCCGGTTGATCTGAATGTGGAACATTGCTTTTATGTATCTCTGCATTTCCCTCCTTGGTATGAAAGTATCTGCTTTTCTAGTTCTCTGAGAAGCAGAAATTGATGAATTCGGTACAGAGCATAAATGGTAACAATAGAGACATTCAATGTGCTCGTATTTGCTAATAGTTTCTTTTACTTTTTTTACCTGCTCTTCAGTAAATCGTTCAGCACTAGTCCTTACCTGCATTCATCATTGGTACTTTGTATCATTCTCATCAGTTGACTTATTAGATGAAGTGATCCTTGAATTCTTCATTTGTGTAAGTTATTAATCTGATCTTACTAAATTGCAGGTTAGGGCACATTGAGGATGCTCAGAAGCACCTCTCCCTGGCAACTCCACAGCCTGACCTCCTAGAGCTGCACAAATTACAAACAGTGGAGAAGCACTTGGGAAGATGTCTTGATGCACGGAAGGTTGGAGACTGGAAGAGTGTGCTGAGGGAATGTGATGCTGCTATTGCGGCTGGAGCTGACTCCTCTGCTCTGGTTCGATTCCATCCTTCATTTAATTTGATATTAACTAGCCATGCATTGATTAAAGAACATACACTTACGTAATTCACCATTTGCAGCTCTTTGCCTCCAGAGCAGAAGCTCTTCTCCAGCTCAATCAGCTCGATGAGGCTGATTTGGCCATCTCAAGTGCTTCAAAGTTGGATTATTCATCTTCATGCACCTCAGATTCCAAATTCTGTGGGTTCCGTGCTAATGCATACCTCTTTTTTGCACATGCCCAAGTTGACATGGCACTGGGAAGGTAATTCTGTGACCTACTTGTTATAGACACACTAATAAGTTAAGCAATCAACTTCTTACCATGTCTTAAGAATCTTTCTGGTTTTTGCCTGCTGTAGCAAACTGTAGTCAAGCAGCAATTCTAGCATGCGATAATAGCTGAATAAAACAGCTTTATTTGAAGTATTTTGACTTGGCAGGTAAACCCATAGCATAGGTTGCCTGCTGTAGCTTTGCTATTCCATGACTTGGCACTAGTAAACATTTTGCAGGTTTGACCATGCTGTCTCTTCAGTGGATAAGGCCAGGATAATAGATCCAGGAAATATCGAAGTGATAACAATGCATAACAATGTGAAAGCTGTGGCGAGATCACGATCTCTAGGGAATGAGCTCTTCAATTCTGGAAAATTTTCAGAAGCTTGCTTAGCTTATGGTGAAGGGCTCAAAAATCACCCTGTGAATCCAGTCCTCTACTGCAATAGGGCAGCTTGCAGGTTCAAGCTAGGGCAGTGGGAGAAGTCCATTGAGGACTGCAATGAAGCCCTCAAGATTCAACCCAACTATACCAAGGCTCTGCTCAGGCGTGCAGCTTCCTATGGCAAGGTAGCATATTGTTTATTTATTTCCTCTCTCCTGATTTAGAGTTTGGAAAACTCAGAAATTGTTGCATTATTGCTCATTTGGTGGTTAGATGGAGCGATGGGCTGAATCTGTGAAAGATTATGAGGTTCTCAGAAAGGAACTTCCAGGTGACACCGAGGTGGCCGAGGCCTATTTCCATGCTCAGGTTGCCCTCAAGTCATCTCGGGGTGAGGAGGTATCTAACATGAAGTTTGGAGGAGAGGTTGAAGCAATTGCAGGAATGGAACAATTCCAGATGGCTACATCCTTGCCAGGTTTGTCTTATTGGTTCATGTCCTTTATTTGAAAATGGCGCTTCATGTCTTTTTTGGTCAGCACTGTTAGCTAATTTCTCACAGACGGACAGACCTTATAATACATATAATGGCTGGAAAATAATGAGAAACTGTTATGTGCATAAGTAGAGTTTCCCTCAAATAATGAGACACATTTCCACTCCTTAAGTTGAAGTTCTACATGCTACCTGACAGACAAAATCAGAGCATAACAAATAAGAATATCATGTAGTAACCTTCAATGTCTAAACACAATATCTACGATTGAAATGACCACATATGATTGCTTAGCCTTGCATTTGATACTCAACACCTTAATTTAGCTGATCCCTGAATCAGTTAGTGAGTTGCGGCAAATATTTGTCACATGCAAAGATGACGGCCTTATAGCTGGCACCAATACAGTATAGTGATCTCTGAGATGTTTCTTGTCTTGTTTGCTCACTTTGTGAGTTTGCTCAAACCTCTATTGCAAAAGGAGTGGCACTTAGGTGCAGTGCAACCAAAACCATGCAAGCTACTCTGCTTTGTTTTGTACTCTATTTTTGTTAGATTAACCTTGCCACAGACGGCAAATACATGATTATTACTCTCTTCTATAATTGCTGCTCCTCAAGAATGAGCAATCACATTTAAACCTTGTGATTAACCTTACATCTCGGAACGTTTTGTTGCTTCTGCTCATATCTTGCACCTGCTGCCTGCAGTTCATGATGTTGACTTGCAGTTGTAAATGAGTAACACTTGAATAGTACATTAATACTGCAATCTCGACTTTTGCTGATAGGCATGAGGTTGTACCACAAGTTGGCAGTACTTGTTACTGCCGAGCAAGCAAATCTTCGCATGGCGTTTTTTTTGCTGTACTAATGCTAGTTGGAAGTTGGAAGTACATAATTTGGTCACACGCTTTTGTCTTTTACCCCGTCCCTGTGCACTGTCTGGTCACTTGCTCTCTTTCTTATGGCAGAAATGACAGCTCTTAGCTTTTCTTTGTTTGAGGTATTCTCATTGGTCAGTTTCAAATTTACAGGTGTTTCGGTCGTCCATTTCATGACACCTTCAAATCAGCAGTGCTGCAAAATCTCCCCGTTTGTGAATGCACTGTGTACCAGATACCCATCTGTTAATTTCCTCAAGGTAACTAATTGTGTTAAATGGTTCATCCTTCTCTTCTTCCTAACTCTTGCCTTTTTTTGACATATCGTTCTGTTCTTTTACTTAGGTGGATGTCAATGAGAGCCCCGTTGTTGCCCGCACAGAAAATGTGAGGACAGTTCCAACATTCAAAATCTACAAAAACGGTATAAGAGTGAAGGAGATGATCTGCCCTAGCCAACAGCTACTGGAGTATTCAGTGAGGCATTATGGGATTTAGACCATGAAGCAAATGATTCGATGTTTAGTTCACGCCTCCAGCTTCCCTCAAGCAACTATGGGCTAAGCCAGTGAAGCTAATCTTGAGGGCAAGCATGAAAGAAGACCAAGAGTCCAAGAGCGAAGAACAGCTTTTGCCCGATCTTTTCCATCCGATGGCTTTTCCATTCCCCACCCTTACCCCATTTGTTGATTACCTACTTATTCTATTCTTTTCATTTGTCCCGTTCGTATATCATTGTTGCAAAAATCCTTTAGAACAAAAACTTCGTCATCTTACGATTCTTGCGAAGAACGACTGTAAATTTTTTACTTCCATGGTTACCAGACAACCCAAGGAAAGAAAGGTATAGACGTCATTTGTACTCTTTAAATTCAATTATGCAATATGGAAGTTTTAGGTCCCCATTGTCTTGAACTAACTTCACACCTTGCCATGATCAGCTGATCACACACTAGTATGGAATTGTCCTTTCAGATATGGTCTCTATCACTGCTGACTGCACACAAGCTTGTGGATGAAGGCATGAACATAACCTTTGCTTGTTGGGTTAAGCTGTCACTATTGAGGAAACTACTTATTGTGGCATGTCCTCATAGTTGCATTGGATCTCTGTGTTGACCGTTTAGTTTGTTGCTCTCTGTACTTTTTTCCAACACCACGTGGACCCGGTATCCATGAGGCCGACATGTTAACGTCGAGCCCGGGTGCGTTCAGACACCGTGATAAGTGATATTGCATAGGAGCCGTTGAATCAGAAAGTAAGGATATAGGACTAAAAAAGCAATGATATAGGACTCAGAAAGTAAGTTATGAGAGCGTGATTTTCATTAGAGCAAAATACTGTAGCACTAGGATTATTTATGATCACTGTTGCATCACTGTAACCGTTGATCTAATCCGTTTTTTTTGGATCGGACCACTCGATCTAATCCGTTCTTCTTAGATCGGACGACTCAGATTGCCAGTACAATGTCAGAGGATGTCAATCCGTTAGAAACCGGTGGTTTTGGCGTTTGCTCTCGTCCAGATCTGCACGCATTTCTTGGAGATCCCGGAATGGATGCGTTTTACCAGCTTTTTCTTGTATTCTTGTGCCAGCACGCATCCGTTAGTGAAGTGACGGAAAATTTGAAGTTCCATACGATTATTTACTACATCTTTTCCTGGATATATAAAATGTTTAACGTAGTTAGTAGTGGGAGAGTTTGTGTGAAAGTTAACAAGGAGTATGGGCCCTATTTTAGAACTTACAAAGGTATCAGACAGGGTGATCCTTTTTCATCTCTGTTGTTTGACCTAGTAGGGGATATCTTAGCTCTTCTTGTCAGGAGAGCTCAAGACTTGGGGCTGATTAAAGGTGTAAATTCTCATTTAGTTGACGATGGTCTGGCCATCCTGCAATATGCGGATGACACCATTTTCTTTGTTCAGGATGATGTAGAAAGTGCAAAGAATCTGAAGCTTATTCTCTGCTTATTTGAACATGTTTCAGAATTGGAAATTAATTTTCATATGAGTGAAATGTTCTATTTTGGATCAACAGGAATGAGGCAAGATATTTATAAGAAAATCTTTACATGTAAGGTGGGAGGTTTACCTCTTAAGTACCTGGGGATTCCTGTGGATAGGAAGAAAATTGCAAATAGGGATTGGAAGAGGATCGAGGACAAGTTTGAGCATAAACTAAGTTGTTGGCAGGGGAAACTTTTATCAATAGAAGGGAGGTTGGTGTTAGTGAACTCTTTTCTTAGCAGCCTTCCTTTATATATGATGTCCTTGTACAAGATCCCGATGGGGGTCAGGAAAAGAATGGACCTTTTTAGATCCATATTTTTATGGAACTCAAATGGAGGCAGGAAAAAAATACCATTTGGTTGGTTGGCCAATGGTATGTATGTTTAAAGATCAGGGGGGATTGGGTATCCTAGACCTGGGAACTATGAACTCAGCACTGCTAGGGAAATGGCTTTGGAGGTTGGAGAATGAGGATGGTCAATGGTAAGAGATACTCAGAAAGAAATATCTTAGTAAGAACACTTTGGCTCATGTGGTGCCTAAGACGGGGGATTCATGGTTTTGGAAAGATGTGCTAGGGATAAGAGATTTATTTTGTCTTGTTGTAAGAGAAAATTGGGAGACGACGCTACAACCAAATTTTGGGAGGATCTGTGATTCGGGGATGTGCCTTTCTCAGTAAAGTATGCAAGACTCTGTAGTATTACCACTTCTAAAAATATTTCTGTAGCAAAGACGATCTAACAGGAGTTTAGAAATATCAAGTTTAGAAGGACGTTGTGGAGGGGGGGGGGGGAGGGGGAAGGACTTGTTCTATGGAACAGGCTCCTAGCAGATTGCAAGGGTGTGCGTTGGAACAGGATAGGTTGGTATGGCGTTGGTCGCCTTCGGGGACCTTTTCTGTTAAATTTTTCTACAATGTGCTGAGGATGCAGAGTATTCATTTCCCACAAAACTTCATTTGGGCTGTTAAACTACCCCTAAAAATTAAGGTCTTTCTTTGGTTAGTGTTGAAGCAAAGCATTTTGACCAAAGACAATCTTATCCACAGGGGTTGGGTGGGTGATAGAGAATGTATGTTTTGTGGGGCCGAAGAAAGTATTAGTCATTTGTTCTTGCAATGTCCTTTATCGAGGTACATTTGGAATATCATGAGCTGTACTTTTGGCTTGCCTAGCCCTCCAGCAGATATTAACCAACTATGTTCTAGCTGGGTAGGTAAGTTTGCCAGGAAACCTAGGAAGCTGGTGGTGGTTGGTGTAGCAGCCATTTTGTGGAGTATTTGGAAAGCACGCAACTTAGCGTGTTTTAATAAAATATGGCATGTGAACCCTATCTCAGTTATACACACCATTTGTCATTGGATTGAATTGTGGTCTCATTTACAGAAGGAGGAAGATCGGGATCTGCTCCGTAAGGACGCTAGAGCAATTGGAAAGATTGCTTTTGAAGTCTTTGGAGCTAGAAGCAGATGGGCGCCATAGACAAGCAGATTGAGTGATGGAAGCTGTTAATATTTCCGTTTGGTTTAGGACTTTCTGAGCTCCACCTCTCAAAACTTGGTAGTCCTTTTAGGCTCAAGGCTGCTTGTTAAGTGAATCTGATCTTTTGGGTGTAACCCAATCTTGTAATCTTGTCTAGTTTTAAAACTCCTGTGACTATGTTTCTTTAAATGGAAATGGGATGCAAACCTATTATCATATATATATATATATATATATATATATATATATATATATATATATATATATATATATATATAATGTTTTACGGAGAGGCTTTTTTAAAAAAGAAAATGTAGGGAGAGACTCTTGTTATATGGAGTAGTATATGTGGTGTTTTATGAAATGATTGACCAAAGTAAGTGCGGTTATGTGATACACGTCTTTAAAAGTGCAGTGTTGTGATAGTTTTGACAGCCATAGTATGGTTTTGTGAAATTTACTCATTGTAATTGACTCCACAGTTTGAAATTTCTAGCTCCGCCATTAGGTAGCAGAATATATTGGATTGTGAACACTAAGACTCTGTTTGGAACGTGGGAAAATTCATGTGTTCCAAATAGAGTCTATAGTATCATTTTGAGTTATATGTGTTTATATATAAACCCTTGTACCATTTTGTGTTATTTGTCATGCTTCCCTGCCCTACTGAAGTGCTGCTTATCAATTTATTTCGGTAAACCGAATTAACCGAAATACCGAACCGATTTACTTCGGTCTATTAGGTTCGGTTTCTAATTTTAGTGTCCGGTTAATTCGGTGTCCGCCTTTCAAAAACCAAAATACTTTTACTGAATAAACTGAACCGATTTTACTGGAAAAAGGCGGATGCTTGCCCCTAATCGCAAAAGTGAGACAAACTGAAGACATGCTTTCATCAAAAGCTATAAGCTAGAGTGTCTAATTAATTCTTCAACTAAAGTAAAAGAAACATGGAGTGATCTTCAGACAGCATGTGGAGGAAATATTGATAAACTGCACGTGCATATCCAGCTCCATGCTTCAGCCTTCTTGCCTCTTGCAAGTAGTTCATACACTCCTTTTCACCAAATTGAAGATTTCATAGCTTCCTGCTTGCGCAACGAGAGAGCTGAAGTTCTTGTTTATGTGAATACCTATTTGATCATTCAATTCTAGTCTTCTTTTAGCATGCAAATCAAGTTTCTTGCGACATCTGAGAAATCTAGCTCTGCTTGGACTTAAATCATGACTGTGGTCAAGTGTAACAGAAGATATTCAGAACTTCTTCTCAACCATGAAGAGAGAAATTATTTTAGCTGGGCATTGCATCCTTTTTTGAGGGATTAAGATCAAATGTACGTTTTGAAGTGTATTGAGCCTTGCCTTGTCTGCTACAAGCAAACGTGAAGTACTGTACCTTGTCATCTTTATCAGTTCTAGAGCAGCTTCTTAATATACCAAGTACCAAATCCCTTCTTTTTAGCCTTTCTTTTATAGAAAATAAGAGCATCTTCCTCGCTGTCGAACATGATTCCCTTCTTTGGCTCTTCAAGTACCAACTGTTCCTGTAACTTGCTGGTTACCAGTATCACTTCCAATCTCCCTGAAAAAATCATCCTCGTCTGACATGGCAACATCTTCTTCTCTCTCATTTAAAGGTACATTGGTCTCCATTACCCATAGTACAAAAACCCAGACCGGGCCATAGTTTAACCAAAGAAAACCAAACCAGAGCTTGGTTCGGTTTCGCTATTAGCTCGGGCATGCAAGCTGACCGCTTTTGAACCGGTTAAACGGCGGTTCTAAGCTGAAACCGGAGAAAACCGGGCACGGTCCAACCGGTTGTCAGCCCATGGTCATTGGTAAAAATATGACAATCATTCTATAATCTTTCTAAACAGTGACAGAGGGAGGGGGAAGACCAAGGGGACACATGGCTCCCTCGTCCCGCCAAAACTTTATTTACCATATCTGATTTTATATGCAAAAAACTATATCGTGTTTATACATTTGTTCACGTACATTAAATCCTACTATCATTTTTTGACAATAGAGAGAGACTGACTTTGTAAATCTTATCCCATGTACTAATAAGAAATTGGACTACTTCTAAGTTTTAATAAGCATATATATCTTCCTCTTCCATCTGTTGTAGTACTATTATATATTACAATAGGTTGCATGCAGATAGTAAGATCAGAAATCCTGATCTCACAAGTTGCAAACACATGCTAATTTTTGTACTATTGCTTTGCAGATTCGTTCTATTTTTATCTAATGATTCTAGTTGTTTTAGCTTCTTATTTCCGCCACTTCTTATTTCCGCCAAAAAGGATTTTGCCAGAACTATTTCTTCCTATCATATTACTTCTTCAATCTTCTTCCTATCATATTACTTCTTCAATCAAGTTTGTAGGTAACACTGATCTAGCATTATTAAGTATTGGACAAAATAATTTCTTACATTAAAAATATTGAACTTGGTAATACATGCACAATCGGCAAATATTTTTTATACAATTACAACTGGTCTCTATATTTTCTAGCAAGTGCATCGTATGAAAAAAAATCGTCATATTTGCCCGGCTCCCACTACAACAAAAACATACCTATAGCAACGTAAATCTCGCAACGGAAAGCATAAGCGTTGCAGGACACTAATTGTAACTACACTGCACATAAAACTCGTTGGGCCAACCCACCATCTCCCATACCCAAGGAAAAAACTGCTCACGTCTAACCTTCTTATCTTAGAGTCCGAGAACGCTCCCCATCCCCCAATCTTATTCCTTCCTCTTCCTCTAAAACTGGATCCCCTTTGTCAAACCGCCGCACACGTCGGCCACGTCAAACCACTGCCCCTCCCATCGGCGCCCGCTTCCATGCACGCCCCTCGCCCGCCGCCTCCCTCCCCTCCCCTCTAACCTTCCTTCTCCCCCTCCCCTCCCTGCCGTGCTCCGTTCCCCTCTGCCCACCGCAGCCCAAATCTGACCGCGCATCCTCAAGATCGCGCCTCCTTCGCGTGCACTGCCGCCCCGCATGCGCCAAGCACCATCCGGATTCCGCTGCTGTGTGTGCAGCTACCTTCGCGTCGCCGAGCGCCTTCGGGCCCTAGCGCCTCATGCGCGCTGAGCGCCTTCGGATTCTCGCCTCCTCGCCCCTTCGCCCCTTCACCCGCCACCTCTCCTCGCCGTTTCCACCGCCGTCTACTCCCCTTCGGCAACGCCCTCGTAGCTCCCCACCTCCCCTTTGTCCGCACCACCGTCGCCGCCCCCTCATCAGCCTCGCCCGCGACGCCCCCCTTCCTTCCGCCTGCACCTCCCTCGCCGCACACATTGGAGGGCCAAACCCGCCATCTTCGACGCCAGCCTTCCCTCCGGTTAGACCCGTTCCGCTTACTTCTCTGGGAAGCATTCCTTCCCCTGTTCTTCCCCCTCTCCGCCTCCAATGCTGCCGCGATCGACCGCCTCACCCGCCACCGGCTCGCTGCAGCGTCGGCCGGGCTGCAACGCCATCCCCACTGCCCCCTCTCCCTCCCGACAATCCTTTTTGGCCGTCCTCGGCCGCCGCCATAGAACCCTTCGCTGGCGTCCATCCTTGCCTGAGGCGCTTCTCTGTGTGTCCAGCCTTGTCCGTGCACACACTGAAGAATATCCATCAATGATTCGTCTATTTTTTTATATTAAATGACCATATATATGTAGAGGTATTTCATTCCGATTTGTTCTTGCAGGTGGTGGTGCTGCTGGAGTTTTCTTGCTCGGTTCTTGATTTGCCTCATGGGTCGAATTGGAACCATGCTATTAGCTTGGCCTCAGTGAGTTTTCTTTCCTTGTGTTTCTAATATGTTCGTGCCTTGCTTCCGATGACCAAAGGTTTGTTGAACACCAAGCTACTTCTAGATCTACGAAGCAGCTTTTTCCTTTAGTTTTACTTGAACTTTCTCATTGGACATATGAGTCCATGTAAATATACTAGAGCATGTAAACAGTCAATACACACACTGAATAATATCCATCAGTAATTATTCTGCTATTTTGATTACATGACAATACACATGTAGAGGTAGTTTTTTTTGCTTACTTGTAGCAGCTTTTAGCAGACACATGAGAGCCGAACGTTTTGTTTTCACATTTCTAATATACCCATGCCTTGCTTCCGATGATCAACAACATGTTGAACAACAAGCTCCTTCTAGATTTACAATGCAGCTTTTTCCTTTAGTTTTTATTGGACTTTCTCATCAGATATATGAGTCCATGTAACTATATTAGACCATGCAAACAGTGAATACACAAACTCATTGTCGCTCTTGCGCTAATATTTACTGAATATAAAAGAGGCTTGATTGTTCTTGATTGCCTACAAAAAAATTTTAGCCTACCATCTAATTATGAGATGCAATTTTGGTTTGTCAAGCCTCATTGTTTTGAGAAATTGTGGCTTAAAGATTCTGCATAAGGTTAATTTGCGGATCAAGTTTTTACATTACAGATGATGAAATGCATATTCAGTTTATCTTAGATCTGGGTAATTGTCGACGATCAAGACGTCGATCTTACGAAATGAATAGGAGAAAATAACGTGGAAATTCTGGGGAGAGAATGAGACTGCTCTTTTATTAATATAAACTAGAATTTACAGGGGATGCCTTATGACTAGGTGGTGGACTAATCCTGTTTACACTGAGAACACTGCTTGCTATGCTACAATGTCAGACTTAAAACACAAATCTGATGTCTATGCTTTAGTCCGATGATGCCTCCGTCTATGCTCCATCTTTAAATAGCTCTTGAAGAGGTGACAGTTACTTCTGGAGAAGATGTCTGTTGTGAAGCGTCGCGACTGGTCGGAGCGAGATGATGGTTGATGGAGTATCAACCGTTCAGCAGTGGTATGCTTGTGAGATACTTAACCGCATGGTGGTTGCTCATCAGTGTCTCAGGACAAGAAACGTCGTGTGGTATGGAATATACGCACATGTTCCATTCATCACACGGTAGAGAATATACCTGAAATCAATTCCAAACATCAGTTTATACCTTTTACGAGCGCCTCCACGGTGGAAGCTAGACACAGACCTTGTCCGACCAGGGTACCCATTGTGTAACCTCCGAATCCTTACGACCAGAGAAGGTCGTGAACCTCGGGGTTACGACCATGAAGACGTATGGTCTTTATGTATTAAAAATAATACATAGAGGTTTTAATCCTCGCCACTAGCCCCGAACTTTAAATGAATAGGTCATGTGAACACCTCTCTTCCGATGAAGTCGATCGGGAAAACACTCATTAAATGCGATGACATTTGAAGCGGTCTATATTCACTTTAAAGTTGAGAACTTGCCTTGGGAATCGAAGAGTTTTGTGTCCGTTGGAGAAAAGATTTTTGTTCGTTGGATTTTTGGGTAACTCCCGATTGTAGTTAAGAGTTTCTGAAGCTATAAAAACCCCTTTGTAGACTTCAGGTTTTTACACTTCCTACTTTTCCTCTTCATCTCCTAAGTAGAAAAATTGCCTCCGACCTCTTATTCTTCAACCCTCCTCTCTTTTCTCGTTCAAAAACCCGACCATGTCGGACCAAATTACTAACTGGTCGGCTTCCGATTTGAGCGAGAAGAAACTTGAGAGCTTGGAGAAGATCGGGTTGCTTCCGGACAAGAATCTGATTTCTTGGAGGTCAGCGGCTGGAAAACATTCTCCGAGCAACGAAGATGGGGAAATTCCTGTTTTCCTCGCATATGTTGAATGCAGATTCAGATTGCCAATTCAACCATTCCTTCCTATAGTTTTGGAGTATTATGGAGTTGAATTGGTAAATCTTGCTCCCAATGCTATCGCTAATCTCAGCATCTTCATCTATCTCTACGAAGTATACTTGGGGATTCCCGCAGATTTGGATCTGTTCAAGTACTAATACAGGATGACGAAGTCTGGGAAGACGATCGGGACGCCTGGAGAGTGCACCTTGCGCCTCCATGACGGAAAAGCTGATGAGTACATCCTTATGTACTCAAAATCTTCGTGGTCATCATGGAAGAAAAGTTGGTTCTATATGACGGCCACGAAGAAAGATAGCCTTTATTATTCTGGTAAGAAGGCGGTCGAGAATCCGAGATGGCGCTCCTCCACGGAGGAGGGAAAAATAGAAAGATGGGTTGAAGCCATCAAGCTTCTTAGTGTCATGGGTCTAACATCCTGACACGTAGTGAAGGATTTTTCATGCGTCAGATTAGTCCTTTGAAGGCCCGAGCATACCCGATGCTCTGGTATATTGGTCGTGATGATTCGACCAAAGATTCCAAAGAGGGTAAGCTCTGAGTTATTTTGACCAGTTTGTCTATATTAGTTGATTACTTCTGTATCCTTAAGTCTCTTATTTACCTTTACAACTTTATCTTCTGACGAGATTAGAAGCCGGATCAAAATGATCTGTGCCGGAGAGCCTGGCGACAAGGCTAGTTTCCCTCGGATCTTAGCGGTCGTTTCCGTTGAAGAGAGGGCTGAGAGACTTAGAGTAAGACTATCAACTATGCTTTTTTCTTTTGCTGTACATACTTTTTCTGATCGGTATATCATAAATCCTCTTTGATGTATAGTCGGTTGGGTTGAGGATCAATGAGGCCACTGAAAGCTGTGAGTCGATTGATGATCCGACCATCCCTACGACCACACAGGATGTCAGCCTTTCAGAGGTAGGTAATCGAACATAAATGTATGTTTTTTATGAATGATTTTCATCGCCTAATTATCTTTAATGGTTTATTTAGGCGGTTGTCGTACACTCCAGTAAGGTCGCTAAGGACTTGCCAGTCGCTACTGAAGCTACTGTTTTGGAGGTCAACGAATCTACACCCACTGACCTGGCGACCAGAGACCTTATCCTTGACCAACTGGTCGAGGATATTACTTCTGATTTTCAATCAGTGGATGTGAAGGATCTAATCAACCCTACCGTTCGTAACCGTGAAATTGGTTGAGAAGAAGAGGAAAGCCAGCGCAAAGAATTTTACTCCGATGCGTTACAAGGTTAAACTCAAAAAATCGACCATATATATCCAAATGAAGAAGTCATGTAAATATATACCTTGAATATTTTTTGATATGTTGGAACCTTAACCTTCCTTACTTTCTTCTTTTGTAGATCTTCTGGTGTTCCAGTCGTCTCCGACCAGAACACTTCTCAGGAAAAGGTTCCTAGGGAAGAGGTGGTCGTGGAGGTTCCTGACCAGGATGCTCCTCTAGCTAAGACTGCAGAGGATGAAGTGGTTGAAGAAGCCCCCGAGCAGGTATCGGCGCCGACATCTGCTCAGGATCCACTAGTGATTCTTACTCCGTCTCCGGAGGTAGTCATAACCGGAGATCCCCAACAGGTTCCACCTCCCCTTGGAAATACTCCTCAGGCTAACAAGTTCCCTTTTCCTCCCTAATTTATCGAGGATAAGGAACTTGACGAGGCCTGGGGAAATATATCGGACCGTCAAGTCGAGATGAGTCCAGATATGATTTTTGCCGAATATAATGACGTGGCAATTCGGGTGAGTGTTTTATGACCATGTTCATAAATCTTTCCCTTAAAGTTTCTTTGAAAACTTATCAAAGAAAGGGACTTATTTTTGTAGCATATGGTCGAAAACTACGCTGTGGTCGGAGGGCTAACCCAACGAATAAAAACTCTGGAGCAAAAATATTCCGAATTGAGAAGTAAGAACCTTTCTCTTTTAACTTGACTTCTTACATTTTATCATCATGTTCCTCTTTCGTAACTCAATCTTCTCTCTTTTTCATATTTGAGAGACTTGGAGAAAATTAAAGAAGAGGTCGTGGCTAAGGAAGCCATGATAATAAAACTTAAAGAAGAAAATCAGAATAAAGACCGGTCGATCGCGCATGCGATGACCAGGCAAAAGGAGGTTTTTGACTCTTGCGAGCAGAAAATCAAAGGTAACTAGTTATATACTTGACTAGTATTCCATGACTCCAATTTAAAGTGTATGTTAACTTCTTTTTATCCACTCGTGCAGAAAAAACTCAAGCATTTGAACGAGCGAAAAAAGCTCTCGAGTTTGAGCGTGGCCAAGGGGCAACCCTTGTGTATAGCCTTGATGAAAAAATCTTGGCTCTTAACAAAATGATCTTTGATACGGGATCAGGAT
The DNA here is from genome assembly GCA_036346255.1 of Ampelocalamus luodianensis. NCBI lineage: Eukaryota > Viridiplantae > Streptophyta > Magnoliopsida > Poales > Poaceae > Ampelocalamus > Ampelocalamus luodianensis. Next base: position 9,959,860 of record CM070618.1, read on the forward strand.
CAAGCTTGCCTACTTTAGGAGATCCAACGGAAAAGATGAACTATTTTGGCCAACTTCTGGAAGATCTCAAAGGCCTGCTCAAAACTATGAGGGAAAACCATGCCCAGACAATGAGAGAAGCCATCGCGACTGGAGTGAGTGTTGCCTTGGCGAAACTAAAGGCTTCCGACCCCTCTGTCCGTCTTGGAGCTGTTGAAGAAGACTTCGACTGCTCCAAAGATGAAGCAACCAAACTTTTCGAGGAAGTAAATTCTCACGGAGAGAAAGTTGCGAAGGAAATGGAAGTCGGATCTCCATCACGCAGCGACTAGTCTGGTGGTTCTAACAAGTAGATGAATGTAATATTTAGACTCCGTAAATGAAACTTACCTTTTATCATCAACAAAGTTCTTGTTTCGTCTTATCAATGTTATTAAATACTCATATATTTCCTAACCCCCGACTGCTTATATTAGTAGATGAACTTTATTGAAGAAGCAGTAGACCAAGAAACTAAGTAATAACTACGACTATGGTATATGTGTTGATAATGTTTGTAAAAAATGATCTAGTGTGCACTAGGAAATCATGTGGTCAGAACCACTTTATGATTTCGGCTAGTCTAGATCTTGTCCATTATCGGATCACTGTGAGATACCACATATAGTCTGAAGATATAACAAGACTTGCTTCGATGATAAGAAAGTATGCAAAAAATGTATGCAAAGAAAAAGGAAACGATAAGTATCTTTGTTTATATAAATTATTCGAAACTGGTCGTAATGAATTCCAAGATTTGAATATTTGTAAAATATTTCGCGAAATGTGCTCATGCTCAAGTCCGACTGGCAGCGAGGATCGTAGGAAAAAGACCGTCGCTAGGGAGCTCCTTCCAGTGGGTAGGACCACGTGCAGAGAGGAGAGACTTCGACTAGGAGGCTTTCCGTGTCCCGACCAGTAGCAAAACAAGAGTAGAATAGAATGTTGAAATAAAGAAAGTTAATCTTCGAATTCTCGAGGAATAACAAAACCATATAAATTGTCTGTGTTGTGCTCCGTTTACTCGTATGTTTCTTTGAGGAAAGAGTATGTGATCGTGCGTGGGAATCAATGAAGCAATGATCACGACTAAGACCGGTTTGGCATTTGACAATTAAGTCATAACCAATGAGTAATGGAGATCCCTCTTAGTTTTTGGTGTAGGGATATCGAAGAGAATGAGTGTCTTCTCCGATCAACGTCAACAATAATGATATGTGACCATTAGCAACGAATAATAATTATAAACAACCATACTTATCTTGAAAAGGAAATGCATCTTTATTGAAATATGAAATGAAATGAAATGAATAAAAGAAATTATACAAATAATTTATGCAATTGATCAATATTTCAAGAATTAGACAAGATTTGCCCGTTCGACATAGCTAATCGTACCGAACCTGGTCGGGTGACTTCGACCAAAGTGTATGGACCTTCCCACTTGGGTGAAAGTTTGTTGCGACTCGCTTGGCTCTGAATTTTTCTGAGAACCAGATCACCTACAGTGAGGCTGCGAGGTTACACCTTACGACTGTGGTACCTACGCATGGCTTGTTGGTAGATTGCTGATCGTATCAAGGTTTGATTCCGTCGCTCTTCAAGGAAATTGATGTCATCAAGTCGTCGTTCATGCTGATCATTTTCGTTAAAACAATCAGTCCGAGCAAAACCTATTTTTAGTTATGGAGGAAGCATGACTTCAGCCCCATAAAAAAAAGAATGGTGTTTCACCGGTCGCACGACTAGTCGTGGTACGAATGACCCATAATACAGAAGGAAGTTCTTGAACCCAAGCCCTTGACCGTGTAATTAACTGATCAAAAACTCGTCGTTTGATTCCTTGCATTATGATACCATTAACGCGCTCAACTGTTCCATTGCTCTGCGGATGAGCAACAGAAGCGTAATGTATCTTGATACCTAGGTCGTCACAGAATTCCTGAAAATTACTGCTTGAGAACCGGGTACCGTTATCTGTGATTATACGACTGGGCACACCAAATCGTGTGATCACGTTTTTTGTGAGAAACCTCTTGGCAGCCCCAGTTGTAGTTTTGACAACTGGCTCGGCTTCGATCCATTTAGTGAACATGTCAATCATGATGAAAAGGAACTCAAATCCCCCGGTTGCTCTTGGGAAATGTCCCAGAATGTTTAGTCCCAGGTTGCAAAAGGCTAAGAAAGAGAAATTATTTGCAAAGCTTGGGACGACTGATGTACTTGTCGGCTATGAAACTGACATTGTACGCACTTCGTCACGAACTCTTTTGCATCATGAAGGGCAGTTGACTAGTAGTATCCTTGTCTGAAGGCTTTACCGACCAGCGTTCTGTAGGAATGATGTGCTCCACAGACTCCTCCATGAATTTCGGTTAGCAACTTAATGCTATCCGGTTGAGATATGCATCTCATCAACACTCCGTGAGATCCTCGCTTATACAAGGTACGTTCAATAAGAATGTATGATTTGGCTTTTCATGCTATACGATCAGCCTCTACATCATCTTCTGGAATGAGGTCATGCTGAAGATAATTGTAGATCGATGTCATCCAATCTCTACTGTGATCGTGATGGCGCCAACCATCATCGACCTGTGGAGCATCCATATTTGCAGAATCGAGGTGTGCGACCTCCTTGCGAACATCTATGTCCTCGGAAGGCTCAACTACCGAGGGTGAATCGAGTTGCTCGAGAAAAACTCCGGGCGGGACAGATGTCCTGGTAGAAGCCATCCGTGCCAACTGGTCTGCTAGAAAGTTTTCCTTTCTAGGAATATGTTGGATCTGAAAACCGAAGAAATACTTCATATTCTGCCATATTGTTAGTAGCAGAAAAGTTTAACTGAATGACGTATTTTATTTGTTCGCCAGTAGGGGAAATCAAGACAACCCTAGCCTCCGAGCCTTGGAGCATCAAGGAACCATCAAAGTACATTGTCCACTCGTCGTGGTGTTCGTACTTGGGCCCTTGGGTGGGTTCAGGGTTTGTCCATTCGGCAATGAATTCTGCTATTGCCTGGGACTTGATGGCTGTTCATGGGATGAAATGGAGGTCAACCGCCCATTTTGCTATTCGTCCTGATGACTCCCTGTTTCCTAGGACTTGACCAAGGGGATACCCAGTTGGTACGACCACTTTATGGGCCTAAAAATAATGCCTTAGTTTCCTTGAAGCCATAAGGAGACCATAGAGCAATTTTTGTAGCTGTGGATATCTTTCCTTTGGTCCATGTAAAACTTCACTTACGTAATATATCGACCGTTGGACATTGTCACGTTCTACGACTAGCACACCACTGACTGTTTGTGGCGTTGCAGCCACGTAAATCAGCAATGTCTCTCCCGATCTTGGAGAAACTAAGATTGGGGGACTCGTAAGGTACCGTTTAAGTTCTTCGAAGGCGTTGCTTGCCTCTTTAGTCCATTCGAAACTTCCATGTTTCCGGAGAAGCTTAAAGAAAGGTAGTCCTTTTTCACCTAACCGCGCTATGAAACGACTTAGCACTGCCATACAGCTGGTTAGCTTCTGAACTTCCTTCTTTGTGGTCGGAGGGCGCATCTGATCGATGGCCGTGATTTTTGCTGGGTTTTCTTCAATGCCCCTAGCCGAAACCAGGAACCCAAGAAGCTTTCCAGAAAAAACTCCGAACACACATTTCTCTGGATTTAACTTAAGGTTATGGCGTCTTAAGTTATTGAAAGTCTCTTATAAATATGGAATGTGTTCGCCAGTGTTGATGCTTTTTACGACCAAATCATCAACGTAGACTTCTAGATTCCGACCTATCTGCGAACCAAAGGTTTTTTGCATCAACTTTTGGAATGTTGCACCAGCATTTTTGAGACCAAATGACATCTTTACAAAAAAAGTAAGTGCCATATGGAGTGATGAAGGAAGTTTTCTCTTCATCTTCTTTACTCATATTAATCTGATGGTACCTTGAGTAGGCATCTAAAAAACTTAACAACTCACACCCGGAACTAGAGTCTACAAGTTGATTAATGTGAGGAAGGGAAAAGTCATCCTTCGGACAAGCTTTATTAAGATCTGTAAAGTCGATTCACATTCGCCATTTTCCATTGGCTTTTCTAACCATTATAGGATTGGCGAGCCACTGGGTGGTCGACTCACGAATGAACCCAACTTTGAGAAGCTTGTCAATCTCCGACTGGATTGTTTCTTTCCGATCAGTTGCGAAACGCCTCAACTTCTGATTGACCGGTTTTTTGTTAGGTTGCAAGGCTAGCCTATGCTCGATCACCTCCCTGGGGACTCCGGGCATATCGGACGCCTGCCAAGCGAATACATCCTTGTTTGCTCGGAGGAAGGAGACGAGCAACTCTTCCTATTTAAGGTTGAGTCCCATTCTGACTAGTATCTTCGCGCCCTCTAGAGATGCACTTTCATCGAGTTGTACCTCCTTTGTTTGGTCAGAAGGTTTTGGTGCCATCTTTGGCCTCGAGTGCTTGACCTGCATGGTAGTGATGTTAGTTTCTCTGGTCGGAAGTTCGTCGACCAGTTCCAAGCATTTCTGATCACATGCGTAAGCTATTTTTGATCGCATCGAACCGTGATGACACCATTTAGTCCCGGCATTTTCAAACTCTGATAACCATAATGCGTGGCTATCAGGAATTTTGCTAAGGCCGAACGACCAAGGATTTCATTATATGCAATTTCGAAATTCACCACATCAAATGAAATCTTTTCTGTCCGGAAGTTGTCGGGCCTTTCGAACGTAACCAGTACGGACAAGTCCCTATTGGCTTGGCGGTAGATCCAGGAACTATACCATAGAAGGCATATTTCACAGGTTTTACCTTGGATTTGGGAATCTGCATGTCTTCCAATGCGCTCGCAAATAAAATATTTAAAGAAGTACCTCTATCTATCAAGACCCGATTAACCTTGCAGTTATTAATAGTAGGTTCAACGACAATAGGGAACCTACCTGGTCAAGTCGAAGGGATGGGGCAATCTTCTTTACTGAAGGAGATTATCGTCTCCGGCCACCTTGAAGGTTTAGCGGTGATCGAAGGTTCGGTAAGGTTGACTTCCGCCCATGGCCTTCGGATGACGCCCGACTCGCACGAAGAAGATCCATCAAGATCACGCCGAGGTGTCCGAGGTTCTTGGTACTCTATTTCTTCGCCACCGTGTTTGTCCTTCTTGGAGCTTGTCTCCCCAATTCTTGTATTGAGGGGAGTAGACCTTACCGCATAATAATCTTTCACTTCTTTTGCCCAAGACGATTCGCAAGTCATGTCCTCGCTTGCGGTGAAGCGGACACCACTTCTTATTTTTCTTGTATTCATTGATCGGGCTTTAGCCTTGCCACGACCAAAGATAATCTTTCCTTCCCTTGGTGAATTTTTAGAACCGCAAGAACCTCCTTATCGTCGGGTTTGCGTGTCTATTTTCTGAGAGCCTTCCTTTGCTTCTTTCTCGACTTATCTAAGCCGATTGGGGATTTTATCTTTTCGATCAATGGCCTCGTTCCACTCAACCGCTTCGCTGGCGATCGCGTACTTGTCGGCCATATCGAAAAGCTCGATGGTTGTTCGTGGCGGATGTATGGCTAAATCCTCCGTAAACCTTCGATTTCTTAATCCTGCTTTGAAGGCTTGAATGACGTAAGATTCTCGCAACCTCGGTATTGAATTATGAACTCGACTAAATCTTTTGATATACTCACGAGAGTCTCATTGATTTTTGCGGATTCGTGGAGATCGCCCTCCTTTCTAGGGCGGTCGACGCACTCTAAAATTTGTAATCGTAAGGTCGCAGTTGCTCCCAAGTTTACACTGATCCGACCGGTAGGTTGAGTAACCACACCCGAGCTGATCCTTCTAATACCGTTGGAAGATAGTTAGCCATTACATTTTCATCACCACTAGCGGCTCTGATGGCGGTGGTGTATATATAGAGAAATTCCAAAGGATTTTGAGTCCCATTGAACTTATCCAAATTGGCGGTGGAACCTATTTGGCCAACGCACGCATCGAAGCCCCGAGAAGGCTCGACAACTGTGATAGTTTCATGGCGCCTTCTTTGGAAAGGTGCCGATTATAATCGCTTGAGACCGGTTTCTTAGATTAGATTGCCGTGTTCCGTGTTCGATTCGATCGTGGACGCGATAGGACGCCCGACCACTTGTTTGATTCAGATGATGTCGAAGATCATCGTCCTAGCGATTGCTTCTCTTGTGACGGCGAGGGTGAGGATTCTTGGAATAGTCTTCTTCCTCATGACTTTTTGGTCGAAATCGCCGAGGTGGTCTTGGTATCAACTAGTCTTCAACACGACCATGCTGGCCTCTGCCGCGGGAAGAATGCAGGGATGAAGTCATGGTCTGACTTTGCGAATACCTTCGTTCCTGATATGCTTTCATGCGCTGCATAGTCTGTTGGATAATTTCTGATACCTGACCTATAAGTTGGACAAAACCTGGAGTCTCTGCCAAAATAGGGTCAGAAGTATTTAAAATATCTCTAACTCGCTGCAGGTTTTGTACCGTTACCAAGGTCTCGGAGGAAGCGGAAGAAGGTGTCCGATAGCTCGAATTCCCAGACCTCCTAGTTGGTCTTGCTCGTCCCCTACATGGGTCAGCGTAACTAGGCGAATTAATCGATGGACGCCCACCGCTTCATACTCGGTATTTGGTGCTTGACCGCTTGTACCATCTCCATCATTATGTGGTGGCGAGGCAACATATAGAGGACCGTACACTACATTTTGATCTGTATCTCCGATCGCATTGACCTCGTGCTTCCAGCAGTGATCCTCCGATGAGCTTTTGTCGTGATCGATGGGGAGCCTTTCAGAGATTCTGCGAGAAGCTTCCATGATGGAGAGTGGTCGTGTCGCATTTCCGAGGTCTTCGTAATGGTCTCAACTCGATCCGCGGATTGCCGATCGTATGCCGAGCCTTATCATCCCCACTTGGTTTATGACCAGTGGGGGTTTCATCGACACCGTCACCAAATATCGGTTGGCTCCTGGAATTGCCAGAAGCCGTCGGTGAGTACCTGTCAACCATGATCGCATCAAGAGTATATTGATCCTCGAGTTGCGGTGTTGAATTTTCGTCACCTTTTTGTCTGGTCGAAAAGTCCGGCTTGCAGAGGTTTTGGGTGTTCGAACGGTGGAGCACTTCCTTTGAAACCGCCAATGATTGTAGCGGTGCATCCTCATTCATCCGGTCGACCTCGCTGATATCTGCGATGAGTGAACCGACGGAGGAGGAGAATGATGAAGAGACTCCGTTTTCCTGCATGGCGTGGATGCATGCGTGCATGTCGAGGTTGGAGTAGTCTGCCAGGTCGAACCAGTTTTTCTCGTCCCAACTTCCTGCCATAACCGCATGAGCGATTACAAATGGGAAATGGACAAGGATTTGATGAGCAAAGAACTTCTTCCAAAATTCCACGCCTTGAACCCCACGGACAGCGCCATCTGTCGACGATCAAGACGTCGATCTTACGAAATGAATAGGAGAGAATAACGTGAAAATTCTGGGGAGAGAATGAGACTGCTCTTTTATTAATATGAACTGGAATTTACAGGGGATGCCTTATGACTAGGTGATGGACTAATCCTATTTACACTGAGAACACTGCTTGCTATACTACAATGTCAGACTTAAAACACAAATCTGATGTCTATGCTTTAGTCCGATGTGACCTCCCTCTGCTCCGTCCATGCTCCATCTTTAAATAGCTCTTGAAGAGATAGCAGTTACTTCTGGAGAAGACGTCTGTTGTGAAGCGTCGCGACTGGTCGGAGCGAGATGATGGTTGATGGAGTATCAATCGTTCAGCGGTTGTATGCTTGTGAGATACTTAATCGCATGGTGGTTGTTCATTAGTGTCTCAGGACAAGAAACTTCATGTGGTATGGAATATATGCACGTGTTCCATTCATCACACGGTAGAGAATATACATGGAATCAATTCCAAACATCAGTTCATACCTTTTACGAGCAGTTCCCTGATCGGAAGCTAGACACAAGACCTTGTCCGACCAGGGTACCCATTGTGTAAGCTTTGGAATCCTTACGACCAGTATGGTTGTGAACCTCAGGGGTTACGACCATGAAGACGTATGGTCTTTATGTATTAAAAATAATACATAGAGGTTTTAATCCTCGTCAGTAATATGGTTATTTCTTGCTAATTTTGGTATTATCAATTAATTGCAATATTGTTAGTATTGCATATGGATATGCTCTCTGATATGATATGCAGTGGTAAAACTCGCATGTGTTCTAGCCTCCTTAAACGTTCCTTAGTCGCATATTATTCACTTAGATTGCTTTGCATATGTGTTCTTGCATCTTCTATGGTAAATATAATGTGTAGTGTAAATCTTTTCAAATTCCAATGGTATACCATTTGGACTTAACATAATTAGGCTCAACATTGAGATACTTTAGCACTTATGGTATTATTTATTTAAGAGCATTCCTGTATTTGCTGAAGGTATGGCCATTTTAATTACTCTTCTGTTTTGTTTTTAGTACTCTAAACGGTATGTCCAAGTTCTTAGGTAGCCTTATTATGATTATTTGATCTGATACTAACTGTAGTTCTTCCTAGATTCCAGAAGTACCGAGAAATACAATTCTTATGTTGATACAAAAGATGGATATTCATACCTCTACCTAGCTGATTGGAGGCGGGTTGCCATATTACCATATTAGCCTTCAAGAACAGCAGTTCAAATGCATGTATCACTCTCTTTTGCCAATTTGCACTCTCTTTTGCAGTGACAATCAACTTACATTAACTGAAAGAGACAATGTGATGCCAAGGTAATGTCAATCTCTGCTAGGTAAGCATTGCACATCCATGCTGTGACATGTATTACACATTGCAAAATTATTGTGGTATATCTTTTGTCAAATCATTTGATGTTAAAGCATGTAAGTTTTACTTATATGATGTCATTTTTAAGCCAGATTCTTCGGACTGGGAGTTATGTAGTACTATCTTAAAGTATTATTTTCCAACTAAGGTTTAAGAGAGTATTTATGTCTTCTCTTTCATTGCAGAGCAAGCAAAATGATTTCTAGGATGACGATTTGTAGCCACCAAGCAAACGCTCCTCTTGCACAAGGTTTGCTCATTTATGTAATGTTCAAACTCACCGTGGTTGAGTAGGAATACATTATGTTGGTACTGTTTGCAATTATCGATGTTTACTATTGGTTGTGCCAATCTTCGACATGTCTTTCATTATAAAACAAAAACTTTGGTCCATAATGACAATGTGCAACATGGAAAGAAAAATTCACTGCATACAAGGTTAGTTCACTTCTACTATTTGAAACTCATGAACATGGCTGCACATCAAAATAATATAATACGTTGCTCCTTTTAGTTTTGTTGCTTTAATATTGTGATTTTGTTTCTTCCTAATGGTGCATTAATGGACTCCAATTTTTCATTATAGGTTGATAAGATAAATGGATGATGCTATGGATGATATGTTGAATGCAAGGTGGAGAATGGTGACATAGATGATGATCTTCATTACGCTTAGATTCCATTTTGTTAGGAAATGATGTTCAACTAAAATATTTATATCATGTCTTATGTGGATGGGTTTCTATGTAATGCAACGATTTGTTTTTAACATATGAGTGTTCTTTTAACCATGCTATGATTGATAATGATTTTTTTACTTTGACTTCTACACACTTATAATCGCTGCAAGAACCTAATTATATCCGCTGCCAAAATAGCAAAAGTCATTTGTATGGCAAGTACCAACGCTTCTATGTGTTGTGGCAATATAATTATATCTATTGTCAAAATAGTAAAAGTCATCCATACATGGTAAGTATCAACACATACAAGTGTAGTTACACCCGACTATATCTCACTTTAACACTTTATATATATATATATATATATATATATATATATATATATATATATATATATATATATATATATATATATATATATATATATATATATATGTATGTATGTATGTATGTATGTATGTATGTATTAGAGGAAATTGCACTTAGCCCTGTGTACATCGTTGTTAGTTTCATAAAACCACGAGTTTAGTCAAAACATTCACTTAACCGCAGTTCTTTGACTCATTGCGCTTTGCCCCAACTCGTTGGCATGGCTCGAGTCCGAGGTTCTTCTCGACCGAGTTTACCTGCATGGGGACAAATGCACTCACTGTGTCAATCAATGATGCAGAGGTTATAGCACAAGGAGAACTTAGAGATGATGACATAGGAGACATGCAGTTTTGGGATGACAGAGAGTATGACATAGAAGATGCCAAGAGGTTGCGCAAAACACATCAATGAGTCAAAGAGCCGTGGTTAAGTGAAAGTTTTGGCTAAACTGCGGTTTTATGAAACTAACGACGATGTACCGGGCTAAGTGCAATTTCTCTATATATAATCAACACTTGTTTATCTGTTGTAATAGACTCGCAACGGTCTCAATGGTGACACATAGTAAATACGTTGGTATCGACCGTACCAACACTTATTTGATTTTTTTACCAACGCATATATGTATTTTTAAAAAGGTGTTCATCTTGTAGTGTCCCTATACTTATTTTCTGACTTCGCCACTGTTTCTAAATATATGTAGATAATCTAAAAAAATCATGGGTATAGGGGTAAACAACAATAACACTGTTCTCCTTTCGCTGACTTGACGGGTTTCTCTACGGCATGCGTTTCATCCACAGACGTACATCGGCACATTCGAAGGAAAGGAATCGATCAACCAGCAACAACGCAACCGCCATAGTCAATCATCTCTCATCAAGAAATCAAGCAGTTCCTCCATGGACTGCATCATCGCTTCAGAGCCCTCGTTCTTCACCGTCCCCGCCGGCCGAGGCATCTGCTCTCGCCTCCATTCCCGTCCACCGCTCGCAGCCGCCGACGAGTCCTCCTTCGCCGTGAGGCTCTGCACGACGGACTTGAAGTCCCCGGCGTTGGTCTGGACGTACTGCGTCACAATGTGCTTCACTATGACACACCTGCTAGTAGCCTGCTCCATTGCACGAGACCTTTTTCTTCTCCCGTTTATCAGATTATAGATACGTACTTACTTTTTGACAGTTTTAATGGCTGTATATATAGTGAGGAGCAGTTGGTGGCACCTGCGTGAGACAAGTACGAGGGGAGAGCTGGTTTGACATGGTCGCGAACGCCAGGAGAGCTGACCAGTCCAGTTTGGGCTCAGTGATGGCGAATTGGATCGGTAGAAGCAAAGTAAACTTTTACGTGTGACGTGTGGGTGTGGACCGGGCTGTGGAGATTCGCTCGGCGCATGTGTGAATGTGTGTGATGTGGTCAAAGTAGGCCACGGTTCTCTTTCATCTTGGCAATCCTTGTGTAGCCGAAATACTTTTTATTTGGTCCTTTCTAAAGCATCAAATGTCAAGTTAAAAGGTTAATTACACATGCGCATGCAGGCGACAGAGATACTCCCTCTGGTCACACAGACAAGTATTGTTTGGATATCGACGCAGCCCAGAACATAATTTTAACTACTAATTTCTATCATAACTAACAAGGTTACCCGCGCCCTTGCACGGACATCATCATTATAGATTGATAAAGTGTAGTTAATTATGTATAAATATTACTAATTTCGAATCACACTAATGTAGATGTATTACATACATTTGTTTTCTATTTAGCCCTAGATGGCTTCTCTATATGTGTTTCGTATTGTCCATACAATTGGAAATCAAGCATAAAGACAATATTTTTCCATACAAATTACTTTTCTTGATGATTGAGCGATAGCTTAGTGGTGGAGACGGGGGGAATGTCCCACCCGCCTGGGTTCGATCTCCGGATCGACCTAGCGCGTCTCATTGTGCAAGCACCCATCTTTCAGTGACACCTTAGAGCCTCCAATCAGGGGCGGATCAAGAACGAAAATGATCGGGTGTCCAGTGTCCTTCATTTGGGCTAAAGGGTGTCCAGTGCTATTCATACATAGGATATATCTATACAAAATGATTTTAGACCCGGTGTCCGTGCACCCTGGTGACCCTTCCTGTATCCGCCCCTACCTCCAATATTCCTTGCATGTGTAGGGAACACACAGAAACGTGTTCCTGGGTGCTTGTGGTCTTAGTTATGTGTGAGTGTGGTGTGCATCTGCCTTTTGCCCTCTTAAAAAATTATTTTCTTTGTTTCTAATTTTGTTTTCGTTACAAAAACTCTTCCTTATTTGCGCTTAGAAAGACGGTCGAGTGAGACGTACGTGGTTCGGGGTTTCCTTTTTTTGTGTTCACGTGTGTTCTATTTAGGTTAAGCCCTATTTTTTACTTTAGTTTCCTTCTTATCTTTTAATCTTAAAACACATCCATTATCTCTTATCTTTTAGTTTAAATAGGTTGCCTAATAACATCTAGTGGTTGTAATTTTTAATCATAAGTTGGGTCCACTTGGCCAGATTTCTTTTTCTTTTTAGAATTTCTAGCATGTATTTATTTTTCTTGTAGCATCCAGTGGTTATGACCTATCAATCACAATTAGGGTTCACCAAACAAAGGCCCAATATTTTTCATTTTTGTGAGAATTTTTAGGTTATTTATCTTTTTCTTAGCAATTGTGAACCACCACATCGATTTTTAATATATACCCCCTCTGTTATTTTTTAAGTGACACCCTAGAATCTGTGCCGTCAAATTCTAAAGTTTGACCACTAATATATTTAAAAATATTTAGATTGGCTACATTAAAACTATATCATTATATTTGTCGTTAAAAATACTTAGTATATAATAACATGAAGTTACAAAAAGTAAGGTCGAGTCACATTTCATAGACCGTGAAAAGTCAAAAACGTCACTTAAAAGAATGGAGGGAGTACTTGATTTGAGTCGTTATAACTTGGGTCCACAAAATAGATAAATAGATTTTTCTAGTTAACATAGGAGCTTCCTCGGAGTGTCTTATAAGTATAAGTTTAATTTTTTGGTATTTTTAAAATTTAGGTTTCAAATTTGTTTACAAATCAAATATCTAATCATCCTTTAATTTTTATTCCAAATTTACATGTTTTTGGATTGTACTTGTTGTGGATTTCTTTTTGGTTTTAAGCTGGAATTCATGTCAAAATCCCTTTTCTATTATATTTCATTTAGGAAAAAGTCCGGTTTACTCCTCAAACTATCGTAAAAGTCCGTTTACCCTCTGAACTATAAAACCGGTTATTTAACCCCCTAAATTTGCAAAAAAAAAAAAAACAGGTCAATTAACCCCTCACAGCGGTTTGGAGCGGTGGTTTTGCTTACGTGGCATGGTTTTACCCACGTGGCACCCACATCACCCGTCTTGTTCCTGTCTTTCTTTATCTTCTCTCTCCTCCCATCTTCTTCACCGTGCCTCCTCGTCTCCCTCACGCCCCCTCCTCCCCCGCCGATGGCGTCCCCACCCCAACCGACAACGTCGCGGCCGCAGCGCACGCCCGAGCGCCTCCTCCTCGCCCTGCGCGACACCGCCGAGCGCCTCCTCATCGACCTCCTCTCCCTCCCAAACCCGCCCGTTGCATCCCCCTCCCCGTTGGCCTTCCCCACCAGTAGATGGCCAAGCCAGCCAGGCGACGCGTAGAGGCGACGGTAGTGGCCAGGCCATGAGCTAGGCAGCGCAGAGGGAGACGCGACCAGAGGAGCCAGGCGGGCCAAGGGGGCCAAGGAGCCAGCGAGGCGACACTGGCGGCGAGCTGGGCCGAGCCACCGGCACAGAGGGAGGCCGAGCGGTGGGTGTCCCAGGACTCAAGGAAGCCTCCCCCACCTCCCTTCTTCTTCTCCACCACCATGGAGGTCCCTCGCCGCCGGACTTCTTCTATGCCCCCGGCCGCCGCCTTCCCGCCACCATGGCTGCCCCTAAGCTTCCCTGACCTCCCCTCCAGCTTCCCCACCCCTGAGCGCAACCGGTGCGCACACCTCCCTCCTCCCTGCACTTCTCCTTTCTTCCCCAATCCCATTTCTTCTCCACGGGCAAGTGGGCGAACCGGGGTCGGGCTGAGCCGTGCACACGCACGGGTTGGAGGCGGCCGAGGAGGCGACGCCGGGGTGCAACATGGTAGGACCAAGCCTACGGGAGAAACCAGGAGGAGGAGGAGCTGGAGGGGGAGGCCAGGGGAAGGACGGAGGTGGCGGCGGCGCTAGGAGCCGAAGGTCGGTCGCGAGCCAACCGCAGGAGGGGTCAGTGTGGAGCACCGAGGCGGCAGGGAGGCCGCGGCCGGCGCCGGCCGAGGCAAGTAGGCGGAACCTAGAAGAACCGTGGAGAAGATAGGAGATTGGGAAGAAAGGAGAAGTTAGGGAGATGGAGCCTCCCCAAGCCACCCAGTGCATGTGGGCTCAGTCCACGCACTGTGGCCGCGAGCCAAGTTACTATCCAGTGGGACCCACTGTTGACTGGGATAAATGAGAGGCCATGTGTGAAAAACCACCGCCACATCAAAAAACCACCATTTGAAACCGCTTGGGGTTAAATAACCGTATTTGACAAGTTTAGGGGGGGTTAAATGACCGTATTTGACAAGTTTAGGGGGTTAAATAACCGGTTTTGTAGTTCAGGGGGGAAACCAGACTTTTTCGATAGTTCGAGGGAGTAAACCGGACCTTTTCATTTTATTTATTATTCCTAGGGGTGGGCAGTCGGTTTATACGATAAATTCAGTTCGGTTTATCCAGTAAAAAATATTTCGATTTTTTAAAGGTCACTACCGAATTAACCAGGGTAAAATAAAAAATCGTACATAATTAACCAAAATAATTTGGTTTGGTTAATTTGGTGTTTCGGTGTATCAAATTGTAGCTCATCAACACTCAGATTTAGATTCACACACATGAACACTCGCGACCTCAATCCCAAACAATCTATTATTTCTCTCGATTTCTAAAGAGATCATCAAGAATACCAAACATAACCAAAGAACAAAACCATCATCTAAATTAGAAAAAGAAAATAAAGGAAGAATGAAGCGTCGCGATGGTCGGAGCGAGATGACGGTTGATGGAGTATCAACCGTTCAGCAGTGGTATGCTTGTGAGATACTTAACCGCATGGTGGTTGCTCATCAGTGTCTCAGGACAAGAAACGTCGTGTGGTATGGAATATACGCACATGTTCCATTCATCACACGGTAGAGAATATACCTGAAATCAATTCCAAACATCAGTTTATACCTTTTACGAGCAGTTCCCTGGTCGGAAGCTAGACACAGGACCTTGTCCGACCAGGGTACCCATTGTGTAACCTCTGGAATCCTTACGACCAGTAAGGTCGTGAACCTCAGGGGTTACGACCATGAAGACGTATGGTCTTTATGTATTAAAAATAATACATAGAGGTTTTAATCCTCGTCAGCTAGCCCCCGAACTTTAAATGAATAGGTCATGTGAACACCTCTCTTCCGATGAAGTCGTATCGGGCAAACACTCATTAAATGCGATGACATTTGAAGCGGTCTATATTCACTTTAAAGTTGAGAACTTGCCTTGGGAATCGAAGAGTTTTGTGTCCGTTGGAGAAAAGATTTTTGTTCGTTGGATTTTTGGGTAACTCCCGATTGTAGTTAAGAGTTTCTGAAGCTATAAAAACCCCTTTGTAGACTTCAGGTTTTTACACTTCCTACTTTTCCTCTTCATCTCCTAAGTAGAAAAATTGCCTCCGACCTCTTATTCTTCAACCCTCCTCTCTTTTCTCGTTCAAAAACCCGACCATGTCGGACCAAATTACTAACTGGTCGGCTTCCGATTTGAGCGAGAAGAAACTTGAGAGCTTGGAGAAGATCGGGTTGCTTCCGGACAAGAATCGATTTCTTGGAGGTCCGTGGAAAACATTCTCAGAGCAACGAAGATGGGGAAATTCTGTTTTCCTCGCATATGTTGAATGCAGATTCAGATTGCCAATTCAACCATTCCTTCCTATAGTTTTGGAGTATTATGGAGTTGAATTGGTAAATCTTGCTCCCAATGCTATCGCTAATCTCAGCATCTTCATCTATCTCTACGAAGTATACTTGGGGATTCCCGCAGATTTGGATCTGTTCAAGTACTAATACAGGATGACGAAGTCTGGGAAGACGATCGGGACGCCTGGAGAGTGCACCTTGCGCCTCCATGACGGAAAAGCTGATGAGTACATCCTTATGTACTCAAAATCTTCGTGGTCATCATGGAAGAAAAGTTGGTTCTATATGACGGCCACGAAGAAAGATAGCCTTTATTATTCTGGTAAGAAGGCGGTCGAGAATCCGAGATGGCGCTCCTCCACGGAGGAGGGAAAAATAGAAAGATGGGTTGAAGCCATCAAGCTTCTTAGTGTCATGGGTCTAACATCCTGACACGTAGTGAAGGATTTTTCATGCGTCAGATTAGTCCTTTGAAGGCCCGAGCATACCCGATGCTCTGGTATATTGGTCGTGATGATTCGACCAAAGATTCCAAAGAGGGTAAGCTCTGAGTTATTTTGACCAGTTTGTCTATATTAGTTGATTACTTCGATCCTTAAGTCTCTTATTTACCTTTACAACTTTATCTTCGCGACGATTAGAAGCCGGATCAAAATGATCATCGGGAGAGCTCGCGACAAGGCTAGTTTCCTCGGATCTTAGCGGTCGTTTCCGTTGAAGAGAGGGTCGAGAGACTTAGAGTAAGACTATCAACTATGCTTTTTCTTTTGTCGACATACTTTTTCGATCGGTATATCATAAATCCTCTTTGATGTATAGTCGGTTGGGTTGAGGATCAATGAGGCCACCAAAGTCGTGAGTCGATTGATGATCCGACCATCCCTACGACCACACAGGATGTCAGCCTTTCAGAGGTAGGTAATCGAACATAAATGTATGTTTTTTATGAATGATTTTCATCGCCTAATTATCTTTAATGGTTTATTTAGGCGGTTGTCGTACACTCCAGTAAGGTCGCTAAGGACTTGCCAGTCGCTACTGAAGCTACTGTTTTGGAGGTCAACGAATCTACACCCACTGACCTGGCGACCAGAGACCTTATCCTTGACCAACTGGTCGAGGATATTACTTCTGATTTTCAATCAGTGGATGTGAAGGATCTAATCAACCCTACCGGTTCAGAACCGGTGAAATTGGTTGAGAAGAAGAGGAAAGCCAGCGCAAAGAATTTTACTCCGATGCGTTACAAGGTTAAACTCAAAAAATCGACCATATATATCCAAATGAAGAAGTCATGTAAATATATACCTTGAATATTTTTTGATATGTTGGAACCTTAACCTTCCTTACTTTCTTCTTTTGTAGATCTTCTGGTGTTCCAGTCGTCTCCGACCAGAACACTTCTCAGGAAAAGGTTCCTAGGGAAGAGGTGGTCGTGGAGGTTCCTGACCAGGATGCTCCTCTAGCTAAGGCTATGAGAGGATGAAGTGGTTGAAGAAGCCCCAGAGCGGTGTCGCGCAGACATCCCTCGGGATCCACTAGTGATTCTTACTCGTCTCGGAGGTAGTCATAACGGAGATCCCCAACAGTTCCACCTCCTTGGAAATACTCCTCGATAACAAGTTCCCTTTTCCTCCCTAATTTATCGAGGAGAAGGAACTTGGCGAGGCCTCGAGAAATATATCTGACCGTCAAGCCTAGATGAGTCCGGCATATGATTTTTGCCGAATATAATGGCGTGGCAATTCGGGTGAGTGTTTTATGACCATGTTCATAAATCTTTCCCTTAAAGTTTCTTTGAAAACTTATCAAAGAAAGGACTTATTTTTGTAGCATATGGTCTAAAACTACTGGCTGTGGCCGGAGAGCTAACCCAACGAATAAAAACTACTGGAGCAAAAATATTCCGAATCGAGAAGTTAAGAACCTTTCTCTTTTAACTTGACTTCTTACATTTTATCATCATGTTCCTCTTTCGTGAATCAATCTTCTCTCTTTTCATATTTGAGAGACTTGGAGAGAAATTAAAGAAGAGGTCGTGGCTGGGCGTGAAGCCATGATAATAAAACTTAAAGAAGAATCCATCGAGTAAAGACTGGCCGATCGCGCATGCGATGACCAGCAAAAGGAGGTTTTTGACTCTTGCGAGCAGAAAATCAAAGGTAACTAGTTATATACTTGACTAGTATTCCATGACTCCAATTTAAAGTGTATGTTAACTTCTTTTTATCCACTCAATGCGAGAAAAACTCAAGCATTTGAGCGAGCTAAAAAGCTCTCGAGTTTGAGCGTGGCCAAGGGGCAACCCTTGTGTATAGCCTTGATGAAAAAATCTTGGCTCTTAACAAAATGATCTTTGATACGGGATCAGGATCAAGCTTGCCTACTTTAGGAGATCCAACGGAAAAGATGAACTATTTTGGCCAACACGGAAGATCTCAAAGGCTGCGCCAAAACTATGAGGGAAAACCATGCCCGGCACAATGAGAGAAGCCATCGCGGTTGAGTGAGCGTTGCCTTAGCTAAACTAAAGGCTTAGCCCCTCTGTCCGTCTTGGAGCTGTTGAAGAAGACTTCGTTCGCCTCCAAAGATGAAGCAACCAAACTTTTAGAGGAAGTAAATTCTCACGGAGAGAAAGTTAAGTAAGGAAATGGAAGTCGGATCTCCATCACGCAGCGACTAGTCCGGGTGGTTCTAACAAGTAGATGAATGTAATATTTAGACTCAGTAAATGAAACTTACCTTTTATCATCAACAAAGTTCTTGTTTCGCCTTATCATCGTTATTAAATACTCATATATTTCCTAATCCCGATCGCCTATATTAGTAGATGAACTTTTATTGAAGAAGTAGAGACCAAGAAACTAAGTAATAACTACGACTATGGTATATGTGTTGATAATGTTTGTAAAAATGATCTAGTGTGCACTAGGAAATCATGTGGTCGTAACTACTTTATGATTTCGGCTAGTCTAGATCTTGTCCATTATCTGATCACCTGTGAGATACCACATATAGTCGAAGATATAACAAGACTTGCTTCGATGATAAGAAAGTGCATGCAAAAATGTATGCAAAGAAAAAAGGAAGCGATAAGTATCTTTTGTTTATATAAATTATTCAAATCTAGTTAAATGAATTCCAAGATTTGAATATTTGTAAAATATTTCGCAAATGTGCTCATGCTCAAGTCCGTGTCGGCAATGAGGATCGTAGGAAAAAGACAGCCGCTGAGAGCTCTTTCCAGTGGGTAGGACCACGTGCAAGTAGAGGAGAGACTTCGACTAGGAGGCTTTAGTGTCCCACCAGATGCAAAACAAGAGTAGAATAGAATGTTGAAATAAAGAAAGTTAATCTTCAATTCTCGAGGAATAACAAAAACCATATAAATTATTCCTCGTGTTGTGCTCCGCTTACTCGCATGTTTCTTTGAGGAAAGAGTATGTGATCGATGCGTGGGAATCAATGAAGCAATGATCACGACTAAGACCGGTTTGGCATTTGGACAATTAAGTCATAACTAATGAGTAATGGAGATCCTCTTAGTTTTTGGTGTAGGGATATCGAAGAGAATGAGTGTCTTCTCCGATCAACGCCAACAATAATGATATGTGACCATTAGCAACGAATAATAATTATAAACAACCATACTTATCTTGAAAAGGAAATGCATCTTTATTGAAATATGAAATGAAATGAAATGAATAAAAGAAATTATACAAATAATTTACGCAATTGATCAATATTTCAAGAATTAGACAAGATTTGCCCGACATACATAGCTAATCGCACCAACTCCGGTCGGGTGACTTCGACCAAAGTGTATGGACCTTCCCACTTGGGTGAAAGTTTGGCGCGACTCGCAGCTCTCAATTTTCTCGAGAACCGTATCACCTCGAGTGAAATTTGCGAGGTTACACTTACATTTGTGGTACCTCGCGCATGGCTTATTGGTAGATTCTTGATCGTATCAAGGTTTGATTCCGCCGCTTCTTCATTGAAATTGATGTCACCAAGTAAATGCGTTCATCTTGATCATTTTCGTTAACACAATCCGTCAGAGCAAAACCCATTTTTAGTTCCGGAGGAAGCATGACTTCACCCCATAAAAAAAAAATGGTGTTTCACCTGGTCGCACGACTAGTCGTGGCACGTAATGACCCATAATCTGAAGGAAGTTCTTGAACCCAAGCCCTTGGCCAGTGTAATTAGCGATCAAAAACTGCGCCGCTTGACTCCTTGCATTATGATACCATTAACGTGTTTCAATCTTTCCATTGCTCCGCTGAACGAGACAACGTAAGTAAATGTATCTTGATACCTAGGTAGTCCGCGAATTCCGAAAATTACCGCTTGAGAACCGATACCGTTATTCGTGATTATACGATCAAGCACACCAAATCGTAGGATCACGCTTTTGAGAAACCTCTTTGGCAGCCTCGGCTGTAGTTTTGACAATCGCTCGGCTTCGATCCATTTAGTGAACATGTCAATCATGATGAAAAGGAACTCAAATCCCGGTTGCTCTTGGGAAATGTCCTGAATGTTTAGTCCTGTGCTGCAAAAGGCTAAGAAAGAGAAATTATTTGCAAAGCTTGGGACGATCGATGTACTTGTTTCGCCATGAAATCGACATTGTACGCGACTTCGTCACGAACTCTTTTGCATCATGAAGGGCGCTTGACTAGTAGTATCCTTGTCTCAAGGCTTTACCGACCAGATGCTCAGAGGAATGATGTGCTCCATGAGCACTCCTCCATGAATTTCTTGTTAGCAACTTAATGCTATCCGGTTGAGATATGCATCTCATCAACACTCCGTGAGATCCTCCCTTATACAAGGTACGCTCAATAAGAATGTATGATTTGGCTTTTCATGCTATACGATCGCCTCTACATCATCTTCTCGGAATGAGGTCATCTTTGAAGATAATTGTAGATCGATGTCATCCAATCTCATCTGTGATCGTGATGGCGCCAACCATCATCGACTGCGGAGCATCCATATTTGCGTAATCGAGGTGTGCACCTCCTTGCGAACATCTATGTCCTCGGAAGGCTCAACTACCGAGGGTGAATCGGAGTTTGCTCGAGAAAAACTCCCGCGAGACAGGATGTCCCGGTAGAAGCCATCCGTGCCAACTGGTCTGCTAGAAAGTTTTCCTTTCTAGGAATATGTTGGATCTGAAAACCGAAGAAATACTTCATATTCTGCCATATTGTTAGTAGCAGAAAAGTTTAACTGAATGACGTATTTTATTTGTTCGCCAGTAGGGGAAATCAAGACAACCCTAGCCTCCGAGCCTTGGAGCATCAAGGAACCATCAAAGTACATTGTCCACTCGTCGTGGTGTTCGTACTTGGGCCCTTGGGTGGGTTCAGGGTTTGTCCATTCGGCAATGAATTCTGCTATTGCCTGGGACTTGATGGCTGTTCATGGGATGAAATGGAGGTCAACCGCCCATTTTGCTATTCGTCCTGATGACTCCCTGTTTCTTAGGACTTGACCAAGGGGATACCAGTTGGTAATGACCACTTATGGGCCTAAAAATAATGCCTTAGTTTCCTTGAAGCCATAAGGAGACCATAGAGCAATTTTTGTAGCTGTGGATATCTTTCCTTTGGTCCATGTAAAACTTCACTTACGTAATATATCGACCGTTGGACATTGTCACGTTCTACGACTAGCACACCACTGACTGTTTGTGGCGTTGCAGCCACGTAAATCAGCAATGTCTCTCCGATCTTGGAGAAACTAAGATTGGGGACTCGTGAAGGCACCGTTTAAGTTCTTGGCGTTGCTTGCCTCTTTAGTCCATTCGAAACTTCCATGTTTCGGAGCTTAAAGAAAGGTAGTCCTTTTTCACCTAACCGCGCTATGAAACGACTTAGCACTGCCATACACCGGTTAGCTTAAACGAACTTCCTTCTTTGTGGTGGGCGCATCGATCGATGGCCGTGATTTTGCTTGGGTTTTCTTCAATGCCCTAGCGAAACCAGAACCCAAGCTTTCGGGAAAAACTCGAACACACATTTCTCTGGATTTAACTTAAGGTTATGGCGTCTTAAGTTATTGAAAGTCTCTTATAAATATGGAATGTGTTCGCGGTGTTGATGCTTTTACGACCAAATCATCAACGTAGACTTCTAGATTCCGACCTATCTCTGAACCAAAGGTTTTTGCATCAACTTTTGGAATGTTGCACGGCATTTTGAGACCAAATGACATCTTTACAAAAAAGTAAGTGCCATATGGAGTGATGAAGGAAGTTTTCTCTTCATCTTCTTTACTCATATTAATCTGATGGTACCTTGAGTAGGCATCTAAAAAACTTAACAACTCACACCCGGAACTAGAGTCTACAAGTTGATTAATGTGAGGAAGGGAAAAGTCATCCTTCGGACAAGCTTTATTAAGATCTGTAAAGTCGATTCACATTCGCCATTTTCCATTGGCTTTTCTAACCATTATAGGATTGGCGAGCCACTCTGGGTGGTCGACCTCACGAATGAACCCAACTTTGAGAAGCTTGTCAATCTCCGACTGGATTGTTTCTTTCCGATCAGTTGCGAAACGCCTCAACTTCTGATTGACCGGTTTTTTGTTAGGTTGCAAGGCTAGCCTATGCTCGATCACCTCCCTGGGGACTCCGGGCATATCGGACGCCTGCCAAGCGAATACATCCTTGTTTGCTCGGAGGAAGGAGACGAGCAACTCTTCCTATTTAAGGTTGAGTCCCATTCTGACTAGTATCTTCGCGCCCTCTAGAGATGCACTTTCATCGAGTTGTACCTCCTTTGTTTGGTCAGAAGGTTTTGGTGCCATCTTTGGCCTCGAGTGCTTGACCTGCATGGTAGTGATGTTAGTTTCTCACGGTGGAAGTTCGTCGACCGATTCCAAGCATTCGATCACATCGTAAGCTATTTTTGATCGCATCGAATCGTGATGACACCATTTAGTCGGCATTTTCAAACTCGATAACCATAATGCGTGGCTATCGGGAATTTTGCTAAGGCCGAGCGACCAAGGATTTCATTATATGCAATTTGAAATTCACCACATCAAATGAAATCTTTTCTGTCCGGAAGTTGTCGGGCCTTTCGAACGTAACCAGTACGGACAAGTCCCTATTGGCTTGGCGGTAGATCCAGGAACTATACCATAGAAGGCATATTTCACAGGTTTTACCTTGGATTTGGGAATCTGCATGTCTTCCAATGCGCTCGCAAATAAAATATTTAAAGAAGTACCTCTATCTATCAAGACCCGATTAACCTTGCAGTTATTAATAGTAGGTTCAACGACAATAGGGAACCTACCTGGTCAAGTCGAAGGGATGGGGCAATCTTCTTTACTGAAGGAGATTATCGTCTCCGACCACCTTGAAGGTTTAGCGGTGATCGAAGGTTCGGTAAGGTTGACTTCCCGCTCCATGGCCTTCAGATGACGTCTGGACTCGTACGAAGAAGATCCACTGAAGATCACGTCGACAGTGTGCTGAGGTTCTTGGTACTCTATTTCTTCGTCACCGTGTTTGTCCTTCTTGGAGCTTGTCTCCCTGAATTCTTGTATTGAGGGGGAGTAGACCTTTACCTGCATAATAATCTTTCAGCTTCTTTTGCCCGGCACAGCAGTTACGCAAGTCATGTCCTGCTTGCTGGTGAAGCGGACACCACTTCTTATTTTTCTTGTATTCATTGATCGGGGCTTTAGCCTTGCCACGACCAGCATAATCTTTCCTTCCCTTGGTGAATTTTTTAGGAACCGCAAGAACCTCCTTATCGTCGGGTTTGCGGTGTCTCTTTTTCTTGAGAGCCTTCCTTTGCTTCTTTTCTGACTTATCTAAGCCAGATTGGGGGATTTTATCTTTTCGATCAATGGCCTCGTTCCACTCAACCGCTTCGCTGGCGATCGCGTACTTGTCGGCCATATCGAAAAGCTCGATGGTTGTTCATGGCGGATGTATGGCTAAATCCTCCGTAAACCTTCGATTTCTTAATCCTACTTTGAAGGCTTGAATGACAGAAGATTCTGCAACCTCTGGTATTGAATTATGAACCTGACTAAATCTTTTGATATACTGCCGGAGAGTCTCATTGGATTTTTGCGGATTCGGTGGAGATCGTCCTCCTTTCTAGGGCGGTCGTACGTACCCTGAAAATTTGCAATCAGAAGGTCGCAAAGTTGCTCCCAAGTTTACACTGATCCGACCGGTAGGTTGAGTAACCACACCCGAGCTGATCCTTCTAATACCGTTGGAAGATAGTTAGCCATTACATTTTCATCACCACTAGCGGCTCTGATGGCGGTGGTGTATATATAGAGAAATTCCAAAGGATTTTGAGTCCCATTGAACTTATCCAAATTGGCCGGTCGGAACCTATTTGGCCAACGCACAGACTGAAGCCCTGCAGAGAAGGCTCGACAACCTGTGATAGTTTCATGGCGCCTTCTTTGGAAAGGTGCCGGATTATAATCAGTTGGAGACCGGTTTCTTAGATTAGATTGCCGGTGTTCCGGTGTTCCGATTCGGTCGTGGACGTTGATAGGACGCCTCCGACCACTTGTTTGATTCAGATGATGTCGAAGATCATCAGGTCCTAGCGATTGCTTCTCTTGACGAAGTGAGGGTGAGGATTCTTGGAATAGTCTTCTTCCCTCATGACTTTTTGGTCGAAATCGTCGAGGTGGTCTTGGTATCAACTAGTCTTCAACACGACCATGCTGGCCTCTGCCGCGGGAAGAATGCAGGGATGAAGTCATGGTCTGACTTTGCGAATACCTTCGTTCCTGATATGCTTTCATGCGCTGCATAGTCTGTTGGATAATTTCTGATACCTGACCTATAAGTTGGACAAAACCTGGAGTCTCTGCCAAAATAGGGTCAGAAGTATTTAAAATATCTCTAACTCGCTGCAGGTTTTGTACCGTTACCAAAGGTCTCAGAGGAAGCCAGAAGAAGGTGTCTGATAGCCTGAATTCCCCCCGACCTCCTAGTTGGTCTTGCCTGGTCCCCTACATGGGCTGGGGCAGAACTAGGCGAATTAACTGATGGACGTCCACCAGTTCTGTTACCTCTGGTATTTGGTGCTTGACCGCTTGTACCATCTCCATCATTATGTGGTGGCGAGGCAACATATAGAGGACCGTACACTACATTTTGATCTGTATCTCCGATCGCATTGACCTCGTGCTTCCAGCAGTGATCCTCCGATGAGCTTTTGTCGTAATCGATGGGGAGCCTTTCAGAGATTCTGCGAGAAGCTTCCATGATGGAGAGTGGTCGGTAATCAGTACTTCCTGAGGTCTTCGTAATGGTCTCAACCTGATCCGGCGGATTGCCGATCGTATGCCGAGCCTTATCATCCCCACTTGGTTTATGACCAGTGGGGGTTTCATCGACACCGTCACCAAATATCGGTTGGCTCCTGGAATTGCCAGAAGCCGTCGGTGAGTACCTGTCAACCATGATCGCATCAAGAGTATATTGATCCTCGAGTTGCGGTGTTGAATTTTCGTCACCTTTTTTGTCGGTCGAAAAGTCCGGGCTTGCAGAGGTTTTTGGGTGTTCCGAACTGGTCGGAAGCACTTCCTTTGAAACCGCCAATGATTGTAGCGGTGCATCCTCATTCATCCGGTCGACCTCGCTGATATCTGCGATGAGTGAACCGACGGAGGAGGAGAATGATGAAGAGACTCCGTTTTCCTGCATGGCGTGGATGCATGCGTGCATGTCGAGGTTGGAGTAGTCTGCCAGGTCGAACCAGTTTTTCTCGTCCCAACTTCCTGCCATAACCGCATGAGCGATTACAAATGGGAAATGGACAAGGATTTGATGAGCAAAGAACTTCTTCCAAAATTCCACGCCTTGAACCCCACGGACGGCGCCATCCGCCGATTTATCAAGGCGTCGATCTTACGAAATGAATAGGAGAGAATAACGTGAAAATTCGGGGAGAGAATGGACCGCTCTTTTATTAATATGAACTGGAATTTCTGAGGATGCCTTATGACTAGGTGATGGACTAATCCTATTTACACTGAGAACACTGCTTGCTATACTACAATGTCAGACTTAAAACACAAATCTGATGTCTATGCTTTAGTCCGATGTGACCTCCCTCTGCTCCGTCCATGCTCCATCTTTAAATAGCTCTTGAAGAGATAGCGATTATACGGAGAAGGCGTCATTGTGTGAAGCGTCGCGACTGGTCGGAGCGAGATGATGGTTGATGGAGTATCAATCGTTCAGCGGTTGTATGCTTGTGAGATACTTAATCGCATGGTGGTTGTTCATTAGTGTCTCAGGACAAGAAACTTCATGTGGTATGGAATATATGCGTGTTCCATTCATCACACGGTAGAGAATATACATGGAATCAATTCCAAACATCGGTTCATACCTTTTCTGAGCGGTTCCTCGATCGAAGCTGACACAAGACCTTGTCCGACCAGGGTACCCATTGTGTAAGCTTTGGAATCCTTACGACCAGTATGGTTGTGAACCTCAGGGGTTACGACCATGAAGACGTATGGTCTTTATGTATTAAAAATAATACATAGAGGTTTTAATCCTCGTCAGTAATATGGTTATTTCTTGCTAATTTTGGTATTATCAATTAATTGCAATATTGTTAGTATTGCATATGGATATGCTCTCTGATATGATATGCAGTGGTAAAACTCGCATGTGTTCTAGCCTCCTTAAACGTTCCTTAGTCGCATATTATTCACTTAGATTGCTTTGCATATGTGTTCTTGCATCTTCTATGGTAAATATAATGTGTAGTGTAAATCTTTTCAAATTCCAATGGTATACCATTTGGACTTAACATAATTAGGCTCAACATTGAGATACTTTAGCACTTATGGTATTATTTATTTAAGAGCATTCCTGTATTTGCTGAAGGTATGGCCATTTTAATTACTCTTGCTGTTTTGTTTTTAGTACTCTAAACGGTATGTCCAAGTTCTTAGGTAGCCTTATTATGATTATTTGATCTGATACTAACTGTAGTTCTTCCTAGATTCCAGAAGTACCGAGAAATACAATTCTTATGTTGATACAAAAGATGGATATTCATACCTCTACCTAGCTGATTGGAGGCGGGTTGCCATATTACCATATTAGCCTTCAAGAACAGCAGTTCAAATGCATGTATCACTCTCTTTTGCCAATTTGCACTCTCTTTTGCAGTGACAATCAACTTACATTAACGGAAAGAGACAGTCGTGATGCCAAGGTAATGTCAATCTCTGCTAGGTAAGCATTGCACATCCATGCTGTGACATGTATTACACATTGCAAAATTATTGTGGTATATCTTTTGTCAAATCATTTGATGTTAAAGCATGTAAGTTTTACTTATATGATGCCATTTTTAAGCCAGATTCTTCGGACTGGGAGTTATGTAGTACTATCTTAAAGTATTATTTTCCAACTAAGGTTTAAGAGAGTATTTATGTCTTCTCTTTCATTGCAGAGCAAGCAAAATGATTTCTAGGATGACGATTTGCAGCCACCAAGCAAACGCTCCTCTTCAGACAAGGTTTGCTCATTTATGTAATGTTCGAAACTCACTGTGGTTGAGTAGGAATACATTATGTTGGTACTGTTTGCAATTATCGATGTTTACTATTGGTTGTGCCAATCTTCTGACATGTCTTTCATTATAAAACAAAAAAACTTTGGTCCATAATGACAATGTGCAACATGGAAAGAAAAATTCTGCTGCATACAAGGTTAGTTCACTTCTCTACTATTTGAAACTCATGAACATGGCTGCACATCAAAATAATATAATACGTTGCTCCTTTTAGTTTTGTTGCTTTAATATTGTGATTTTGTTTCTTCCTAATGGTGCATTAATGGACTCCAATTTTTCATTGTAGGTTGATAAGATAAATGGATGATGCTATGGATGATATGTTGAATGCAAGGTGGAGAATGGTGACATAGACAGATGATCTTCATTACGTTTAGATTCCATTTTGTTAGGAAATGATGTTCAACTAAAATATTTATATCATGTCTTATGTGGATGGGTTTCTATGTAATGCAACGATTTGTTTTTAACATATGAGTGTTCTTTTTAACCATGCTATGATTGATAATGATTTTTTTTTACTTTGACTTCTACACACTTATAATCGCTGCAGCAACCTAATTATATCCGTTGCCAAAATAGCAAAAGTCATTTGTATGGCAAGTACCAACGCTTCTATGTGTTGTGGCAATATAATTATATCTATTGTCAAAATAGTAAAAGTCATCCATACATGGTAAGTATCAACACATACAAGTGTAGTTACACCCTGACTATATCTGTTGTTACTTCGCAACACTTTTTCATATATATATATATATATATATATATATATGTATGTATGTATGTATGTATGTATGTATGTATGTATGTATGTATGTATTAGAGGAAATTGCACTTAGCCCCAGGTACATCGTTGTTAGTTTCATAAAACCACAGGTTTAGTCAAAACTTTCACTTAACCGCAGGTTCTTTGACTCATTGGTGCGCTTTGCCCCAACCTGTTGGCATGGCTCGAGTCTGAGGTTCTTACTGACCGAGTTTACCCAGATGGGGACAAAACAGAATTCCGCTGGTGTCAATCAATGATGCAGAGGTTATAGCACAAGGAGAACTTAGAGATGATGACATAGGAGACATGCAGTTTTGGGATGACAGAGAGTATGACATAGAAGATGCCAAGAGGTTGCGGCAAAACACATCAATGAGTCAAAGAGCCTGTGGTTAAGTGAAAGTTTTGGCTAAACCTGCGGTTTTATGAAACTAACGACGATGTACCTGGGGCTAAGTGCAATTTCCTCTATATATAATCAACACTTGTTTATCTGTTGTAATAGACTCTCGCAACGGTCTCAATGGTGACACATAGTAAATACGTTGGTATCGACCGTACCAACACTTATTTGATTTTTTTACCAACGCATATATGTATTTTTAAAAAGGTGTTCATCTTGTAGTGTCCCTATACTTATTTTCTGACTTCGCCACTGTTTCTAAATATACGTAGATAATCTAAAAAAATCATGGGTATAGGGGTAAACAACAATAACACTGTTCTCCTTTCGCTGACTTGACGGGTTTCTCTACGGCATGCATTTCATCCACAGACGTACATCGGCACATTCGAAGGAAAGGAATCGATCAACCAGCAACAACGCAACCGCCATAGTCAATCATCTCTCATCAAGAAATCAAGCAGTTCCTCCATGGACTGCATCATCGCTTCAGAGCCCTCGTTCTTCACCGTCCCCGCCGGCCGAGGCATCTGCTCTCGCCTCCATTCCCGTCCACCGCTCGCAGCCGCCGACGAGTCCTCCTTCGCCGTGAGGCTCTGCACGACGGACTTGAAGTCCCGGCGTTGGTCTGGACGTACTGCGTCACAATGTGCTTCACTATGACACACCTGCTAGTAGCCTGCTCCATTGCACGAGACCTTTTTCTTCTCCCGTTTATCAGATTATAGATACGTACTTACTTTTTGACAGTTTTAATGGCTGTATATATAGTGAGGAGCAGTTGGTGGCACCTGCGTGAGACCAGTACGAGGGGAGAGCTGGTTTGACATGGTCGCGAACGCCAGGAGAGCCGACCAGTCCAGTTTGGGCTCAGTGCTGGCGAATTGGATCGGTAGAAGCAAAGTAAACTTTTACGTGTGACGTGTGGGTGTGGACCGGGCTGTGGAGATTCGCTCGGCGCATGTGTGAATGTGTGTGATGTGGTCAAAGTAGGCCACGGTTCTCTTTCATCTTGGCAATCCTTGTGTAGCCGAAATACTTTTTATTTGGTCCTTTCTAAAGCATCAAATGTCAAGTGAAAAGGTTAATTACACATGCGCATGCAGGCGACAGAGATACTCCCTCTGGTCACACAGACAAGTATTGTTTGGATATCGACGCAGCCCAGAACATAATTTTAACTACTAATTTCTATCATAACTAACAAGGTGACCCGCGCCCTTGCACGGACATCATCATTATAGATTGATAAAGTGTAGTTAATTATGTATAAATATTACTAATTTCGAATCACACTAATGTAGATGTATTACATACATTTGTTTTCTATTTAGCCCTAGATGGCTTCTCTGTATGTGTTTCGTATTGTCCATACAATTGGAAATCAAGCATAAAGACAATATTTTTCCATACAAATTACTTTTCTTGATGATTGAGCGATAGCTTAGTGGTGGAGACGGGGGGAATGTCCCACCCGCCTGGGTTCGATCTCCGGATCGACCTAGCGCGTCTCATTGTGCAAGCACCCATCTTTCAGTGACACCTTAGAGCCTCCAATCAGGGGCGGATCAAGAACGAAAATGATCGGGTGTCGAGTATCCTTCATTTGGGCTAAAGGGTGTCGGTGCTATTCATACATAGGATATATCTATACAAAATGATTTTAGACCCGGTGTCCGTGCACCCTGGTGACCCTTCCTGTATCCGCCCCTACCTCCAATATTCCTTGCATGTGTAGGGAACACACAGAAACGTGTTCCTGGGTGCTTGTGGTCTTAGTTATGTGTGAGTGTGGTGTGCATCTGCCTTTTGCCCTCTTAAAAAATTATTTTCTTTGTTTCTAATTTTGTTTTCGTTACAAAAACTCTTCCTTATTTGCGCTTAGAAAGACGGTCGAGTGAGACGTACGTGGTTCGGGGTTTCCTTTTTTTGTGTTCACGTGTGTTCTATTTAGGTTAAGCCCTATTTTTTTACTTTAGTTTCCTTCTTATCTTTTAATCTTAAAACACATCCATTATCTCTTATCTTTTAGTTTAAATAGGTTGCCTAATAACATCTAGTGGTTGTAATTTTTAATCATAAGTTGGGTCCACTTGGCCAGATTTCTTTTTCTTTTTAGAATTTCTAGCATGTATTTATTTTTCTTGTAGCATCCAGTGGTTATGACCTATCAATCACAATTAGGGTTCACCAAACAAAGGGCCCAATATTTTTCATTTTTGTGAGAATTTTTAGGTTATTTATCTTTTTTTTCTTAGCAGCTGTGAACCACCCGTCATCGATTTTTAATATATACCCCCTCTGTTATTTTTTAAGTGACACCCTAGAATCTGTGCCGTCAAATTCTAAAGTTTGACCACTAATATATTTAAAAATATTTAGATTGGCTACATTAAAACTATATCATTATATTTGTCGTTAAAAATACTTAGTATATAATAACATGAAGTTACAAAAAGTAAGGTCGAGTCACATTTCATAGACAGTGAAAAGTCAAAAACGTCACTTAAAAGAATGGAGGGAGTACTAGATTTGAGTCGTTATAACTTGGGTCCACAAGATAGATGACTAGATTTTTCTAGTTAACATAGGAGCTTCCTCTGAGTGTCTAATAAGTATAAGTTTAATTTTTTGGTATTTTTAAAATTTAGGTTTCAAATTTGTTTACAAATCAAATATCTAATCATCCTTTAATTTTTATTCCAAATTTACATGTTTTTGGATTGTACTTGTTGTGGATTTCTTTTTGGTTTTAAGCTGGAATTCATGTCAAAATCCCTTTTCTATTATATTTCATTTAGGAAAAAAGTCCGGTTTACTCCCTCAAACTATCAGAAAAGTCTGGTTTACCCTCTGAACTATAAAACCGGTTATTTAACCCCCTAAATTTGCAAAAAAAAAAAACAGTCAATTAACCCCTCACAGCGGTTTGGAGCGGTGGTTTTGCTTACGTGGCATGGTTTTACCCACGTGGCACCCACATCACCCGTCTTGTTCCTGTCTTTCTTTGTCTTCTCTCTCCTCCCATCTTCTTCACCGTGCCTCCTCGTCTCCCTCACGCCCCCTCCTCCCCCGCCGATGGCGTCCCCACCCCAACCGACAACGTCGCGGCCGCAGCGCACGCCCGAGCGCCTCCTCCTCGCCCTGCGCGACACCGCCGAGCGCCTCCTCATCGACCTCCTCTCCCTCCCAAACCCTCCCGTTGCATCCCCCTCCCCGTTGGCCTTCCTCACCAGTAGATGGCCAAGCCAGCCAGGCGACGCGTAGAGGTGACGGTAGTGGCGAGCCATGATGCTAGGCGCGCAGAGGGAGACGCGACCAGAGGAGCCAGGCGGGCCAAGGGCCAAGGAGCCGGCAAGGCGACATGGCGGCGGTGGGCGAGCCACCGCACGCAGGAGGCCGAGCGGTGGGTGTCCCAGGACTCAAGGAAGCCTCCCCCACCTCCCTTCTTCTTCTCCACCACCATGGAGGTCCCTCGCCGCCGGACTTCTTCTATGCCCCCGGCCGCCGCCTTCCCGCCACCATGGCTGCCCCTAAGCTTCTCGACCTCCTCCGCTTCCCACCCCGAGCGCAGCCGGTGCGCACACCTCCCTCCTCCCTGCACTTCTCCTTTCTTCCCCAATCCCATTTCTTCTCCACGGGCAAGTGGGTGAACCGGGGTCGGGCTGAGCCGTGCACACGCACGGGTTGGAGGCGGCCGGGAGGCGACGCCGGGGTGCAACATGGTAGGACCAAGCCTACGGGAGAAACCAGGAGGAGGAGGAGCTGGAGGGGGAGGCCAGGGGAAGGACGGAGGTGGCGGCGGCGCTAGGAGCCGAAGGTCGGTCGCGGGCCAACCAGAGGGAGGGGCTGTGTGGAGCAGCCGGAGGCGGCAGGGAGCCGGCGGCCAGAAGCGCCGGGCCGAGGGTAAGTAGGGCGGAACCTAGAAGAACCGTGGAGAAGATAGGAGATTGGGGAAGAAAGGAGAAGTTAGGGAGATGGAGCCTCCCCAAGCCACCCAGTGCATGTGGGCTCGGTCCACGCACTGTGGCCGTGAGCCAAGTCACTATCCAGTGGGACCCACTGTTGACTGGGATAAATGAGAGGCCATGTGTGAAAAACCACTGCCACATCAGCAAAACCACCATTTGAAACCGGCCGGAGGGGTTAAATGACCGGATTTGACAAGTTTAGGGGGGGTTAAATGACCGTATTTGACAAGTTTAGGGGGTTAAATAACCGGTTTTGTAGTTCAGGGGGGAAACCAGACTTTTTCGATAGTTCGAGGGAGTAAACCGGACCTTTTCATTTTATTTATTATTCCTAGGGGTGGGCAGTCGGTTTATACGATAAATTCAGTTCGGTTTATCCAGTAAAAAATATTTCGATTTTTTAAAGGTCACTACCGAATTAAACAGGGTAAAATAAAAAATCGTACATAATTAACCAAAATAATTTGGTTTGGTTAATTTGGTGTTTCGGTATATCAAATTGTAGCTCATCAACACTCAGATTTAGATTCACACACATGAACACTCACGACCTCAATCCCAAACAATCTATTATTTCTCTCGATTTCTAAAGAGATCATCAAGAATACCAAACATAACCAGCAACAAAACCATCATCTAAATTAGAAAAAAGAAAAATAAAGGAAGAAAAGAATCCTAATCAAGACAGGCTATAGGAGTGTCGCCGCCCAGCCACCCGTCCTCCAAATCTGGATGGCAGGGGAGTAGATGGCACTCAACCGCTCGTCATGGATTCCGGCACAGCGTCGGTACCTCTTCAGCCTATCTCCACCCCTCGCTAGTTTGCTGCCCTCACATCCTTGCCACGCTTGCCCTCCCCCTGGACGCAGATGCACAGTGGCTGGTGACAACCTAGCCCTAGTGCGGCGGCGGCTGGAGTCCTGGCAGTGGCAGGCTATTGGCGTAGCGGAGAAAGGCGGTGCGAGTGGGAGGATTGGGGTGCCTCGCGCCTGGTGACTTATAGGAGGCGGCTAGGGTTGGGAGAAGGAGAATGGGAGTCGGTGGCGATTTGCCTAGTTGGGTGGGGAATCTTGAGTTGACCACTGGGCCTTGGCCCGCCTAATGGCTTGAGCGAGTGCAGGACTCCGAGTCTATGTGTGAGCGCTGATGGTCTAAACGATAGGGAGTCGATCTTCGGTCTATTTGGTTTCTAGAGATTGAAAACCGAATCGAACACCAAATAGCTCGAAAATAAAAACTGAATCTAACACTAGAAACCGAATAAACCGATAATTTCGGTTAATTCGGTTCGGTCGGTATAAAAGTGCCCACCCCTAATTATTCCGAAATTTAGTTTTTCAGGGATTTACTTTGGAATTCGTATGGAAAACAAATTGCTATTAATATTATTTTTATTCTGAATTTTAGTTCATTTCGATTGTACTTGACATTTATTCTTTTTAATTGTTTTTGCTATTTTTCATTTAATTATTATTTCGATTTTATTTATTTATTATTATGAATTTCTCTTAGTTTGGATTGTGCTTGATATGGACTCTTTCTTTTAATCGGAGTCGTTATAACTTGGGTCCGCCAAATAAATGGCTAGATATTTTATCTAAGTGTATAGATATAAATATATTCTTATATCTCCAAGTCTACTATCAAATATAAGCCTTTAAAATTAAGACCCACCAAATTAGGACTAGATGTTTTGCTGTTTTGTGAGAAATTCTAGCATATTTCTCTTTTTTTGATAGTAACTCTAAAAGTACTGTCATCGACTTTTATATGCACGAATTCAGGTCAAATTTGAGTATATTTTTCGAATTTTTCAGTTTTAGGGTATAACAATTCAAACGAAAACATACCTTTGAACAAAAATCACTCAGATTCAAAGACTTTGGACGATTTTTTTATCACATGATCAACACAAGCCTACAATCAACAATCATTAAAAAAGACAACTATATTTTCAATTTCAGTTCGAACTTGTTTGAACTAATCAGTAAACAAGTTAATTAAACTTGACATAAAAAAAAATTGAAAAACAATTTCACGCGATACCTAGTGAAAATACCTATTTCAAATCATGACCAATTACTTTTACGTTATGAAACTATTTTCAGACAAAACTTCTCATAATTTATTCCATGATAATCGATGTAAATATTCATAAAGATATTGTTTGTGAATGTAAAACAGTCTGACTATTCATTTAGGACGACAATTATGGGTGCAGGCAGCTAGCTTCCTCTCGCGCTGGACTAGTCAATGCGCTCAACGATGCGAATTTTGGACACTATTGGCCCCCTGTTGATTCTAAATTCCAAATCTAGCCCCCGTTACACGTAAATTCCATTTCTAGCCCCCCTCTGCTAGGTGATGCCGTCGGGGAGGGCAGCAGCTAGGTGCTGCCATTGGGGACAAAGACACCTAGGCTCTGCTGCGGCACAAGAAAAGGCGACACTACGTTATTTTCCCAAAAATCTATTTAAGTATATTTTTTAGAGGAATTTTTAAATATATAAAATAAGCTCAAAAAATTATGAAATTTTGTATGGAGCCTCTTGACACAATATCCTTGCTTGTGTAATTTTTTCAAAATTTTATTCATTATGATTTTTTCTCTAAAATTTATTTAAGTATACGGTTTGTAGGAATTTTCTAATATAAAAATGAGGTCCAAACATTATGAATTTTTCTAGACTCTTTACAGTGTATTTGATTTTATAATTTTTAAAAATTTTATATGTTCTAAAATTATCTCAAAAATTAAGAGTTTAGGTCTCAAAAATTAAGATGAAAAGTTTAAAAAATTAGAGTTTCATGATAGTTCCCAAGCTCCTGGTGCTACAATTCTAATTAATGTTAGTCCCCAAGGTGCTAGATCCAATGGTAATTGGCCGACGCTGATATGCAAGTATATTGCTGGGAAGTGTAGAAAATTAACAATTAAAGAGGTAGAGTACTATGTATGTCTTATACCAAAGTTAATTTTTTTTATTAATGTTCTTATTTCATTTCTCTTAAAATGTTTTAGTAAATCATCATATGATTATGGTCAGTTACATTGTTTTGTTATTTACAAGATATTTTAGTTCTTGATAGCATAGTATTTCTTCTATTATTTGTACTAGTCCTGAGAAAAGCTGCAAAAAAAATCATAGGAAGCTTCAATTGATAATCTATTATATAATAAAAGCAGATGATGCATGATTAAATGCTCTCATAAAAAAAGAGGAGTATGCTGAATCTTCTCACAAAAAGGGAAAAACATTAGCCCTAAATTTGGTGGGTCCTAATGATAATGCGTGGTTAAAAAAGAGAATTGATTCTTGTTGGCGTCTTCTGTCGATTCCCGTGTCATCTGCGAGTTTAAACCAGTTCAAACATTAAATTTTGAAACTACCATCCTTAATCAATAATAGAGCATAAAATATTAGTTGCCAACTTGCCATAGCCCTACCACCTAATTCTTTATGTGGCATTTTTGTTTGTGCACACGTATTCCTCCACTTGCATCAACTACTTCTGGTGTAAATTATTACTATGTTAAAATGTCTTACTATCTCAACAAGGAAGATTTGTTGCCATGACCCCGCCACATAATTCTTCATGGAGCCCTTTTGTCTGTGCACATGCGTATTCCTGTACTGACGTCAACTGCTTCTATGTGAATTGTTATGTGTTAAAATGTCCTATCTCTCACTAAACAGGGTTTCCATAAGACACAAGTGAGCCATCCAGTACCTTTATACCTTTGGATCTAGCACCTTGGGGACTAACATTAACTGGAATGATAGCGCCAGGACCTTGGGGACTATCATGAAACCCTAATTTTTTAAACTTTTCGTCTTAATTTTTGAGATCTAAACCCTTAATTTTTGAGATAATTTTAGAACATATAAAATTTTTAAAAAATTATAAAATCAAGTACACCGTGTAAAGAGTCTAGAAATTTTTTTTCATAATGTTTGGACCTCATTTTCTATATTAGAAAATTCCTACAAATGGTATACTTAAATGAATTTTAGAGAAAAAATCATAATGAATAAAATTTTGAAAAAATTACACAAGCAAGGATATTGTGTCAGGAGGCTCCATACAAAATTTCATAATTTTTTGAGCTTATTTTCTATATTTAAAAATTTCTCTAAAAAATACTTAAATAGATTTTTGGAAAAATACCGTACCGTCGCCTTGCTGCTGTACCCGAGCGCAGCAGCTAGGTGCTGCTGTCCCCAATGGCAGCACCTAGCTGCTGCCCTCCCCGACGGCATCACCTAGCAGAGGGGGGCTAGAAATGGAATTTACGTATAACAGAGGCTAGATTTGGAATTTAGAATTAACAGGGGGCCAATAGTGTTCAAAACTCCAACGATGCCGACAGGGTTGGGACTGAAGAACCAAAGCAAACGCGGACGTGTCACGTGTGGGTTTGAATTTTGCCTTGGCACATGCGTAATATGCGTGTGAACGAGTGTGAACCGATGGATCGTGTTGTATGTAGTACTACTAGTCTACTACTACTACTGTTGGGCTAAAAGATTCCCTCTACATCAAATCCCAAGTTAGAAGCAGCTTAAGAGTCTGTTTGGATGTTACAATTTTCAAAACCACGGTATTTGGAAACAACGGTTTGCGAAGCACTAGGTACGTGTGAAATACCTCAGTTTGGAAATACTACGATTTTTACAGTCTTGAGAAAAATCATGATGTGTTTGGTAATAAAAGTTTTTCAACGCAGTATTTTATTTGACAAATAGTTGCTAGCCTAAGTAGCCATCATTTGCGAAAATTTGAATAAGTTGTATACATGCATACGAACTACTACTCATCTAACATACGTTAAGATCGAATCTAATCAAGGATATGTTCGAGATAAGATTTTATATCTCTTTGAGAAGCCCATTGGGATTTTATATCTCTTTGAAAAGCCCATTGGGGCGCGTTGGCTAGGGGTGGCGTGAACCACTCAGCCGACCAGGGGTCGAGCACAGGGCGCGACACTAGTATCTCACCCGGTCGACCGGAGGGGAAAATTCCGGTATATAAATTAAAAAACACTTTTTAAATGGAAAATACCTAGTTCTTCCTAGGTATTCTAAAAAAAAGACTGTATATCTTTCCAAGACTACGAGGATATTAGAAACTGTTGTATCTTGAAGAATACAAAAAAGATAGCAAGTGTAAATCATGTTCTGTGTACATACATCCCTAGTTAAAAATCTAGTGCACAAAGATTATCGGTGAATTATTAAGCTTTGTCCACTAATTAATTTACATGCTCCAATCGTAATAAACAGAGAAGATTTGCTCAGCGGATGCTTGTTTATATATGGGTGGTACGTAGTTGGATCGACCGAAGTACAAGAGAGGAGAAAATATTGGTGCGATGTAGCGACAGGATATGCGACTCGCGTGGCCTGTGCTCGGTTAAAAAAAAAGGTCTTGAATGTATTTTTTGAAACTCCAAAAAAACTGTGGTATTGGGCGTACTACGGTTTATAAAACTACAAAGTTTGTTGTATCCAAACAGCTCAAAGTTTTTAATACTATGGTATTTTTTAGATACCATGGTATTGCCTAAAAACTTCAAAAATTTAGCGTATCCAAACAGGACGTAAATTCCCAAAAGTTACGTTTTCGGGTGGGTCTCCGATAGTTGAGTTTTTGGCTAAAATAGTAATATTTACTCGCGCAATAGCAAAAGTAACCTCCTCCGGAGATCAATGCAAAAAGTGGCACTGCAAAGCCGCCGATGGACGATACGTCATCGAGTCCGCACACCAAGCGTCTGTGCGCCATAAACACAGAGTTGCCCCGAGTCCGTGCCCCCTTGGGCTGGACTCGTCTGTGTGCCGCGTCTCGTGTCCGACTCGCCTTCGTGCCTGTGCCCCTAGCGTACGAACTCAGCAACTCCGTGCCCGGGGCACGCGAACGAGGGGCTCCGGGTGCCCGGCGTGCAGACTCGGCGACGTGTCGCCAAACCGATGATTTCGTGGTGTTATTTTTGGCTTCAATGTCGAGAGGGTGATAGATTTATTATTACGCGTAAAAAGTGCTGTTATAGCCAAAAACTTCCAATAGTTCTGGGGAAAGTATACACGAAAATACCCCTGAATCCAAACACCCCAAAAGTACTACAGAAAAACAGTGCCGCGACGAGCGCTTCTTGTAGCCCAGCGCGAGTTCCTCCCCGCCCGTCGTGACCGCCGCTTCCTCTCGGCGAGGGCGAGGCCCTGCGCGACGGCACACGCACAGATGGACGCAGATCCAGTGATGTGAGAAGGAAAGTCACGGCGTGACATGAGGCCTCACATCCACCGTTCACGAGCATCTAACGCTACGTATTTTCTGACCCCACCCCAACTCCTCTTTCCCATCTTTTATCGTCTTCCTCGCCGAAACGGAGACCTCACTGGCGAGGACGGTCAGAGCTGCGGAAGCACTGGCCAGTGGCCACTAACTCACAGCACGACACACAAGCCTCTCCGCCTGCCAAAAGAATCCATCCATTAATTGTACCAGCTAATTGTACTAGTACATTAGTATTACTAGTACGTGCGCGAGCGAGCCAGAGAGAGAGAGAGAGTCCGGGTCTGGAAGCGGCGGCAGGTAACCGGCTGCGACGGCCTACCGCGCCGGCGAGGAGCCGCTCGGCATGGCCCCAAGCCGCCTCGCGCACGGGGAAAGAGAATTTGGGGGGAGGAGTGTGAGGAAGACCGCCGATCTATACCTTGCGCTGCGCGTCGTCGGTGCGCACGATCTCGCTCGCCGTGCTGGCCTCATGTCCGCCTAGGTGGAGGAGAAGCGCCTCCGGTGGAGAAAGCTCTCCGCATCCTCGCGCGTGCGACCGGCGGAGCACCGCGGAGCTGTTCTCCTCCCAAAGCATCAAGAGCAGCCATCCGAGTGGAAGGAACGATATCCAGAGTCCTAGTCGGTGAGGAAGACGATGAAAGATGATAGAGGATGGGAAAGAGGAGTTAGGTCCTGTTTGGTACAGTTTCACATTTTCATTTTTCAGATTCTGCTTGATTCTCTGAGAATCCATTTCTCTGAAAATATGGAGTTGTCTGTTGAAAGCGTTTGACTGGTAGGTTGACTCCAAAAACCATATGAGGAAGGATTAGAGGCAAATAGACCAAGCTACCCCTTGTACAAATATTTCAATTGTGTATTGTAATGCTTGCTACGCAGATCACTAGACAAGAAATCAGTCCGAACAATGCTGACTCATTTCTCTCCGGAAATCGTCACGAAACTATTCATAAATGTAGCACTTGTTTGCGACGTTAACGCATCCAATGCATCATGAAAAATATCATATTTTGCATATCTTGGTAGTATTGTGGGCACATAATTAGCATACCATACAAATGTACATGCACAGGTTGAAAGAGACATCCACTCAAGCAATGGTTCTTGATACAATCATAGTACCTCACTGCTGATGCCAATATTTGCATTACATTCATTGCAAATACTCACAAATAATGTACCAATTAGGTGCTGTTGTTCAGAGTTTGATCAACTAGCAAAGCACATACAACTCTGAACAATTAATCTGTACATGTTCCAAAGAACGCCAACTAGTACAATTTCAAGTACATTACTTCGATTCTCACAGATAACATTTTACTAGGCAAAAACGAAAGAAAGAAAGAAAGAGAAGAACATCTTCAAAGGAATGCAAGTGCCATTCCAAAGGACATCACTTTGTATAGATTAATTGTACGGACTTGAAAATAATGCTCTTCTTGAAAAGTGCCTTTGGAACCTGTCCGAACAGCCTATTGTTCTGAATATACATGCAAAGGTTAGGGAATAATAAAGACAGCTCCTTTATTTCTGTAAAGACTCTTGAACAAATGCATTTGTACAAGAAAGAAGATAAAATCAATAGCACTAACAGCATTCGAGTATCTTGAGCACAAGACATCAGGAAATGAAGAGAAAGGAAGAAAGAGGAAGAAATATTGCAGGCTGAATTCACATGCGATCTCCAGAGTAAGGGGAGGGAAAACAAAGTGCACAAAAGTATGTAAAACTTACAACTCTTTCAGGTTAGGTATGTCTCCCAAAGAAGATGGCAATGCACCAGTTAATTGATTGTTTTTAAGGTGACTGCAATGTAGAAAACCACACTTGATTAGTTCAATAAATACTGTCGGTTACTGTACTATCAAAAGAATTGCAAACTCACATATTCTGTATTTGCAACACAATACACTAGAAAAGATAAGTCACCCTTGCATTGCTCCAAATCAGTGGTGAAAGGGTTCAAAAGATGCCAATAATGGCCAGTCAAAAGTGATCCCAATTGGTCACTGGTAATCTGATTAAACACTACTGGAGGAGTGGATGGAATGCACATTGCAGTTTGAAAGGCCAAAGGAGCAAATAGTTTGGTAACTGGCCTCTGATGTTAAAAACTAAAAATCAAAACATTTTACATTATTTATTGAAGCTGTTTAGCAATTGAACATTACCCCCAATAAAGGAATTGTGCTCTCACCACCTGAACCTCGAATAATAAGCAGGGTAGAGGTGTAGCTCTATTAGGTACTCCCGGTGTTGTTTCTTTGACATTTGACATGGATGGAATTGAACAGGCTACGCATATACCATGATTTCAATAAATTAATTGTGCATTTGTGTTCCAAGTTATATGCTTGCAATTTTCATGGAACACAGGACAAGGAAATAGATAAGACTAATATTGGCAGCCCTTTGGATTATCCTAGCACATGCAGGAGAATAACTTTCTAGACATTGTGTCAGAATGAAAAGGCAACAAGCACAAATGTCATAGAATATATATGAACCACTCCATTAGTGATCAATTTCAGATGGGGTGCGAATCAGGATTCATGAAACCAAACAAAAGTATACCAGATCAAGCACCAAACAAGACTACACATTCTAGAGATAGGTGCACAGACACAAGAGTTCTTGATCAGTTGATCCATCACAGATTCACAGATATTTTTCATACACGTTCACAGATTCACATATACACAATTTCGAACTACATTCACAAATGTCACAGATGTACACAATAGTCTACACATTCCAAACAGAAGAAAACAACAAATGGATCCACCCTAGGGCAGCCGACGAAGAGGAAGGAGACAAAGGGAGTAGGGAGGACAAGGGGGATGGCCAGATGATGACCTTACCTTCACAGGAGCCGGCCGGTGGTGCTCGGAAAATGGCGGTGGCGACGAAGGCGGCGAATCAAAGGTCCTCTAGGGTTTCTGAGGTGGGCGACTCTCGTGTGCTCACGACGGCGCACTCCGGTCCCTGCGGCGGGGCAGTCGAGGACCACCGGGGGCGCACACGGGAGCCGGAGGGGGAGCAGTCGACGACAAGCGGGCGCACACACGGGAGCCAACGGCGGAATCACCTTGTCGCGAAAGCAGCGGGAGAGGAAGACAACGCGAGGGGAAAGGCGAAGCGGTACGGGTGGGGGTCGCGCGATGGATGTGTTGCGGGGTAGTTCAATGGCAATTGCGGGTAAAATCATCCAACTTCAAGGGGCATTTTCTTTTATGCAAGTTGGATTCTCACGAGAATCTGTGGGAAGGCTGCTTCTCGTTGCTAGTTCATTTTTGAGATAGCTCATCGCGAGAATCAGGATCTGGTGGTTTTGAGAATCGGGATGTTTGGTAAGACTCCACGAGAATCGATTGAGAAGCTAGAGTAGAAGTTGTACCAAACATGGCCTTAGATGCTTCGGAAGGATGGATGTGAGGCCGAACGTCACACAGTGACGACTTTCCTCCCTCGCGTCAGAGGATCATCTGCGTCCCGCGAGGACGCACCGACACGCGGCGTCGGCTCGAGTACTCGACGTGTCGTGCCACGGAACCACCACCACCAGATGCGTGCGTAGACCGCGGGCCGACGCGGGCGCGCGAGTCCCACACCAACCGCACGCAGCGCGCGACCCCTGAGTTGGGGGTGGGGTGGGGGCGTCCTGAGTAATGGGCCAGCCATTTGTTCAGGGCCTTTGAGGCGTGCGTACTACATTAGAGGCCTTTTTAGTGCTCCTTTTTTTTTTTTGCCCTGTCACGAAACTTCTTTCTTTTCTGACCAGGCTATATTTGCCAGTACAAATCGTGGACTTGATCCAAACCCAATCAAACAAGCACCCAACTGTACATGCAGGTTACAGTTTCGAGGCAAAAGTAGATAGAGTTTTGCCGAAATATCCAGAGAGGGACTTTTCAAGTCCTTGGGAAAATTTCTAGAGCGGTCTGACCAGCCAGTAGTTGGGGTCAAACTGAAGGGGTGGTCAGATCGGCTATGGGTGGCGATCTGACCAGCTAGGCTCTGATCATGTGATGGGTAGGCGGTGATGATCGTGGGTTAGGTCAAATTCATGGTTTTCAGTGCAAACGTGTTACATGCCGCATGTTTTGATTAACGTTGGTCAAGTTGCAAAGAACTTGTGACTGAAATCGATTTCTTGATCTATTGTTGTGCATGAGGCTTGGAGATCAATGACGGTCAATGACAAGGATGGTCAGGACTAGGTTAAGAGAGTTGGGGTCCAAAACGATCGAGGATGCTAAGTGAAATCATTAGACTCAAGTATGGCGCAAGATGGACAAGAATGATCGAACAGGAAACTCGGTGCGACGAGTTGCATCAAGCGGCATGAGGGTCGGTGCAAGTGTCATAGTAGTTTCGGTGGGAGACAAATGAGAGATAATTGACGACATGAAAAGAGCCACTAATCTACCTACACGTGGCGAAGTATGAGGTTGCTTCACGACGATTGGACTCGGTCTTCAGACAAGGATTGATAAGGGGTACCGGGTTGGTGACCTTTGGTGAAACTGGCGCAAGACGGTGCAAGAGGCGATTTAGGTCAAGTGAAGGTGGAGATCATGAAGAGACAGATTCAAAAGTCCGTTCGCCATTCGCTTTTAGA
Organism: Ampelocalamus luodianensis; assembly: GCA_036346255.1. Classification (NCBI taxonomy): domain Eukaryota; kingdom Viridiplantae; phylum Streptophyta; class Magnoliopsida; order Poales; family Poaceae; genus Ampelocalamus; species Ampelocalamus luodianensis. Next base: position 10,003,484 of record CM070618.1, read on the forward strand.
AACGTGCGTGAGTATAGACCTGTTTGTGTGTGGGCTTAGCGGGTGTCTATTAGGGTTTTCTCTTTTAACCTAACCTCTACTATAAAAGGGAGAGGTCCAGATTTGAAGCCTCTTGAGCCTTCCCAAAGTGAAACCTTAAATTGTGATTTAGGGAAAGTGGAGTAGAAGAGGCTAGGGTTTGAGGGAGATTGATTAATTGAGTACTCAAGTATTGAGCTTTTATCCTCCATGGTTGAGTTGTTGTAAACCAATAATCTCTCAAATCAATCTAAACAAGATTTCCTTCGAGATGTGTTTTTTTTTCTCCTTTTCTTTCTTTCTCTTTAATGCCTTTTTGGGATTTTGCTTGTTTCTTTGGTTTTCTTGATGTTCATGATGTGATCTAGCTTGTTAGGATATCTGGGAATCCATTTAGGATCATGTTGATCATCATCCACCCACAAGTAAGTTTTTCGATCAAAGTTTGAATTTTCTCGGTTCTTGTGCCTTCTTGATATCATCTAAGAAATTTGTGGAACCTTGGCTTCGATCACCCCGATCGTCAATTGGAATAGGTTCCTGACCTTCTTGATGAGCTATGTTTGAAGTTTCAGATGATTTGGATCACGAGTAGGAAGTTAGGTCATTTTGTGTTTGTCACGGGCAGTCCTTCGGGCTCCAGAGGTCAGACCGGTCCCTAGGGCAGTTAGACCCGCTAGCTCAGGCAGTGAGACCGCTTGTGCTCTGTCTTGAGGTGTTTTCGCTTCCGGGGTTTGTCGAGTTTAACATAAGATTTTCGCTGTGCTTGTTATCTCTCTAGCTTTCATAACTACTGAAGTGAAGAAGAAGTTGAATTATGATGAAGTCGAAAAAGAATATCACTCCTATTCACCCCTAGTCGCCGTTCGGTACAACAAAAACATTCGAAAGTTCTTTGAAAAGTTTTCAAAGCTAGGGCCGGAACATACCTTGCTTTGCTATGCGGTGAAAGTTTGCTCGTAAGTCGTAACTCTCGCTATTTTTCAAAAAAAAATAATAAATAAAATTCGTAGCTCTCGCAGGGTCAGAAAACCCCCTTTCGAATTTTAGGTAATAAATAGGTGGGTTTTAGTAAAAGAGGCTTCACGTTTTATAGTGCCAACAGAAAATCTGTTCTTGTCGTCCTTGCATGTTAAATCGTTGATCAAGGGAGCGCCACGAGCGCCATTTTATCCTACCTAAGTTATAGTGTGATTAAGAGCAATGATTTCTCTTCCGATTCTTGCTCGTCTTCAGCCTTGAGCAGTAGCCCGTGGCTTTCTTGTTGGAGCAGGGAGTCACATATATGTCTTTCAGTTGATCCATTTGTTTCCTGCAAGAAGCAAGTTTTGAGACTTTGGTTTGGCCTGGGGTCGCGTGCGTGGGGAAGATGAAGTATGTGGTGGTGACCGGCGGCGTGGGGAGCTGGCTAGGGAAGGGCGTCGCCGCAAGCAGCATCGGCGTCGTCCTCAAGGCCTGCGGTTTGCGAGTCACCTTCATCAAGATTGGCAAGTCTTTTCATTTGGTTCTTGTTCGTTCACTTCTTTTCTGGTTCAGTAGAGCGAGTTAATGGTTTGCTCTGTTTTGATCAAGACAGGCAGGAATTATTTTGAGTGTCTTTCTGTTTTCCCTTTTACCTTACTTTCAGTGGAACTGTGTGCCTCTTCACTCTTGGGTAGGTTTTACTTGGGTTCTTCGGATTGTTTATTTTTCTCTTTTCTGAATACAGTACTGAATATATTGATGGACAGGCCGTTCAAACTTTAGGATATCTTGAACTAAACCTGTTTTTTAATCAATTGTCAAATTGAACTTCCAGTGATGCTTTTTTGTTCACTGGATTGTTGTTAGTCCAAGTTACAATTTGTTAATGCTGTTTTGTTCATTCGATTGTTATTAGTCCAATTTACCATTTGTTAAGTTTCGGTCTTCTTTTATTTATTTATTTCTCTTTCGTGTTGTGCCCAAACTAGTTCTGAATTTTCTTTCCTAAATCTTCTTTTTTTTCAAATAAGGCAAGGGCACTGCCGCTCTATTAAAGAGAGAGAAGGAATTTTCTTTTATAAATCTACAATGTCTTTTCTAGTTATAAGAATGGACAGATTTTCACTTTTTCAGTACTTGGTGAAATGTTTGCTTTATTTTCGCTTTTTTCTGTTTATTAATGCCATATTCACTTACTAAATTATGTCTCATTAACACGCAAATACAGATCCATATTTGAATACTGATGCTGGAACCATGTCTCCTTCCGAGCACGGGGAGTTTTTTGTTTTGGATGATGGCAGCGAGGTAAGAGTTAGTTCTGTCATTGTATCAATCAGACACGTTAGTGTGGTACTGTGGTAGTAATACTAATATCCTTTTTGGATGCATGCTTACTCAACTGATGGTAAATGGTAATCTGCAAAACTTTGATAAGAACGTCATTATAAGACTGATAAATCGTGATGTTTTAGGTTGACATGGATCTTGGAAACTACGAGAGATTCTTGGATGTTCAATTAACCGGAGACAACAACATAACAGCCGGCAAGATTTATCAGGCATTAAACTTGTCATGTTCTCTGCAATTTGCTAATGTATACAACTTTCTTATCCGTTTTCTCAGATGTAGCTTGACCTATAATGGTTTTTTACAGTATGTGATAGCTAAGGAGAGAAGAGGTGATTATCTAGGAAAAACAGTTCAGGTTTGTCAGTACAGTCCTGAAGTACATTTCATGGTTGCTGTGCTTTCATCTATACATAATGCTCATGGAAGTTGTTACACGTCTTTTTTTCTGATAAGGTCATACCGCACATCACGGATGTGATACAAGAATGGATCGAACGTGTTGCAATGATGCCTGTTGATGGGAGAGAAGGGCTACCTGATGTTTTTATCATTGAGTTGGGAGGAACAATAGGTCTGGGAATTGGGATACGATTAGAACAATATTTCAAAAAAAATTCTCGTATTGTTCATTTGAGAATTGAAATGGAACCATTCTTAATTATGCAGGAGATATCGAGTCGAGACCATTCGTCGAAGCGTTGAGCCGGTTTTCATACCGCGCTGGTGAAATACTCGTCTAGATTTTGCTGAAGAATTTGGTAGCTTGGTGCTTTTCAGCTAGTTGCTTGGCCTAATTGTCTACCTCTTTTATCCAGGGCCTAACAATTTTTGTTTGGTACATGTCAGTCTTGTCCCCGTTATAAACATTGTTGGAGAACAGGTAGAAGTCTAGAACATGCTGGACGTTTATCGTTTGTTTTCAATTTTCAAGATGTGATTGGTTTTACTGAATATCAATCATATGAGTCCTGAAAAATGCAGAAAACTAAGCCTACGCAATACAGTGTTCAGAGCCTTCGAGAGCTTGGATTGACGCCAAACATTCTAGCTTGTCAAAGCGCAACAGTACATCGTTTATGTTCTCTTGTTTTATTTACACCCTTATATTGTCCATTTGAACATTTGATTCTAACGGGCACCTTTCATTCATAATTTTCAGCCTCTGCATAAAAATGTCAAAGAAAAGCTTTCACAGTTTTGCCATGTTCCGGTATGACACTGTGATAATCGTATTCAGTATTCACATTTCATTTCTGCTTTGGACTGATTCATGAAATTAAGTTTTCAGGTTGAATGCATTGTTAGTCTATACGATGTTTCGAATATTTGGCACATCTCTCTGCTTCTAAAAGTGCGTGCCTTCCATTTGTTTTGTACTAACATCTTGAGGAACTACTAGTGTTTTTAGTACTTTGGACATCCATTGCTGAGAATATAGTCTCCATTTCTGTTGTCAGGCTCAGAAGGCTCATGAAGCTATTTTGACAACGTTAGGACGTGAACGGTTAGAATAATCAGCTCAACTTATTATTTTCATTGTTCAAATGCTCTTGATTCATAGAGTCAATTTGTATATTTATCTTGTTTAGTTTCCATTTTGTTATCCCCCTCAAGTTCACAAGTTCGTCCTTGTTGGCATTTGTAATACGCAGCTTAACTCTGGAGCCTAAGTTGGATGAGTGGATGAACAGGGCTAGAACATGTGACCAATTGCATGTTCAAGTATGCTCCAAGCCACTGTATCTTATCTTCCATAGTACTTACTTACCTTGTTTTCAGAACCTTCCATAGTACTTACTGGCTTATTGCTATCTTTCAGTCTTCAGTTTATCACACCCTCTCGCGCGCGTTTATCCCTTTCTTTCCCATTTAATTGGAGCACGTACATATGCAGGTGAGAATAGCAGTGGTTGCAAACTACACCTGTCTTTCCGATGCATACCTCTCCGTTCTCCAGGTGAATGATGATCTTGGCAACTATTCAGCAGCAGTGTCTCTTTCACCTCAGAACATGCTTCAGATTTTCTTCATTGTTCTTGAGGCATTTGGATATGATACTTGACGTTGACTGATTCTAGTAATGATGTACCACTCTTCAGCCTCCTGTCTCCACAAATAATAATTTTGCATTCATCAAGATATTTATTCTTTCAGGCGCTCCTTCATGCGTCGATTGCGTGCCAGAGAAGGCTTATAGTCGATTGGGTCCCTGCTTCTGACCTAGAAGAACAGACTGCAAATGAGGTTTCACAAGTTGTGTCATATTCTTGCTTTCACCATCACTGAAGGGTAGTTGTCTTGGTCTAATCCTGTTGCTTATCTGAATGTTCTGCTATTACCCTATTATGCTGTTGACAGTCACCTGACCTCCATGAGAAGGCATGGAGACTACTGAAGGTGACACAATATCACAAACTAAATAGTATAGAAGTATAGAGCATTGCTCATTAAGTACGATGTCTGTGTTTATGTTTAGTATCTGAGTCACACCGATTTTCTCAGGGTGCAGATGGTGTCCTAGTTCCTGGAGGATTTGGGCATAGAGGAGTCCAAGGCAAAATTCTTGCGGCCAAATATGCCAGAGAAAACAATGTTCCATACCTAGGCATATGCCTGGGGATGCAGGTTGCTGTCATAGAGTTTGCGAGATCGATTCTTGGCCTGAAAGACGCCGACAGCGTGGAATTTGGCATTAGCACGGCACACCCGTGTGTAATTTTCATGCCCGAGGTAAGAGTAGCCACAGAAGTGTGGCTGTGGATTTGCGGTGGTTGCATTGTTACCTTCTTATGTAGTATTCTGAATGAACACTGGAGGGCTCAAAATTGCAGATGGGCAGAGCACTGAGGGCCGGGTTGAGGAGGACGTTCTTCAGAACCATGGACTGTAAATCTGCTAAACTGTAAGCTCAGGCACATGCTTTTTGCAAAGCTTTCTCTACATGGTTAGTATTTGGTAACAAGAAGTCACGCGGTACATGTTGCGTTCTCTCAACAGATATGGCAATGGAAAGTACGTGGACGAACGCCATCGACATCGGTACGAGGTGAGATCAATATCTTATCCCAATATATGACATGATGCATGGCAATCACTTCAGAATTCAGAGGTATCCAGCTCTTGTTCTAGATCTGAAACCTGCCAAATTCTAGGTTAATCCTGACATGGTTGAGGAACTTGAGAACGCCGGTGCTAAATTTGTTGGTACGGATGAAACCGGAGACAGAATGGAGGTATTGCTCAGCAGCTCTATGTAGTAACAGGTTTTTTTTTTTTTGGAGAAAGGAAACTTTCCAGCTTTTATAGAAAGCTAATGTCACAAGATACATGAACAGAGCACAAAAGAAGGTAAAACAAACTGGAGTTACCAGCTAACTCTTAAGGCCTAGAACAAGATAAAAGCGAACCGAGCTACAGCAAACAGAAAAGTACTACAAAGACCAAGCACAACATCCCAACCATCTAGGAAATTACATAGTCTCCTTTGAACAGAAGTGTTTCAGCCAGCTTTCAACTAAAGCTATGTAGTAACAGTTTATGACGATTGTTCAGATATCGGCCAGGCAAGAACTCTCATTGGAATATTTTATACATGCGCGTGTGCTGAATTCTGCAGATTCTGGAGCTGCCGTCGCACCCATATTTCGTGGGAGTTCAGTTCCATCCGGAGTTCAAGTCCAGGCCAGGCAAACCCTCTCCACCATTCATGGGTAAATGAAGCCCAAACCAACAAACCAATTCGCAAACACAAGCAAACCAATCCAAGAATTAATCGCAATGTGCATGACTGCTCCATTTCTGAGTTTCTTCTACTAAATTTCAGGGTTCATCGCTGCGTCGTCGGGGCAACTCGACGCCTTGTCGCAGAGCCTTGGCCTTCAGAATGGCCGGCCTATCCCCATGAAGGCATGCAGGTAATGTCCGGATCAAGTGGAAGCGGTTACAGCACGTCTCAGGAGCGGCACTAGCTCATTAGCACCCGTGCGGGTGCGGCAGCCCGTACCAGAAGATGTATCATCTCTGTGTTGGACTTGCAATGTTTTTTCTAGTCCTGGTATACTAAATTCAGTGATCCTGTAATTAAGCTGTAACTGCAACCAGTCCGGTCTTGTATGTACGGCTGTGCATTTCCTTCCGTCATTTCTTTTTCTCTTTTAAGCCGATACAAATTAAAAGTCGCCGGTCAACATTTTCTTAGGACGAGAAGTCGTTTTTTTTTCTGAGAAAGACGAGAAGAAGGAGGAGAAGAAGTCGCTGGTGAAAAACTCAATCTTGTAGCAACCTGCTCGTCCGTGCCCTGTAATTCTTTGCATCTGAATGTGTTAGGTAGGCGTCGATAGGCTGGATGGTAATCCTTGCGTCTTGGCGGGACATGTTTAGTTGTTTACACTCTCAGATGTATTTGCGGATCGTTGATCGTGGTTTTGGATGTGGAACGCACGGTTTCACTCAGAAATTTGACAAGCAATTAACGTTCATGGTGTAGCTAGATGAGGCCGCCAACGTCCGCGACGGCCAGCGGAAATGCGGTGAGGAGCGCGGCATATACGGTGGAGCGCACGGGGCAGGCCGCAGCCGTGAGCCTGTGACAGAAACGGGCGGAGACTTGGTCGGTGGCACGCACGCAGGAGAGGTAGGGCGGGGATAGATGTCTTTGAGATCGGTGCTAATTCAGGGTATGGTATACGTGTCGCTGTGTGGTATGGGTGTGATTAGATGGTAGTACCGTATTTTGTTTTCCTCGGGACATCTCCAGAGTACTTGTCAGTTGTCACTGGTGCCACTCCTCCACGTCACCTACGAACAATTTCATATATAACTTCTTCAACCCTCTGTTAACCCTGAAGCCCACACACTGCACGTCCCAACTTAAATAAGATAGTCAATTTCATAGACCTGTAACTTTAGTGCCCAAACTATCATTATGCTGCAACATTTGTTTTCAGTTTCATGGAACTGTACCTTTAGCAAGCCAAATTATCACCGAACTGTGATTCCGTCATGAGCTTGCCGTGCTGAAACATGGGTCCACCTGTCAAACACATGAGCTGACTAGCGGCCGTTACAGGGTGCCACCTAGGACGCCACGCAGGCAGGCCTCCCCTTTCTCTCCTTCCCTTTCTCTTCCTCTCCCTCCCTTCCAAGCAATTCGTCGCCACCTACGAGGCCACCTGCGTCCACCTACGTCCGCCTCCACGGCCCTAGGGAACAGGGTAGACGCGCATCAACCGGCCCAGAACATCACTGGTCATGACCGGCGGTGTCGGGCCAGAATAGGGTGGCGCGGGCCCCGAATGGCAACGAAGCTCCGATGGCAAGGAAGGAAGAGCATCGCATTGATGAGGGGAGTCCATCCATGGTGGCAGCTTGGCTCGAGAAGCTTCGAGGAGGCCTGGCATCGGTGGCTCCCATCTCGCACCTGTTCCATTCCAATCTCCTAACTCTGGTGACCTCGTCATCCCCTTCAACCCGGTGAGATCCATTCCAATCTTCTCACGTCGAAATGTGTTCCGCACCTTCAACTCCATTCTCCCTCAATCAATTTTACTCTTCATCACAGGAGCACGCCGATGCCATCATCTTCTCCAGTTCCGATCGAAACTCGCTGCTACCACTGCCATTCCTCAACCGACGAGCTCCAATTCAATTCCTCCCATCTAGAGCATCTCTACACAATCCTCACAATCCTCTATCTTCCGCAAATCCTAATTTGCGCTCTCTTTCTCCCTAGCGCTGTCGCCGTGTGTACCACACCGCGCCGCCCCTGGGTCACTGTCGTCAGGCTGCCACGGCCGAAACCCTTTTCCCTTGGTCCATTTTCTCTTTTTCTAGCCTAGCCCGCTCCCTTTTTTCTTTTCTCTCTTTTCTTCCTGGCCCGCTTGGCCAATCCACCCGAAAGATCTACGCCCAAGCTTTCCCGCCGCCTCCTCTCTCCTGCCGCGGTATGTATTCATCGGACCTCACCCCGTTTGGATATAAAGATGAAAATACAAGAGGTATGCTATAACTTGTGTAGTTCATATATACATATATGAGTATATGAGACTTGTGTAGTTCATATACACTCTTTTGAGTATGTACAACTTATGTAGTTCGTATATACTCATACAAATCTATATTCAATTATTTGCAATTGTGTTGTGGGACTAATGTGTGTGCTAAGATGTTTTCAAGGCTTAGTCGGAGTTTAAATGATGACATGAAAAGGAAATGCAAATGTGATAAAAGATTAACATGGCTCAAGACAAAGGAGTCATGCATTGCATTTCAAAAGCTTACGGAAGGATTTCAGTAGAAATCGGTATGACCGCATTTGGTAAGCGGTAGTACCGATGTGCGGTAGTACCGAGTTCATGTGGCGGAACTACCGCGTAGCAGTATGACCGCAAATATATTGGCGGTATGTAAATTCCAGAGAATGTGTTTTCTGTACTTCTCGAGCCTCTGGAAATCGGTAGTACCGCATCTGAGAAACGGTACTACCGGAAAGCGGTATTACCGGATGCTGTTGGCGGTAATACCGCACCTGTCAGTAATGGCTTGTTTAGAAGCATTTATGCAGGTATATCTTGTTAATTAATGTTAATGACATTGTGGGACTAACATTTTCCATGAGTTGGATGAATAGGTTATGTTCCAGGGTGATGAAGACTTTGGATGACATCATGAGTTGATTGTCATCAAGTCGTGATTCTTGAAGAAGAAGAAATCATCATGTGTTGATGATGTTCAAGAAAAGGATAATCATCATGCATTGATGATATTAAAGTGAAGAGCTTGAATTAAAGGATGCATCGTGAGTTGATGCTTGTCAAGTTCAAGAAGAGGAGATGATCATGAGTTGATCATCAAGTCAAGAAGAAGGTCCATCATGTGTTGATGGAGAAGAGCAAGTGAAAAATGCATCATGGGTTGATGCATATCTAGACTCGGGATGGAAGATGTCATCATGTGTTGATGGACATCAAGTCGAGATCGAAGCAAAGAAATCATCATGTGTTGATGATTGTCAAGTCAATGACCGGACTTGAAGTAAGGATGTGCGTCATCAAGCTTCAAGAGGATGCGAAAGGCAAAGGTATGACTAGCTAGGGCTAAGGATGTGTTCCTAGTCTTTTACGGTCTTGGTGTTTGGTTAGAAGACCGGATTGCTAGTATAGGTTGCCGTACTATTAAGAGGGTTTGACTAGTAGTTTGAGTTAGTCATGTGTTGATAGCTCATTGTGTTTGCTCTAGCTCAACTTAACATGTTGCCTATATTTGCAAATCGTTTTGCAAATAGTTGTGGCTCATGGTTATTCCTTGTAACATGTGACTATGCTTTGCAAATGTGTTTTGCAAATGATTGAAGTCCATGTACCCACTCCTTGTGGCATGATCTAAGTTTGCAAATGTGTTTTGCAAATGGTTAAGATTCATGTGTATTCCCTTGACATGGTCTAAGATTGCTTGTTGCTATTTATTTGGACTTAGACCATGGTAGTGGCTCTTTTGAGTTGTGCTTTTTTATTTGATCAAATGTGTTTGAGATCAATCAAATAGGTGGGTTGTGTAGCCCTCTGAATAAGCTTTCAATAGAGTCGAAGATCACTCAATTCGACATCGGAGTCAAAAGTTATGAACTTTTTACAGTGTCGTGCATGTGCTGAAAATTGGGCTGCGGTAGTACCGCCCTTGCCTGATGGTAGTACCGCAAAAACAGTAGTACCGCCCTATAGCTATGATAATACCGCCCCAATCTTTATGCGGCTAGTTTTTGCGATTTCAGCTCCCAGCGGCTAGTTTTTGTTGTGGGGGCTATAAATACCCCTTGGCCGGTTGAGAGATGATCTTTGCATCCCATTGAGTTCCTTTGAGCTAAGAGAAAGTTCTCTACTATTATTTGTGCATGTGTTGCACTTAGTGAGGTTTGAGAGGCAAATCCTATTGCATGTGTTGCATTAGGTGGTGGATTTAGTATCCACGAGCTTTGACACTTGATTGGTTCAAGTGAAAGTTGGAGACTTGTTACTCTTGGTGTTTGCAGACACCTAGGCGGCGTGGAGCGTCGTGGTCGGTGATCTTCTCAAGTGAAGCTTGTGAGAAGGCCGGTGTTTGTGAGTGGCTTGGTGCTCGCCATCTCGGAGTGGAGTAAGAGCAACCTAGTGGAGCGAAGTGTTGATACCTCGGAGGAAGGCTTAATTGTGGAGCCGACCCAATTGGTTTGGGTTTCCCTCAGCGTGGATTAGGGAGAGCGGCAAGTCTCCGAACACCACGGTAAAACATCGACGTGTCTTTGTGGTGTGATCTCTATTGCCTTACAATTGCATTTACATTCATTGTGTATGAATGCTTGCTTTATATTGTGCAATTTATATACTTTGTATTAAATTGCTTATTCATTGTGTATGATTGCAATAGTATCATTTACATTGTTTAAATTGAATTGCTTACTAGTTCATGCTTGATTGATTATTATCAATAGACTTGTATTGTTGGTGCACTTAGTTGAACCTAGTTGATTTAGGCTTTAATTGTGCAAAACCGTATTGTTATAAGCTTCCGCATTAGAAATCAATTTTAGCGCATAAAAGTTTAAAACGCCTATTCACCCCCCTCTAGTCGGCCTACTCGATCTTACACCCTCCTACCTCCTCACTTCTTCTTCCCCGAGCCGCCACCATTGCCGCACGCCGAAGCTTCGCCCCGGCCGCATTTCCCTCCCCCACTTCTCTCGCCGTCAAGGGCATTCAAGACCCCCCATTCACATCGCCTTCAAGCCGACCATTTCCCTCCCTTTAATGCTGCATTTACTCACCGCCCATGCCGACAAGAAAACACCCTCACGATCTCCTCCTCTGTTGTCCTCCGAACCTATAACTAGGAGCCCCAAGTGCCCTCTCTCCTCAATCCATTCCCAAAGGTCTCACCTCTCAATCCTCGCGAATCATGATTTCCCGCAGACGGCCGACGCCTCTCGCTACCATTAGCGCCATCATAAACGATGCCTGTCACCATCAACCCACCCTGACTTCATCGCATCGCATTCTACACCGTGCTTGCGCTATCTCTGTCGGGCGTCGCGGAGCAGACCACGCCACCATAGCGCGCATCGGTGATTGCCACCGCCCTCACCATGCTGTGGGGACCGGAGTTATCTCCATAAGACCGAGACTAATCAAAGCCTTAGGGACATAACTCTAGGTCTCCGTGAATGGATTCCAACAACTCCATCCAAATGAGGGGCTTAACTCAATCTAGAGCCAGACGATCATGTGCGCGCTCCTCTGTGAGCACTACATGATTGTCGGTTCTCCAACAAGTCAAGCGCTACACTTAGTGAGTTAAATCGAAACCATGAACAGCAGGTATGACTTATATTGGCTCCCAAGATCAGCGACCAATATAACCATACCCTCATTCAACGTTGATCACATCCATACAACATTCATACATAAATAGTTCAAAAGATATACACATAGTTCCAAGTTTACAACTAATACAAGTGGCCAACCGCCAAATTTAAAACAAGTGTTAAGTGGTATGCCACACAACCCATTGGCAACCAGCTGGGAGCTAAAGATAGCACACTACTCATCGGTGTCGCTAAATCGACACAAGCAGCTCGTCGGTCTCATTATCTTCCTCACTGTAAAAGCCGACAAACATCCGGTGAGTACAAAGAGTACTGCAAGTCTTACACAAATAAAAATAGTTATGCATAAGGTCATTCAAAGGAAGGGCTCATATTGGCTTAGTTTTGCGAAACGGCGCAATCTTGAACAACCTACACATACTAGTTTTCAAGTGTCATTTCAAATTCAGATTTGAAGTAGAAGTAAAACATGATTATAAGTGATAATTTCAATAATACATGAATCATACCAAAACAAAGTGGCGGTCCACTTTGATCGACAACAAGCATGAATATCCCATTCATGGCGATCACAGAAGTTTAACCACAATTTTAATTTCAAGTCTAACAATAAGCGACCACAGTTTCAAGCGGTGCGTCCATAGCAGTGCAAGGGTGTACTACTTTACCACACGACTTGATTAGCAGTAAGCCTCCGGATGCCTCGAATATAGCATACTTCCTATGGTATGCCGACCGGATAAATCAAGTGCGGTCGTTTTTAGCGGGAAGATCCCATTGAGCTAAGTCCCTCAACCCATGGTTCCTATGAAACACAAGACGTTAACGCCTCCATCCTATATATCCTAGGAAACACAAGGCGTTAACGCCCCATCCTATCGGCCCAAAAGGAACACGGGATTTCACGGTCCCATGCCCTTACAATTTCACCACCGTGGGACTCAACACAATAAAATCCCCCCTACTTAACCATACGGCACCCATATACCGCGTGATAGCACGAGTTTTACTTGAATTGCAACAACCTAAAGTTCGGTCCTTAATTGTCGGACAAGTCAAACCACATACCCAATGCTCGTGCACAAAGCACCATCACTAACCAACACTTGTCCGACCAAAAGCTCATTTAAAATGACAAAAATTTAACTCATAAAACGAATCGAAGATCTGAAATCAAAGTATATAAAGAAGGTTGTGTTTATCCCAAAATTGTGGGTTATTCAGACAATCAAACTCTAGTTCTAGACTTGCATGACTAAGCATACCCAGAACCATATAATTTCACACATTCTATCATAAGCATTTCAGTCTGGAATAATTCATGGATAGCCACAATGACAAGAATATAGGGTGTGTCTAACTATTCATCACAAAAATAGCGACATTATAAGACTAACATGCAAGCAATTATCATTTGCTCTAGCTCAACTTAACATGTTGCCTATATTTGCAAATGCGTTTTGCAAATAGTTGTGGCTCATGGTTATTCCTTGTAACATGTGACTATGCTTTGCAAATGTGTTTTGCAAATGATTGAAGTCCATGTACCCACTCCTTGTGGCATGATCTAAGTTTGCAAATGTGTTTTGCAAATGGTTAAGATTCATGTGTATTCCCTTGACATGGTCTAAGATTGCTTGTTGCTATTTATTTGGACTTAGACCATGGTAGTGGCTCTTTTGAGTTGTGCTTTTTTATTTGATCAAATGTGTTTGAGATCAATCAAATAGGTGGGTTGTGTAGCCCTCTGAATAAGCTTTCAATAGAGTCGAAGATCACTCAATTCCGACATCGGAGTCAAAAGTTATGAACTTTTTACCGAGTGTCGTCAGTCTGAAAATTGGGCTGCGGTAGTACCGCCTTGCTGATGGTAGTACATAAAACGGTAGTACCGCCCTATAACTGCTGTAGTACCGCCCCAATCTTTGAAGCGCTAGTTTTTGCTGATTTCAGCTCCCACGGCTAGTTTTTGTTGTGGGGGCTATAAATACCCCCTTGGCCGGTTGAGAGATGATCTTTTGCATCCCATTGAGTTCCTTTGAGCTAAGAGAAAGTTCTCTACTATTATTTGTGCATGTGTTGCACTTAGTGAGGTTTGAGAGGCAAATCCTATTGCATGTGTTGCATTAGGTGGTGGATTTAGTATCCACGAGAGCTTTGACACTTGATTGGTTCAAGTGAAAGTTGGAGACTTGTTACTCTTGGTGTTTGCCGACACCTAGACGGCGTGGAGGCGTCGTGGTCCGGTGATCTTCTCAAGTGAAGCTTGTGAGAAGGCCCGGTGTTTGTGAGTGGCTTGGTGCTCGCCATCTCCGGAGTGGAGTAAGAGCAACCCTAGTGGAGCGAAGTGTTGATACCTCGGAGGAAGGCTTAATTCGTGGAGCCGACCCAATTGGTTTGGGTTTCCCTCAACGTGGATTAGGGGAGAACGGCAAGTCTCCGAACACCACGGTAAAACATCGACGTGTCTTTGTGGTGTGATCTCTATTGCCTTACAATTGCATTTACATTCATTGTGTATGAATGCTTGCTTTATATTGTGCAATTTATATACTTTGTATTAAATTGCTTATTCATTGTGTATGATTGCAATAGTATCATTTACATTGTTTAAATTGAATTGCTTACTAGTTCATGCTTGATTGATTATTATCAATAGACTTGTATTGTTGGTGCACTTAGTTGAACCTAGTTGATTTAGGCTTTAATTGTGCAAAACCGTATTGTTATAAGCTTCCGCATTAGAAATCAATTTTAGCGCATAAAAGTTTAAAACGCCTATTCACCCCCTCTAGTCGGCCTACTCGATCTTACACCTCCTACCTCCTCCTTCTTCTTCCCGAGCCGCCACCATTGCCATGCGCAAGCTTCCGGCCGCATTTCCCTCCCCCACTTCTCTCGCCGTCAAGGGCATTCAAGACCCCCCATTCACATCGCCTTCAAGCCGACCATTTCCCTCCCTTTAATGCTGCATTTACTCACCGCCCATGCCGACAAGAAAACACCCCTCACGATCTCCCTCCTCTGTTGTCCTCCGAACCTATAACTAGGAGCCCCAAGTGCCCCTCCTCTCCCTCAATCCATTCCCAAAGGTCTCACCTCTCCAATCCTCGCCGGAATCATGATTTCCCCGCCGACGGCCGAACGCCTCTCCGCTACCATTAGCGCCATCATAAACGATGCCTGTCACCATCAACCCCACCCGCTTCATCGCATCGCGTTCTACACGTGCTTGCGCTATCTCTGCGGAGCGTCGCGAGCGCCACGCCACCAAGCCGCATCGGTGTGCCACCGCCCTCACCATCGTGGGGACCCGGAGTTATCTCCATAAGACCGAGACTAATCAAAGCCTTAGGGACATAACTCTAGGTCTCCGTGAATGGATTCCAACTAACTCCATCCAAATGAGGGCTTAACTCAATCTAGAGCCCGACGATCATGTGCTGCGCTCCTCTGTGAGCACTACATGATTGTCGGTTCTCCAACAAGTCAAGCGCTACACTTAGTGAGTTAAATCGGAAACCATGAACAGCAGGTATGACTTATATTGGCTCCCAAGATCAGCGACCAATATAACCATACCCTCATTCAACGTTGATCACATCCATACAACATTCATACATAAATAGTTCAAAAGATATACACATAGTTCCAAGTTTACAACTAATACAAGTGGCCAACCGGCCAAATTTAAAGGCAAGTGTTAAGTGGTATGCCACACAACCCATTGGCAACCAACTGGGAGCTAAAGATAGCACACTACTCATCGGTGTCGCCTAAATCGACACCGACGAGCTCGTCGGTCTCATTATCTTCCTCACCTGTAAAAGCCAGCAAACAGGCTGAGTACAAAGAGTACTAAGTCTTACACAAATAAAAATAGTTATGCATAAGGTCATTCAAAGGAAGGGCTCATATTGGCTTAGTTTTGAAAGCGCAATCTTGAACAACCTACACATACTAGTTTTTCAAGTGTCATTTCAAATTCAGATTTGAAGTAGAAGTAAAACATGATTATAAGTGATAATTTCAATAATACATGAATCATACCAAAACAAAGTGGCGGTCCACTTTGATCGACAACAAGCATGAATATCCCATTCATGACGATACCGAGTTTAACCATAATTTTAATTTCAAGTCTAACAATAAGCGACCACGATTTCAAGCGGTCGTCCATAATCGTGGACACGGCTATTCGAATAGATTTATACCTCGGGTGTACTACTTACCCACACGACTTGATTAGCCCGTAAGCCTCCGGATGCCTTCGAATATAGCATACTTCCTATGGTATGCGGCACGTAAATCAAGATACGTGCGTTTTTAGCAAGAAGATCCCATTGAGCTAAGTCCCTCAACCCATGGTTCCTAGGAAACACAAGACGTTAACGCCTCCATCCTATATATCCTAGGAAACACAAGACGTTAACGCCCCATCCTATCGGCCCAAAAGGAACACGGATTTCACGGTCCCATGCCCTTACAATTTCACCACCGTGGGACTCAACACAATAAAATCCCCTACTTAACCATACGGCACCCATATACCGCGTGATAGCATGAGTTTTACTTGAATTGCAACAACCTAAAGTTCGGTCCTTAATTGTCCGGACAAGTCAAACCACATACCCAATGCTCGTGCACAAAGCACTATCACTAACCAACACTTGTCCGACCAAAAGCTCATTTAAAATGACAAAAATTTAACTCATAAAACAGATACGAAGATCTGAAATCAAAGTATATAAAGAAGGTTGTGTTTATCCCAAAATTATCGGGTTATTCGACATCAAACTACGGTTCTAGACTTGCATGACTAAGCATACCCGAACCATATAATTTCACACATTCTATCATAAGCATTTCAGATCTGGAATAATTCATGGATAGCCACAATGACAAGAATATAGGGTGTGTCTAACTATTCATCACAAAAATAGCGACATTATAAGACTAACATGCAAGCAATTATCATTGCATCTACCCTAACAAACGGGATCAAATATGATGCAAAAGAAAGTTCAAAGGATGCTTGCCTTGCTGGTAGGCTAATTGCTCTCCTCGAGCGTAAGAGTCAATATCAATGAGCTCGGAATCTATATAAATACAATACAATAAACAACGAGAAATACTCCAAAAATCAAGATGCTTAAAAATGCATGATTTTTCTACAGTAGCTAAGTCATGATTTTAAATGATTTTTGGTGAAATAATTATTTCATTTTGATTTAGTATATGAAAGTTATGATGGTTTGAATTTCAGATTTCAATATGCCTTCATTTATGTAATTTAATTATGAGGTGAAATTTTGTAGAGCAGGTGAGTACAAGGATTACATGGATAAAAAGGCAATATTATCACAAGTTCAAAATAGTTGAGTTTGCTCCAATTGGAGTTTTCATGATTTAGTTATGAATTTCTAAAGTTATCAACATTTTCTTTTGTAAAAATAATAGTGTTAATAGCTCATTTTCCAAAATAATGCTCTCGTTACGAGACAAGTTTGAAACCAATTTTAATATAAAGTTCATTAAAAATAAAAATTATCGAGTGGTTTCACCCATTTTGGAGTTAAAATGATTTAGTTATGCATTTTAGAAGTTAATACCAATTCTCGTGTACAAATTAACATTCTTCGAATTTCATAAAGTATTTGCAACTTTTCCTACGGACCACGCGCTAGCTGCGGTGGTGACATGCGGGACCGAACAGTGCCATTTCCTTATTAACTCGATTTTAAAATCCGAATCGACATGCGGTCCCGTCCGTCGAGGCTCGGTCCACGAGACTTGGTCTACCGACACACGCGCGCACGGTGCGGCAAAGACTAGGCCCACGGTCGATCCTCTTTGCTAAGATTTAATCCGCCATTTTCGTGCTCGGGGCCCACGTGTAAGTGACCCATTACTCGGCTAAGACGGTGATTAAATGCTAACCCAATCCTCCTACCTCCTCACTTCTTCTTCCCCGAGCCGCCACCATTGCCGCACGCCGAAGCTTCGCCCCGGCCGCATTTCCCTCCCCCACTTCTCTCACCATCAAGGGCATTCAAGACCCCCCATTCACACCGCCTTCAAGCCGACCATTTCCCTCCCTTTAATGCTGCATTTACTCACCGCCCATGCCGACAAGAAAACACCCCTCACGATCTCCCTCCTCTGTTGTCCTCCGAACCTATAACTAGGAGCCCCAAGTGCCCCTCCTCTCCCTCAATCCATTCCCAAAGGTCTCACCTCTCCAATCCTCGCCGGAATCATGATTTCCCCGCCGACGGCCGAACGCCTCTCCGCTACCATTAGCGCCATCATAAACGATGCCCTGTCACCATCAACCCCACCCCCAGCTTCATGGCGCGCGTTCTACACCGTGCTTGCGCTATCTCTGTCGGAGCGTCGCCGGAGCAGCCACGCCACCGCAAGCCGCATCGAGCTGTTGCCACCGCCCTCACCATCTGTGGGGACCCCGGAGTTATCTCCATAAGACCGAGACTAATCAAAGCCTTAGGGACATAACTCTAGGTCTCCCGTGAATGGATTCCAACTTAACTCCATCCAAATGAGGGGCTTAACTCAATCTAGAGCCCCGACGATCATGTGCGCCGCTCCTCTGCGAGCACTACATGATTGCCGGTTCTCCAATAAGTCAAGCGCTACACTTAGTGAGTTAAATCGGAAACCATGAACAGCAGGTATGACTTATATTGGCTCCCAAGATCAGCGACCAATATAACCATACCCTCATTCAACGTTGATCACATCCATACAACATTCATACATAAATAGTTCAAAAGATATACACATAGTTCCAAGTTTACAACTAATACAAGTGGCCAACCGGCCAAATTTAAAGGCAAGTGTTAAGTGGCAGCGGAAATAAGGAAATAAACCCAAAAGGCCAGCAGTGGTATGCCACACAACCCATTGGCAACCAACTGGGAGCTAAAGATAGCACACTACTCATCGGTGTCGCCTAAATCGACACCGACGAGCTCGTCGGTCTCATTATCTTCCTCACTGTAAAGCCACAAACATCCGCTGAGTACAAAGAGTACTATAAGTCTTACACAAATAAAAATAGTTATGCATAAGGTCATTCAAAGGAAGGGCTCATATTGGCTTAGTTTTGCGAAAGCGACGCAATACTGAACAACCTACACATACTAGTTTTTCAAGTGTCATTTCAAATTCAGATTTGAAGTAGAAGTAAAACATGATTATAAGTGATAATTTCAATAATACATGAATCATACCAAAACAAAGTGGCGGTCCACTTTGATACGACAACAAGCATGAATATCCCATTCATGACGATACCGAGTTTAACCATAATTTTAATTTCAAGTCTAACAATAAGCGACCACAGTTTCAAGCGGTCGTCCATAGCTGTGGACACGGCTATTCGAATAGATTTATACCCTGCAGGGGTGTACTACTTTACCCACACGACTTGATTAGCCCGTAAGCCTCCAGATGCCTCCGAATATAGCATACTTCCTATGGTATGCCGACCGGGTAAATCAAGATACGGTCGTTTTTAGCAAGAAGATCCCATTGAGCTAAGTCCCTCAACCCATGGTTCCTAGGAAACACAAGACGTTAACGCCTCCATCCTATATATCCTAGGAAACACAAGACGTTAACGCCCCCATCCTATCGGCCCAAAAGGAACACGGGATTTCACGGTCCCATGCCCTTACAATTTCACCACCGTGGGACTCAACACAATAAAATCCCCCCTACTTAACCATACGGCACCCATATACCGCGCGTGATAGCATGAGTTTTACTTGAATTGCAACAACCTAAAGTTCGGTCCTTAATTGTCCAGACAAGTCAAACCACATACCCAATGCTCGTGCACAAAGCACTATCACTAACCAACACTTGTCCAGACCAAAAGCTCATTTAAAATGACAAAAATTTAACTCATAAAACAGATACGAAGATCTGAAATCAAAGTATATAAAGAAGGTTGTGTTTATCCCAAAATTATCGGGTTATTCCCGACATCAAACTACCGGTTCTAGACTTGCATGACTAAGCATACCCGAACCATATAATTTCACACATTCTATCATAAGCATTTCAGTACTGGAATAATTCATGGATAGCCACAATGACAAGAATATAGGGTGTGTCTAACTATTCATCACAAAAATAGCGACATTATAAGACTAACATGCAAGCAATTATCATTGCATCTACCCTAACAAAACTGGGATCAAATATGATGCAAAAAGAAAGTTCAAAGGATGCTTGCCTTGCTGGTAGGCTAATTGCTCTCCTTCAGTAGCGTAAGAGTCAATATCAATGAGCTCGGAATCTATATAAATACAATACCGAATAAACAACGAGAAATACTCCAAAAATCAAGATGCTTAAAAATGCATGATTTTTCTACAGTAGCTAAGTCATGATTTTAAATGATTTTTGGTGAAATAATTATTTCATTTTGATTTAGTATATGAAAGTTATGATGGTTTGAATTTTAGATTTCAATATGCCTTCATTTATGTAATTTAATTATGAGGTGAAATTTTGTAGAGCAGGTGAGTACAAGGATTACATGGATAAAAAGGCAATATTATTACAAGTTCAAAATAGTTGAGTTTGCTCCAATTGGAGTTTTCATGATTTAGTTATGAATTTCTAAAGTTATCAGCATTTTCTTTTATAAAAATAATAGTGTTAATAGCTCATTTTCCAAAATAATGCTCTCTGTTATAGAGACAAGTTTGAAACCAATTTTAATATAAAGTTCATTAAAAATAAAAATTATCAGAAGTGGTTTCACCCATTTCGGAGTTAAAATGATTTAGTTATGCATTTTAGAAGTTAATACCAATTCTCAGTGTACAAATTAACATTCTTCGAATTTCATAAAGTATTTGCAACTTTTCCTACCGGACCACGCGCTAGCTGCGGTGGCTGACATGCGGGACCGAAAATGTGCCATTTCCTTATTAACTCAGATTTTAAAATTCGAACTGACATGTGGGTCCCGTCCGTCGAGGCTCGGTCCACGAGACTTGGTCTACCGACACACGCGCGCGGTGCGGCTTAAAGACTAGGCCCATTGGTCATCACTCTTTGCTAAGATTTAATCCAGCCATTTTCTGTGCTCGGGGCCCACGTGTAAGTGACCCATTACTATGGCTAAGACAGTGATTAAATGCTAACCCAATCATTAGACATTAATGACCGTCATTTGTCGTAAACGGACAGCTACGATGAGCTGCCCGCGTGTCGACAATGCGCCGCGAGGTTGCCGGCGGTTCACGGCGCTACGCGCCACAGCGGAGCCGCCAAGACCGTGATAGCCGCGCAATAGTGCTACGCGTCTTTGAGAGGTGGTGGCGAGGTTTGGGGTGCCTCACACCGTCGGCTAGCCGGAGCTAAGCGGCGGCAGTGCTACGGCAAAAGTGCATGCAGCAAAAAGAAGCTCCGCAGCGACATAATACAAGCGAGTGCCGAGGGTCCTAAGGACTATGAGTGAGTTACTTGAGCGAAGAATGATGCTCGAGGAAGCTCAGAACCGCTGGGGCTGCGTCGGCACCGGAGAAGGAAATGGTGATGATATGGTTTCACCTGGACAGGATACTGGAAGCAAACTAAAACAAATGAATGCTCGGGATGGCTCTAAGATCCTGCATGGATGCTGTAATAGCAAGGAATCGACATAAGCCTTACCGAATCAAAGTGGGAGATGAAAGGTTTGTTCTTCGACCGAAAGCCCAATTTCTTCAAATCCACGAAGTGTTGTCGTGTATTGTTGAAATAAGTTTAGGGGTTAACATAACCATGCTATAAGGCACTATATGACGCGAAAGAAAGTCCAAGTACCTCACCGGAGACGAGGATGGCAAGAAGATGTCCCCGAGTGTGTGCTCTGGACATGAACTAGAGCACGAAGGTGAACCAGAGGCTACAAGCAAGAACAAGAGCTGAGCTTAGCAAAAATGGAGAAGGCATGGAACAAAGAAAAGAATGGCATCCCCCGGTGGGAGTTTACCTGCGTAGGGAGCAAGAACGAGCTTCCCTCTCCTCGGTCAACAGAGGAGAAGTGAGGGAGAAGGAGGGGGTGCAGGGGGTGTTATGCCCGGGAAGAAGACGGAGTGGAGGCGGTGGATTGACGGCGTCACCAACGCGCGGAAGAGATTCGCGGCCGCGTGGCGCGTGCGCTCTGAGCGAGCTCTGTCACGAGGAGGAAGACGACCCTGACACACGGGCCCAGTGTGGCAGTGACTCGGCGAGGTGAGATTAAGTGATTTTTGATCGGCCGTTGGATTGTGAATGGACGGATCAGATTTGCGAGGTGTTCGGACAGGTCAATTGGATGCGAGATCTGGGCCGTTGAACCTCGATCAGACGGTCGCATGCGAAGTGCAGTTAGGTGGTTGGGCTGAGTCAGTTCACCGAGTCGGGCTTGAGCCCAAGGAACAGTGCGCCAGGTTTTGGTTTAGGGTTTTGACTGGAATTTAATTGTTTTCCCCACATTGACCAGGGGCTTAAAAATAGAAATAAAATTTCTAAAATCATGAAATAATTTCTGGAGGTTCCTGGGATAGCTTAGTGTCCATAAAAATTATTAAACCCTACTGTTCCTAACATATTTTGTAATATATAAATTCAAACTTAGACAAGGTCTTTTAAAGGTGTTTGAATTTTCTTAGGGTTCAAACCAGTCCCAAAAATTTGGGAAAATTATATTAATTCATGATAATTAAGATAGTATTTGAATAAATTATTTCCAGAGGATCTTCAGTAGCATTTATTTCAGTTTGTAGTTTGGAGTTCAAATTGAAGTGTATGTTTCATTTGTATTTTGAGATTTTCCAAGTACAATATTCAAATGAATGGTTTCAAAACATGATGCATGCTATTGAGATGCATAATAAACCTCTTTATTAATTTGGGGATGTGACACCATCGGCGATCCATGGCCGTCTAGCCACTGACGAGGTGAGCACCACCATCCCCATCTCTGACGATGCCCTCGCCGTCGCATCGCCATTCGCCGGCGACCTTCGGTCCCCATGCGCCACCGCCATGTCACCGCCACCCGAGCACCACCTCAGTGCCAAAAGCCCACGTGGCCGCTCCATGTCAGCCCTCGTCATCACTAACGTGGCAAAGACAATGTGTCATGCACCGGTTCACCATGGACCAAGGTGCAAATTCGTGGACCCAATCCATAGACTGGGCCCACATGTTAGTGGCTCAAGCCATTTTTATTTAGAAAAATAATTCAGCTAAAATTCATTTTCCCTCGTGCTGATCCAATAAATGTTTTTCCTTAAGAAAAAATAATTCCATAAATTTTTGAAAATCCAACATTTGATGTGAATTTCAATCTTCCGAGAACTCGTTCTCCTTCGTTCGAGCTCCGATTCAAGTTATTCAAATTCCTAAATTTATCTAAAATTATAATGTAGCTAACTAAACCTAAATTATTTAATTTGGAGTTCATTTGAATTTTATTTGAATTTGACTTATTTTCACGTATAGATTTCGACGACTTTGGAGAGTCAGATTTTGACACTGTTTTAAAATAACAATTATTTGAGCAAGGCAAGTTACATCATTTGATCATATTTGAATCCTAGTTTTTTAAATTATTTAAATTCTATTTTAAATTATTATTGTATGCTTATTTATATTCACGTTAATTAAAATTCATGTTTGAAATTTACAGATATTCCCAATTCCATTGTATAGCCAACTTGACATTGAATTAAACATAACTTGACACCTTAGATGAAAATCTAGTTTATACAATAGTATGAACTAGAACACTTTTGAAAAAATATATGCTTAGTCATGCTTAGATAAAAAGTATTCAATTTTGGAAAATTTTAGCCAAAAATTCAACTATGGATTTAAAATGAGTCTGTGCCATTATTATGCTATAGAAATTTACAAAGGATCTAAAAAGCAAAATAAAATCTGGTTTAAACTTGGGCGAACATAGATAGTTGGTGGGTGCAAATTTATGCACGGGATCGATTCAGTGAATGTTCGAGGCCCAGGGGTTCTTTTTGGAAGTCGCCCAGTCAACTAAAGACCAGTCTAAGAGTCGCATCTTGCTAAGCTCCACCGTACTACCGTACTATCACAAGTTTTGAATGTGACAGACCTGGCTAACTAAACTACAATGCTTCACCGTGGTTGTGTCATTTTGAAGTGTAGGTGTCGTGAAGACCAACTTTTAGTACCCACATGGCGCAAGAGGGGGTTATCGCTTGGCATGAAACCTTGCGGTAGAGAAACCATAGCAGACATAACTACGTTGGGATTGTATAGGGCAAAGGTTGTGATAATCACTTAGTCGCACACCTACGGAGTGTGTGAAACGAACATTATAAGTCGATTATTTCTTGTGAATAAAGTTGTACAATCTCTACAGAGTGTAAAACTATTCGAATAGCTGTGTCCACGGACATGGACGTGCTAAGCAAAGCCACTCAAAGTTAGACTTTAATTTTTGATTTCAAAAGATTTTATCAAATGAATTCGGATAGTTTATCCAAATTGGAAAATTCGGGCAGGAACCCTTGTGTAAGGGGGTTAATCCTTCACCAAAAGTGCATCTTGCACTTACTTAACATTAAAATCAAATTTAATTTTAGATATAATTTAAATTACTTTAAAACTTAGTAAAAGTATTTAAAATGCCAAACATTGCTTTTGCACAAATAACCCTATAAGCTTTTCTTTGATATATCCCTGCATGCAATAACTCTCTTATGGGGTGTAACTTGTGGAGTACATTTTTGTGCTCACCCTTGCTTAATAAAATATTGTTCAGAGGAGAAGGACTTCACCACCGGTGTGGATCTCGATGACTAGGCTGCTACCCTAGTCGATTGTCTGTGGCAGATTAGCTGCGCTCTACTACTTCTTCTTCGTCTTCCGTTGTGTTTGTTTATTGTTGGCTTGTAAGTCTTTCTTGTAATAAACTCTTATATTTATTAATAAAGTTGTGCGAATTATGAATATTACCATATTTGTTTACTATGTACACAAGCTACTGTTCCAGGGACTAGTGCAGAATACACAAAGGATTTGCGGGTGTTAATCTCGGGCCCGATAGAGGCATGAGAGATAGAGGGAGGGACGGGGAGCATTTCTACCTAACACGGGCAACCGGAGGTGGACGGAGGCAGCCGACATCGAGGGAAAAGCAGCAGCACGTTCGAGCTCACGGCGGTGAGGTAGCTCTGGCAACTCTCCGACGGTGGCGAGGTGAGCACGAGGTAGAACGCGGCGGTGTGAAGCCAGACGTGTAGACGATGGTGGCAGAGCACCTTCGATGGCAGTGCAATTAACGTCAGAGGGGCTCGGGATCCGGCGAAAAGAAATGCAAATTCCGGTGAGAAGAGGAGGAGAGGAGAGCTTGGATTTGGGGGAAAGGATGAGTGAGGAAAGGGGCTATCGGTGCTCCCTTTTATAGGGGCAGAGGCGTACCGAAGGTGGAGATGGTGCGCGGTGGTTACTCGTCGGCGCGGACAGCGACATAAATGCGATTTAAGGCAGCTTAAGGAGGGGAAACTGGTGAAATGAGTGCGGAATGGAGTGGGGGGTCTTGACTGGACTTGATTGCGCGAAGAAATGGAGAAGGAAACGGCCACAATGAAGAGCTTTCACGGGTGGCAATGGTTGCAGCAGGAGGTTGAAGAAAGTGGAGGAAGAAGAAGACCCTGACACGCGGGCCCAGGCGGTAGTGAGAGAAGAGGGAGGGAGAGGCGGGGTAGGCTAGGCGCGCGTGTGGGAGAAGCGGGCCGCGTGGGCCGAAGCAGAGAAAGAAAGGCAAAGAGAAAGAAAGCGAGACAGGCCAGAAAAACAAAAAGAATTGGGCCAGAGAAAAGAATTCGGTCCGAGAGATAATTTCTGTATTTTAATTGATTTCTAATTTTCAAAAAAGCAATAAATCAAATAGGCATTAAGAAAATAGCAAATAGAGTACAAAAATTTGGAACAATTAAAAAAATCCTAAAATATTTTGAACTTAATACAATTATTTTCAACTTAAAGTTGGTAATTATATTTGCAAATAAATTATTTTAAATTTTTGGAAAATAGGAAAACCCTTTTTAAAAATAAAAAAATCAAGAAATTAATTAAATTTCCCTTTTTAACTTAAAATCAAGAAAACTCCAGAAAACTTAATAAATTTTCTTTTTTGACCTTAAAATCTAGGAAAATCAGGAAACCCCTAGAAAACTCTTTCAAAATCAAAAAATCCAATAAAATAATTACTTTATTAATTTTATTTTTGGTAACAGAACTTTGGAAAGGCACATGAGCTCCTGATGCTTATGTGCCCCTTAGTTCATGTGGGGACCCCTTCTCGGGATACACAGGGAAGTCCGGGAGGACCGATTTTTTTTTTTTTGGTGGTACTACCGCATGGGTGCCTCGTAGTCGCATAGCATATCCCAGAAAAGGTCCTGCATGAGCTCCTAGGGAAAATCCCGAAGGACCACCTGGAGATCCTGCCCTTGTGCACTGAGCTAGTCCGAGGAGACCAGATGCTATCTCACACAGAAACACTAAGGTACAATCACAACCACAAGGTCAAACAAAGATGGAGCAGACAAATCAAACTATAATAAACAAGACCTTATGGTCAAAGCTGGTTTACAAAGGTTTGCCACTTGGGCTTACAAAATTGACAAAAGGAGAACCTTTACAGCAGGGAACACAAAACGCGCAAGGGCCAATCGGCAAACCACAGGCTGTCGAGTTGAGGACATCCTAGGCAGCTGGATCAACAAAGAACTCCTCCTCAAAGAGGTCAGCGCCTCCCTGCACTTGATCATCTTCGAACACTGCTTTGACACAAGGCTTAAAGCCATGAGTACTTTGAATGTACTCAGTAATTCGCAGGGAGCAACTATGCAAAAAGTATTCATGCATTGGCTTACCAAGTGACAGCTGTATGGTTAGTTTGCACAAAGCTATATTTGACGATAAATAGCATAAATAGATTGTAAGGCAGCAAGTTAAAACAATAATACATAATTATTTATTTTGATTTTTGCAAAGTGAGAGTGAGCACCAGCTCACTCCAAACCACTTGGGGGAGGTCTGGTTGCACCCACAACCAGGAACTCTCCCAAGGCCACTCCAGAGCTCAAGACCACCCTATGGCTCCAAGAACTCCTTCCGAGCACCAACTCAGAGCACCTTGAGCCACCCTAGGGTTCACAAAACCTCCACGACTAATCATGGGCATCACGAGCATTCGAAGCCACCCAGAACACTCGCCGACATCCATAATTAACCCTGGACCACAAGTTTTAGCAAAATTTACCCCTTGCACCATTATCACCAGGCATGTCCATGACTAAGGACTTGGCTATTCGAATAGATTCTTACTTTGCAGAGGTGTACAACTTTACCCATAATTCACGACCTCTCTAGCGAGTCGGGTTCCCGTCGGAGCCCTTACTCATTTCCAAAGATGAGTAGTCTAGAGAGCGCGACAAGGCCTTTACAAAGCTTTGCCATGACCTGACCTGCCCGCTAAGGTTTCGCCGTCCTGAAAAGGAAACTCGGCCCCCTCTTACGCCATGTGAATTAGCACACACCACCACAACAGAAATAGGTCACAGCATTGCTAATTATTCAGCCTAGACCACCCCATAAAGTGATCTTGTGGTTGCACTCAAAGTCCCATATCAACAGAACACAAAGTTAAGTCCTTAAAGCTGCTCAGGCAAGACTTCCACAGCCCCAAAGTGCAAAGCACCCACTACTCACTCCTTGCCTTCTTGCCCGAGCACAAAACCATTTTTGGGTGATTAACCCTGCCAAAAGACCACCCAGCCTTGGCACAACTCAATTAATAAAAGTGGCCTTACACCACAGTCAACACAACAATGGCATCTCACCGAGGATGCTTAACACTGGCACCAACCACAGGTTCCATAGTTCAATTAGTCAAGATTAATAATGGAAACAAGCATGATTCACAACACCTACGGTTCTAGAGCGATGCTAAATATACACCTACGGACCCATGTTGGCAATAGCAAGCAGTACCAACTAAAATACCCAAACTTAGGATTGCAAGGTGATCATGATAACATGTTGAGTACAAGTTACAAGGGAAGCATAATATCAAATGGGAAGAATAGCTACTTCCCAAACATTTCTTATAAAACTAGCCATGCATGATAAAGTAAAACCAAAATATGTTAGGAAAGCTAGGTTCAACATGATCAAAGGGGTCTGCGACTTGCCTTCGTCAAGCAGTGGTGAACCTTCGGTTGATGTTGCCGGATCCAAGAACTCCTCAACCTCGGAATCTACACGTTCGCAAAGAAACACAATAAGCTAATAGCTAAACAAAAAAAAAAACTACAAAGGAGACTAAGAGAAACCAAACCAACTCAGGAAAACCAGGAAAAACAAGAAGCCCAGCACAACTCCGGGGAGCTCCTGGGGAGGACTTGAACACGGAGGATCCAGGCAGAGGGAGCTAAAAATCATAAATGAGCAAAAGGTGCCGAAGCGAGGCCTGCCCAAGTTAATTATAGCCGGAGTTGGAGGGAAAAGCAATGAGAGGGGCTCAGCAACGTGTCAATGATCGGTGTACAAAAGGACAAGGATTTGACAAGGCATTGCCATAAAAATGAGGATGCAAGGTACCATAGAGGTGACCACATTTAATGTGATGCAACACACATTAAATGTGCATAGACTTTTGAGGCGTAGGAACTAAGGAAAAAGGGCTGAGGCTACCAAGTGGGGTCGGTCAAACTCGGTGAACGCATCAGTCATAGGGGCGGTCTCACCCGCAAGGGTGGTCTTTGTAAAAAGACCACGGGTCTTGACCACGAAGTGGTCTCAACCAGCAAATGTGGTCTTTACAAAAAGACCACGGGGAGGTTCAAAGAAAATAGGAACCCGAAAGAGAGGTCCTGACGATTAGATCTCCAAAAGGGGAGGTCCGATGGTCAAGATCAAAAGCAAGGGGAGGTACTGACGGTTAGATCTCCAAAAGGGGAGGTCCTATGGTCAAGATCAAAAGCAAGGGGAGGTCCTGACGGTTAGATCTCCAAAAGGGGGGGCGACGGTCAAGATCAAAAGCAAGGGGTGGTCCTGACGGTTAGATCTCCAAAAGGGGAGGTCCTACGATCAAGATCAAAAGCCAGGGGAGGTCCTGACGGTTAGATCTCCAAAAGGGGAGGTCCGACGGTCAAGATCAACAGCAAGGGGAGGTCCTGATGGTTAGATCTCCAAAAGGGGAGGTCCTACGGTCAAGATCAAGAGCCAAGGGAGGTCCTGGCGGTTAGATCTCCAAAAGGGGAGGTCCTATGGTCAAGATCAAAAGCCAGGGGAGGTCCTGACGGTTAGATCTCCAAAAGGTGAGGTCCTACGGTCAAGATCAAAAGCAAGGGGAGGTCTTGATGGTTAGATCTCCAAAAGGGGAGGTCCTACGGTCAAGATCAAAAGCAAGGGGAGGTCCTGATGGTTATATCTCCAAAAGGGGAGGGGTTCGACGGTCAAGATCAAAAGCAAGGGGAGGTCCTGACGGTTAGATCTCCAAAAGGGGATGTCTTGACGGTTAGATCTCCAAAAGGGGAGGTGAGCGATAGCGAGATAAGGCACGGAGGAACGGGGGCGGTTGGATTACGATCAAGCGGGCCGAAACAAACGGGCCATTCGTGCTATCCGAAGCTGCAACTCGATCCCAGCCGTTCAACTGGATCGGGTGGTCCAAAAAGAAGGGGAACGTTTGGAGGTCCGAACGTTCCAGCAAATCCGGAACGTTGTTTTGAAAACGGCGGTGAGAACAATAGGGACGTTCGGGCTTAACTGAACATGCCAACAAGATCAAGCCACCCAACATGAATCGGGCGGTTCACAAGCGGTGAAAGTCAAGATCGAGTGGGAGGTTCGATCGAGCACGAGGGAGGTCCAAAAAGGAAAGTTCAAGGGAGGTCCAAGAGAGGGGGAGAGCAACCCGAATTTGAGTTTCAGATAACAAATACATTTGAAACACGAACCCGAGCTGGAACCTTTAAAGGAGGTCCAAAGCAAAGAAGGTCTGAACCTTTAAACCCAAACAAAGGGAGATCCAAAGGCACATAGGAGGTCCAAAATTGAAGGTAAAATTAAACAGGGAGGGAAGTTTAAACCTCAAAGGGAATCAAACCAACAGAGAGGAGGTCTAGAGGAGTACAACTAAACCAAAGGCACTCAAGGCGACAAAGAAGAAAGAAATAAAGCCACAACACTAGAGAGCTTCGGAAGGACAGGAGCACAAACCGAGAAGGACTTGGTTAATGTTTGGTTTAGGTCATGTTAAGTCCCAGATTTCCAAAATACCCATTTAAGCTTGAACAACTTAGCAAACCAAATGGTTCTCTTTTGGGGGGAACTGGAAACTGCAAGAACTTTTAAGGCGAATGGGACGTTACAAACCTTCACCCCTTAAGGGAATCTTGACCCCGAGATTCAGGCTAGCTAGAGAATAGGTAGGGAAACTCCTTCTTGAGGTCCTCTTCACGCTCCCATGTTGCTTCTGCTTCAGAATGGTTGCTCCACTGCACTTTGCAAAGCTTGATGGTGCTGCTTCTTGTAACTCTCTCTGACATGGCTAATATCTTGATGGGCTGCTCCTTGTAGGTAAGATCTTCTTAGAGGTCCACAGCATTTAAATGCATCTGTTCCTCTGGCACTCACAAACATCTCTTTAACTATGAAGCATGGAATACATTGTGCACTCCAGCAAGCTGAGAGGGGAGGTCTATCTTGTAAGCCACTTCGCCTCTACGGGCAAGAATTGGAAAAGGCCCAATGAATCTTGGAGCTAGCTTTCCACTAATTCTGAAACACTGCATACCTTTGAGGGGTGACACTTTGAGATACACTTGATCTCCAGGGGCAAATGCCAGATCTCGACGTCGACATTTGATTTGTTGGCATAGCTTTGTTGTCTTGTTTGTACAGTTTTCAACTTTTCTCTTATTGATTTCACTTGGTCTTCAGCTTCTTTCAAAAGATCTGGCTCTAGCACTTGGCCTTCACCAGATTTTGTCCAATACAATGGTATTATACATTTTCTTCCATAAAGAGCTTCAAAGGGGGACATTTGAAGGCTTGCTTGGTAGCTATTATTGTAGGAAAACTCAGCATAGGGTAACATTCGGTTCCAACTTCCTTGCTTTTCCAGAGCACAAGCTCTCAGCATGTCCTCAAGAACTTGGTTAACTCTCTCTGTTTGGCCATTAGTTTGTGGGTGATATACTGTGCTGAAATTGAGGTCTGTGCCCAAGGCATAATGCAGCTTCTGCCAAAATTTGGAGGTGAACTGAGATCATCTATCTGACACTATCTTCTTTGGGACACCATGCAAACATACAACTTTTGCCATGTAGATTTCTGCCAATTTGTCTCCAGGATAGGTAGTCTTCATAGGTATGAAGTGAGCCATCTTGGTTAATCTATCCACAATGACCCAAATAGAGTCAAAACCAGCTTGGGTACAGGGCAGACCAGTTATAATGTCCATCCCAACCTCTTCCCATTTCTACTTGGGTATGGGTAAAGGCACCAGAAGACCTCTAGGTCTTTGGTGCACAGCCTTAACTTTTTGACAAGTATCACACTTTGCCACAAAATTTGCTATTTCTCGCTTCATACTAGGCCACCAATACATTTCTTTGATGTCTTGATACATCTTTGTAGCTCCAGGATGAATGGAATACAATGCTTCATGAGCTTCTTTAAGTATTAACTTCTTGAGCTCTATGTTATTTAGCACACAAAGCCTTTTGTCAAACCATACAGTACCATGTTCATCTTCAGAAAACCTTAAAGATCTTCCTTTCCTCATATTGGCCCTGATTTCTTGAATGCCACAATCTTCAACTTGAGCAGCCCTAATATGTTTTTGCAGGGTGGGCTGCACTTCCAGATCTGCCATAAATCCTTTTTCAACTAATTCAAGCTTAAGCTTCTGAAATTCTTCATGCAAAGAGGGTTGGATCTCTTTAATCATGAATGTGTTGCTATAAACTTTCCTACTCAAAGCATCAGCTACCACGTTGGCCTTGTCGGGTGATAATGGATTCCCATATTGTAGTCTTTAATTAGCTCTAACCACCTTCTCTGCCTCATGTTCAAATCAGTTTGAGTAAATATATACTTTAAGCTCTTGTTATCTGTATAGATTTCACATCTGTTTCCCATAAGGTAGTGGCGCCAAATCTTCAAAGCATGAACTACTGCTGCTAGTTCTAGATCATGAGTGGGATAATTTGCTTCATGGGGCTTCAATTGTCTTGAGGCATAAGCTACTACTCTTCTCTCTTGCATTAAGACACAGCCTAGACCTTGTTTTGATGCATCACAATAGACTTCAAAATCTTTTCTAACATCTGGCAAAACCAAAACTGGGGCGGAGGTCAACCTTATCTTGAGCTCTTGGAAGCTTTGGTCACAATCGGAGGTCCATGAGAACTTCTTTTCCTTCTTTAAAACCTGAGTTAGAGGTCTTGCTATGCGAGAAAAACCTTCAATAAACCTTCTGTAGTACCCTTCCATACCCAGGAAGCTTTGGCTCACCGCGTCACGCACTCCTCAGCTCCTCACCACGTCACGCACTCCTCAGCTTGTCATTCTCTTTTCTCACAAAGAATCAGAGTATCTCGTGCTTTGCTTCGCTGGGAACGAGAGCATCATTCTCGACACTGGCGAGCATGCCTTCGCAACTCCGCCACTTTGGTGAGCTTCCTCACCCACGACTTTCGCGTCATTTTGATCCTGATGCATCACTCATCCCTCTCCTTTGTTCAATGTAGCTCCGAGAGCCCCGTAGCTTGATCGTGTTCTCCTTCATCCCCAACTCCGACGTGCACCCGATCTAAGCCACTGCATTCCCGCCACTCCAGAAGGTTTGAACCTCTCTCAAGTACACCATCATGTGTTCCGACACTCCTT
The DNA here is from genome assembly GCA_036346255.1 of Ampelocalamus luodianensis. NCBI lineage: Eukaryota > Viridiplantae > Streptophyta > Magnoliopsida > Poales > Poaceae > Ampelocalamus > Ampelocalamus luodianensis. The sequence continues at coordinate 10,036,132 of CM070618.1, forward strand.
CATCTATTTCCCTCGCTGAACGTAGGTAGAATCGCAGAGAACCCAAGCTTCACCGCCATCTTTCTCTCTCACGACCGCCACTGCCATTTTCATTCTTCCTCAAAGCCCAGTGAGTCTCGATCCAATTCCTTGCCTCCACACCATCATTAGGACCTCAGGAATCTAAAGCACCACTTCTTGTAGCACCTCCATTGCCGTAGAGAGCCAGCACCGAGAGCCTCCTTTGTGACGCCGCTGTTCAACGTCGCCAAGCCCCTCCGACCATCCTCCAATGTCGTCAACCGTCTTGGTGAGCTTCTAGTAGTCTCCTAGTGCTTCTATGTGTGTTAGATCGGCAGATTAACCACCATAGCCTAGGAATCGTACTAGCCGATCATGGCGCCGTCGCGAGAGACAGTGTCACCACCACTCTGGTGACCATTGGTCCCCGAGCCACTGCCTGTAGCATCGTTGTAGCCCCCTAGAACCAAGTCGCACCGTGTAGCATCGTTGTAGCCCCCTAGAACCAAGTCGCACCATCTTTCATCGTCAATATACTCCATTTGCAAAAACCATTTCGGACCCGAGGCACCTCGCCGCTTCTTGCTAGCACAGCATCGCCTCCATCCATCTCTTCGGCCTCAACCAGCACCCAGTGGGATCGTCGTCAAGAGGGGAACCCATTTTGCCCATTCTTCGAGCCTTTCCACACCAGCCTCACCACCGGCGAGCTCACCATGGTGCTCGACCATGCGTTCAGCTTTGCTGCTCTTCTCTCTCTATCTCTCTCTGCCAGTGGGCCCAGGTAATTATGAGATGTTTAGCGCTAATTAGCAGAGCTTAAAAGTATTGAGTCTATGGTAGGTGGGACCGGTAGAAAAGTTAACAGAATGTAATTTAAAATGTTTTTAGATTATGTGTCGCTAACATGTGGGGCCATGCACTATTCTCGATTTTAAAACACATTTTAAAACCCAAGAGACTAGCAAGTGGACCCTAGATGTTAGCAAATTAAATAAAATTGGAATTTAATCATTTGTTAATTAGTTAATGAGTGTATGACATGTGGAACCGCCACTGTTTTATAAATAAAATCAATGAAATTAAAATATGAGTCACTAATAAGTAGGCCCCACATGTAAGTTAATAAAATTCAAAAAAATAAGAAAAGTCGCTTTCAATTCAGAGGAAAATACGCTTTCTATGTTGGAAAGTGTAAACCTCATAAGAATTCAGAGAAAATATGCTATCACTCTTAGAAAGCGTAAACCTCAGAGAATACGCTTTCGACGTCACCTTTTTATTAGTTTCTAGATTTTCAAAACTGAAGCAAATTAAAATGTTAATAACTTTTGCATACAAACTCCAAATTAAATGAATATTTTTCTAAATTCATATAAAATCATGATCTATCTGAATATGCAAAAATATTTGGATTTTATTTATGTTGAAATTATTTTCTATTATTAATTTGCTATCGGCTCTTTTTTAATAGACGTCGATACTTTGAGCGAAATTTACGACGATCCTCCATCCTCATACTCTGAGATACCAGAGCAAGGCAAGCACCCCTTTTGACCATGTTTATCCTATTATTTCAATTATTATACTTCTTTTTGCAAAATCTATTATGCATGCATGTATGTTTGCTTAAAATTGTTATATTTGGGGATAATTGTCGTAATAGTCCTATTCCATGCATGATCCTCCTTGAAATATTTATATCCTTGTTGTTATAGCCATTAGGGTATGGATTAGGAAATAAATGGTGTCAAATTGGGTATTTCAAATGCTAATATCGCATAAATGCTTAGTCGGGCTTTAGTCTTTGCAAAAAAAAATATAGAGTGGATGAAATATTGAACATGATTTGGGAGATTTTGGAATAATGGTCCAGTGGGGTTACATTTTTTAATTTTGTATAAAAATGAAAATAAAAATTCTAGATTTTGATACAAGCGAGTTATATTATGAACTGATGAATGTGATAGGGTTTCTCGCATGTAGATAGGGGGATCCTCGCACGAGTCAATTAAGGACCGAACGTCGGTGCGACCAATCTAAGCATAAGCATTTAACCACATGTGCCAGTATGGGACGGTCTTAGCTATTAAGTCATCAAAAACTAGCATTGCATATTGGTAGGCCATAGTAGTGCGAGCATGTGTGATTGCTCGAAGGAGCTCCCTTCACCGAGGCGTTGGGACCAAAGCCTTCTGACACAACAATTAATGCCTCACTTTGACAGGAGTTATCCGAGTTGAGTTGAGGGTTGTCATTGCTGGGATAGTGCAAGGTTAGGACTAGGTGATATAAAGGCTTCGATACGTGCTCTAGACTGCATACTAACATGTTGTGTGCGGTGGTATCGACAGATGCCGGATAAACTAGAGAATTTGTATGTTTTAGGTAAAGTTGTACACCTCTGTAGAGTGTAAATCTAATTAAATAGTTGTGCTCGTAGTCATGAGCGTGCTATGAGAAGCCAAATCGGGTATAGTTTCTACTTTTGCAAAAATAGTATTATTGGGAAATGTTGGGATGGATATTTTGATGATATTTAAATTGAGTGTCATGTCTATAGCTAAAAATAAGATGTTGATCGCAGTCAAGGAGGGTTGTGATTTGTTATTTATCAAGCACTTACTTGTTCTTTATCTATTTAACTTCTATTTAAACTTCCGTTGCAAAATATAATGTATTGATATTGCAAATAAAATATGCTTAATGCAGAAAACAACATGTAGCATAGATCCTCATCTCTTGTTAGCCATGCATATATATAAATTTTGTGATACACTACAAGTCTTGTTGAGTACGCAATGTACTCAATCTTGCTTAAATTATTGTTCAAACGATGAGGATAACCACATGCCGGACGACGCCTTCTTCGGTCCCAGTACCGAAGAATACAGGGACGGGTCTTTCTACGGTTTACTCCTTGTTAGTTGCCTGAGGGTTTGGATGTGCATACCGCTGGACTTTTGAATTTTATTTATTATGCTTCCGGTGTTTAACTTCCTACTTCTGATACTTGTCATTTTAATTGGCCGGTCGACCGTGTATTATACTCTTGTGATGTAATCGCTTAAGTTAAGTACTATATTTGTTTCATGTTGTATGTATATTGTGTATGGATGTATATGGCAATATTGTGGGAGTGTGTACTAGCCACTGATCATGGGACTAGTACGGTACACACACGAGGATTTTGGGTATTCAACGTCCGAGGTCCGACAGTAATTTGCAACGGAATTTGTAAAGAGCAGTTGACCGATATCAAAATAACATGTATTTAACTCAATTAATAGCAAAATCACAACCCTCCTCGGTTGTGATCAATATTTCATTCTCATCCATAGACGTAGCACTCACACAAACCAATCATCCTAACATTTTCCAACAAACCATTTTGCAAAAGTAGAGACTATACCCGGGAATAGTACACTTAGCACGCTCACCACAGTGAGCATGGCTATTTAAATAGATTTAGACTCTACATAGGGGTACAACTTTACCCACAGTATATGAGGTCTCTAGTTTATCCAGCATCCATCAATATCACCACACACAACATGACAGTATGTAGTTTAGAGTTTACAACGAAGCCTTTACATCTCCTAGACCTAACCTTGCACTAGCCCAGGCGAATGACAACCCTCACTTCACCCGGGTATACCCACATCTCAGTTAGGCATTCACTGTTGTATCAGCAAGCTTTGTTCCCAACGCCTCGGTGAAGGGAGCCCCTTCGAGCAAACTTACCCGATCATGCTCGTACTACTGCGGCCTACCACCATGTAAAGCTAGCCCTAAATGACTTAATTAGCTAAGGCTGTCTCATACCGGTATATGTGGTTGTACGCTTACACTTAGGTTTGATATACTGGCGTTCGGTCCTTAATCAACCCAGGCGAGGATGTCCCCCTACCTACTTGTGAGATACACCTCTCACACTCCTCAGTTTATAATATATCTCGCCCACGTCACAAACTAAGTTTTTTATTTTTATTTTTATGCAAAATAACAGAAGTGACGAGGATCTAATAATCCTCATTTTATTATTTATGTATAATTAATATTATGGATAAATATACTGTCACACGATTCTTAGGTATACCCCTTATGGTCTTAAGGGAGAAGCCAACCAGGTGGTCGTAAGTCCTTCTATGACCACCCATATAGTCATAAGGTTTTCTACGACTACCTCATGATCGTAAGTTCTTCTGCGATCACCTCTGGTCATAAGTTCTTCTACGATCACCTATGGTCGTAAGTTCTTCTACGACCAGTATCTAGTCGTAAGTCCTTCTACGACTACCCCCTGGTCGTAAGTTCTTCTACGACCAACTCAGCTACGACCACCCTGTAATCAATTGGGCCCACTTGACTGTAGGCTCTATTGATTAGGGGATCTAAGCAGTCAATATACGCTGTTATTCTTTGAAGTAATTGCATGTAACATGCTATTATCTCTGACAAGTAACTGCCAGGCGATGTGGAAGGGTTACTACTTCGGTGATTACTACCATTATTACGTCCGTTATATGGAATAATGAGATGCCTCTTGACCTAGAGGAACGACTATCTCTCCGCGCACTATAAAAGCGCTCAGTCATAGATAATAGAAAAAGGGGAGATAGGCAGAGACAATTAGGAGCACAGGCATTAGACTTTACCTTGATTGTAATCAGCACACACAATACAATACATACAGAAGTAGGGTTGTTATTCTCTCCGGAGAAGGCCTGAACCTGTATAAAAATCCCTGTATCGTTCTTTCTTCGTGATCAATTGTGGAGACCCCCGAATCAAACAATATTTACGTAAGATCGGTTCTAAAATACTGACAAGAGATAAACCCCTCTGGACTACATTTCAAATCATCCCAAATCCATACTCACATTTCCAACAATTATTCCATTTTAGCGAAACTAGTGCGCAACTAAGCATCTATTCAACATTCCTAATCGAAATACCCAATTTGGCATCATTCATTGTCTAACCCATGTCCTAAAGGCTACAATAGTAAGGATATCAACATTTCAAGGAGTATCATGGATACAAAAGGAATTTAACAATTGTTATCCCCAAATATAGCAATTTTAGTCAAACATACACATATGCACAATAGATTTTTCAACACAAAGTAAAATAATTGAAATACTCGGATCAATATGGTCAAAGGAGGTGCATGCCTTGTTGTGGTATCTCTGAATATGAGGATGATGTGTTGTCGAATATTTCACTCGCGTTTCCGACATTTATCAAAAGAGCCGATAACAAATCACAAATAGAAAAAATAATTTTAACAACAACAAAATTTGAATATTTTTACATAGCATGATTTTAGAAGAATTTATAAAAAAAAGAATCGTCCAATTTATAGTTTATATGCAAAAGTTACTAACATTTCAATTTGGTTTGGTTTGAAAATCATGAAAATAAATAAAAGGGTGACGTCGAAAGCGTATTTTCTGATGTTTACGCTTCCCAACAGAGAAAGCATATTTCCTCTGAAATGAAAGCGACTTTTCTCATTTTTACTTTTTTCCAGATTTATTAACTTACATATGGGCCCTACTTGTTAGTGACTTATTTTTATTTCTTGATTTTATTTATAAAAATAGTGGCGGTCCCACATGTCGTAGACTCATTAGTTTTATTAATTAAAATGATTAAATCCTAATTTGGTTTAACCTACTGACAGCTGGGGTCCATATGTCAGTCTCTCGGTTTTTAAAACATATTTTAAAACCGAAAACAGTGGGTGGTCCCACATGTCAGTGACTTATTTACTAAATATGTTTGAAATTATATTTTGATTACCTTTTCGGCTGGTCCCACATGTCAGTGACTTAGTGTATTTTAACTACTATCATATAGCGCTAATTATCTCCTAATTACATGGAGCCCACAGGTCAAAGAGAGAGGGGGAAGGGAGAGAGTAAAGCGCACGTGGCCGAGAGGGGAAGCGGGCTCGGTGGCGACAAGGCTAGAGCGAAAAGGCTCAGGGGAGCTCGAGAAAGGGAAGAGGGAGTCACGGCGATGCCATGGGTGGTGAAGATGACCGAAAAGGTGGACAGAGACAGCGTCACGGCAGCGGGGAGCTTCGGGTCTGCGACGGTCTTTGCGAAGGAGGCATTCTCCAGGCTAAAGGACGGGCGCACTGGACTCAGTGAGTCCAGGCGATGCTAACGGGTCGGGCGTGAGGACCTAGGGTCACCGGAGGTGAGCCAGTGGTGTTTTCCACGGCGGTGCCATGGACAGAGCTAGTGGCTATGGTGTAAACTACTCACCCGAGACGAAATGAAGTGCGCGTGAGGTTTAGGGGCTCACCACAATCACGAAGGTGATGATGAGGTCAGAGATGACTTGGGGCGATTTGACAGTGATAAGCGATAGCAGCGTTGAGAGGTCCCTCAATAAAGGTGCTCTACATCGATGGAGATGCTACAAGAAGTGACGCATAAGCTCACGGGTGTACTGAGGATGGTGGAGACACGAGGAATTGAACGAGGATTGACCGATCTTCAAGGAATATCAAAAATGGTGGCGGCAGCCGGGGATGACGAAGAAGAAGGCGAAGCTTGAATTCACAGCGAGTTGGCCTGTGTTAAGTGGGGGGATTAGTTGATTGAGGGACATAACATATGATGACGCAGTCAGAAGGGCCCCAAACCTTCTAGAACGATGAGGGGGCAGTGACTTAGATCGGGTGCGCGCTGAAGACAGAGACGAAAGCAACGCAGTTGCGCTACGAGGCACCCAGGCTGCATTGAGCAAAGAAGAGGGATGAGTGAAGCTAAAGGACCATAACAACACACACGTCGTGGGAGAAGAAGCTCACCAAAGCGGCGGGGCTGCGGAGGCGTGCTCACTAGCGTTGAGAATGACACACACACTCCTGTGAAACCAAGGAGTGATAAACTCGGGTTTGCACAAAAATGGAATGGGGGCGAGCTGAGGAAGACGATGACGCAGTTAGGGCTTTAAGTATAGAAGAGAATTGCGTGAGAACGACGACGTGAAGTTGGTGGTTGCGTGAGAAAAAGGTGGCGACAAGAGGGTTGCTAGCATGTGCACGGTGACGTACGGTGCAGGCGGAGGCAACGGGAGCAAGTGAAGTCGCAAAACGGCGGGCGGCGGTCGAAACCAACGGGTGGACTAGGCGCAAGCCCAGCGTGTCAGTGAGAGGGAAGCGGGGCGCGCTGGTGTAGGCTAGCGTGCGCGAGAGAGAGAGTTGGGCCATTGGGCTTTCGGCCCAATAGGCGAGCGGGAAAATGAATTGGTTTGAAAATTTTCTATAAAAAGGTTGAGGGTTTGACGAATTTTTTAAACATACCAAACAGGCTCCAAAATTTATGAAAAGTTCTGTGGTAGCTCCTGGCACAGTATGGTTTCCTATGTAATTTTTTTATAATTTTATGTTTTCTGAGTTTTCCTCGAAAATTCCTTCAAGTTGTTGTTTGCATGTAAGTGCAATAATTGCTTTGATGAAAAAAATTTCAAAAACATGATCAAATTATTTTTCCCACATATAAACATGCTCAATTTTATTTCCGCACTTATTTTTAATACACTTACCAGAATAGGGATTTTTGGGATGTTACATAAGCTTAAGCGTACAACCACATGGCTAAATTGGGACGGTGTTAGCTAATTAAGCCATCTAGGGCTAGCCTTGCATGTTGGTAAGCCGTGGTAGTATGAGCAATCCAAGAAGGTTTGCTCAAAGGGGCTCTCTTCACCAAGTTGTCCGGGCCAAAGCTTGCTGATATATACAACAGTGAATGCCTCACTGAAACGGGAGGAACCCAGGTGATGTGAGGGTTTATCATTCGTCGGGCTAGTGCAAGGTTAAGACTAGATGATGTAAAGGCTTCGTTACAAACTCTAGATTGCTTACTAACATGTTGTGAGTGGTGGTGTCGACGGATACCGAACAAAATAGAGAACTTGTATCGTGTAGGTAAAGTTGTACACCTCTATAGAGTGTAAATCTATTTAAATAGTCATGCTGGCAGTCATGAGTGTGCTTAGTGTAGTTTCATCGAGTGTAGTCTTAATTTTTTTCAAAAAAAAAAATGGTCTTGTTGAAAAATGATGGGATGGTTTGTTGATCTGTGTGTCATGTATATGGCTGAGAATGAATCGATGATCGCAGCCGAGGAGGGTTGTGATTTACTATTGTTAAAGTTACATACTTGTTATTTCATCATATATCAATTGTTCTTTAAAATTTCCGTTGCAAATTATTATATATTATTATTGCAAATCAAACTTGCTTCATACTAAAAATAACTTGTAGGGTAGAGCCATATCCTTGTTTATCCTTGTATTATGTTGTGATACACTACAAGTCTTGTTGAGTACAAATTATACTCAATTTTGCTTAAATTTTTGTTCAGAGTATGAGGAAGAATCGATTCCCGACGACGATTACTTTGCACCCGGTACCGGAGGGTATGGTGACGGGTCTTTCTAGGGCTAGTCCTTGTCGATTGCCTGTGGAGTATGGATGAGGCACACCGTTGGACCTTTTGGTTTTATTTACTATGCTTCCGCTGTTTTTTTTCTGAGACTTGAGTTTATTTGGCTGGTCAGCCTTTTTGTAATATAAACATGTTACGTAAATGCTTAAGTCATATTGTTTTATGCTGTATGTATATTGTGTATAGATGTGATTATCAATATTGTGAATATGTGTACTAGCCATTGATCATTGAACTAGTATAGTACATGTATGAGAATTTCGGGTATTCAAAACCCGAGGTTCGACAGCACGCGTAGGGTAGCGATGAGGAGAGAGAGTTGGGCCAAACCTGCACCACGCCCGGTCGCCATGGTTCATGGATGCAGCTCATCCTTTTTTTTTTTCTGACGGAACAGCTCATCCTTCATTTGAACTCTCCGCCAACTCGCTCCTCTGCCGCGCCTCGCCCAGCTTCTCGTAGCTCACCCGCCCTCGTTTAGCGAAAGATAAGCAACGCATGCACTACACCTAGGATTGCAAGAGCATCGATCCCATCGTATCGCAGCAGATAAGCTGGCTAGGTAGGCTCTGAACTTACCCCAAGTCCGTCGTACGTCGACGCCGCAGAGGACCGACACGTCGTCGGATTTGTTACTGTAGGTAAATGGTTGGCGAGCGTCGACGTGTCGATACCCCCGACGTCTCGCGGCCCAGATCCTGGGTGCTGATCCTGCGAGACCAGAGGGTAATTGATCGTTTACATGGACGCGGAGTCGCCCGGTCCAGGGGAGAGAGAAAAAGTCTCGGGGAGAGCCAATGGGAACTCGACAGCGGAGGGGGGTGATGACGGGGACTGAGAGGTACGTGTGGGTGACGAAAGGACAGGGTGTTATTACAGGGACATGCCGGCCTATCCCCACGACCCCACCCTTCCCCATGCACCCAATCGACTGTCTCGTCTTTCTTTCCATCACACATGCGAGAGCGAGATGCATGGGAATCTCTTTCACCTCCATCGATCCTCCGGTGAGAGGAAATATTATCTCCAATTCCTTTCAGCGTGCTTGGTGACAAAGCTAGGGGCGTGTAGATTAGTCAGATGCAACGGTACAAGTTCACCGTCATGAAACACCTAAAACGCGTGGACGCCTAGTCATTATATCCTCAAGAAACTCTCCTCTAGCTTGTGTGATACTCTTATGTAGCTATGTATGTATGGAGTATATGTACGGCAAAATCAAAGACCTTGTGTATTCTCGATCTTCCGGCATCTCCTCCCGCACTAACTACTACTCCTTTCCTAGACGAGCTAGCAAACAAGAGAGGATGGAGAGAGCATTTGACCCACCCACTTTCCCCTTGCCCAAACACGTCTCTTCGCCTCGCCTCACCTCACCAAAGCGGAATGGGTATTTGGCCGGCCGGCCGATCGATTCCCCCACTCGATCAGGCCGGACCGGACAGGACGGGGGCGCCGGGGCCCATTTATCATCGGATCTGATCGAGCCTGACGTCTCGGCAGTGCTAGCTCGTGAGTCGTCCGCAGCTAGCTTGAGGAGGCGCCGATCAAGTCGAGCTGGAGCTAGGCTCTCTCCTGTCTCCTCTATAAGTACGTCGAGCTAGTCGTGGTGGTGCAACGCTAGCGAGCAGCTGGTCGTTGCGTACCATTGCCGTGCTTGCAGGCTTATAAACTTGGCTGCAGCAAGCAAGCTCGATCGGAGCGTCATGGCCGGCGGCGGCGGCGGCGGCGTGCACCGGGAGGACCCGCTGGTGGTGGGGCGGGTGATCGGCGACGTGGTGGACCCGTTCGTGCGGCGGGTGGCGCTGCGGGTGGTGTACGCGGCGCGGGACGTCACCAACAGCTGCGAGCTCAGGCCGTCCGCCATCGCCGACCAGCCGCGCGTCGAGGTCGGCGGCCCGGACATGCGCACCTTCTACACGCTGGTGAGTACCGCTAGCTCCTACTAGCTAAGCTTCGATCATCTGATTACTTTGCTGCATGCGCGCAGGTTATGGTGGATCCGGACGCTCCAAGCCCGAGCGATCCCAATCTTAGGGAGTACTTGCACTGGTGAGTGTGCCGGCCGGCTAGTTCAATGCGCTCATCTTTAATTTGCTCGTTTTGCATGATGCGTCGTGCCGTGCGTCCGGGCAGCTGCACACTTGCTCTCCCTGCCACCAGCCAAGAATTTATCAACAACTAAAATGGGTTTAATTTCTATCAACCACTAGACCCAACTTAATTAATTTGCCGCAAAAGCTATATGGGGATCGATCGATGTTGTGGTTGTTCATTCGGATTTTGAGACATGATCCTACACATGGAGTATACGTACAAGGACAAATAGAATTGGGTGTACATGCCACTAGCTTATAAAGATTCTCTATATATGCTGTAATTGAGTGAAAAGAGAGAAAATATATTTAGCATCGGTCCTCATTAACTAATGTGCCCGCGTTCCCCGCTTAACTTCTTGAGGTTTTTTGCCCTTGTAAATTCTGTATGTCATTTCCTCCCTTTGTTTGTCTAGTAGTTATTAACCAAGTTTACTTGCGTTTGACCTTGATCGATGCCACCATCACCACCACCACCACCACAAAAAAAAAGTGTCTCTACATAGAATTCGACTTTTTTTTCTCTGTAAAAAAACTCGCACATTCTGTTTTAGTTCATTTACAACTTCATTATACATAAATTACATTAAATTATTTATGTAATTTTTGTTCTTGGTCACTGTAATTATTCTTGAAAGTCTTAATAACTCATATTTTTATCACATGATTCAAAATCTCACATATACTTTGAGAGGTTTAGCAAAAAATAAAGATAAATAAAATAAAATTATATACCAACAAAATACGATAATATGGTAAACCCGTTATGTTCCGAAGAAAAAATCATAATAAATTCGGACTCAATTCATCATATGGGAAAAGGTATAAATCTAAAAGCATATCGGATGGATGAAAATTCGACTATTTTGACAAAAGAAAACAGTCGAATGTTATTTAGCAAAACCGGAAAAAAAAAAACATCAAATGATCACTCCATTTTATGACAAAACAGAAACTGAATAAGGTAAAGACATTAATAGATGGCTTGATAACAAAAGGAATGTCCAATATTATCTGTGATCACCATTTTTTTCATGAAATAATGCCAACGGATATTAGTAAATTAGTATGTCCTTCTGTACCACGGTGGGCAGAGTTGTGAATAATATTGATGCTACCTGGTTGTCAATAAACGACGATGTTGCAAGCTCAAAGTCCTAACCCCCTACGGTCAAAAGTAGTTTTCGTTTTAGCAAGATTGTATTGGTTTGCAAATACTTTAATTGCATTTGTTTTCCTAGCTAACCAATAGTCCCACCAAATGCCCGATCAAACTGATGTGTATGGGTATACAGCTAATAGGGGCTAACAATGTACCGCAGTTTAAAGCTTCAAATAATAACTTCTTCAATATTCTATGCATATCAATACAAATAACGGGTGATGGCGAGAATCCGGCGGACCTCCGGAGCCATGGCACTGTGCCTTTCCCGGTCCCTTAGCCAGAGCTCGCGGCCCGCCGGCACCTCCCCCCCCCCCCACCTGCAGGCGCTCTGCCTAGCGACAGATCTCGAGCAACCACCCGCTGATGCTGCCATGGCCTTGCGGCAGTGGTCTCGGGGGTGCCGACACCGAGGAGACCCTGGCAGGCCGCGCGGGGAGCCGCCGCGTGTGGAGCCGCTATTCCTTCTTGGAGCTCCATGCCGGGAAGGTCGCCAACGTCGACACGCCGTGGTCCCCGGTGCTCCATGCCAGGGAGGTCGCCAATGTCAACACACCATTGCCGAGAGCCTCCATCGATCGACGACCACGTCAAGATAAGCGGCACCACACACAAGGGCATGCAAGGTCAAGGGTGAGGTGCAAGTCTACCGACGCAGGGCGGAGTGCCTCATGTTGCACTGCTCAAAGGTCTGCATCGCGCTGTCCCGTGCTCGCCACCACTGGCTCCTAGGCCAATCCCGTGCGCGTCTTCAGCACCACCGACATCAAGTTGAACCAGAGATCAGTTTCATCCTGCCATAGCCAGGAGCCCCTACCTCCCTCCCTCCCCAGTTCTCGTCGTTATCCATCGTTGGTCTCCAATGTGTGCTCACCATATTGCGTGGTTGCGAAGAGGAACAGGTCGGTCGTTGGAAGAGCCATCCATGCTGCTATGTCGGGGGCTTCCCAAGTGTAGGTTGTTGTCCTGAGGAGTAGCAGGTCAGCCGTTGGAAGAGCCCTGAGTAGTCGGGCTATTGCCGTTGAAGTGTCATCTTGAGGCGCAAGACGACTGTCCCAGAGGCCCTGTTCGTAACAGCTGGTCCAGTCCACCATGAATGAGCTGCATGGACAGAGGGGGAGAGGGGTCGGAGTTGTCGTCCTTCTGCTCTACATGGTCTACTGTCATCGCCGAGAGGAGGAACTACTTGCTCACCTCATCTGAAGCTCCTCGTTGGTTGCCCTATCAACATGTGGATCCACCTGCCTCTGCTTCTATTCTTCTCTCTCAAGCTTGTGCTAGGGCGATTCTCTACACTTTCCGGTTTTAACTAGTTCAAAGTTCCAATGAGTTGGATGGGAGGTGTTGCCCTTCCTTAGCTATGATGTGTTTGTTCGGTAGAGCTGGTTGGTGTTAGGGTGTGGTTAGAGTTGCTAATTGGCACCCCTAGCTTTGGTTTCTGTTGCTAGAGTGTTGCGAGGCGTGCCCAGTTGTGGGTTCCCTCCCGTCGGGGTGTATCTTTTTATCTTATTTTCTTATGTTTTATCAATACAAAGGGCAGCTCTCCTCTTCATTTCCAAAAATGGCATCTCTTTTTGTCTGGAGGGGCGAATATATATATTTAGATGCCCAATAATATATGCAGTGTACATCTAAAAGTGTTCAATGCTTTTGTGAAAATCATTTCATTACATAACTTCTAAATTAACTTATCAGTAAAATACTCTCAAAGAATTCCTATGGAAAATAAAGCAGATTATCTACAGCCTTGTTAGGTGTGCGCACTTAGCGGTTGGGATTTATAGCATGTCCTACATCCATTATTTTTTTGGACATATTTGAAATGCTCGAACTGTAAGTACGTGTAGATTTGATTTTTGCGAGAAAATATGTACAAATAGTATAGAGAGATAAATGAACACCAACCATCACAAAAAAAACAATATAATGTAAATAAACTCTTAAATTAAAGCTAAATTAAAAGAAACAAAATCAGGACCAAATCTCACTATAAATTAGAGAAAAAAAACATGCTGTTTTTCTTCTCTTGCTAGGTAAAACTAGATTCGGTCTAAAATACACCAGGACAATCATATCGTGGCTAACATTGACAACATTAGGAGTCTAAATTTGCACACGACAAAAGGTTCAAATGCAAAAAAGAAAAAAGAAAAAGAAAAGTAGTTAAAAATTGAGAGTAGAAGTTTCTTGCTAAACTTATTAGAACTTTCAATAAAGTAAAGCAAGCCAAGGAAGTAAACATAATAAGGGAAAAAAGATAATATATAGAATTACTGGAGGTATCAATTTGTTTGGTTATATATAAAAAAATGTGGTCTATTGTCACTAAAAAACAACAGATTGATATTTTACATATTTGTATTAATTTGTAGGCTAGAATTGGTAGACTAGTAGATACCACAATGAAATAACTACTTCATAAAAATCTTTATCCTCTCTATATAACACATGCATGATCTCAGTATAAACCGGTTTACTATATCAAGCTAAGTTATTACGAAAAATTGTCCCTGGTTGTCACTTTGAGTTTAAAAAATGAAATCCTTCTAATTTCGTGGCACTAATTATATTTCGTTGCCTTTTCCATCAATTATAATGTGAAATCGTAAAAACAGTGAAAACAGTGAAGTAAATAGTGATTAGCATATTTATCTCTCACGTAAAATGTCCACGATGCCATACCACGCTAACTTGAGGTTGCACATGGGACGAGGAAAGTGAGAGTGAGGAGATGAAATATAATTGGAAGAAAAAAAATTATTTAAAATTATAGTCACTAACATGTGGATCAACATGTTAATGACTATTTCTTTTGTTTTTTAAGTTTTTTGAGTAAAATTAGCGAAGCATGTAAGGAAGGGGGATTTTGCAAACCGATATAACTTGTAGAGATGTAAATGTCACAAAATAAGTTATTGGGGCGCTTTTTCGAAGTTGAGTTTTTAATAGGCTCGATTTCCAGGTTTGCATGCCCTTTTAAAAAAACGGTCCAGGTTTGCATGCTTTATTCAGTCTTTATTTTCCAAAACTGAAATTTGTAAAACACAAAGCCTAACCTAAAACCAGGTTAATATATAATGGGAAATTCAAAATCCAACAAGATATCCAATGCATATACTTTCTTTGGGGTAGTGGGGGGCTGGGGGCTGCCACCAGTTCCTAATTAATTGGCAAGGTGTGCAAGTTCAATTTTAAGGCAATGTTGTAGCTGAAAAGAAAGTCTTATCACCTCAAACGCTACAGGCTCTTCTTCTCTCAGACGGTTAATCTCATCTCTATCACGGCCTGCAAATGTCACTGCTGTATCATACATATGCACAACAGGAGCACAATATGTCCTGTCTCGACATGCCTTGATTAATTTCCTGGGACAATCCTCTTGAAACTTATCTAACTTGACTTCAATTACTCATCCGTTTTCTTATCTGAACAAATGATATTTTCCAATGTGCTGAATGAAATTATTGTGATCTACTAATGCAGGCTGGTCACCGACATCCCGGCGACAACCGGAGTATCTTTTGGTATAGAAGAATTACACTCTCCTGTATCCACAGTACAACTTGTGTTCTATCAACATACGGCATTACAAATCTCACTCCTAGTGCTAATTTAATCAAATTCTTGTGTGTATAGGGACTGAGGTCGTGTGCTACGAGAGCCCGCGGCCGGTGCTCGGAATCCACCGGTTGGTGTTTCTGCTCTTCCAGCAGCTCGGTCGGCAGACGGTGTACGCTCCCGGGTGGCGGCAGAACTTCAGCACCCGCGACTTCGCCGAGCTCTACAACCTCGGCCTGCCGGTCGCCGCCGTCTACTTCAACTGCCAAAGGGAGTCGGGAACTGGTGGGAGAAGAATGTGAACTCTTTCTCTATATATATATATGATATATATAATATTATGAATATTGGTTCCATACACGACGAAATGGAAAAACAGTGTAATATGAGCTGTTGCGCTCATACACTACAGACTATAAGAAATAATCGAATGTTTCAACATATTGATGACAATCCTATATTACTTTAACGTTAGATTCAAAGCTTAATCAACATTTGGACACACCGGTCAAAGCCCAAGTATCAAGCTGCTCTTCGAGAGTGGAATCAGCTCTTGTTTTAACCTTTACCATGTCTTTACTTTTTTTTGTACAGCTTTCCGTTTTCTTTTGCTTTGCTCTTGCTTTATTTTCTTTCATTTCGCTAGTAATTCAGGTTGGCAACCATTTCAATACAATGGTCATAAGGTAGAGAATTCTCTATCCTCTTACGTCAAAAAAAAAAAATACAAGCCTTTGTTATCTATAGTGTTTCTATTTATCAAGGACATTTGGAGCTATATTTGGTAATATAGGAAAAAAATGGTATTAAGATCCAAGATATGGTCCCAAGACTCCAATAGTCCAAGATACAAGTCTCCTTTAGTTTTTATTTTACCTCATTGTTTCTTCTTTTAGCTAGGTAACACTCGAGTTCTTATTCATTGTTAGTGAGTTAGTATTAGAGTCTAACGAATAGTTGTATTAGAGTTTGATTATAATCCTTGAAACTATAAATAAAGGTTGTGGGTGTCCTAAGAGACAACACACAGTTATTCCTAAATCTACATGGTATTAGAGCTAACCTAATTTCACCGTCGCACCCTAATCCGCCGCCACCCTCCACCTGCCGCCGCTGAACAGCATCACCGCTGTCGCCGAGGGTCTTCACCGTGCCTTTGGGGTAGCACCGTAGCAGGCAGCCACTGCGTAGGCTGTCGCCGCCGCACGGGCAGCAGCCGCCACTTTGGGCCACCCGACGCCGCTAGCCGCCACAACCATGCAGGTCATCGTGCTCAGAGTCGCATCTCAAGGAGAGTATAGAAGAGGAGGAAGAGAAGACGATATGTGCACAGATCTGAAGGAGGAGGGGGTGGTGGTGCACTACTGCTTGTGGTGCTGCTAATTTGCGGGTGTTATGCTTGTGGATCTGAGAGTAGAAGGTTAGACACAGGAAGAAGAAATAGAAAAAGGAGGAATAGTGGTGTTGTGTTGTCGTTGTGTACTGTTGCTAACACATGCATGCAATTGTGGAGGGAGTGCTAGAGGCAGTGCAGAACTCTAATATGTGAACAATTGCTGTGATTGTGGGAGATATGCACGGCATAGCTTGTTGATTGTCATTGCTCTCGATTTCTTGTAAGATTATGACTCCTGAGGAGATGGAGGTTGTGAGGAAGAAGGCGGAAGATGATGCGACAATGAAAGCTGCAGAAGATAAGAGGAAGGTACTTGTTGAGACTACTTCTCCACTAGTAATGCAAGGTGACTTGAGGAGCATACTAAATGACCTCTTAGTGACGGGTATGATTGGTCTGAGGGCTGGTGCAGGGCCATCTGAATTCAAGCTAGAGTTAATGCCGATGAATTCAAGCTAGAGTTAATGCCGGATGACTAATGCCGGATGATGTAAAGTTGGAAAGGAGCGAGAATTACCTGAGTTAGTCTAGAAGGGTTCAACTAATTTGGAGGATGAAGGGGGTGGAGCACTATCTGTAGAAAACTTGTGTTGAACCTGCAGACAAGGCAAGCATAGATTAGAGGGTGTGGAATTCCACCAACTCTATGGTGGTAGCTTGGTTGCTAACTTCGATGTCTCCATCCATCGCTTGGATGGTGAAGATGATGCATAGTGCATAGGCGATGTGGAAGACACTAAGCAGCATGTACTCCATGGCAAAAAATGTAATAATGGTGGTGGAGGTCCAGGGCAAGGTGGAAGCCCTAAAACAGGAGGAGAAAACCGTCCGGGAGTATACTAGTGAACTACGGCAGCTGTGGCCATATTTAGATCACTATGACCCACTGCAGTTAACATGTACTAGTGATGTTGAGGCTAGTAGGGTGTGGCTGCAATGCACACAGGTTACACACTTTCTGCAATGCACACAGGTTACACACTTTCTGACGGGACTGAACTCAAAGTTTGAGAGTAGGAGGGTTGTCACATTTCACTTGGCAAACTTGCCTACTATAGAGGAGGCTATTTCGGCTATAGTGCAGGAGGAGATTCGACTGCGAGTAATGGGGGACAAAAACCCTGTCAGGTCTACATACGCCATACTCGATGATAGGGAGTGCTACAATTGTGGGTTGAGAGGACATCTGAGCCGTGCTTGTCCTTCTCCACGGTATGAAGGCTGAGGTGGAGGTCGTGGTGGTCACAGAAGCCAAGTTGGAGATTATAGAGGCTGGTGGAGATCGTGGTAGTCGGGGAGGTGGAGGTGGAGATTATGGAGGTTGAGGAAGGGGCCAAGTTGGTCCCAAGGCCAATATGGCCCTAACAGAAGTGAGCATGTCTGTTACTCTGATATTCAAGCAAGCTACGTAGTGGGAGTAGTGGCAGTAGGGAAAGGCATTGGAGACTCCTCATGATTCCACTACAACAACTACTACCTTATTTAGTAACTTTGCCAACTACGCCCATATGGACGAAGGTACTTAGGCACATGTACTTGTATCCACATATAAGCACTCTCATATTGATTGGATCATAAATTCAAGGGTATCTAAGCATGTCACGGGTTCACTTAGTGCATTTGCATATTACACTCCATATACTCATTCTAGAACTGTACAAACAACTAATGGAACCTTTCATCTTATTCAGGATGTAGGATCTGTAGAATGCACAGTATCCATTGATTCATCCTTCATTTTGCATGTTCCCTCCTTTCTGGTCAGGCTTCTTTCTGTTAGTTCTATTATTGACCAATTCAAATGCATTGTCGTAGTTAATGAAGATTCATGTTTGTTTCAGGAGAAGAGAACTAGGAAGAGGATTGGAACTGGAATACGATGTAATGGGTTGTGGTACATTGATCGGGTTGATGCGGCATTGGTTGTGGCTGCAAGAGGAGTTGAGGGAGAAGCTTTGTTACATCATCGTCGCTTGGGACATTCGTCATTTGAGAGTTTAAGTCGATTGTACCCTGATTTATTCAATAAAGTATACAGGAGTAAACTTGTGTGATGCTTGTGAGTTTGGAAAGCATACACGGTCTATATATAGTAGCATTGGTTTTCAGAGTTATGAACCTTTTATTTAATGCATTCTGATGTTTGCGGTCCATGCTCGGTTATTTCTGTGAGTAGTTTTAAGTGGTTTATCATATTTATTGACTACTATACTCTTATGACTTGGACTTATATGATGAAGCATAAGAGTGAGGTCCTTCGGTTTTTAGAACTTCCATAGGCTGGTTGCTACTTAGTTTGATGCAAAGATTCAAATTCTTTGAATAGACAATGAAACTGAGTATGTTAACAAGAAATTTGTAATGTATCGCTTCGAGGAGGGGATACTTCATCAAACTATTTGCCTAGGAAAAATGGACTGGCTAAAAGGAAGAATCGATATTTGTTGGATGTAGCACGTTCACTCATGTTTTAGATAAATGTGCCAAAGAGATTGTGGAGCGAGGTAGTAATGATGACAACGTATCTTATCAATCGTACGCCATATCGAATACTTAGGATGAAGTCTCCGGCTGAACTTCTATTGGGTCAAAGGGTGTCTCCCAAGGTGTTTGGTTGTGTGTGCTTTGTACTGGATCACAGACGAACGATTAGCAAGTTGGATTCTCAAGCAGTGAAGTGTATCTTTGTAGGGTATTCATCAAGTCAGAAGGGTTATAGATGCTGGAACTCAACTGAGAGAAAACTATTTAAAAGTATGGATTTGACTTTTCAAGAGTTTGATTCGTAATACATAAGTGGTGGTGATCTTGGTCAGTTCTTGGAGTTCTCTCCCATCATTGAGGGTGACGGTCGAGAGGGGGGAACAAAGAGAGTGATAGCCGAGTAGAGGTTGAGATAGGGAGAGATGAAGCTGTTGTGGGGACAATTATGTCACCAAGCTTGAGCCTAACGGAATGTGATAACCTCAAAAGAATTGAAGGTTTATCAGGGAATGCGCTTTGGCAGACAGAGGGAGAAGCAATTGACACTACCTGGGCCATTGGTTGAGGAGCAAAGCCACAGCCTGAACAGTCGGTCTTTCCAGTTGATCCAGTCCTAAATCCCTCCTCCGGTCTCTCTCTATCAAGTTCCTTGCCTCCTCCTGGGGTGAGTGGTAATGTTCCCTCTGACCCTTCTAATTTAGAGTTAGCACTCGCACAACATAGGAAAACTAGAGCTAATACTGGAAAGCCTCCGGTTCGGTATGGTTTTGAGCATGATATTACAAATTTTATCTGATATTCTCATATTTCATTTGCATACAAAACATTCATTGCATCACTTCAGACGATGCCTATTCCAAAGGATTGGTGAGTCACTAAGCATGATCCTAAGTGGAAAGATGTTATAAAAGAGGAGCTTAGTGCACTTTAGAAGAACAAAACATGGGATCTTGTTCCACTTCTAGTAGGAAGGATGGCAGTGGGATGCAAATGAGTGTTTACGATTAAGAAAACTCCTGAAGGCAAGATGGAAAGATATAAGGCACAGTTGGTTGCAAAAGGTTATAGTCAAACATATGGAATAGACTATGATGAGACCTTTGCACCGGTGATGAAGATGAGCACAGCAAGAACGTTGATCTCATGTGCAACTAATTTCGGATGGCCCCTGCATCAGTTGAATGTGAATAATGCTTTTCTACATAGTGATTTATAAGAGTAGGTATACATGGAGATTCGTCTAGGCTTTGAGAACAAGTAGTCCAATGGGAAGGTGTGTAAACTCAAGAAGTCTTTATACGGTCTAAAGCAATCTTCAAGTGCATGGTTTGATAGATTCAGACATGTAGTTTGTAGTATGGGATATTCTCAGTGCAATGGAGATCATACTGTATTTTACAAGCATATAGGATCACATACCACCATATTGGTAGTCTATGTCGATGATATTGTGCTAACTGGAGATGATACTGAGGAAATCAAGTCCTTGAAGAGATAACTGGGAGAGGCGTTTGAGTTGAAAGATCTTGGAAGTCTTCAATACTCTCTTGGGACTGAGATTGCCCATTCTTCGAAGGGTATAGTTCTATTCCAGAGGAAGTATGTTCTTGATCTGTTGGCAAAAACAGGTATGCTTGGAAGTCATCCTATTGCTTCGTCTGTTGATAGGAATCACAAGCAATGTGCTGAGTCAGAAGATCTAGTTGACAGGGGAGGCTTACCAAAGGTTTGTTGGGCACCTCATCTGTTTGTGTCACACAAGACCTAATATTTCATATGCAGTGAGTGTGGTGAGACGATATATGCATGATCTCAGAACAGAACATATAGATGTTGTGTGTTGAATCCCACGGTATTTGAAGAGTAGCCCTGGACAAGGCCTTTGGTTCAAGAAGAATCATCACCTAAATATGAAAGGGTATTGTGATGCTGATTAGGCGAGCAGCGTGGATGACAGGAGATCTACATCTAGATATTGTATCTTTGTGGGAGGTAACCTTGTGTCATGAATAAGCAAGAAGTAGGAGGTTGTGGCTCGGTCTAATCCAGAGGAAAAGTATAGAGCAATAGCGTTGAGCGTCAGTGAAATGATATGGATAAAGGGTTTATTGTCTGAGCTTCGGGTATGGAGGAATAACCCTTTGGTGTTGCATTATGATAATAAATCTGCAATCAATATTGCTAACAATCCGGTACAGCATGTTGAGATTGATAGGTTCTTCATCAACGAGAAGCTCAATGGCTAAATGTTGAAGCTAGAGTATGCTAAGTCTGGTGAACAATTGACTGATTGTTTCCCTAAAGGATTAGGTCCTAGCGAGGATGCTATAATATATAACAAGATGGGCATGATTGATATATTCGGTCCATCTTAAGGGGGAGTTTTGGTGAGTTAGTATTAGAGTCTAACGAAAAGTTGTGTTATAATCCTTGGCACTATAAATATAGGTTGTAGGGGTCTAAGGGACAACACACTATTATTTCTAAATCTAGGTTAATATGATGTCAAACTTTCTTGTAGCTACAAATTGTTTAATGTCGTATGTATGTCCCTTTGATAAGGATAAACAAATTTAAATGTCAATCATGTTGCAAAACTTGTACCTATTTGAGCTGTGTTGGTAGCAGAAGTTGGCATAATTATGCCACTGTTCATAACTGTTGCAGGGAAACGACCTTCCCATGCATGTTGTACATAAGGAGCCAGCTCAAATGATTCTTCTTTTTTGCTTTTTTGCTTTTTGGTTGTTTTTCTTGCAACTTTAACCAATTGTGACTCCCAGTATTTGTTCATATCTAGAGCCAATTTTCCAGGTGCACATATCCATATCAAGGGATCTGACGAAAATGTTTAAATATTGGTGAAATAGCAATAGAAAAGGTGTGTCCTGTCTAAGAACAGCATATGTGCCCAACATGCTGATTTGTGCTCATGAACAGATAAGATTTGCATCATTGCATATATGTCCACCAACAATTTGAGTTGTTGCGTTTCTTGGTATGCGATAATACGTGCCTTTTAAAGTCAGAAACCTTAGTAGTAGCAGAAACATCTTATTGGGGTTTTGAGAAATCAAGCATGTTGTTCAAAGGTAAATTATAGTGCACTGGCACGCAGGAAACAGTGTAAATCATAGGATTCCCATGGTACAGGCGTTTCTAGGAGTTGAACAGTTCATTGTATAACCTCAAGAATAATGCACGCCATGGGTACGCAGAAAAGCCATCTTCAGATAGCAGTACATGGTTTGCAGATTGTAGAAAGATGATGACGCTAGCTCAGGATAAATTATGATACTCTAGTATGTAATTACATGGAGTACATAGTAGCAACCGCTCCTACATGACCTGAAAATTCGCCAGTTTGGGACGGACTGGGCTCGTCTGCACTGCCAAAGAAGAAGAGAGAAAACGCTGCATCCATACTGGGATCCTTGCTGATAGTTATGGGCTACTGCCTACTGGTGAAATTTTCCTGGAGAAGACAAGAACGAGCGAAGGGCACTAGTCAAACTTCATCAGAATATATTGTCACGCAACAGTTGCTGAACAACTAAACACTGTGCTTGGCGCAATTTAGATCACTGTATAAGAGCTGAAATTCCTAATAGTTGGCAGAACACAGATGGCACGACAACGAACTGAATCACAATCTGAGCAGGGATTCCATCGTCACGTCTGAAATGAAGTTGCTAAAGAAAATTCAGATAGGTTAAGAAAAAGAAGTTGGTGACAGCACAAGCACTATCATCCGTATATATACATCTGATATTGTTCACTCTGAGCTCTTTAAAGTATGAACATGCACGAAAAGGTGATCTATCCTTCAGGTGCTAAAATCTGTACTCCATCTCAGGTTGGTTAGTAGCACACTGGCAAATCGTGATCCAACTGAAAGAGTAACCCCTCGAACAGTCCACCTTCAGTTTATAACAATGAACACGTGCACGTGGGATCCTTGGCAGGGCGTCGATATTTCCCATATGGGTCAAATGAGGGACAAAAAATTGTGCAAGCGGCAAATGTGGCTCAAATGCTGAAGTTCTTACGAAGCGAATGGGGATGACTCTTCAATTGATATCTGGTCTGTGGACTTTAGCTCCCAATTACGTAGGTTGCTAGCCGTCGAATCAGTCTTTGAAATGTACAAGACCTTGTTGTGGAACTTGTGAAGCGTTTTGCGGTGACCAATGCTTACGTACGTAATCCCTGCAGCTTCAATCTGCCTGTAAAGATGAGTCTGTGGCACAAGCGAAACCATCAAAAGTGTTATCGAGGTAGGTGTAGGTCACTACATTATTTCTGCATACATAAGAAAGGAGGTTGCAGACCATCAACCTCTTCTATTCTTTTCTCTGTAACAGGGTAAATATATTGAGAAATTTTACGATACATTCTACTATTAGTATACGGTGGTAATATAAATCAAATCTGATCATTTATTTGTTAAAGGTATAATAGATTTTTCTTTGTATTTATAATTTTTTGTGAAAGTATTATAAACTTTTCCAACTAAAGTTGAAAATATTGCTCGTGACATGTAATCCCCACATAGGCAATTACAATTATACCTTCTCGGGATTCTACCACTCATACTACCAATTGTAGCATAACTAAATCATAACTAATCTGAACTATTGAATTAAAGACAATAGACGGTCATATTAAATTGAGTGTACCGTAAAATAGCTCAAAAATATTAGTGCAATTCAGTGGGTGATAAGTCCAGGCTTAGCAGTATTCCATAATTCATGGTCGGAACTCGGAGGCAACTAATAAGAGTAAGACAAGTATTATAGCCGCAGGATAGGGATCATTACCTCATTTGTATCATCTAGTGCACTTGTGGACTCGTCCAGTAGGACCAAAGTTGGTTTTGCAAGTAACAGCCGAGCAAATGCAAGGCGCTGCTGCTCCCCTAGAGAAAGAACACTGGCCCAATCATGCATGGAGTCCAAGCCATTGAAACGAGGCAATATATAGCCCAGCTTAACAACCTCAAGCACTCTGATCAGTTCATCAGTTGAGGGCATCTCAGGCTTGGCACCAACCCCATCTGATGTGGAGACTTCGGATAGAAAGGGAAGAGGATCTGGCATTCATAAAAAATGCTGAAACTTTAGGATAGTTATGCATGCATATTTCGGGGACTTGCTGCAATAAGTTGAGCAAATTACTTGGTGGCAAAGTTTCTGAATTTTCCAACATATGACAACAGATTTCCATTGCTTTGTCCCACATCCAACAACAAAGTTCAAACAATTATATTACTCAACTACTCATGCACCACTATTAGGAAGAGAATGATGCAACCACAAGGATCAGAAGAAGAATAGAAGCAGCAATGAAGTGATTTATGCAACTACAATCTTTTTATGTTTTACTTTACTTCTGTTGGGACTTGGGCGAGATGATTCTATATTGTCCCATCATTGCCACGGACTTGTTAAAATTCATACTACCGCATGGTGTTAGTCCTTGACTTTTTTTTTCAAATATGTAGTTATTCTGTTAGATTATGTTAGTCCCAACATCATAATACTTCTTCCTTTTGATCTCATAAGGCATAGTCTGTAACTCCCCCAGGTCCGAATTTTTCTAAGCCTACCCCCAAGCAAGACAGGCCCAGGGAAACAAATCTCGGCTAAAAGAGAGAAAAAAATGCCATCCACTGAGAAATCCGAAAACTGGAAATTTCAGAAAAAAAACTTGGGGGGTGGGGGGCAGCCATTTGTTTATATTCAAATTTGAATTGCCAAGGGGAAAAAAGAGAGATAAAAAAAATGAAAATGCCACTGTTGGGACTCGAACCCACAACCACCACTATCCCTTACCACTGCACCAAGTGGTCATTTCGGCAAACAGCAAAGCTATAGGTTATCAAGGCTATTTGAACTTTAAAATTTAAACCAAAATACACTTGTTCTAGTGTTTGTACCTTCAAAGTTTTAGGCTAAAAATCAATTCATGTTGGGAGAAACAATAGAAAGAAGATCAATATGATGATACAAATAATATTTTCCATTTTTTATATTTTTTATTTACAAAGATATTTCTCTTTTTTATTTCCCCTAACATAAATTTAATTTGAACTTGAAAAGTTATGTGGTGGTGTAGTACTTTTAGGACTACCATTTTTTATGAACTTGAAAATTTTTCATCTTGATTCAATGTCCAAATCAATGTGATTTGCACTGAGAGGGTAGTTTGACTAGATACCTCCCCATGCAACATAACAACAATTACCTGTATTCTCCGCATTATTATTTGGTGAATGGTGAACATCTTCAGTCCATGTAGGATAGAGCAATTGCTGATGAAGGGTTCCCAAGACCATATACA
This sequence comes from Ampelocalamus luodianensis, assembly GCA_036346255.1. Lineage (NCBI taxonomy): Eukaryota > Viridiplantae > Streptophyta > Magnoliopsida > Poales > Poaceae > Ampelocalamus > Ampelocalamus luodianensis. Next base: position 10,061,644 of record CM070618.1, read on the forward strand.
GTCTTTGTGGGACAAAGAATATGCCATTATCCCTTCTCTGCTTGGAACTTTGTAGTAGTTCTTCACCCTCTGACTTTGTGTTGGATGGCTCATCAGAACCTAAATTTGATGTCTGAATCTGCACAGAACCTGTCACATGATATATGATGTCGCCAGTACCACTAGTCCAAAGGCCAGCCAAAGCACGTAACAATGAGGTCTTCCCACTTCCACTGGGTCCCATCACCTAAAAGTGAAAAATAGCATATAATCTGTCAGGTGACAGCAGTAACATTTATTTTGCCAATTATACAACTAGTTTAAGAAACCAAATACCAGCAGGTGATCCTTGTATTTTAGTTCCATAGCGAGGTCAGTGATAAGAACGTTTCTGCTCCTGGGTGTTAACAGTGCCAAATTACGAATCTCTAGAACGATGGATGGATCAGGTTGCCTTAATGATCCATTGGAACTAAGAACAGAAGGACCGCTCTTGAAAATAATGTTGATCCCATCAAGGCTATCACGTCGAGATGATAGAGAAGATTCATTTCCATCCAATAGATCATCAAATTCACCTATAATGAAGAAGTTTACAGTTCAATTAGGTTAATCAGATATTCAGATTATATTAGAGAGAGCGGCGGGGGGGGTCACCTAGACGATCAATAACTGCTGAGAACGCACTAATTGACTGAAATTGGAAAACAATGAGAGAGAAATCACTAAGGATGTGGTTGAAAGCAGACACTGATTGGTTTATTACTCCAAACTCGATTTTTCCTGAGAAGTACATTGGAGCAACAACTGCAGCTGGCAGGATCTGAATTAAATATCGGTAACCATTTGTGAACAACTCCAGATTCCGAGATGCTATCAGCAATTCCTGCAATAGAACATAAAATAATAAAATGGCCCATTTAGAAAAATAAATTGCAACAAAAGTTTATGTCTAAACATAAAAAACATAGAGCTGCCACGGAGTGCCACTTCAAGAATAATAGAGTATATATACAAAGCCAATTACTCTTATGAGTTTACAACCATGGATTTGTTTTGGGATCCAAAAATTAGCTTACTTTGGGATACTGGCTAGTGATTACTGGGTGTGGTATTTTAGTACAGGTAGTACAAAATATTATGACAGCATATGTAACACCAAAACATTATTGTTACAGCATGATAATAAAACATTATTGGCAAATTTACTTAAAATCTACAATTCGGCATATTAATGTTAGAATGTGTTAGAAAAATTGGAGAGTAATTTTGCTATTCACAACTATACAACTTATTCCTGAATGAAACAAGAAGAATCATCAAATCCAATGAAACAGTTTATATCAGTAAGTTAACTAACAGAAAGAAGGTTCATAGATAGCTGAGGAACAAAAGACACGTTAGGAACAGAAAAACGAGATGTAGAGAGAATGCTCTGATGGGTAATTGAGCAAGGTGTACCATCAGTAGTGTGAACATATGCAACATCAGTCATGGGCCTATAAGCAACAAGCTGAGATCTGTCCGGTGTGACATGAAAAGATGCACCCGAATCAAGAACCCAACGATGAGCGCGCTAGAGCGCGAAAGGTGCAATCGAGGCCATAGCGCACAATCGATCCGAAGTCACGAGAGTTGTGGGTTTGGCGGCGATGGATCGCTCCAATAAGTGCTCTCAGAGGCCCAATAGGTGCTCCACAACGACAATCAGATAGATGTCTAGCACGATAATCAACAAGCAGATCTGGATGTAACTTGAAGCACTTGTCAACAAGATGATCAGTCCTCTTGCAATGAGAACATACCAGCACTCCTGTGGATGTAGATCTGGTAGATCCAGACCGCTGTGAGAGACCCAGGACAGCATGTGGTGAGGATCCTGAGGTAGGCATAAGCGAATGAAGACGAGTCTCCTCTGCAATCAAACTAAAGAGCACCTCAGTCGAAATTGATGAAGTGGGATAGTTGAGTAACTAAGTACGAATAGGCTCAAACTCTGATCGAAGCCCCATCACAAACTGATACATGAGCGTCTGTTGAGCATACTCGTCTTTGGCAACACAAGACTGGTAAGCAGTAGCAGCCTTCGGTGTTAGACTCTAGAGGACAAGTGATATGAGTGAAAACACTATAATACTCCTCCACTGACTTATCTTGCTGCTTGAATACTATGAAGGTTCTTGCGCAATGTGAAGCGAAGAGCGCCACTGGACTGAACATATCTCTTCTCAAAGTATGTCCACATCTGCTTGGCTGAAGTATGATACTCAAGATTCATCCTCAAAGAAACATCAACACTCAGAACAAGGCCAGTCATGACACGATCATCCTCTTTCTACCAAACCTTTACTGCCTCAGTATCAACCTTCTTCAGATCAGGAGGATCGTCAGTCAAATGAAAGGCCAAATCATAACCCCTAAGAGTAGTCTTGACGGAGAAGGCCCATGCTCGGTAGTTCAACACATCGAGCTTGATGTTCGTGAACACGAGAGATGAACTGCCCCCAAACATTGAGTCAGATTTGGCCATCTTGATGGACCACAACCACAGTCCACACGACAGTACTAAGCACAACAGAGCATCAGTAGCAGCATCAACAGTAGTAGCAGAGCAGAGCACACGGCAGCAAGCAATCAACAGCAGCACACGACAAAGAAGAAATCAACGATAGCGCATTTAAGCACAACAGAGCATCGTAGCATCAACAACGATGCGCGGCGCAGGTTACCGAAAGCGATTCGGAGGAGATAGCGCTAGATCCCGCCGAAGCATAGGAGGCCAGAGCACTGGATCCTGCCGGAGCAGAGGAGGTCGCCGAAACCTTGGCGACGAAGCAAAGTAGTGTTGGATCCCGCTGAAGCTGAGGAGGCCAGAGCACTGGATCCCGCCGGAGCAGAGGAGGCAGTGTGCTGGATCAAGTCATCGGTGCAGAGGTGGAGGTAGCCGAATCCTTGGCCTCCAGCGCTAGATCCCACTGGATCCGTGGGGAAGATGAGGCGGCGGGCTAGATGAGACGACCGGCGCTGAAGAGGTCGAGGTCGAGGAGGAGGTGGTGGCACAGAGGTGGCGAGGACGACATCGGATTTGCGGTGAGGCGACTAGGACGTCATCGGATCCACGACGAGGACAACATAGGCGAAGATCCGCGTCATTAGGCGAGCTCTAGGCGCCAGATCCGGGATGGGTCGGCGAGGAGGCAGTGGAAGCAGAGGCTCGGAGCGAGGATCTGCGTTGTCGGGCGAGCTCCGGGTGCTGGATCCGGGATGGATCGGCGAGAAGGCAGTGGAAGCAGAGGCTTGGAGCGATGGCGGCGCAGGAGTGGTTCAGGCCCGCAGACCCGAGCGAAAGACGCCGCTAGCAGAAGACGGTGGTGATGGGGTTAGGAAACAGGGCTAGGGTTAGGGTTGAATAGCTCTGATACCATGTTAGAAAAATTGAAGAGTAATTTTATTATTCACAACTATGCAGTTTATTCATTAACTGAGGGTATATATAGACATTGTTACATTGGCCTCATAGGCTACGTGGGTCACATGGGCTGAGAGAGAGAGAGAGAGAATGTAGAAAATGTATAACACTCTTATCAGAATGTAACCGATGTAATATACATTTTTAAGATGTTGTGTGATGCTTTCTGTAGCAAATTTGTCGGTTATGATATTTTATTTCACCTGCCACAGTATCATTAATATGAGCAATATTTTGGGACATCATAGAATTAGCAACTCTGGTATTTGAATATTACAAAAGAAATTCACATCTCAATATGAGTAGTAATTTACAGGATTATCGGAGCTGAGCAAACCATGATTTGAAAAAAGCTGGTAATCTGCTTTACCAGTGACATGCAGCTTTGGCAAATAAAATGTTTAAGGACTTTTGTGCTAAGCAAGTCTGAATTATGAATATTTTTTAGCAATCCATGCAAATTATCATAATATTCTTTTAGAGAGAATGTAAGAAAGGGTTGAAAACAAGCAAGCTCTGTTGATTTTGCTTGCAGTTGATTTGCATGCTGCCCACTCTATTCCATCTGGCACTAGGCTGACTACCATCACCTAGTGATAACTGGCCCAAGAGTGGTTTTCAAAATGTCATAACAACCAACCAAAGCAGAGCAAAATGAACAAAAACATATAATGAAAGGACATTTTATATAAGCAACGCTTACACTTAGGTTTTCAAAAGCCCTCCTGAACCGATCCAACAAAAGTTGCAATTCATTTTCCTCACCACCATAAAAGGCAATTGATTCAGCATTTTCTCTAACACGGACAAGTCCATAACGAAAATCGGCTTCTTTCTTTTCTTGCATGAAGTTCAAGTTCACCAAATTCTGTCGGTGCAAGCATGACCAAGTATTAGTTGCTTGAAGACAAAAAGAGTGGGAACAATTTAATATGTTTCGATGCAAGTTATAGATAAGTAATGTCAATAAGCACATTACCTTACCAAGGAAGACGCTAATAGCTGTGCCCCCAAGAGAGTAGACAACAAGAACAATGAATAATGGTGGATAGATTCCATAAAGGATGTTGCTGAATGATATCAAGTCCACGGCAGCATTGAAAAGTGTCAGAGAAAACGCAAGGGCGGTTCCAGTGAATGCACTGAGATCATCATTAATTCGTTGGTCTGGATTGTCAATTATTGATTGAGATTGAATCTTATAGAAAGTTCTGTTCTTAAAGTAGCGCTTCATGTAAAAACTTGTCATCCAAGATCGCCATCTTAGAGAAAGGGTTTCTCTTGCATAGTCTCTCAAGACAAAGAACTGCAGAACAGTGCAAGAAGGAATTTGCAAATCAGAACATAAGTCTACTAAGAGGAACTTACATTGCTGACTCTGCAAAATGAAAAACAAAATGCAGGAAGTACATCTCCCTATTAATGGATGCTAATAGAAGCAATAGCAATTCCAGACACTGCTGGGAGTAAAATCCTGGCAGTTTAGCCATCCAGGGCAAAAATCACAAAGAGTTCATGGTGTATGACCTTTACCATGACATTTTGTCAAATGGAGGAGACAACCTGGTGGGTTTCTGGTAGAACATCAACAACAAAATTTGCTGGAGTCTCTGAGGGAGCTAGGAAAATACTATCAAAACTGTGTATCTAGACAGCCTTGGAAAGGATGCCTACCATGATAAAAACAGAACCCACAGCTTTCTGGTGCAATACAAACCACTGATACTTAACATAGCAAACTACGACTATGTTGCCTTCCAAATATTACAGCAAGTAGCAACATTTTTTTCTTCCTTTAGTCATTGGCAGTTAAACAGGATAATGCAGTGATGGAAAAATATTACTCATAAGCTAACATCATCTGATATTTTCACTATTTATGTCTAGGTGATACAAATAGTTGTAACAGGCTAACAGCTTGAAGAGCAATACCTACAAAAGAGCAGCAATATGCTCACCGGAATTCCTACAGCAAAACCACCCAGGTAGTACAGCAGTTGCTTGGTAAATTGTTCCTGATCCTTGCCTTGCAAGAGAAATCACTAAATGTGTATCAGCAAACAGAAAGAGAACCACTATGAATGATATGAAATGCCACCATTAGTTACGTTCATACCAATAGAACTATAGAAGGTTGAAATGTCATTATTCTTGTCTAGTTTGGATATTGCAGATCACCCAAATTTTCAAATGAGTATATTCCTTCTTAGTAGTACTTTTGAGAATCTGTGTGCTATAAAAAAAAATCTCCTTCTCTTGCTCCCTTATATTATCACGTGCACTGGCAATTCTGTGCATGTGTATATTTATTCAGAACGTTAACATTGAAGCTACAACTTGTTTGACCTTGAGAAAGTTTCATTCCTAACTTACCTTAACTTGTTTGGGACCAAAGACTTTGTTGTTGTTGTTGTTATTGTTAACATTGAAGCTACAAGATCATAAAAACTTTAACAGCACATACCGGCAAGGGCATTGTAGAAGTCACGACCCAGAAAGTTAAATCCAACATTTATCCCTGTAGTTGCCAATGTGAGGGCAAATACACCACCAAGCCTCAGCCTTGCTTGGACCTTATCCTCCGACCACCAGTAAGGGGCAGCAACTTTCCAAAATCTTCTAGCTAGTGTCTTGAGGTCTGTACCAGCTCTCTACCAGCACGAGATAAAGAAAAATGCACTCATTAGCAACACGGAAAATAACGAGCACAAGAGGCACCAGCATTTACAGAGTAGCATGCACAGCACAACGCCACAACCTCCAGAATGTTGTTTGATATACAACGACACAAAACACTAATAACATCTGAAGTAAAAGCAAATCTAGCGCCACTTACCGTAACATAACATTAACTGAAATGAATCAATGATAACGATAAATGAAAGTTCATTTAACTTCCTTTCCCTAAAAGGAATGGCGGCTAATAGCGCATTGTGAAACTCGCACACAAACTAGAATTGCATTTACAACCATGATCTCAAAGCATGTACTATTTGACAATACGTATCCAAGCAGATTGAAGCATATGGAGTGCAATGACATAATAATAAAAACATGCAAATTAAAACTTTGCCTATGTATGACTAAACGATCAAAAATGCAATCCCATGGTCACTACGAGGACGCCCGCAGAAATATTGCGCCCACAGTTCCAAATCACACCACAGCCTAAAAGTCAACTGCAAAATCTAATAATGCAGCAGGAAAGCTACCACCTACGAGCCGGTTACAGCACAGACCTAAACCTGATACGTCAAAATACAGTAGATATCTAGCGCGCAAGGAAGCCTGAACTCAAAGTGAGCTCTAAGCAAAGCGCCGAGCAGATGACGGCATGCACGAACCCATAAACCACAGCGCGGCCTCCGCGGAGCAGAAACTTTAGCACCAGACTATCACCTTGTCCTCGGCCCCGGGACCAGGGGCGTCTCCCGTGGCCTTGCCGGCGGCGGCGGCGGCGGCCGGAGGGCGCGCAGCCCTGCGTCGCCCGCGGCGGCGCATGAAGGAGGCCACCGCCGGGGGCAGGGGGAGGCGGAGCCGCGGCGAGCCGCAGGCGGATACTAAGCCGGGGGCGAGGCAGCGAGACGGCCGCAGCAACGGTGGTGGACGCGGAAGCCGAAATGGTGGTAGTTGCGGAGACGAAGTGGAGGGGAAGCATATGGGCATAGACAAGTGCGTCATCCTTTTGTCCTTTTTATCCCCTTTTTTCCCCTGGATTTTAGCTATAAGCCAGTGAGGCACCGACGACGAGGCTCGAGAAGCTCGTGCTCGTCGTGGTTGGTGGGCAAGCAATGGCGAACGCCGCCCGGTGGTGGTGGGACAGGGAGGCGTACTGGCGTGGCGAGCGAGAACGAATACTGCTGCCCCACAGCCCCAGTACGAGACGTTACGGCTTCCGGGTGTCTGGATCCGGTACAAGATGGAGCATGCGTCACTGACATGCTAGTGCCAGATGGACCGGGGCCCAGCTGCAGCGGCCGATACGACGACGGACTCGCGTCGTGCCGAGGGGCGCCTCGCCGGTAGGCGGCGGCAGCAGCACCACACGTAACCTATCGGGAAACCACAAACAGTTCAAGACGGAAGAAAAGCCCTCAACAGATCGTAACCATGGAAATGGATTGAAATAATTTCTTTATCATTGAGAAAGCATCATTTTATTACACCAATGAAAGAATTTACAATAGCTGCCTGTGGTTGCCGTTTCTACCAAACCTGGTAAATCCTGCCTCGCTATCTAACAAAATTTGCGAAAAAAATACACAAACTTGTTACTTGTTGACAGCCACGCATAATTGAGATGGCGAAAGCGAAAAAACGAAATAATCTCGGATAAATCAGGGGAATTGGCCGGCCTTTTGGCGCTATAAAGGGGGTTAGTCCTTGTGAGATGAGCTCAGCTCATGAGCAGTCTAGTTCATGTATCCTCGGCAGTTAGGAGCTTTACACAGGCAAGGAACCTTGCAATCCTCCGACTCGTCCAGGTCAAACAAGTAGTCATACCTACACGCAAGAGAAAAAAATACAGATCAGATGATTAAGGCAGCTTCATCCATGCAGTGTGTCAGTTACACTCAAGGTATAAAGGCATCAGAACAAGACAGGGTTAAGAAGCAATTACGTCAATTCTTCTCCTGCAGAGACATCTCTTTTGGCAATAAGGATGATCTGGCTCTTGTCATCACCAACACTCATGATCCTTGCATAGCAGTTGGGCATACACTGCAAGTGCGACAAGAATATTTGGTTATCATTTCGTCAGCTATTAGAAATGCAAAAGGCTGCAGGCGTGAAATCTGATTAAGGTTTACCGAGTGATTAATTAGACGGGCTATGTTTCCTTTCTCCGTAGCATCAATCACAACATCTTCACTTATCTTGAACAGCTACAGCACAATACAAAGAGAATCAATGCACCATGCCAGAAAACCAAACTGCAATATTTCGTAAAGGATGTCTGTTGCACTACTCGAAGTTGAAGCACATCAACAAATCAAATATGACTGCACAAAAACATCAGTGCAAAACATATAACACCACATGTTCACTGTTCATAATGACCACCAAATTAAGCACCTTTTCTGTAGTACCCATAGCAAACACTTGCATATATTTAGCTGCTGATTACCACACTAAAGAGTAATTAATGCACTACCAATAATAGTTCAAGCCTTTAACTGCGGAACAAATAAATAATAATCTTCATATTACCACTCGGGTAGAAAATTCAACCGAAGCAGTACAAAGGGCTAGTAAAACTTCAAACATGGTAGCTGAGGGCAGAGATCTTGTTAGTGTGCCAAGAATTAATTAGCCTTGGTTGCTTGTTGCTTAACAAGAGGCGTTACTTTCAAAGCTAATTTTGTTCGCTCCAAGTACTTATAATCTAGAAATAACTGCATAACAGTGATAGGTTGCACCACTTAAACCTTACAGGTTGAAAGTAGAACACTAGAACTTCATAAAAAGTAGGCAGTAAAGGATAACTCACATAGCAATCTTTATTTTCCCTATGATATCGTGCTTCCCTCAAATCAGCAACACTCCGTCTAACTTGGTCGCCACGATATTCGATAACCTAGCACAAGATTGGTAGCTGACATATTAAGAACAAACTCCTCGCATATGGATGCACAATGAATTTTGAATAAGGGCTTCAAGAAAAAATAATGATTACATTGTCATGATAAAATTTTATATTGTAATGTAGAACAAACATGTGAAAATGACCTGCTAAAAAAGTGCATGATACTGATTTAACATATTTCAGTAAGCTATGTGGAAACCACTGCTATTAGTTGCTGAGAAAAATGAGGACTTTTTTAGGGCTCTAGCTCTTGTGTTGTTTGCTCAAATGAAACAAAAAAACACAGATAGTAGTTTAACTCATTAGGTGATATCTACGTAACCTGGTATATATACATTCCCCTTAATTTTGCACAGCAGATCATTGATATTCATTCAATGGAGTTCAAGCAATGCAGATCACCAACTGTGCTCTACTGTAGTCTTCTAGATACAGGAAATCTACATAGTGCACATTAATCTTCTTATTGCCATAAATGTAACCTGTAGCTGTTCCTTATGCTTTGTGCCCAGATTAATATGGCGTGTGAGTGCATGTGCTTGAACATGTCATCCTAGAGATGCTTAACAAACTAACTGGATCAGAAAATTAAACAATTTATCATAATACAGTATGAGTTTTGTTGAAAAGAATATATAGCTTGAAGTGATATACCATTTGACCCTCTTGAATTTTCCTAGCAGCAAAGAGCCCCCATCCATGTATTCCAGATCGACCACAAGAGACCCTCTTATTTTCAGTTTTCTGAAATCAACAAACATAAGAGTTTATTGGCATGTTGACATAGCATTGTAAGAACAAAAATCACTCAGAAACTAAACCTGTAAATAACAAAGCCGTTCTTTAAACGTAGAAAAAGGTTGGTCATCCTTCTGATCCTGTTAACAAGGGAATAAGTTGTATAAGTGCTTCTAGCATCCAACAGTGGCTGAAAAGAAAGAAGATGTCAGACCTCAGAATGGGACAATTACCATGCATACGTTAAAGCTCTCGATCAAATCCTGGGAGTGATGTTGGGGTCCCATTATTTGGTGGGCAATTGCGTCTCCTGGTTCTTTCTGGAAAATGCAGATAATTTAGTACTAAAGGCTTGCTGACAAAGCAACAGATATAAAACCTAGACAGATCCATAGGATAAGCAAAATAGTTACCCAACTGCAAGAAAGTCAATCAGAACAGCACTAGAAATTAACAGTAACAACATATATTGCCTGTAAACATATGCTAGCATGGCACAATTTCGAAAATCAACACACGTACTCAAAGATAAGAAAGTATACATGAAACATGTAGAACACAGTTAATCCTAATGCAGCAATGCTAGAGAGCCTGTTATTCAAAAATCATGCGGTGAATACAAGTAACTGTAACTAAGAGCCTCATCTTTGAACCAGCAAACAAGCAGGACACTGAATGCAGCAAGAGAAAGCAGTTATCCTTGCTTCGTTGTACTAAGAATCTTACATGTAAGCTGAGCAGTCAAACTATCAATGTATTATTGATAAATAGCAAGGAAATGATCACAAAGTAAACAAAAGTAATGTCCAATAGATGAGCTAGAAAATGATTAGCAAAAGCAAGTGGACTCTGTGTGTGGATGAGATATAAATTATCCATGTGTGTGTGGAGTGTGGACACAGAACACATGTACAAGAAAATTACCTTGTTTTTCACCATTTCATAAGGTAGGCACCTTGCAGCTGGGCAGTCAGAAATTTTAGCAGGAAAGACCTGGTGGTTTTCTTTCCTAACAAGTCTTGTCACAGACTGCTTCTCATTGTTTTGGAGCAAAAATTTGGTAGAGAAAACTCCTTCGGGTGTCTTCACTACCAACACATTATCTGGGTCGGGAGTACTAAAAAGGGCAAAAGAAAAGCATAACAGGTATCAGCAACACAAATTGGTGGTAATTCATCCTTTGGGGTAAATTGTCACCTTTGCAACTAACATTGTTCCAAGATCCTGTCGGCTCTATGGATATTATTATCATTGTTTTTGCTTAAATATGTTTTGATTATGATATTAAAGTAAACCCCCAAAAAGGACACAAAAGGTAGTCTATAAGGATCACAAAGCCACAGTAGAATTATTCTTTTAGAAAAATAGATACCATTTAATGAATTTATGTAAATTTAACCCCAAAAAGGGAAACACTATGGTGAAAAGGGTAATATTACCTGTGAAATGCACAGTAGGAAACCATTTTTGTAACGTGCCTACCATTTCTTTCAGAGTATTGCAACTACAAGCACACAGAAAAATGGCAATTTTAATCAGCTTTCATAAAAAAATATGGATTAATGATAAAACAATTGCCAGTAAATTAGTACATCGAATGATTCATAGTTTAAACAAATGTAACAAGTCATGCATGAAAGAAAACATACTAAATTACATTAAACATTAGCTCCAATGGAAGTATTTGAGCAATGGTACAAATGAAAAATAGCCACAAAAGGTAACTTTTCCACGTCACATAGCTTAAACAGAAAATGTAGGTGGTAATAGGCTTGCTGATCCATAGTAACACTACACCACAGCAAAGAACATTAGCCTGTTAAGTGGTCAGTGATCAAAACCTGATCTTTCAACCAAGCATAATATGCCTGATGATACAAATTTTGTTTTCATTTACGCAAGAAAAGAGTTTGAGCAGGTTGAATTAACAACAAATGTACATGCAAAAAAATATCACCATAAATGTCCATTACAAAATATGACAGCAGCAGTCTACCTCCATGCGATATCCTGCTCTTGATGCACACATTGCATGATAATAAGTAGAACAATTGTAGCACTGGGTGCAGGCGCCGTGCATCTGCTTGCATATAACGCATGTCTGGAGTAAGCAAAAAAACACATACAGTTAAACAAAATGTAAGGTGAGATTTGAATACAGAAGCACAGACATTAAATACCATCTAGGTAACATTGTGAAAAATACCAGATCGAAATACTGACCTTCTTAAAGTACTCTGAAGGGATGCTCAATATGCCCATAGCTGGCTCCATTGTTTCGTCAACAGGAAAAGAGACTTTAGGTTGATACCAGGCACATGTGACATGAACCCACAGTTGGTCAACATCTGTTGGCTTAAGAGCACCCCCTAAGGCAATGCAAAAAAGAATTACGCAAAATTTGATATATACCACTAAAAACATGACGTTTCGATATACACCACCCAAAATCCTGAATTTGGATATATGCCACTATAAATCTTATTGGCTTTCGTATATGCCACTCTAAAACACTTTTGCCCCTGCCTCTTCTTCTTCCTACCCTTTTCTTCTTTCCCGACCATAGCTCTGTGCCCTGCACGCCACCATTTACCCACACCACCTCGCGCAAGCCCGCACTCACCGTCAACGCCGACCGCGACACGCTCTTGCTCCGCCTACCTCGCCCCGCCCTCCCGCTCCTACTTCGGCGACGCCATCAAGGACTGCGCCAAGACGCTGCGCGACGCCGAGGAGCACCTACGGCAGTCAGCCGGGGAGATGACCCGGATGGGCCTCACGGGGAGCCCCCGCTTCGCGTGGTGCCTCAGCAACGTCCAGACCTGGGCCAGCGCTACGCTCACCAGCACTTCCACCTGCCTCGACTCCCTCGCCACCTACTCCGCAGGTGGTGCCGACGTGGACGCTGTCAGGAGGAAGGTGGCCGCCGTCTCTCAGGCCACCAGCAACGCCCTAGCCCTCGTCAATCAGCTTGACCTGGCACACCACCAGTAGCTATGCTACCCCAGCAGCAATCTCCATCATCCATGTCTGGATTAATTAGCCCTATCTACCTGTGATGATCTCATATGCTTGCCTTGCTTCTTGTGCACTTCTTTCCCTGTCTTTGTTTGCCTTGTTGTTAATCACTAGTCACTGCTTTCTCTTAACTCTTATGCACCTGTGCTCCTCAATCCTCATATGCTGCTGCTGCTGCTGGTAAATACTTGCTAGAATACATACTCTCAACAGCGGCGGAAGAGCCGCGGCGGCCACAACGCGGGATGGCGGTGGCCGGGAAAGATGAAAAGGAGAGGAAGAAGAAGAGGGCAGGGGCAAAAGTGTCATAGAGTGGCATATATTAAAACCAACAAGATTTAGAGTGGCATATATCCAAATTTAGAATTCTAGATGGCATATCTCGAAACACCATGTTTTTGAGTGGCGTATATCAAATTTTGCCAAAGAATTACCAAGTTAATATCATGAATGGGCTATATGATCCAGAAGCAACGTAACAAACAAGACTAGTGAAAAATAGATGCCATTGAGCACAAATCAAAATTTATCATATAAAAGGTACAATATTAAACATGAGTGAGGAACACTGGAAAGCCTCAGCAATAAGTGAGACACTTCAGGCAATTACTGAACTGTCCAAACAGTTATGTGTGACTGGTGAAACTATGGAGCACATCCAGTGAAACCCCGCTTGGAACACACAGATTTCACAAGAAACAGATCATTTCCTATAGAAATCAGAAAAAAGTTCATGCATTCCAAAAGGGGCCTCAATTTATTATAGGCTATTCATCGAGATAAAAATAATACCTTTTACGGGACATAAGCAGCACTCTCTTTTTTGTTGGGGCAATTCACATGCTCGACAAACCCAAGTTGTAAAATCTTGTACAACACGTGCTCCATAGCACTCTTGGTGGACAGCTATTTGACATCTGAACATAGGAATTTTGGAAACTTTTCTCAACTATTAATCATAACAGTACATAAAAAGGTAGACTTAAAACATACAATGAATTCTTAAATTAAGGGTGTTAAAAAAATCAAAGACTAGTGGGAAATACCTGTTACAAATGATAATTTTATTGTAGTCCCAATCCTCAACCCATCGACAAACAGCACAACGTTCAGTTGTCCATTTAGCGTAGACTGGACTATAAGAGTTTGCTGCAGACAACGAAACAATCAATCACATGAGGTCATGTTGCAACAACTATACAGCCCAACACAAATTCAAGAGCCAATGTACCTTGCAATTTTAGCAGCTCTTCTTTCTTAATACTTGGGGTAGAAGACTTGAAATTTCCACCAGGAATGTCGTCCAGCTGCAGATAATGACAGACAAAGAACGAACCATGTCAGTTTTTCATGTCTTTTGATTTTTCAAAAAAAAAGTTGGTGTACATAAACATCAACAGATCATGTTGGACCATGAACTTTCAAGTTGATGAAGATCTTGAGGGCTTACCAAGGTAATTAGTGGCTCCCCAGTGCTCTTGAGTTTAACACTCATTTTCCAATTCTTTTTCCTTGAGCCAGTGTGTCTCTCCCACTCACTCAGACTCATTAGTATTTTCTTGCAAGACTTACATTGACATAGTATCCTGCAAGTAACAAGGATGACTCAAATACCAATAATGGTGCCGGATGCATATAACAAAATCAATGTAACATAAAGACTGCTAGCAGCTGTGAATTGGTTTTCAGCGCTTCTGGTCTCTACACAACATATCAATTTCCATCACAAGTGACCCAAACAATCCTTTAAAGGCGGCTGCTACAATAAGAACCAGCCTAAAAGTCACTTGTTTATGCACCAATCATAGATTAAACGACCAATTGAAAATATACAGTAGCCAGGCAAATTCCATAGCATGTGATGCTATCCCAGCCCACTAGTCAATTTTCATGCCCAATAAATGAATCAAAAGAGAAAGATACTGCTCCAAGAAAAAATAACTACACACACATTCAATAGTAATTCTCTTTCTGAGCAGTTGACTTTATGCAATTTGTCTGTTTGAGCAAAATAAAACACATTAAAAACAGATAGAGTATTGGTAATTAAGTAAACTTAAAGAAACATGTAATCTGAAGATTCGCTAGAAGATATGCCAAATGCTTACATGTGCTTCTCAGGTAAATACAATGCCTCCATCCCAAAGCAGCACACCGGTACCATTTCAGGCAATTTTTCCTTTGAAGTGATAGCACATCTGTGCGGAGACACGTTAGAAACTGACATGATTATTTATTCCAGCAGTCAACAAACGTCCATAAGGTTGGAGAAAAAATAAAGAACTTACTCTGAACTTTTGGACATGTTCGTTTGTTCAACTGTCGATACTCTCTTGCGTTTTGATTTGCAATCCGGACAGAAATAATCAGTATTTTCTAAATCCTACAAAATTATGCTCAGTCAGTAAAGCCTATTCATAGGAGCATTACATATAGATATCAAGCGATGGAATCCAAAATATCAACACCAAAAAACATGAACAAATAACCTCCATGTTGCTGCATATCTGGTCACATTCTACATGAACCCAAATCTGACACTCATCACAACAAACCTGCCAAGATGTTTAGGTCAGTGCCTAGAACCATCAAGATAACATAAAATATAACATCACCAAAGCACATATCCTCCCAGGCTCTTACCCAATTTCCACCATCTGTATGGTGCCAAATTTTCTTGCATATGCCACAGTATTGCTTCGACTGCAATAGCTGCAAGCATAATAATGTTTACACACATAAGGCACCAAAATCCAAAAGAAAATAAACAAGTTAATGGAGCACACAAAAACACTTGTCTCAAGGGTCACAAGCCAGACACATACCTTTTCACAATGCCTACAAAGTAACTGTTCTCCATTTTGCTTCTTTTTCTTTGAAATCTTGGATGGAAGGCGGCTACCACAACTATCACAGCATGCTGCTGATTTACCAACAACCTACAATACAGTATATTATATTGCAGCCTGGCTGAGAAGTAATAAATGAAGCAGCTGCAAGCTCAAATTTTACAATTTCACCACATCCAGTTACCTGAGACTCAGATTGACACTCTTGCTCATTATTAGAACCAGTCCCTTCCTGTATGCCATCAGTGACAGACTGATCATTGACAGACTTCTCCAGTGAGCCACCCCCATCCATTTGGAGTTCAAAAAAGCCACGCTCAGCAAGGAAAGCCTCTTCAATTGCTGCACGGAATTTGCTTGGCTTGAGCTTATACAGAGGCTGTCCCTGAAACCTGCCAGAAGAGAGAGAAACTTCAGACACGGCCCAACTAAGGAAAGCCCTGTTCACCTCGACATGCCAGAAGTTTACCTGTCTAGGTAGTCCACAAAGGGAAAGATCATCCCTTGCTTAACCCAACCATAGTCCTGCAAAGAAATGTGGCAGTGTGAGCGCACTCCTCCTATAATTACCTGTTTCGGTTGCATCTCGTGCAAGTGTGAAACTGTGGGAGTATTTATAGGAGTTTTACATTTTTCATGTTTAAGTTGCGAGTTTCGTGAACCATACAGTCAACAAAAAGAACAACACCCTGCAACGCTTAACCAGGAAATTGTGATTAATTACCCTGCCATGGCCGCCAGCAGAGTACCCAAAGAACATGACGCAGAGGGTACCGGGAATGCAGGAGTTGAGAACGACCTCCGGAGCGTGCAGCAATGGGTCAATCACCAGTGCAGGCCACGCCGGGCACTTCTTCCCCGACCTCGCCCACACAACGTCTTCTAGCACGAAATCCTCCGGCCAGTAGAAATCCTCCCTCTTCGGTTTGCACTCCACCACCACGGGCCTCCCCTCCAGCCTACCATTCCAGCCGGCATTGCCCACGGACGTGACCACACTGCCGCTTAAACCACCGGAGCTGCTGCTCCTGCTGATATTCCGGCACGCCCGGTACAGCTCCTCCTCCGTCTGCGACGGCGGGTCCTCGCCGGTCCACGTCACAGTCTCCACGGCACCAAAGGCGGCGCCTTTGGGCGCGACGGCGCACACCTCCACATCGCACACCTCCCCGTCCCCGTCCCGCCCCACCTCCACCCCGGCCGCCCCGGCCGTGCAACCCTTCTTCGCTGGCGGCGGCACCACCGAGTCCCTGAACCGCGACGGGACCACGCGCTCACGGCGGCGCTTGGCGGGCGGCATGCTCTCGGCGGCGGGGGGCTCCCCCTCGCCTGGGACGGCGGCGGTGCAGCGCTTGAGCGGGATGCGGGACGCCAGCATCGCACTACCACCCCCACCACCGGCGGCGGCTAGGGCATGCGGGCGCACGCGAAACCCTAGAATCTCAAATCGGGTCGGCGAATTGGGGCGCGAGGGCTCGGGGAATCGACGCGTTTAGGGTTCCGACTCCGAGAGCGTCGGGTTGGGATTTAAGGCCAGGGGGGATTCGGCTCTCGGGTGGGGAATTGGGGATTTGGACGGATTGGGACGATGCGCGCCGACGCGGGGGCTTAAAAATTGGGTTCCCTCCGAGCCTCCGAGGGATTGGGGGGATGCGGGTTTTGAATGAAATTTTCGAACGCGATGTCGGGGGAGGGGAGGCGACGCGAGGCGGAGTGAGGTGGGGAAGACGACTCGACGTCGCGGGAGGCGGCCAGGTGGGGGCGGGGCGTAAAAAGGAAGTTTTCGCGCGGATCTGGATCCAGGGGGGCGGGCTCTAATGCGCGCTCGACTCGGCCATTGGATTTTCGGGGACTTGGGCTCGGCGCGGATAAGGTCACGTCTCAAGTACGCTTTGCTGCTAGTGAAAGCGTCCGATATACACTTCGCTAATAGTGATTTCTTTTTCTAAGAAAACGACTAGAGACGTTGCGTACCACTGTTACAACAGTAGTAACTAAAGCTCGGGAGAGAACCGAATAAATAAACACTTTTCCGTGTCGACGTCTGCAGGAGCTCAACTTACCTTAACTTTGAGCTCCAGGAATGTTATCTAAGGTTATGTAGTACAGTGTGCTTTTGAAACTTGTATGATTTTTTGCGAAACCTCTTAAAATTTGCTCAAAACTTTGTTGGAATTTGCTTTAACTTTTTAAACTCACATGCCAAACTTGTTTCTTTTCCCGAAACTTGACTGAAACCTGCATGGCTTTTTTTTTGTGAAACTTGTATGATTTTTGCGAAATCTCTTGAAACTTGTCTTATTTGTGAAACTTGCATAAAAGCGTGTTGGAACTTGCTGTAAGTTTTGAAACTTCCTTGCGAAACTTGTCTCTTTTTTCTGAAACTTGCATGAAACTTGTCTTTTTTGTGGAACTTGCATAATTTTTTGTTGAAACTTGCACCTATTTTGAAACTTTCTTGTGAAACTTGCTTGAAATTTGCCTCCTTTTGTAACTTTGCTGAAACTAACATTCGAACTTAATCGAAAGTGACTTTTCAAGCTTCAAGTTTCAGTCTTGAAACTAACATATGGAATGCGATGTTTCAGTTTTTTTTTTACTTTTAAAACTCATGTTTGAAACTTGAAGTTTCATTTTAACTGATGGGGAAGCGCTATCCAAGCGGGATGGTCACTAAGGGTGCGTTTGGTTCGTCGAATCATTTGTTCCTGAACCGTCCGGTACGGGAAATGAGCTCGTTCAGATATTTGGTTGGTTGAATGGAATCAAACCGTTTGGGATGAGATGATTCAGGAAATAGGAATATTCCATGTTTATGTTGTATCATCCCGTTTGGAAAAAAATCCCGAACCACACCGTTCACTCGAATTCCAAGGCGCGCACGGAAAAAAAATGCATGATTTACGAGCTTCAAATGACCATATTTCCTAAACCGAGTATCCGATTTGCGATTCGATTGAACCGTTGTGTTCCTTGTCATTTAATCAACAAAACAATACCACTTTTGGCATATTTTACTGCAAAAAATATTATTCATGTATCATCATATCCCACCAATCAAACACCATCTTGAACCATCTAGAACCATCATATCCCACCAACCAAACAAAATCATATATCATGCTATCCCACAAACCAAACACCGTACTTAAATCATCTCATCCAAGACGATCTCATCCTACTTGTACTATCTCATCTCATTCAACTCCATCCCATCAACCAAACGCACCCTAAATTGATGCGGGGGCGCATGCGGAGGATACTTCACCAAGAGTCGTTTGGTTCGAAGACACATGTTCGAGTTTGTTTGGCGGTAACTAATCGGATGCTCGTAGCTATTGTTGAGGTACCGTCGCTGGCGAATCCAGTCCGAGCGATTACCTCGTAGACAAGCGTAGAATCGTAAGAACAATGCATGAACAATAAGAACAGAATAAGAGATTGAACACAGAGATATAGGGGGACGTCTTGCTTCTCTTTATTCTTTCATCCATCGATCAATCTTTTACAATGAATAGCACCCCCTATTTATAGGCTACGACCTGCTAGGTTTGGGATGGCGCCACTAATGGGCCGATTGCAGGTCGAGCCCATGGTTTCCTAACACTCCCTGGGCACCCATCCTTCATGTCCATGTCTCGTCAAAACTCCATAAAACCAGGTGGGAAAAATTTGGAGAAAGAGTACATGATACACGTTCATTGTGATGCACGAATTGCCTCATTAAAAACCTTAGCCGAGAAACTTCGGAAAACTCGTTAAGGAAAAAGAGAACAATCCACCCAATTTCATTTAATCTCTGGATTTATTCTTTGGGTACTCGATCTTCATGATCAAGCTTTAATCATGAGTTCGTGAAGGTTCTCCCTGCACTCGCACTTCTAAGTCTCATCATTCCAATTCACGTATGCATCTTTCAAAATTAGACTGGAAGTAACTTAGTGAATAAATCGCAAGATTCTCACATGGCTCAAGATCAAGACTTTGATTATGTTCATCTTTTGCAATTCATGAGCATAGAAGAACTTGGGGTTGATATGCTTTGTGAGATGACTCTTCACATAACACATCTGCATTTGTGCAACACAAGTCGCATTATCTTCATACAAAAGTAGGGGTTTGCGCAGATTCAATCCACATGACTCCTAGATGTGGTGAATCATCCACCAAGCCAAACATATTCTTGTAAGGCCTTGTACAATGCTATGATCTCCAAGTGGTTCGTCAAGTCGATACAAGACTCGTTCGACGATTTCCATGGAATTGCAGTTCCACCACATAGGAGTTCATAGTCTGCTTTGCGATTTGGCTATCGCTGGTCTCTACAGTGCCAGTCATCCATGCCATTCATAGTTAGGTCTTGGTTCTTTCAGAGAATGGACTAAATTCTTTGCTTCTTTGGAGGTATCGAAGATGTCCTTTATTCCCCGCCAATGCCTTTGGTAGGTTCTCACTATACCTTGCTAGTAGGATCACGGCAAATACAATGTCCGTTCTAGTACGCTTTGCAAAATACATTAGTGCTCTATTGCACTTCAAGGTGGGAATTCGGTCCCAGGACTTCCTCCCTCTTCTTTAGGTCTATACTGGGTCTTTGTCTTGCGCAAAGATCTCCCACCATTGGCACTTTCAAAGGGTATGCCTTCGCAAAGTCGAACCTTTCTAACACCTTCCGAGTGTAGGTGATCGATGCACTAATATCCCTTCGGGGCATGCTCAAGCCGCAAGTCTAAGCAATATTTGGTTTTACCCAAACCTTTCATTTCGGCCCGACTCGGTAAGAGCTTGCTTTCTTAATATCCTTCGGTTCGATGATATTCGATCATCTTCATACACGAGATCATACTAAATCCATTCAGGATCGCCGTATAAATACACGATATTATTCTCATTGTTCGTAGCCTTTCTTGCATAGAAAGTCGCCTGCGATTATACCACATTCGCTGATTGCTTATGTTCGTACAATGACTTTTTGAGTTTCACACATCATGATTTCTATTTGCTCTGTTTTGGTTCGGACGATGATACATTCGTATCTTCATATAAATGTCCGAATCTAATATTTCATAAAGGTATCTTGGTACCCATCCATCAATTTCACTTCTAACTTCAAGTTCACCGCCATTGAGATAAATTTTTAAAAGGGAATTCGCCATGACCGGAATAGGTTTCTTCATAATCATCTTCGGATGTCCAGTGAAAACTTGTACAACGAGCCTTGCTTCTTTTCATCTCTCTTCGAACAAATACCACTTATACCCTACGGGGTGCACAAGGGGAGACGTGCGCTTCTGTGCCCGACGTCTTTCTTTTATTCGGAGAGAATAATTCAGTTTCTATTGCCTTCTCCCAATCTTCTCAATCGATATTTTCTTTCATTCAATGACGATGCGAGCTCGAATCAAGATTGATGATTGTGACAAGTTTCTTTGCAAAGTAAGTGTCGACATTGGTCGTTGTAATATTCAAAGGTTCTCCGAGGTCATAAAGTTTATAGCTATTTCTTCAAGGCGATTCTTTTGATACTTCTACTTGCTCACCGCGCTTCATTGCGGGCAAGTCCTTTAGTTTTTCACTCGATGTGTGCGCACACATCCATGTCGATGTCTCCTTCATGGGGATGTTCAATTCGTATGCCTTTTCGAGGTTTCATACCGATGCGTGTCTCAACCGGCTACCCTTCTAGTTCGGGCACTTGGTGATCGGTGTGTCAAGTCCTTCTTATCCTTTTTCACCAAAGCGCCCTACATTTCCGGATTCGAGGACCGGAGTTCTCGCCCTTTTATATCCGAGGCCTCGGGCGGGATTAGGATACCTTCAATGGTATTTCAACCTCTCCGGTGCATTGCTTGCGCAAATGCTACTTATTCACGCTCTTCAAATCACTAAAGTAGTCGCGCTTGATTCGCTAATACTTGCAAATCAATTATCTTCGGACTTCAATTGTCTTCTAGACTTCAATTCAATTATCTTCGAATTGCAATTATCTTCAGACTTCTCTATTTGCTTCACTAGTGCTCGGGTCATATGCATAGATTTCAATTATCTTCGGACTTCAAATGTCTTCTAGACTTCAATTATTTCCGACATTATTATCAAGGGTTGATTTCCTCCCCAATGACGGAAACTAATCTCATCTATTGTACTATCGATGAATCGGGCATTATGCAAATCTCCATCATAGAGTCCAAATACTTGATTATGGATGCCGTCTCATAACCAACGATATTCCAAGCTTTGGAGAAAACCCAATGTATTTATTTGCGGTGGTGGTATAGGTATATAACCATTGCAACCAAACCTACGAAGATGAGTAGTTTTGGTCGACCCTTGCGCTAGTTGCATAGGTGGATGGATGTTATAGGCCGACGGTCTAAAATTGATGAGAGTCTGCCGGAGCAGATCATGCGGTCCCCAACATGTAGTTGGTAAATTACAATTCTTCAAAGTTCGCTAGTCCATTCTAGGTGTGGATATGCGGTGCATGTAATGCTCAACTTTTAATTCCCATTTTCGCAATAATCATCAAATACTTTGAAGTACATTCTCCGTTGTCCATTCAGTGGACTTCATATGATGATCGTGAAAATATTTCTAATTTAATTATCTGCGAGATTGGCTTTGCAAAAGCATGGTTTCTCGTGAGACAATAAACATACATGCGACCATTCCGTGAAGCATTGATGAGCACTATAAAATACCTAAAATAACCTCGACAGGGGCTATATAGGACCGCAAATGTCTCCTGGATTCGGTCCAGAATGCGAGACTTTATCCTTCGCTTTGAGCAAAAGGTCTAGTAATTAATTTCAGTGGCACATACGGGCACACAAATTCTTCCGATTCGGGAAATTCTTTATTTTCATATTATGTCCTCGTGAATTGTTAATTATATCTCTCATTATCCTAAAATCTAGGCGCATAATCTATAATGCCGAGATAGATAAGTTCGAGCTTCTAAATACGGTTTTCAAGGCGTTATAGTGCAGTGCCTTAATATTAGTGTAGTATAGCCCATTTCATATGAAGGAAGACATTTTAATGCTATTTTTCACTTTCTTCACGCTTTGTAATGGCGGTATTCGCACCGCACTCTTCTTCGGTCTCTACATGAAAATCATTAGCGCAAATATCCTTGAGAGTTCTAGTCGATTCTAGGTACAACAAGTCTTCTTCAATGATCAAAGTTGTGCCGTTGGGAGTATAATTATGGCCCTTCCCGAGCCTATTATACAAGTATCGCTGCCTGCGATTGTCGTAAGACTACCAACATTCTTGCTGATTGACTGGAAAAATTTCTATTTCTCTCAAGATGGTATTCGTTGTGCCGCTACATGCTAAGCACACTTCCTCCATAGGGCGCCACACGCGTTCTAATATAATGTACTTTATTAATATGTAGCGTAAAGCAAGCAACACATAAATAAAATACTTGGATATCAGAACGTAACTTGCTATTATAAAGACGGGAAAATAAGTCTTGCAGGACTCATAATAAGAATTTAATGCTTTGCTCTCCTAGAACTTGCAACCATTATTCAATAATTCAAAATTCTGCTTCAATTACAAACTGCAGGTTTCTATAAAAGGTCCGAGTGCAATGATCCCGTATTTTTCTATGCATTTTTCATGATTTACTGCTATTTTCAGTGATTAAAAGCAATATAAACAATCCCAGATAATCAAAACAGTAAATACAATAAATAAATTGCATAGAAACAATAATAACAAAGTTAAACATGCTTCAAATGCAAAAACTGATTCAAAAAAAAATTCCGAGACCCTTTTCTGCTGGAAAAGGTATTTTCGGCGAATTCTGCAATTTCCTAAGGTTAAAACACGAAATCTTAGTTCTCAGAGAAAATTCGCGTAATTTCCAGAAACTATGAGGGCTTATTTGCAAAATTTGGAATTTCCTTTTATCCCCCTTTTTTTTTCTCACGGCTTGCCCTTGGGCCGAGCCTTTTCATTCTTTCATGATTCCAGTCCTTCGGCCCATTTGGCTTTCACGGTTTTGGCCGGGCCTTGTCCTTTCTTGTGGCCCATTGCTTGGCTGGGCACTGTAGGCCATGCATTTCCCATGCAAATGCGCCGGCCTTCTTGGCCCAAACCGGTGGGGAGGGGAATATATGGTTTCCCCTTTCCTTTTGCAGGTGGCGGCGGCGGCTGCTGCTCATGCCCGGCTGGCCATGAGCTGGCGACGCGAGCGGGAGCGGCCGAAGGTCACGGGATCATGGCGCGAGCGGCAGCGGCCCCAAGGGCGTCGTGCAGCGGCGACCGGAGGCCACGAGAGTGCGGCGCGAGCGGCCCCATGGGCGCGTAGTGGAGGTGGCCGGGGAGATGTGGGGTTCGGCGCCTGGCGACGCCAACGCTACGGGCGGAGGCGAGCGCCGTTGCGGGGACGCTTCAAGGCGGCGGCGGCGCCGTGCAAGGCGACGCGAGTGGAGGCGGCTGCTACGGGCGGAGGACGTCTCCAGCAGTGGCTTCAACACGGCGGCGACGGAGCGCGCGGGCGGAGGTGGCGCCGTACGACGACGTGCCGGTGCGGCGTCGGGCGGCTTTGGGCCGAAGGTGGTGCTCCCGTGCGGCACCGGCGCTTCGCCAGTGCCGGTGCATGCGCTCCAGCCGTCCGCGCGGCCGAGCGCGGCGCGGCGTGGCTCTGTGGCCAACGTTCTTTGGCGGCGCCGCCACATGCGTGGTCGTGGCGTGCATCGACTTACAGCCGGTGGTCTCACGGGGCCACGACGTGGTGCGGCACGCGATGCATGTACGAGCGGAGGCGCAGCGACGTGCGCTACGATTCGGGCTATACCGACTCGACATGCGAGCATGGGAGTTGGCATCTGGTGCAAAATTGCTCCCTTTTTCTTTTAATGCAAAATTGCTTTTGAATCACCCAATCATGCTCTGCAAGGAGTACAAGTTATTGAGATTGTGCTGTGCCATCTGCGCAATGCCATAATCAAATGAATGAATGACATTGATGACTGCCTCACGAGCATTAGCATTCTGCGTTCCAGGAGAGAGAGGTCAGGTGGCTTCCAGCCCAAACTTCGACGTGGCCAGCTTCAAGCGTGCGCACGGGTAGCACGGCTACATGCCGATGGCGGCGTGGCTCTAAGGGTCATCGACCGTTTATTTTTTCTCTTGTTATGCGCAACACTGTTTATGCGATGTATACTGCTTATTATTCATGCAACGATCTGCGATGCAATCAACATCCTCTCTTTCATACAATCTACCGATCGACATTGTGCCGGCGACTTCAAGTCTGCTTGCGGTAGATTAGAGCGAATTTGCACCGTTGAAAACCAATCTAGAAAGCCAAATTTGCAGAATTGAAAGCAATCTAGAAAATACGATTCAATCTACGAGCGTCGTTCATCGACGGTTACCTTTCCGATGAGAGGAGAGTCGATCGTGCTGATAACGTGTTGAGGTACCGTCGCTGGCGAATCCAGTCCGAGCGATTACCTCGTAGACAAGCGTAGAATCGTAAGAACAATGCATGAACAATAAGAACAGAATAAGAGATTGAACACAGAGATATAGGGGGACGTCTTGCTTCTCTTTATTCTTTCATCCATCGATCAATCTTTTACAATGAATAGCACCCCCTATTTATAGGCTACGACCCTGCTAGGGTTTGGGATGGGGCGCCCACTAATGGGCCGACTGCAGGGTCAGGCCCATGGTTTCCTAACAGCTATATCCCATCGAGTGTGTAATTCGACGGGATACCGTTCTTTAACATCGTCCTACCTCGTATAGTGTCACACTCACATTGCACGCGAATACCAAATCTAGCTCTCTGTCCAACTGTTGTTCGTTTTCTTCGGTTGGAACTTGAACGCCTGTCCAACTGTTCCTTCGGTCGAATTCCTTGGCTTTTGTCAGTCTTTGCCTGAAGCCCAAGAAAGAAAAGAGAAACCTCCAGCCACCACCAAGAGGCAGCAGATCTCCCCCCGAAACCCTCAACTAGCCGCCGCAAACCCCGGTACCGAATACCGATCGCATCGGACCGCACCCATGGAGGACGTCGTCACCGACGCGCCGCCGCCGTCCCGCTTCGCCCCCGACGACCTCGACAACTTCGCCGCTCCCCTACCGCAGCCCAACCCCATCCTCGTCGTCTCCCCCAACCCTAGCCCCGCCCCGCGCCTCCTCGTCGTTCTCATCTCCCCCACCTCCCTCGCCCTCCTCCCCTCCCCGCCGCCTACGCTCCACGCCTCCCTCCTCCTCCCCGACCTCCCCCTGCATCAGTCCCACGCGCCCATCCGCGTCTACCTCCACCACCCCTCCGGCGCCCTCCTCGCCGCCGTCCACGGCGCCGTCCCCGCCCACCGCGCGCGCGCCGCCGCCAAGAGCCTCGTCTCCGCGCTCCAGCCGGAGGAGGTGCTGGTCCTGGACGCGGTCCGGAGCGGAGCGTACAGGGGCAGGCTGGCCGCGGACGAGCCGGTGGAGGGGAAGCTGGAGACCAGGGCGGCGCGGCGGCGGGGAGGGGTGGGCGCCGCCAGGGGCGTGGCGGCGCTGGCTCCGCCGGGGAGCGTGGTGGACGGGCTCGGCGCGGCGGTGATGACCGAGTGCGAGATGCGGGGGAAGGCGGCGAGCATGGTGGTGACGTGGCCGGCGGGCGCGAGGCCGGCGGAGTTCGGGGTCATGCGGCGCGTGGCGGCGGAGCTCGGCGTCGACCCGGCTAAGGCCGCGGCGAGGGTCTCCGGCCGGACCGAGTTGGATGCGCTCTATACTTAAGATGTTCTCACTTCACTTCTCTGTGTTCTTGGTTCGGTAGATGTGTTGTTGAGTGATATCTTGTGTTGTGCATTTGAAAAGGGAAATTAGAGAAAAAAATATTAAATCTGAGATATATCAGGATTCAGGAGAGATTATTTTGTGTTTGGGGCCAATCTGCTGTAAGAATTCTTGATATGCAAAGCAACAAGTTACTAGTACCTCGTTTCAGTTCCGTGTCATTTCTGCGTTTGTGTTGTTGCCTATCAAGAACTTGCTGCCATGCGCCCTTGCCTGTATGCTCACAGATAAACCCGGAGCAGTGCAGCACTGATATAACATTTGATCCCGTGCAAACGGATTCAGCCTTCTGTTTAGGCAATCAATAGTTACTGTAAGCGCACCCCCCAACCGCTACCACTAGAGCTTTGTATTCAGGTTTGAATGGACTTCCCTGATCACTACAACAAACCATGTTGATAGCCATATTTTACAAACAGTTTTTATTAAATTCAAAATCGAAATTTAAAATTCTAACTTGCATTTCTAATTCCTGGCCGGTCTCCCACTAGCAACCGGCGAGACGTTTGGATTTGATAATAATAAGAATATGTTTGCGCAGCTTCCAGCAAACACGCATAAAAAAGAAACAAGGTTCAGAAAATTTCCCATGACCGGTATGTGCACCCTTGACCCTTCATGTTCACTCCTACAAACTTTTATCCGGAACAAAAGAAAACAAAAACAATGATAAACCTACCTTATCAGTCGTCGCACAAAAAAAGGAAGCAGTAGTAGCTTGCTAATTCCAGGCTGGGAAATTCTAAAAGAAAATCTCGAGATGGAGGAAACAACTTCTATTTTTTCAAGAGCGCGCAAAAGTATTGCGAGTCATTTCATTAAGAAGAGTAGTCGAGGACGCACAATTGGGCATCATTCCATTAAGAAGAAGAAACCACTTCTATTATTGATGGCATAACACGTGGGACACACGGAGAATGCTGCCATTCTCCAAGAGAAACAGAGATGACGGGGAGAAAAGTGAAGGAAATGCAAGGGGGCACCAGCCAAAGGAAATGGGATACTTATTGGACCAATAAATGTAATTAATTGTTTTCAAGTACTCCCAGGAGAGCAAGGTATCCGGCTTAAATTAACCCTACAACCTGGCATGACATCTTCGCATGCCTGAGAACTAGAGGCAAAAGCAGCGTCAGAAATGACACCAGAAAACTGCTCTTTCGCAACGTCGGTAAGGTTGCCTTCCGAGTTGCAACAAGAAGGTTGCAAAGCTTTGGCGTCACCAGGGAGCTCCCCTTCGTAGTTACTCAGAGCTTGCTGCTCCTCAGTATGACAAGTATGCCCCTCACCATGGTTGATGCTGAGGCTTTTGTCTCCAGTATTTGAACCTACCTTGCCTTCTTCTATGTTGCTGCAATCGTATGCCGACCTAGATTCACCAGACTTGCTCAAATCCACTCCATCGTGTGGCTGGTCGATATTGTGTACTTCATTGCACATACTTGTACGAGGCAATGCTTGATCTTCAGGGGCAGTAACATTGACTTCCCCCACCATGTCCTCAGAAGCCTGCTTAATCACCTCTTCACTTTCTGGATGTGCGGATGATGCAGGAATTTTGGACTTCATAGATCCAGTACTCAATCTATAAAGTGCCATGGCATTCTGCAGAAATTAAATCACATTAATAATCATCACCGGTCCACCATGGAGTAATGCATTAAAAGATTGATCTACTTATATGAGCGAGGGCTATATTTGCCTATAACTAAAGTGCAGAAGCATGTCGTGGCAATAGATGCAATATTAAGAAGGATCTGATGTAACAATTCCCACAAACAATACAATCATTCCATTAACATTTTTTTTTTTGAAATATACGAAATATTAATAAAACAGCATAATGATTCCCTGAAATCAAGGTAGTTTTCCATATACCCATAATTAAATTTAACATCTTTTTACTGCAAAAATAAAACAGCATAATGATGGCATTGAGCAATGATACAGAACAATAATTTCAAACCAAATAAGCCAACCAAAAGCCAGCTATGACTTTGAAGGTTCTAGGGTGGTCTAGGTCGAAGTTGCTCAGTACCCAATAGGAGCTTTCAAAGCTTATAAGCCAAATATTGCCAAAAACAAGTCCATGGTTCCCTGCATAGGTGGCTTTGTGTGGCCATTAGCTTAGAAGCCATATAACCTATGTTATAATCTCCAAACCTGCCTATCACATGAAGAAAAAGGCCCTACTCAAGAGACTTAGATGACATGATTTGCAAATGCAACAGATATTGAACAGCACCGTGCATGTGATGGTGGGGATGCTGTCGTGCATGCTTGAAGTTGGAAGTTGTCTTCCCAAAATCATGGTTGATCTTGGAGAAATGTACCTCGAATATGGTTGTTGTCTTCCCAGAAAATATAGATTTTACCATGTCTTTTGAACCTTTCGCTCGACATGCATGCTCATCTTTATTATTCTGTAAAAGGTAACTGAGTTTTTAATTAAAAAAACAAAGCATTTTTAACAGTATATTAAACATGTATAATTCCAAATACCTGCAAGCTCCGAAGCATGGTCAGTTTACATGATCCAGCTGGGTCCAACGTCCCCACCATTGTAACACATTTTTTGTATAACCCTGGTGAAGCAAGGCTTGTAGAAATGTCAAGCCCCTTAAAGTAGTTAGAGCAAAACAGAGAATTATCCACTTTTACATTACAAGGCCCAAGCTTTATCTCAGATTTATATTTTGGAGCCTGTGCATCAGTTTTTGCGGCATTGGTCTCAGCAACTATTTTGATCTCAGAACTCTCTGCGTTAGATTGTTCACTTCGGATTTGACCTGAGAATTGCACTGATGAAGGCTTGTCAGAAGTACCATGCGCTGAAAATGGAACATCAGGCTGCTGTTGGAATTCAAGATATTTATTTCGGCCCAGTTCTTGTCTGTCATAGCTGTGTGAGTATTCTTCAAAGACATTTCTGTTTGCATCCCAACCTGGCAATCGAGGGAAGTATGGGTCTTCAGCAGGATTGTGCCATGGAAATGGTTGTGCACTATGAGAAAAGCTTTCAGGATGTTCATGCAAAGGATAAGGAACCCCAGCATGGCTCATATCCATAGA
The DNA here is from genome assembly GCA_036346255.1 of Ampelocalamus luodianensis. NCBI lineage: Eukaryota > Viridiplantae > Streptophyta > Magnoliopsida > Poales > Poaceae > Ampelocalamus > Ampelocalamus luodianensis. The sequence continues at coordinate 10,091,168 of CM070618.1, forward strand.
CGGCCGCATCCCAAAGAAAGATTGAGCAAATTGGTGCATAGCTGGATGAAAACCAGGGAGTGGAGGCCCGTGCTGGAAGGGACCGAAACCATTAGGTACTGGCGAAGGCCAGGAAGAAGGATTATTCCAAGTACCATGTCCTCTTCCATTATCAACAGTACCGCTTCTTCTAGAGCGGCTGCTTGATCTCCATTCTCTAGTGTGGCTCCTGTTATCCTCTTCAAAGGACCTTCGAATGTCCATCTCAAATCTATCAGGTGGTGGAGGGAGGTGTCCTGGTGATGCACTTTGATAGTTCTCGGTAGCTTGACGATTCAATGGTAAATCATGGTGTCTAGCATTACCTTTCTTCAGCAAGTCATCAGCAGTATCATGACTACGCCTCAGATTGCTTCGGTTCGAAACTTGCTGATCACTTACTGATGGCGATCTGTCAGCAAAATGGATTGGTCGACCATCAGATCTCAAACTTCTACCATCTTTTGAGGCAAGAGAGAATTCATTCATGTTCACAACAGTTTTACTCTGACCCTCCTCAACTGATTGAAAGTCAGATGTTCTTCTATGTCTTCCAGAAGCAGCACTATATTCCTTGGGTGAGGACTCCTCTTGTTTCGGGAAATGCCTGAAATAAATAATAATATGGTAAAAATTCCAGATAGTCACATCCATGGAAGAAAATCCCAGCTGGTTACCGCCGGTAACCGGATTTACCGGTGGGGACCGGGTGAACAGTTACCAGCCAAAAATTTCAAGTTTGAGTTTGTTTGTTTTTTTTACTGCGTAATACACTTCCTAGGTTGGTTTAGGCCTTTTTTGTGCTAGATTATGTATTGTATAAGTTAAATATACTTAAATTATTGTTCCGCCCGATTTGCACTTCGTATGAGCTAAATATACTAGATTATGTATTGTATGAACTAAATATGCTAGATTACGTATTGTATGGGCTAAATATGCACTTCATTAAACACTTTCTAATTAATATGACCTAAATATGCTAGATTACGTTTTTCTTCTGTTTTTTTCTGGTTTTTTGACCGGTTATCGGTCCGGTAACCGGTTTTCCAAATCTTCAATTCAAGATTCGGTTTTCGAAATTCATCCGGGAAAATCCCGGTTTTTCCAGTAACCGGCGGTTACCGTTACCGCCGACCGGCCGGGATTTGGTCCGGTACCGGCTTTTGGATCCTTGGTCACATCCATGCTGTTTCTAACTTGGTCTTATAGTGTGACCAAAACACAAACTTTTAAAATACAGAGAAAAAACTTAGAACTGCAGTAGCACAGTCACATAGAGGAACAAATGATGAGAAGTGCATACAATTACTAGTACTTTCTTTTCAGTGATAAGTCATTACAATGCCTAACTCTGTTAAAAAGAGGCTGCAAATGCATGTCAAAAAGTAAAAACTGAGCTTGTACACAAGTGATACTAATATCTCTTCCAGCCACTTTTCTTACAAAAAAGTTTCCCATCACCAATAAGACAAAGTAGCTCCATCCATCAACTCACACAAGATTAGCTTAACACATCATCTTCATACAATCTTTCTTTCTTTATAATGAGGTAGTGGTCTTCTTATCCTTTGCCAGAAGAGATCTGAGTTCCTTTTTAGTTCATTTGTTACATGTATTGTTCACAATAATCTTCCTATGCTTGTGTATTTGCAGTATTACAAAACATATCCATTTAAACACAGTAGAATCCAAAGGCACAAGACAGATATCAAAACAGGTTCATGCTACTTGGACCAGTTTAAGTGCAATGTAATATTGTATGCAAAGAAGAATGTGGTAAAAAATGGAAGAAAATTACCTGTTTTGCTCCCTGACTTGATATGTGCTGGATTTAGTGGGGCTCTTCTTCTCATAATCCCTCCTCCGAGAATCAACCTTCTCTTGTATGACAAATTCCCGTCTACGGTCTGCGCTAGATAAAAATGAACCAACTTCTGACCTGCGTTTAGTAGCATCTCCATGATGTTCTTTTGCATTTCGGGGTTCCAGATGACCAACATCAACACTTTCTTCATAGGACCTTTTCTTCCCTTTGTTATCATCCCTATATTTAGAGCTTCTATGATCAGCAGCAGATGTGTCACCCTCACCGTCATGTAGTCTATTTTTATTGTGCCTGCTCTCTGAGTAATTATGTTCCTCTTTGTGGTGCTTTTCCAAAGACCTGTCTCTAGTCTTACTCTTTGAGGATCGCGCATCCCATGATCTACCATCTTGATGCCTATGGTTTCTATAAATATCATCTCGGTGTTTCTCTCTTGAGCTGTCATCAGATCTTTCATTCCTAGGTTTCTCTACATCTCTAGACTTCTCTCTGTATCTTTCATCCTTATGCCTGTCCTCTTTTGACCTTTCCTCTTTGTATCTTCCATCCCTATGTCTATCTTCATTTCTAGACCTTTCCTCTTTGTGCCTTTCCTCTTCTTCATGCTTATCATCTTTATATTTATTATCTTTGTATCTGTCCTCAGCTTTGGACCTTTCATCCTTATATTTTCCTTCTCTACCTTTTTCCACACCTCTAGACATTTCATCTTTGAATTTTACATCTCTATGTTGTTGCTCATAACATCCATCAATTTTGGTATGAACATCCCTAGACATGGTTTGCCTGTCCTTGCTGCCTCTTTGTGATTCATCTTTTCCATCAGACTGATCCTTTGTTTTCCTGTGCCTCCCATTCTTCTCTAACTCACCATCATGCAACTCATCTTGAAATTGACGATCTGCTAATAGACAATGAAAACAATATGATATTAATAGAAACTGTTAAAAGTAAAGCTTCAAACATATGCAACACGATCAGAAGGTCACAACTCACAATAGTCTTTCTTTGATTAATGCAATTTTTTTACAATCCTAAGACGGTGCCCATGAAATACCACTAGTTTGGATTTTGTGGTCTAATTCAACCATGGCATATGAGATTAAAAACAAGGAGAAGACTGAATGAATCGGATTAAAACATTTACAATGCTATCTGCTCCTCTCATTCAATACTGAAATGAATGTAAGTGCAGTGGGAGTTCTAGGAGCAAAAATACAGAACACAAATAAACATAAGAGAACCATAAGCTTATGCAAGTATATTATTTAGTGCCGATACAGATGGACTGGTAAGCAGACAACAAAAGTACAACACCGTTTTACATAAGTCAATTGTCAGCATTGTCAACAGGTAGGCGGTGTCCTAATGAGAAGGTGCTAACAATAGAACATAAACAGATAGAACAATGAAGAGATGGACAAGGCTCAAGAATTGTTGTGATGATCAGAGCTTGCTATGAAAATTGAGAGTATTATATAGCTAACAAATTAGACAGCATAAACCATTTCAAATAACATCCATCCTAGTGCTCTATAGGAACAATTCATGCATAACCTTTTTCACATTAAATCCATCCTGACAACATATATAAATGGTTCATGTATAAGACACACACAAATAGAACATTGTTCAGATTCGGAAATTCAAGAATTGGAAACGAATGAGGATTTGGTGTCCAGGGGTTCCAACAACACCCACCCCTCCCAGCACGTCCATTAATTTTATCCATCAAGATAGGTGCAAATGGGCCAATGGCATTACCACACTCCAGTCAAGTGTAAGAAGTGTTAAATGCTTCATTGACTGCTGGCACACATAACACATACCCACACCTGCACCTGTACACTATGCACTTCTATATGTCCATCGGTGTTCTAAAAGGCGGCCGACCTCCTGCCTAGTCCACCTAGCCCCCTGCCTAATCAGGGATTAGGCGCTGGTCTGCCGCCCGACTAGCGTCTAGCGCCTTGGTGAACACTGATGTCCATCAAAATTTTCCAAAGAATGTGCACTTCTTTGCGGTCTTCTATGGTCCACACACTTCTATGCACTATGAACAAGCACCTCGCACTATGGACTTATGTATGGCCCATTAAATCATGTCAACTTTATGTCCATCGAAGTTTCCAAATACTGGCATGGAAGAATCCAATGAACGAGTGCACTTCTATATTTTTCCCCCCATAATGCTTATGTTGAACATATCCAGTTATCTATGAAATGTCTCTTCGATACAGAAACATTTCATTATATGGTGAGCTGATGACAGCTAAAAAATAACAGTGCTACTCGGTTATAAATTTAAGGACACATGGCTCTTAAGGATTAGGCCTTTCTAACGAGAATAAAATTTCTACTTGGTACATTACAGAGAAAACACTTATCATAATTCACATAAAATCTGATTTTCTAAGCACATCTAACAAAAAGACATGCCGCCAAAAACGACATGACAACTCTAAAACTCATACATGTGTGCCATACACCATAACAGTGCCACCCTCTCTAGCCCTACACAGCACAAAAGCATACGAGATTTGTGTTACCTTTGGATGTGCATGGGTCTTTGTGCCATCAATTTCCACAACTATGCACCAACAATGACATACGAACCCATACAGCATGTGGGTGCTTGCCAGTAGTAGTCCTTATGGTTTAGTTAACACTTACTCAGTGTAAACTTCAGCACAAGTAAATGTTAGCTGTTTGAGATCCTTCTATGCATTCAGTATCCCCATGCAAGGTGGACGACTCATGGGCACCAACATATTTTTTAAAAAATAAAATATTGGTATATTACATACCGTTAGGGAGGATGACAAGAGAAACAGAGCCATGATGATTTCGCAAAATAGCATGCAAACCGCATTTTTACAATAGAAAGCACGATGACAAATATTAATCCTGACTCTAGCTATCTTATCAATGAAAAAAAAGGCTATATTACTGTACAGTTAAAATGTATTAAAAGAAACAATAGGGTCTTTACAAGAACATTTGCTGCCACTATTAAAACCCTATGAAATTTGGACCTCCACGAAACTAAAGCTAGTGGTTCCTCCTGTATCAAAATAAATACTAGTCAAGAAAGATAGGGGACAGGTATGACGACTATATGACCAGATGAATTCCAATGTCATAATTAGATGTTATGTTTTCTGCAATAAGTAAAAACAGGGAAAGAAAATCAAGCGAAAACCCTTCAGATGGTCATAATGTCATATAATACCAGTTTCTAATCTCTAGTTTACTAAATTCAACATTTCTAGTTTCTACTTCTTTCTTTTGCAACCAATATCATCAACCAGAACTATGCAATCTGACATGTGTTCATGTTCCACATGATGCTTTGTTCAGTATATCAAATATTTCATAATGACTACCTACTGTCCACTGACAAGTTTTACTATGAAAGGCAAGCTGAAAGATACCTACCGTCAGCTCCATTACATTTATTCCTCGCTCTATCCCCTTCAGAATCTCGTGTTTTCACCTCTTTGTTTCTTGACATAACTTTTGATGACGCATCATGCCTGCTCTCATTCCCCTTTACTGTTCCATGCTCCCTACTCCTATCCTTCACCATCTTATACTGCTCCATAGTGTCTTCCTTCAGCACCACCACTTGCTTGCTTTCTTTCGACTTCTCAACCCCATGCTCCCTCGCCCCCTCCTTCACTCGTTGATGCTCACCGGCACTATCTTCCTCCAATAATGCCCCCCTCTCTGATTTTCTTCTGCTAACCTCGTTCGACCTATCAGATTCCTCAAACTTCCCTGTGGACTTTCCCTTCACATCACCATCTGAATTCCTCAACTTCTTCGAGTTGTAATAATCGACCCCATCGTCTTCCTCACCACCACCACCACCACCACTCCACCTATCATCCCCAGCGACAACCTCCTGCTCCTCTCTGCCCTTCCTCTTCTTATGCCCCTCCGCTGACGAACCAGACGGGTCACCGGCGTCGGGAAGCTTCGCCGATGCTGAGGACAGCCGCTTCTCGTGCTGCTCCGAGCCCTTGGAAGCCCTAACAGACCCCTTCTTCTCCTCCTGCTGCCGCGGCGGCGAGTCCTCGTCGGAGTCCGACCTTTCCCGCTCCTCCCGGTACCCATCATGCGTGCCGGACCTGCGACGCGAGCTCCTCGGCATCCCGGCCTCCAAACCTCAACCCCACGGCCAAGGGCTCACCGGAACCGCACCAATCCCAATCCTCTGCTCCCAAATTCCTCCACGAAATCGAACCCCTCGCCTCCCCAAATCCTCAACAGAACCCTGGAACCCCCACCGCCCCGGAATCTGAGCGAGCCGAAGGCAAATCCACCAAAACTCCTCGCCTCGCCAAAGAAACCGCCCAGAATCCTCCAAAAAATATATAAACAGATGCAAAACTTCGCAGGAAGCCGCAGGAATCCACCGGAATCGGGCGGGCTCTAGCCGGCGGCGCGGCGGGGATCGGCGCGGGGAGTGGAGGAAGCAAAGCCTACTAGGATTCGGGAGTAGGCGGGGAAGAATCTCGGCAGAAATCGAAACGAATGGGGTGGAATACGAGTAGTAGCCGGGTAGAAGAAGAAGGGATTGGGAATTGAGGAGGGGGAGGAGAGAGACGCGATCGCGGATTTTCGTGGGGATTTATTTTTTTCCCTCGAAAATTTTGTTTTTTGCGACGCCGTCGGGTTGGTCGTGTGAAGTGACCAAAATGCCCACCGTGCAGTTCCGGGGACTGGGCGTGGTTGGCGGTTACTGCGAGAGCGATTTGGGGTAGCTCGGTAATTTTGTCGGAACTGCCACGTCCGTCTGGTGGGAGTTTAATTCTCTTCTTGTTTCCAGTATAAGCTCTGGTGTTTGGTCGTGTGAAGTGACCAAAATACCCACCTTGCAATTCCGGGGACTGGGCGTGGTTGGCGGTTACTGCGAGAGAGATTTGGGGCAGCTCGGTAATTTTGTCGGAACTGCCACGTCCGTCTGGTGGGAGTTTAGTTCTCTTATTGTTTCCGGTATAAGCTCTGGTGGTTTCTGGAATTTCTGTTTTTTTAAAAAAAAAATATTATTTTAAAAGATAATTTTAAAATTAAATAGTCGAAAAATTTTATAAAACTAGGGCCTTATTTTCATTTGAAATGGTGACAGACTTCTGTCGCCATTTCAATTGGCGACAAGCACCTATCGCTAAAGGAAACAGTGGGGGTTTTCTGTCGCCATTTGAATTGGCGACAGTTTTATATAAATTTTTAAATATAGTAAATGATATTAAAAAATTACAAATTATTTTATGGAGTCTTCCGACACAATGTACTTGCTTGTGAAATTTTTTATAATTTTATTCGTTCTGAATTTTTCTCCAAAATTCATTTAAGTATATTATTTGTAAGAATTTCTAAATATATAAAATGAGCTCCAAAAATTATGAAAGTCTCCTTACATAGTGGACTTGATTGTGTAATTTTTTTAGAATTTTTTGAGCTCCTTTGCTATATTTAAAAATTCTTAGAAACCTGTCACCAATTCAAATGGCGACAGGATCCCTGTCGCCAATTGAACTGGCGACACGAACCTCCCTCACTGTTCCCTTCGACGACAGGAGCCTTTCACCATTTCAAATGGCGACAGAGACCTAGTTTTGTAATTTTTTTACTATTTAATTTTGTAATTATCTTTTAAAATAATATTATTTTTTAAAAAAAATCCATACAATTCTAGGGGGTTGTTTCTCTTGCATATAGCGGAGGGGCCATGTTCAGTCCAAGCTTGTCTGGATGTAGCCCAAACAAATGTACTTGCAAATGCAACAGGTATTTTTTTAACGAGGAAACACACACGAATGGAATATAAAAATGCTCCAACATTCTACTTGATGGAAGAACAATATTTCAGTCTAAATAGACAAGGGCTCATAAGATAGGCAAAATTTGATATATGCCACTCCAAAAGATGACACTTTGAAAAATACCACTCTAAAATATGAAATTGGAAATCTGTCACTCCAAAACTTGCCTCTTTAGATTTTTGCTACTCTTGAACACTTTTGCTCTCTCTCCTCCCTTCTTCCTCCTGACCGACCGGTGCGCGGCGGAGCCCCCCTGCAATCATGTGGAAATTGAAGAGCTGGAGGCCCAACGCATGGCGAAGCCCCCCTGCAATCTCGTTAACGAAGCTAGCGAGCAACATGACGGCGTCCTCGAGGCGCATGGCCTCGTAGTATTCCTCGGTCGTGCACTCGGTGGGGAGGTTGGAGACCTGGGAGAAGGAGACAGAGCCCTCTGCGGAGGTGTCCTCGAGGATCTCCTTGGACACATCCGGGAGGTTGCGGCGCTTGACGCAGGTGATGTGGCCGTCGCCGACGTAGACTTTGAAGTTGACACTGCCGTGATTGACGAAATCCTGCAGGATGATTGGCGGGCGAAGCTTGCGGAGGCCTTCGCGGTGGTAGATGAGGGACATCTTGTGTGACTTGGCGGTGTCGTTGGCAAGGAGTGGCTTGGCGACGAGGGGGAAGCGAAGGGTGGCGAGGAGGCCTGAGTCCGCGAGTGCGGTGGCATCATATACGATGACCTGGCTGGGGATGCCGAAAGTGTGGTCGGTGGCAAGCGAGACGTCGAGCTCAGAGACGGCCTATGCGGCGCCCAAGTCATTACCCCGGAGGGTAATCACATTTAAGCATATGGTTTACTATTCGTCTGTCCGGTAGAACACTACTCCAACGAATAGTAAGCCTTACCAAAGTTAACGTAGCAGAACAATAAGATAGAAATTGTACTTTATTATAGTATTTAGCCATGCAAGGCTATGGTCTTTACAAGTAGTAATTTACAACTACAAAATGGGACTAAGTCCCCTCGCTTGCCTGCCCTGCTCCACTGGTTGCCTACTCATCCCACACGCTGAATAGGGTGTCCACCTCCCTGCTCCTCGTAGTAAATGCTCTCGTCTCCTTCAATCTCCTCAATACCTGCGTATCCTTCATCCCACTCGGGATAGTTCTCGACCGGACTAGGATCTAACAAAATAAAATAATAGCAAGAATGAGTACTAGTGTACTCAGCAAACATTTATTAGCAAAGATGCACTGTATGACTCATCTTTGTTCCTTATTATATTTTCTAATTGTCGGTGTTTTAGAACCGATTTTATGTAAAGATTGTTTGATTCGGGGGGTCTCCACAATTGATCACACAGACAAGAGAGACACAAGGATTTTTATACAGGTTCAGGCCTTCTCCAGTGAGAATAACAACCCTACTCCTGTGTGTATTGTATTGGGTATTCTTATTATAATCAATGGAAAGACTTGCGCTAAGACTGCTACTGATTGTCTCTCCAAAAAGCCTCCCCTATTACCTCCAAAAGACACCTATTTATACTATGTTGCAGTGCTGGTTGTCGTTCCGGGTTGATAGGCGCTCATTATTACGTAATAATGAGAGTAATTACCGGAGTAGTAACCTCCCCACGTCGCCTAACGGTTATCAATAAGAGATAATGGAAAGTTATCTGTAGTTATTCCAGGTATAACTACATATCTTGACTGCTCAGATATCACAGTTAATAGGGTCTACTGGCGAGTGGACCCAGTTATCTGTGAAAAAGTCGTAGCAGGGCTGGTCGTAGCAAGGCTTACGATCAGGGGGTAGTCGTGGAAAAGCTTACGACTGGATACTGGTCGTAGAAAGTCTTATGACCGAAGGTAATCGTAGGAGAACTTACGATTATGTGGTAGTCGTAGAAATACTTATGACTATGGGGGTGGTCGTAGAAGAACTTACGACCACCTATCTTACTCATCCCTTACAACATTTAAGGGGTATACCATGTGACGTCATATTACATGATTAAGAAATAATAAAATGAGGATTATCAAATCCTTGTCATCTAGTCCCCCAGCTTCAAGTGAAAATAACTTACTTGGTCGAGGAGTCGTAGATGATCTTATGGCCATTGGGAGACCGTAGGAAAAAAATGTTGAAGGAAAAACTCTTCAACATGTGATTCGACCAGAAATATGCTTTAGTCGAGGCAGTTTGTTGGAGAGCTCACGATTACAAGATAGTCGTAGAAAATCTTACGACTTTTGGGGTAATCGTGGCCCTATGATCGGAAGCAAAACCTTTCCGATTGGTATTTCTTTTGATCAGAATTGTACTTGGTAAAGAAGGTAATTTCACTTGAGGTGTGAAAAGAGCATCGGCACTCCCAAACAGGCATATTAAAGATCTGTCCGTTGGAGCAATTCCTGAAGCGGTGGAAACCGTTGAGTTCCCATGGTGTTTCGTTTCAAACGTACGGTTATAAAATGGACTACGGGGGGTGAACTTAGGGTTCTTACCTTTTCTCTGATTCACCTTGACTGTTCGTCGTTTTCTCCTCTTTCTGCCGCCAGCGACACTGTGCGCTTCCTTGAAGTATTCCTAAATCCAACTCTCCCCCTTTAGAAAAGATGGCTAGGGCTGTCTCCGAGTGGGTTGAATCGAAAATGGACGATGCAAAGATGAATGCTTTGGTTGCCGCCGAGAAAATTCCCGAGGGGCTACTCATGAAGTGGATTGTGGCGAATGGAGAACACTGGCCGTCGGGGGAGGAAGCTCCAATCCCTGTTTTCTAGGCGTATTGTGAGTGTGGCATCCGATTACCTACCCACCCCTTCCTCACACTCGCGCTCGAGCACTTTGGGGTGGAATTAGTGAACCTTGACCCTAATTCCATCACAATACTGAGTGTATTCGTGTATCTGTGTGAGGCTTACTTGGGGGATTCCGGCAGACCTCGAGCTTTTCCAGTACTACTACAGAATCGCTCGACAGACCAGAATTGCTGGGAGTTGCGGTCTGAAGCTCCACGACGGTAAGTCGAAGGAGTATATTCAGATGTTCACCCGGTCGTCGTGGCCAGGGTGGAAGAAGAAGTGGTTTTACTGGGAAGTTACCAAGAAAGATAGCCTCTCGTTTGTCGGAAAAGCCACCGAGAGGTCCCCTTCCTGGGATTCGACTCCCAGTAATCTCGACCGGATAGCCCCCTACATTCAAGCCATCAAAGACTTGAAGACGGGAGGCTTACCGGATGGCACGTGGTTAAGGACTTCATCACGCGTCGTATTAGCCCCTTGAAGAAATGAGTTCCTCCTATGTGGAGGTACTCGAGGAAAGAAGACTCGACCAGGGATTACAAGGACGGTAAATGGAAAACTCACTTTTTGGCTTTGACCTTGGCCAATCCCGATCTGGTCTGCTAATCGTGTTGTTTGTGTGTACAGATCTTTCACAGGCGGAGATTGACGCTCGCGTCAGGCTCATCTGCGAGAAGAGTCTGTCCAGCGTAGTAGCTCTTCAAATTCTTGCGGTTTTGACCGCAGAAGAAAAGGTGGAGCGCCTAAAGGTAATTGAAAAACGACTTCATCTTTAGGCATATGTTGTTGTAAAACGATTTACGACTAAATGATTTGTCGTAGAAAAACTTACGACTTGCGAGCTGGTCGTAGAAGAACTCACGACCAGTTAGTGATCGTGGAAAAACTTATGACCACTTTCTTTTTCTGATTTTTAACAAAAAGTAGGCATGGAAGACCGCCAACATGACGAGGAAGTCGATTTGGTGGTTATTGGGGCGACAGCACAGGCAGAGTCAGCAAAGTCCCCTCTAGCCAAAAAGCGTTGACTTGTAAAGGTTGGCGACAAGGGCGGCTCGAGTTCGGATCCTCCTGCTCCTTTTGCTAAATTTGCTGCAGACTCGGCTGCAGTGAGGAAGAAAGTAGAGGAAGCCGCCTGTCGGTGTTTTAGAACCGATCTTATGTAAAGATTGTTTGATTCGGGGGGTCTCCACAATTGATCACGCAGACAAAGGAGACACAGGGATTTTTATACAGGTTCAGGCCTTCTCCAGTGAGAATAACAACCCTACTCCTGTGTGTACTGTATTGGGTATCTGGATTACAATCAGCAGAATGTCTTGCTCTAATGCTGCTACCGACTGTTTCTCCCAAAAAGCCCCTCCCCTCACTATCTCTAAAAGATACCTATTTATATTATGCTCTTGGGGTAGTTGTTGTTCCAGGCTAATTATGCTCATTATTGCATGATAATGAGAGTAATTACCGGGGTAGTAACCCCCCCATATTGTTCAACGGTTACTAATCAGAGATAGTGGGGATTTATCTGTAGTTATTTCGGGTATAACTACGTAATTTGACTGCTCAGATCCTCACTAGTAAATGGGTCTTCTGACGGGTGGACCCAGCTAATTGTGAGGATGTCGTAGTAGGGCTAATCGTAACAGAACTTACCATTAGAGGGTAGTTGTAGAAAAAGCTTACGATTGGTACTGGTCGTAGAAAAGACTTACGACCTGACGTAATCGTAGCAGGACTTACGATTACACTATAGTCATAGAAATACTTACGACTAGGGGTGGTTGTAGAAGAGCTTACGACCACCTAACTTATTCCTCCCTTATAACATTAAGGGGTATACCATGTGACGTCATATTACACGATTATGGAATAATAAAATGAGGATTTATCATATCCTTGTCATCTAGCCCCCCAGCTTCGAGTGAAAATAACTTACTTGACTGAGGAGTCATAGATGATCTTATGATCACTAGGAGTTTGTAGGGAAAACGTTGAAGGAAAAACTCTTCAACATGTATTTCTCTCGACCAAAAATATGCTTTGGTCGAGGCAATTTGTTGAAAATCTTACGATTATAAGGTAGTCGTAGTGAATCTTACGACTTTAGAGTAATCGTGACCTTATGATCGGAAGCAGATCTTTTCGATAGACATTTCTTTTGATCCGAAGGTAAAAAAGGTAATTTCACTTGAGGTGTGAAAAGGGTTTCGGTACTTTCAAACGGACATATTAAAGACATGTCCGTTGGAGCAATTCTCGAAGCGGTGGAAACCATTGGGCTTCCACGACGTTTCGTTTCAAGCACGCGGTTATAAAACGTACTGCGGGGATTGACCTAGGGTTCTTACGTTTTCCCTAATTCGCCCCAACTGTTCATTACTTTCTCGTCTCCTTCGCCGGCAGTGATACTGTGCATTTTCTTGGAGCTTTTCGAATCCAACTCTCCCCATCTTTGAGAGAAAATGGCTAGGGTTGTCTCCGAGTGGGCTGAGTCGGAAATGGATGACGCCAAGATGAAGGCCCTGGTCGCCGCCGAGAAAATCCCCAAAGGATTACTCGTGAAATGGATTGTGGCGAATGGGCAACAATGGCCGTCGGGGGAGGAAGATCAAATTCCGGTTTTCCAGGCGTACTGTGAGTGTGACCTCCGATTGCCCGCTCATCCCTTCCTCACCCTCGTGCTCGAGCACTTCGAGGTGGAATTAGTGAACCTTGGTCCTAATTCCATCACAATATTGAGCGTGTTCGTGTATTTGTGCGAGGCTTACCTGGGGATTCCGATAGACCTCGAGCTTTTCCAATACTACTACGGAATGGCTCGACAGGCCGAAATTGTCGGGAGTTGTGGTCTGAAGCTCCACGATGGTAAGTCGAAGGAGTACATCCAAATGTTCACCCAGTCGTTGTGGCCGGGGTGGAAGAAGAGGTGGTTTTACTGGGAGGTTACTAAGGAAGATAGCCTCTCATTCGCCGGGAAAGCCACCGAGAGGTCCTCTTCCTGGGATTCAACTCCCGGTAATCTTGACCGGATAGCCCCCTACATCCAAGCCGTCAAAGACTTGAAGTCGGAGGGGCTCACCGGATGGCACGTGGTGAAGGACTTCATCACGCACCGTATCCGTCCCTTGAAGAAATGAGTTCCTCCTATGTGGAGGTACTCGGGGAAGGACGAAGCCACTAGGGATTACAAGGACGGTAAGTAGAAGAACTTACTTTTCTGGCTTTGTCCTTGGTTAATCCCAATTTAGTCTGCTAATCGTGTTGTTTGAGTGTACAGATCTTCCACAGGGGGAGATTGACGCTCGCGTCAGACTCATCTGCGAGAAGAGTCCGTCCAACATAGTAGCTCCACAAATTCTTGCGGTTTTGACCGAAGAAGAGAAGGTGGAGCGCCTAAAGGTAATCGAAAAGGAACGACTTCGTCTTTAGGCACTTATTGTCGTAAAACGATTTACGACTGAAGGATTCGTCGTAGAAAACCTTACGACTGGGTACTGATCGTAGAAAGACTTACGACCGGACGTAATCGTAGCAGGACTTACGATTATATCGTAGCCATAGAAATACTTACAACTTGTGAACTGGTCGTAGAAGAACTTACGACCATTTTCTTTTTTTGTTCTTCAACAGAAAGTAGGCGTAGAAGAACGCCAAGACGGCGAAGAAGTCGATTTGGTGGTCATTAGGGTGACTGCGCAGGTGGAGCCTGCAAAATCCCCTCCAACCAAGAAGCGTCACCTTGTAAAGGTCGGCGACAAAGGTGGTTTGAACTCGGCTCCTCCTGCCCCTTTTGCTAAATTCGCTGCAGACTTGGCTGCGGCAAAGAAGAAAGCAGAGGGAGCCACCTTTGCCCTCAAGCGTACAACCCTCAAGGTTAAGGTACCCTTCTATTACGACAACCAGTCATTCGCAGTTTCAGCTTCTCGTGGCTTCATAAGGCAGCTAGAAAAAGAGAACTGGAAGAACTTCATATCTTTTGTGAAGGAAACTGCTGCTCCAGTGGGATCTGAGGCCGAGGGAAGCAGCGCTCTTAGGGTGGTCGAGACTGATCTCGGCCACCCGGGAAGTCGAGAGGAGGAGACTCCCATTGTCCCGAGCGAATCTCAACGAGTGATGGTTGAGAAGAAGTCGAAGAAACCTTCCGTCGAGAAGGTTGCTCCCAAGTTTAGTCGACGCAGAGATATGTAAAAACATAAGTGTAAGAACGCATTTACTCTTTGTTTTTACGAGTTGACTTACTGCCCAACTTAGCCCAACGTCTTGACCCTGTGATGCTCCTATAGAAAGCCATTGTCACCTCTTCGGGTGGCGAGGTGTCAAACCCGGGAGCGAAGGATCCCGAATTCTCTGTGTTCATACACCGGTCCAGGATTTCCAGTGTACACAGTCTCACAAAATGGATATCACATTCATATCACGAAATCGTAAATGACATTAAGTAATTAAATGTTTAATACAAATGAGTCTGAACAACAATATCAAATATCAAATGATAAACACATCAGAAACATAATAATAGAGGTGAGCCACACGATACGCCACAGGCAATCGTCTGGGTCAAAGGCCTACTCGTCCGGATTCTCACCGTCGGGGAAGAAGTCTTCTCCTGAATAAGATTTATTCAGCAAGAGTGAGCACAACTTTCGTGCTCGCAAGTTACACCCAATATTGAATTAAAATGCATGCATAAGGTAACAAGTGAGTATGGCAGGGGTTGTTTTGCATAAACATCATTTTCAGTTTAAATAATTATAGTAATTTCTAAGGCAGTTTTATACTATGTCTAAAATCATATTTTAAAATGTCAACATTGTAATGTAGATAACCTCCAATAATTAAGTGAAGGATCCCCTCCTAACACTTGGCTTCCCACCCTATTTTTCATAAGGATTAACCATTCTCAACATTTAATAAAGCATTTAAAAACCAAAAACAATTCTAACTTTAAGTGGCCCTGCTAGCATATCCATGACCGCGGACGCGGCTATTCGAATAGTTTCTACTCTGCAGAATTGGTACAACTTTACCCACACGAGGTGACATGCTCGTTATGTCGGCCAATACACGCTTCCGTAGGCATGTGACTGAGCAATTACCATGAGGCCTTTATAATGTCCTGTCCTAGTGTACTCATGCCCACTAAGGTTTCACCCCTTTGGACGAACCGTCCTCCGGAAGCCCCCTCTTGCGCCAAGTGGGAATAAAAGTCTATCCGACACCCACATATCAACATGACATAAATACACTAAAGCATTACAAATTAATCACCAAATCCTGCCCATACGGGGCGTGTGGTGGTGCGATGAGGCATAGCATTAAGCGGCTCAAAGACCGGTCCTCAATTGACTTGGCGTCATTCCTACTAACCATGGGCATTAATCTTAACAGATTAATCCGTGCATAAACTCGCACCCACCATTCCGACCATTTCGCCCAAGTCCAAACCTATTTTTGATTTTATTTGAATAAAACTCTCTTTATAAATCCATGTGGTAAAACAATACCACAATGTCAAGTTTGAATCAAATTTGTAAGAAATTTGGTGAAACCCTCCCAAATTCTTTAAGTATAAACCAGCCTAACTAAGCATGTGTCTAGTATTGGTAATATTTTGTCTATGGTGTCAAGATAGTCAAGTACAATATTCAAATTGGCCATACAATAAAACATGGGGGTAACTATATATAAAACAGGACATTAAAATATTTATACAAACATATGCATGCAATAAAGAATTTAAAAACTAAAAATAACTTAAAATACTCGGGGCAATATGTTCAATGGTGTAACTTGCCTTCGTTGATGTCTTGGAATTCTAGGTCTTCAGATTGGTCGAACTCTCCGGAGTTGTCGAAGTCTAAACGTGAAAATACGACAAATTCAAATTCAAATTCAAATAAATTCAAAAATATAGATCAAAATAACTCCAAATTGAAATATTTTGGTTTAGTTAGCTAGATTAAAATTTATATAAATTTCGCAATTTGAATCACCCAATTTGGAGTTCATATGCAAAAGTTATGAATTTTAGAAGTTTTAAACCTAAATCTGAAATTTAATTGAATTTCCCGAATTATTTTTCTACTGAAAAATCTATTTATTGCGCAATGCTAACGTCAGCTACAGTATTTTGGGATTAAAAGAATTAAAGAATAAAATTCTGACAGTGGGCCCTACGTGTCATAGACACGGTCCTTGTGGACTAAGCTCACGGAACTCAGGCTCGGGAGGTTTGCGCTGAGATGGCGCACGTCAGATCCACGTCGGATCTGACACTTAGGTGGCGCCACGGTGGCGCTGCGTGCAAAGCCACGGTGGCGAGCCGCGCCGTCGTCGGACCGAGGGTCGCCGTGACATCTTGCGTGGCGGTGTCCGGCGAGGGCACCGGAAGAGAGAGGAGAGGGTGGCGATCACGATGCTCACCACGGTGATTGAAAGGAGTGAGGCGGTGGTCGGCGACGAGGTTGAAGGCGGCGGCGAAGTACGGTCGTCGACGAGGTTGGGGTTCAGGCGGCTCCCTGGCGAAATGGAGGTGACCACCCGGTTCATGAGAAGATGACGATGCCGACGGTGGCGACGGAGAGGACGCGGCGGTGTCGGCGGCAGCGGAATCGAAGCTCCAAGCTTCACGGTCGCCGGCGACGGAAACTCCAATATGTGGCACTAGAGACGATAAAAGCGGCAATGGGTGGTGGCGTCGGGACCGGTGGAGCAATGCGCACCCGGGGCTGCCTTTTATAGGCGTCGAGGTGCTCTAGAACGTCGTGGCGACGTGGAGGTGGTGCGGCGGCGGTTGGAGCTCGCGTGGGCGAAACCGCCGGGGTTGCGAGAGAGAGAGGGAGTCGTGCGGGCGGTACGGTTCGTGCGTGCGGTTGCAGCGACACGGGCAGTTGGAGGCGAGCCGTTGCGAAGACGTGTGCGGGCGGAACCGCCACGGTTGCGAGGTCTCCGCAGAGACGAAGACGACGATGACGTAGGCGCGGGCCCATGTGAGGACCCGGGGTATTTAACTAGTAATACTTAACCTCCATATGGTTCTAGCATTACTAATTAAATATCCTAAACCTCGATGGACATGTGCTTCCCAGAATTGCAGCACATGCTCATCGTCACAAAATCATACATCATTTCCATACAACATTTAACACTAAGTTCAACAACGACATACATAAAGTAAAGTTATTACAAAAGAGCCGACCGACCAAATAACACGATATACAAGAATGACAGCGGAAGCAAAAGCGCCATAAGATGGCTAAGAACAAAAGTCGACCGGTTAGCCAACACAACCCACAAGGCAACCGACCGGGCCGCCAAGCTAGTCGCCCCGAATACTGCCACAACACAGCTCACAAAAGTGAGGCTCTACAATGCTCCCAACACTATCCCTCCTGCGACCTCCTGCGACCCGAAGCCAATACTCGCCAAAGTACTAAGTCAAGAGAGGTCCCATACCCTCTAGTGTGGTTAGCACGTAAAAATGCTTGGTTTAGTGTAACAAGATGTTCGGTCCTTGTTGACCCGGGCACCGTTCCAGTCACACCCAAAAGCACACCAACATACCATTGTGCCCAAGTCTAAATTATTTTATTTTTAGTTTTTAGTTTTCAAAGGTAAACGTGGCACAAAGTTAAGATCATTAGCCATAATAAGTTTTATGTGATCAAGGTTATCGACAAGTCGATAACCGCCAATTTCTACCGGAAACTAAGCATGGCTAAGCAATTAATCCGCAAGACTACTAAGTGACAAGAGTTCATCCAAGAACTCTAAATCACAGCAAGATAACCTAGGCTCATGGTAGTAAAGGAGAGTCATTTGCCTAAGGGAATGCATCTACTAGGTCAACTAACGATAATAGTTTAACACAAACTAGCAATGCATATATAGAATTTGTAAACAACATAAATACTTGAAATTACAGGGATTAACATGATCAAACTGCTTGCCTTGTTGGAATTGCTCTTCTTTGCGCAGAGGAGGATTCTCGAGTTCAATATAATCTTCTAACCTAACGCGAAAATACGATAAAACCAATAAGAACAAAGAACCCCAAACAAAACTCAACAGCAAAAGACATCCAAAGCCCATGAAATTTATACAGCAGCAAGAGGTTGATTTTAGACAATTTTAGGAACGAGAATTACTTCATTTGGACTTAGCATGAAAAAGTTATGACTAGAACAAATTCTCTCAGCCCTAAATTCAATTTAAATCCTATTTGTTACTGTTCATGGCATAAATTTCCAGAATGATCTAAAGTCTGAAATTTTTATAGCATGGAGGAAATACCATCCTAAGGTCAGCAAAGTTGAGTTTATTAAATTTGGAGTCATAATGATTTACTTATGATTTTTCTAAGTTGTAAACCTAACACAAGTTACTTTACAGAATTATAGTCATGATCAAAACCTATTTCATATTAAAGTTTGCTAACAGAGGAATTTATCAAAATTGAGTTCACACATTTTAGAAATTCAGGGAATTACTTGTGTCTTTTACAACATTAAATGAATTTTTAAATGCTACCAATAAGGTTAAATCTATCAACATATTTTTCTGGTGCTGATTTAGGCCTACAACCATTTTTAGCTTAAAGTTTAGTAAATAACAAAATTAACAAAGTTGAAACCATTCAATTTGCAGATATACAGAAAAAGATATGCATATTCCCAGTTTTAATTCAATTCTAGAATATCCAAAAATGGCTGAAAACAAGCTATTAAAGATTACAGAATTTTCTACCATAGAAACATAGCTAAAAGTATTTTTATATTAAACTTTAGTGAAATACAAATTCATTACAGTTGGATTCATTAAAAAAGGATCTATTTTGAATTAGATATGAATTTCTAAAGTTTTTATACAATTTTTCATTGACAAATAACTATTTACCAAATAAAACAACACTCATCGAAGGAATCGACACGACAACTACGGGCCTTGGTTTGGAATCAAGCGGCGAGGTGAAGAAGCGCGAAGCGACCGAACGACCCAATTCATCTCGGCCGTCGATTTGAGATCGGAAGGCCACGGCGGGGCTGTTCGGACCTCGCGAACGAAACATCGATCTCACCGCAGATCCGAAGCGACGCCCATGTGGATGGGAGTTCGGGTGACCGAACGGCCCATTTGATCTGGACCGCAGATCGCAAAATGGACGGCTGACTTAGATCGAAGTTCAAATTGAAGCGCTGACACGTGGGGCCGCATGTCAGTGACTTCAAGTCACAAATGCGGGCTTTAACACACGTGCACAGGGCTCGGGGCCCACATGGCAGCGAGACACCCGGAGATTTTAGGATAGCTAATTAAATATTAATGACCAATGATTAGTAATTAATGTGTCCTAAAGATTTTCACAGAGGTGGACTTAGGGACTGAGGGCCCACCTGGCAGTGGCACAGGGGTTATCCCCGATAGCCATTAATGCCGACACTTAGCTAACCAATGATTAGACATTAATGATGTCCTAACCGCATTGATTAGCGCCAGCGGAGGGGATTTAAGGGGCTGGGCCCACTGCCAGAGGCACATCGGGCACGATTAAGACATGATTAATGCACCCAATGATTAACAATAATCAGGCATTAAACGTGTCCTAATAATCGACAAAACGGCGCTCTAACCGACAAAACCGAGTGGATTCCTTGGCTTGTCGCCGGCAACTCCGGCCGCGGCGGCGCCCACAAAATACCAAAATGGGTTCGCAATAGTGTTGCGGACCCAATGGTGATGACCTCGCCGGCGGTGGAGGTCTAGAACGCCGGCGAGCCGGAAAACAAGGATGGGGCTTTTACGGCCAAAAATGAAAACGGCAAAAAGCTCCGCTGCAGTCCAAGAAAGCGAGTGCCAACACTTCTAGGGACTAAATATGTAACATCCCAATTTTCTGAGTTTAAAAATCTTTTAATAGTTAGTAGGAAGAAAATTCAACAGTTGGATTTATTTGAATTTAAATTCAAAAGCTTAATATTGGACTTTACAATCAAAAATATTTAATGTGAATAATCCCAACATGAACAATAGTCAAAACTATTTTATTTGGGTTCTTTGTGCTCAGATATATATTTTCTAGATTTTTCTAGAATTTTTCTGAGTTCATTTGCTATTTTCTTTTGCTTATTGGAATTTCTGGTATTTTCTAAAATAGAAAAGCTATTTAAAATCTCAGTTAATCCTTCGGGCCGAATTCCAAAACCCCGGCCCGTTTCCCTCCGCCGTCAGCCCAAATCCCACGCGAGGCCCAGCTCCCGCGCGCGCGCCGCCTCCAACTGACATGCGAGCCCCGCATGTCAGTCTCTCCGCCTCTTCTCTTTCCTTCCGAGCGCCCTGCTTGTTCTCCACTGTTCGATCAGGGATGGACGGTTGGATGTGCACGATCGATCGGGCACCGAACGTCCCCATCGACAGAGCCGTTCGATCTCGGACGGACGGTCGATCCTTGAGTCTGTTTCGTAGCCGTGTCGTTTCACACGCGCCCGCGCCGAGCCACCGTCGCCGACAGGTGGGCCCCGACCGCCACGTCATCGTCGTCCGACGGACTCTACCTTCCGCCCGATTTCTCGCCGCGCCGCCCTGTCGCCGTGGACTCGCCTCCGGGGCTATTTAAGGCCAGAGGACCCTCGTATCCGCGCCCCGAGCCTCGCCGCCTCAAAACCGTAGCGCCACGAGTTCGGCCGCTAGAAACCCTAGGTGCCGCCGTCTTCATCTCCGTGAGAACCTGCCGCCACCGCCATTGTTCCAGCCTCCTCGCCGCCACCGGACCCGCGCCGGGATCGCCGTGTCGCCGCGCTCGCGCCGCCTCATCTTCGCCGGAGGACCCTCCAACGCCGTGCCGTCGAGCCCGAGCCTCAACCTCGCCGAGCTGCCGCCGACCACCTCCATCGCCCCGACCACCCGGAGTTGCACCTGAGGTTTGCAATAGCGAGCTACTGCCGGCATCACCACTCCGCGCCGGTGGATCGCCGGTCGCCGTTGTCATCGGTTTCGGCGCGCCGCTCTGTTGTCGTCCACGTCACCGCCACCTCGCCGCCTTATCGGCGCCGCGCCTCGTGTCGCGTGCGTGGCGCCCAGTCGTCGTCCACGTGCACGTGTGCGTGGGCAGTCCACCGGTTCCAGATCTAGCAGGCTCGGTAGACCTAGTCTACCGTGAGCCATCTCACTGACATGTGGGTCCCACATGTCAGGATTTTCTGTTATTTCTTTTAATTCCCGAAATTCCTTCGCTGACATCAGCATTGCGCAATAATCCGATTTTTCTTCAGAGAAATAATTCAGAAATTCTGGAAAATCCAAATTAGGGTTTCTATTAGATTTAAAACTCTAGAGCTCATAACTTTTGCATCCTAACTCCGATTGAGCCCATTCAAATTTCTAAATTTATCTAAATTCGAGCTCTATTTATCTGAGATTTTTATTTAATTTTTGGAGTTTGTTTTGCCTATATTATTTATTTGTGTTGTTTGTTTGTGTCTCGTTTGCGAGTAGACGTGGATTCGTCGGGGAATTTTGTGGAAGAAGGAGAACCCCAAGATCAAGACCAGTACATAGACCTTTTCCAAGGCAAGTCATACCTTTGATAATGTTGAACCCAGTTTTCAAATTACTTTGTTTCAAAGTACTGCATTCTATTTTAATTATTTATTTGAATGCTTTGGGCATAGTTATTATCCAAATTGTTATCACACCTTGGCCTTGTATGTCATATTTGCTTGTCACCCTAGATTGGTTTATTAGTTGGTAATATTGTAGCACCAACGTGGGTTGGTTAGATGCGAGTACAATTGCTTAGCCATGCTACGAGTCTCACATCTCATGTAAGTTGCAATTATTTAAATGTGACTAAGTGACTATGGAACTTAGTGTAAAGCTGTGTGCTATGTGTTATTACTTTGTGATGGCATGTGTTGCACTAAAACCAACCCCAGGTGGTAAAGGATTTGGGTGAGGCAAGTGGTGGAAACGTGTGTTATGGTGGAAGGCGTGTGTGCATGGGAATGATAATCAGTGTGATTTAGTTAGAAATTGGAAGTCTTGCCTTGGTCAATTAAGGACTTAACTTTGTGCGCCATTGAATCGAGCCTTCATCATGCGATCACATGCCCGTATGGGATGGGCCTAACTTAGTAAGTTATGGATTCTCGGCATTGATGTTCGTGGATAGGTTAGGCTGTGTGACAGGGTGGAGGTGTGACTACTTGGTGGTTGCATCGCGGGACGGTTCGCCGCTTCCCTGTCCAGCGGTGTGTGTTATACCAATTCTATGTGAGCCGGTATTGCGGGAAAGCACATCGGGAATGTCAATGTTTGAGATGAAGTTTCCGAACTGTTTTGTTACGATTAGTGCTTGCTACACTAGTTGTATCTTGTGGGTAAAGTGTACAACCTCTGCAGAGTGTTAAATCAATCTATTCGAATAGCGCGTCATGATCATGGACATGCTCGGGATTTCACACGAGGGTAGTTTTCATAAAATGTTGGGATGGGAGTGTGTGACCTCAATCATATGGCTATGTGAAATAATCATTTAGTGTGTCTTTGTGAAAACAATTGTTAAGTTATTATTGTCTATTTGTTTTGAATTATGCTTTCAATCTATTATTGGTATTCAATTGCAAATGTTGCTTTTATGCAAAAGAACCACATAAACCTTTTCTTTGGAATAAGCCTGCATCTATACATTGCATTCTGTGGTATGATTTGCGAGTGCGGTTGTGTACTCACGCTTGTTGTAAAACTTGCGCCCAAACCTCTGAAGAGGAGGAGTCTACGCTTTGCTTTCGAGGAGGAGTTCGCGAAGGTTGTTGATCGTTAAGGTCCGGATCGATCGGTTGCCTGTGGTGAATTGGTGGGATCTGTTTGGAGTTATTTACATTCATTCTTTGTTTTATTCTCTGTTAGCCCTGCGTGGCTTAATAAGTGTAAACTCGACCATAAGTCAAAACCCTTATTTGTTATTCAAACTAATCGTTTACTTTATTTATCGCTTGTGTGGATCGATATTTACCTATGTTAACCCTGTGTGCACTAGCGTGATCCTGGACTAGTGCAGTATACACAGAGGGTTTCAGAATCGTAATTCTGGGTCCCGACAAAATAGAAGCTACCTTAACTGAGATAAGCTTCAAAGATGGCCGGGGAAAACTTGAACACGATGGAGTTCGCCGGAGCCGTGGAAGAAGATGTGAAAATGTCAACCTGAGCAAAATGAACACCAATGGGTGATCAAAATAGCTTCATTATGGTTCCCATAAGCTCCACAAGTAAGTAATTGCAAAAAGAACCACTTACCGGAGTCGAAGGAGAAAGGGGGTGAAATCAGCCGAAAATCTACAAACTTAAAATTGAGTGATTCCTGTGAATGCAACCCAAAATTTAGTTAGGGGAAATGCAAAGGAAGTTGAGGAGCTCAAAAGGGTACAAGAAAGATCGAAGATGAACCACTGGACACCAAGATCACCAATGGAGCTTCTCAGGTCAACAATGGTGCATTAGGTGTTTTTGAGGTCTTGAGCTCCAAAAGTGAAGAAGGAGCTAATGGTGGTGTAAAGGAACATCTGGAGGAGTGAAGAGGGCAATATATAGGGGAAGGATTAGAGTTTTGAGCAAGAACGAGAGTCCATGGTGGGCTCGGCTCATGCTACGGTCATGGACCAATAAATGATGGGGGCAAGTGAGACTCGGGACGGGAGAGCCGAAAGCCTGGGGCGCATTTAATGCCCCACAGAGAGATGTTGACGAGAGCGAGCTCGAATTGACAAAGCGAAGCCGCCCTCTCTCTCTCTTCCTGCCATTGCTCGCATGCGCCGCACGGAGAAATAGAGGAGGAAGAAGAACAGAAAGAGACGCTGTGACCGTTGGATTCGAAATGGACGGCTACGATTAAATGGCGCCAGCTGAGGGTTTCTAACACTCAAGACAAACAGGGCGGCCCGATCAAAAACGAATGGTTGAGATCAAATGAGACATTCGGGTGACCCGATCAACCCATTCAATAAGGACGGCCAGATCTTAATCCAACGGCTCAAATGGATGGGCTCTTGGCGGCGGTCGAGCGACACAATCAACGCGCCGTTTGATTTAGATCCCACGGCCGATATCGACCGCGCATTTTTAAAGGGATCGGTGCATTGAGTTGGTTGGGTCCAACCGAGTGACTCGAGCAGAGTCCGGCTCAAACCCAAGGAACAAAGAACGAGTTTGATTTTAAATTGACAGAGACTTTTGAGGATTTATTAGAGGTAGCAAAATAATTCCAAAAATTCTGAAATTTTTACAGGAGCTTGCTAGCTGAGTTATTGACCTTGAGTAAAATTTGCATAGGTTTTTGTGCTATGCATTTTTTTCCAAAAATTATGCAAGGTTCTGGTTTAAGGTTTGACTGCCCTCTAAAAATATTCAAATAATTTCTAAAAATTATGAAATTTTTCAGAGGGGTCACATACCATCCCAAGAACTTAGGAAAAATATTTCCAGGAGATGATCAAAAGGTTCGACAAGATTGTTTTTGAAAGATCAAGATTTGGATCAAAAGACTTGTGACTTTGTATTTCCATAACTCTTGTACAAGAATTGTTTAGCACTCACAGGAAATACATGATATAAGAAAAAGTTTTAATTTCTACTCATTTTCTTACATGTGAAACGCAAATCTGAAACTTGGGATGTTACAACCCACGCGGCAGCGGGATAAAAGAGGGGCTAAGCGATGACCGTTTGATTTAGATCCAAGGGCCGAGGTTGAGTGCGGTTAAGAAAAGAGCGAGAGAGCTGTGGACCGTTGGATTTAATCGTTTGATTTAGATCCAAGGCGAGGTTGAGTCGGTTTAAGAAAAGAGCGAGAGCGTGGGCCGTTGGATTTAAATCCAACGGTTAGCGAGGTTGGAGTGCGCGCGCGCGGTTTGGGCTGGTTGGGCAGGCCTTTGGGTTTCTACCAAAGTCCGATTGATTTTCTTTTGATTTTCCATTTATTTTAATCCTGACAATTCATTTAGGCTTTAGAAAATAGTAAAATAATTCCAAAAATTATGAAAAAATTCACAGAAATTCCCATACTTATTTTAGACTTAATAAAATTATTTCCAACTTAATGTTAGCTTTTAATTTTGCAAATAAATTTGTTTTGACTTTAAAATATTAATAAAAAGCTTTTAAAATTTCAGAAAATTCCACAAAGATACACAAATTTTAATTTTTACTGAATTTTGAAAATTGGGCTATTACAAACCTACCCCCCTTAAGGGAATCTTGACCCGAGATTCAGGCTTGGTCAGCAAACAGGTCGGGATAGTTGGTCTTGAGGTCTTCTTCTTTCTCCCATGTGGCTTCACTCTCTGGGTGATGGTTCCACTGCACCTTGTATGATCTGATGATTCTACTTCTGGTAGCACGTTCTGCGACATCCAGAATTTTAATTGGTCGCTCTACGTAGGTGAGATCTTCTTGAAGGTCAAAGCTTTCCAGGAAGGTATGGTCTTCTGGCGCTTGTAGGCATTTCCTCAACTGGGACACATGGAAGACATTGTGCACTGCTGACAAGGCTTTTGGCAGCTCAAGCTGATATGCTACTTCACCTCTTTTGGCTAGAATTTTGTATGGTCCCACAAATTTGGGTGCAAGTTTTCCTTTTGTCCGGAATCTTCTTACTCCTCTGAGTGGAGTGACTCTGAGATAGACAAAGTCTCCTACCTCAAAGTTTAAATCCCTCCGACGGTTATCAACATAACTCTTTTGTCGGGTTTGTGCCACTCTCAGATGTTCTCTTATGGCTTTTACCTTACTTTCAGTATCTTTGATTAACTAAGGTCCAAAGAGTTGGTGTTCTCCTACTTCATCCCATAGAAGTGGAGTTCTGCACTTTCTGCCGTACAAAGCCTCAAATGGAGCCATTTGCAAACTGGCTTGATAGCTATTGTTATACGAGAATTCCGCATACGACAATTTTTTGTCCCAACTTTGTCCAAAATCCAGGGCACAGGCTCGGAGCGTATCTTCGAGAACTTGATTGGTGCGTTCCGTCTGACCATCTGTCTGAGGATGATAGGCTGTACTGAAATTGAGTTTGGTGCCCAAGGCTTCATGCAGACTCTACCAGATTCTTGATGTAAACTGGGAACCTCTGTCAAACACGATCTTCTTGGGCACTCCGTGCAGACAAACAATCCTGACCACATATAATTCTGCTAACTGGCTGCTTCTGTATGTAGTCTTTGACGGGGATGAAGTGAGCTACCTTAGTCAACCGATCAATTATCACCCAGATAGAATCATATCCTGATTGGGTCCTAGGAAGTCCGGTGATGAAATCCATGCCAATTTCTTCCCACTTCCATTCGGAATTGGTAGTGGCGCAACAATCCAAATTGGTCTCGATGTTCGCCTTAACTCACCGACACACATCACGTGAGCGGCGAACTCGGCAATTTCTCATTTCATGCGACCCACGATATTTTCCTTGAGATCTGGTACATCTTGGTGCTTAAGGTGAATGGAGTAAGGCGATTCATGAGCCTCCTTGAGTGTTGTTTTAACTCCTGCTGGTCGGGTACACAAATGCGGTTCCCAAACCATACAGTTCCTTATTCATCTTCAGCGAATCCTGGAGCCTTGCCTCTTCGCATATTCTTCTTGATCTCCTTAATGTCTTCATCCTCTAGCTGTGTTTCTCTTATCTGACTTGGAAGAGTTGGCTGTACTTCCAAGGCATTCACACAACCTTGACTGACAATCTCCAAGTTTGGACGCTTCAATTCTTCATGTAGTTCTGGCTGATCCTTCTGCACCATCATGGTATTACAATAGGCATTTCTGCTCAAGGCATCTGCAACTATATTTGCTTTGCCCGGATGATAGTGAATCCCAAGATCATAATCTTTTATCAACTCTAGCCATCTTCTCTGCCGAAGGTTTAATTCTGCCTGCGTGAAGATATATTTCAGACTCTTGTGATCTGTAAAATCTCATAGCGATTACCAATGAGATAATGCCGCCAGATCTTCAAAGCATGCACAATCGCTGCTAACTCAAGATCATGTGTCGGATAATTCCCTTCATATGGCCTCAACTATCTGGATGCATAAGCCACTACTTTGCCTTCCTGCATTAACACACATCGGAGACCTTGTCGGGATGTGTCGCAGAAAATCTCAAAATCCTTACGGATATCAGGTAAGACTAGCACAGGTGCTGAGACTAATCTCCTCTTTAGGTCTTGGAAACTTTCTTCACAGGCATCTGTCCATTCAAACTTCTTTTCCTTCTTCAGAAGTTGGGTCATGGGTCTTGCAATTTTAGAGAAATTTTCAATGAACCTGCGGTAATAACCCGCTAGTCCAAGGAAACTTCTCACCTCGGTGGTATCTGGGTTGCTTCCAATCTGATACCGCTTCAACCTTGGCAGGATCTACTGCAATTCCTCCTGCTGACACAATATGTCCAAGGAATACCACTTGACTTAGCCAAAATTCACTTTTGCTGAATTTGGCATAAAGGTGGTGCTCCCTGAGCTTGTCTAGAATCATTCTGAGATGCTTCTCATGTTCTTCTTCATCCTTCGAGTAGATGAGAATGTCATCGATGAAAACAACCACGAACTTATCCAAGAATTCCATGAACACTTTGTTAATCATATTCATGAAGTAAGCGAGGCGTTCGTCAAACCGAAAGACATCATCAGAAACTCGCATGCCCATATCCGTGGTAAAGGTGTCTTGGAATATCTTAGTCCGATCTTGATTGGTGATAGCGGATCTCAAATCAATCTTCGAGAAGACACTTGCTCCTTTCAACTGATCGAACAGATCGTCTATTCTGGGTAATGGATACTTGTTCTTAATCGTCACCTCGTTGAGTGATCATAATCAACACACATCCTCATGCTATTGTCCTTTTCTTGTGAACAATACTAGTGCTCCCAAGGTGATGAGTGGGTCGGATGTACCCTTTGCTTTGCAATTTTTAACTGTTTCTTCAATTCGCTAACTCATTGGTGGCATTCTATAGGGTCGCCTGATATTGGAGCCGTCACAGGGACTAAGTCAATTAAGAACATTACGTTCCTATCTGGTGGCATGCCAGGTAGATCATCAGGAAAGACATCAGAATATTCTCGGACTATAGGTATGTCTTCCAGTTTCACTTCCTTTATGCTGGTGAGGATGGAACTTCCTTTGGTGCAGGTCTTGGGCTTGAACTCGACTGAAATTCCTTCTCCATTAGTGAGAGTGATAGACCTATTGGCACAATCTATTTGTCCATGATTCTTGGCTAGCAGTCCATTCCAAGAATGACATCCAAACCTTGGGAATGCAAGACTATCAAGTCTGCCAGGAAGGATACTCCAGATATTTCAAGAGTGAGGTTCGGGCATAGAGAACTAGTTCTCATTTCTGAGCCCGGGGAATGGATTATCATAGGATTGGTTAAGGGGGATATAGGTAACCCATTTTTATCCACAAACTTATTTGATACGAAAGAATGTGAAGCTCCGGAATCAAATAGAACTGAAGCTGGTATTGAATTGACAAGAAACATACCAAGAACGACATCTAGTGCTGCCTGGGCTTCTTCCGCTGTGACGTGGTTCACACGTCCCTTGATAAATTGACCTGACGGCTTTGCAGTGCCGCTAGTGGCTATGGCTCCTGGTGTTGACTTGGAAGATGCCACTGCCTGCTGCTTCTTGGGGCATCTGTTGGCGTAGTGCCCTGTTTCGTTGCAATGGAAACAGGTCACTCCTGTAGCTGAGGGAGCGGAGCTCTTTTGCTGAAATTGCCCTCCAGTTGATGTGTTGCGGAAGTTGGAGGTGTTGGGGCGCTGGTTCTGCACTGGGACTCGGGATGTGGAAGTCTGGAACTTCCCACGCTGCGGTGGCTGCGGCTGAATGAATCAAGGCTTGGGAAGGCCTCCTGCATTAAACCTCTGAGCGGCCATCCTCCGCTTGTGGTTCTCCATCTCCTGATGCTTGGCCTCCTGGCGGACCGCCTTGTCCACCAACTGCTGAAGTCGGTGAAGTTCTGGGAGATCAGTTGGACGGAGATGTCATCATTCAGTCCCTCCATGAACCTCTCCTGTCGGTCCTCATCCTGGGCTACATCGGCTGGAGCGTAGCGAGCCAGTTGGTTGAATCGGTGAAGATACTCGCTCACCAAGCGATTGCCTTGGCGAAGGGCATGGAACTCCTTCTTCTTCAATATCATCATGCGGCGGATGATGGGCATGGCGAAAGCTCTCACGAACTCTTCCCATGAGATGGCACGGCATTGGCGTGGGTGATGCGGTTGTCCCACCACTCCGGCCGGTCCGTTGAGTGGTGAGAGCGACGAGGACCCTCTCGCGGTGCGTGCATTGCGCGATGTCTAGTTTCTTCCGATGGAGCGGCCAATCATCGGCATCCATCGGCTCGGTCTTCTTTGGAGAAGGTTGGAGGACGCATGCGCATGAACTCCGACATGGTCACCCGCTGAGGAGGGTGGTGCCTGAGTTGCGGCGGTGGCTGCTGCTGCGGCTTGGATGTTTTGAGAGTTGCTGAGCGACTGGGACAGCAAGTCGATGAGGTGGGTCTGGTTGGCCATCATTTGTTGCCAGTCCGGTCCTACCGCTGGCGTTGGGGGAGGCTTCTGGATAGGCTGCTCTTGGTTGTCGGCGTTCTCCTTGCCCTGGCCTTGGCCGCTGCCACTTCCAGTGCGGGTGGCCACCATCTGCTGAATTTTCTAAAGACTTAGGAAAGAGAAGAAATATAGCACTAAAGGGGAACAAGTTTATATTAACCAAAAAGGCACACAAATACAAGACAAAGAATCAAATTTTCCTTTTTCAAAGTAGTTCTTTATTTTATTCATTTGATTATGGCTACCACAGAAGGTTAGTAGCTCATAATTCGCAGCTAACAAACGAACTAAAGGGAAAAAGCAATATCTATGGGGTGGATGGGGTATAGTCAGGGGAGTTGCAGGTACTACCTTGGCCTGCCTTGTAGAGAGCTAATTCTGCTTCGGTTGCTCTCAGCTTCTCCTCTGCGGCTTCTAATCTCCCCTGAATTAGATATAGCTCGTTCAGGGTGTTGCCATAGGCGTAATCCATCGCCTTGGCTAATTCCACCTGATGGGTGATCTCCGGTAAATCCTCATTTTCGATCGAGTCAAGCCTTTGCCTAGCCGGGTGGGGATGTGCATGGGATAGTACTGGAATGTAGTATCCCGAAGGTGGGCGTCATAAGTATAGCGAAGTCGGCGGACGACTTCTCTCGCTGCATCCTGGATGCTGTCAGTGAAAGTCTCTCGACGCATTGGGGCGTCGAAGATGTGGAATGTCGTATCCGGCGCCAAGTTAGAGTAGAGGATAACCTCCACTCTCCAGCGCTCCTGCTGTCCCACGATATACTTGAATCCTTGGTATGTGGGCCTCTTCTTGAAACTTAGACGCTGCATCATCTTCCACAGTATATCCGCCCACTCTCCAGCAAAGATCCCATGGGAGATGCGGGTCGGTCTCTCGGCCATCTACAATTTTAGAAGAGACAATAGTTTAGAAATCTTTTAACAGAGAAAGGAAGAGTAAGACTCTGGAAGACAAGTAAATAATTTTAAGTTTTTGAAAATAGTCCCTAATGGTTTTACCATTTCTCTGATGAGCCATGACCTACTGATCGATATGTCTCGATACCACTTT
The DNA here is from genome assembly GCA_036346255.1 of Ampelocalamus luodianensis. NCBI lineage: Eukaryota > Viridiplantae > Streptophyta > Magnoliopsida > Poales > Poaceae > Ampelocalamus > Ampelocalamus luodianensis. The sequence goes on from CM070618.1 coordinate 10,122,308, forward strand.
TGTCGAACCCGGGAGCGAAGGATCCCGAATTCTCTGTGTTCATACACCGGTCCAGGATTTCCAGTGTACACAGTCTCACAAAATGGATATCACATTCATATCACGAAGTCGTAAATGACATTAAGTAATTAAATGTTTAATACAAATGAGTCTGAACAACAATATCAAATATCAAATGATAAACACAGCGGAAACATAATAATAGAGGTGATCCACACGATGCGCCAGAGGCAATCGTCTGGGTCAAAGGCCTACTCGTCCGGATCCTCACCGTCGGGGAAGAAGTCTTCTCCGGAATAAGATTTATTCAGCAAGTGTGAGCACAACTTCCGTGCTCGCAAGTTACACCCAATATTGAATTAAAATGCATGCATAAGGTAACAAGTGAGTATGGCAGGGGTTGTTTTGCATAAACAACATTTTCAGTTTAAATAATTATAGTAATTTCTAAGGCAGTTTTATACTATGTCTAAAATTATATTTTAAATTGACAACATTGTAATGTAGATAACCTCCAATAATTAAGTGAAGGTTCCCCTCCTAACACTTGGCTTCCCGCCCAACTTTTCATAAGGATTAACCATCCTCAACATTTAATAAAGCATTTAAAAACCAAAAACAATTCTAACTTTAAGTGGCCCTGCTAGCATGTCCATGACCGCGGACGCGGCTATTCGAATAGTTTCTACTCTTCAGAGTTGGTACAACTTTACCCATACGAGGTGACATGCTCGTTATGTCGGCCAATACACGCTTCCGTAGGCGTGTGACTGAGCAATTACCATGAGGCCTTTACAATGTCCTATCCTAGTGTACTCATGCCCGCTAAGGTTTCACCCCTTTGGACTAATCGTCCTCCGGAAGCCCCCTCTTACGCCAAGTGGGAATAAAAGTTTATCCGACACCCACATATCAACATGAGATAAATACACTAAAGCATTACAAATTAATCACCAAATCCGCCCATACAGACGTGTGGTGAGTGCTGATGAGCATAGCATTAAGCGGCTCAAAGACCGGTCCTCAATTGACTTGGGCGTCATTCCTACTAACCATGGGCGTTAATCTTAACTAGATCAATCCCGTACATAAATCTGCACCCACCATTCCGACCATTTCGCCCAAGTCCAAACCCATTTTTGATTTTATTCGAATAAAACTCTCTTTATAAATCAATGTGGTAAAACAATACCACAATGTCAAGTTTGAATCAAATTTGTAAGAAATTTGGTGAAACCCTCCCAAATTCTTTAAGTATAAACCAGCCTAACTAAGCATGTGTCTAGTATTGATAGTATTTTGTCTATGGTGTCAAGATAGTCAAGTACAATATTCAAATTGGCCATACAATAAAACATGGGGGTAACTATATATAAAACAGGACATTAAAATATTTATACAAACATATGCATGCAATAAAGAATTTAAAAACTGAAAATAACTTAAAATACTGGGGGAAATATGGTCAATGGAGTAACTTACCTTCGTTGATGTCTTGGAATTCTAGGTCTGCAGATTGGTCGAACTCTCCGGAGTCGTCGAAGTCTAAACGCGAAAATACGATAAATTCAAATTTAAATTCAAATAAATTCAAAAACATAGATCAAAATGACTCCAAATTGAAATATTTTGGTTTGTTTAGCTAGATTATAATTTTATATAAATTTTGCAATTTGAATCACCCAATTTGGAGTTCATATACAAAAGTTATGAATTTTAGAAGTTTTAAACCTAAATCTGAAATTTAATTGAATTTCCCGAATTATTTTTCTACTGAAAAAATCTATTTATTGCGCAATGCTGTCGTCAGCTACAATATTTTGGGATTAAAAGAATTAAAGAATAAAATTCTGACAGTGGGCCCTACGTGTCATAGATACGGTCCTTGTGGACTAAGCTCACGGAACTTAGGCTCGGGAGGTTTGCGCTGAGATGGCGCCACGTCAGATCCACGTCGGATCTAACACTTAGGTGGCGCACACGGTGGCGCTTGCGTGGCAAAGCCACGGTGGCAGAGCCAGCGCCGGTGTCGGGACCGAGGGTCGCCGGCGCTGTACTACGTGGCGGTGTCCGGCGAGGGCACCGGAAGAGAGAGGAGAGGGTGGCGATCGCGATGCTCACCACGGTGACTGAAAGGAGTGAGGCGGTGGTCGGCGATGAGGTTGAAGGCGGCGGTGAAGTACGATCGTCGACAAGGTTGGGGTTCCGGCGGCTCCCTGGCGAAATGGAGGTGACCACCCGGTTCGCGAGAAGATGACGATGCCGACGGTGGCGACGGAGAGGACACGGCGGTGTCGGCGGCAGCGGAATCGAAGCTCCAAGCTTCACGGTCGCCGACGACGGAAACTCCAATATGTGGCACTAGAGATGATAAAAGCGGCAATGGGTGGTGGCGTCGGGACCGGTGGAGCAATGCGCACCCGGGGCTGCCTTTTATAGGCGTCGAGGTGCTCCAGAACGTCGTGGCGACGTGGAGGTGGTGCGACGGCGGTTGGAGCTCGCGTGGGCGAAACCGCCGGGGTTGCGAGAGAGAGAGAGGGAGTCGTGCGGGGGCGGTGCGGTTCGTGCGTGCGGTTGCAGGCGACGCGGGCAGTTGGAGGCGAGCCGTTGCGAAGACGTGTGCGGGCGGAACCACCACGGTTGCGAGGTCTCCGCAGAGACGAAGACGACGATGACGTAGGCGCGGGCCCACGCGGCAGCGGGATAAAAGAGGGGCTAAGCGATGACCGTTTGATTTAGATCCAAGGGCCGAGGTTGAGTGCGGTTAAGAAAAGAGCGAGAGAGGTGTGGACCATTGGATTTAAATCCAACGGTTGGGAGAGGTTGGGTGCGGGCGCGCACGGTTTGGGCTGGTTGGGCCGAGGCCTTTGGGTTTCGGCCCAAAGTCTGATTTGATTTTCTTTTGATTTTCCATTTATTTTAATCCTCATAATTCATTTAGGCTTTAGAAAATAGTAAAATAATTCCAAAAAATTATGAAAAAATTCACAGAAATTCCCATACTTATTTTAGACTTAATAAAATTATTTCCAACTTAATGTTGGCTTTTAATTTTGCAAATAAATTTGTTTTGCATTTCAAATATTTATAAAAAGCTTTTAAAATTTCAGAAAATTCCACAAAGATACACAAATTTTAATTTTTACTGAAATTTGAAAATTGGGCTGTTACACGAGGGTGTGACTGCGGTAGTAGCTGGAGGCCCAGCTACTATTCCCGCAGTGGAGGAAGTCGTTGCCGCCGAAGTTGATACGACCACCGAGGTTGTCGAAGCTGCTACGACCACCGAGGCTGTCGTAGGGACTGAAGAGGAGGCGAGAGAGGCCGTGAGGGAAACACCGGAAGCCGGTGGTGGTGAGAGTTCTGACCACCGCACCGGTATGGAGGTTGTATCGTAGGATCTTTCTCTGATTGCTTTGTCCCCGATTCTATCGTATGATCTTCTGCATGCCGATCTTGCGACCGAGTTCCTCACCCCAGTAGCATTCCCAATTGCGGGGGTGTTTTTGACAATGAATGTCTCGAGGGGGTCTGGTGGAAACGAGTCGAGGAGATGGATGGGTTGAAGGATCCGCGCGAATAATGTCCATGTTTTCTTGGTCAAACATGAATGTAAGTATTCCTCGATACCCACGTATGGTTTTACCCCTGTCTCTTATCGCTTTTTTCCCCTTCAGAGAGACGTAGAGCTAGTTGCCACGATTTGTGAGTACAATCGACAACTTGTTAAGCTACACAAGAGAAGACAGTACTCTGCGAGCAAGCAGAGAGGTGGTGAGTAACCGATTCTCGTAATCGTTTTACAAACCGATTACTTACTCAGTACTCGTAGAAGATTGTCGTATAAAACTTACGACTTGGTACTAGTCGTAGAAGAACTTACGACCAGGAGGTAATCGTAGAAAAACTTACGATCATCCATCAGTTGTAGAAATACTTACGACCGCTCGTCTGTGTATTCGTGTCTTCCCTTGACCTTTCAGGTTTAAGAGTGATGAAAAGACCTTAGTCGATTCAGTCGACTTCGAGAAAGCCAAGGCGAAAAAGCTAAGGGATAAGACCGCCGACCTCCTGAAGAAGCTTCAGGAAGCTAAATCTGCAACTCAGCAGTTGCAGGAAAAAATAAACAATACGTGGATTTACGACTGCTTTTGATCTTGATCTCCGCCTTCTTAACCTCTCATTCTTTTGCAGAAAAAGAAGTCGAAAATAAGGCCCTTCAGGCCGAGGTGGGATCTCTCCCAGTCGAGGTCCAAGAGAAGTCCTCAGTTGTCCACGAGATCTCCCGCATTACGAAGGAGAAAGACCAAGAAATTGAGAAATTAGGTTCTCAATTAGCGGGTAAGTAGAACTTTCCCTGCTATTAAATCATTTTATCTCCTCATAGAATTGTTTTATTTAATTAACCCTTACTCCTTTCAGAGCGATTGATTGAAACAAAACGACTCCACGAGGCTTCGACTTGTACCCAGGAGGAGATGAAGTCGATGAAGATAAATCTTCAAGACAACATTTCGCTTCTGAACAATGTACTCGGTGGGCTCCGTGCTGGGAAGGTCGCTCCTCGCGATGGAACGATGGCCGCTCATACGAGTGCCATTGGGGAGCAAATCGGTACCCTGCAAGAGTTGATATCTACTCTGAAGACCAACCAGAATGACTCGATAAGGGAAGCGGTCAAAGGAGCCGTGAGCTTTGTTTTAGCAAAGCTCAAGGCCCGTGACCCCAACCTTAATCCTCATTCTATTGAAGCTGACGTCGACTGCACTGAATCTGAAGCAGAAAGGCTGATCGAAGAGATGCAGTCGGTTGACGAGAAGGTCGCGGAGGAGATGCAGATATAATCTCCTTTATCAGAGTAGTCTGTAATATGAACTCGTAAATACAAGTCTTTTTTAGTGATATACAGATATATGATCCTTTCTTATTTCCTACAAATTATCTCATAGAAGAGTTAGTAACTCGTAAGATAATAAAAAAGAAAGAAATAATCGGACCAAATATGAGCGATTCCTCCTTTCTCCTTCTTTTTCCCTACGAATAATCTTGTAGAGTAGTTAGTAACTCGTAAGATGATAACTCAGAAAAAACTAAGACTAAGAAATGAAGTCATGTTTATAACTTTATCCTAGCCCTGACTATTTACTTAGTTTATTTAGGATAAACTAAGAAAATAGTAAAGAAAGGGTTTCTGAAAATAGAGAGGTTTGTTCGACTTATAGTTCTCAAATATCGATTATCTTGCACTAGTTGAAAGAGTGGAAACAGATCGACGCTATGAAGTTCCCTCTAGTGGGCAGGACCACATGCAGAGAAAAAGGCTTCGACTAGGTGATGTTACCATCTCCAACTAGATTAATCAAATCAATAATGACAACTTGAGTAAAACAAACATCTGGAGTACTTTTAAAAATTCATCCGACTTTGTTCGTTTTACCTGATAAGGTTGCCCTGGCAGCAAGAGTAGGAAACGGAACGACGCTGGGAAGTTCCTTCTAGTGGGCAGGACCACATGCAGAAAGGAAAAGCTTCGACTAGGTGTGTTTTTTTTCCTCCGACCAGTTAAAACCAATCAAGTTAACCGGAGGCGGTCGAATAAATCTCAAAAGTGCGCTCTTCTTAGAATATTTTTCAAAACGAAAAAAAAGCTAAGATGAGATGAATTTGCTTAAAAATTTTCGACCATGTTCCGAGCCCAAAAAAGCTTTGTACTGGTAGCAATAGGTAAGAACAAAGCGACACTAGGAAGCTCCTTCCAGCGGGCAGGACCTCATGCAGAGAGGAGAGACATCGACTAGATGTGATGTCCTTTCTCCGACCAGTGTAAAGGGGAAATGAGCAGATGAATTATGGTCGAAAATAAAAGCGAAATTCAAAAAAGATACAAAAAAGATAGGAAGAACATGATACTTTATTGTCGTAGAAGCTTGTTACACATAGAATTTGCGTAACTGGTCAATGTTCCAAGAGTTTGAGAGAACGCGACCATCTTCCATTGCAAGTCGTACTGATCCCGGACGCGCTACTTAAACCATAGTGTAAGGACCTTCCCACTTGGGGGAAAGTTTGTTCCGATTAGACTAGGATTGGATAAGTCTCAATACCAAGTCACCTACAGCAAGGCTGCGAGGTTGGACCTTACGGTCGTAGTATCTGCGCAGGGCTTGTTGGTAGACTGCTGATCGAATTAAGGCTCGTCCTTTTTCCTCGGCGAGTTAATGTCGTGCGCTCGGTTGTTCTTGAAGGGAGTCGTTAAACTTTCCGACTCGTGCTGACCTGATCTTTAGTTCTGGCGGAAGCATGGCTTCGGCACCAAAGACTAGAAATAAAGGTATTTCTCCTGTAGCTCGGCTAGCTGTCGTACGAATTGCCCGTAATACTGAGGGTAATTCTTGTACCCGAGCCCCCGAGTGCTTTACAAGCTAATCGAAGACTCGGGTCTTGATTCCCTTCATTATCTGGCCATTCGCTCTTTTGACCGCCCCGTTGCTTTGGGGGTGGGCAACAGAAGCGTAACATAAACGAGTTCCCAACTCGTCGCAAAATTCCTGAAATTTTGCGCTCGTAAATTGTTTTCCATTGTCTGTGATGATTCGACTTGGTACTCCAAATCGAGTAATCACGCATCTCATCATGAACCATTTTGCTGCTTTCATTGTTATCCCAGTTACAGGCTCAGCTTCTATCCATTTTGTGAACGTGTCAATAGCCACAAAAAGGAATTCGAATCCACCTGGAGCTCTGGTTAACGGTCCTAGGATATCAAGACCCTAGGTCACAAAAGGCCAAGATAGATGAATTGTTTGCAATGCCTGAGCCGATTGATGTATTTGCCTGCTATGAAACTGGCATTTTACACACTTTTTGACCAGTTTCTTGGCATCATGGAGGGTTGTTGGCCAATAAAAACCTTGTCAAAAGGCTTTACCGACTAGTATTTTGTAAGAAGCATGAGTTCCACAGATACCTCCGTGTATGTCGTGAAGGAGTTTTAATCCTTCGCTCTGCGGAATACATCGCATGAGTACTCCTTGTGTTCCTTTTTTTATAAAGAACACCTTCGACCAAAGTATACATTTTGGTCTTTCGGGATAATCGATCTGTCTCGATATCGTCGTCGGGTATGGAACCCGTCTGAAGATAATTGTAGATGGGTGTCATCCAGGTCTCTTCGTACTGTAGAGAGGCTGTTTCCATAGGAGGTGTAACATCCCAATTTTGAACTTGTGTTTCAAATGTAAGAAAATGAGTTGTTTTGCTATCTCAAATAAATCCTCAAAGTCCCAGCTCCATTTAAAACCCAAAATCTAGTTTCACTGTTCTTTGGGTTCGAGTCAGACTCGGGCTCAAGCCAATGGGTTTGATCGAACCAACTAAACGCACCCGGGCTCGCTCAGTTGGCGTGCGCCTCTTTTCAGCCATTGGATCCTAATCGCACGGCCCACGTTCGCGTGAACATTCGGACCCCGCGATTGCGCCAATCCATTTGAACAATTAGATCAAGATCTGAGCGTCCAGATTACCTTAGTACATTCGGGTCACTTGGAGGGCACATTTAATCGTGACCGTTCATTTCTGATCCAAGGGCTCACGATCTCCTCTGTTGATTTAAACCTCAGAAACGTGGAGCAATATCAACCGTTCATTTTCAATCCAACGACTCCCAGTAGCCCAACCTTTTCTCTGGTCGTCTTCAACCTCGCGCCGTGCGTGAACAGAGAAAGAGAGAGAGAGAGTGAGGCATGGCACTGTCAAATCGTGCTCCCTCGCCGACTCTCCCTTGTCGGGCATTTAGTGTGTGTGGCTTGCTTTCGGCCATGTCCATGACCTACCTCTGTACCCGCCCATGATCTCTTTTCGGGCTAGGGTAGCCCTTTTGACCTAACACCCGAAAATCTCGTTTGTTGCCAAACCCTAATCCTTTAGCTATTTAAGGTCCCCAAACCCTTCCTGGTACTCCTTTGCACCACCCTCAGCTCTTGCTCTGTGTGTTGAGCTCAAAACCACCAAAATCGCCATTAATGGCCGTGGAGCTCTGTTGATGGCTTTGGTGTTCCAGTGGTTCTTCTTCAAATCTCTTTGAACCCTTTTGAGATCTTTAGCTCCACATTCATTTCCCCTAACTTAATTTTGGGAATCATTCACAGGAATTGACCAATTTTAAGTTTGGATCATTTCGGCGATTCTACCGCTTTTCTTCCTCAGCTCTGGTGAGTGCTTCATTTCTCAATTATTTGTTCTTGAAGCTTCTATGAGCTATAATGAAGCTATTATGACCACCCGGTGGTGTTCATTTTGCTCAGGTTGTTATTTTTCATATCATCTTCTTCAACTCCGGCGGGTTCCTTCTCTGTCAAAGCTCCTCCGGCCATCTTTGAAGCCCTTCTCGATTAAGGTAGCTTCTATTTAGTCCCTAGATGCCTAGCACACGCTTCTTTGGACTGTTGTGGAGCATTTGAGCTATTTTTGTTTTCAGCCGATTTGGTCACCGTCGCTATTTTCCAACAAGCCGGCGTTCTAGACCTTCGCCGCCGGCAAGGTCACCGCCATTGGGATCGCAAGGCTATTGTGAACCCATTTTAGTCTTAAGGTTGCGCCACCGTGGCCGGAGCCGCCGGCGGCAAGCCATTCTTTTCGCTCGAGTTTTTGCCGGATGGAAGTTCCCCAATGCCGTTGTCGTTAAGATACAAGTAATGGCCTAATCATTGTTAATCATTAGGGGTAATTAATATGTCTTATTTTGGTTCGTTGTGCCACTGACCAGTGGGCCCAGCCAATTAAAATCCCCGCTGGCGCTAGTGAATCCCGCTCGGACATCATTAATGCAAATGATTGTCATTAATCTCTGTCTTAAGATTATTTGTGTCCGAAAGTGTCTCGTGTGTCACTGTCAAGTGGGCTCGTAGGCCTAAACTGCAGTATTGTAGTCATTAGGACAAAATCAGGGGTCATTAATTGCTAATCATTGGTTAACAATTAATGTGTCTTAAGCTGGCAAAATATCTCACTGTCATGTGGGCCTCCGCCACTTAAAACCCTCTCCGTGCAAACTTATTAGGACACATTAATGACTCATCATCGCTAATCATTGAAGTTAGTAATTAATTGTTGTCCTAATTGACCCTCTGTCTCACTGGCATGTGGGCCCGCATCATTAAATCCTCGCAGTGCGTTTAAATCCCTCGTGCGTGAAAGAGTAGCACTGCAGAGATTGTTGACCGTCGATTTTTAGATCTACGGCCCAGATCTGCGGGACTTTCGGGTCCCCGGGACGTACAAAGCACGTGAGCCATACATCTTTAGATCTGCAGTCGAGATGCGTGTGCTGTTTGGGACTCCCGAAGGGAACGACGCTCTGAGCCGCTCATCTCCAGATCTACGGCTGTGGTCGTCCGAGGCATTCGCGTCGCCCGAATCTCCCCTCTCGCGTGGACCGTTGGATCTGAATCCAACGGTGGGCTTCTTTGAAATCGCGCGCGTGTGCTATTCCCAGCGCGCGTGGGCCGTTAGATTTTGCATCTAAGGCCCATAATCGTCCACATCGTTTATTTATGTTTAGTTTGTTTATATTTCGGGAAGCATTTATTTACCAACTGAAAATTGTTTTAAACTTTAGAAATTCATAACTAATTCAATTCAAATCCTTTTTGGATGATTCCAGCGAGGTTAAATTCTTTATTAAGTAAAGTTTAATATAAAAATGTGTTTAGACATGTTTCTGTAGCAGAAAGTCTTATAGACAATAATAACTTGATATCAGCCATTTTAGAATATTCCAGAAAATAATTAAACCTTGTAAAATGCATATCTTTTTCTGTATAATTCCAATTTGTGCAAAATCAATTTGGTTAAATTCCTTTGTTAGTGTACTTCAATGTGGAAAAGGTTTTAATCATGGTTATGTTTTTGTAAAATGACATACACTAAGTTTACAACTTAGAAAAATCATAAGTAAATCATTTTAACTCCAAATTGAGTATACTCAACTTTGCTTATCTTAGGATATCAATATCTACCTTCTGTAAAAATTTCAGGACTTAGGTCATTGTAGATTTTTTTGCCAAGAACAGTACCGATAATTAATTTAGTTGATTTAATAGGCTGAGAGAGTGTATTTTAGCTATAACTTTTGCATGTTAAGTCCAAATTGAGTAATTCTTGTTATTAAAATTTTATAAAATCATACCCTTGCTGTTGTGTGGTTTTCATTAGTTTTGGATACCTTTTGCTGTTGAAGTTATTTGGTGTTCTTCGTTCTTATTGGTTTTATCGCTTCTGCACGTTAAGTCTCGAGGATAATATTGATATTGAATCTGATCCACAGCAGCTAGACCCTGCCCTCCAGCAAGGCAAGCAGTGTAACATCATTTGATCATGTTGTTCCTACTATTTTCAAATTCTAATATATTGTTTGCAAATTCTATGTATGCATTGTTATGTTGTTTTAACTATTGTCGATAGTTAACCCGAGAGATGCATTATCGTGAGGTAAATGTTTATCCTCTACTCCTGAGCCTAGGTTTATCTTGCTGTGATTTTGGGTTCATTGGATGGACCCTTATCACTTAGTAGTTTACGAGTCTGTTGCTTAGCCATGCTTAACTATCGGTAGAAATGGGCGGTTATCGACTTGTCGATAACCTTGATCACATAAACTTATTATGATCTCTATATTTCAGCTTTGTGCTATGATTAAATTGCAAAACTAAAACTAAAAACAAAACAATTTGGACTTGGGCACAATGGTGTGATGGTGTGATTTTTGGGTGTGACTGGAATGGTGCCCGAGTCAATTAAGGACCGAACATCTTGTGAGTAGCTGTTATCCAGACAATTTGTTTGTGCTAACCACACTAGAGGGAATGGGACCTCTCTTGGCTTAGTACTTTGGCGTGTGTTGGCTACGAGTCGCAGAAGGGCGTGTGTGTATTGTGTTGTGGTAAAATGAGATGGTTATGTGTGGGAGCATTGTAGTTGTCCGAAAAGCTTTACCCTGAGGGGTAGTTGTCTTTTCGGCTTTACAATGTAAGCGTATGGGCTGTGGTCCATACGAGCGGCTTGTAGTTAATACACAATATTGGAAATGCCTCGTAGGACTTAGCCGTGCCGGCTTACCAAAGGAAGTGTGCTAAATCATGTGGCAAAAAGGCGGTCTGGAGTGTGGATACATTGGTACACCCCTGCAGGGTTAAAACTATTCGAATATCCTCGTCCTAGGTTATGGACACGCTTGGGTAAGCTTTTCAAGAGTTAGACTATAACATTTTAAATTAAAACTTGACGGGTGGTATGAATCAGGGATTCATGCTATGAGTGGTGGCTTTTGGGTTAGTCACTTCTAGGTGGTTACTTGATAATTATTGTTACTCGCTGTTATTTCAATGCTTAAAAACTGATTTGTTAAATTGCTCTCAATCTATTACATTATTGCAAATGAAAATTGCTTTATACTTCCAAATAACCATATAACCAATTCCCTTTGACACAACTTTCATGTAGCTATGTATAGGCTTGTTACTCGTAAGTCTTGCGAGTACATTATTGTACTCATCTGCATTGCTTGTTGTGTGCAGAGGAAGAAGGTGAGCCCAAAGGGCTTCACTTTTGCGAGTTGTGCTGTGGCAGTGTGTGGGGCGATTAGCTTGGCGGCCCGGTCGGTTGCCCTGTGGTATTATGTGGCTAACCGGTCGTCTTTTGGTTTAAGCCATCTTATGGCACCTTTTGCTTCCGCTGATACTTAATACTTGTCATTTGGCCGGTCGACTGTTATATAATAACTTAATATTATATATGTCTTTTGCTAGACTAGTTATATTATCTTGTATGGAATTGATGCATGCTTTTGTATGATGTATGTGTGCTGCAATTCTGGAAAGCACATGTCCATCGAGACACGGTGTATTTTGTTTGTGATGCTAGAGCCAATGAAGGCTAAGTATTACAAGCTAAATAAACCGGGGTCTCACAGGAGGCATCTCTAGTTCTTCAACTAGAGACGACTTCTGTAGTTGTTCTAGAAACACCCCTTTTGGCACTGGGGATCGGGAGGAAGCTAGACGAGCTAGTTGATCTGCGAGGAAATTATACTTTCAAGCGATAAATTGTATCTCAAAGCCCAAAAAGTGTTTTTCTAACTTTCGAACTTCCGATAAGTACCGGGACATGGTCGGGTTAGAGCACTGGTACTCTTTTCTGACTTGATTCACGACTAGTTGAGAGTCTCCTCTCATGAGTAGTCGTCGAATCGAGAGCGCTTTTGCGGCTCGTATACCAGCTAGCAAACCTTCATATTTTGCCACGTTATTAGTGGCCTGAAAGTTTAATTGTATGGCATACTTTAAGGTCTCTCCGGTAGGAGATTCCAGGACCACCCCAGCAACCGAGCCGCTTATCGTAAGTGACCCGACAAAGTACATCGTCCACTGGTCATGGGAATCGTACTGGGATCCTAAACAGGTTCAGGATTTGTCCATTCGGCGACAAAGTCTGCCAAGATCTGGGATTTTATGGCCGTTCGGGACACGAAATGGATGTCGAACGCCCCAAGTTCGACTGACCATTTTGCCATGCATCCCGTAGTTTCTCTATTCTGGAGGATCACGCCCAAGGAAAACTCAGATGGCACAGCTAGTTTGTGCGCCTGAAAATAATGCCGCAGTTTCCTCGAAGTCATAAGGAGGACATATAAAAGTTTTTGAACCTGAGGGTAACGCTCCTTAGGTCCATGTAAAACTTCGCTAACGTAGTAAACTGGTCGTTGTACGTTCTCACATTCTACGACCAGCACTGCGCTCACTGCCTGTGGCGTGGTAGCTAGATAAATTAAGAGCGTCTCTCTTGGTTTCGGGGAAACTAGAATAGGAGCACTCGTAAGATACCTCTTGACTTCCTCGAAGGCTAGGTTAGCCTCTTCTGACCACTCGAAGCCCTCATGTTTCCTTAGAAGTTTGAAAAAAGGTAGTCCTTTTTCTCCCAGACGTGCGATGAAACAACTTAATGCCGCCATGCATCCTGTGAGTTTCTGGACTTCTTTTTTCGTGGTCGAGGGGCGCATATGAGTGATGGCTTTTATCTTTTCAGGATTTGCTTCGATTCCTCGTGCAGAGACCAAGAATCTAGCAATTTTCCTGAAGATACCCCGAACACACACTTCTCAGGATTAAGCTTCAAGTGGTGTTTTCTAAGGTTGTCGAAAGTCTCCTGTAAGTCTGTAATATAATTGAGCCGTTTGCTTCTTTTTACGACTAGATAATCAACGTAGGCTTCCAAGTTTCGACCTAGTTGAGGAGCAAAAGTCGTTTGCATCAAACGTTGAAAGGAAGCCCCGGCATTTTTTAAGCCGAATGGCATTTTGACATAGCAAAATATCCCAAACGGTGTAATAAATGCGGTCTTCTCCTCTTCTTCTCGACACATACTGATCTGGTGGTAACCAGAGTATGCATCTAGAAAACTCAACATCTCACATCCTGCACTAGAGTCAACCAACTGATCGATATGAGGTAAAGATAAATCTTCCTTTGGACAAGCTTTATTAAGATCAGTAAAGTCTACGCACATACGCCATTTGTCGTTCGACTTTCTAACCATTACAGGGTTGGCCAACCACTCCGGGTGGTTAACTTCTCTTATGAAGCCTGCTTTAAGCAACTTGTCCAATTCTGACCTAATAGCATCTCGTCGATCAGGGGCAAATCTCCGTAACTTTTGTTTTACGGGTACTTTATCAGGCCATAAGCCTAGCCTGTGCTCGACCACTTCCCTAGGGACTCTGGGCATGTCGGATGCTTGCCACGCGAAGATATCTGCGTTTGCCCGGAGGAAAGTGATGAGGGTGTCTTCCTATTTGGGGTCGGAAGAATCCCCAATGCAAACAGTCTTCGAGGGTTCCCTCGCGTCCAGAGGAACCTCTTTGACCTGGTTGTTCGGCTTAGGTGCAACTTTTGGCTTCGACTTGCTAGTTGAAGGCTGACTTTCGTCTCGAGTTGGTAGTTGTCCGACCATCTCGAGGGAGCGACGATCGCAGGAGTGCGCCATCTTCTTGTCACAATATATTGTGATTACTCCTTTGGGACCTGGCATCTTAAGACATCGATATCCATAATGAGTAGCTATTAAGAATTTCGCCAAAGTAGGTCGTCCGAGTATGGCATTATATACCGTATCGAAATCGACCACGTAAAAGGAGACTTTCTCTGTCCTGAAATTGCTTGGTGAGCCAAACGTTAGAGGAAGAGAAACTTGGCCAATTGATTTGGCCGAGGACCCCGGTACGATTCCATGGAATGAATATCGTACCGGTCTTACCTTTGTCCTGGGTACCTGCATCTCGTCTAGGGTACTCGTAAATAGTATGTTTAACGAGCTTCCACCATCAACTAAAACTCGATTTACGCGACAATTGTTGATAGTAGGTTCGACCATGATCGGGAATTGACCTGGTCTAGTCGAAGGGATCGGACAGTCACCTTTCTCGAAAGCAATGGTGATTTCCGACCACTTCGGTAGCTTATTGACGAGAGGTGGGTCGATTGTATTTACCTCGCGCTCGACAGCTTTTAACTGTCGTCGTGACTCGTATGCCGACGATCCTCCATAGATGTGATCGATGGTGTGTTGTGGATCTTGGAACAGCATCTCCTCCTCATCATCAGACTCCTTGCGTCCACTTGTTTGACCTACATGTTCAAGAGTTGGAAGTGGCCCTTTGCCAGAGTAGTAGTCTTCGTGTTTTCGTGGGAAAAATTGGCAGTTACGAAGATCATGCCCTTCTTTTTTTATGAAAAGGGCACCACCTGGGTTTGTCGTTCCTCCGATCTTGGCGCTTACCTTTGTCTCGATCGGGATTCTGCTTGGGGTTGCGTGGCTCTTTGTCGCTTACGGCCAGGACCTCCTTAGAACCGGCAGCTGGAGATTTGCGTCTCTTTGCTTTGTTCTTGGATTTCTTAGCCTTTTTATCCTTTTTTCTTACCACCTTCGCCTGCCTCCTGAGGAATATCATCTTGACGATCGATAGTATTGTTCCACTCGACTGCTTCAGCAGCAGTTGCATATCTATCGGCCATCTCAAAGAGTTCGACGACGGTGGCAGGTGGATGTAAAGCGATGTCCTCTGTTATCCTTCTGCTGCGGACTCCCTGCTTGAAAGCCCTGATCACAGATGAGTCAGAAACTTCCAGAATAGAATTTGAACCTGACCGAAGCGCTGATGAATTGGCATAACGTTTCATGGTTGTTCTGTCTTATCCGGTGCAAGTCATCCCCTTTTCCAGTGCGGTTGTAGGTGCCTTGAAAGTTCATCAGCAAAAGATCGCAAAGGTGCTGCCACGAGTAGATTGACTCGAATGGCTGGTTTAAAAGCCATGATCGAGCCGATCCTTTGAGTACAGTCGGAAGGTAATTCGCCATGACATGCTCTCCTCCTCCTGCTGCTCGGATAGCTATAGTGTAGATCTGGAGGAATTCGATAGGATTTTGGGTTCCATCGAACTTCTCCATGTTTGCTGGTCGAAAACGAGGCGGCCAGCGAACTGCTCGAAGGTCGGGTGAAAACGTCCGACACCCCGAGATGACTTCTTGCCTCCTTCTTTGCAAAAAAGAAGGGTTAACGTCACCGGGTGATCGTACTTTACGATATCCAGTCATGGGTGGGCTGGACCTATGGTAAGCCTTAGCTTTATGAGGGGAATACTCCTCGTATTCTGCTTGCCGCCGTGCATTCCATCTCGGAAGTGGTGAAAGATCACCTCTCCTGGGGGCTTGTCGGTCTCCAGATGTCCAACGAGCCTTCCTCGTGTCGAGAACGGCGTGGCGAGGTCATGTCGTCTCCCATGCGCTGAGTTATCTGAACGACTGGCAGAAGACGGAGTTGTACTGCTACGACTTCCTGATTGTGGTCGACGAAGACGCTCGAGTTTGGCCATCGTGTTACGAAGCCTTTGTGTGATCTCCTCTGCAAAGAGATCATACCCTGGTGGTCGAGCGAGTTCTTGAGTCGGATTTTCCAGCAAGTCGTTGATGTGCTGGAGCTCTTGAGCTTTCCTCCGATTGGAAATGAGCGCGCTCGGGAAGGTTTTTCTGAGCCGCTATTTTCTTCCGTCGGGTTGTCTCAGAATAGCCTATATCAGACCCCTGAGTTGGTTTTAATGGAGTGCGAGAATGTTGAGGATGTCCCGCATGTTCATTAAAGTGTTTGTCTCTAAAAGATACCTATTTATACTATGCTCTTGGGGCAGTTGTTGTTCCAGGCTAATTATGCTCATTATTGCATGATAATGAGAGTAATTACCGGGGTAGTAACCCCCCATGTTGTTCAACGGTTACTAATCAGAGATAGTGGGGATTTATCTGTAGTTATTTCAGGTATAACTACGTAATTTGACTGCTCAGATCCTCACTAGTAAATGGATCTTCTGACGGGTGGACCCAGCTAATTGTGAGGATGTTGTAGCAGGGCTAATCGTAACAGAACTTACGATTAGGGGGTAGTCGTAGAAAAAGCTTACGACCGGTACTGGTCGTAGAAAAGACTTATGACCTGAAGTAATCGTAGCAGGACTTACGATTACACTGTAGTCGTAGAAATACTTACGACTAGGGGGTGGTCATAGAAGAGCTTACGACCACCTAACTTATTCCTCCCTTATAACATTAAGGGGTATACCATGTGATGTCATATTACACGATTATGGAATAATAAAATGAAGATTTATCATATCCTCGTCACCGCCTATGCCCTCAAGCGCAAAGCCCATAAAGTCAAGGTACCCTTCTATTACGACAACAAGTCTTTCGCAGTTTCTGCTTCTCGTGGCTTCATAAGGCAGCTAGAAAAGGAGAACTGGAAGAGCTTCATGTCTTTTGTGAAGGAAACTGTTGCTCAAGTAGGACCTGAGGCCGAGGGGAGCAGTGCTCTTAAGGTAGTCGAGACAGATCTCGGCCACTTGGAAAGTCGGGAAGAGGAGACCCCCGTTCCCCCAATCGAATCTCGACCAACAACAGTTGAGAAGAAGTCGAAGAAACCTTCCGTTGGGAAGGTTGCTCTTAAGTTTCGGGTTAGATCCAGCGCGCAGAGGTATATGAAAAACAGAAGTGTAAGAATAGCTTTTACCCTTTGTTTTTCACAATTTGACCTACCTTTTGTTTTGCGATCTTAGCCCAACGCCTTCAGCCCCCAGGGATGCTTCTATGGAGAAGCCCGCTATCACCTCTTCATCCAGTGAAGGTGTGACCGCGGCAATAGCTGAAGCTCCAGCTACTATTCCCACAGTAGAGCAAGTCGTTGCGGCTGAAGTCACTACGACCACAGAGGTAGTCGTTGGGATGGAAGTGGAGGCGAGAGAGGCCATGAGGGAGACACCAGGAGTCGGTGGTGGTGAGAGTTCCGACCACCGTACCGGTAAGGAGATTGTCGAGGATGTTCCTTTCAGTCCTCGAGGTGGTGCTCCCATCATCGAATCAGAGGAAGAAGAGTACTTCAACTTTTGCTATGATTTCTTTGGCCCTGCTTCTATCGTAGGATCTTCCGCCTACCAGTCTCGCGACCGAGTTCCTCACCCCAGCAGCATTCCCAATTGTGGGGGTGTCTTCGATAATGAACGTCTCGAAGGGGTTTGGTGGAAACGAGTCGAGGAGATGGATGAGCTGAAGGATCCGTCACGGATAGTCTCCATGTTTGCTTGGTCAAACATGAATGTAAGTATTCATCGATACTTATGTAGGTATGGTTTTATTTCCGTCTCTTATCGTTTTTCTCCCCTGCAGAGAGCCGTAGAACAAGTCACTACGATTTGTGAGTACAATCGGCAACTTGTCAAACTACGACAAGAGAAAGCAGTACTCTGCGAGCAAGCAGAGAGGTGGTGAGTGACCGATACTCGTAATCGTTTTATTATTTGACTACTTGTTCAGCACTCGGTGGGGTGGTCGTGGAAAATCTTACAACTCAGTACTGATCGTGGAAAATCTTACGACTTAGTACTGATCATAGAAAAAACTTACGACCAGGAGTAATCGTAGAAGAACTTACGATCATGCGTCAGTCATAGAAATACTTACAACTGTTTGTCTGTGTATTCATGTCTACCCTTAACCTTTTCAGGTTCAAGAGTGACGAAAAGACCCTAGCTAATTCGCTCGACTTCGAAAAAGCCGAGACGAAAAATCTAAGGGATAAGGCCGCCGATCTTCTGAAGAAGCTTCAGGAGGCTAACTCTGCAACTCAGGAATTGCAGGAGAAAATAAACAGTACGTGGAGTCACGACTGCTTTTAATCTTGATCTCCACCTTCCTAACCTCTCATTCTTTTGCAGAAAAAGAAGTCGAAAATAAGGCCCTTCACGCCGAGGTGGGGACTCTTCGGATCGAGGTCCAGGAGAAGTCCTCGGTTGTCCGCGAGATCTCCCGCATCGCGAAGGAGAAAGATCAAGAAATTGAGAAGTTAGGTTCTCAATTAGCGGGTAAGTAAAACTTTACCTGCTATTAAATCGTTTTGTCTTCTCGTAGAATCATTTCATCTAATCAATCCTCACTCCTTTCAGAGCGATTAGTTGAAATAAAGCGACTCTACGAGGCTTCGACTTGTACCGAAGAGGAGATGAAGTCGGTGAAGATCAATCTTCAAGACAACATTTCGCTTCTAAATAATGTACTCGATAGGCTTCGTGCTGGAAAGGTCGCTCCTCGCGATGGCACGATGGCTGCTCATACGAGTGCCATTGGGGAGCAAGTCGGTACATTGCAAGAGTTGGTGTCTACTCTGAAGACCAACCTGAATGACTCGATAAGGGAGGCGGTCAAAGGAGCTGTGAGCTTCGTTTTAGCAAAGCTTAAAGCTCATGACCCCAACCTTAATCCTCATTCTGTTGAACCCGACTTCGACTGTACCGAATCTGAAGCAGAACGATTGATCGAGGAGATGCAGTCGGTCGGCAAGAAAGTCGCGGAGGAGATGCAAATAGAGTCTCCTTTGTCAGAGTAGTCTGTAATAGGAATCTATAAAGACAAGTCCTTTTGGTAATGTGTAAATATATGATCATTTCTTCCTTCCTGCAAATTATCTCGTAGAGTTATTAGTAACTCGTAAGATAATTAAAAAGAGAATAAATAATCAGACCAGATATGTATAATTCCTCCTTCCTTCTTCCTTTTCCCTGTAAATCATCTCGTAGAGCAATTAGTAACTCATAAGATGATAACTCGAAAAAAAACTAAGACTAAGAAATGAAGTCATGTTTATAACATTATCCTAGCCCCTGACTATTGTAACATCCCAAAGTTATGTTACCAAAATAAAATGAAATAAAATAATTATTTTATTGGATTTTCTGAGAATTTGCCAGAGTTTGATTGCTTTATTTGAATCTCTGAAGTTTTGAAAGTCAAAAGTAAAAATTTATTTGAAGTTCTGGAAGTTTCTTTTGGCTTGATCTGGAAAATAAAAATTTAATTAATTTTTGGAATTTTCTGAGTTTTTTAAAGATTTTTCCTAATTATTTCAAAGCCAAAAAAAATTTATGTGCAAAAACTATAGCCAATTATAAGTTGGAACTATTTTTATTAAGTCCAAAATAAATAAGAGAATTTCTGTGAATTTTCTCATAATTTTTGGGTTTTATTTGTTATTTTCTAAAGCCTAAATGATTTATCTGGATTAAAACAATTGGAAAATCAACAGAAAAACCTAAAATGGCCAATGGGCCGAATCTAACTCGACCCATCTCCCTTCACCGCGCGCTAGCCCATCCCGGCCCACTCGGCCCGCTCTCGTCGCCGCGCCTCTCTCTCCTCCCTCTCGCCCCCACCGTCCGATTTACATCGGACGACATCCAAGCTCCCATGCCACCCTTCTTCTCCGCCCCCCATCGGATCACCATCCGACGGCCATCGCAACCCCAGCCACGTCACCCCTTCTTCTCCGCTCCTTTCTTCTTCCCCGAGTGCGCCCGCCATTGCCGCGCCGCGTTGAGCTCATCTCCGCCGTGATTGTCACCCCTACTCCTCCCGTGATTGAGCGCATTAACTCCCCCAAATCTCGCCGCCACTCTTCCCGGCCATTTCCCCCTCTCTCGCGACCGTAATCGCCGAGACCGCGCCATCGCCGCCGCCTTCCCCGCGCCCGATCTTCACCCTCACCCCTCCTTCGGCCCCTATAAATGGAGCACCGGGTGCACACCGCCCTCCTCATCCCGCTCCCACCACTCACCCCTCCACTCCTCGCCTCTCTTCGCCGGATTTCGTGAAATATCGCCGACGACCGCCACTCCTTCCGACGCCGATTGCGCCGCCAACACCGTCGCCGCGTCCTCGCCGCCGGCACCAACCGCGCCGCCGCCGCCGCCACGCGTGCGGCGCACTCCGCCGCCCGAGCGCCACCGGGCTCGCCGCCGCTTTTCGCCGCCGCGGCGATTTCTTCGCCCCAAGCGCCGCCACGGTGAGCATCGTGACCCCACGCTCTTCTCTCGGTAGTACCACCTCACCTCGCGGAGCCCCTAACGCCGCGAGGTGAACGCCGAGCACCGCCGGCCGTGTGCTTGCGTGGCACGCTGACGCGGCTGCCACCTCGGCGCCAGGCCAGCGCCACGTAGCCTCTCCGCTCGCGTGTCCGCCCACGTGGCATGCCGGGTGGCCAGTCCACCGCACTGGTTCTCCCTCGGCTCGGTGGAACCAGTCCACCGTGAGCCGTGTCAATGACGCGTGGGACCCACATGTCGAAATTTCTTTAAATTCTTTTAAATTCCGAAAATCCTCGCTGACGTCAGCTTGCGCAATAAACCGAATTTCCTTTAGAAAAATAAATCAAGAAAATCTGATTTTAGGGTTTATTTAGATTTAAAACTTCCCGGGGTTCGTTCTCTCTCATACGAACTCCGATTTCGTCGATTCAAATTCCTAAATTCCTATAAATTAAAGATCTAGCCAACCAAACTAAAATTATTTAATTTTGAGTTCATTTGATCAATAATTCCTTTAAACCCTAATTCATTATTCCATGTAAATTCAAACTTGGAAAATTTATATCTTTTGCATCCAAACTCCGATTTGGGTGATTCAAGTTGCAAAATTTGTATAAAATTGTAATCTAGCTAACTAAATCAAATTATTTTAAATTGGAGTTCTTTTGAATTTTTATTTGAATTTGGTCGTATTTTCACGATTAGATTTCGACGACTTCGGAGAATCAGATTTCGACGCCGATTGAAAAACAACATAAGAGGATTGATTTTGACTGTATAATCATCGTGATCGTACACTTGGACTACCTGAAGATAGTACTTGTGAGTACTAGGTTACCTGTTAAGAAAAACAACGTCACCTCAACACGGGCGCTACATTAAGGTGATCATTAAGAAAACAACGTCACCTCATCAAGCAAGGCAAGTTAAACCCTTGATCATATTGATCCCATTATTTTAAATTATTTATATTATGTTCTTAAATTATTACTGCATGCTTATTTATATTCAGTAATATAAATTCATGTTTTTAAATTCATAGTTATACCTAAATCCTTTGTATGACCAATGTTGGTATTGAATCAAACACATTGACACCCTAGATAAAACCTGGTTGATACGATAGTATGAACTAGGATCATTTAAACGTATTGCTTAGCCATGCTTATAGACCAAACTTGTCTGATTTGGGGAATTTCAGCCAACAATCAATTATTGTTTAAATTGTACCCTTGGCAGTTGTGTGTCATGGGAGTTTTACAAATGACTTGGAAAATAAAATAAAAATGGATTTGGACTTGAGCGAAATGGATGATTGGTGGGTGCAGGTTTATGCACCGCTTAATCTGGTTAGGTTAAGGCCTGGGGTTTTATGGAAAGTCGCCCAAGTCGCTTAAGGACCGGTTTTGAGCGCATGATGCTACGCCATACCGTACCACCACATGTCCCAAGTATGGGTGGGACTTGGCTAAATAATTTGTGATGTCTTAGTGTCTTTGTTGCTATGTTGTTGGTATGGGTGTTGGTCGACACAGAGACCCATCCGCGCAGAGGGGGCTTCCGAGGATGGCCACCCAATGGTAGCGAAACCTTAGCGGCACAAATACATTAAGACAGAACATTGTAAAGGCCTCGACACGTGCTCTAGACCGCTTACCAAAGGTAGTGAGCGGTGGCATAGATATATGCCGGATAAACTAGAGAAGTCTTGTCATGTGGGTAAAGCTGTACAACCTCTGCAGAGTGTAAAACTATTCGAATAGCCGTGTCCGCAGTTATGGACATGCTAGCAGAACTACTCAAAGTTAGACTTGGGTTTTTGTTTGAAAAAGACTTCTTCAAAACTGGTTTATCTAGATGGGAATTGGGTAGGAAGCCATGTGATAGGAGGGTATCATTCACCATTCATGTGTGAATGTTATCTGACTATAAAATTGAGAATTTTAGTTATAAAATAACTGCTTTGGAACTTAGTACAAGTATTTAAAGAAAATACTGCTTTATGCAAATAAACCAATAAGCCTTTTTATTGTTATATGCATGTCATTCTGTTACTTGACGGGTGTAACTTGCGAGCACGGAAGTTGTGCTCATACTTGCTTTATGCAAACAAAATTTCAGAGGAGGAGGACCTTGCTACCGATGTGGACCTCGACGACTAGGCCGCTTCCCTAGTCGATTGCCTGTGGCAGATTAACTGGACCCTACTACATCTTTGTCTTCCGCTGTGTTTATTTTATTGTGGGCCTGTAAGCCTCCTTTGTAATCAACTCTGTTGTTTATTAATAAAATTGTGATATGATTTTGTTACCATATTTGTTTACAGTGTGAACTAGCTACTGATCATGGGACTAGTTCGGAAATGCACAGAGGATCTGGGATATTAATCCCGGGTTCTGACAACTATTTACTTAGTTTATCGGAACAAACTAAGGAAATAGTAAAGAAAGGGTTTATGAAAACAGAGAGGTTTGTTCGACTTATAGTTCTCGAGTTTCGATTATCTTGCACTAGTCGAAAGAGTGGAAACGGATCGACGCTAGGAAGTTCCCTCTAGTGGGCAAGACCACGTGCAGAAAGAAAAGGCTTCGACTAGGTGATGTTACCATCTCCAACTAGATTAATCAAATCAATAACGACAACTTAAGTAAAACAAACATCTGGAGTACCTTTAAAAATTCATTCAAATTTTTTCTATGTACTTGATAAGTTCATCCTGGCAGCAAGAGTGTAACATCCCAAAGTGTTGTTACCAAAATAAAATAAATAAAGTTATTATTTTATTGGATTTTCTGAAATTTGAAAGTGTTTTATTGCTTGATTTGAAATTTTAAAAGTCAAAAGTAAAATTTATTTGAAGTTCTTGAATTTTTATTTGACTTGATTTGAAAAATAAAAATTTAATTAATTTTAGGAATTTTATGGAATTTTAAAAGCCTTTTTCCTAATTATTTAAAGCCAAAATAATTTGTTTGCAAAATTAAAAGCCAACTTTAAGTTGGAAATAATTTTATTAAGCCCAAAATAAATAAGGAATTTCTGTGAATTTTCTCTTAATTTTTGAATTTATTTTGTTATTTTCTAAAAACCTTTTTTAATTAACTAGATTAATTAAATTGCAAAAACATTTAAAATCCGGAAAACCTATTGGGCCGAAACCCCTCTGGCCCACTTTTCCCACCGCGCCTCCGGCACATCCGAGCGGCCCACTCCAACCTCTCTTCCCCTCAAACACCCCACCCTCTCTCGACCGTCCGATTTACATCGGACGGCCACCAAGCACCCACGCGCCTCCGTCTCTTTTCCTCTCCTCTGACCGTCGGATCGAAATACCACCGCTCGCGCCCTTTCTTCCTCCCTGCGCCCTCTTCCTCGCGCAAGCCGCACCTCCGCCATTTCCGCCCGCGTAGAGCTCCGTCAACCACCGCCTCCCACCGCCCTGCGTCTCCCGCGCGACGTGCGCACGACCGGCACCCTCCACCACCTCCATTCCCCACCTTCTCCCTCTCTCTTCGCGCCCGGTTCATCCGCGCACCTAACCGTCGCCACCATGCCGCAACCGCCGCCCCCACACACGATCTCCCTCCTCCGTGCCCCTCCTCCCCTATAAAAGCAAGCCTTGGGTGCGCCTTCCTCTCCTCGTCCCGACCCCATCACTCACACCTCCACCCTCGCTCTCTTTCGGCCGATTTTCGTAAATTCCTCATCGCCGGACGCAAGCTCTTCTTCCGCCACTTCCGGCGCCGACACCACCTCCTCGCCGTCGCTGCCTACACCATCAGCACCACCGCCTCCGCGCCGTCCCGGTGCGCGCCTCTTCTTCACCGGATTGCCTCCGTGACCCGATTAGCTCCGCCGCCGCTGCCCTCGCCGCCGGCTATCGCCGTGCCCTCAGGTGACCAAACCATGCGCAACATAAACCCCGCGCTCCTCTCTCTGTTGCACACCTCGCCGGAGCTCGTCGTGGCACAGAGCGCCGGCGAGCTCAACGCCGCGCCGCCGCCTATGCCGACGTGGCACTGCCACCTAATGGCCACCTCACGGCCACAACACCCTTCTTGCCTACGTGGCCGCCTCGTCATTGCTTGCTTGTCGTCCACGTGCGCACGTGCTCGCCACCTCCCCGACGTACACTGTTCCCATGCACCGAGTCCGCGGTGGACCGTTGACTGCCCGTACAGACTTGGTCTATTGACCCAATGGGTCCCACATGTCAGCGACCCATTAGCTTTTCTCGTTGAAAAATAATTCGGCCGAAATTGTTTTTCCAAGTGCTGACGTCAGCCTTGCGCAATAAAGCCTTTTTCCATTAGAAAAATAATTCCAAAAATTCAAAAACCTAATTCTATCATTTCATGTAATTTCAAACTTCCAAAGCCCATATCTTTTGCATCCGAACTGCGATTGAGCCCATTCAAAATTTTAAATTTGTCTAAATTCAAGATCTAGCTAACTAAACCAAAATTATTTAATTTGGAGTTCATTTGAATTGTTATTTGAATTTTAGTTTGAATTTGGCTTATTTTCGCGTATAGATTTCGACGACTTCGGAGAGTCAGAATTCGACGCCGTTTGAGAACAACTATTTGAGCAATGCAAGTTACATTCTTGATCATATTTGCACCTATTATTTAAAATTATTTAAATTTTGTTTCAAATTATTACTGCATGCTTATTTATATTCAGTAATTTTAAATTCCTGTTTTAAATTTATAGTTATGCCTAAACTCCTTTGTAGGGCCAAATTTGATAATTGAATCAAACATGTTGTCACCCTAGACAAAACCTGGTTAATACGATAGTATGAACTGGATCATTTTTGAGAAAAATTGTGCTTAGCCATGCTTATAGACCAAACTTGTTTGATTTGGGAGATTTCAGTCAAAGATCAATTGTTGTTCAAATTGTACCCTTGACATTGGTGCGTCATGGGAGTTTTATAAATGACTTTGGAAAATGAAATAAAATGATGGTTTGGACTTGGGCGAATTGGTTGTCTGGTGGGTGCAGGTTTATGCACGGGCTCAACTGGGTAGGTTGAGGCCCGTGGTTCTATTGGTTGTCGCCGTGTCGCTTAAGGGCCGGTCTTCGAGCCGCATCTTGCTAAGTCACATCGTACTACCACATGTCTTGTATGGGCAGGACCTGGCTGAATAATTTACAAAGTTCCATCATGGTCGTTCCTGTGATGCGGTGGGTAGTCTTTCATGACTTTTGTTAGTCCTACCTGGCGCAAGAGGGGGCCTAAACTCTGCGGACGGGTAATCCAAAGGGGGCGAAACCTTAGCGAGGGAGGACTATGGTGGAATGATGCATTGTAAAGGCCTCGTGATGATCACTTAGTCGCACACCTTCGGAAGTGTGTCAGACGGACATTAAAAGTTGATTATCTCTTATGGGTAAAGTTGTACAACCTCTGCAGAGTGTCAATCTATTCGAATAGTCGTGTCCACAGTCATGGACATGCTGGCAAAGCCACTCAAAGTTAGACTTTGGTTTTAATTTTAAAATATTTTTGTAAAACAGTTTTGACATGGATGGGTGTCCATGAGAAAAGTTATGGGTTGAAGCCCCGGGTTGGTGCCCGTGTTTATATTGGTGTTAGGTTGGTGCCTGCACTATCTTTATCAATTCAAAAAATCAATTTTTGATTCTATAAAACTTGAGCTTTTGAACTTATTATGGTATTTAATGTCAAATGTTGTTTTGCACAAATAACCCTATAAGCCTTTCTTTTGTTAAATCCATGTATGCATGTCATTCTGTTATTTGACAGGTGTAACTTGCGAGCACGGTAGTTGTGCTTATACTTGCTTTATGCAAACAAATTTCAGAGGAGAATGACTTCGCTTCAGGTTTGGATCATGACGACTAGACCGCTACCCCAGTCGATTGCCTATGGCAGATCAGTTCGACTCTACTACTTCTTCATCGTCTTCCGCTGTGTTTATTTATTGTTGCCCTGTAAGGCTATCTTGTAATCAACTATGTTGTTTATTAATAAATTTTAGCGTTTATGGTTGTGTTATCATATTTGTTTACTGTGTGAGCTAGCCACTGATCATGGGACTAGTTCAGTTATGCACAGAAGATCTGGGATGTTAATTCTGGGTCCTGACAAAGAGTAGGAAACGGGACGACGTTAGGAAGTTCCTTCTAGTGGGTAGGACCACGTGTAGAAAGGAGAAACTTCGACTAGGTGTGTTTCTTCCTTCGACCAGTTAAAACCGATCAAGTTTGCCAAAAGTGGTCGAACGAATCTCTAAAGTGTGCTCTTCTTAGAGTATTTTTTAAAATTATTAAATAAACTAAGGTGACATGAATTTGCGAAAAAAATTTGAACATGTTTTTGAGCCCAAAGAACTTTATATTGGTAGCAAAAGTTAGGAACAAAGCGATACTAGGAAGCTCCTTCCAGCGGGTAGGACTACATGTAGAGAGGAGAGACTTCGACTAGTTGTTGTGTCCTTTCTCCGACCAATATAAAAAGGAAATGAGCGTATGAAGAATGGTCGAAAATAAAAACAGAATTCAAAGAGAGACAATAAAGATAGAAAGAACCTGATACTTTATTGTCGTAGAAGTTTGTTACACATAGAATTTGCGTAACTGGTCAATGTTCCAAGAGTTTGAGAGAACGCAGCCATCCTCCATTGCAAGTTGTACCGATCCTGGACACGTAACTTCGACCACGGTGTAAGGACCTTCCCACTTGGGGGAAAGTTTGTTCCGATTAGATTGAGATTGGATAAGCCTCAATACCAAGTCACCTACAGCAAGGCTGCGAGGTTGGACCTTACGATTGTAGTATCTGCGCAGGACTTGTTGATAGACTGTTGAACGGATTAAGGTCTGGTTCCTTTTTTCCTCGAGCAGGTTAATGTCGTCTGCTCGAAGTTGTTCTTGAATGGAGTCGTTAAAATTTTTGACTCGTGCTGACCTGATCTTTAGTTCTGGCGGAAGCATGGCCTCTGCACCAAAGACTAGAAAGAAAAGTGTTTCTCCTGTAGCTCAGCTAGCTATCGTACGAATTACCCATAATACTGAAGGTAATTCTTGTACCCAAGCCCCCGAGCGCTTGACAAGCTGATCGAAGACTCGGGTCTTAATTCCCTTCATTATCTGGCCATTCGCTCTTTCGATCGCCTCGTTGCTTTGAGGGTGGGCAACAGAAGTGTAACACAGACGAGTTCCCAACTCGTCGCAAAATTCCTGAAATTTTGCGCTCGAAAATTGTTTGCCATTATCTGTGATGATTCGACTTGGTACTCCAAATCGAGTTATCACGCATCTCATCATGAACCTTTTCGTTGCTTCTGTTGTTATCCCAGTTACAGGTTCGGTTTCTATCAATTTTGTGAATGTTTCAATAGCCACAAAAAGGAGTTCGAATCCACCTAGAGCTCTGGGTAACGGCCCTAGGATATCGAGACCCCAGGTCGCGAAAGGCTAAGATAGAGGGTTTGTCTGTAATGCCTGAGCTGGTTGGTGTATTTGCCTGCCATGGAATTGACATTGAACACATTTTTTAACCAGCTCTCTGGCGTCGTAGAGGGCTGTTGACCAATAAAAACCTTGTCGAAGGCTTTACCGACCAGAGTTCTGTGAGAAGCATGAGTCCCACAGATGCCTCCGTGTATGTCGTGAAGGAGTTTTAATCCTTCGCTCTGCGGGATACATCGCATGAGCACCCCCTTGAGCTCCTCTTTTATAAAGGACACCTTCGACCAAAGTATATATTTTGGCCTTTCGGTATAGTCGATCTGTTTCGAGATCGTCGTCGGGTACGAAACCCTTCTGAAGATACTCGTAGATGGGGGTCATTCAGGTATCTTCGTACTCTAGAGAGGCTGTTTCGATAGGAGACGTCTCTAGTTCTTCAACTAGGGACGGCTTCTGAAGTTGCTCTAGAAAGACTCCCTTTGGTACTATGGATCGAGAAGAAGCTATACGAGCAAGTTGGTCTGCAAGGAAACTATCTTTTCGAGGGATGAATTGTACCTCAAAGCCCAAGAAATTCTTTTCTAACTTTCGAACTTCCGATAAGTACCGAGACATAGTTGGATTAGAGCACTGGTACTCTTTTCCGACTTGGTTTACGACTAGTTGAGAGTCTCCTCTCACGAGTAGTCGTCGAATCGAGAGTGCTTTCACGGCTCGTATGCCAACTAGCAAACCTTCGTATTCTGCCACGTTATTAGTGGCCTAAAAGTTTAGTTGTATGGCATACTTTAAGGTCTCTCCGGTAGGAGATTCCAGGACCACCCCAGCCCTCGAGCCACTTATCGTAAGTGACCCGTCAAAGTACATCGTCCACTGGTCGTGGGAATCGTACTGGGGATCCTGAACAGGTTCAGGATTTGTCCATTTGGCGACAAAGTCTGCCAAGATCTGGGATTTAATGGCCGTTCGGGACACGAAATGGATGTCGAACTCCCCAAGCTCAACTGACCATTTTGCCATGCGTCCAGCTGTTTCCCTATTTTGGAGGATCGCTCCCAAGGGAAACTCAGACGACACAGCTAGTTTGTGCGCTTGAAAATAATGCCGCAGTTTCCTCGAAGACATGAGAAGGGCATATAAAAGTTTTTGAACCTAAGGGTAACGCTCCTTAGGTCCGTGTAAAACTTCGCTAACGTAGTAAACTGGTCGTTGTGCGTTCTCACGTTCTACGAGCAGTACTGCGCTCACTTCCTCTGGCGTGGCAGCTAGATAAATTAAGAGTGTCTCTCCTGGTTTCGGGGAAAATAGGACAGGAGCACTCGTAAGATACCTCTTGACTTCCTCAAAGGCTATGTTAGCCTCTTTCGACCACTCGAAGCCCTCATGTTTCCTTAGAAATTTGAAGAAAGACAATCCTTTCTCTCCCAGACGTGCAATGAAACGACTTAATGCCGCCATGCATCCTGTGAGTTTTGGACTTCTTTTTTCGTGGTCGGGGGACGCATTTGAGTGATGCCTTTTATCTTTTCAGGATTTGCTTCGATTCCTCGTGCAGAGACCAAGAATCCAAGCAATTTTCCTGAAGAGACCCCGAACACACACTTCTCGGGATTAAGTTTCAAGTGGTATTTTCTGAGGTTGTCGAATGTTTCCTGCAAGTCTGTTATGTGATTGAGCCATTTGCTGCTTTTTACGACTGGATCATCAACGTAGACTTCCAGATTCCGGCCTAGTTGGGGAGCAAAAGTCATTTGCATCAAACGCTGAAAAGAAGCCCCGGCATTTTTTAAACCGAATGACATTTTGACATAGCAAAATATTCCAAACAGTGTAATGAATGCGGTCTTCTCTTCATCTTCTCGACACATATTGATCTGGTGGTAACTAGAGTATGCATCTAGAAAACTCAACATTTCACATCCTGCAGTAGAGTCAACCAACTGATCGATGCGTGGTAAAGAGAAATCATCTTTTGGACAAGCTTTATTAAGATCAGTAAAGTCTACGCACATACACCATTTACCATTAGACTTTCTAACCATTACAAGGTTGGCCAACCACTCTCGGTGGCTGACTTATCTTATGAAGCCTGCTTTTAGCAACTTGTCCAATTCTGACCTGATTGCATCTCGTCGATGAGGGGCAAATCTTTGTAACTTCTGTTTTACAGGTAGTTTATCAGGCCGTAAGGCTAGCCTGTGCTCAATCACTTCCCCGAGGACTCCGGGCACGTCGGATGCTTACCACGTGAAGACATCTGCATTTGCTCGGAGGAAAGTGATGAGGGCGTCTTCCTATTTGGGGTCGGAAGAATCCCCAATGCGAACAGTCTTCAAGGGCTCCTCCGCGTCCAGAGGAACCTCTTTGACCTAGTCGTTCGGCTTTGGTGCAGGTTTAGGCTTCGACTTGCTAGTCGAAGGCTGACTTTTGTCTCGAGTTGGTAGTTGTCCGACCATCTCGAGGGAATGATGGTCGCAGGAGTGCGTCATCTTGTTGTCACAATATATTGTGATTATTCCTTTGGGACCTAGCATCTTAAGACATTGATACCCATAATGAGTAGCTATTAAGAATTTTGCCAAAGTAGGTCGTCCGAGTATGGCATTATAGGCCGTATCGAAATCGACCACGTCAAAGGAGATCTTCTATGTCCTGAAATTTCTTGGTGAGCCAAACGTTAAAGGAAGAGAAACTTGGCCAATGGGTTTGGCCGAAGACCCCAGTACGATTCTATGGAAAGAATATTGTACCTACCTTACCTTTGTCCTGGGCACCTGCATCTCATCCAGGGTACTCGTAAACAGTATGTTCAACGAGCTTCCACCATCAACTAAAACTCGATTTACTCGACAATTGTTAATAGTGGGGAACCGACCCGGTCTAGTCGAAGGGATCAGGCAATCACCTTTCTCGAAAGTAATGGTGACTTCCGACCACTTCGGTAATTTATTGACGAGAGGTGAGTCGATTGTGTTTACCTCGCGCTCGACAGCTTTTAGCTGTCTCCGTGACTCGTATGCCGATGATCCTCCATAGATGTGATCGATGGTGTGTTGTGGATCCTGGAATGGCATCTCCTCCTCGTCGACCGACTCCTTCTGTCCACTTGTTTGGCCTACCTATTTAAGAGTAGGAAGTGGCGCCTTCCCAGAGTAATAGTCTTCGAGTTTTCGTAGAAAAACTCGACAGTTACGAAGGTCATGCCCTTCTTTTTTGTGAAAAGGACACCACCTAGGTTTGTTGTTGCTCCGATCTTGGTGCTTACCTTTGCCTCGATCAGGATTCTGCTTGGGGTTGCGCGACTCTTTGTCGCTTACGGCCAGGACCTCCTTAGAACCGGCAGCAGGAGATTTTGTCTCTTTGCCTTGTTCTTGGATTTCTTAGCCTTTTTATCCTTTTTCTTACCACTTTCGCCTACCTCCTGAGGGATATTATCTCCACGATCGATAGTGTTGTTCCACTCGACTGCTTCAGCAGCAGTCACGTATCTATCGGTCATCTCGAAGAGTTCGGCGACGGTGACGGGAGGATGTAAAGCGATGTCCTCTGTTATTCTTCTGCTGCGGACTCCCTGCTTGAAAGCCCTGATCATAGATGAGTCAGAAACTTCCGGAATAGAATTTTGAACCTGACTGAAGCGTCTGATGAATTAGCGTAGGGTTTCATGATCGTTCTGTCTTATCCGGTGCAGGTCGTCCTCCTTTCCAGGGCGGTTGTAGGTGCCCTGGAAGTTCGCCAGCAAAAGGTCGCAGAGGTGCTGCCATGAGTAGATCGATTCGAATGGCTGGTTTAAAAGCCATGATCGAGTCGATCCTTCGAGTACAGTCGGAAGATAATTTGCCATTACATGCTCTCCTTCTCCTGCTGCTCGGATAGCTGTAGTGTAAATCTGGAGGAATTCGATGGGATTTTGGGTTTCATCGAATTTCTCTATGTTCGCTAGTCAAAAACGAGGTGGCTAGCGAACCGCTCGAAGGTCGAGTGAAAACGTCCGACATCTCGAGATAACTTCTTGCCTCCTTCTTTGCAAAAAAGAAGGGTTAACGTCACCGGGTGATCTTACTCGACGATACCCAGTCACGGGTGGGCTGGACCTATGATAAGCCTCAGCTTTAGGAGGGAAATACTCCTCGCATTCCGCTTGTCGTCATACATTCCGTCCTTGAAGCGATGAAATATCACCTCTCCTGGGGGCTTGTTGGTCTCCAGATGTCCAACGAGCCTTCCTCAGGTCGGGAGAACGACGTGAGCGAGGGTCATGTCGTCTCCCATGTAACGAGTTATCCGAACGACTGGCAAAAGATGGAGTCATACTGATACGACTTTCTGGTTGCAGTTGACAAGGGCGCTCGAGTTTTGCCATCGTGTTGCGAAGCCTTTGTGCGATCTCTTCTGCAAAGAGATCGTACCCCGGTGCTCGAGCGAACTCTTGGTTCGGATTTTTCAGCAAGTCATTGATGTGCTGGAGCTCTTGAGCTTCCTCCGACTGGAAGTAAGCGCGCTCGGGAAGATTTTTCTGAGCTGCTATTTTTCTTCGTCGGGTTGTCTCAGAATAGCCTACATCAGACCCCTGAGTTGGTTTTAATGGAGTGCGAGAATGTTGAGGATGTCCCGCACGTTCATTAAAGTGTTCGTCTCGTTCGCCAGCGGTGGTGTCCCTACCATCGCCACGAGGGGATGTAGAGTGTGCCCGTCGGAGAGCATCATCAATCATGCCTCTAGGAGAATGATTCTTATTAGGGGGAATGACGAAGACCTCCCGTGGACGACCTCCACTTGCGCTCGAGGCCTCCTCGCTTGAGGAGTAGTCGAGTGACACCATCTGGCGACTTGGAGTAAACCCCTCCAGGTAGGGGAACTCCGGTTATAACCGTCTCCGTCTGTAGGTGTGTCCTGCGACGGGATGGTTGGACTTGGAGGAATAGCGTGCTCGATCCTCTTCTCTGCGGAATTATCCGGAGAAAGAGGACCATCAGGTGTCGATGGAGCTCTAGAATGATGGCTTCTAGAACTTGTCTCGCCAAGTCGTACTGGCTTAGGGGGACTCGAACACTTGGAGGAATGACTCTTGTCATGTTGCGAATCTGTCCTGGAGCAGCCCCGTTTGTGGTCGTTTTGACCCTTGCCCCCTGAGGAAGCTGGTTCCTTAGCTGGGCGTACTACTGTGGGGGATGAGAATCCCTCCTGAACTCCGGCGGTGATGCAGTCTCCGAGATATGATAGAAGATCTCTAGAGGCGGCAATACCGTCAGATGATTCGATACTCGGCTCGTAATCGAAGCCGGCATCCATGTCGATGTCTGCGTAATCGGCCAAGTCGAACCAATTCTCCTCGTTCCATTCTCCTGCCATGGTAGCATCAAAGAGAAAAGAAAGAACTGTTGACAAGGAATTACCAGAAGATCCCCACGGTTGGCGCCAACTGTCGGTGTTTTAGAACCGATCTTACGTAAAGATTGTTTGATTCAGGGGGTCTCCACAATTGATCACACAGACAAGAGAGACACAGGGATTTTTATGCAGGTTCGGGCCTTCTCTAGTGAGAATAACAACCCTACTACTGTGTGTATTGTATTGGGTATTCTGATTACAATCGGTGGAAAGACTTGCGCTAAGACTGCTATTGATTGTTTCTCCAAAAAGCCTCCCCCCATTACCTCCAAAAGACACATATTTATACTATGTTGCAGTGTCGGTTGTCGTTAAAAGTTGATAGGCGCTCATTATTACGTAATAATGAGAGTAATTACCGGAGTAGTAACCTCCCCACGTCGCCTAACGGTTATCAATCAGAGATAATGGAAAGTTATCTGTAGTTATTCCAGATATAACTACGTATCTTGACTGCTCAGATCTCACAGTTAATAGGGCCTACTGGCGAGTGGACCAGTTATCTGTGAAGAAGTCGTAGCAGGGTTGGTCGTAGCAGGGCTTACGATCAGGGGGTAGTCGTGGAAAAGCTTACGACTGGACATTGGTCGTAGAAAGTCTTATGACCGAAGGTAATCGTAGGAGAACTTACGATTATGTGGTAGTCGTAGAAATACTTACGACTATGGGGGTGGTCGTAGAAGAACTTACGACCACCTAGCTTACTCCTCCCTTACAACATTTAAGGGGTATACCATGTGACGTCATATTACATGATTAAGGAATAATAAAATAAGGATTATCAGATCCTCGTTACTAACTCATCTCTTTTTTTTTAAAAAAAATAATTTACCAAAATTTATGTGGTAAGTTTTAATTCTGAAAAGACTACTTGTCACTCGATAAGAAGATAAACCCCTAGCGGTCACCATAGACTTCAATCCAGGAGACAGGTAGGAGACGCAATGACCTGCAGCCCAAGGCGTGCCTCAGGCCATATGCCGTTGCCCTCAACACCAACCTCCAGTGCAACTAGAGTATGCGCATGAACTGAAGCAAGCATCATCTGGCTTGATTCTAGTTCTGACACGAATCTTTGCAATGCGTCTCTGGATGACAGGGTTGTTGACGAGGTTCCAGGCAATGCGGGACACGACAAGGGATGGGTAGATCGTGTCTGTCAGGATCACACAACAGCTCTTTTGATTCGGTGCTTGGTTCGTCTCTGGCGCTGGGTTCTTGCCGCATTGTAGTAGAATGTGTTAATGCCTAGTTAATGTGTTAATGCCTAGTTTGCTGTGATTTTAGTGCTGACAGGGATGGTATTGAATGGAATACAGGTATACTAGAGTAGGACTCTTTGTTATGATTACATTTGTCTTAAGACTTTAGAAATGAAAATAAGGAAAGGCGCTAATGGAGCAGGTTTTCGGTTGTTTGTATCGAACAATGTTTTAAGGAGGAAGTCATATCTTGAAGTATAGTGGTGCGACCACCTTAACCCCCTAACCTAAAAAACAGGCTATTTAAGCCCGTAACGTTGCAAAACCAGGTTACTTGACCCCCCGAGGTGGTTTTGAAGGCAGTTTTGCCACCATGGCTACTGACGTGGTTGCTGACTTAGTATTTCTTGTGGCAGAGGCACTCGATGGTGTCATGAGTCGTGTGTGTGTGAGAGAGAGAGAGAGAGTGGTTAATTTTGTCCAAATCTTCCTCTTTTGCTGCTTCGCTCGTCATCGTCATCGCTAACTGTTTCTTTCCTCACTCCAGCGAAAATCAACTCGTATTCCAAAAAACCGGCGCCGTCGATCACGTCGTGCCCGCGT
This sequence comes from Ampelocalamus luodianensis, assembly GCA_036346255.1. NCBI lineage: Eukaryota > Viridiplantae > Streptophyta > Magnoliopsida > Poales > Poaceae > Ampelocalamus > Ampelocalamus luodianensis. The sequence continues at coordinate 10,157,400 of CM070618.1, forward strand.
TTGCTTTGTTCCCTGCCTGAGCTTATAAATAGGAGCATCAAGACCACATTCCACTCCTTCACTCACTTGCAAATCCCACCACCTCTCGTGTTCTATCGCCATCGCGCGAGGTCGTCTTCCCCGAAGCTGGCCGCCGCTCCGCCACCGACTCCACCATCTCTAGTTAAGCTCTAGCGAAATCACTCGTGTCACTTCGTGTTATAGCATCACATCAACTTTTCCCCTCATTCAAATTCATTTTCCTCGCAGTTCATCACCGGAATTTCGTCGTCTATCGTGTCACAATTCAACCCACCGCCGTCGTCGATCTCATCGCCCTCAGTAAGCTTCTCCGCAATTCCTCGCACTTGCAGCATTACCATCATCTATTTATCTTTTCCTCACTACAATTTGGCTGATGCACATTTGTGGTGCGTCACCACCGCCGCCACCTTCTTCCACGGCATCCCCCACCGTCGCCCTGCCATGTCCAACCATCTCCGGCCACGCCACCCGCACTGGAGGACTCCCCGTGCCGTTGTGTTGCCCGTGCGCATCACCAAACCCTACGTCTGGCCGCCACCCTGTTGTTGTCAGCACCACCACCATGTCTCTCCGCCTGTGACACCGCTGCCCATCCCTTCCCCAGAGTCTCGTCGACTCATTTTGCCTGTCGCCTATGCCTCCTGAGCTACCGGCTGCTGTCGCCGTCGATCGCCAGAGCCACCGTGCCCGCTCCTCTGCTTTCGATCTCTCTCTCACGACGCACAACACCATCGAGCGCCTTTGCCACAAGAAACACTGAGTTAGCAGCCACATCAATCGCCACGGTGACAAAACCGCCTCCAAAACCACCTGGGGGGTGTTAAGTAAGCTGGTTTTGCAATGTCATATGGTTAAATAGCCAGGTTTTTTAGTCAGAGGGTTAAATGGCCGCACCAGGTCATATGAACTTCTTACATGTTTTAATGTAGTATTGTGATATTGTCTGTTGTGTGCTTTGTCGAAAAGTTGCATAATTTGTTTTGCGTAATTAACATCATGCGGATTTTCTGAGCTTAATATTGCGTGTACTTCACCGACTCTGCTTGTTTGAATGATTATCTGCTGCTGCACTGTCTGCAAAATAGACAGGACACTGCTGCATAATGGATAGTTTGAGATCCAGGTTGTATAGATTCTTCGAGTTGCAACCGAAGTGTTGCAAACAATAGAATTCTTGTCTCCAGACATGGGCTGTTTGCCAGCCTCTTACTAACACTGGCATTGCTGAACTTTTAGATGCTGGTTCTTTCTAGTTTTGCCGTACACTATTAGATCAAGACACAAATTGGACAAAATCTGAAAATATCTTCTGTATGTAGTATCCTGTTCACTTGTTGTTTATTTACACAAATGTAGCAAGAGGAGACATGTAGCAGCCCAAAGGTATGGATCTGTCTTGTGATATCTATTTTTATTCTGTATATATGCATTTGGGCTTGCAATTCTTTGTATGTATAATAGAGTATGGACATTCTATAAGCGCTTGCACCTACAATCATAATCCTAGGGTTCAAGATGTTTTGAGATTCGTGTGGGGAAGTAAGGTGGCAAAGCTACAGTGTACATCTCTCATCTCACCGGGTCTTCGGCCATGGAGCTTGGCTCAACGACGGCGGGCGGCTCTCAAATACGGGAAATTATAATATTGTACATAGTATGTACAAATACCATTTTTGTACCAAATAGACTTGTATTTCCTACTCTCTCAAATACGGGAATTATTTTTTGAACCGTATATGCACATGCCCCCAAACCGCACGAATCTCGGAGCACGATGAATGACCACGATAATGTATGTATGTGCAAGTGCTTGTAGACTTGCATTTCTCATGTACAATAGCATGATTTCGATGCACAAATTGGATTATCTGTAGATGTCAGCGCTGGCCCAAATGCAAGTGAAGGAAGTCTCTTGTTAACATGTACACAATGAGGTTTAGTCGTTCCTTCTTTGTACTGATTTCTGGTTGAATTGGATGAGTGACATTATACTTGAACAAGCTACCAATCCTCGGGGTCTCTGTTGTATACCTTGAGATTGATCTCTCCTTGTTGGCAAATGGCCAAATGCAGTTTCCACAAAACCTAGATTCCTCTACTGCTGTTAGATTTCTTCTTTGCAAGTTTACTGGGTAGCTGACTTACCGTAAATTTAACCAGTACAATTGCACAATCACGTGGCATCCAAAATGTTGAAGTATAAGTGAAATTTGTCCGTCTTTCCTCGTCAACGTAAGCTTTTGAGTGAATTAGTTGGTGACTGCAACTCAATATGGTATCAGAGCCAACAGGCTTTGAGTTCAAGATCCGGTTGGCGCGGCGTAATTAAAAAATAATAATTATAGCATACTTCTATTCCACGTTTTAGGCCTGAGGGAGTCTACACATGAGGGAAATGTTGAGGTATAAGTGGGTTGCTCGTCTTTCCTCATCAACTTAAACTTTTGAGTGAACTGATTGGTGTATGCCTCAACCTGAAAGTACAGTGCAGCGAGTGGTTAGAATCACCAGCAATTTTTTAAGAAGTGGATCACTAGAATCCCTTACCATTTGTGCACAATGGAGCTTTAAGTTGGTTCTGTTCAGCTTTAAGTTCTGAACTCGCAGTTGCAGGTAACTGTCACTCTCGGAGCTTAGCAATTCTGAAGGGTGCAAACTGCAAACTTCTCGCACCAACTTGAGATTTCCCCTTGCCAAGGCTGCATGTATTGAGCCACCTGAAATGCTACCTCGATCCATTTCGGCAAAGTTAAATGCCCGGTTATTAATCACACGTGGTTTAATTTACTGAACTGATACATGCAAAACGCAGCAGGACGCTGAGTTAGGCAAATCAGCAAAAGCACCTGCCGACTGCCGTTGTATGCATACACGTGGAGCTTAGCAGGCTTAAGCTGAGTAGTTGTGATCAACTTGCTCTGCAATTAGGGAGTCCAATTAACCCAAGGCTGCTGCTTTGGACTACATGGAGTACGTGGAGTCGTGCAAAATGCAATGGATGGCCTACTCCAAGTACTAGCACAAATATTATTCCGGCCATGCATAAATAATGCATTCGTTCCCTTTGCAGCTCATGCGGTTACCTTTTCTGCCCCCTTTCCCGTAGGAATGTAGTCATCCATGATCCATGCGTACGTGTTAGCTAGTGCTCAGATAATTCCATGCGACCTTAATAAAGTACTACCTCCAATTCTAAATATAAGTCGTTTTAGAATCTGTATCGGTCAAAAAAATTAGCTTTGACAATTAATATATAAAGAACTATCAAGATTGACAATATGAAATTGATATTGCTAGATCTATTATGAAATATACTTTCATAATGTATATTTATTTTTATTTGAAGGCATCACCTTGAAGACTATGACAATATTCAAAATGACTTATATTTGAAATAAGAGGGAGTGCTACAGTACAAATGTTAACTAAATTAGTTTGTAATGCACAACTCGCCGACTTGTTTTTGTTTTGATTATTTTTTTCATTGTGCGGTAGCATTAATTTGTGAATGCCGTGGACAAGTGCTAACTGTCAAAACCCATTTTGACCTCAAACTCCTGCATTGTAAGCACTCCATTGGGCAGTACTCCTCACATATTATAAGCCTTGCCTTTGTGCCCTGCGGCCTTATATAAACACCATGGTTGTCACCACCGGGGGCATTAGCCATTTAGCCCTCTCCCTCTCTTTCCCCTAGCTCTCACTCATACCCAAACCTCACAAACTAGCACAAGCCAAACACAAGCACAGAACTGAAAGAAATGGGCAACATGCTGCCATGCTTTGTCCAAGGCACAACTCTCCCGGCCGCCATGAGCCCCAAGCAGAGGCTCCGCTCTCTGAAGCTGCTCATGAACGCCCCGACAAAGATGAAGAAGAGGCTCTGCAACAAGGCCAAGATAGCTAGCAAATCGTCGCCATCAGAAGCAGCAGCAGCAGGAGGAGGAGAAAAACAAGAGGTACAAGTGACGAGCAAGGCCAGCTCCAAGCATGTGTCCCCGAGAAGAGCAGCTCATGGTGGCCGGGGTGGTGTCCACAGGAAGGGCGTCGTCAGGGTCAAGGTGGTCCTGACCAAGGAGGCGGCGGCGCGGTTGCTGTCGCTGACGGTCGGGGGCCAGAATACCGCGGCGCAGATCGTGGCCGAGATCAAGAGGATGGAGGCCCGCCGCGCCGCCAATGCCGTCGCGGCGCCGGCATGGCGCCCGGCGCTGGAGAGCATCCCCGAGGAGTCGTCCTAGGATGGATACATAGGTAGTACGTACGTACTGCTACATGCACTGTGTACGTACGCCTTCGGGCATGCCACGTACCTAGGATCGTGAAAGATATGAACAGAGACATAGAGAACGGAGGAGAGAGGTTTGGGTTGAGAGGCGAGGCGACGACGACGTACGCTCCCCCTCCCATGCACGCACGCGGCGTTGGTTCATCGTTCCCGCCGTGCCGGCGTATGTATAGCTTCCCTTTTTGAAGCTTCTCTTCTGTTCTCTTCTCCCTGTTGTTTATCTTGATCACTTGTAACCACCGAGTGAAATGAATGAAATGGAATTTCGCTTTCTTCACCATTCTTCGTCTGTGCTAAATGTAGTAGTCCTTCCAGCAATTAAGACCCTGTTTGAAATACGGGAATTTTTTGAACTGTTTTATGTGGAATTCTTTTGTTCCAAACGGAGCCTAATGGTGTCTCCCTATAAGCACTCATAAAATTTCAGCATTAATTTGTTGGTTGCGATATGAATAATAATGCAGTGAGTTTATCTTGGAACATAACTCGTGCAACGGATTGATGATAGATTGATGATACTTGATAGGCCGGCGCCCATGTGCAGTTGTTCTCTTGTTAGACAAGGAGGGGGGCTAGTGGGTCAGGAGAAATATTTATATAAATCCTTAGCTTGCAATTTGCAATAAACAAATGAGCTTGCGGTAGTGTTGTGGTTGAGGGACGGTGGACGGCGGTCTCCTCGCGAAAATGTTGTTTATTGCGAAATATTTTTCACGTTTTCTCGCAAATTGCTAACCGAGTGAACATTTCAGTACTTTTAGATGAAAAACTCGCGAAAATGTTGTTTATTGCGAGATATTTTTCACGTTTTCTCGCAAATTGCTAACCGAGTGAACATTTCAGTACTTTTAGATGAAAAATTCGAGCACACAATGTATCCATTAGTACTTTTATGTTGGACGACAATGACCCTCTTTGTTTAGGCTTTTTGTCTAGCTTAAAAGCAAAAAAACAAAGCCTAAACAAAATGGTGGCTTTTTATCGGACTTATAAAAAGCTTAAGTCAATTTAAGTCTAAAAACCATAAGCCATGGGAGATGTGTTTTTTTGCTTTTGTGGAATATTCACTGTTTGCCACTAAAGTTCACTGAAATTACCCACAAAATGCCATTGCTTATAAATACACAAATCGTTCCGTTTTTTTCATGTTCCACCTCCTCTTCACCGATTCCCAAATCCTTCGGTTCCTCCACGCCGCCGCCTCTAATCCCATGGTACACTACTATTGTATTATGCAATGGGGTTTATTTTTCAAGATTATGCTTCATTTCCAATCGGTTTTCAAATACTGAATACATGCATGCACGAACGAGCGATATCTTGCTATGAATAGGTTGTCTGTTATACTTTTGTCTTCTTAGATATACATCTCCGATGGCGAGATTTGTAATTTATTTGGATAGACTATGGTACACACACGTATGCTTGTACAAGCGAAATCTATTTTGTTTCATATGTACACTTGTATGTATCATCATATTTTCAAATCTCATGTAAAAATAAGTTTAAATATATGCTTAAAAAGATTCTTTAAACCTTTAAGGACATTTCAGACCTTTCATCCTTCACATACAACTCAATAAACCAACATCCTATAAAGAGCCTGATTACCAAACAACAAAACTTGGCTTAAAAGGTTAGAGGCTTATAAGATGATTAAACCAAAAAAACTGGCTTTAAGCTATAAGCTAAAAAACTTAAGCCTAAACAAAGAGGGCCAATGTACCAAAACACACCATAGTTTACGGAAATCTCTACCAAAAAAAGAAGAAGAGCAAACACTAGCATTTCCTAAACAAAGAGACGAGCAACCGATACTCGCCAGGTGTGGCACTAATTTTTTCTTCTCCTCAACAAAACCTTTAGCTCGAGTTGAGTTGACCCCCGAGTAAACCGTAAACAACAACAAGGGTGGTGTGCAACGCATGAACAGAAGAGGACACCCGGGAAAACCGACGGTGGTTGAGTGAGAGGCGCGGCCACATGCTGTGCTAGCTAGCCGCTGTGGTTTCGGGGCTGCTTGCTTAGATTAGATTAAAGCCACAGCGATTCGGCGACCCATGTGCCGGGTTTCGTGGCTGGTTGCGTCTCCATCTCGGCTCCTCCTATCTATCTATCTATGCATGCATGCATAGCTGTTTTTGTCTCTGATCTCGCGTAATCTTGGGGACACTTGTGTCGTTCTTCGGAGACGACGACCCCGTACCTGCATATTGCAGCAGCAGCAGCTTGCACAGAACAGAATCATGAGATGGGACGAGATCGTGTTAGGAGATCGAATTTGGCAGCGTTCAGTTTGGATTCCATATATGTTTGTACGTGCTCCCGCTGTTCTGTTGCGGCGTACAGTGGTTGCACCGCACGCGATCGATCGAGATTTACACGCCGCCGGTGGGGCGCAGGCAGCTTGGGCCCGGCCGGGTGCCCTGATTTGTTTTGGGTGTTTGGTCTGATCTTGAGCTCCTAACCCGAATCGGCCTTGGGATAAGGATTCTGCGTTAGCACATGGCCCGGTTCTTAAGAGGGTGGCGGGTAGGGTGGTTGCACCAACACGTGTCTTGTTCTGCAGCTTCGGTTGTGCAATGTGCAATGCAGTGTGCTTGCCTTTCGTAGTAAGTACTGGGGATGAACGGGTGTTGTAGCTCGTAAACACATGCTATTTTCAGAGAGACTGAGAGAGTACGTAGGATGCACACCACACGATACACACTACTCATGCCACATACGAGCATGTCTATTGTAAACACATGTCAGGAATCTTGCCAATGCACAAGGGCTTTATGGAGCATGAACACACATTTTCTCAGGAAAAGCACGTAAGCATGTCTATTTTTGTTTTGCGAAGGGCAGCTTGCAAACACATGTTCTACTATCGACTATCGAGCGGTAATTGTAATTTTTATGAGATGACTGCAGCAAGGATGGTCGACTGGAGCCTGGAGCGACCGAGTGATTAGCTGGGCCAGCATGCCTCAAAACCAGCGTGCCTCTTTTGCAGTGACGGATCTAGAAATTAGGTGATGGGTGCACACTTCACTCACAATTCTATAGTTTATATAATGATTTTATAACATCATAAATTCAATACATATGTTTCAAATTTGTCAAAAGCATAATACAAATAGTTCAAATAAGGTCTTACATGAATAGAAAATTACAAAATATGCAACTATGCAAAGCAAAATGCAGCATCCTTTTCGACACTATATTCGATCCAATGGCACTTATCAAACAAATTAAGATTGAAGTGACGTCTTTTACCTCATATTTTCCTGATAGGAAAATCATGTGTATAAGGTTGGCATGGCCCTTTCATAATATATCCTTTTCGAACTGCATCTTGATCATTGACATCATAGCTCATGATAGGTGTCCTTTTCCCTAGATCACGTGGAAGAAGCTCAACATCATAAATATTTTCCTCACTGCTTGGAAGTGTATTTGAAGCTTCTACGCTTCTCGGCGATGAAGAAGATGAAATATTCTTTGCCTTCACTTCTCGATCCCAAAAAAGAAAGGATGTCTCTATACCTCTTCATGTCTCTATAATCTACATTGACATATCATATCAAAATTTTCAATTTTCCGTTCACAATTAAACTCACATTCACTGATTCACATAACAATATAACATGATAACAATATGTCAATATAACTAATTGACTGTTGAGTGTTGACTGAATAACAATATAACAATTCATCTTCATGTGAATCATGTCTCTACAATCTACCTTCTTGCTATTGAGTCTTGAGTGTTGACTGAATGAGAATGACTATTCACTACTACAAAAAAACGTCATCACAGACGGTTCGGAACCGTCATCACAGACGGTTTTCCGAACCGTCTGAAAAAGTTCGTCTGTGATAATAGACATTATCACGAGCGGTTCAAAAACGTCGTGATACGAATATCACGCATACTTCGAAAGTAGAACCGTCGCGATAGTAGTTATCACGCAGCGGTTCTACTCCAACCGCCTGATAGTATATTTTCCGAGACGGTTACGAACAAGAACCGTCGTGATATTACTATCACGCACGGTTCTTGTTCGTAACAAATCTGCGATAGTTTTTCAACTGCAAAAAATACTAAATGTATTCCCTTGGCTGTCCGCCTCTCGCCGGGGGAGAGCCGATGAGGAGACGCAGCCGGCCTTGGGGAGGGCGGCGGCGGGAGGAGGAGTACTCCCAAGGTGGCTTCTCTGCTACTCCCGCGCACGCATGGTACTATGTATTAACACTAAGATTCCAACAACTCATGGCACTATGTATTAACACTAGTTAATGAGTTCTGAAAGCTACGATTTTGTTCCTAATTTCGATCCTACTAGTATTGCGAATCACAAACCAAACAGAAGCAAGAAGTCATTACATTGCTCCTTTCCGGGCTGGTACACACGCCACGGCGCGATCGGCTGCATGATGCGCCGTTGGAATCCGGCACCGTGCCTTCCTTGCATCCTCCCTTCCATCCACGCACAAACTCCCCAAAGCCCTGTTCACCCAAGCACCCGCATTGCACTCACCAACACCCAAACTTTTGCAGTGAAACTAACGACAAGTCACCGTGACCTCAAAGATTCGAAATCGAACCAAATGGGCAACTTCACCACTGCAAGAATAAGACGCAGCGCTTCTCACGGATCCCAAGACGAGAGAGAGGAGACTGGATCAAGCGAGCCGCGAGGGCGGTGAGGCCGTGCACTGGGAGTAGGGTTTGCGACGGAGGGCTCCTCGGGAAGCAAGGAGGTGAGGCACGAGGTGGTGAGAGGATGTCACCTTGGGAGTACTCCTCGGGAAGCAAGTGCCTCGGTGAATCCTTATTAATATATAAAGAGTACTCGCTACTCCGCTTTGCGCATTTAAAATTTTGAACTCCGCATTGTGAATCACATATCATAGACGGCTCGTATTACCAACCGTGCGTGATGAGGTACTATCACGAGCGGTTCGTGATCTGAACCGTTTGTGATAGTATCTGACGGTTCTATTAAAGAACCGTCTCGATAGTATCACGAGCGATTCTATTAAAAACCGTCGTGATACGGCGATTATCACGCACGGTTTTTAATAGAACCGTCTATGATACTATCGAGACGGTTCTTTAATAGAACCGTCTATGATATCTGCGATTATCCTGAGCGGTTTTTAATAGAACCGTCGTGATACTATCGAGACGGTTCTTTAATAGAACCGTCTATGATACTGAGTATCACAAACGGTTTGTATTACAAACTGTCTGTGATAGGCCCGACAGACCCAACACAGACGGTTCCATTTTAACCGTCTGTGATGAGGTGTCTACTATTGCATGTTTTGTAGTAGTGATTGTTCACTACTCACTTGTTCTCTGCTTGACTGCTTCAGCAATATAAATGAAAATCTAAATCCAAATATCCAATCCAACTATCCTGTCTATCCAACTATCCAAGTCATTAGTCAAGCAATAAAGCAAAGCAAATCAAATAAAATCCAACTCCAACTCCAAGCCGGCAAGCCCCAAGGCCAAGGGTGCATCCGCCGGTTGCCTGCTCTGCTGCTCAACCAGCTCCGGTGCTCCCGCACCGCCCTCCCACGTCGCGCGTCGTCGGACGCCCTCTCGGCCTCCCGCACCGCACCTGGCTCCCGCATGGCCGCACCGCCCTCCCAGCCTCCCACGCCGCGCGCCGCCCTCCTGCGTCGCGTCGCGTCGGCCCGTCGCAACGTCGAGGCGCACTCGCGGAGTCACAGTTGCTTGGGGAGTAGCCGAGCAGGAGGCAGGAGCAGGGGAGCTGGGGGAGGAGAGATTAGGGTTGGGGATTGAGCTGCTGAGGAGACAGGAGATGCCGAGAGGGTCGCCGACTCGCCTCATCGCCTGGGGAGTGGCCGAGCAGCCTACGGGGCTTGGGCTTGGGCTTGGACTGGGCTGAGAACTGATCCCTGGCCAATTTTCAAAATTTTGGGGGTGCCGGTGCATACCCGACACCCACCTAGGTCCGCCCCTGACAATATGTCAATATAACTAATTGACTGTTGAGTGTTGACTGAATAACAATATAACAATTCATCTTCATGTGAATCATGTCTCTACAATCTACCTTCTTGCTGTTGAGTCTTGAGTGTTGACTGAATGAGAATGACTATTGTTCACTACTCACTTGTTCTCTACTTGACTACTTCAGCAATATAAATGAAAATCCAAATCCAAATATCCAATCCAACTATCCAAGTCATTAGTCAAGCAATAAAGCAAATCAAATCAAATACAACTCCAACTCCAAGCCGGCAAGCCCCAAGGCCAAGGGTGCATCCGCCGGTTGCCTGCTCTGCTGCTCAACCAGCTCCGGTGCTCCCGCGCCGCCCTCCTGGCCTCCCGCGCCGCACCTGGCTCCCGCATGGCCGCACCGCCCTCCCATGCCGCGCGCCGCCCTCCTTCGTTGCATCGGCCCGTTGCGACGTCGAGGCGCACTCGCGGAGTCACGGTTGCCTGGGGAGCAGCCGAGCAGGAGGCAGGAGCAAGGGAGCTGGGAGGAGAGATTAGGGTTGGAGATTGAACTGCTGAGGAGACAGGAGAGGCCGAGAGGGTCGTCTACTCGCCTCATTGCCTGGGGAGTGGCCGAGCAGCCTACTGGGCTTGGGCTTGGACTGGGCAGAGAACTCATCCCTAACCAGGTTCCAAAATTTTGGGGGTGCCGGTGCATACCCGGCACCCCACCTGGATCCGTCCCTGCTCTGCTCTTTTGTTCCCGTTGGCTACTTCAGCCCACAGAAGACCCTGGTATGCGGTACGTGGACACACGTGTCGTGGTTTGTATTCCAGTTTGTATTCCACCGGCCTTCATGCATGCATTCTTCTCCCCTGCCCAACGCGGGCTCCAACCACCACCCAAAAGTCATCAAATCGGCCATGCCCATGCTCTACCTAGCTTCCCCCGACCCCGTTCCTCTCCCGCGCGCGCACTGACGACGTGATACAAGAACTGTGTGTGCGTGGTACGCGGTACTCCCTCTCGAGATAAAATCGTTGCGTTATGATACGGCATCAAGTTCATTAACGTACGTAAAGCTAGCCCAGCTCCAAGCTTCGATTCGTGCTACTTAGTTGCTACATGCGTGTTTATGTAAAAATGTAAATTCAAAGGTTCCCGGCTCCAAGCTTCAATACATATTGGCGGTAAAACCATGGAGAATTGGACGGCACAAATTCTAGGATATCTCAAGTAAAAAAGATTGGGGGAGTACATGCTAGGATGAAACAACATAAACGATTGAAGAACCCACGATGAGATCGAGGAGCACTTAACGACAAAAAAAAGTGGTACTCTCTCCAATCACAAAATAATTAAAGTCGTTTTGGACATCGAAACCGTCTATAAAATGTAACTTTGGCCACTTATTTCTATTGTAATATATTTATAAAATCTAATAAAATTACGATGTTATAAAAATACTTTTCAAGACAAATATACCCATATCATTTTCATGTATCCAATCGAAATATTCAAAAATATATTAATAGTCAAAACTTATAAAGTTTAACCGCACGTAACAAAAACTGCTTTTGTACCCGCGCCCCGCAGGGGAAGAGGCGGGCAGCAGGCGTAGGCACGTACCCGGCTCGATCTCCCTTCCTGCCGGCCTTTACCCTCCACCCACCTTCCACCCTTCACGATCCATCACACATCAAAATCCCACAGCCTCTGAATACCACGGACAAAGCCTCCCAGGTTGGCCCATCCACATTTGTCTCTGCGTCGATCGGACGACGCGTCTGCTTGACCAGGCCAAATATGCCGTGCAGACGCCCTCCCGCCCGCCCTGATGCTCGCGGGCCGGACGCGCCGCAGCCAGTTTTTAGTTCCTTCTTACACCCCGCATCTCAGGCCTCCGCGTCACGCGCCGGCGCCGCGCGCGCGCGTCTGGACAACGCTTTCTCGGCCGTTAGTTGGACCAAGGCCTAGTACACGCTGCGTGCATGCATGCTCGGGTGGGACTGCAGCCCACCGTTCGCCCAGCCACGGCGCGCCGGGGACGGCAGGCTCTTGGGCCTGGACCCTTGAGGCCGCGGGCGCCAGGATGCACCGAACGCGCGTGCGCTCACGTCCCATTCACACGTGTTTCCTCCCGCCGAACTGCCCCCGGGTCACTCATCACGAGGTTCACACCGGCCGGCCACTCTACCTCCCAAAGCCTTGGCTCGCTCTGGGCCCCTCCCACAAAGTCACACAGGTGACATGATAAAGCAACTCTACGTTACGTTACGCCCTCTATATATATATATCCCAAATTGCCATGACAAGTTTATCAACCTACAGCTACCTACACGGTACAGCACTACAGCTGCAAGCCAACAGTACAAGCATACTTTTTTTAAAAAAGGAAAATCCAGCTTTTATAAAAAAAACTAATAGCAAGTTTTACAAGCAACCATTATCCACAACCTGAAACTGGGGAGACCAGCTTACAATGAACCGTAGCAAAACTACCAAAACAACAAGTAGCCTGACAAATCAAACCGGCATTATCCACAATGACCCCTAACAAAAGCCCGAGACCAGAAAAGCTAAAAAAGGATTAAAACTGAATGCATCGCACAGAAGCTCTTCATCCAGTCTTCGACCAAGCGTATCATCTTGTCTAACTCTCCCCGATCATCTTCTTTGATCAGAATTCACCACCTCTGCAAACAAGATATATATTTGAATATAACTTCAGACGGTTGCTTAGGAAAAGTCTTCTCGATCGTCATTCTATTTCTGATTTTTCATAGCGTCTATGCCAAAGTTGCAAAACTAAATAAGCCAATGTGATAATTGTTACCACCCCTATTATCTAACAAATAGTGATGAAAATCATCTAGAGACTCCGGGACCTTCTCCCACATCAAGAATTTCTTGACACAAACCCAAGCAAATTTTGCTAAAACACAATTAAAGAGGATATGATTAGTATCCTCCATCACCCCACACAAAATGTAGTTTTTATCCCCTTTCCAGTTTCTTAATTTGAGTTGGGTTGCCATTTGAAGCCTATCCCGAAAGAAAGCTAAAGAAAATTTTTCACTTTTAGAGGGATTGTACTTTTCCACAACTTTTGATTTCTCTTAAAACGACCCCTCCCCACAAAGGACCAATGTCTATACAAAGATTTCACTGAAAAATTTCTAGATTTCTCTAAACACCACACCACCTTATCTTTATCATTATCTCCACCCCCTTTAAAGCAGTTTTCAGATTAGTCCATAAATTCTCCTCTTCCCTATCGAACTGTCTACTAAAATTAATTTTCCACTCTTCATTCTCCAAACTGTTAGCTACACTCTCATCAGGATTCAAACTGATTTTAAACAGTCTATCAAAATTAATTCTCAAAGAGCAATTGTCAAGCCAAACATCTTTCCAAAATAAAGTGGCTTTACCATTTTCAATTGTTGAGCAGCCCCCCATTGAAAAAAAACCCTAACTTTCTGAAGAGATTTTCAGAACCGAGATCCCCTAAAAGGCATGATGTCTCTAGCATCCCCCCAAGGGAAATATTTAGCCTTCAAAATCCTAAACCATAATTCATTCTTGGACATGCTCATTCTCCAGAACCATTTGCACAACAGACAATCATTCATCAATCTGGTGTCAATCACCCCCCAAACCCCTAAAATCCTTTGGTCTACACACAACCCCCTACTTAACCATATCATATTTGAATTTGTCACTGGCCCCTCTCCAAAAGAATCTGGACCTAATGGAGTCCATTTTCCTATGAACTTCCTCACTTAACCTATAAAATCCCATTGCATAAATGGGAAGGCTACTTAAGCAACTATTCACCAAAACCAACCTCCCACCTGAAGAGAGAAGATTATTTTTCCAATTGTCCAGACTACTACCCAGCTTGCTAATAATCCTCCCTACTACTTTTTTGTGAATATTCCTATCCCCAATATCAATCCCTAAATAAGTCATTGGGAGCTGACCCAACTTGTAGTTTAGCATGTTAGCAACTTTACAAGCTTCCTCTTTTTCCACCCCCAAAACATAGACCCCACTCTTGTGATAGTTGTTTTTCAGCCTAGATATCCACTCAAAACAATAAAGAAGGAACTTGAGATTAAGAATTTACTCCTCACTATCTATCATGAGAATAGTATGATCTGCATATTGAAGAAGAGACACACCCCCGGGAACTAAATGGGACACTAAACCTTTAATTAACCCCTTCTCTTGAGCTTTGTCAATTAAAGCTGCTAAAGCATCAACAGCCAAATCAAAAAGCAGGGGATAGAGGATCCCCTTGTCTCAAGCTTCTATGAGTAGTGAAATAAAGACCAACTACCCCATTGATATTAATACTAACCTTGCCCCCTTTAATAGAACACATCACCTAATTAATCCAAAGTCCAGAGAAACCTTTCCCCCCCATTAATTTATCATAAGCTTTCTCAAAATCCAACTTGAGAATAATACCTCTCTTCTTGGATATTATCATCTCATGGAGAATCTCAAGTAAAGAAAGCACCCCATCCAGGATATTTCTCCCTTTAATAAAGGCAGTTTGACAATCACCAATAATCCTAGTTGCTATATTACCCAACTTGACAGCCAACAGTTTAGTAATGATTTTAAAACTAACATTGATCAAACATATTGGCATGAAATGCTTAATAGAATTAGCCTCCTTGATTTTGGTAACCAATGTTATTACCCCCATAATTCAACCTTTTCAAGTCATGCTTCTCCTGGTAGAAATCCTCAACCAACTTCATGAAAAAAAAATGCTTTAGCATTCCCCAAAAAGCTTTATAAAAAGAGGAAGGGAACCCATCTGGTCCTGGAGCAAGATCAGCTGGTAAATCCTTTATAACTTTCCTACTTCTTCTTTAATGGCTTGAATCAAGCTCTCATTGTCAGAATTAGAAATTCTGCCTTTAATCTTCCAAATATTATCCTCAAGGGTTACATTCTTACCAACTTCAAAACCAAACAAGTTTTTATAAAACTGATAAATGTGGTCTCTAATAGTGTCCTCTTCTGTTAAGCAGACCCCTTCATTCTCCAAACTATAGATAAATTTTGTCCTTCTCCCACCATTAGCACAGCTATGAAAAAATTTGGTGTTAGAATCTCCTTAAGTGATCCACTTTTCATTCCCCCTTTGCTGCCAATGTCTTTCCTTAATATCATATAACTTTTCTAGCTTGCTCTCTGCTCTATACCTATCAATCCACTCCTCAGTACACAAACCACAATTATCAGTCTTCATATCTAACCTCTTAAGGTAATCTAAAATAACCTTTTTGTTCATATTATTAACCCTATTGAGATTAGCACCCCATCCTCTAAGGAATTGTCTTAAATAAGCCACCTCCATTCCATCTATCTATAGAATAAACCTGTTTAGGCATCTTACCATTGATCTCATCCCATTTTTTATAACCATCTCTCTAAAATTCTCCTGACAGAACCACTTATTCTCAAAATAAAGCCTCCTTGGATTAACCTTGTTTTTGTCCCCTAGATCCAACACTATAGGACTGTGGTCAGAACCCACTCTGGTCAGACTGAAAGTAGTGCAAAGGGGAAACTTGGCTTCCCAATTAGTAGTGACCAGGATTCTAACTCCACCATGATGGGACAGGATTGTTTATTAGTCCAAAGAAATTTGGTACCACCCCTTTTGATCTCCATCAACTTATTAGTTGCAATAAAATTATTGAACTTATTCATCAGAGAATAATTAATCCCTCACTCTTTCTATCAATAATCTGTCATGCTGTCATGGTCCTCATGGACTCATGATAATTGCGCTGGTATCTGGTTCAAACACCGAGTAATATGAGGTGTTGTACTTATTTTAGGAATTTCTATTTGTTCTTGTCAATGATTCTTATGGCATTTGTTTTGATACTGCTATTGGAATATATTGCAATGTGGTGTGGTGGGTTTGAGATGAATGCTCTGTGATGATAATAGTCTTGTACTGAAATTGTTTTGATAATTGGGTTTGAACTTGAGCTCTAATTGGAATGCTTACCCTACATCTGAGAGCAATTTTAAAATATTAAATCTTAGCTTTATGCTGATTTCATTTGTTCACATGATGTTTGTGTTGAGCATATTATTCCTTTTAAATGACTTGGAGGATTTACATGTTTATATGTCAATTATGTCATTGTATTGGTCCTAATTTTTTCCATGCATATCCTAATTATTATTAATTAGTGTGTATACCCATACACATAGAGATCGAATCTTATGATAATATGTTCATGCATGCCAAAATTTCTATTTCTTTTGAAGATGTCTTCTGCTCATTCTTCATCGTCGTCGCCTCATGTGTCTGATACGCCGTCCTCTGGAATATCCAAGCGCGGTAGAAGAAGAGGAATATCGAAAAGACCTGGGGCTAATTTACCATCACGGAGGTCCATGAGTCTGGGGCCCCTATCAATCCTCCCCGAGCAGCGTCCACATTCCGGAGAATGGTCAGAATAGTTGCACGGCAACGAATCAACATCACCTACGATTCGTGGAAAGAGTTGACCAAAGTTCAGAAAGGTGAGCTACTGACGGATATTTTCCGATCGTTCGAGATCTCGAAACAACACAAGGACTTTGTGCAACGACACGCGTTGCTACAGGCGTGCAAAGCGTGGAAGAACTTCAAGAGCACACTTTGTCAAGAACTACGTGGAGAAGGATCTGAGGTCCTTCCACAAGTATTCATTCTTGGAAGAGTGCTGGGAAGATTTTGTGGCGAAGAAGATAGATGATTTTAGTTGTGAAAGTGCAGCGCATAGAGCCCTCCAGGCAAAAACAAGCACCCCCACAGACTCGGCACCGCTGGGTATGCGAGTAAAATCCCGCAATGGAGGGATCAGGACCAGCAGGCAAACCGTTCAAATGTCTCCTTGCTATTTGTCGAGATCACTGATGAGCGTGCCCAAAACTGGCTAAGAGGAAGGTTATCTACCCTGTCTTTGGGGGCCATCTCCTTTCCACACCCCGCAGATGAGGAAGTGTGCCAGCGTCTGGTAAGATATCGAATTACCTAGTTTGTAATTACTCCATAACTTCATAGGAAATGAAATAACATGTCGGGCTATTACAGGTAACGCTGAGTGCACAATCTTTCCAAGGCTCATTCCAGGCAGACAAGGAGAGAGATATACTCTCCGCGGCCCTGGGAAACAATGAGCACCCGGGTCGCACGAGAGGTGTTGGTCTTTATGTTCCATGAAAATATAGATTCCAAGAGGACTCCAAATCGTATCAGTGGAAAGAGAGCTAAAGCCGAGCGCGATGCAAAGCTACGAGAGGAGATTCGTGAATCCCTCAAAGATGAGATCACTGAATCCCTCAGAGATGAGATCGATGATTGCGTCAGAGCTGAGACACAACGGCAGATGGAGAGCTTTGAGAAAAGGCTTAGGGAAAATCAGTTGCAAGCCCTTGCCCCTATCGTGCTAGCTAGCCCCCTAAACTTTCGAGTAGCTGCGCGTCCAACCCTACCCCTACCCCAAAAGGTGACGACAGATTTCTTGTCGATGACATCCTAGTAATAATTATTATCTCTGGAATGCTCGATCCATTGATAGGTCTGTTGGAGTTGCTAATTTTGTATCGTTATGTAAGTGGTTGTGAA
The DNA here is from genome assembly GCA_036346255.1 of Ampelocalamus luodianensis. NCBI lineage: Eukaryota > Viridiplantae > Streptophyta > Magnoliopsida > Poales > Poaceae > Ampelocalamus > Ampelocalamus luodianensis. The sequence goes on from CM070618.1 coordinate 10,175,326, forward strand.
GTACAAGCTCTAAGTGAGATATGCCTCTGTTGCCCTAGATAGTGCTTAGGGCCAGGTGTATCCATCCGGTATTAGGGCTTTGGTGCACGGTGTAAATCTAACACCGGGTTTCGCAAAAGTGAATATGGACGGTGTTTATGACAATTTTGCAGTTGTCCCATTGCATATTCCCCCAGACGATGAGGTTATGACTCTAGGGAGAGCCATTGGAACATTCATCCAGTGGTCTAAGAGGGACATCTTCCTGGAGTTACCTGCTCTAGTGTAAACTTCACGAGAATATCCTGCAACGGTGTCAAGTCCACGGGAGCTACCTACACCGAAGCGACAAGGGCCCGGTGCATCAGATGCATCTACACATCGTGCTCGGTCAACTCTCATGAAGTCGACCTCTACAAAGCGAGGCAGCAAGGGCAAATCAAAGACGATCGACTCCTGTTCGGACATCTCCTTCTTGCTGTTGGCCCAAAATTCATGCTAGGCGAGCTGTTGGTCGAGAGGTTAGACAACCCTACCCTAGGATTGGCTTGCAAGAGATTGCATATATGGTACATGAAATAGGCCAACAAGACAGATGAACAACGATGCTCGGGTGTCACCGTCAAGTTCAAGAAGGATCATTTTAACCACAAGGCTCAAGACTGTGTCTTCATGATGACCTTCGAGGATTTGTTCTGTCTCTTCAACTTCGACGTCCTCGACGTCTCATTCATGCATTGTTGGACACTGTAAATGTGTACAATCACGGTCAATATTCGTGTAATACCGATAAATATTATATATAATTCCTTGCTTTTGTATATATATATATACATGATTTCTGAAACCGAATTAAGGAGTTCACCGGTAGGTTTCCTCGACCCACACTTGGTCTCCGAGCAAACCATCAAGGAGAATGCAAAATTCATCGAGTATTACATGACAGAGTTATTACTGGTTCACCGCGACAAGGAATTCATACTTTTGCCCTACAACTAGAAGTAAGTGTTGCACTAGTGGCTATACTTGTTGATTTGTACTTTATAAGCAACACGAACTTAGGTTTAATGACCATAGTGACATACCTGTGTAGGTTCCACTAGATTCTAATTGTAACTATACCAAAACGGAACATGGTAATATACCTAGATTCCCTACAGAGGGCCAAACATGACTTCACGGTTGTTTGACAATTAATCGACAAGTAAACATATTTTCTCCATAGAAACTCCATTGTACTCTTTCCTTCCTTTCTTGGAATCACATAGGTCGTTCGGCGTGTACTTTGCTAAAGGAGGGAAATCCAAGGGAAGGATCCTGTGACACGATCTAAAATTAATGGTATTCGCTAACTAGTACACATTAATCCTATATAACACTTCGTAGTAATGCATCTCGAATTAACCAATTCTATTTTTGTAGTGCCACCAGCAGCCGCCAGGTTGCAACCTCTGTGGATACTATGTTTGCCATAACATGAAACTACTCATCGGTTCTGCGATAACCAATGATCCTCAGGTTTACCAATCTTGCAATAATTATTTCATACTTATCAATTTATTTATATACGAATTTAATCTTTCTAGCGACAGGTTGCGAGCATCGCTATAACTGCGTTGGAACAGAGCCAGCTCATAAACATTCGAGGACAGTTTGCAGTATTCTTGAACCGTAAGGCCATAAATCTAGATGGGAAGGTCCACAATGTAGATTGAACTTGATTGGGATAAGATTGAACTTAATGGTACATATGTGTAAATATAAATGAATGGTTAATTTTAATTAATTGATTTGTGAATTGGATGTGCTTGTTTCTGAAATGAATGCGAATTGAATGTCCTTGTTTCTAAAATGAATGTTAATTGGATGTATACAATTTATTGTGTTTCAGCTTGTTTCAGAGGGTATGGCTAGCATTTTCTGAGGCTAGCCAATAAACAGAAATAGATTTAACAATACAAAAGAATATCACAGACGGTTCCTTAGGACATACCGTCTGTGATACATCATCTCTCACAGACGGTTTTATCTACAAACCGTCTGCGATACATTATCTATCACGGACGGTTTAATCCACAAACTGTCTATGATAGTCAACTATCACAGACAGTTTTGAGTTAATAATCGCCTGTGATAGTATGTATCAACCGTCTGTGATGACCTCATGTCATTACTGACTCATAAACTCAAACGGTATCACAGACGGTTCGAAAACTGTCTGTGATGACCTCATGTCATTACTGACTCATAAACTCAGACGGCTCACGAAACCGTCTGTGATAACAATTTTGAACCGTCTATGAAGACCTTTTTTTTGTAGTAGTAGCATGACATGGTCATTTGGTGGTGTGGCAAGGTCCATTTGGCAGCTAATGGTTGGCACAGTTCAATTTTTAAAATAAGTATTGAACAACCCGTGGTGTGTCAAGAATTCGGATATGAGATCAAACCTCAGGTGAAAGTTTTCTTTTTCATTTCAAACAGGCCCTAAAAAAACGATGCCTAGATCTATCTAGCTTAAAAACAAAAGGAGACATCACCTCTTTTTTGTTTTGAGTACTCAACGGTGCTAATGCCCAGTTGCCCACCTGAAAACAGTTGATTATTCAAAACTGTTTCAAGACACAACCTCTGATCAGTCTCTGAATTTCTGAAACCTTTTGTGACGAGAAATGTATTGTTTGGACAGAAGTACGAGCAAGGAAGAAGGCTTTGCCCTCTGCTCGGTAGTGAGCTGTTAAATATATAAGCACATGTAGGTTCAATTTATTCCATAAATTAATCATGACATCATGCACGCAAAATAACATAACCATCACAGGCATAACAGATCTAGTCATGTCAACCAGAAAAGAACATGAACAGATCTAAAGCGGAGAACATGGCCGTTCGTGCATCGATGATTACGCTTACGATCGGTTTGTCGATGGTGACACTGCGAGCGCGGTGTGGATGACACGGCCGATGACGATTCGCGCCGAAGGCGTCGAGGAAGACGAGCGAGCTACAACAAGCGATCGCAGAGCGCTTCCCAAAACCTTATTCGCCTCTCCGTTTAGAACTTGGCGGCGGTTCGAGACTGCTCTCCGAACGGCGGTGCGCGGGCGAACAGGCGAGTAGACTACGTGAGACGGCGCGCAGACAATGGAAGAGGTGAAAACCTAGATTGATTTCGTCTCGTATGGAGGCGGCGATTCGATATTATGGAAGAATCGGGGCGTGTGATCAAGGCGCCGCACATTCTCCATAACTCGTAAACGGATTAGTCTAAACCGATCCGGATTCACCGCCACACAAAACAAAGCAAAAGATAAAAGCGCAAAAGAAAGCGTCGTCGCAAAGCACCGACGCCGATTTTGGCGGACCATTCACGCAGTGCCGTGCGCGCGTGTAGGATCAGGATAACCGACTAGAGGGGGTGAATAGGAGGTTTTAAACTTTTTCACAAATGTACGAGTTAAGCTAATTAACAATTTAGTCTAAACAAGTTATACTTCTAGCTAAGCAAAACAAGCACAATGATCAAGCTAGAAATATAAATGCGGAAGAGTAAAGACTAGAAATAACCACAAAGAGACAACGATGTTTTTCCGTGGTATCGAAGACTTGCCGGTCTTCACTAGTCCACGTTGAGGAGCTTGAACCAATCAAGCGGGCTCCACGTATTAAGCCTTTCCTCGATCACTATTGGTTGTTCTTCCTCCACACCGAGATGGTGAACACCAAACCACTCACAATCTTGGCACCGGCCTCTTCACAATCTTCTTGAAGAGATCACCGTGCAATCACCGCCAAGCCGTCTAGGAGTTCGGCAAAACTCCAAGAGTAACAAATCAAGACATTCGCTTGACGACACTCAAGTGCAAGAGGATCAACTAGAATGATGAATGCACTTGAATGAGCTCAACAACCTCTCAAAGAGTGAACAAATGAATTTGAGAGTTGAATGAATGCACAAGGCTCAAAAGATGTTAAATGTGGTCTAGCACTCGTCCTTGAGCGGTGGGGAAGTATTTATACTCCCAACAACAATTATAGCCGTTGGAGAAGAAAACCCAACTTTTGACCACATGCGGTACTACCGCCATGTATGGGGCGGACTACCGCACTTCTCCAACCACCAGCAACGGCTAAAACAGGCGCATTAAATGACGACATAGCCGTTTTATCGCGCGGCGAGCGGTACTACCGCCAATCGTCGAGCGGTACTACTACCATGAGCGGTCATACCGCAAGGTGAGTGCGGTACTACGGTTTCAAAGAGAGACAAAGGGTGCACTCGGAAAATACATACCGCTAGTAACAATCTGAATAACCGTGCGGTACTTCGCTTATCAAAACGGTACTATGTATTCGGTCATACCGCAAAGATACTGCGGTACTACCATGATGAGGGTTTGGCACGAAACGAAAAGAGACTCTCAGTAAAAACATACCGCCAACAATCGATCGGAACAAATCGAGGTGCGGTAGTACCGCTACAAACAACACCAGTACTACCGATTGTCCCGAGTGCAAATTTGGTGATAAAGAAATCCATATGCATGCATGATCCTAAATTGATCCATAAAGCACAAGACATGCCATCAAGCTACTGGACATGATCCTCTTAATAGTACGACATTTAACCTATAATCCGGTCTTCCACCTAATTCTCCTAAGACCAGGTAAAAGAAAATATTTTCAAAAACACTTGTACCTTATGCTTGAGCTGTACTTGATCTTCATAGAACTTTTAGTATGCATCTTCAAGATCATATTTTCCAATGGGACTAGGCCTTGTAAAAACTTAACAAACCAATAAGTCCCATTCTCACATATTATCATAAATTACCAAAACATATTTTTAGGGGCCTAGATGCTTTTCAATCTCCCCATTTTTGGTAATTGATGACAACCTAGTTAATATGCGAAGAAGAGTTTTGAATATACCCAAGGTTGTGACACAAGTGTATATTCTTTTGATGACTTAACAAAAGAAACTTAGGAAGTGTTTGAGAGAGATGAGTTATTGTTAGCGAAATAAAGAAAGCTCCCTAAACATGTGCATGAAATAGATAGATCATTTTGAGAGCACATGAAGAGAATTGTGACAAAATATTTGGCAGAGTTTCTTTTAACTTGTTGGAACTAAGGAAAACTTGCAGTGATAAGAAATTGTCATAAATGAAATTTCAGTAGAGATAATATCACATTAGATAATTAAGACAACCAACAAGTTCTAAACAAGGTAATACAAGTTATTACAAGCAATATAATATCAAAAGACTATAATGTCTGACACCCCTAACCCTTAGAACTACTTCTCCCCCTTTGGCATCAAAGTACCAAAAACAAACATCAAGAGGCTGGGTCCTGAGGGGAAAAAGGCGCGGGATCCTGAGAGGCAGGGGCCAGGGGAGGTCAAGCAGCTGGGTGGAGACACTGGAACCCCATCGGAGTGAAGTCCTCTGCTGCAGAACGTGCGCGACGTCGAGTGTAGCGGAGAGGGTCGATAGCATTTGTTCCATAGAATCAATCGTCTCTGTCAGATCGCCAGGTCTATTTTGAGTTTCATCTGAAACTCCTTTTGTTATGTCCTCATTTCTCTTTGGGTGACCTTAAGTTGTAGAAGGTTGTTTAGGATCAAAGATTGATTTACGAGAATCAGAGCTAAAGAGTCTTGACTCGAGAAACATTTGTGATAACCTCTGGAGCGACTTCTTCCCGCTTGTGCTTGCTGCCCCGAAGCGAATGGGGATTTTCTCTTGGCTTGTAGTACTTATGAGGTGATCCCAATACTCCACGATATTCAATTTTGCTCATAATCAAAGCCATGATATAAGGAGCATGATAGATCCTCTTCACCTGTCATTTTGGAAGAAACAATGCCCCGATTATGACATCCACAACATCAAACTTTCTCCCATGTGTAATATTATCAATGATATTCCATACATGTCCTCGAAACAGCATCAAAATTACCACTCTTGGGAAGAAAAGTGTGATTAATAATTTTATTAATCAAACTGGGAATGGGTAGCAAGCCATGAATCATCCCTGGAGTGTACCTGACATTCTGATCATAAAACTCTGTCCAGGCAGGGACAAGTAAAGCTGGTCTGTCAAAGAGCTTATCCCAATTTCCAGAGTGTATCCTCAGTACACGCTCAAAATCACCCTTAGTGCACTCCACATACCGTGTAATTGTCATCCACTTCATTTTCTTAAAATCGGGAGACACATACAAAGTGGCATAGAAGCGTCTTATGATTTCTTCATCATAGTCATTTCGAGAGCCACAAGATCATGAAGACCAACTTGCTTTGAAAAAGGCGATACACACCATCATATTTTTCTAGCGAGTTTATGTGTGACCACTTTATGCATTTATGATCCGCAAACTTCTGTGATGATCATAAATCTTCTCATAGACTTGCTCCTGGAACTTGGTGTGGAATGCGGGATTGATTGAGTTGGAGGCGTAGATATTGATCTTTGTGTCTCAAAATTGCATAATCATCACCGTGATGAGCACGAGATTAATCTGAGGTTCTTCGGATCTTCCATCTCCTCATCCGATTGAGCTCGGATTTCTTCTTACGTGTCGGGCTCAGAATCGAACGACTCATGAGGAAGATCCTTCCTCACTTTGAGAGCCATCTGCTGCGAGCCCTTTTCCCTTGCACGATGGAACATCAATAGGGTCGCGGGAGGTAGAGAGGAAGATTGCCTCGACGAGTTCCAAATCTTGTCCTTGGCATCTTTACAAAGAGGATAAGTTACAAGAAGTTCAAAAGATCAAGCAATGCGGAGTTAATTTGAATTGGATGATTTTCGTTCATCGATAAAATCGGTAGTACCGCAAGTCCTCACGGTAGGTAGTACCGTGAGCGGTAGTACCACCATTGCTGGCCGTATTACCGTTTCCGTGAGTTCACGCATAAGAAGCGGTAGTACGCTTTTACTGACTGCGACCTAGGGCAATGAATCTAACCAAAATTGATGTTTCTTTTGGTTTGAATCCAAGAAATGGATGTACTAACATCATTAAACATCAATTTTGTTATTTTGCCCAACTAGAATCGCACAAATCATCCGCATTTCAAATCAACTAGAAAGAGACCTAGGGTTTGAATCAAGCGGTAAAGCGAGGATTTAAGGAAGTTTTACCTTGAGAGATGGAGGAGTTAAACCCTAGAGATGCAAGAGTTCACAAAGATTTGAGAGACAATCGAGTGGAAAGGAGTTTTGGCGAGAGGATTTTCGGGAGAAAGAGAAGAGAGAGAAAAGAAGTGAAGAGGAAGAGGCACGGGAGGAAAAAGACCTGCAGGGTTACTTTTCTTTGAAATGCAGCGGTAGTTCCGCCCTTTTACTGCTTGGTTCTACCGCACCTAACCGCATGTAATACTGATTATCCTGGAACTTCAAAAGAGTTACGGATAAAGATGGGATGAGATTATTTGCAAATGACCCTTAGTTTTGCAATCAATTAAGAGTCATTAGGGATCATTATGCATAGAATAGACTAATGTCTATATGAGAACATAATTTTTATGAACATAGATAATCGTTATAATCATTTTAAAAATATTTTTCTTTACAAAACTTTTGAATAACACCAAATCAACTAAGATGCATGAGACAAAAATTTCAACCAATATTTGAATAGTCTATGACATTTAATTCATTCCTCAATTTACAAAACCGGCCTTCATCTAATGGTTTGGTGAAAATGTCCTCTAATTGATCTTCGGTTCGGATGTGGCTAATTTCAATATCTCCCTTGCCCACATGATCTCTCAAGAAATGGTGGCGAATGTCGATATGCTTGGTTCTTGAGTGTTGGACAGGATTATTTGCTATTTTCACCACACTATCATTATCGCACAAAAGAGGCATTTTATCAAACTTAATTCCATAATCCATCAAGGTTTGCCTCATCCATAGCAATTGAGCACAACAACTTCCACGGAGACATATTCGCTTCGTGTGGATAAAGCTACGAATTTTGTTTCTTGGATGACCAAGATACTAAGAATCTCCCTAAGAATTGACAACTTCCCAAGGTGCTTTTTCTATCCACTTTACAACCCGCATAATCGGAGTCCGAGTATCCAATTAAATCAAACTTAGCACCTTTAGGAAACCATAGGCCGATGCTAGAGGAATGCTTTAAATATCTTAGTATTCTTTTTACGGCCATTAAATGACACTCTTTTGGAGATGCTTGAAACCGTGCACACATGCAAACACTAAACATGATATCGGACCTAGATACGGTGAGATAAAGTAAACTACCAATCATAGACCTATAAAGCTTCAAATCTACCGATTTACCTCCCTCATTAAGGTCGAGATGACCGTTGGTTGCCATGGGAGTCTTGATAGGTTTTGCATCCTCCATGCCAAATCTCTTTATCAAGTCCTTTGCATACCTTGTTTGACTTACAAAAGTTCCATCTTTGAGTTGCTTGATTTGAAGTCCAAGGAAATAGCTTAGTTCTCCGATCATGGACATTTCAAATTCCCTAGACATCATATCACCAAATTCTTTGCAAAAGTCTTGATTAGTAGATCCAAAAATGATATCATCAACATAAATTTGACATACAAAGAAATCATCATAAGGTGTTGGAGAAGGCTTGCTGATTCCTAGCAATTTTCCAGCTGATTCCTAGCAATTTTCTTATTCTTATGAAGTAACACGCTAGGATCATAAGGTGTTGGAGAAGGCTTGCTATCAGAAAAACCAAAACGGCTCAAGACCTTTTCCACATAATGAGATTGCAAAAGTGTAATCCCATCCTCACCTCTAACCAATTTAATGTTTAGAATAACATCAGCCACTCCCAGATCTTTCATATCAAAATTTTGAGACAAGAATAATTTGACTTCATTTATCACATTGATGTTTGTCCCAAAAATCAGGATGTCATCCACATACAAGCGCAGAATAACTCCTCACCCCCACCATAGCGATAGTATACACATTTATCTGCCTCATTGACAGCGAAGCCTGCAGATGTCACTGTTCTATCGAACTTTTCATGCCACTGCTTAGGAGCTTGTTTTAGACCATACAAAGATTTCAACAGTTTTAACACCTTGCCTTCTTGACCTTCTACTACAAATCCATCAGGCTGTTCCATGTAAATTTCCTCATCTAGCTCTCTGTTAAGAAAAACTGTCTTAACGTCCATTTGATGAACGAAGACCATGTGAGGCAGCCAAAGCAAGTAGTACTCGTATTGTGGTCAGTCTAGCAACAGGTGAGTAAGTGTCAAAGAAATCTTTGCCTTCTTTCTGAGTGTAGCCCTTGGCAACAAGCCGAGCCTTGTACTTTTCAATAGTACCATCAGGCCTAAGCTTCTTTTTGAACACCCACTTGCATCCTACGGTTTGCACCCGTAAGGTCTATCTGTCGGCTCCCTGGGTTGCATTAGTGATAATGTAATCCATTTCACTACTGACAGACCTCCTTCCGATGAGTCCGCATCGGAGGATGCATATGCTTCTAAAATAGACTTGGGAGTGTCGTCCACAAGGTACACAGTGAAATCATCACCAAAGGATTTGGTTATCCTTTGTCTCTTGCTCCTTCTAGGAGCTCCACTGTCATCCTCCTCATTGACAAGTTCATGTGTATGTTCAAAAGGTTCGGTGGTGTGATTGAGCTGGGAATTATTTGGAGGGTTGGCTAGTAGTGTTATGTGTATCCTTCATTGGAAAGATATTTTCAAAGAACGTTGCATCTCGAGACTCTATAATTGTACCAACATGCATGTCAGGTACCTCAGTTTTAACTATAAAAAATCTATAGGCAATACTATGATTAGCATATCCCAGAAAGACACAATCCACAGTCTTAGATCCAAGCTTGCGTTTCTTAGTTATTGGCACATTGACTTTCGCCAAGCACCCCCATGTACGCAAGTAAGAAAGTGATGGTTTTCTCCCAATCCATACCTCGTATGGTGTTTTGTCCTTATTTCTATTAGGAACTCTATTTAATACATGATTAGACGTTAGCAAAGCCTCCCCCCACCATGCCTTAGGTAAACCCGCAGTGTCTAACATGGCATTCACCAAGTCAGTCAATGTGCGGTTTTTCCTTTCGGCAATCCCATTTGACTCGGGAGAATAAGGAGGCGTCCTCTCATGTATAATGCCATGTTCCTCACAAAATAAGTCAAATTCGTTTGAGAAATACTCTCCACCACGATCTGACCTAAGTCTTTTTATCTTTCTGTTTAACTGGTTTTCAACTTCTGCCTTATAGATTCTAAAATAGTCTAAAGCCTCGTCTTTTGTTTTCAATACATACACATAACAGAACCTAGTTGCATCATCAATCAATGTCATGAAATATCGTTTTCCACCCTTCGTTAACATTCCATTCATCTCGAAAGATCCAATGCGGGAGTTCTAGTGGTGCCAAATTTCTCTCCTCGGCAGCCTTATGAGGCTTACGAGGTTGCTTTGATTGCACACAGCTATGGCATTTAGAACCTTTGGTGATGGAAACGTTTGGAATTAAATTCATACTGGAAAGCCGAGACATTAAACCAAAATTAATATGACATAGACGTGAGTGCCAAACGTTAGCCTCATCATCCACACCGCCACAAATATGGTTCACGCTTTATTGCGTAAATCGAAAGGAAAAGCGGAACAAGCCTCCGCACTCATAGCCTTTACCAATAAAATGTCCATGTTTAGACACGACTACTTTATTAGACTCAAATACCAACTTAAGCCCGTCTCTACATAAACGGAGCCACTAACGAGATTCTTGTCTATAGAAGGACATGTTTGCACGTTCTTCACCGCACGATCTTTCCCGAAGTAAACTTCAGATCTACCGTGCTAACACCATGAACAGTAGCATGTGACCCATTCCCCATTAGGACGGAGGAATCCCGGGCGACTGATAAGAGGAAAACAACGAAATATCAGCACACACATGTACATTAGCTCCTGTATCAATCACCAATTGGTAGATTGACTAACTTAAAGAACCATTAGGTAAATTACCATACCCAGTCCCATCTCCAGTCTTGCCAATGGTCACGTTGACAGACTTAGAAGTCTGTCCTACAGGTGCCTTCTTTCCTTTGCGTTGTGGGCACTTCTTGGCCATGTGACCAGGCTCACCGCACACAAAGCAAGTTCTATCATCCTGATTGTTGTTGTTGTTCTTCTTCTTGAAGTTGGTTGTCTGTTGGACTTTGACAAATTTCCCTTTGTTCTTGCTTGAGGGTTTCTGTACCACATTGGCATTGGACTGCCCTCCATCACCCTTAGACACAGCGTCCTTTTCCCGAGCTTTCTCCTCAATTTCAAGAGATCCAATCAGACTCTCAACAGAGTGCTCTTGTCTCTTGTGTTTGAGTGCTGTTCCGAAATTCCTCCATGAAGAAGGTAATTTCGCAATAATACATCCAGCCACAAACTTGTCGGGTAAGGCACACTTCAGGAGTTCGAGTTCCTTGCCAATGGACTGTATCTCATGAGCCTGATCTACTACAGAACGGTTATTAACCATCTTGTAGTCATGAAATTGCTCCATGACATACATGTCATTGCTGGCATCAGTAGCACCGTATTTGGAATTCAAGTGCATCCATAACTCCTTTGCGTCTGTCATGTGCATATACACCTCGCATGCACGATCGGCAAGAACACTAAGAATGCATCCAACAAAGAGAGTAGTGGCAATCTTGAACTCTTTACGCTTTCGGATCAAGAATACCTTCAGGCTTGCCATTACTAACCCAGAATACATTAATAGCAGTAAGCCACAGAGTGACCCTGATCTGCCATCTCTTAAAGTGCACACCAGAGAACTTCTCCGGCCTCAGTGCATCGGCAAATCCAGCCATAGTAATACCACAGTGCCTAAAATAAGGTTTTTGGATTGTTAAATATATAAGCACATGTAGGTTCAATTTATTCCATAAATTAATCATGACATCATGCACGCAAAATAACATAACCATCACATGCATAACAGATATAGTCATGTCAACCAGGAAAAAGAACATGAACAGATCTAAAACGGAGAACATGACCGTTACGTACCGATGATTCTGTTCTGATCGGTTTGTCGATGGTGACACTGCAGGCACGGTGTGGATGACACGAAGCCGATGACGATTCGCCGAAGCCGAGTGTCGAGGAAGACGAGCCAGAGCTACAGCAAGCAGTCGCGCAGAGCGCTTCCCAAAAACCTTATTCGCCTCTCCGTGCGCGAACTTCAAGGCGATGGTTCCGGAGACCTGCTCTCCCGAACGGCAGTGCACGCTGGCGAACGGGACGGAGTAGACTACGTGAGATGGCGCAGTACAATGGAAGAGGCGAAAACCCTATATTGATTTCTCGTCTCTGTATGGAGGCGGCGATTCAGTATTTATGGAAGAATCAGGACGTGTGATCAAGGCGCCTGCACGTTCTCCATAACTCGTAACCGAAACGGATTAGTCTCGTAACCGATCCGGATTCACCGCCACACAAAACAACAAAAGATAAAAACGCAAAAGGAAGCCGCGTCTGCGCAAGCACCTGACGCCGATTTTGGCGGACCATTCACGCAGTGCGCGCGCGCGCGCCACCCGCCCGGCCGGCCCGCCCAATGAGGCGAGGCGAGGCGAGCGCGCGCGTGTGTGTTCCTCTAGTTCTCTCCCACACATGCCTCAAGTGGCTAGGAGTGCACCATCCCTTTTAAGGTGGTCTTACTCTCCTAGAACTAGCAATATAGTACTAAAGTTCACATGCAACCTTCCTTTGCATGAGTGGGCCTTTGAGATTTAATTTAGGAATTATTCTTCTTGTATGGGCTTGGCCCACATAATCCAACATGAGCTACACCGCCACGCCGCCGCGGGAGATCACGGCCCTGGAAATGCCGCAGTTCACGAGCACGATGTACTGCTCCAAAACTAGGGAGACGAGAGCCGTCACGCCGACGACCGCATCCTCCCCCGCAACACCTCCGCGACCACCTCCTCGTCCACGGCCCGGAACGCGTCCAGGATGACCGTCCTCCACCAGCCCACGGCGCCGTCGCACGACCCATGGAACCGCGGGGTTTCGGCGAGCAGCTCGCGCTCGATCTGCTCGGCGACGGCGCTGTGCAGCCGCGCCTTCAGGTGGTCGGCGACAGCCGCGCCGATGTGGCCGTCGAACACCCCGAAGTAGTCGAGGCCGAAGGGCGGCGACAACGCCGTGAACGACGGCATGGCCGCCACGGCGTCGCCGCGTCGGTCAGCAGTCAGCACCGGGCACTTGCCCTTCAGAGAGACGACGCCGTACGACAGGCACAGCGGCGGACATGTGCCCCGTGCCAGCATCGACTTGAGCGACGGTGGCGCCTCCGCCGCCGTTGGGACATTATCCTCGTCCTCGGTTGACATCGATCGAAACCTTGCTTTGTCCGCTGCTTCCGAATGCTAAAGCTAGCCGCACTTCCTAGTATAATAGCAACTAGCGAGGAGACGAGTTGCAACCAGTGGCGGAAGCAATATTTTTTCCCCGTCAAGTCCCTTACATTGGGAGAAATTTAATATAGGTTCCTACGCCATCCCTGTACAAACAGAGCAGATAATTTCCAACCGTCCAACCAACGAAAGACTTGTGGAGCGAATACGGAAGGGCTAAGGGGGCAAAGCACCCCCTACAGCCAGCTAGACCATAGGTACCCCCAAGCACCTCCATTCATCAGACGACATGGCTTGAAACTTAGCTACTTTAGGGTAGAAGAAGAACAAGGAAATGATTTGAGCCAAAATTCCCTTGTATGGTCTGCGCCAAGCCAAGTGCTGGTCGTTGCTGTCCTGAGCCAACTAGCCAAGCCCACCAAACCCATCTATCTCACTCTGACTCTGCTCTCTCTTCTCACTAGTCATCAAGTCCCACTCTAGATCCTAACCAATTCCCTAATCCACATCATGGTGAACCCTAGCGACTAGCGCTGTGGTCGACGTGCGGACGTGGACTTGGGCGTGCTGGGCGGCTTGCACGGGCATGAGGCGGTGGCAACCGAGTAGCGTTGTGTGGCACAAGCCAGTGTGCAGCATGACAGTCAACATGGCAGGTAGGCAACGCCGGCAATCGGGCGGGCAAACAGGCAACGCGTGGCCGGGTAGGCAGGCGGCAACGACCCATTAGCACCCTTTAAATTTTAGTCCTGAGTGTGCCACTGGAAGAAAAAAATAAGTATCTGACACTATCAATGTCCGACTCCAACTCTGAAAAAAAGTCTATAACACAACCAATACTTTTCCTCTTACCATTTCAATCACGATACACGCAAGCACTACTTGCTTAGCTTAAGAGGACAAGGAGGATGACTGAGATTGTAACTAGCCCCATCACTCCACGTCCCTCTTGTAACCTAACGAACTTCCACTCCTTCCACACAAACACAGAGAGAACACTGCCGAAATAGAGTACATCATCATAACAGTGTCGTGCCATTTTAGACGAGCTTGTAGCCGGTGACCCAGACGTTCGCCGGCGGCGCGGCATGGATGTACACGAACGCGGCGCTCTTGCCGTTGGGCAGTGACGAGAGCCAGCTCGGGAACACGTAGCCGTACCGCGCCTTGTCGAGCCCCCACACCGGGCCGTAGAGCTTGGCGATGCCGATGTGGAGCTCGTGCGCCGCCTTGGGGGACCTGTTGGTCACGGTCACCGAGTATCGGTAGTACGTCTTGCCCCTCTGGGTCCATGACGTCGTTGCGTTCTGCTCAATCTTAATGGGCGAGACGTGTTGATCAGCAGCTGCAACATGCACAACATGCATGAAACTAGAATTAGTCTTGATTTTTTTTTTCCAGATTGGTTAGTAAAATGAAAACAATCTGTTACCGATTCATGAAGTTCAAAATGCTCAGTAATTCTCTAATTATTACCAGGAGAAAGAGATGGCAGTGAGGTCTGGTTGTCACTCTTAATTGCCGCTGTCGCAATCTCTGCAAGCAAAGACACACAAATCAAATGATGCTTCATGTCTCAGTTAATATCTGAAATTTTTTGTGCACACAAAGGGCAGCTAGAGTAAGATACCATCTGGAAGTGACTGATCGAGCCGGCTGCCACCACCATGGCCGGCGGCCAAACGAGCGAGTACGCCCATCAACGGCGCGTTGTTGTAGGTGGTCGCCTCCGTCTGCTCGTAGTTGTTCCTCTCGTCGGCGAAGTTGTCGTACTCGTCGGGGCCTCCAACGATGGCGCCGTCAAGCAGGTTCGGGTTGCTGCCCTGGCGTCCGTACCAGCTCGAGTATCCCCCCTGGCAGCTCACGAACGACGGGTTGGCCTTGATGGACACGATGGACGCGCCGCGGTGGTGCGCCTGCTGCGGGTACGTCACGCCGTACCCGACCATGTAGCTCGTCGCCCTCGGGTTGTTCCCCAGGATGTAGTCCACCTGAACCAAACATCGTGTGATGTCAGTATGAATCTTGAGACTTGGCAAATGTCACTAGCTCAGGAAGATTCAGAATTCAGGCACCGAACATCACCTGAGACTTGGCAAATGCCAGGAGCTCCGAGGGCTGCGCCGTTCCGGACGGGCACTGCACGGCACTCTGGGCGGTGGCGAGGTGGTCGGAGTAGGCCGCCAGCAGGAACGACGCGCTTGTCACGAACTGGAGGTTGTTCCACTTCTGGTGGTACATCATACCGCCGGGCGTCCTCTGGACATTGGCGGACCCCTTGCCGAGGCACGAGCACGCGAAGAAGTCTGCCTTCTGCTGGTACGTCCGCAGCACGGCGGCGTGCGCGCCGGCTTTGCCTTGTAGGAGGATCTGCGTGCAGGGCAGGATTTGGTGTGCCGGATTTGGGTAAGTAGGTAAAGTAAATTACTTCAGTCCGACAAAACGCGGTATTCACCGTAGCATTTCATACCTTGGCTGCTAGGATTTGCACACCGGGGTACTTGATGTCCCAGCCGAACTGGTTGATTGACCAGCCGGTCCCGCCCAGCGCATCGGCGTTGTTGGCCAGGTAGTCCAGGTAGTGCCGGTCGTCGGTCACCTGGTACAGCCACGCTGCCGCCCACAGCAGCTCATCCTGAAGCACATGAACCGGATACCATATTCAGCTGAAAATGTGAAGGCAGAATATGCCTTGTCCATTTTGCCGAAACTTACCCCGTATCCGCTGGACGACCCGTAATAGTTCCTCGCGACTGCGATGCTGCTGTCGTACCTTCCTCGGTACTTGTCAGCAAAATCAAACAACTGGACAAACCAAATAAGTGAAGGACATTCGATTGGTTCAATCTCAAGGATTTTTTTTTTCTGCTTGGTTAAATTATAGCTCGGATTCAAATTTACATACCTGCTTAGAGTGTTGCAGGAGTTGGTTTGCGTAGCCCGGGTTGGAGCTGCGGAATACAAGTGATGCCGCAGCCATTGCCGCGGCGGTCTCTCCCGCGAGTTCAGACCCAGGACGCTGAGGGTCAAGGCGGTACGCCTGACGGCTCGTCGTCATATCCTCGGGCCGCTGCCAGCAGTTGTGATCTGAATCGCCGTCGCCGACCTGCAAAAGAATTTGAAAAGACAATAATGTATCATCACCCCCAATTGTGTACCCTTCAACTTAACTGCACCGGAGTAATTTTTTGTTAACGATTTATTAGGCTCCCGTGTTGTTGGGATAGTCCTACCTGGTTGTGGGAGGAGGCAAAATAATTTATAAGGGTGAGGAGTATCTACCTATAGCGCTAGTTTTTTGAGGGAGATGATCTAAAACTTTTGATTGTTGCTATGTAGTTAGACTTACAGGTATAGCAACCCAACAACCTGGGGCTGAGACGCTGGTTTAGCGAGCCCGGTATCAAATGCTGGTTTAGTGGTTCGATGGGCGTGCAATAATTGGTATAAAAGCCCAGGTATCTCGGATACATATCAGGCCTCACGGTTGCCAGGGAGCACATCCGATGGACACATTTGGCATGACACTAGAACCTTGTCCTGATATGTTTTTGCTGGTATTGATCCACACTTGGATACTCAAGTGGAATTTGGAACATTCCCCACATTGGTTGTGGGAGCAGTCAAAACACATTTTATAAGGTTGAAGTTGTACCCACCTATTAGGCTAGTATTTTGAAGAGAAATGATCTAAGACCACTTAGTTGTTGCTCTGTAGTTAAGTTTGCGGGAATAACGGTCCAACGGCCTAGGGCCGGGACGCTAGTTTAGCAGACTTAGGATTGGACGCTGGTTTAGTGGTCCAATGTCGCTGCGCAAAGCGTACTGTCCAGTAAACTACGTGTACTCCTTTCCGGTAAATTTGCAGCAAAGAAACTCTCGCGTCTGACCAGGTAAACCCAACGTATATGTGTGCATGCACTCGAGTGCTTCTCAAGAGTAGCTGGTAATGGTGCACAGCGTACCAACCTCTCCGTAGAGCACGTTGGGCTCCGGGTGCGCCTTGACGAAGTAGTCGGTGCCCCACTTGACGGCCTCCACGGCGTGCCCGAGCTCGCCGGCCGCCGCCATCTGATCGCCGTACTCGAGGATGCTCCACGACATCATGGTCACCGTGAACGCCATCGGCAGCCCGAACTTGACGTTGTCGCCGGCGTCGTAGTAACCCCCGACAAGATCCACCTGAAAGCAACAAAAAAGAATGAATCAAATTGAAAAGAGAGAGAGAGAGAGAGAGAGAGAGAGAGAGAGAGAGAGAGGATATGCTACTAGTGCACAATTGGACCTAGATTTCCAAATGCAAATGTTGAACATTTGTGCAAACTAATCAAGAAGAGCAGGTTGCAAGTTCGTTGCAATCGCATACCCCGTTGTCCTTTCCATCTTGCAGGCCGGAGTTGGCTCTCCAGTCGATCCTCTGGCCGCCGGGGAGCGTGCCGGACCGCTGCGCCTCGAAGAAGAGGATGCACTTGCTCAGCGCCTTGCCGTAGTCGTGGCCACCGCCCCCCCACGCCACTTGCGCCATGGCGACAAGCACCAAGGCGAGTCCGAAAAACGCCATGTCCACACCGCGTGCTCCTCCTCCCCTGGCCATGGCTGAAGGCCAAGAAGCAGCTATAGCCAAGGAAGGAATGCTGCAATGTGCCCAAGAAAGGAAATCGAGTGATCCGCGTTGCTTTGGGTTGAAGCTGAAGAGCTCAAGAGTCTGCATTTATAGTGCGGGGGAAGGTGAACTAAGAGGGGAGGAGACGAGGCTCAAAGGTGGCGTGGCTGACTGTTTATTTCTTCGTTCTTTCAGGAAGCTGATTACCGGTACTCCCTCTGGTTAAAAAAATGAGCTGTTGGATATCGACACGGTATTAAAATATAATTTTGATCACTAATTATTATTGTAATATATTTATAAAATCTAATAAAATTATAATATTATTAAAGTACTTTTCGAGAAGAATATACACATATGATTTTCATACATATAATCCAAATATTTTAAAATATATCGATAGTCAAAGTTTATAAAGTTTGACTGTGAGTATTCAAGAACAACTTGTTTTTAAAACTATAGGGAGTGTATTTGTTCGCTTGCTTGTTGTGATCCCCTAGAAATTTTGGCAAGCGATCACTTAGAAATACTACTACTGCTGCTGTTGCGTGTATATAGTTGTGCAGAGGGAATATTGCACTTGTACAATGCACACCTCATGTACTGATTAATCTTGGAGTACTGATATGGAGAGTATGGCTGTGGTAAAATGTATGGCCATTGGCCGTACGGATGAACATATACGTATTTGGGTGTGGTCATCATCACTGGAGTAGAAAGCGCTATGCACTCGATGCTTAACAGTCGCCATTAAGACAGGCCATTGGAAACGGCAGGAACAAAACGGTTAATTTTTTTCTTCTAAAATTTGTAACTTCATCTCCGGCTGGACATAAGAGTTGTTACTACTTCTCTGGGATTTTGGTTGATCACTTGATCAGGTGGTGAAGTCAAAACTGTCCTGAATCACATGGCAGAGTATGCGAATCCTGCCCCCATGTCAGGTTCAGGTGCTTGTTCTTTACCTATTCTTAGCAGGAAAGTCTATTTTTGATAAACAAATAAAGCCCCTCTCCTTGCAGTTGCAGAGGGGAATCAGAGGATGTTTGTGAACCGTGGAACGGTAGAATGGATGGAAGAAAGTGAAAGCCCATGGTCCATCCATCATTGTCCTGTAGTCATTTCTCAGCGGTCTCACAAGAATAAAGAAAAAAGTCCATATAACGCTTGTACTTTGCTTGAAAGTCCCTTCAGCATTTCGAAATATGAAACCAGACATTTGATGTAACATCCCAAAGTTTTGTTACTATTTTAAAATTAATAGAATTATTATTTTATTGATTCTTTTGAATTGTAAAAGAGTTTCCTTGATTTCCTGAAATTTAAAAGAGTTTTACTTCTTTTATTGAATTTCCTGGTGTTTAAAAGTCAGAAATAAATTTATTGAGTTTCTGAGTTTTTATTGGACTTAGAAGTTAAAAAGAAAAACTTAATTAATTTCTTGAATCTTCTGGTATTTAAAAAGATTTTCCTGTCTTTCAAAAACTAAAAATAGTTATGTGCAAAAATAAAAGCCAACCTTAAGCTAGAGTAACTATTATTATTTCAAAGCTAATCTATTTGGTTTTCAGGCCTTCTCGAAGTTTTCAAAATAAAAATCACCATTTGATTTCTCCTGATTTGTTGAGGCTTAAACTTGAAATTTCAAAAAATAAAAACAATTTAATATGAGTTAATCAACCGTTAATTAATTCAAAATTAGTTTATTTAAAGTTTTTCTTGGGTTTTGTTGGTTTCAAAAGTCAAAAAGAGTATTTAAAGTATTTCTTGGTTTTTCTGGATTTTCAAAAGTGCTTTCCTTTTTGTTCCAAAAGTTTAAAATAATTTGTTATCAAAATCAAAAGCTAAATTATAGTTATAAATAATTTATTAAGTCCCAAGTAACTCAAGAAATTTATGTGTATTTTTCTTGAAATTTTTGGACTTAATTCTCTGTTTTTTTTTAAAGCCTTTTCAATTTCTTGTATTTCTTAAATCAAAAATCCATTTAAATCCTCCTTTTGCTTTGGGCCGAAAGCCTTAAGCTCCGGCCCATTCCCTCCACGCGCACGGCCCATCTTCCGCGCCTCTTCCTCTCGCCCTCACTGCCAGGCGGGGCTCGCCTGTCGGCCTCTACGCCCGTCGTCTTCCTCCGCTCCTGCCCGTTGGACGCCCATGCCATAGCGGCGTCATCTCGCCTCCCTCGTCCCATCGCCTTAGCCCTTAGCTCATCTTTGCCACCCCCCGTCAACGAGCATTAAGTGTCGGGTTCTCCACCGCCCCCACCGCCCTCTTTTTCTCCCCACCACCTGCCCCCGTCGTCTCCGAGTGGCCGCGCCATACCCTGCGGCGCCAGAGCTCGCACGCCCCCCAGTTGAACCCTCTCTCTCGCTCCTCCCCACCGCCTATAAAAGCACGCACCCGAGCCCCTTCCTCTCCTCCCTCTTCCCTCTCCCTACTCCCTCTCTCGTCCTCAATCGTCTGAATTCCACCGGTGAAGAGCTTCGACCAAAGCTTCTTCCGCCGTCGTGGGAGCTCCTCAACCGCCGCCGCCTCCACCGCTGGCATCGCACGGGTGCGGGCCACCTCGTGCGCGCCTCCCAATCACCGGAGCCCCCTCAGAACCGTAGCTCCTCCTTCGGCCGGCCATCTCCTCTGCCTCCTTTATCACCGCCGGCGAACCCTGCTCGCTGCGTCCTTGAAACTTTGCGCACCAGGACGCCCTCGTTGCCCTTGTCCTTTTGGCACCCTCCGCTGGGCTCACTGCGGTATGCACCGCTGGCGTCCCCGTGTTGACGTGGCCTGCACCTCAACTCCACCTGGCGCCACCTCACCGCCTTGGCTGCCTGCGTGGCACTTCCCTATTCCCATGAGCCGGGCCCACCGTGGACCAGCGCGCGCCCGTGGAACCAGTCCACCAGTCTGGGGCCCACCTGCCAGCGCCTTAGTCGTTTTTTCAATTTAAAAATCTATCCGAAAATTTCGAAAATCCTAATTTCATCATTTCAGGTATTTTCAATCTTTCGAGAGCCCGTTCTCCTCCGTTTGAACTCCGATTCGAGCGATTCAAAAATTTAAATTAATCTAAATTCAATATCTACATCTCAAAACCAAAATTATTTAATTAGGATTTTATTTGAATGTTATTTGGATTTTATTTGAATTTGACTTATTTTTGCGTATAGATTTCGACGACTTCGGAGAACCGGATTGCGACGCTTCTCCGCCTTTTGATGCCGTTTGAACAACAACTAATTAAACAAGGCAAGTTACATCTTCGATCATATTTGAATATGAGTATTTAAAGTATTTAAATTCTGTTTTAAATTATTATTGCATGCTTATTTAAATTCAAGAAATTTAAATACCTGTTTTAAGCTTTATAGTTATTCCCAATTCCATTATATAGCCATTTAAATTGAAAGGAGTGGATTATAATAATACTATACTGTCAGATGTTTTATTATAAGAATATCTGATTGTTGGATTATAGCAATATACGATGCATGGAAATTGGATTGTAGGAACACATGTTTCTTGGATATTGATTATAGAATTATACAATTGTTGATTGTTGGATTATAGGATTGAATGATTATTGGAGGTTAAACCATAGAAATGCAATATTAACGGATGTGGATTATAGAAATAAATGATTGATGGATGTTGGATTTTAGGAATAAATCTTGGTGTGATTATAGAAATAAATCTTGATTGAATGGTAGAAATATATCTTGGATGGATTATAGAAATATATCGCGGTTGGATTATACAGGCATATTTTGCTGGATTATTAGAATAGATCATTATTGAGATTGGATATTGATATTGGATTTTAGAGATGGATTATGGTTGGAAGTTAGATTTTTAGAGATATGATTATTAGACATTGGATTGTAGAAATATGTCTCGTTGGATCATTGGAGTATATCTTGCGGGATTATAGAAATATATAATTATTGAATATTGGATTGTGTGACCACATTAATGTTGGATATTGGATTAGACAAATACAGTATCGTTGGACATTGGATTATTAGAAATACATGATGATCATTAGATTTTGGATTCTAGCAGTAGTTTATTTGGATATCAGACTGTTGGATATCGGATTCTAGAAGTAGATAATTGTTGATTGTCGAAGATTGGATTATAGAAGTAGATAATTATTGAATATCGGATTATCGGAAATTGGATTATAGGATTACATAATCATTAGATTGATGGATGTTGAATTATTAGAAGTAATTTATTAAGGAATAATGGATTAATTGATATCAGATTATAGAATTAGAGTATTGTTGATTGTTGGATCGATGAAAGTCGGATCTTAGACATAGACTGATAGTGTGGATATTGGATTAATTGATATTAGAGTATAGGGTTATACAATTGCTGGAGATTGGATTATTGGATTATGGTTACAACACAGATGGTTTTCTTACTGATCTCTTACTTGACAATCCTTGGACATCGAATCCCTCACACTTTGTCACCCTAAATAAAACTCTGGTTAATACATTAGTATTACTAGAACATGTTAAAAAATTATGCTTAGTCAAAGCTTAGACCAAAAATCTTTATTTGGGGAATTTACAACCAAAAGATCAAATGTTGTCTAAAGATTTTAACCATGACATTGGCTTGTCATGGAAGTTTGCAAATGCTTTGAAAGAATGAAATAAAATGAAAAGTGGTTTGTACTTGGGCGAAATGGATGTTTGGATGGGTGCATGTTCATGCGCGGGATCAATTCATTTCTATGATCGAGGCCCAGAGTTCTTTTGGAAAGTCGTCCAAGTCAATTAAGGACCGGTCTTCGAGCGTATTTTGCTAGTCCCTACCGTACTACCACATGTCCAGAGTCGGGAGGACTTGGCTAACTAATTTGCAATGTTTCACTGTGGTCGTTCCATCCGGTTGTGTGGGTGTCTTTTACAACCTATTTTTATACATTCCTACCTGGTGCAAGAGGGGGCCTGAAACCGGTGGATTTCTATCCAAAGGGGGCGAAACCTTAGCGAGGGGGACTACGGTGGGATGACGCATTGTAAAGGTCTTGTCATGTGCTCTAAACTGCTTACCTAAGGTAGTGAGCGGTGGTATCGACGGATGCCAAACCAACTAGAGAAGTCGTGTCATGTGGGTAAAGCTGTACACCTCTGCAGAGTGTAAAACTATTCGAATAACTGTGTCTATGGTCATGGACATGCTAGCAAAGCCACTCCAAGTTAGATTTTGGTTTTGATTTCAAAAGAATTTATCAAATGATTTTGGATTTCTATCCAATCGGAAAATTTGGGCAGGTAGTCTTGTGATACGAAGGTATCTTTCACCACTCGTTGATGAATGTTATCTAACTATCAAACATGAGATTGAGAAAATAAATTTTAGTTATAGAATACCTACTTTGGAACTTGGTACAAGTATTTGGAAAGAAAACAATGCTTTATGCAAAATTAACCCTATATGCCTTCCTTTGATATACCCCTGCATGCATTATAATTCTGTTCCTGGGTGTAACTTGCTGGGCATGGTTGTTTGTGCCTACTCTTGCTTAATAAAATATTGTTCAAAGAAGAAACACTTTGCGCTGTTGAAGATCTCGATGGCTAGGCCTCTACCCTAGTCGATTGCCAGTGGCAGATTAGATGGGCTCTACTACTGCTCATTTGTCTTCCGCTGTGTTCTGTATTGTTGGCTCATAAGCCTTTCTAGTAATCAACTCTGATATTTATTATTAAAGTTTTGCATTTATGGTTGTTACCACATTTGTTTACTATGTGAGCTAGCCATTGATCATGGGACTAGTTCGGTTATACATAGAGGATTTAGGGTGTTAATCCCGGGTCCTTACATTTGACCCCCCGAACTTTGTAATCCAGTTCAAATTACACACTGATCTAGTTTTGCGCGGTGGTATTGCCTACGTGGCACGATAAGTGGACGGTTTTATCACGTAGGATGGCACATTGACCAAATTTATGTGAATGATATGTGGAACCCACATGGGCTTCTCCCCAAATTGAAACAGAGAAGGAAGGAGCTACAGGGAGGCAACCATGGAAGCGTTTGGTAGCTCGATAGGGGAGAAACCCCTATGGCCCTAACCTATCAATGACCCAACTTGGCCAGCGTGTCATCCCACGTGGCAAAACCGCCCACTCATTGTGCTACGTGGACCATACCACCTTGCGAAACCGGTCCAGGGTGTTATCTGAACCGGATTGCATAGTTCGAGGGATCAAATATATAGTTTCATAGTTCGGGGTTTTGGATGGACTTTCGAGCAAAGTTTTGGGTGTTATATGAACTTCTTCCAAAAATAAATAAAATCACCAACTCTAGGGCTCTAGCTAGCAACCAATACTGAATTTGTTGGTGTTGGACCGTGTTAGCTGTCGGGACCCGAAAATACATCTCAGGAACCCTCTGTGTATTCTGAACTAGTCCCAGATCAGTAGCTAGCTCACACAGGAAAATAGTGATGAAATACCTTCCATTTATTTGATTTAACTAAAAAGATCTCAAAGTGACAAATAATTATAATAACTGGACCTTATGGTCAACGTTTACTTAACTTGCCACGCAGACTAAAGAAACAAATAAACTCTTGCAGCGGGACGGAACTCTTGAAATGGCCAATCAACATGCCCACAGGCAATCGAGTGGAGAAACGCATCCTAATCCAAAAACCTTCATGATCCTCGTGTGCAAAGAACTCTTTGGCAGCTTGATATTCTTCCTCTACTACTGATCAAACAGAGGGCACAAAGCCATGAGTACTTTGAATGTACTCAACAAGTCATGGGGAAATGTATGCAAATAGTATTCATGCAAGACTTGAACAAAGATTAGCTGTATGATTCTTTTGCAGAAAGCAACATTTACAATAAATACAATAAATAGATTGAAATGCATAATTGGAAACAATAATAAGTAAGTAAACAATTCCTTTGAAACAGCCAGTGAACTTCCCATTCACTTCCCAACCAAACCAACGATAAGTGAATTCCCCATTCACCAATCGACACAAATCACAAAGTGAATGACCTATTCACCAAACGAATATTATATTCATCAAGTGAACTTCCTATCCACACTCCGACACATTTTTGAAGAAACTCTATCTCCCGTGTGAAATCCCCGAGCACGTCCATAACCGCGGACACGGCTATTCGAATAGTTTTACACTCTGCAGAGGTTGTACAACTTGACCCACAAGAGATAGATCAACTTATAATGTCAGGCATTTCACGCTTCCGTAGGCGTGCGACTAAGTGATCATCACAAGGCTTTTACAAAGCTCCTTCTTAACCCAGTTCTGCCCGCTAAGGTTTCAACACTGAATGTCTTTCCGACTGCATGTGGCCCCTCTTGCGCCACCGTGAGAATACGTTTCCCACGACTCACACTTCACATGACAGAACCGAAATTAAGACATTGCTAATTAATCAGCCAGGTCCGTCCCATACCAGACATGTGGTTGTACGGTTAAGGCCCAGTTCAATGGCGCACAAGATTAAGTCCTTGACAAGTTACTCAGGCGAGACTACCACGAACCCACAACATGTTCAATCCACATCCCCACTATCCACCGACCACTCGCCCGGGCGAAAATCATTTTGTTTAACCAAGACCCATGACTAACCCCGTCATGGTACACAAGTTTTAACAAAAGTGGCTCACCACCATAGTTCCATATTTCATTAAGTCAAGATTATTCATTAAGACACAGGTGATGACAAACCCATCGTAACTAAGCTGAACTGAGCATATGTACGATACCCATGTTGGCGATATGAATATGTCCAACTAAAATTACCCCTGCTATGGTGACAAAGGATTCATGGCATTCAAATAATTAATAGAGGCATAATGACAACAGGTAATAACTATACCCAAAGCAGTTTACATAGAGATAGCATGCAATTGTATAAAATAATATACTTTTGGAATCATAGGTTCAATATGATCAAAGGTCCACGACTTGCCTGGGAATAAATCCAGTGATTGATCTTGATCTTGGTATGCTACTCCTTGCTCGAAGCTTCCCGAAGTATCAACGTCTACTCGCAAACAAGCAAATAAACCAAATAAATAAATAACAAAGAGCAAATGAACTCCAAAAATTAAATAAAAATCTCAGATAAATAGATCTCGAATTTAGATGAATTTAGGAATTTGAATGGACTGAATCGGAGTTCGGATGCAAAAGATATGAGCTTTGGAAGATTGAAATCTAAAGAAATACCCTAATTTGGTTTTCTGGAATTATCCAAATTATTTTCCTACTGAAATTCCGGATTATGACGCATGGCTGACGTCAGCGAGGACGTTCGGACTGGGCTAAGTCAACCTGACAGGTGGGTCCTACTTGGAAGTGGCTAGGCTCACGTGAACTAGGTCCACATGGCTTTTGGATCTGGATTTGGTGATGAGGTGGCTCGGGGTGTTGACAAGGACGATGGCTGGGCTGCCACTTAGACTAGATTGCTGAGGTGGAGGCCAAGTGGTTGTTGAGTCGGCGCGGAGAGAAACAAAAGACATCAAGGAGCAGTCATGGCGGCGACTGGAGCTCGTCGACGACGGCGAACTGGGACGGGGCAACTCTGGTGAAGAACAAAAACGGGATGCCGGAGAAGAGAGGATGCCAAGGGAGGTGGCGGCGTAACCATGACGGCGGCGGTTCGTTGGTGGCGGCGACATTGGCGGCGGCGAGCTCCACTGTGATGACGAAAATGGCAAGGGAGTGGCGCCCGAAGGAGACGAAGGCGAGCACTGGCTTAGCATCGACAAGAGGATCACAGAGGTGTGCTCGGAACGGCTAGTAGATGACCAGAACAGCGGCAACGACGAGATGACCAGAGGGCAAGAAGATGACCGGCGACAACAACTCGATGGTCGAGAGAGGAAAAGAAGGGCTGGGACAGAACGAAGGAGACACGGAGCACAAGGTGACGCGCAAAGATAAACGGAAAAGCTCACCGGAAAGTAGATCGATGAGATGGTCGGCGATCGGTTTGTCGGACGAAGATGACAACGGCGAAAGAGTGGTCCGTGATCGGAGGCGAAGGCGTCACGGTGTAGACCGTGCTATTGTGGACCCGACGGCGGTGGAATCACGGCCGGAGATGGATTGATGGCGACGAATTCCGGCGGCGAAGAGGCTTCGGCAGCGACTCGGTCCTTCGGTGATTTCGGTGCAGCGAGAGCAAAACCGGAGAGGTGATTTTAGGGTTTCGGAGGAGATGGATGAGGCGCACAAAAGGATGTGGGTGGTTCTTTATATAGTGCCCGGATGAGGGAGATTGCAAGGGCACGGCGGTGGCTGCGTCTTTGACATGGACTTAGAGTCCAGCTCGGGGACGGGAGGAAGAAGGTGCTCACGTGGCTGGCGGCGGGACCACAAGGCAGTGACAGAAAAAAAAGGAAGGAGAGGAGTTTGGCTGGGTTGGCTTCACGTGAAGAAAACGAGCGGGCCAAGAAAATGAGTGGGCCGACGGGAAGAAAGGCCGAGCGGCTGGGCCGGGGAGCGAAGAAGATGGGCCGGGATTTGGAGATTAGGCCCGAAAGCAAATCCGAGATTTTATATTAGTTTTTCTTTTAGAAAATAACAGAAAAGGCAAATAAGACTTAGAAAATAGCAAATGCACTCGAAAAAATTCTAGAAAATATACCCAAGCACATAGAACCCAAATAAAATAATTTTTAATATAGTTGATGTTGACATTAATCATATTAAATTATTTTTGAACTCTGAAAATTCATATTAAGCTTTTAACTTTAGCAGAAAAAACCCAAATGGTTATTTTTCTTTTAAAACTTCAAAACAGACCAAAATTTTGGGATGTTACATTAGCGACTAGGGGGTAGGTGGATGAATAGAAGTCCACTTTTTCCCTTCTGAATTTCTAATTCTTTTTTCACCCCACTAGCTATGTGAAGCTATGAAGATTAAGGTCTAAGAATCACAGTGGAAGAATTGAACTGAAGTCAAAAGCTCACCCAACAAACCCCCTTGGCCAGTCTGACTACCATGTAATGGGTGGTCTGGCCGCTCGAGCAGTTTGACCTCTCCTCGATTTGATAGAAAAATTAGCACTATTTTGGATCCACAAATGACCTAACGTTTGATCTATAGATCCAAATCACTTAAAATTTCAGACACAACTCAACAAGAAGGTAAAGAACCTATTTCAATCGAAGATATAGACAATCATGGCCAAGATTCCAAGAAGTTTTTGTTTGAGTGCAAGAGGGTTCAAAACCGGGTGAAAACCTAAACTTGATCCGAAAACTTGCTCGTGGATTAAAGATAGTCAAGATGACCTTAGATCAACTTCCACAAGTCCTAGCAAACTAAATCACAACAAAAAACCAAAGCAAAACCCTAGAATATAAGAACCCACAATATCAAGAAAGAGAGCAGGAATAAGAGATAAATCATCTTTGCATGAAACAGATTGGATTAATATTGAGGAATTGAGGGTTTACCGCTGCTCCACCATGGAGGACAAAATCTCACTCATGAGCATTCAATCACATAAATTTTCTCTGAATACATCTCTCAAACCCTAGACTCCTCTACTCTCTCTATTTTCCCCTAAATCTCAAATTAGGGTTCCTAGGCTTGGTTGGTGTGCAACTACTGCACCACCTCTTATATATTGGAGGCCAGGACTAGAGAGAAACCTTAGTAGGCACCCATTAAGCCCACACACAAAAGGGTCTCTCACTCACACACGCTTCTCAAAGCATATGACGATCTGACACTCTCGAATTCTTCTCCCATGATCTTGTCCTCCTCATGGCCTAAACCACTTCTTCTTTGTGCTGTTATGCGTTGTGATTTCTCCAAGGTCACTAACTTGATATTCTGGTGAAGATACGAAAATACCCCTTCTTGATCCTTCCATCCTTGTCTGGGTCCAATCTTGTGAACCAATCCTATGCTTCGCCACACGTAGGTTCACCAATGATTTTTCTCATACCGGCAAGTCTCTCGCATCTGGCTCCCACCAAACCACCCCAACACTTGCACTGAGTCAAGCCACTTGACGCAACTTGTTGCACCAAACTTCCTGTTCTTGTCCATCTTATGCCTTGCTTGAGACCAACCACTTCACCCAACATCTTTGATAGTTTTGGACCTTGATTTCACTAAACCAAGTCCCAATCATTCTCACTGTTGACCGTAGTTGACTCCAAGCTTTCCTGCACAACAATAGACCAAAAATGGATTTTGGACACAAGTTCTTCGCAACTTGACCTACGTTACCCAAAACATGCATCATGCAACACATATGCAATAAATCCATAACTTTTGGCCAATTTTCAAAATTTAGCACAACTCAGTGTGCATTGAACAGCCACGGCTAGTCAAAGCGCCGCCCCTAGGCCGGTCTGATCGCCAACATCTTGCCGATCTAACCGCCAACCACTGGCCGGTCTGACCGCGCCCACTGGTAACATGGCACTGGTCTGACCGCTAGCAGTTTCAACACCATGGAGTTGCTAGTCTAGCCACTTCCCAACACCAGAAAACACCATTTTAGGACTCTTCAGTTAAACTCTATCTAGTTTCGCGTCTAGTTTCTATTTTCAATGGCACCTAATGCAATGTAACATCCCAATTTTTGCCTCTTTTAAAAAGTTTTCAAAGCCAAAACCTTTAATCTTGAATTAATCCCTATGTAAATGAATTTTCTAAATAGCAAAGCAAATTAATATGGCCCAACAACATAGAAGTAGGTGGTGGAAATAACTTAGTTAAGGGCCTGTTTGGTAGGGCTTCACTCCTCATTTTTCAACTCCTCCCCACTCTTGATTCTTAGAGGATCCACTCCTCGAAGAACCTAGAGTTGGCTAACGGAAGCGTTTGGTAGGAGGTTGGCTCCCAAAACTCTAAAAGTGAGGATTTGAGGCAAAAGACCATGCTACACCTATTTTTAACACTAAGTCTATTTGTATCGCACTCCTTTCTATTTGTACACAAATTTTAAAATTTTTACAAATTTCCCAGGACTTAATTTGAATGTGATACCCTATTTAGATACATCAGTTCATGACAAAAGCATTATCCTTTCAAATACAAATACTCGTAGATCGACACTAGTACTACAAGTACTCACAGATCACAGGACATTGCACACTACTAGGTACTTTATTATTACTGAGTTGGCTCATTCATCCATCAATTACAAAAACAAAGCTACGAGTTCATCTCACAATTGATACAAGAATTCATCTCACAATTGATACAGAAGCAAATACAAGATTACAGAGAAGAACTAGCATTACAGAGAAAGACATAAAACAAAATCATCTTTTCGCTTTTGTTCACCGCATCTTTGAGCTTTTGTTTCATCTACAATTAAAAGGAAAACATGAGATTTGAGGTTTCGGTTCATGCACAAATACACCAGCGCTTAAGAAGGGATGGTAAAATTACATGCATGCTACATTCGATCAAACAATTGACTATCGTGATGAGTCTCCTTCAAGAGAGACGAGGGCTAGGATGAGGTTTTCCTGTGATGGTGTTGTTCGGGGATGAAAGAAATCACCAACATTAACTTCATGCCGCTTCTTTTCATTGGGTACTGTATCAAATTCAATTTCAGGCTCTGGGTTCTACAAAAGAGTATTACTGAAACATGAGAAACCTTGACAATATGTGTGACAATGAAAGTTTATAGATATATTGAAATAATGTCCTGGATTTTGTTTTTTCTTGGTGTCTTTGTGACGCCAATAGCTTGTAATAAACATGGATGCCTTTGAAACTTACAATAAGTTAATCTATACTAGTAATTCAAAGTAGGTAAAACAGAAGGTTAAAGAAACTCTTGCCAATATTATTTTTGCCTTGAACTTGGCTGATCTGTATGAACCATTAGATCACTTACAAATTGGTTAATGGTAGGATGCACCCATCTAGTAGTTATGGCTTTGACAATGGCAATAGGTTCTAAGCCACTAGCTGCACCTAGGAATTGGCCTCTGGCAGGGAAGGAGATAACATCAGATAAAAGAGCAACTATGAAATGACACATTCCAAATGGAAGTGAGCAAACCTTTGTTGAATTGATTTTAATCTTAGATGTATTCTTGAAGACTTGCTTGATAGCTCTTACTTCAGCCAAGTCACCAGCAAGTGTGGAAGTTGCGTGTGCATTGATGTAGTTCACCTAAAAATGTACAGAATGAAATCAAAAGGCACTAACTGTTGATTTGCCTGAAGAAATGAAACAAGAATGGTGAAAAACGGGAAACTAAGAACCTAGAACTACAGCTAAACGGTAGAACATAGAGTTTATAAACAATAAACTAATGCTGTAATGTAATTGTGTTTCCAAATGCGCCCAATTTCAAACTATCGCATTGCACATAACAAAAAGGATCTTGCCAAGGAATTCCCTAGATGACGGGTGTAGAGAGAGGGGGAGGCCGGTGAGTAGGGGGAGATCGGCGCGGAGGGGATACAGAGGCGGGGGAAGCTAACGTCGAGGGGGCAGATCGGCACAAAGGGGGGAGGCGCAGGCGGGGGAAGCCAGCGTGGAGGAGGGGAGGCTCGCATAGAGGTGGGAGGAGGAGGCGGGGAGGTGTGAATAGAGGGGGTGGTGTGGGTGGGGAGGGGAAAAATGAGGGGGCAACGGGTTTATATGCAGTGGCAAAAGGTGGGTAAATACACCTCAACTTGAGGGGAATTTTTGTAATGATTATGTTAATTCTTGCGGGGAGCAGCCGAAAGGTCGCTCTAAGTTTTCTATAGGGATCCACTATGATTCTAAGGTGCTCCTGATTCTACAAAATAAGGAGCAGGGGTGTTTGGCTGGGCTCCCGCTGCTCCAGTTGAGAACCCGGAGTAGGAGCCCTACCAAACAGGCCTTAAATCCAACATATTCAAATATGCATCTCTGGATTTTCTTGGAATTTTTAGAGTTTCATTGCTATTTCTTTAAGTTCGATTTTATTTTATACTTTTTATGAAATCCCAAAATCCTTTCTTTTTCCTAAAATCCCCTTGGGCCGAAATCCTTCTGGCCCATCCTTCTTTTCCCCTCTATCATCCTGTTTCTCCTCCATACCACCCATCGGCCTGCCTCACCCCATTCCCTTATCAATCCGTTCAGTGCTGGTACAGCTAGCGCCGTTCCAGCCCATCTCTCTGCTTTGACCACTTTGTAAACCCTAACTGCACGACCCGTCTCACACGCGTGGCCTAGTTGCGATAATCGCCTTGTTCCTCTTCTCCACGTGAAGCACGTGTGTGCACCACCGCCAAGAAAGTTTCGACGTCTGTGCCCAACAAGCCACCTCCAAATATAAATAGTGTCACCACCCACGTCATGAGGTTTGCCTCGTCCTCCTCCCCTGAAACCCTAGAGTGCTGCCATGTCTCCGAATCAAAATTGAGAAGCCCTAGCACCACCGCAACTTCATTGTCACAATCTCACCATCAGTGAGTCTTCGGCCGTGCCATTGACTCCTTTGAGTTTGACTTGTCGCGTTCTACATTATGCTCACCTTGTTGTCCTCGGGAACCCGCCGCATCGTCGCCGCCATAGGAGGCCAATCCACTCCGCTACCTCAGCCTCACCGTCAGTCACTGTGGCCGCCACTAGTGGGAACGTCCGCATCACTGAGTTAGTTGATGCCCCTTTGCCCAGATCCGAGCCCTCACCATCATAGCCGAGCTGCCGTTGCTCGAACCCTTGGTCCTCGTGCATCACTACCGCTGCTGTGGCATGCCAACTCACTCGTCACCTCACCACATGCCGTCACAGTGTCGTCCCAGTCAATGTTTGCGCGGCATACCTGAAACCCTAGATCCAAAACCCATCCCTATGACATGTGGACCTCACCTATCATACAATCCAATTGGATGCACCGAGTCCACCGTAGACTAGATTTGTTCCGTGAACATAGTCTATGGACCGTGGTCCCACCTACCAGTCTCTAAAGATTTTTCATAATTTCTTTTATTCCAAAAATCTAGAAATTTCATAGGACACACCTATTAGTCACCCATATCCTCTCTCATCTGTTAATTTTCGATTTTCCATCTCGTTCAAACTTTTGGAAGCTCATTTTCACGCATATGAACTCTGATTCAACCCATTTTCCCTTCTAAATTCCTCTAAAATCAATATCTTTGTTCCAGTACTATTTTTATTTGATTTGGAGATTATTTAAGCCTCTGTTTGGTATTTTTTTTGGTGTTTCTCGCTTTCTCTTTCGATAAACGTTTATCCTCGGGGAGTGAGCGAAGCATTCGAAAAGCAAGATCCAACAACAACGGTGTATGAGCAAGGCAAGTTGTAACCCTTGATAATGTTGTACCCATGTTTGCAAAAGTAGATTGTTTTATATCAACATGCATGCTACTTTTATATCAAATATATTTACTAGGGTTAGTTAGATGCCTAGTTGCTCATTATGACCAACTTGATGATTGTATGCCATGTATCCATTGTTGGGATATTATTAGTTGGATATAATTGTACTACCAACATGGGTTGATGCAGTTATGCTTAGCCATACTTAGTTGTACGATGTGCTCATATTCATATGATCAATTCTGTTAACTTGATTTAATGAGATATTGAACTGTGGCGGGTAGTCATTGTTGTAAAATTTATTGTTCCATGGCAGGGGATGCCATTGGTCTTGGTTAAAAAAAATGGTTTCATACTTCGATGAGTGATCGTGTAATAAAGGGGGGAGGGTGCAATTGCACATTGGAATGTGGTTGTCTTGCTTGGATGAACACTAATGACTTAACTTTATCCGCCATTGAATAAGGTCATACTGTACAACCACACGTCCAGGATAGGGTGGGCCTGACTGATTAATTTGCAATATCTTGACTTTGGTCCTGCCATTTTTTGGTGTGGGTTCTGGGATGTACGGTTAGACTCACACGGCGCAAGAGGGGGCCCCTGACCATGGGTAAAGATATACAACCTTTACAGAGTGTTAAAACTGTTCGAACTGCCGTGTCCCCTGGACAATGCCTGAAGATTTTATGGACAATGCCTGAAGATTTCACGCAAGGTATAGAGTTTTCATAAAGCTTCTGGAGGGTGGAATGGTTGGAAAGTGAATGGGTAGTTCACTTGATGTTTCAATACAAATGTTTACTTTATTTATTATATCTTTCCAAATATGCCTTACAATCTATTTACTATATATTTTATGTCAACACTTGCTTTATGCAAAAGAACCATATAATTATTCCTTTGTTCAAGTCTTACATGAATATATAATTTCATATTGTCCATACGACTTGTTGAGTACTCTATATACTCACCGCAATATACATTGTTGACCAGTTACTAAGGAAGAACCAGAGAACTCAGAGTTATATGAGAAGTACTATGAAGACTTTGCGAACTAGGATGCTCTTCTCCACTCGATTGCCTGTGGGTATGTGGAATGACCACTACATTTCATTCTATTTCCGCTATAAAAGTTTTATTTATCTCTTAAGCTCTGCGTGGCAAGTTAAGTAAGATGTGATCATAAGGTACAGTTGTAACACCCTGGTTATGCGGAAGCCAAGATGTTACCTAAAAGACTTACATACAACAGCAATGTGGAATAAGATCAACAATCTTACAATTAATATCATAAGCAGATCAACCTCTAGAGAAATGAATATAAAAAATTGAAACAGGATTCAACAGTATAACAATCTCTATCCTCCAATCATATTGAATCAATTATGACGAAACTATCAAAAGTTTATACGAAGGTCATTAAAACAATACCAATTCAACCATATCTTAAAGAATGAAAATATCAGCCATCAACCTCTATTAATTACAATCCAATAGTTAACGAATGAAAGTTAAAGACGAGTTCATAAAATTGAAAGTGAATAATGTGAAGTGAATGCATTATCCGTAACTACTCCCTCCCAAGAATGCTAACTTCAGTGTTCACATAAAAAAACAAACACAGGCAAGAATGAGTCCATGACTCAACAACCACAACGAAAATATAAGAAAAATACTGAATAAGAACAATAGCATCACATCACGGAATATGAATGTAGAATGACAGGAACATATGAATGCATGATATGCAAATCTCCTCTTCTGCTTATACCAGTATAGCCAGTGATACACCCGTCGGTGTTCACTCAAACTCGCATTATACAAATGCGGGGATCCAAGGCCCGTATGAAGAATGTTTCATAGCGAGGATCCAATTCTGCCCACATTGGAATGGTGGGCCTTACGTGCCCATATTGGAATGATGGGTCTTTCTACCCACTCCCGTGGGTGAATCATGAACATATGAATGCATGGAATGAATATGAATATAAGAGACATCATCTCATTAACCATAAATTAACAAACGTGGAAAGAGTAGGAATCATCCGAAGTCTACCCATAGACAATATAAGGTAGTCATAACATGAATAACAAGCATATCGAACATTCATCGAACAATAATTTCCACAAGGTACTTGGCTTCCGCGGTGCGAAGCGTTGTGAGGCAAGGAAGATACCACTAAACTCGAATTCCCTCCTCCTACACAATTTAATTACTTGAATAAGAAACAACAGGAATAAGACGCTAATCGCAATGCTTAAACACCTCTTCCTAAACACAAGATTCACCTAATTGTTCTATACAATAAAACCGATAGTCTAGCAGACAATAATGCGGACAATGTACTAAAAACATCATATGTTTTGCTCTGAGACTTGAAACGGAGTGAAGATCCTATGGAAAGGTATCGAGAACCTCCACATTAGTCTAGTTGGTGGAAACTTCCAATTCGGCCAAAAACCTAGGCTATCATTCAAATGAAAGTCTAATATACAATCTGTCTAGCAGAAATACATAGCAGTAAAGAAATGCTCATAACCTTTGATTGGGTTAACCAAAATCCAAGATTCTTATTATTCTGGAAAGCTACGGATACAACCTTCAAAATCCTAGTTGGTACGATACTCAGATTTTGCCTCTAACAAAATGTGGCACACGGGTCAAAACTACTGACAGAACCCGACATACAATCTGGACAGTCAAATTGAAATGTACATAACTTTTGTTATAAAAATCCAAAAAGGGTGTTCTTTATCAATCCTGAAAGCTAATGGAATTATCTACAGAATTCATTTCGGGCAACATTTTTGAATCAGCTCCTAACATAATCATATTTTAATAAACAAAGTGACTGTTTATTCTCGTAAGACTTTCGGAACAGCGGGAAAGAATTCATCATAACTTTTAAACCGTAACTCGGAATTGAGTGATATTTGATTCTACCGAAAGCTAAGAATGAAACCCACATAACTCTAGGAGATGATATCATCTAATTTGGAATCTAAACACATGAAAACAATCGTACAATAAACTGGACAGAATCTGATTTACTCGCAGCAGGACTGCGATCCACTAAACATAATCGATTTCGTATCTACTATGATCCAACCAGTGAAGAATATCGATTGTTACCCTTGAAGACACGCGTGCTCGCTGAAATCCCCTGCTAGAAGTTCCTCTCCTTTTCTTCTCCTCTCTCCCTCGCCTCCTTCCTCCACGGTCGGCCACCAAAGTAGGAAACGACAATGCGGGGAGGTGGAGCATTGTAGCAGCCCGACACTGTAGCAGGCGGCTGTACTGTAGCACATCGTGCTACAGTGAAACTAGGGTTTGGAGGAAAAGGCCTCCTCCCCCCTTGGCCCTTTAAGTGGCCGGCTCCCCTTGGCCCATTAAGTGGCCGGCTCCCCTTGGGCCTCCTAGGCCAAGGCCCGAGGCCCAGGTTCCTGAATAATAGAAGAAAACTTCCTTTTTAATATATTATTCTCTGTTGGATACTTCCTTTGCTAGAATAAATTCGAGGTATTACAACAGTTGTTACTATTTAATAATAATTTGCTACTTAGTTATTTCGTAGAATAGTTGATATTTCGTTTATGTTGCCACAATATATACTAGCATGATTCTAGACTAGTGCAGAATACACAGATGGTCCAGATTTGCATATTTGGGCCGTGACATGCAAATACATCCCCAAACACTCTCACACAAGTGTTTGATATCCATTTACCCTAAGCCTGCATCGCTAGTCTGACCTCCCGGCATAGCCGGTTAGACTGCCCCCCTGGCCGGTCAGATCACCTAACACCTAACAACATGTCAACTTTTGCAAAACAAAGAGCTAACTCCCCAAACTCTTCGACAATGGTGCTAATTGTTCATCATTAGATATAAGACCAAACCACATGGCCTCTACAGTTGGTTCTTTATAACACACTTGTTTGTGAGAGGGTTCTCTCTAACCCTTGCATTAACGCGTCGCAACGCAGCACCAAATCTCAAGTTTATGTAAGTTGCATAAAAATGGAGAAAATATTACGCACAAAGTGACAAAAGTGAGGGTTTGCAGCTCTCTGAAGTCTGAACTTTAACTAATTGTACTCCATTAGAGTACCTTCATGATTCACAATTTTTTTTTCTATTCTTTGTGTCATGAACCTTAGTTCATAATGGGGTAAATATCCGTCGGAGGGAGGTCGGACAACGATGACTTGAGGTAGAACAACGCTAGACGAAGAGGGCACCAATTCGGGGAGAGATGGATCTAGAATAGCCGGCCTGGGGGAGAGACCAGAGCTAGACTTAGGGATTTGGAAAATACTTCTTCATTGTTGATTGCTTGCTTAAAGAAGATACAATGTCATCTCTTTTATAGAGATAACTTGACCTGACCCTTAAGAAAGAATTTCTAAATTATAGAAACAAACTAACTGAAGATAAACTTCCAAACTAACTAAATCAATCTAATCCCTGACAAATGAAACTATTTGTGGGAAACAACAAACATGTGAACAGTGCATGTGTAAACAGTAACCACACCCATGACACTTTGTTCCTTGAAATGCTTAAACAAATTCATCGCCTCAACACTTCAACAATGTCAACTTTTGCAAAACAAAGAGCTAACTCCCCAAACTCTTCGACAATGGTGCTAATTGTTCATCATTAGATATAAGACCAAACCACATGGCCTCTACAGTTGGTTCTTTATACACTATTACAAAAAACGTTATCACGCACGGTTGGAACCTTCATCACGAGCGGTTGGCACCGCTCGTGTGTTTTTGCGTCTGTGATAATCGGCGGTTATCACGAGCTAAAAACCGTCGTGATAAGTAACAACACGAGCGGTTCTAATGAACAACCGTCGTGATATCCATATATCACGACGGCTATATTTACGAACCGTCGTAATATCAATATCACGCATTGTTCATAATTCTCACCGTCGTGATATATGGATATCACGAGCGGTTCCTAACTATTGCGTCGTCAGGATAGATGGATATCACGAGACGGTTGTTAAAAATCGCCGTCGTGATATATGGATATCACGCACGGGTTATACTAGCACCGCCTAAAATATCCACATATCACGAGCGGTGATAATTATGAACCGCTCATGTGATATCCATATATCACGCATTTACCATTTTACGAACCGTCTGTGATATCTATCTATCACGCACGGCAATAGTTATGAACCGCTTGTGATAGCTCTTTCAACATAACTAATTTAATTTTGATTTTCGGCTAGCCTCGAATTGCTAGCCATGCCCTCACAAAACAAGCGTGCGAAAATAGATACATTACAGATGAATCAATCATTGACACTCAAAGTGATCATTTAACTCAAAATCAATTCGACACGAATATGTATCAAATATTGGCTAGCCTCGGAGTTACAATTGAATTACAACTATTCAAAGTGAATTACATTAATGAATCATTCAAGGTCGTTGTGGTGTTGGAGTAGTGAAACTCTCAGTTGGCGCTAATGATATCCATCATGGTGAAGGTGCGAGCTTCCTCGAACATCCGATATCTCTCTCGAACAAGTGAATCTAAATCTATATTGAAGATCTCGTAGCTAGCAAGAGTGAAGTAGTAAGCATATATATGTAAATTTATAATTAGGAAATAATTATTGCAGATTGACCAACCTCGGGATCCTCCAACTTAGCACTCATGAGAATCAGCATATGATGGCAAACGAGAATGCACATTCTTTGCTTTTTTGCGACACATTGAAAAATAGAATTACATATATAGGTATAGTCGATTCGAGATGCATTATTACAGTATGATAGAATTATTGTGTTGTAGCACGCACGAAAATGGTGTCCTATGATTAAATGTGGCGTTAGTTCCTTGTATAGCCCTCCTCGGCAATATAGGAGATGAGCGACCACATGTTTCAGTAGTTAACCTCGGCCATTTCAAACGAAGGAAGACTACAATAGAGTTATGTATGGAGGAAATAAGCACACTGCCGAGTACTCCTCGCACAAGGGTGAAGTCGTGGCTTTTTCATTAGGGAATCAAGGTATAATACCTGGTTCCTCTTTGGTATAATGACTAAAAGGACCAGTGGTGCCTACTCATGTATGTCGCTTGAGTCATTAAACCTAAGTTCGTCTTTGCGATAAAGTACAAATGAAATTTGTATAGCAAGTAGTGAAGCACTTACTTACTTGTAGGGCACCATTATGTAGTCCTTGTCATTTTGAGCAAGCAATCATGTCGTTATGTATTTCGACGTAGGATGCGTCTGTCAAGATGGTTTGCTCAGAGACCACGTGTGGGTCGAGGAAACCCACCGGTTCTTTCAATCGCCGGGCATTTTTAATCATGTATCTATACATAAGCAATGAGTTGTTATATTCGGTATTACGTGAATGTAGAACTTGATTGTACACACTTACGATGTCCGAAGATCGTAGAAGTGAGGCATCGAGGGCTTTGAGGTTGAATAGGTCGAATAAGTCGTCAAGCCCACGGCGAAGGGGCCGCTCGTGGAGAAATAGTCCTCAGTGTATCCGATAAAGATTCCATCACGCACCCTTTCTCTTTGGTCTTGTGCAAGTACCAGGTATGCAA
This sequence comes from Ampelocalamus luodianensis, assembly GCA_036346255.1. Lineage (NCBI taxonomy): Eukaryota > Viridiplantae > Streptophyta > Magnoliopsida > Poales > Poaceae > Ampelocalamus > Ampelocalamus luodianensis. The sequence goes on from CM070618.1 coordinate 10,215,250, forward strand.
ACTCTGACAACCTAATCCAGTGTAGGCCAATACTGCGGTGGTCGCCAACGGACTTCCGAAAGAGTATTTCTTAGGGTTAGGAGGTGGAAGCGCCTTAATGTTCTTTGATTTCGATTTGTCCTGAACGACTTGCCCGCTACACGTCCTCCTGTGAGACGACTCGGGAACCGAAATGGTGGCACGCTTTTTTTGTTCTTTGGTGTCTTCTCCACGGGAACCGATGAGGTGGGCTTCGCGAAGGGTTGAGGTGTAGTCATGGAGGGTCTGTTGGAGAGGCATGGTCGTGCCGAGATGGTTGGGGTAGAGTCATCGAGGTTGAGGCGGCACCGCAGGTCCAGGCGAAGTCCTTCTTAGGTCTGCTGGAGAGGCATGGTCATGTTGAGATGGTTGGGGTGGAGTCATCAAAGGTTGAGGCGACCGCAGGGTCGAGCGATGTCCTTCTTGGGCCATTGGATAAAGCGATATCCGGCATCCCCTAGTGTTCGATGTAAATCGTTGAGGCGAATCTCGGTGGGCGCCTTAAAATTGTCATGTACCATGTCCACCGGACCTGGCGTAACCTCGCGCCACCGGGCACCGTCTTGCACTATCCCTTCCATTCATGGATCGCCACCCGCCACGCCCGACCTCAATAGATATCCCAACCATCCTCACTTGGAGCGTGCGAGGCGTGGCTCCTACAAAATGATACGCAATTAGCTAAGGCGTCCTATAGGTCTATCTTTGGAGCATTCGAGAGATGTACATTACCTTGATGTCGCCGATAGGTAATTGGACATCATCATGTTCATAATTTTGCGTGGGCGCAACGCTACTCGATGTTGAGGAGGACCGCTCCCAAAACAACGGGGCGGCTTGCGGCGTTGAGGAGTAGGAATTGATTCACTTGGTCCGCAATCTTACTATCTTTTCTTCAAATTTTGCGATAGCACTATTTCTCTTCCTTCAAATTTTGTAGTAAGCACATGTTCTAACTCGTGTCGACTCGCCTTGGATCTCTTCCTGCTCCTATACGTGCGATGAGTCGCCCGGGAATCCATCCCTCCAAGATACGTTAACCCCTTTGCCTCGTGTGTGACCCGAGTGCTCCTTGTTTCCCAGAGCCATAGATAGTATATCCTTCTCCCTGTCTGCTTGGAAGGAGCCTTCGGAACATGCGAAACTCAATTCTTGCTGCAAGAGGTCATCATGTTATTATAGACATTATGAAGTTATGGACTTATTAACAACTAGGTAGTTCGAAGACATATTTACCACACGGTTGGCCACATCCCGGTCTGCCGGGTTTGTGAAAGAGATTTCGCCCGAAGACATGACTGATGCCCTCGCTCTTAACCAAGAGAGAGCGCGCTCGTCTGTGATCTCAGCAAATAGCCTTGTTGCGTTCTCGTCCTCCGCCGCCCATTGCGCGGTTTTACCCACGTACCCAGCGGTGCCGAGCTTGTGGGGGTGAGTGTTCAGTGTCTGGAGAGCCTTGTGCGTCGCACTTTCCTCAAGAAATTCGGACGTCGTCTTCATTTGCACAAAGGCGTCCTATATATCCCACGACAAGAATTTATACGCCGTGAAGGGCGTTCGACCCGTGTTCACGTACTTTGTGACAAGCACGCTCTTGAAGGTCCTCCACGCCTCGATCGAGAGCAACGCCGCCGTTCCACGCGCGCGTGCATGGTCGGGAAAGTGAGCGATTTTAAAAATTCATCCCGTGGCGTCTCTGAACATCCGACACGTTGTCCCGGCTCGATGTGGTGATGGGGACCCGTTCCTTCCAAGTATCCCGCACATGGTCCCGGAATATCGCCACGCTTTGGGGACTCACGTGATCCCATTAGCATTGACCTCGTGACGGTCATTAGGCTCGAGGAATTTTCGATGTTCCTCCGCCATCTCGCGTCGTACCACTTTCCTGAGATCCGGCGCATTCAATGACATCGATGACTGGCGCGAAGACGGTCAGGACGCCATGTCGCTACTTGTTATCTATATATGCACGAAGCAATATGCGTAAGCTCTAACCACCAGATTCAGCGTATTTACTCAACTTAACCAAAATGGTGCACAAACGTAATATATAAAGAAGGATTGATGGTAGTTTGTGCTCGGAAGGAGAGTTGCGAAAGAACAAGTCTTTGCCATCTCAATCATATTGTCTATACTCTTCATTAAATGAATATGATAGTATAAATTCAAACTATGAGCTCTAAATTGCTTTGCTTAATCTGTCAAATGATCTCAATCATTATCAAAATGATCTTAACTATCACATTCAATCTCAATATAAGACAAAAGTTCATCACAGAGCTAACTGAACAAAGCCCCACCGATGAATTTCGGTTCACATATTATCAAAGACTATCAAAGTCACATCACGAGACGATTCGTCAATACAATAGAGCTCAAGAATGAACTAACAATATATCAAATTGACAATAGCATTCAACCGTGCAGTGATAACTAGCATTCAACCAAAGTAACAAATTAACAAGATATCAAATTGATGTAGCAAGTAATACAATAGAGCTCAAGAATCAACTAACTATCACATTCAATCTCAGTATAAGATAAAGTTCATCACAGAGCATGTCAACAAAGCCCACTGATCAATTTGCAATATCTTTAGTACTCACAGAGAGGAATACTCACAGAGAGGATGCCGCACAACAACTCACGGTGCAAGGAGGAGGCCGGTGCAGGAGAGGAGGGAGGCGCGGGGAGGAGGCCGACACGGGGAGGAGGACGACGCCGGGAGGAGGCTGGTGCAGGGGAGGAGGACAGCGTGGGGAGGAGGACGGCGCGGGGAGGAGGCCGGCGCAGGGGAGGAGGCCGGTGCAGAGGGAGGAGGCCGACACTGGGAGGAGGCCGCGCGTCGAGGCGGAGGCAGCGTCGTCGATGAAGGGGCGACGGCGTCGGGTCTTACGGCCGGGGAGGTTAATGGGCGAACCCTAGAGGAGCCGAGAGAGCGCGCGAGAGCCTAAGGGGCGCGGGAGAGGAAGTGACGAGTAAAGAACAAAACCCTAGCGGTGCGCCTTTTATAAAGGATATCACGACGGCTCTATTAAAGCACCGTCAGTGATAACATATCACAACGGTTCCATTAAATAACCGTCATGATATTGAAGATATCACGAGCGGTTCTTTAATGTAACCATCTGTGATATTGAGGATATCCTGACGGTTCTTTAATGAAACCGCTCGTGCTATTTAGATATCCTGACGGTGCTTAAATAGAGCCGCTCGTGATATGGTAATATAACGACGGTTATTTAATATATCCGTCTGTGATATCTTATCATGCACGGATCCATCATAGAGTCGCTCGTGCTATGGATCTCATTCCCTTCATCTCCGCGCGAGTGTCTCTTCGTCTCTGCTCCACTTTACTACTTCTTTTATATAAATAGACAACCCTTATCAAAGGGATTTCTCACGAACCTCCTTGATCATCCCCTCTCTCCACAAATTCCAAATGGCTTCTCTCTCGTACCAGATCGGCCTACATTTTGGTTGTGTACTGCACTTCTCTCGGTCGCAACTCGCCCAAGCCGCGAACAAGGCGTCCGTCGCAATGCAATCCGTTGTAGACCCTCCCATCTACCGGAGACCATAACGGCGATCATCGGTCGATTGGAGCTCCTCCTCCAACAGACCGATGCGAGGCTCTCGGCATCCGTGAGTAAACCTTGTCGTGGAGATTGTCCTATGGAACTCTTTGGTCCGCACCGAGGATGCACCGTAGAGTCGAGGACGATCTCGACATTGCAGAGAGCGGGTCCGCCTAGCCGAGACCTGTGGAGACCAGGGTTGATGGCCTCGGGCTATATGAGACTTGATTACGAAGTCCGAACATCTACAAGAGCAAATTGAGCGTGCAAGGTCACAGTGGGCGTTTGATAGTGCCGATCCCGCCCCACCAAGCCGACGAGAATGCGTGCGAAGATTTGAAGACTAAGATAGGATCGCTCATCCTTTTTTATCGTCATGTGATGTAAAACGATAAGGCGATCTATTGTCTCGTGATGTAAAACAATATGGTCTTTTTATCGCCTCGTGATGATATGGTCTTTTTATCATCTATTTATTATCGGGAATTCATTTTGTTAATTATTTGCGCATATACATGCTCAGACGCTATCACGGCACGTTGAATGAAGAACCATCTGTGATAATATCCTCATCACAGACAGTTTCTCTCCTACTAATGCCTGCAGTTGAACTTGTACTGACGGCTCCATGTGGAACCGCTCGTGATATCCTCCATATCACGAGACGGTTAAGAACCGCTGCGTGATATACTCACATCACAGATGGTTTGTTAATAGAACCGTCTGTGATGTGAGTATATCAAAGACGGTTCTCCTTACTAACCGTCTGTGATATGGAGTATATCACAGACGGTTCCACATGAAGCCGTCTGTATAAGTTAAACACAGACGATTAGTGAGAGGAACCGTCTGTGATATACTCATATCACAGACGATTGAGAATAAGAACCATCTGTGATATGACACCCCTATAAATATAAAGACCCGACAGACCCCCCTGCCCTAGCGTCTCTAATCTCTTCTTTGGAATAGAGAGGCTTGAGAAGCTTTGCTCTGTGTTGGCTGTAGGAGGCTTGTTTATTTTGCTTGCCTTGTTCTTGGTTGTGGGTTGCCCTAGCAACTTATGGCTATTTGGCTTGCATGCTTACTTTGTAAGGCTTCGCTTTGGTGGTAGCTCTCGGTTTGGGTGTTGTGAATGAGTGTTTTGTTTCGGCTGTGGGTGTTTTCTGAGTGGGATAAGCTTATGGGGGAGGTGCATTTCGACTGTGGCTCTTCTCTTGCCTTGTTCATTTAAGTCTCACATTGCACTGTGGCCTGAAGGAGAAGGACAGCGAGGAATCTCGCGGGATATTAGGAATTTTCGTCGTGAGCTCTGAGGGTAACGATCTTTAACTCATTATATTTGCTCTAGGTTTATCTTTAATCAATTTTAGTGTATTTGGTTAATAGGAGGAGTAACATATTTGCAGTTTATTAATATAATTTAACACTACTAATTGTTACGTGTGTAGCGTAGATGGACCGAAACTGGATGTACGGTGCGAACCGTGTGAGTGAAGAGTACATTAATGGCGTGATTGCTTTTAAAAGAGCATGGAGCGGCATATGTTGAATAAGGGATAGAATTTATGTACCGCCCATGCATTGATTGCGTAATCAAGATTTTTAACAACCCGCGCATCGTAGGGCACTTGATTGAAGGGTTTCAAAAAGGGTATACATGTTGGACCATCACGGTGAAGAGCAGATTATACAGAAGTTAATAATGATGACATCGCCGAGAAGTTAATAATGATGACATCGCCGAGGAAGTCAACGATATGCCGGATGTGGATGTGTTTTTGATGACGATAGGTCGTGACGATGACAATCTGATCGGATGCTACGCGATGCGTATGAAACTACAGATGAGAGAGTTTTGTAAATTCGAGCGCTTAATGGAGGACTCGGGAAACCTTTGTTCCTGGCCGCAAGCCGAATACACAAGGTTGTCAACCGATTTGAACCGCTGAAATTGAAGGCGAGCAACGGTTGGTCCGACAAGAGTTTCACGGCTTTGTTAGGTCTCCAGCGGACATTCTTCCGAGGGAAACGTGTTGCCCAAAGACCACCTACCAAGCCAAGAAGGTTCTTTGTCCATTGGGAATGGAAGTAGAAAGAATACATGCATGTTCGAACGATTGCATCCTCAGTATCGTAAAGAGTATGCAGACTTGCATGTATGTCCCGTGTGCAAAGCCTCCCGATACAAGCGTAAGAATATCGCTAAGGTGAAGCAAGGACCTCCTGCTAAGGTGTTGTGGTATCTCGCTCGTGATCTCACGCTTGAAGCGTTTATTTGCGAACCGAAAGGAGGCAAGATTGCTGCGTTGGCACTCTGAGGAGCGTAAGAAAGATGGAAAACTAAGACACCTGCTGATTCTCGCCAATGGAGAAACTTCGATCGGACCTTCAAAGAGTTCGGTGCGGAACCGAGGAACATAAGGTTAGGGTTGAGTACGGATGGAATGAATCCTTTTGGTAACATGAGCAACCGACATAGCACTGCCCGTGAATCTATGTATGTACAACCTTCCTCCTTGGTCGTGTATGAAGCGGAAGTACATTTTGATGTCACTACTTATCCAAGGGCGAAGCAACCTGGAACGATATTGATGTGTACCTAGCACCATTCTTTGGATGATCTTGTGACACTTGTGGAACGAAGGGGTACAAGTATGGGATGCGTATAAATGAGAGAACTTCTCTTTCGCGCGTCATGTTGTTCTCGCACTATCAATGATTTTCCGCCTTGGTAACTGTTCGGGCTTGATTTAAAGGAGCCAAAGCTTTGTCCGCACCGCTTAGATGCTACGGAGAGTGTATGGTGAACAACTCGTGCAAATCGTGTATATGCGCCACCGTAGGTTCCTTCCTAGAGTCACCCATACCGCAAGATGAAAAACAATTCGACGGAAATAAGGAGGACAGATTCGGCTCAAGGGCTTTTAGAGGAAAGAGGTCTATGATATGGTTAAGGATATCGATGTTGTGCTTGGGAAGAGACGTAAATTAAAAACCCGTCAGAAGAACATCTGGAAGAAGCGGTCAATTTTTTGGGACTTGCCTTATTGGGAGCACTTAGAAGTTCGTCACTCATGCACATGGAGAAGAATGTATGTGAAAACTTGATTGGTCTCTTACTGAACATTAGTGGCAAAACAAAGGATAGTGTTAACGCACGACGTGACTTGGTTGATATGAATATAAGGACCGAGTTAGCACCGAAAGAGACCGATAAAGGACGAACATACCTTCCACCAGCTTGCTACACTATGTCCAAGGCCGAGAGAAATGAATTGTGCCAAAGCTTGCATAGTGTCAAAGTCCCGTCTGGTTACTCCGCTAACATTAAGAAACTTGTTTCTATGCAAGATTTGAAATTAATTGGTATGAAGTCTCATGATTGTCATGTGCCGATGACACAAATGCTTCTGTTGCAATTAGGGTATCTTGCCGAACAAGGTCCGAGTGGCAATCTTGAGGTCTATGTTATTTCTTCAACTCAATTGCTCGTAAGGTCATCGATCCCGAAGGACTAGATGCTCTGAGCCCGAGGTGGTGACGACTCTATGTCAACTTGAGATGTATTTCCTCCGTCATTTTTGATATCATGGTCCATCTCATTGTTCATCTTGTGAAAGAGATAAAGATATGCGGTCCTGTGTTCCTACGCCATATGTACCGTTCGAGAGGTATATGGGAATTCTCAAGTCCTACGTGACGGAATCGATTCGACGGGAGGGCGGCATCATCGAAGGATATGCAACCAAGAGGTCATTGAGTTCTGCGTCGACTACATGGCTCGTGGAACCGATAGGTGTGCCTCTATCTCGTCATGAGGGAAGGCCGGATGGTATCGGGACCATCGGAAGGAAATCAATCACTCCCGATCCGATACGTATGCTCAAGCCCATTTCACGGTCTTGCAACACATGACCCAAGTGTCCCCGTGACATCGACGAGCACAAAGACATGGTACGCCAATGTAATCCGACCGGTCGGAGGTTTGGATCACGAGAGACAACCGTCGGTTCAACAAATGGTTAAAGGTGCGAATCATGACTGGGAGGTCATCAAGTGATGATACGCTGCTATGGTTGGCAAAAGGGCCACAATTTACAATTGTCACATGGCAAGGATACGACATAAATGGGTACATATTTTATCGGCGGCAACAGATAGGAAGAGCACGATCCGAATCAGCGGTGTCCGCATAGATGCATTCGATCGATGGGCTGAGGAGCTCGTACTATGGGCAAATAGAGGAGATATGGTAGCTCGACTACGTGCTTTTCAAGATCCCCCTATTTCGGTGTTGTTGGGTCCATCTCCCACAGGTGAAGGTCGACAAGTACGGCGTTACTACCGTGGACCTCGATCGTGTCGGATACAAAGACGAACCATTCGCATCAAGCAACCAAGTTGTTCAAGTCTTCTATGTAACCGACCCGCAAATAAGAAGCGCCACGTAGTTCTTCATGGAAAAGAAGGATTGTCGGAGTTGAGAATATAGTGGACGAAGAATAATACAATCAATTTGACGAGTTGCCTCCTTTCGAGAGGCGGCATCGCTCGAGGAAGAACCAATGAGGAAGCTAGCTATATACGCGTCGATCATCATGAAGGGCTATATTTTAATTAAGAAATTACTCCATTTTAATTAATTTATTCCATAACATCATGTGTTATGGACTTGTAATATGTCGTACGTATATTTTGATGTCAACGTGGAATTGTAATCCCTCCTGTCCTTGTGGACCGTATATTTAAAAATTCATTTAATTTGGAAAATAGTCCAGCTGCACCACCTTTCTAAAAACCTAAAAAACTGAAATTTTATGGTAAATAGTCCAACACCTTTGCAAAGAAACTGGCATACTCATGCCTAATCCTGCAGTTGTCACTGCAGAAGACAACGTAGTCTTCCCACCCTTCCACACCGCAGCCAGTGCTCGTGCACCGGTGGCCATCCTCCGACAGCGCCCACACCCGGCCCAGTGGCCCGGCCTTCTTCCCCCACGCCGCCGCCTGGACCATGTCTGCGGCGAGCCTCTGGCACCGCCGCACTCCGGTTGGTCTTGGCCGTCTCGCACCCACCGCCGGTCGGCTCGCCCTCGACCTGGCTGATGTAGTGTTTCCCAACGTCGTGCGTCTTGCCGGCCGTGTAGAGGAGGAGGCCGAGCACGTAGGCCGCGGCCTTGTGGCCGGCCACGGCCGCCCGTTCAAGGAACATGAGGCCGCGCTACATATCTTGGGGCGCGAAGACAAGCCCGAGGCCGACGATGAAACAAGCCCCGGTTGCCGGGCGCCGGCGGTGGTTGACGACGGCAGGTAGCGCTTCGTTGTCCCGCCACTTCATCGCCTCCTCGCTCAGCCGCCACGCGCCTCCCCGCACGCGTTCCTTGGACACCTTGTACAAGGCCTTACAACTCCAATATACGTACATACAAAATTCAAGATATTAGAATAAATAGTAGTACGTACGTATGTATATTATAGATATAAAGATGTACATACGTTAATCGTAGGTGCATAGGTCCTCCATAGGTGAGGAGAGCTCGCGGCCACCACGGCCGACGATGTCGACGGCGACATCGTGAGAAAGAGCGCGATCACCGACCTCCTCGCCTTGGTGTTGGCTCGGCGCTCTCGCATGCTCACCTTGGCGATTGCTGCGTGTACGTACTCAAACCGTGAGACGAAGAGTGATGGGAGGAGTTTAATCTTCGTGAATTATTCGTCTTATAAAGAATTAGAGTAATCGGCATGTGAGACGAAGAGACGCATGTATCGTTGGTGTGCGAGGCGAAGAGACGGTTTTGCGTTGGGAGATGAAGAGACACATCGCGCGGAGACGAAGAGGTAGGAAAGAAATATCATGACGGTTCTATCTTGGAACCGCTTGTGATAATACTATCCGCACGGTTATTTAATATAGCCGTCGTGATACTAGTATATTACGAGCGGTTCTCAAATTGAACGTGCAGGATATTTCCGACGGTTTTATTTCAAACCGCTCGTGATAAGGCGTCCTCATCACGGACGGTTCATATTACGAACCGTCTATGAAGTATTACAGACGGTTCGTAATATGAACCGTCCGTGATGAGGAACTATCATAGACGGTTCTTATTACCAACCGTCTGTGAAGTATCACAAACGGTTGGTAATAATAACCGTCTGTGATGAGGAGCGTATCACAGACGATTCCAAATGGAACCGTCAGAGATAAAGTCAACACGCATCTCCTTTGGAACCGCTCAGAATGAGGTGTCCGTAATGGGTGAATCATGAACATATGAATGCATGGAATGAATATGAATATAAGAGACATCATCTCATTAACCATAAATTAACAAACGTGGAAAGAGTAGGAATCATCCGAAATCTACCCATAGACAATATAAGGTAGTCATAACATGAATAACAAGCATATCGAACATTCATCGAACAATAATTTCCACAAGGTACTTGGCTTTCGCGGTGCGAAGCGTTGTGAGGCAAGGAAGATACCACTAAACTCGAATTCCCTCCTCCTACACAATTTAATTACTTGAATAAGAAACAACAGGAATAAGACGCTAATCGCAATGCTTAAACACCTCTTCCTAAACACAAGATTCACATAATTGTTCTATACAATAAAACCGATAGTCTAGCAGGACAATAATCTGGACAGCGGTACTAAAAACATCATATGTTTTGCTCTGAGACTTGAAACGGAGTGAAGATCCTATGGAAAGGCATCGAGAACCTCCACATTAGTCTAGTTGGCGGAAACTTCCAATTCGGCCAAAAACCTAGGCTATCATTCAAATGAAAGTCTAATATACAATCTGTCTAGCAGAAATACACAACAGTAAAGAAATACTCATAACCTTTGATTGGGTTAACCAAAATCCAAGATTCTTATTATTCTGGAAAGCTACGGATACAACCTTCAAAATCCTAGTTGGTATGATACTCAGATTTTGCCTCTAACAAAATGTGGCACACGGGTCAAAACTACTGACAGAACCCGACATACAATCTGGACAATCAAATTGAAATGTACATAACTTTTGTTATAAAAATCCAAAAAGGGTGTTCTTTATCAATCCTGAAAGCTAATGGAATTATCTACAGAATTCATTTCGGGCAACATTTTTGAATCAACTCCTAACATAATCATATTTTAATAAACAAAGTGACTGTTAATTCTCGTCAGACTTTTGGAACAGCGGGAAAGAATTCATCATAACTTTTAAACCGTAACTCGGAATTGAGTGATATTTGAGTCTACCGAAAGCTAAGAATGAAACCCACATAACTCTAGGAGATGATATCATCTAATTTGGAATCTAAACACATGAAAACAATCGTAGAATAAACTGGCAGAATCTGATTTACTCGCAGCAGGACTGCGATCCACTAAACATAATCGATTTCGTATCTACTATGATCCAACAAGTGAAGAATATCGATTGTTACCCTTGAAGACACGTGTGCTCGCTGAAATCCCCCACTAGAAGTTCCTCTCCTTTTCTTCTCCTCTCTCCCTCGCCTCCTTCCTCCACGGTCGGCCACCAAAGTAGGAAACGACAATGCGGGGAGGTGGAGCATTGTAGCAGCCCGACACTGTAGCAGGCGGCTGTACTGTAGCACATCGTGCTACAGTGAAACTAGGGTTTGGAGGAAAAGGCCTCCTCCCCCCTTGGCCCTTTAAGTGGCCGGCTCCCCTTGGCCCATTAAGTGGCCGGCTCCCCTTGGGCCTCCTAGGCCAAGGCCCGAGGCCCAGGTTCCTGAATAATAGAAGAAAACTTCCTTTTTAATATATTATTCTCTGTTGGATACTTCCTTTGCTAGAATAAATTCGAGGTATCACAACAGTTGTTACTATTTAATAATAATTTGCTACTTAGTTATTTGGTAGAATAGTTGATATTTAGTTTATGTTGCCACAACATATACTAGCATGATTCTAGACTAGTGCAGAATACACAGATGGTCCGGATTTGCATATTTGGGCTGTGACATGCAAATACATCCCCAAACACTCTCACACAAGTGTTTGATATCCATTTACCCTAAGCCTGCATCGCTAGTCTGACCTCCCGGCATAGCCGGTTAGACTGCCCCCCTGGCCGGTCAGATCACCTAACACCTAACAACATGTCAACTTTTGCAAAACAAAGAGCTAACTCCCCAAACTCTTCGACAATGGTGCTAATTGTTCATCATTAGATATAAGACCAAACCACATGACCTCTACAGTTGGTTCTTTATAACACACTTGTTTGTGAGAGGGTTCTCTCTAACCCTTGCATTAACGCGTCGCAACGCAGCACCAAATCTCAAGTTTATGTAAGTTGCATAAAAATGGAGAAAATATTACGCACGAAGTGACAAAAGTGAAGGTTTGCAGCTCTCTGAAGTCTGAACTTTAACTAATTGTACTCCATTAGAGTACCTTCATGATTCACAATTTTTTTTTCTATTCTTTGTGTCATGAACCTTAGTTCATAATGGGGTAAATATCCGTCGGAGGGAGGTCGGACAATGATGACTTGAGGTAGAACAACGCTAGACGAAGAGGGCACCGATTGGGGGAGAGATGGATCTAGAATAGCCGGCCTGGGGGAGAGACCAGAGCTAGACTTAGGGATTTGGAAAATACTTCTTCATTGTTGATTGCTTGCTTAAAGAAGATATAATGTCATCTATTTTATAGAGATAACTTGACCTGATCCTTAAGAAAGAATTTCTAAATTATAGAAACAAACTTCCAAACTAACTAAATCAATCTAATCCCTGACAAATGAAACTATTTGTGGGAAACAACAAATGTGTGAACAGTGCATGTGTAAACAGTAACCACACCCATGACACTTTGTTCCTTGAAATGCTTAAACAAATTCATCGCCTCAACACACAAAGCAGCCAAACCCATTGGAAGCAACTTGTTTTTCCTTCTTTTGTTTTTTTTTTCAACTCTTTGTTCCTTCTTTGGGGTTTCGCAAAGTGCTCCTGCTTTTCAAACGACAAGCTAGTATAGTCCGGTAAACAAAATTGAGACCTACGTTGAAGTGGCTAGCATGACTTGTTTTTTTTCGGCCTGAAACTAGAATAACTTTGTTTCTTCTACAAGGCTTTTCTGAAACTTGCGTAGGACATGTATGCTAGCTTTGACTGTCCAAGAAAAAAAGGGAGTACATAAGATTTGGTAGCAATGCAATAAAGAATTCCATTTCTTGCTCCTGCCTGGACTTGCAAGTGGACTAAACCAAACAAAAATTTTTTTGTGCCAAATCCGCATAACATGAGTTGACCACACTGCGATTCACTCTGAATTTGATATGTTTGCTTAATTCTCCTTGCTGACATTACCAACAAGTACGGTTAATTGTGTGCTTCTGCTCTGCTTGAATCATGCTGCTAATCTGCATTTAGTCCTGCGCTCGAGGTAGCAAAACCCGATTGATCATGCCAAAATTTCTGACGATAAGTAAGAGCTTAATCCCCGGCCGCGTTTACATGCATCCTACCACCCGGCTGACAGGGCCCCGGTAGCTCGCGCGAGAGGCAGTACGCCAGGTTAAAAGTCTTGTAGAGTTTTGACTCCAATGGCGAATCAATCCATCTCTTTGCGTGTTCTCCAGCGTAACAAACACTCCTGCTTTTAGAACTAATAGTGCATGTGACTTGAGCAGCTGAAATTGCAGTGCTAGTGCAGGATAGCCAGTCCAAGTTCAGGCAATACCAATACATTACGATAGGAACATTCTAATTTCAGTACTGATCCATATCACATAAACAGAGGAGGCAAGTGCAAGTCCAAGCCTGTAACTGTCGATTTGTTCGTTTATAATAAATTATGGCTGTGTGCATCGTATGATACAGAAGCTGGAAGGCTTGCTCTTCCATTATCTAAAAAAAAGCTAAGCTCTAAGTTCGGTATGAACATTATTTCAAGTCTTCTCTTTTTGCTCATTCTTTTTATTCCCCTCAAATTGATAATCCATATATGCAAATCAAATAGCTTTTCTTGAGACGCAACTATGGCTACTAATATTGTTAGACGCTGAGAAAGCTCCCGTTAAACCGTTGCACCGGCCTGCCCGGTTGTGAATCGCATGCATGTGATGTCTGAACTTTTTTAATCCCGGGTGCAGCGCCCGGAAGCAAGCAGTCCTGATTTCCGGAGCAACCTTAAACTGTCTTGTTGGATTACCTGCAGTTCTGCACTTGGCATTCTATTTACTTCAGGTAGAGAAGTTGGCATTCTATTTACTGCACTACTATACTACTAGTTTATACTCCAGTAATAGCACTTTATCTGTCCGACAAGGTAGTAAAACAGTTTCTCGTCAGTTGCATTTGGCTCTTTGAAGCAGACAACTGGAAATCAGTGCAGAGAAGTTTAGAGTATGTACAATGGTGTAATGTCAGCTACGAGATGATGTAGAGGAGAAAGGCGAAGCATAGAGAATTGGGCCATCTTTTGTAACACCCCCTTTTTCTTTCCCCGTTTTCGCCGTCGCCCGGACCCCCCCTTGCGCGTGCACGCCCACACCCCATCTCCGTGCCCCCGCCCGACCCATGTCCGCCGCTCCCGCCGACGCGCCCGTCCTCGCTGCTCTGCACCGCCGCCCGCACCGCGCACCCGTCGCCCGCCCGGTTCCCCGCCTCGCGCGCCGTGTCGTGTCGCCGCGCCGCCGCCCGTCACCTCCTTCCCACGTGCCCATTGCCCCCGCGAACCCCACCACCCCTACGCTCACCTAGCTCGTGCGCGCGCGCACGCCGCGGACCCCCCCCGAGCCTCCCGGTGCCCTCCTTCCTCCTCCAAGCAAGAAGAGGACCGAGAAGGAAGAAGAGCAAAAGAAAAGAGAGGAAGAAGGACTCACCTCCGTCGCCGCCGCCGCCATCCCGAGCCTTTCCTCTTCCCTCCGGTCGCCATCGCCATCGCCGCCTCTAGTGCGCCTCCATTTCCTCTCTCTCTCGCGCGCGCCGCCTGCCTTTCTTCTCCCCCCTCGCGTCGCCCGAGCCGCCGCCTCCCCTCTGCCCCCCTTTTAGGGAAGCGCTTCCCCCTGGGCCGCGCTTCTCCCCCGTGGGCCGCGCCTCCCCCTGGGCCACGCCTGCCCGGTGGACCGCCTCCGCGCCTACGTGCGCCCAGTTTCGGCCCAAGTTTTGGGCTGGGCTGTTTCTTGCCTCATGGGCCGCCGCCGTTTTCTTTTTCTTTTTGATTTTCTTTTCTTTTTCTATTTTAATTCAAAAGTGAGGCTTTAAAAATTAGTATCTCTCACTTTTTAACTCCAAGAATTGTGAAATAAATTTCTAAAATTTGTTAATTCAAGACCTTACTAATAGCATAGGTCTTGTTCAATTTGGAGTTCATTTGTGTATTCTTGTGCATTTATTTGCTCTTTTTGCTTGTTGTTTATTTTTCCGGTACGATCGCCCGCGTAGAGTTCGAAGACGTTGAAGACCTCCAAGTTGACCGAGAACGAGACTACCTGGACTCTCTTCCCTTCAATCAAGGCGAGTCAATACTTTAATCATATTGAGCCTACATTTTATGCAAATTATATTCTTTTAAAATAGCAAAATTGCATGCTTTAATTCTTAATCAAATGTATGTTAAAGCTTAAGGTAGTTAAATACCCATTTGATGATTAATTAATTTTTATGCCATCCTTGACAACTTGAATTCCTTAACCTTTGTCACCCTAGTAACTACATGGTAATACTAGTTATAGGTTGTACTTAAGCGACATGCTAGTCTTGCTTAAGTACCGGAACATTAAAAATGTTCCAATCATCATCTTTTCAAACACAAAATGATTTGGGCGGTCATTGCGGGAAAATGACTGAGTTGGTTGAGTTGTTGTATTTTACTTCTCAAAAACCCTAAAAACTTGCTGTTACTATCTAGGTGGATGGAAAGGTGGATGGTATAACATTGGGTGCTAATGTAGCCCAAAGAATGTTATTTTGTGGTTGGTATGTGGAAGAACAGCCCAGATAACCCCTAAGGACTTAATCTTGTCACGACCTTCTGTGTATAACAAGTACAACCACAAGTCAACAACAAACTGCGACTTGGCTTAGTAAAATTATTAAACCTGGAATACACCTCACTGGTGGTTTGGGAACGTGCAAGCCCGCGGTAAATACGGCTTGACTGGGATACCGAGGCAAGGGTGAAGTCACCTACCGCTGTGGGTAGTCCAATCCAACTACACCAGCAACGGAGGTGAACATCCCGCACGAACGTATGGGTGCAACCCCATATAGGTGAGATGTCTGGAAGGGCGAGATGATTTGAAAAGTTTTGTGACAACCTCTCGACTACACGATTACGGAATCGTGTGGGGCAATGAGTTAATTGTCTCTTGTGGGTAAAGTGTACAATCTCTGCAGAGTTATAAAGCTGTTTAAACAGCCGTGCCTATGGTCAAAGGCGGACATGGGAACTTAACTTGAGTTAGTTCTATTTCAAAAACCTTGTGGGTGGCATGAAAAATGTGGTGGGCTCACCAAGCCCTGAGATTAGTTTTTGCCTGAGTTTTCAAACTCAGTGGTGTATATGTGGGGCTAGCCCCAATCAAAATAAGCATCAAGTAGAGTTTCCGATGGAGGGAACCTCTGCTGATTATAAATACTGCACAACCACTCTCTTTAAATAAAATACAATTTTTTAAAAATGCTAAGTGATAGGACTTTGAAAATGTTGCTTCCGCAAATAAAAGAATCGAGCCATCCTTGATAAGCCTTGCATGTATAATATTGCATTGTGTGTTGGCTCGCGAGCACGAAGTTGTGCTCATTCTCGCTCTCCCCAAAACGCTTTAGATGAAGCCGACGAAGGAGACTATGAGTACTACGAGGATCCAGAAGTCAATGGGCATGGAGTTGATGAAGAGTAATTTAGTTCTGTAGTTAGGTCTTGTCCCAGTCTAGTGGACTCGTTGGTACTTGCGTACAATCGATATTATCCAGGTCCTTGGTTAATATCAGTCGTACACAGGTTGCCCCAGTCGCTTGCCTGTGAAGAGATGAGTTCTACCCCTTTTGCTTCCGCTGTAGTCTATGTTGCTTTTATGTAATGTAATCAATTTGGTCTGATCGGCTCCTTTTGTAAAACTCGACCCGGCGTGGTCTATGTCACTCTGATGGTTGTAATAAATTTGGTACTTTAGTTCACGCCATGTATGAATGATTCAAAATGTACCTGTGAGTGCTATCTACTGATCCAGGGAATAACACAGTGTATTCACAGAGGATTCGGAATTAGAAAATCCTGGTCCGACAGAGCTGGTATCAGAGCATACGACTGTAGAGTCTTAGTTAGATTGGTTGTTGCCTAAGGACTTGGATCTTATTTCTAAAAACTAAGAAAAAGCTTTGACAAAAACATAGCATACTTATTGCTTCTACTCATCACTCCTAGTTCTATGCTTATCTCTACCTTCATTAAGTTTTACTTACCCTTTTCTCATGTTTTCAAAAATTTTAGATGGCTACCCCGTCTTCCGATGGCCTGTGGGACCTCCTTTCTCATGGAGAAAATGATGGAGGGTTTGCGAAAATACTCCGCAAACTAATGCAGTACCTGGGCTTTCGCCACCCGCCTATCTTCCGAGGTCGGAAGACGACAATCGAGGCCCGGGAATTATGGAGCATGGAGGTCTACCTCTCCGCCAGGATTGGAGAGTTTACTACCTACACCTTCCAGGCCGAGGCACCTCGCGCACCGCTGCGACGCTGCTCGGATGCGCCTACTACCGCACACGCTTGTGCGGGCGTCGAGGACCTCTGCGGAGTCACCGCTCGCTTTCTTCCGTATGTCCGCAGCGGAGAGCATATGCCGGCGATCTTCAACATCAAGGACGACGATCCCCGCCTAACCCACCAGGTGGAGCTTACACAAGCAATGGCCGCTACCATCTACTCCAACACGTTCGAGATCCGTCAACTACGGACGCTCCTCACCGGTAGCTACGCCCACTCCGACACCCTCCGCAACAACATGATCCGGAGTGATGAAGCTCACTCTGCCGCGGTTCAGGATAGGGATGCTGCCCTTGTAGAGTTGGCACGCCTCAGAGCCGCCGCCGCCGCGATCCCTGCCCCAACCCCTGTTGCACATGCCGTCGCCCCCGACCCCGGAGCCAGGCCGATGTTCCCCATCCAGAGGACCCCGTCTCTGTCTCACAGCACGCAAGAAGGTGCGTCCACCGCCGTCTAGACACAGCCTTGGAGAGTTCAGCCGTGGACGCAGTCCCAGTCCGCCGCCTGGATTCGATGAGTCCAACCGTGGATACCACCTTAGCCGTTCCCGCTCACCCAGCCTCGACAGCAATTGCTCTCGCTCCCACTCGCCGAGCTTCAGTCGGATCCGTTCGCGTTCCCGCTCCCCAGGCAACTGTACCGCCTGTGGTCAGTCCCCGGTGGAGTAGTTGTCAGATTAGACTAGGTTAGCTAGCAGTGCTTGCTAGGTAGTTTTTTTGGGTTACAAGCACATTTCTTTCTTTCTTTTGTAGGCGATGTGTTTGTATCCTGTGTCATGAATTAGCTTAGCGTATAAGCTTTGTTCGAAGGTTTGGGGTGGTGGGGGTTCTCGTCATTGGGTCAAAGGAAAAAGGAATGTACCTGAGGAGTGGATGGAAGATGATGACTTAATGACCGAAGATGTTCTACGAGACAAATTACAGAGAGAACAAGACCAGAAGCGGAGATTTCAAGAAGATCAACAGGGGGAATAGTAAGAACAGGTACGCATCAAAACTTCCCTAATGCTGATAGATCTGGGATGGGATCTCGCTTTGCAGGGGGTGTAGACAAATCTCCTTCTGCTCATGCCATGGGGTGGCAGGGAGGTCATCAAAAGGAAAATATGAGTAAGGAAGGAGGTTTCCGCAGAGATGACCAATTGAGATGGGACAATAGAGGTGGATTTGGTGCTGGGGGTCATTTTTGGGGGGATCAACATAGATCTGCGTCTAGATGGGAAGATACTGGGGGATCTGGAAAGGGGGAAGATCTAAAGAAAGGTTGGGGGGATGTTGGACCAAACACATGAGTTCTTAGATCAGAAGACAAGGGGACTTGTTTTCGCTGTTTGCAAACTGGCCATCACCAAGCTCGTTGCTCTAATCCTCCGGTTTGCTACAAGTGTAAGAAAACATGCCATATGACTTCTGGATGCCCTGAGGAGAGGAAAAACCATAGTCTTAAACTTTTTGGGTTTGGCATTCCGGGTCAAGGTTTATATAGCTTGCAAGTTCCTGGATTGAAATTAGTGGAACAATAGGTTGCTACTAGGGTGATTAGCATTAAAGAAGGGGTGGCTATTGTCCAAAGGTTAGAGCTGAACTTAAATATCTTATTCAGCCCAACTAGGACTGGAAGGTGAGGAAGATATTAGAATTGGAGTATGCGGTTGTTTTTCCACCGGAAGGTGAGGAAGATATCAGAATTGGAATATGTGGTTGTTTTTCCTTCCAAAGATATCTTAGATACTTGGTCAAAAGCTAGGGGAGTGGAGTTTGTGCTTCATTTGATAAAAGCTAAAGTTGACAAGTCTACTATTGAACCTGAAGCTTCATCTGTTTTGTCGTTAGTATGGGTTAGAATTTTTGGAGTCCCGTTGCCTGCAAAAATGGTGGATATAGTCAAAGAAATAGCAAGTACTGTGGGGGAGCCTATTGAGGTGGATGAAATCAGTCTTATGAGAGTGGACCCAATCAGGGTAAAAGTTTACTATCGAGATACTTCTTGTGTTAATTATTTTGTGGAAATTTTCATCAACTTCAATTGGTTATGAAATTAAGTTTGAGGCTGAAGGGGGTGTGACAACTAAAAAAGGGGCTCAGTATAGGGGACCAAGACATAATCCAAAAGACAATAAAAAAGAGGAAGAGGAGGATGATGAGGAAGAGGAGTCTAATGCAAGTGATCACAAAACAGAGTGGGGGAAGTTATCGAAAAATTGGGGTTATTTCAATCAAGCAACTGATAAAAAAAGTGGGGGTGGATCTTCCCAAACTAAGAATAAGCAGCAAACTTTGGATGATTCTGAAGAGGAGGCTATGTGCACTGATATTATACAAGTAGAAGCTGAGAGTTCAGCTCTTCAGATCATGCCTCTTGCTTATAGCTACCCTTCTTCTGACTTGGTTTTAGTAGACCAATTTAGCCAAGAGAGTTTTGGAGAAAAGTTGGAAGAGGACTTGGATCAATGTGCTCAGTAGGGTGATCTGAACTTTGATGTAGGTGTAGACCCTATTCATATTCCTCCTAGCACTATGGTGGTGCATACTAAGGAGGGACCTAGCCTAAAGAATGCTTCCTTGTGGCCATGTCTGAAAACTCCTTTGAAAAGAGATAGGTCTGGGGTGGTTGAGCAAGATGAGCTTATGGATAAGTGCTCAACAGAGGTTGATTTTTTCAGTCAGTTAAAATTAAAATAGATTCTTTTAAAGGAGACATGGTTGATCTGGGGGATATGGAAGAAGTTGTTGATGATATAATGGAAAACTCTGATAATACAAAAGGGGTTGATGGGGTTTGTAAGCTTTCTGATCTAGAAGGTATGCAAGAGGATTGGATTTTGTCAAAGAAGAAGGGGGGAAATAGGTTTAAGGAACCTCAGATGGCTACAAGAAAAAGCAGCAGGATACATGATCAAGGCATACACATGCAGGAAAAAGCTACTCTTCTCAAATCAATTCAGAATCTGGATCCTCAAGGTAATCTCGAAAAAAACCCTTTTACCATTCTCAATAATGCTTCTGTTTCTTATTTAGAGCAAGTTGCTTCTTCTTGTGATATTGTCCTTGGCTCTCAGTCAGGAAATGCTAAAGGGATGATTTCAGCTATGCAGGCTCAAGAGCTAGTTAGAGCAGCTATTGTGAATGCTGCAATAGAGGTTAGTGGTAAAGTTCCACAAAAAGGGGTAGCTGAGAACTCTAACAATGTCAGGGATGTGGATGCCAGTCTTGAAGTTGTTAATAATGACACTAGGGAGTTGTGGGGTTTAGGATGAATAAGAAAGGTAGAGGGAGGATGAACATTGATAAGTGTTCTTATAGAAAAATAGAATATGAAAGTCCTTTTTTGGAATATTAGAGGTTTGGGCAAACCTGCCAGGAGAAGACATCTCAAGGATTTGATGTCTCAAAAAAGGTTTGTTCCTATGGGGTTGCAGGAGACTTTTAAGAAGGATTGTTCTAAAACTGAACTGGATGCTCTGATAGGAGGTGATCATTTCGGTTGGCACTGGATTCCTACTAATGGACACTCTGGGGGAGTTCTTTTGGGGGTGGATAGAAATGAGATGGAGATTGAATGTTGTGATCAAGGTAGATTCTTTGTGAGTACGGGTGCGAGGCACAAAAAAACTAATTTTAGATGGGAACTAGTGACAGTTTACGGACCTGCCCATCATGATCTGTCTCAAGATTTTTGGGGAACTTCACGAGAAATGTTGTGATTCTGATCTACCTTTGGTTTTAGGGGGGGTTTCAATTTAATCAGGAAGGCTGAGGATAAAAACTCCAAACATATTAATTTTACTTTGATTGACAAGTTTAATGATTTTATTTCTAGAAATAAGTTGTTGGAGATTAAGGGGGGGCCAAAGTTCACCAGGACTAACAAGCAACTTTGCCCTATTCAAGTGAATTTGGACAGGGTGTTGGTCTCTACTAATTGGGAGGCTCATTTTCCTCTCTGTTCTGTTTTTACCCTAACTAGGGTGCATTCAGACCATAATCCTATTGTTTTGAATACAAGAGAAGATGGTTTTGTCAGAAGAGGGAGATTCTATTTTGATAAAAAATTAGTTAGATCAGGATGATTTTAGAGAGTTTGTGGCCAATAGTTGGGGGAAATTTGTGACAAGATGTCTGGTTCAATTTATTCCATGGATAGTTGGAATGGAGGGATAGCCTCTTTAAGACTTTCTCTAAAAGGTTGGGGGTGCTAATGTGAATGGGAAATACAAAAAAGAAAATAAAATTTTGATGGAATACATCAATAGTGGATAGAAAAGCTGAAGTTTCAGATTTATGTGCTAAGGATTGGTTTCAAAGGTATAAGGCTGAAGAGGATTTAGAAAAACTTTATAATTTTGAGGAAAAGACTTGAAAGCAGAAGGGGAATGTGAAGTGGATCCTTCAGGGTGATGCTAATACCAAATTTTTTTTTTCATTTTTTGTGCTAATGGTAAAAGGAGGAAAAACTTCATTTAGAGTATGGAGAATGAAGGGGTGGTCCTGAATGATTGTGAGGAAATAAGAAATCATATTTATCTTTTTTATAGAAGTATTTTTGGTTATGAAGGTAGTAAGAATGTTAGTCTATCTAGTAATTTCTGGAGCTCAGATGACAAAGTGTCTGATTCTGATAATAGAATTCTGGTGCAAGCTTTTGCTGAGAAGGAAGTGTGCGATGTTATTAAAAGGTTGTCTACTGATTCTGCTCCTGGTCCAGATGGTCTACCTACTATCTTCTATAAAACTTTATGGGGGATGCTGAAACCTTACTTCATGAAAATGGTGGGAGATTTCTTTGAAGGGGAGTTGGATTTGAAAAGATTGAATTACGGGGTGATTACTTTGATTCCTAAAAGTAAAGAGGCTAATACCATTAAACATTTTAGGCCGATTTTTTTGCTAAATGTTAGCTTCAAAATTATGACTAAGTTGCTATCAGTTAGGTTGGGTAAAATTGCAGATATGATCATCAGGGAGAGTCGAACTGCTTTTATTAAGGGGAGAAATATTTTAGATGGGGTGGTTGCTTTGCATGAGATCCTTCATGATTTGAAACAAACTAAACATAAGGGGATTATACTCAAATTGGATTTTTAAAAGGCTTATGATAAGGCGAATTGGGGTTTTTTAGAAAGTATTTTGATTGACAAAGGTTTTTCTCAGAGATAGATTAATTGGGTGATGAGTGCTGTCCAAGGTGGTAAAGTGAGCATCAACATCAATGGAACAGTGGGGCCTTATTTCTCTACTCATAGAGGGCTGAGACAGAGGGATCCTTTATCTCTTCTTCTTTTTAACCTGGTTGCTGATGCTTTGTCGCAATTATTGAGAAAGCACAAAGGAGGGGCTTGATTAAAGGGGTGTCTTCTCACCTTATTCCTGGGGTGTCCCTCTGCTGCAGTATGCAAATGATACTGTGTTGTTGATAGAATGTAATGATGATTATATTCTTAATCTTAAGTTTCTTCTGTACTATTTTGAGTGGATGTCTAGGCTGAAAGTTAATTACCACAAGAGTGAGGTTTTTGTTGTGGGGGTGAATAAAGAGGAGGCTGTTAGAGTGGCTAATATGTTCAATTGCAATCTTGGGAAACTTCTCCTTACTTACTTAGGGATTGATATTGGGGATAGACCTTTGAGCAGGGGTATTGGAGACAGAATCATCAACAAGTTGGGTAGTAGATTGGATAATTGGAAAAACAATTTCCTATCCTCTGGGGAAGACTGATCCTGGTGAATACTTGGCTCAGCAGTCAGCCTATTTACACTATGGGGTTCTACAGGCTGAGTGAGGAGATCCATAGGAAGATGGACTCTATTAGATCCAGATTTTTCTAGAGGGGGCAAATGATAAATTTAGATATCATATGGTGAAATGGAAAGCTGTGTGCAGACCTAAAGACTTTGGGGGTTTAGGGGTTTTAAACACAAGTTTAATGAATGATTGTCTGCTGTGTAAATGGATCTGAAAATTAAATGTAGCTAAAGATGAGCTGTGGTTTAGGATTTTGAAAGCTAAATACTTCCCTAAAAGAAATTTTAGAGATTATGTGTCTATGAGGGGGGTCCCAGTTAAAATCCCTTTGCAAAGTTAAGAATCTTTTCAATATGGGTGTTTCTTTTCAGTTGGGTAATGGAAAGTTGATTTCCTTTTGGAAGGATGTCGGGATAGAAAACTATCCTTTATATATTAGATTGCTGGTTTGTTCAATATGTGTCTTGAATCTGGGGCAAAAATAGCAGAGTATCTGATCGATGGATTGTGGCACATTAAGTCTGTCAGATCCTTTAGTAAGGAAGAGGAGGTAATGTGGAGAGACCTGAAAGATTTATTACAAGAAGTTGAGCTCTCTTAGGAGCAAGATAGGATGGTCTGGTGCTTACAGAAATCTGGGCAGTATAATGTTAAGTCCCTTTATAAGGAAGTATTTTTTTTTTGGGGGGGGGGGGGTTACCAATAAGAGAATGAGAGATATTTGGGCTAGCACGATACCTCTTAAGGTTAAAATTTTTCTTTAGCAGAATTACTTGAACAAATTACCAACTACAGATCAATTGGCTTTGAGGAATTGGAAATGTGGCAATAAGTGTTGGCTTTGGGGGGGGGGGGATAGAGGATGCAAACCATGTTTTCTTTAATTGTATTTTGGCAAAATTTGTTTGGTCTTGCATCAAGGAAACCTTTGAGTGGGAGAGAGTTCCTGATTCTTTAGATGATCTTCATATGTATTGGTTAGATAATGGGGGTACTATTAATCATTGTGTTGGCTTGTTCAGTTTTGCAACGTTTGCTTGGACACTTTGAAAAATTAGGAACAAATGGGCAATCGAGAAGACCTTTATCTTTATCAAAAAGTTGATCGAGCAAAGCTGGATGGAGTGAGGAGCTCGATTGAGGACTGGCTGAAGGAGTTCTACGTGCTTAGCAGTATCTAGAGTGTAGCTTCTTTTGCTGGTTGTTTTGGTCTGTTAGCGGTTATTTTGTGTTTTTGATCTAGATCGTCTTGGTTAATTATGTGGTTGGCCGTTTCGCTTTCTAGTTGTTGCTTACTGTTCGCTGGTATCGCCAGCTTTTCTCTGTTCTTGAACTGCTTGTGAACTTGTTATGAGTTTTTTTTTTTTATAAAAGCTGGGCTTTACCTTGATAAAAAAAGGACATAACCACTAATTTCTGTGTAAGTTTTGTCGTGGGCATCCCAGATTGATCTCGCCTTAATCCGCAGCCGCAGGCAGCCTAACATCCGGCGCCACCGTTCTGATTTGTGCTCTGCTCTGCTCTCTCTCTCTATCTGCTCTCTCTAAATTCTTTATCCGCATCATGCAACGAAACTCCTGCCTCTCTTGGACCATCTAATTATAAATATTTTTTTGCAGTAAATCAGGCCCTAATTTTGATCGAGCAGTTGACTAGTAATTTACTCTGAGCATTGTGTTGGCCCATGATTTCTGCGCCGATGCCACACGTACGCAGACATGGCAGTCCCAGTCAACAGCTGAATTTACGTGTACTGCTATGTAACCTCATCATATCTACACCGCTTATGTTGATGGCGATTATAATACAACTTGTCATCGAACTAAAGTGCCAAGTGTTGCCTGGGAATTGGGAGTGAGAGTGCTAGCCTGCGCAGGAGATGATGTGCTATGACGTTGCTATGGCGTGTGCATGAGTTGCTTCCAAGTTCTTCAAACAACGAATGCACATGGTAGACACTAGCTTTAGCATTTTCCCGAAGACATAACCATGAATTACTGGGTTAGAGAAACCTAATACCCAGGTTCACGTCGTTATATGTCACACAGTTCTGAATTCCGAATTCTTTTTTATTTGAACCTCCTAACGCTACTTAATTGCAAATCTAACATTTTTTCTATTTTTTTTTACAAATCTAGCTCCTTTTCCTTCTCCTTCCGCGCTCGGGACGGAGGCCTGGCGCAACGCGGGAGCGGTCACTTACCGCGCCGGGCACCGCGGAAAGCCACTTCTCGCGCTCACGCACCGCGGTAAGTGGCCTCCCAGGCCTCGGTGTCTTTCCGCGCTCTCTGAGCACGGAAGGAGGGAGAGGAGAGGTCAGATTTGAAAAAAAAAAACAAGAAGAGGACTAGATTTGCAAGCGTGAGGGGGCCAAAATAAAAAAAGGTTTCCTAAATTCCACACTATGTATGTTGCCGTACATGTCCTTCCAGTTCTCCAATCAGAACTCCAGACTACCAATACTTGAGTGCACAGCGCACACAGGTGTGCAATTGCAAGCTTGCAACACACAGATACATGTACTTCTTACGCCATACTTGTGCTTATTTAGGTACTTCTTACGCCACACTAATTTTCTCTTTGTCAAAACTAGAACTGAGAAAGAATTAGCCTGGCCTCACGGAAATATGAACAATAAGTCTGGATGCATAACTCTTAGCAGAACAACAAAGCGATCAATAATTCAGCTGCTTGTTGATGCTAACATAACTAGCCGAATTTTTCTCATGCAATTGTTGAACATATTGTATTTGTTATATGACTCTGCCGTCTTTCGAAAAAATAGACTTGTTCAAATCTTGGCCGGGGCAGACTCGTACTCAGAATAAAATATTAATATTAATTATTTTATTATTACTTCCGGACATTGGGTCAGGTCTATGAGCCAAAAATCAAGACCCAAGTTCGGAAAAATCGGGGTGGGCTCAGGCTGTGCTGCCCATACTGAGGCCTATTTGAAAAGATAAGTGATGTAGATATTTTCTTTTTCTCTCGATTAGAAAGATAAATTTTATCTATACATGATTAATCTGTATCGTTATAATATGACCCCACTAAAATAAGTGGCGTAGATATTCTATTTTTCTCTCGATTAATGAGAGAATTTATAGGAATTTTTCTTTTAGGGAATTGTACTAGTTGTAATATCTATACATCATTTCTCTCTAGCTCTACCAAAATAAGTGATTTCTCTTCATTAATTAGAGAGTTTTTTAATCTATATATGATTAATTTGTATTATTATATTCTGGTTCCATCAAAATAAGATGTGTAGATTTTTCTCTCTAATGAGATAATTTATAGGACTTTTGACTTTTCTTATTTAAGGATCATTGCGAGATTCTCTTTACCGGATCTTAAAAAAAAAAAAAAAAATCGTACTTCCAAACAGGGCCCTTACAGAAGAACCCTCCATTTGGAAATGCACTCGGGACGCGATCTTCTGTGCATGTGCTTGCGCACGTCATTTACTCCAAAACTAAACGGCCCAGAAGTTCAGCCTGATAGGCCCGCGCCGCGCCGGCCGAATACGGCCTAATTGACACCTGTAGGCCGGAGAAGGAAAAGCCCAAACAGCCGCCTCTTCCCGACTCCCACCCAGTCCGAGATCGTCGAACGCAAGAGCGGCGGCGGCGAGGGAGGAGAAGAGCCAGCGGGCGCGAGGCAGAGACGCGTCTAGCGGGAAGGGCTTCGCGAGAGATGCCGCTGTACGACTGCATTCTCCTGGTGAAGCCGCTGGTGACCAAGGAGTCCGTGGCGGAGCTCGTGGCGCGGGTGGCGCCGCGCGCGTACCAGCGCAACGGCGTCGTCACGGACCTCAAGTCCTTCGGCACCGTCCACCTCGGCTAAGGCATCAAGAAGCTCTACGGCCGCCATTTCCAGGTCCGACCCGATTCACCGCTCTTTATGTACATCCGTACTCTCTTAGTGGAGTCTTCTCTTCCTCGTGTGCTGCGCCTCGTGAGTCATGACCGCGCAGAGTGGTGACGATCTGATGCGTTCGGCTAGATTGATCCGTTTGTTTGAAGCATGTTCGACGAAATGCCTAAGTGTGCACGTGTTTGTGGTTTTCGGTTCTTGGCGACGGGTTGGTGCCTTTAACATGCTCGATGAAATGTCCAAATGGGTTTGCCTGTAGGCTGCCTGTTACAGTGTTCGTGGGCATTGGCCTTGGCGTGCTCAAGGAATGCTCTAGCGAATGTGTTAGTGCGGTTGTGATCATTCTTTTCATCGGGCGTGCTCAACGGAATGCTCTAGCGAATGCGTAAGTGCGGTTGTGATCATTCTTTTCATCGGAGCTAGTGTTTTGAGTGAACTAGACATGGGGGCGAGAAACCATGTAGACAACAATCGCAGAAGAAAAATATGCCATAAAAACTTCTCTCGTCTCCGTCGTAGCATGGACAACAACAATGTTCTAAAAACAAGTCTACTAGGCCGTATACTCGGCCATATACAAGTAACGGGTGCACACCTGTTAGCTGGTTGTACCATATAATCGGGGCGGTTATGCCGCATAATCCGGCCGGTTATGCCGTATAATCACTACTAGGTGGGGTGACTTGTTGAGTACCTGTTACCGATTTTTAGAACCTTGGACAACAAAATGAAGGAAAACATGCTTGGCCAATATAAAAGAAAATTACATACACCTTCTTCTCTTTTTTACTTGTTGTTTTGGACATCGACACAATCTCCAATACACACCTTTAACCATTACTTTTTCTAATTATATGTTAGCAAAAATTATGTAAAACTATAATGATACGGAAGTACTTTTGGTAGCAAATCTACTCATATGATTTCCATGTGACGAATCCAAATACTTTTGTGTGCATATTAATGGTTAAAATTTAAAAATGTTGACTAAACACATTCTAAAATGACATCTATTTGAGAACGAATGGAGTATATGTTTACTTAAATTTAGCTCTCCATCTCTCAACACTGTATCATGGTATGATGCTTTGTACTTTATGATCGCTATGTAGCTTGGTTCAAGTTGTTGTCTATTGTGAGGACCCCGGATTATTGGAATTTAAACCGAATTAAAAGTTACACTAAAAGCATAATTAATAATTAAGAACAGCTCGGTCCTTAATTAAAAATCACACTGGAAGCATAACTTTAATAAGGTATAAATCCAATATTCAGGTTCCCGGATATATGTCTTACAATGGTTCCCAGGATCAGTGACCATTGCACATATATCCTTAAATAACATTGCATCATACACATACAAGGCATAAATGTACATAATTAAACATACGATTACAATTCTGTTTAGTACTACAATATCAAGTGACTCAGGGTCACTAACAAAGTTTAACAGCGGAAGTAAAACAAAACAACCAAAAGCCACCAATGGCCCCATCACCCGCAGGCTATTGCGTGGAGACTAGAAATAGCTTCATTCGTTAGCGTCGCCCTGTTCGGCGCTAACGGGTACCTCATACAAATAACCATCTTCACCTGCAACATATGGTGAAAGCACCTGAGTACAGAAGGTACTCGCAAGACTTACACAAACTACTAAAAAAAGTGTTTGATAGGACCTATTCAAAGGATTAGAATTTGTACATGCATAAGGTTGTCAACAGGAAAGTTATAATTAGCTCAATTTTGCATAAAGCAGTACATCTTAACCTACAATTGCTAAGTTTTGATAAAGCAATTTAATAAATCAAATTGGACTAAAACCGTAAGTAAATGAAAAGTAAATATAAACGGTACATTGCATGAATTCTCTCATGCCGAACCAGAACCCAAACAGTAACTGAAATCAAAATTCTATACAAGTGACATCAACTCAAGTGTCGTCCATGACCGCGGACACGGCTATTCGAATAGTTTTAATACCCTGCAGGGGTGTACATCTTTACCCACACGACTTAGTCAGCCTGTAGCCTTCGGATGCCTCCGAATGATGTCACACTTCCTTTGGTATGCCGACCGGGGAAACTAAGATTTGGTATTTTTCAACAAGTTGACACTATTGAGTTGAATAACCCATGTGTGAACTGATCCCGCTTAAACAACGACTGATAGCATCTGCTTAACCGGGGCACACATGTTGCCCCGGGAATGCCGACCCAATCAAAAGAAATACAGGTTGTATTCGCTACACATACTAGATTGCAATTAGAACCTTTAAGGTACGTACATGCGATAGAACACATATACGCCCTCACCCTCTTAAGAACATCTGATACTGATTTCAAGCTCATATGGCATAAGACACGGCCCGAAGACTTAAGCATCTATGCCATATAAGATCAATACACATGTCCTTACTCCCTTGTTTTCAACTCAATAGCATTAACCCTTTACTTAACCAAACAGCGCCCATACACCGTGTGTGGAAGTACGTTGGGGCTTGAATTGAATAGTCAGAGTTCAGTCCTTAATTGGTCCAGACAAGTCCACCACATTCCCAATCTCGTGCACGAAGGCACCATCATTAGCATCCTCTTGTCCAGATTAATTGAAATTTAAAATTCAGTTCTGATTTAAAGAAACTGGACAAAGAGTTAAAATGACTGAAATTCATTTGTTGCTCCCATGTTTGACAAGATAGCCTTGCCAAACACTAACGTTCTATGGACTGCATGGCTAAGCAAAATTCTGAAACTAAATCTCATAGTATACAGCACTACTCTAAGTTTGAGTGTATGGTTAGATTTAAGGTAAGCCACAGTGTTAGGTTATAACTACCTACTAACAGATCATAATTGCATTTTAGGAAATTAGCATGCAACAGTTATCACTGTATTTTGAAGATCTATTGTATAAAACTTTGGGATCAACATGATGCAGAGAGGATGCTTGTCTTGATAGTAATAAACCCCTTGTTCAGGTGCTGATGGTTCAGAAAGAGAATCAACGATTTCACAAGATTCAGAATCTAAAATACAAAAACCCAAGAATAGGAATAAGAACTCCATAAAACAGAGCATTGATAAAATGCATGATCAAGATTGTAATGCATAATTATCAACATGCTTAAGCTAAAGTTATCCCAATAAAGATAATAACCCATATTACTCCCTATTGTCATTAATTGTTAGAAATTAGGGTTTAGGTTTTAAGTTACAATTTCAGATTTTGGGAAAAGCTGAAATCAGAACAGATTGTAACAGAGTGTCTAGGTGATTTAAACAAGGATCAAGTAACTTATTTTACTTGGACTAAGAGTATTCTTAATCAATATAGTGACCTAACTTATCAATTACTCACTAACTGACAAAGTAAAGATTTGAAGTTCTTGCTATGCACTGAACAGATTCAGCCGACAGCAACAAGCAAAACAGGGGTTTGAGGATCTTGGCTTAAACACTAATACACTTGAACCTAAGGTTCTTGCTAGAACTAAATCTAAGCTTTAAGGGAATTAACACCCTAAACCAACTCCTGGTCAACTCTAATCATCAAGATTAATAGAAAAAGACATGCTATCACTTTTGTGGTTCACCCGACAAAACAGAAGATAAAGGGGTTTAGGGCCCTTTTCGATTTAGAAGCAAAATGATTAAAGATAACTTTTGCTTATGCCACTAGGGATAGGCTAAGACCTAGTTAAACTGAAAAGATGACAAAAGAAACCCTAGAGCTTGAAAATGATATGAAAGACCGAAAAGCTATAAAAGTAATATTTCGGTTATAACAAGAATTGAGCATCACATGCACAAATAATTGGCTCATGTGAGGTACTGAGGTCCTTAGGGTACTTAGGATGACAAGGATTAGGGTCTAAACTCACTAGAACAGGAAAAACAACAGAGGGCTCCTTAACCAGCTCTAATCAACAGAGAATAAACCCCCGGTTTCAACCTACAAAAGATGCTAAACTCACATTACAAGGTGAATTAAGCAATTAAGATGGATAAGCAAGGCGTGAGAGCAAGAAACTCCACTGGAACAGAAAAGAAAGATGAAGAGCTTCTTTGGTCAACAATGGCAGTAGCAAAAAGCTAGGGTTTATATATATAGAGGTTGAGCTACAGGAGCAAAGGAGAAGTATCTAGAGATGATGAGGTGTCCAATTGATGCTAAATATCTGAAAAATAGTGGCACAATCACTGTGTAACGCCTCCACTCTGGCCACGAAGCCGGCGGCGGTGAACAGACGCGAGGAGGAAGAGAGACGTGTGACTGACGGGTGGGCTCCACTGTCAGCCACAGCCTCACCCACACCCGCAAGATCAAAAGAACATCAGCCGTTCGATTAGAAATGATCGGCGGCGATAAGATGGACAGAATGCATTCGACCGGTATCAATCAATATGGGCCGTGCGATTTGTATCCAACGGCCACACCAAATCCGGACTTATGCGCACGTGATTTGAAAGGGGCACCGTAGGATTAAAATCCGACGGTCACCCACATTCGCGCGTCTGAGTTTTAAACCCCAAAAAAAGGCGGTGCGGTTGGATCTAAGATCAACGGTGGAGGTCAAATGGGGATCCGGGGGGTCCGAACGGCCCTTCAATCGTGATCCATCAGATCAAAATCCCACGGTGGAGATTGAACGGGCCTTCGGGTGACCCGAACGTCATCGCTCCTCTTGATCGCCCGATCTAGATCCTACGGCCAGGATGGAACAGCTCTTCGGGAGGACCCGAATGTTTCAACTAATCTGTCCCGCTTAAAGAGGATCCAATGGCTCGGGTGCATTTTAGTGTTTACCTTTTAAGGGGGTTTTATCCCAAAAATGGTGCACCGCACGATTTAGATCTAACGGCCATGATTGGAGGCGCGTTAGGATTTTGAACTGAAATCGGAGGTTGTTGGATGAAGATCCAACGGTGGAAATCGCACGGAATACGTGGATAGCCCGCGCGGCTTTGCGAATCTCGGCCGTTCATCAAGGAATCGACGGCTCACGTTCATTGGAGGCTTGGGCATGCGCCCGAACGTGTTGGGTGCGGTCCGGTTTGGACCTAAAGCACTTGGCTCAGTCGCTACAGTGCAAACCGACTAGGTTTAGATCGAGAGAGTTGACTAACTCAATTTAAAGCTCCAAAAGTTTGACTGGGCTTTAAAAATAGTAAATAAATTTGTAAAATTCTGAAATTTTTGCCAAAATGCTACTGGGATCATATATGTCCTAAATAAAATTTAAAATCCACTGTTTCACTTTTTAAAATACATAAATAATTACCTTAATCCGAATAGGTTTATTTAAAGTCAAATATTTTTCTCCAAGTTAAAATAATTTCTAAAAATTCAACAAAAGCTATTTTTGGGCAAGATAATTTATCTAGGTTTTGATAAAAATACTTTCCAGTCATAATACAAGCACTGACTTGTATTTCCTTTGAAACTTCAAATAGGTTTTGGATCTCGGCTAGAAAAGGAAAGGTTTTAATTTGTAACAACACATCCAAATTTCAATAATGAACAGTAATGTTATGAACATAACCTCATTACTGTTCATAAAGTATCTTATTACTGTTCCTTAAATCTGGGGTTGTTACATCTACGAAGGATACAATTCAAAAGGTGAATGGTTTAGAGGAGCACGAATAGGATCACCGTACTCCTCTTTAATCAGTGGTGGTATCTTCAACTTAAAATAAAATATGAAAATATATAGGTTGGTTATTCACTACATGTGCCTCAATGGATCTGACCCCTTCTTGGTTGGTTATTCACTACATGTGCCTCAATGGATCTGACCCCTTCTTGAGTTGCGGCTAGTAGCTGGGTTTTACAAGCATTTTTCTTGGGGAAAATTATTTGAGTTGGTAAGTGGTTCATCTGGTCCAGGTATGTATGGGGTTTTTCTTTGCATTAAGCACTATTCTTCTTGTACCCTAACTTTTGTGTTGGTACTACCCTTGGGGGTTCTGTGAAATGTCCAAAGCAGTATCTGTATTACAATTGAGTTAGGCACACCATTTTAAATTATCAAGTTCTTGAACAAAAGTTTAGATATATTATGCCTTTCTAGTGTTTATTTCTCAGCAAGGTTGCCCTAACTGATCATAGTAGAGGTTGCAATTTTTTGTTTCATGTGTGTTATCCTTTTTCACCTCTATGCTATGTATTTTTGTTACTGTAACTATTGATGCGATCTCACATTATTGAATTCAAAGCAACATTGAGGTCAAAACTTTTTAAGTATTTCTTTGCAGTTTGTTTTGGGAAATTAGTTATTCAGTTACCGAATATTTGATATAGGCTTATATTCAACATATCAAGAATAATCAATTGACCGTTGCTTAGTAATACACACCTCCAGTCTTGTTACATAGGGAAGATATCTAGTATTATCACAGCACCATCTTTTGAAGTGTGCACTTCAGGCTTTTATATTGAATAAATTGTTGAGTCTGACCATACAGTCTCATGTCAAAGTCAGAGTGTCAGACTAAGGATTGCAGTGCTGCATCAAGTAACTGGTTGTAACTTTCTACCTGTATCAAATTGTGATGGATGCAATAACATTATGAGTGTATTATTTCTCTCAGTCTCAGTCTGTATGAACATATGTACAGCGCAACCTCAGTTGTCCTCTTGGTAACCTTGACACTTGATCCATTTCTCATTAAACCGCATACATGATTATTGATGAAGGCTGGAACTTGTTGACTAATTTGATTTGGAAAGGATGATAAATTATATTTTTGTTACCTCTAGAGAAGGCCAGAGCTGAATGTTTTTGGATTTCTGAACACAGGCCAGTGTGCCTTTGGCTTGAATTTTTCTTATAAAACAATATTATCAACAGTGCCTAATTAAAGAGTGTTCATTGGCTATTAATGGACTGGCTGTGAACATAATCGTGGCAAAGTTTGGTAGTGAACGAAAACACCCCTGAATCATTGAATTGCACAATTTTAAAAGTGGAATTGACACATAGGTAGAAGTTATCACTAATTTTAGTGCTGCGTGATTATTGGGAATACATTGCAGTCATGCAAATAAATTATCGCTAAGAAAGAATTTTGGTGTAGCTGCATTATCTTGTTCATCAGTTTTTCTTGTTAGGATTTGCTGAGCATTAGATGAAGATTTGATGTTCTGCAGTGCTCTAAATGGATAGATATTCCATTCGTTCTTATTCGTAAAAGTGTTTTTGTTTTATTATCTATGGAAATTTGGTAAAACCTTCGATCCAACAAGTGAGACAAGCAAAACACATCACCTTCAGAAAATGGCTAAAGCAGCTGAGAGGCACAAGGAATGCATTTTCCCTGCATTTGAGCCTGTGCACACTACTTTGATTGTTCTTGTGTACACTTGACTATCAGTCTTATGTTCCAATCGTATGTTCATTGCCAGTTTTCCTGCTATAGTTGAAGCTTTAAACCAATCCAGATTTTGTTTGCACCAATTTAGACAAATTGCCACTAGCATTGCATTCCAAAGTCTAAACAAATAATTGTATAGTGGACCGGCCCTTGCTTTGTTGATGTGCTGAAGTTTCTGTTGCATTTACAGGGCCAACTTATGCAAAATGACAATGATGGTTCCACCTTTCCTTACTCAAGAACTCCACTATCTAAACAAGGAGGACAGGCTGCTGGCTGGCTGGTGAAGCATAGAGATGCAGTGTACGGTCTGGAGTTCATCAATGATGATGACAGGTGGAACGAGATGACCAATTTCCGCCTTCATCGTAATAAAGACGACGATGATGGTATTGTTGATGAATTTGACTACGAGGTTGATTTTGAGTATGAGGTCAAGGAGTAATATTTGCGTGTCAAGATCTCTGCACCTTCCGTGTTGGCAGATATGTTTTCTTACAAACAAATATGTTTAAGTCTTCAGAATATTGTTAAGACTGTAAAGTAGGGCAAGGAAGTAGGGCAAGGAGCAGAACCTATGAAATTGTCCGTTTGTCAAAAAAGATCCTGGAACATACCTTGAAATCTGATGTTTCATGTTGTTTGACGTGTAAGCTGCGAATAGGCAAAAAAATCATTTTATTGGTACAATGCCACTAGGTTTTTTTTATTTATCATGTGGTAGCTCGTAACTCATTGCTTTCTCAAGATCCAATGTGAAAGTGCTTCGCAAAAACGCGGGGAAATGCTGCGGTATATATACATGAATACATACAACATATCTGTATCTTTTTTTGAAACCAAGGGATCCTTCAACGTATCTGTATATGATAATACAAACATGCCCCAAAGGAGATATGCTAATTCTACAGACACCAACCCCGGACAACATAGGAGTATCTTTTATTTATCAATACAATAACGTGTACAAAGTACAAAAATAGTAGCAAAGCATCACAGAACCATCCACGGACAGGGTCTATGAGAAGCGACGCGCCAGCCTCCAGAACCACCCCACGATCCCGCCCTCGTCCTCCTCGCCGTCTGAATCCGAGTCCCAATCGGAGTCCGAGTCGGAGTCGCACGGCCGCTCCTGCCCGTCCTCGCCCACCTCGTCGTCCTCCACCTTGGCCTTCCCCGCAGGTTGGGCCCACCCATCCAGCGACGGCGGCTCCTCGGAGCTGCTCAGGGCCACCGCGTCGCCGTCGCACCGGAAGATGAGGCACAGCAGGGAGGAGTGCTGGCGGGCGGAGGCCACCTCCTCCTCCTCCGGTATGGCCAGGGCGGCGCTGGGGTCCGCCTCCGCTGCGTCCGCCACCGGCTTGGGCAGAAGCGGCTCGGCAGCGGCCTCGCGGTCCACGGCGTCGGGTACTACTTGCAGGGGGAGCTCGACGGGGCGGCGCGCCGGGGCTGGGGCCACGAGGAGGCAGAAGACGACGGCGAAGAGGACAACGGCGGCGCAGGCGCGGGCCATGTGTACGTCGCGATTGGTGTGGGGTGAAGGGGTTGGGACTTGGGAGCTAACGAAATGAGATGATTAGTATTCACTGATTCAAGGGTGATTTATTCGGACTCACTACTTACCAGTCCAGCGCTTAAGGTCACTTGATTAATCGCTAAGGAAGCCTCCCTTGTCGTTTTCGTGTTACGAGAGGGGAGACGACTAGAGAGGGCGACCTGCAGTTTAGAGTAGAGGGCCAGCTAGGTAACTGATAACAATCGCTTGGTGCACCAAATAGATGGTACACAATGTTTTGCTTGAGAGGCGGTACCATTGCCTGGTTTTATAATGCGGTTGGTTTTTCTTAGTTAAGTATAGAGTATGGGGGAATTTTTTTAAATGAGTCATTATACTTATACTTTTTAGTGGTCTAGATTGTACAACGATGGTCCGTATATCTATGATTATGATAAGACATAAATATGTGTAAAAGCTATTAGTGCATATGATAATGGAAAGCACATCTATATGTGTCACTTATGAAATGATGTCTCAACCTTTATATCTACTTGCTCTTTATTGAAACCGTGTGTTGATTACACTGGCCTCATGCCCATGTGCACAAATTGTTGCCATGCTTTTCCACCGTCACACACAATAACTCACCCTCATCATGTGTGGCACTAGTGTGCTATCGCACGTGTCAACTAGCTACCATCACTTGTGCCATCACATTGCTCTATATATAGTTGCAGTTGCATATATTGTTGCCTTATTATTGTCATGTCTAGCTACCACCAATAACTAAGCTGATGTATAGGTGGCACACGCATCATCTATCACCATCTTGTGACAAGAGTTCAATTTTATATGTATTAAAGTATTACCACACTACCGTTATGCTCGGTGGATTATTAACTTCAGAAAACACAGTAATTTTTTAGCTATTTTCGTAATATTGGGCTGAATTTAAGGGTTGAAAATTAACTTCACTTTTTTTTGTTTATGTTTGTTTTTAACCTATTTGGAATGCATAGGAATTTCGTAGAATTCTAGAAATTTTTTATATAAAATAGTTCAAATCCTTCGATACTACAAATAGGCTACGATGGATGTGAAAAGTAAGACCAGATCTCAGCTATCAACTATGTGATCTGATGACATGGTCTCTTAACCTTTGTGTCCTCTGCAACTATAGTTCAGTTAGTCTGATCCTTGGAAAGTAGTAATAAAAGATAAATGGACTGACTTTGTCCTTGCAGATGGAGGATGGGGTCGATGTCATGCAAGGAAAAATGCCTTAGAGATAACTTGCTGACAGCATTATTCAGACTTTCAGAGCTTGGACATGGTGCAGGTTCTGGCTACATTGTCAATGAAGTTCTTTTAATACCCCAACTACAGTTCCACGTATCTAGGTCTCATTGGCCTGATTAATTTGTCTTCCATCTCATTATTTTTTTACAGAACACTAGTACGTTGTCTTAATATATCTCCTTTTGAGTCATTCAAAGCTTAGTTCTGATGAAATAAAAAGGAGTCATCAAAAGCTGCAAGTTACCATCGCAGAAGTTAATCTTAAAGGGCTTGTTAGGATATATGGTAATCCAACTTAATCCCTTCGGATTGATTTGAAATTTGAACTAAAATACCTTCAAATTCGAAAGGATTGGTTCTAATTCCCCTATCCAAACAAGCCATAAGGGTGAAATCGCTTTTCCCATTTTCACGGGCCTGAGCTAATTCTGCAAGGAACAAGGAAAATGGAATTTCTGTAAATTCTATCCACACTATATATTATGTTAAAATTTCCATCCAGTATGAATCTTCGCAAAAGGGTTCAAATAGATGGCACTGATTCAAAATTAGATGTTAGGTTCCCTCGCAAAAAAAAATGTATATATGAATCTTAGATAAAGTACAGGGGAAATCTTGAAGAGCTTAAATGATATGTTTTACAAAATTTGAAGTTTCTAAGGCTCTTGTCCATTTGTGGTCAAGAAAATTTATCTGAAATTATACCCAACCAATATTCAACCTTGCCGCGAGAACTTAATTAACTACACTAGGTTCTACCCTTATGTATGGGAATATCAAGTACAATCACTATATATTAGGTGCAGTATTCCTGCAATCACTTTCGGTTTGGGCATCAAATTAACATAGAAATATATATTTCTCAATCTTCTCTCGCTACGTATAATTAAAATTTGGAGTTCGAAGTTGATAAGGATGCTAGACTACATCATTATTTTTTTGGATTTTTTTTTCATGTTGATTTGGTGTCCAAATCAAGAGTGATTGCATAATTATACATGATAGTGCACTCCACTTGATATCTCTCCCTTTATGTTACCCAGGCCAATCGTCACAGCCCAAAAATTGATGTTCTCTGCTATTTATGCTTAAAATATTAATTTATACATTTTTAGCATTTTTTTTTGGCATTTCTCTAAATTTTTTGTATTTTATTTACATCTTTTTCTACCAAAGACAACAACAAAATAATTTTCTTTCAAAAATTTAAAAGCTGGAAAAAAACCTGGAAATAATTTTTCTACCTACTAGATGGTCCCAGATCCTCTCCAAAAAAATTCATAATTTTCGTAGTTGGTTTGCTAATTTCAAATATTTAAACTTGATTTATGGAGTTATTTAATTAGGAAAATAATTAAAAAAAAACCTGATTTTCCTTCCCAGCAATGGTCTGCACACCATCTCCCCACCTCTGCAGTCGTTGACGCATGGGGCCCGCACGCCAGCCTTCTCTTCCACCTCGTGCCCCCCGTTCACCGCTCGGCTGCGCGCGCCAGCGGAAAGAGTTGCTCCTTCGCCCGTTCTGCACCCTCCATCGCCACCAGTGGACCCGGCTGTCACCATCGTCCGTCGCTGCCAATCCACGCGTGGGTCAACACCACGCCACGTCGCTGTTGTCCCAGCTGCACTAGCTCCCACGCGTATGCCCACGGGCTGCGATCACTGCCCATCATTTCACCTCATCTAGCAAGTCGTCGCCTCCACGTCGTCGTCGCCCATCCTGTCGCTACAGGTGCCATCAAGTTGCCTTTCGTCTTTGTTTGTCCCATTCGGGCGAGAGGAAGAGAGAGCTCGAGTTCTCGCCGCGCCCGTGAAATCTTACGATCTCCTTTTTTTTCTCCTTCCTTCTTAAGACGAGCCAACCGCGTCGTCACCTCCATCTTGCCATTTCCAGCCCCTCAGCCAAGAGCTAGAGCTCGTTGTCTTGTGGTTTGTTGGGAGCGATGTTGTCTTCCTCAGCGTTGGCGAACATGCCACCACACCATTGCCACTCTGGTGAGCTTCCTTGCTCTCCACGTGTGTCCTTTTTTCTTTTGGAGCATCACTCAATCCCTTCCTATGCTCGCTCTTGCAGTTAAAGTCGTGGGGGGCTACGTCACCATCATCTTCTTCGACTCTAGCAAGCGCACCCGT
This sequence comes from Ampelocalamus luodianensis, assembly GCA_036346255.1. Classification (NCBI taxonomy): domain Eukaryota; kingdom Viridiplantae; phylum Streptophyta; class Magnoliopsida; order Poales; family Poaceae; genus Ampelocalamus; species Ampelocalamus luodianensis. Next base: position 10,254,531 of record CM070618.1, read on the forward strand.
TCTAAGCCGCCACGTTTCCTCCTCTCCGACGAGTTTGGCCTCGAGCCACTTGCGTAACTTCGTGTTCCCTCCCCTCCTTGCGCGGATCCCTCACTCAATGTCCTTGTTTCCGTAGCAAGTCATTGAGACCACGCATCTTCCGGCTTCTGGTCACCGTCATCATTTCCTTCAATTTTTGTCATCCCGGTGAGTCTCCAGTCAATCCTTTCCTTCTTGACCATTTTCTGCTTGCATGCAAGCTAACACACATCTTCTTGTAGCTCCTTCTCTGTCGTAGTTCATCGTCACTGTTAAGCTTTTGCTGCCGCACTTGTTCGCTCTTGCCCCATCACCTCTAGTCCGCCGTGGTGACTGTCTGGTAGTGCCCTAGTGCTAATGCACTAGTTAGATGTTGAGTTTAGTACTATTTGCTTAGACTTCACCGTAGCCACCCGTGGCACCACAGTGACTGCATGTTGCTGAAGCAACTTCGGTGACCTTAGGTCCCTGTGCCAAGCCCATTAGCACTACGTTAGTCTCCTAAACCCAGTGCGCCGAACCCCTAGGTGAGAAACGGTTCTTGTCGCGGAAGCCGTCGCACGGCCGAGCTTGCCCGCCACTTAGCGTCGTACTACCGCTGCCTCCGTCCACCTCTCTGGCCACTGTCACAACCTTTAGCTTCACCGTAGTGATGCCATTCCATTTTGCCTATGTTTGGACTCGCACCATCGCCATCTCACCGCCGGCGAGCTCGCCAAGCTCTTGGCCATGTCCTCCCCTGCTCCTCTGTCTTTCCTGTCTTTGACCAGCGGGCCCTACTCGAGCACTTTTTAGTTAACGTTAATGGCATCATTTAGCGATAATTAGTCGCTATCGTGTGGGACCAGCCAATTGATTAATCAAAATATTAATTTAACAGAGATTAAAAATATGAGTCACTGACATGTGGGTCTTACCGGCCGATAGACGCATTCGTGAACTCGATTCACTGTAGACCTGACCCCACCTATCAGTTTAACGATGCAATAAATAAGGAAGTTCATGTAGAAAGAAAAATAAAAATTAAATTCAAAAATCCAAAACCCTAATAGCACAACATTTTCTCTTATTTTTTTCTTGATTTTCCCGTCAAACCAAATTATTTTGATAATAACTTTTGCATATGAACTCCAAATTAATTTTTTTTATAAAATTTTCTAAAAACATGTACTTTCAGAATATGCAAAAATAGTTTACTTTGCTCTTTGTTGGAATTTATTTGGCTTTTACTGATTAGATGCAACGTCTTGGAAATCTCCGAAGTTGATCCAGAGCAAGATCAAGTGTTCAACGAGCAAGACAAGCACCCTCCTTTGACCATGTTGGTCTCATATTTTCACTGTTATGTATGTTGTGTTCAAAATTATTGTGCATGCGTGTAATTTCAGTAAAAATCGCTATGTTGGTAAGGTTGATAGTTATACCCAATTGTTTCATTACCCATACCTTGGTAAATTGATATTCTTACTGTTGTCACCTTAGTAATGTTACCTACTATCAATATAATTATTGTGGAATTTTAGTTGATACGAATTAGTTGATGCTTAGCCATGCTTAACGATATTAGTCTCGCTAGGTTGGAAAAACTTGATACAAAATTCAACCATGGGAAATAATTGTATATGTGATCAGAGGTGGTACCTCTATTATTTTGTCTATCAAATGAAAAACTAAAAACTTGTTTTAGATTTGGGCGAGTGTACGATGAGGCTGGTGCAAGTGCACGAGACTGTTGTATGTGATTGTCTCGCCCGAGATGCTAAGGACCGACAACGGCAGCTCCCACACGCATACCCATGGGTTGCGACCACTGCCCACTGTTTGGCCTCATCTGGCAAGCCGTCGCCCGTCCTATCACTGCAGACGCCATCAACGTAACTTGTCTTCTTCATTTGTCCTGTTCAGGCAGAGAGGAGTGGAGAGCTCAAGTTCTCGTCGCTCCCACAAAATCTCATGATCTCCTCCCACTTTTCTCCTTCCTTATTAAGCTGAGCCGACTATGTCATCACCTCTAGCTCACCATGTCCAACCCCTCAGCCAAGAGCCAGAGCTCGTTGTCTTGTGGTTTGCTAGGAACATCACTGTCTTCCTTAGCACCAGCGAGCACGCCACCGCACCATTGCTGCTCTGGTAAGTTTCCTTGCTCACCACACACGTCCTTTTTCTTCTAGAGCATCACTCAATCCCTTCCCATGCTCATTTGTGTAGTTAAAGTTGTGGCGAGCTGCATCACCATCATCTTCTTTGACTCCGGCAAGCGCACCCATTCTAAGTCACCGTGTTTCCTCCTCTCTAGTGAGTTTGACCTCGAGCCACTCGTGTCACTTCGTGTTTCCTCCCATACTTGTGAGGATCTCTCACTCAATGTCCTTGTTTTCGTAGCAAGTCATCGAGACAACACTTCTTTCATGTTTCTAGTCGATCCCTTCCGTGTTGACCATTTTCTGCTTGCATGCATACTAACACACATCTTCTTGTAGCTCCTTATCCGCCGTAACTCATCTCCATCGTGAAGCTTTTGCCGCCGCCCCTGTTTGCTATCACCATGTCACCTCTAGTTGTCTTCGTCTCAGTTGACCACCGTGGTGAGCCTCTGGTAGCCCCTAGTGCTAATGCTTAGTTAGATGTTGATTTTAGTGTTGTTTGCTTATACTTCACCATAGCCACCCATGGCATCACCACGGCTGCATGTCATCGAAGCGACTCTAATCAATATGAGTTATCGTCGACCGCTTGACCAAAGTGGCTCACTTCATCCCGGTTAACACCTCGTATCATGGGGCAAAACTCACTGAACTCTACATGAACAATATTGTTCGCTTAGATGGTGTGTCAAAGATGATAGCTTTCGATCGGGGTCCTCAATTCACCTCGCAGTTTTGGGAAAGCTTGCACGAGCTATTAGGAACTGAGCTATTATTTAGCATGGCTTTTCACCCATAACCGGGAGACCAAACAGAGAGGACAAATCAAATTTTAGAAAATATGTTAAGAGCGTACGTGCTATCCTATAGCATGAACTGGGAAAAATGCTTGGCGTTCGTTAAGTTTTTCTATAACAACAGTTTCCAATCAAGCCTCCAAATGTTTTCATTCGAAGCACTTTATGGGAGTAAGTGTAGGACACATATTTTCTAGACCAAGGTCGATGAGAAATAATTCTTTGGACCGACTATCATCCAAAAGCGCAAGAACACGTCGATGCGATAAAAAGTCGGTTGAAGGAAGCGCAATCGCGCCAAAAGAGCTATGCCGAACATCACCGTCGCAAGAAGAGCTTTGAGGTGAACGATTATGTTTATCTCAAAGTCTCAGCACTGTGTGGTGTCCGCCATTTCCAAATCCATGGAAAGATAGCACCACGGTACATCGGGTCGTACCGATCGTCGAAAGGAAAGGCGAAGTTGCGTACTAATTGGAGTTGCCACCTCAACTTTCAGATGTGCATGACATCTTCCATGTATCTCAACTCAAAAAGTGTCTCCGAACTCCGAGCGAGCTCACTCAATTAGAGAACATCAATTTACAACCGAATTTGGAGCACTCGATTCGAATGTTGGAGGAAGTTGAGTAGCATACTTGAAGCCGTACCATCAAGATCTTGAGAGTCTAGTGGAGTAACCACACTGAGGACGAAGCCATGTGGGAACTGGAAGACCATCTTAGAGCTGAGTTTTAGTGTTTCTTTATCGAGCCCACCGAATATCGAGGTCAAGATTCTTTGTAGGGGGGGGTAGGTCTGAAACATCCCAAAATTCAAAGTTGGTATAATTGTACTGCGAATAACGTGGAAATATTTTTGAGCATGTTTTTGATTTTTTTTTATTAAATCATTTTTTGTATTTGCATAAAAACAGTGAGCTTAAAAGAATTTTTGAGAAAAATTAAGAATATATAAAATTCTAAAAAATTACACAAGCAATGGAATAGTGTGGGGAGTCTCCAAAAAAAAGTTTCATAGTTTTTGGAGCTTGTATTCTATATTTAAAAATTCGTCAAGCTTTCATCCTATTTCAAAAATTCAAATCTAATTTCTTTTTCCTACTCGCCTTTTGGACCGAAACCGTTGCGGCCCACCTCCTTCGCACGCCATCTCAACCGAGCCAGCCCACCTCCCTCCCTAACTTCCCTCTCTCGCTGACGGCACAGTCCCACCCGTCAGGTGGTTTCTTCCACCTCGCCTTGCCCCTGCTCGCCAACGCACACCCGCGTGAGCTCCGCCACTCGCCCCCGGAATGTGACCGCTGCCCACCGTTTTCATGCCCACTTGCTCCCATCGCCTCCGTACTGTATCTCGTGTCACTATCCACACCAACCACCCTCTGTCACTGCCTTTTTCCCGTGCAGGCGGAGAACAAGAGCATGCACCCTCGAGCTCTCGTCGCGACAACCATTTTCTCGTTGTTTTTCTCTCGCCTTTCTCATCGGTACTTAAGCTCCTAACCATGTCATCTTCTTTCTCAACTCGCCATCGTTCCATTTTTGCACAAACCAGAGCTTCTCACTCCTTGGTTCCACGAGAATGCCAGTGTCTTTCTCGACAACGGTGAGCACGTCTCTGCGCCATTGCCGCACTGGTGAGCTCATCTTCCCATGACATGTGCATCACACACTCCTTGTGCTTCACTTAGTCTTTTCCTCTGCTCAATGCACAACCTTTGGAGCTCTGTGGCGCCGTGACAACTTCATCATCTTCGACTCCAGCGCGCATGCCCGAGCCAAGCCGCCCATGTTCCTACCATTCCGGTAAGCTTGAGCTCCACCCAATCACGTCACAATGTGTTCCGACCCCTAACTATGTGATTCCCTCACTTAATGATGTCCATCTCGCAGAGAATCCAAGCACCCGTGTTTCTTCCCTAATTTTGGTTTTGGCCATCACAGTCATTTTTGTTATTTGTCACCACCCCGGTGAGTCACTGGTCAATTCTTTCTGCCTTCTCCATCCTTAGTCTGCATGCAAGCTAATGCACACCTCCTTGTAGCATCTCTATCACCGTATCACATCGTCACCATGAACCTCTCCACCGTCGCTATTGCCATTGATGTCCTCCCCTCTTCGGTGAGTCCTTGGCCTCATTAAGGTCATTTTCACCACCCTAGTAACCTCCTGAACCTACCCCTGTGCTCCGTTTTAGCCTGATTTCTCCGAAGAGCTCGATCGCCGTGAAGCTTGACTCTGCCACCTCTGTTCATCGACATCCGACCGCCCCAAGTCGTCTCCGACCTCATCATCATCACCATTGTGTGGTGAGCTACTGATCCCTATGCCCCCCTTCAATTCCCCTCGGGCGAGTAGTATGCACCATTCTCCCCATAGCCATCCATGGCACCGCCACGAAATGACACTGTCGGCTCACCTCCCCCGACCCTAGGTCCCCATTCCTAGCCCATTAGCACTGTAGTGACCCCACTGAGTCCACTGCACTAAGCCATTAGTTGCAAATGCCACCTTGAGCCCGAGCGCCCTGCCGCCCCTCGCCAGTGTAGCGCCGCCTCTGGCCATCTCACTCCTATCTGCCACACCCAAAGCACTACCATGTAGCCCTCTTCCCTTTCCGCCACTCAACGTCGATGTCCGTCGCGCAGTTCACTGGTGGCGAGCTTGCTCGCGCGGCTCTATTCTCCTCCTCTCTTTCTCTCTGATAGTGGGCCCCACTCATGATTAGGATTAGTTTAGCGCTAATGATAGTAGTTAAGGGTAATAAGTCACTGACATGTTGGACCGGTAAAAAAGATAATAAAAAATTATTAAACAAGTTTCAAAAAATGAGTCACTGACATGTGGATCGTCGTTTTCTTAACTTAAACATATTTAAAAATTGAGATACTAACAAGTGGACCCCACCAGTCAGGGAATTAATTTGGGATAAATTTAGTTAAGGTTAATCACTTAGTTAATACTAATGAGTCTAACATGTGGGACCATTCAGTGTTTTCATAAAATAAAACATGTTAAAACTTGAGAGGCTGACATGTAGGGCCCACATGTAAGAAAATGATTTATAGAAATTCTTAAAAATGAGAAAAACCGCTTTTAGTTCAAAGGAAATATGTCTTCTCTGTTAGAAAGCGTAATTTCGGAAAATATGCCATCGACGTCGTCACTTTCTTATTTTCAAGATTTTTCGAAGTGAGCAAATTTGAAAAACTAATAACTTTTGCATATGAACACCAAATTGAATGAATATTTTTTTATAAATTCATCTAAAATCATGATATTTCTTAATATGAAAAAATATTTAAATTTTGTTGCTGTTGAATTTATTTTATTATTTGTGATTTACTCTTAGTTCTTTCGAATAGACGTCGGAATCACGAACGATTTTATTGACGATCAAGCACCCTCATAATCAGAGCAACCTGAGCAAGGCAGGCACCTCCTTTTATCATGTTGATCCTACTATTTTAATTATTGTATTTTGTTTGCAAAGTTTATTATGCATGCGTGTATATTTGACTAAAAATTTCTATTTTTATGGGTAGCAGTAGATAAATTCCTATTGAATGCATGAATCCTCCTTGTAAATTTGATATCGTTACTCTTGTAGCCCTTAGGACAAGGTTTAGATAGTAGCTAATGTCAATTTGGGTATATTTCATTTATGAATATTGAATAGATGCTTAGCCATGCTCTAGTTTTCACTAGATTTGAACGTTTGATAAAATTTGAGTACGGATTTGGGAGATTTTGAAATGTTGGACCAGAGAGGTTACCTCTATTAGTTTGGTATAAAAAAATAAAATGAAAGACCTAGTTTTGACACGGGCGAGCTATATTATGAACTAAAAAATGTGAGAGGTGTGATCTCACTTGTAGATAGGGAGATATCCTCGCCCGGGTCGATTAAGGACCGAATGCCGGTGTATCTAATGTAAGCCTAAGCATACAACCATATGTGATTGTTATGGCATAGTCTTAGCTAATTAAGTTATCTAGGACTAGCTTTGTATATGGGTAGGCCGCAGTAGTACGGGCATTCTGGGTAGGTTTGCTTGAAGGGGCTCACTTCACCGAATCATTGGGATCAAAGCATGCCGATACAATGGCGAATGCCTCAATGAAGTGGGCTGGGGGGGTACCCGGGTGATGTAAGGGTTTATCATTCACTGGGCAAGTGCAAGGTTAGGACTAGGTGATGTAAATATTTTGTTATGGACTCTAGACTGCATACTATCGTGTTGTGTGTGGTGGTATCGACAAATACCGAACAAACTAGAGAACTCATATCACGTGGGTAAAGTAGTACCTTTGCAGAGTGTAAATCTATTTAAATAGGCAGGCTCGCGGTTATGAGTATGCTAAGTGCAGTCACATTGGGTGTAGTATTTACTTTTGCAAACACGATTTTGTTGGAAATGATGGGATGGAATGTGTTGTCATGTGTGACATGTCTATGGATGAAAATTGAATTGATATTCACAGCTAAAGAGGGTTGTGATTTACTCTTATTACAATTACATACTTGTTATTTCATTACATGTCAATCGCTCTTTAAATTCCGTTGCAAATTATTACATATCGGTATTGCAAATTAAACTTGCTTCGTACTAAAAATAACTTCTAGTGTAGAACCATATTCTTGTTTAGCCTTACATTTATATTATGTTGTGATACACTATAGTCTTGCTGAGTACAAAATATACTCAATCTTGCTTAAATTGTTATTCAGAGTACGAGGAAGAACCGGTTCCCGACAATGCTTACTTTGCACCCGGTACTGAAGGGTACAGTGACCAGTCTTTCTAGGGTTAGTCCTTGTCAGTTGCGCATGGGTAGGGATGAGGCACACCGCTGGAACCTTTTGGTTTATTTACTATGCTTCTGTTGTTCTCTTTTTTGGTACTTGAGCTTATTTGGCCCATCGACCCTTTTGTAATGTAGACTTGTTGTGTAACTCTTAAGTTTAAGTCCTATTTATGTCATGTTGTATGTATGAAATGTATGGATGTGATTAGCAATGTTGTGGATGTGTGTATTAGCCACTGATCATGGGACTAGTACGATACACATACGACGAGACACTAACGACCGATCTATTGTGCCATAGACCCAAGTATAGTCATAGAACCACACGTGCCTTATGGGAGGCCCTATTGTCATAGCCCCAACTTTATTAATTCAATTATTATGCATCTCATGAGCAAGCATATGGTTTATGGAGCATTTGCACAAATTACTGCATTTTAAAAGTTTAAATCAAAGTTAAACATACAAATCAAATGGAAGCTCCAAATAAAATTAGAAATAAATACTTGTGATTATCTCTCAAAAATAATTTATTTAAATCTTAAAATATTTATCTTGAATAAATATAATTTTTCCAAAATTTTTAGAACCTAGGTCAACCCTGAGAAAATTCAAACTCAATTCACAAAACTTTCTTACGTAAGAATTAAAAATAAGCAAATAAAACATGAACATGAATTTGGAAAATTTATGTGTACTAGGTCATCCTAGAAACACCTCTGAAAATTTTTAGATTTTTAGGAATTTATTTGCTATTTTTAGTCACTCGGTCAAAGTGTAGAAGTTTGAATTAAAACCGTCAAACTGTTGGTTGACTCGGACCTGACCACTTAGTCTGACCAGACCCTAAGACCAGACCCTCCGACCCCACCAGACTCGAGTTCGACCGAACCAACCGACTTGACCCAACCACCTAACAGCCTGGCTCGAACCCAACTCCGACCTACGCCTCGCTGAGCTGCTGACAGGGCAGTAAATCTATTTTAGTAAACACATAGAGGTTTTTATTAACAAGACTTATATCATTCTGTTACCCTCATCTTCACCAAGCTATTGGTGTAAACCATTTGTGAATCAAAATCTCCGATCAAAAGTTATAGCTAAAACAAGATAAAGACACATTCACGTACAAAAGTAAAGACCTACGTGGGTTTTACTGCTAGATTGGACGATACCGAGATTTTTACCGCCGATTGCAACACACACATGTGTTTTACCGTCGATCCCACGTGGGAAACGCACGAGCTGGCACGCCTTGTGTAGCGCAGGGAGAGTGTGGGCTAGCGTGCCGCGCGCAGCGCACAGCAGCCCATGCGCGAGTGCTGAATAGTGCTACCGTATATATACATAGAAATACTAATCTACGCCTGAGCATAGAATAAGTTATTCTACGCTTAGGTTAGCCCACAGCGCTTGGACCAAGCCGCCCCTACGAAGCGCCGAATAGGCTATTTTGGCGCACTAACCCACGATCCCTCACGCATGATGTCACGCATCCAGTGTGCACTATAAAGAGGTCGAAAGTAATTGTGACAACAATTTTACTACAGGACGTATCACCGTGTTTATTTTTTCACAGTTGTTTCATATGCACATCGCTGGAGGTGCAGTAATCTACAAGTGGAGTCCAGTAAATCGTTGTGTAACAGAGCAGTAAAGTTCGGTAAATGTTGTAGTTAATCTCTTTTAGTGATGCAGTAAATCTTTTTTAGTAAACACACGGAGAGGTTTTTATTTGCAATACTTATATCATTCTGTTACCCTCATCGTGACTAAGCTACCGATGAAAACCGTTCGTGAATCAGAGCTTCCAATTGCGAAAACAAGAAAAGAAACATTCGTATACAAAACAAGAAAGCGATTGTTTACTAGTTGATTGTCTATTTGTCTGTGCTAGATGGCTAGGATGGCAATAAAATCATGTAGAGGTTGCAGTAAATATTTTTGTAACAGAGTAATAAAGTCATGTGGCGGTTGTAGTAATTTTTTTGTAATAGAGCAGTAAACTACAAGTTGAGTCCAGTAAATCTTTTTTGTAATAGAGCAGTGAAGTCATGTCGAGGTAGTAGTAAATCACTTTTAGCGATGCAATAATTTTTTTAGTAAACACACATAGTGTTTTTATTTGCGAGACTTATATCATTATGTAACCCTCGTCGTCACCAAGCTACCGGTGAGAACCGTTCATGAATCAGAGCTTCCAATCAACAGTTATAGCGAAAACAAGAAAAGACACATTTATTTACAAAATAAGGAACTGATTGATTACTAGTTAGTTGTCTACTTGTCTGTACTAGTGCAGTAAGATGGTAGTAAAGTCATGTAGAGGTTGTAGTAAATCTTTTTTTAGTAAACACAGAGAGAGATTTTTATTTGTAAGACTTATATCATTCTGTTACCCTCATCGTCACCAAGCAACCGGTGAAAACTGTTCATGAATCAGAGCTTCTAATCAAAAGTTATTGCAAAACAAGAGAAAAATATTCATGTAGAAAATAAGGAACTGATTGATTACTAGTTAGTTGTCTACTTGTCTGTACTAGTGTGGTAAGATGGTAGTAAAGTCATGTGGAGGTTGTAGTAAATTTCGTTTAGCGATACAATAAATTTTTTTAGTAAACGCACAGGGAGGTTTTTATCTGCAAGACTTATATCACTTTGTTACCACTACTACAGAAAATGTCTTCATAGACGGTTCAAAAACGTCATCACAGACGATTTCATGAGCTGTCTGAGTTTATGGGTCAGTGATGATATGGGGTCATCACAGACGGTTTTCGAATCGTCTTTGATGCATACTATCATAGACGGTTATTAACTCAGAACTGTCTGTAATAGTTGCCTATCATGGACGGTTTGTAGATAAAACCGTCTGTGATGGATGATGTATCACAAACAATTTGTAAATAAAATCATCTGTGATAGCTGATGTATCACAGATGGTTTGTAGATGAAACCATCTGTGATATATATTTTCTATAAAGTCTTCATGCAGTGACTACTTGTGCCTCTAAAACCGGCTTCATACATATATTGTCCGTAGTACCGCAGCGACTTTCTGGGGATCATGAGGAGGATGAGACAGCAGCCATGGGAACTTCATCGAGCATGCAAGTTCAAGAAATATGGCTGCCAGGAGAGCACGTGGACATGTAATTAATTGGATGTCGTCGATAGGTAATTGGACTTGATATCAAGGAATGATTGGTTGCTGATACATGAAGCCACTTCCCAGTCGGAGTACCTATGCATCCACGCAACTTTCTGAACATGGCGTGGACGCGCAGGTACTCCGACTGGGAAGTGGCTTCATATATCAGTAATCAACCATTCTTTGATGTTAAGTCTAATTACATATTGACAACATCTAGGTAATTAGATGTCCACGCGCTCTCCTGGCAACCATTCTTCTTGAACTTGTAGGCTCAATGAGGTTACCCGTGGCTGCTGTCTCATCCTCCTTACGACCCACCGAAAGTGGCTAGGGACTACAAACAATCAATATATATATATATATATATATAAAGCCGATTTTAAAGGCACAAGCAGCCACTTCTTGGAGACTTTATAGAGAAGAGATCAGGAATGGAATGGCAAGACGTACCTGGGACGCAAGGGAGGAGAACTTGACCAGCACGAACACGATTACACAGAATACCATATAGGAACGTACCATAAGATTAGTTACATGTACAAAAATTTGTATGTGTGCGACGCAATACCGACAACAACATCTCCACCATGCATTAACTCACCTCTATTTTATTTACCATGCTTAATCAATAAATTAACCCACATCAGTAAATAATCAACTCACATTAGTAAACCAAAACAAGCTCAAGCATGAAACTAAAATAACAGAAAGAGCAATTCATTAGAGCTCAAATATGAACTAATTATCAATTCAATTTTAGCATAAGACTATTAACATCATTGAGCAGTTCAACGGAGCATACAAATACCAATTTGCAATACCTCCCAGTGCTAGGCATAGACAAATCACAGAGAGCATACAAACATTTCTATCCACAACTAGCAGCACCAGCAGTCACACCCGAACACAACCGCATTCCCTACCTCCAGATCCATCCATCCATCCAGCCAGCCAGCAGACACAGAGGGCGAGACAGCAAGACAATAAGGCAAGGGTGTCCAAACCGACCATCAACCCACATTGCAACTCGGTTCACATGAATACCAATAGCACAAACCAATAGGTGATAGATCTGTCTTACCTCGACATCGTCGGTGTTGGTGGTGAGGTAGTCGAGGCCGAGGTCGGTGGAGAGGTAGCCAGGGTCGACGGGAAGAAGGGTGACGTCGGCGACGGGGTTAGGCGGCGGCGTCGAGGTCGGGGGCACTTGGGTGGGGAGGGGAACAAGCGAGAGTAAGGACGCTGGGGAGTGACGAGTTAGGGCGTAAACCCTAGCAAGCTCCTACTAATAAAGAGTGATACTTATCACTGACGGTTCTATAATAGAATCGTCGGTGATATGGTCTCATATCATGGATGGCTCTATTATGGAACCGTCTGTGAAATGGTTGTTCTCAAGTTCTATATTTTGAGCATATTATCATGTATACATTTATGTCACATGAAAAAAATTACATGTTTATATGTCAATTTTGTCATATCAATACTGTTGAAAATTTACTTTAACTATGATACATATCATAGACAGATATTTGTTTCACTAAATCGTCTATGATATATAGTTCAACATATAATAAAGTAACTTCACCTCCAAACTAGATTTTTTTTATTTTGGAATTTATATATGGCTAAACAGCGTGGCCAGTCACTTCTTACAAAGATTAAAAAAAGTAGAAACCTAAATAAACAAAGTTTTTCTAGTGGCGGAGGTAGGCTACTATCTCCGTCTTCAAAACTTTGTAGGCAGCGACGGCATCAGACGGTTCGTGATCATCAGCGAACGAAGCCCAAAATACGTCCACCCACTGACACACTCGTTCAAGTGTCTCCCGAAAACCCTCGGACTGTTGAATCAAGAAGAATTGAGCCCATAGGCTCTCTTCCCTTGCTTGTGGGGTCTCGACTTGGTCGATTCGGTCTCCCGCCGCCTCAATTAAGCAGTCCAAGTGACGGCAAGCCTCCTGGAGACGTGCAACGTCGTTGTGGAGGACCACGTCGATGACGCGGTACACTCTCCAGAAGTGGGAGATCACCTGGAAGTAGGGGTGAAAATGGATCGGATAGTTTCTGACCGATCCGAACGGAAGCAGATTTGGATTGTCTCGGATCATAAACGAATTCGGATTTTTTTGTCGGAAACGAATACGGTAGACATGCTATCTAGCGGATACAAATACAGATTATCCGGATAAGACGAAGGCCGGATTTCAGCCCAAAAGAGAAAATGAGATTTTAATTGATTTCCGAATTTCAGAAAATGCAACAAATCAAATAGCCTTTTAGAAAATAGAAAATAGAGTTCAAAAATTCTAGAAAAAATCATAGAAATTCCTTGAATTATTTTGAACTTAATAAAATTAATTTAAACTTAAAGTTTGTTTTTATTTTTGCACATACATGATTTTTATTTTCTAAAAAATAGGAAAAACCTTTTTAAAATCCAAAAAAATCAAGAAATTAATTTTAAAAATGTCACTTTAAATCAAATAAAATCCCAAACAACTCAATAAATTTATTTTTGACATAAAAACTAGGAAATTAAATAATTGACTTTATTTTATTATTTTTCCTTTTTAACCAAATTTTTTTTAAATCTCAGAAAATACAATAAAATAATAACTATATTAATTTTATTTTTGGTAATATACTTTAGGATGTTACAGTCATTTTCTTATAGATTAACCATCTAGTCTGATCGATGTTAATGTGAATTAAGTTTTATGTATGTGATGAACTAAGTGTAAATGTGTGATGACTTGTGACTTTGTGAGTTATGACTTATGAGCTAAATATGGTAAACTAAGTATTATATTTGTGATGAACTAGTTTATGTAGCTTGCTAGTGCCAATATTATGTGTGGTTGCTGAAAATATGAACAATTCATGAATATTTGCATCAAATAAACTAGTTATATATTTTCGTTAATTTCTGGCATACAATTTAAGGGGTTTTATGTTCCAAAAAATATCTGCGACCATATTCGTTTTGATTCGTATTTGCTCCGTATTTGTATTCGATATTATTTGTATCCGTATTCGTGTCTGAGGTATTCGTATTCGAATCCGAAAAAAATATAAAAAACAAATATGACAGAGCCATTATCCATCTGTATTTGATCCGTTTTCACCCCTACCTGGAAGATGCGGCGGAGGAGGATGTCAAGACATCGGAAGGTGGCCGTCACTTGCTCCGGCAATTCCTCGGGCAGAGGAGTGAGGATACTATTGAAACAGTGTCCTTCCACAATATCCGCCAATGTACGGCCGGAGAGGTGCTCGTACAGTATGTCTAGGAAAGCCATCAATGCCGGCAACAAGGAAACAGAAGAGGGAGCCATTTCTATTTTAGAATTATATATTGTAGAGTTTATATGTGGGGATGATCATCTTCGATGATGGATGATCCTTTTTATAAAATATAGAATAAATTCGGTGCGAGAGACGAAGAGACTCATCGGGAAGCCGAAGCGGCATTGATGCGACGAAGAGACGCATCGGCGACGAAGAAACTCATCGGCGACTGTAGTGATATTATCACAGACGGTTATAATTAAAAACTGTCTGTGAAGTCTACAATTATTATAGACTGTTTGTGTTAAGAACCGTCTGTGAAATATCACATACGATTGTTTGTTGAAAACCGTCTATGATATTTGTAAATATCACAGACGGTTATTATTAAGAACCATATATGATACTTCACAGACGGTTTTCATCATGAACCGTCTGTGATATTATCTCTTCCCAGACGGTTTTTAGCGTAGCCAGTAACACAGACGGTCTCTAAACCAAAACCGTCTGTGATTGCATGTAATATAGACGGTTTTGGTGAACCATCTATGATGAGGCGTCTAGTATTAGCCTTTTTTTAGTAATGTACCCTCGTCGTCACCAAGTTACCGGTAAAAACCGTTCGTAAATCGGAGCTTCCAATCAAAAGTTGTTTGCAAAAACAAAACAAAAAAACGTTTGTGTACAAAATAAGGAACCGGTTGTTTGCTATAGTTGGTTGTCTACTTGTCTTTACTAGTTGGCTAAGATGACAATAAAGTCATGTGAAGATTGTAGTAAAAATCTTTGTAATAGAACAGTAAAGTTATGTAGACGTTGAAGTAAATCCTTTTTGTAATAGAACAGTAAACTAGTAACCGTTCGTGTCTACTTATTTGTATTAGTTGACTAAGTTGGTAGTAAAGTCATATAGAGACTGTAGTAAATTAAAAGTTACTATGGCCTACACATGCCAGTAAAGCTACCGGTGGTGGTTTAACCGGAGAAAATCCAGAACCGACGACTTCAGTAGCTCGATTATCTTCAGGGACCGTTCATGAATCATACAACCCAAGATATTATTGTGCTCTTGGTATCATGAGTGCCAGGAGTGACCGATGTTACTGGTGGTCTTGGTGCTAGTCGTATCCAGCCTCATTTAGTGCAGTTGGATAGAGTTTGTGCACTATACAGTCTGCAGCATCTGGACAATGGTTAATCGTCAGATAGATAGAGAGATGCTTGTAAAAGATACATTCGTGTACCAAACAAGTAACCAATTATTTATTAGTTAGTTGTCTATTTATTTGTACTAGTTGGATAAGATGACAATAAAGTCATCTGGAGGTTGTAGTAAATCTGTTTGTAATAGAGCAGTAAAGTCATGTGAAGGTTGAAGTAATTTTTTTTTTTATAACAGAGCAGCAAATTATAAGGGGAGTCTAGTAAATTTTTTTGTAACAGAGCAGTGAAGTCATGTGAAGACGGTAGCAAATCTTTTTTAGTGATGTAGTAAATCTTTTTTAGCAAACACACAGTAAGTTTTTATTTGCGAGACTTATATCATTATGTTACTATTGTCGTCACCTAGCTACTGGTGAAAACCGTTCGTGAATCAGAGCTTACAATCAAAAGTTATTGCGAAAACAAAAAAAAAAAGAAATATTCATGTACAAAACAAGGAGCTGGTTATTTGTTAGTCAGGTGTGTACTTGTCTATACTAGTTGGCCAAGATGGTAGTAAAGTCATATGGAGGTTGTAGTAACTCTCTTTTAGCGATGCAATAAGTCTTTTTTAGTAAATGCACAGAGATATCTTATTTGCGAGACTTATATATATCATTATGTTACTCTCGTCGTCACCAAGTTACCGGTAAAAACCGTTCGTGAATCGAGACTTCCAATCAAAAGTTATTGCTATAACAAGAGAAAGACATATTCACGTACAAAATAAGGAACCGATTATTTGCTTGTTGGTTGTCTACTTGTCTGTACTAGTTGACAAGGTGGCATTAAAGTCATATGAAGCCTGTAGTAAATTATTTTAGTGATATAGTAAATATTTTTTAGTAAACGCACAAAGATGTTTTTATTTGCGAGATTTATATCATTTTGTTACCTTCAAAATCACCGAGCTACCGGTGAAAACCGTTTGTGAATCGGAGCTTCCAGTCAAAAGTTATTGCTATAACAAGATAAAGACACATTCACGTACAAAACAAGGCCCCGCGTCGGTTTACTGCCAGATTAGACGATACTAAGACTTTTACCATCGATTACAACGCGCGCACGTGTGTTTTACCGCCGATCCCACGCAGAAAGCACGCTAGCTAGCGTGAGGGAGCATGGACTGGCACGCCGCGTGCAGTGCGGCTCACTCACAGAATAACTATTCAGCACGCGAGCGTTAAATAGTGCTATCATGTGTATATATATGTATATATATATGTATGTATGTATATATATATATATGTACACACGTATATACGCGCGCGTACTAGTACTACCACAACCATATACTATATGGACAAGTCAGAGCAATTAAGTAGCTAGGCGCATGTGCGTGTGCTTATTATATGTGAGATGCCTTTGACCAAATCAACACTACTCTTGCATGCATGCATGGTTTGTTGGTGGCGTGCTTTTGTTTGATTAACCACTATAGATCTAGGCTAATCTGGGTACAGTAAGAAGAAATCTTGCGAGTACACGCTCCCATCTCTCCACCGGCTATAAATAGCGGCCCATTGCAATGATGTGGAACCAACCAATCCAAGAGCTAGCACTTGCTCCTTGGGCTCTCACTCTAGCTAGTACTACACCTTTGTCGAGAAATATAATTAGCCGTATATATCCTCTCCCAGGAGAGCAAGCAAGAGCAAGAAGAAGAGCTGCTGAGCAATGGCGAAGCCGCAGCAGGAAGTGTACTTCGTGTTCATGAACTTTGACCCTGTGTACGAGCGCCTAAGAGCCGATCGGTCTGTAACTATACACGCAGAGACGACTCAACGCTCCCATTGATCATCAGCAGCTAACTATCATCTTCAATTCTTCGTGATTAATGCGGCTTTGTTTTCGGGTGCGTTCAGGTCGAAGGAGGGGTCGGCAACGCTGGACGCCTACCTGAGCCACAAGCACGACAAGCTGCTCTCCAAGCTCCTCCAGCCCGACACCTACCGGAAGAAGTCCTCGCTCGCCATCGTCGACGGCTTCGCCGTCGAGATAACCGATGCTCAGGTGACGCTACAATCATGTGCAGACATATGCGCTTCAGTGCATGCATTTTCTCTTATCATCACTTCATCAGCTGTGGGTGTACATGGTAAATGCAGGCGAGCGTACTGAGATCGGCGGAGGAGGTGAGGGTGGTGGAGAAGAACCAGGAGCTTGCTTGACCGGTCAAATAGCCAGAGAGATTAATTATATATACATGCCACTTAATCAATTAGATGCTTTGGCATCAGCTATAGCTATATATATATATATGCTTGTAGTTTACTAAACTAAAGGAGTTGATCAGTCGTTGTTCCTAGTCAATTGCCTCTGCGCGTGTGTCGGTGTGAGAGCTTCCATGGCTTTGTTGACTCTAATGTCAAGCTTAGCTGCTATATACTACTACTTAATTAGCATTAGCAGTAATATTATATATAGTTCTTAGGGTCTAATGATATTCAGAGGTGACTTTGAAGATTGAACCCTGCAATGTAATGGTTATGATTAGTCCAAAAGCTATGTGTATTATAAATTATATTCTACGTATATGTGCTGTTGCTCTTTCTGTCAAACATGGCAGTGTGTGTGTGTGACTTTTGGGTGTTGTTTCTATATGCATGCATGGATGGATGCATCCTTTGGGTGCCTAATGTGAGTGGTTTAAGGTCTTGGATGACTTGTTAAAACTACAAGACAAGATTCAATTAGAGGAGGCTTTGAAGAGTGGACCTCTTGAATCGGTGATCGATCAGATATGATTCCTAACTAGCACTTGAACAGTTTCCGAGATCTAGATGGCAAAACTCGATGTGTTTGGGACGAAGAAATAACCTTGCATGGAAATCGGAAATTAAAAAAGCTAGCTCATCTAAATGCATTGTGTATGTGCTGTGTGTGTGTTAATTTGTCTGGAGATGATCGAAGGAATACGTAGTACAAAGAAACAGGTGGAAGCAGTTGGATTCAAGTCTATACGTACGTATCATTTGGTGACACGCGTCTCTCTCCTTGACAAACTGCCATCGATGTGCAGGACAACGCAGTTCTCCTTTTCCGCGTTGATAAAAAAACATGTTCTTTCAAGAAAATGGCTGGCTGTTAACCAAATTAATTAAACATGCCAATGTACAAAGGTCCAATTAAAGAACACTGCATCACTAGTACATGGCCATATGGTGCCTGCCGGTGCGGGAGCTAGCTACCTGCTACCCGACTCACTATTGATGCCAGGGTGATACATCTCCCAATATCAAGTAGGCAGTCATGAAGTGCATGTTTGGAATGTAACAACTTCACACGACACTGCATAACAATATTTATAGATCTTATAGGAATATTCACTACTACAAAAAGATTAATATTAGACGTTTCATCACAGATAATTGATCAAAATCGTCTGTATTAAATACAATCACAGACGGTTTTGATTTAGCGACCGTCTGTGTTACTGGTTACGCTAAAAACCGTCTGCGAAAAAGTAATATTACAGACGGTTTGTGTTGAAAACCGTCTTCACTGTGACTTCTCGTCCTCATCACAGACGGTTTGTATTAAAAACCGACTATGATAAGTATCTTTGATTTTACAATGGCTTAAAATCAGAGAGTGTGTGATAAGTATTTCTGATTTTACCATGAACCGTCTGTGATACTAGCTCATCACAGACGGTTTTTGTTTGAAACCATCTGTGATTTGAGAAAATTTTTGAACGCTTGTATGGAAGGAGAAATATTTTGGCGTTGTCCTTATATATTATACCAACCCCTGCCTTGTCTTCCATCAGTCTCTCCCTCTCTCCTCCCCACGCCGAGCTCCGGCGACCGCCCTCGATTCCCCGGTGCAGTTCGGCAAGGAGACGCAGCCGACGAGGAGGAGGAGGAGGGACACGCAGGAGCTCCATATCTGCCGCAGGAGGTAGACTGCCGGAAAGTACGTGTATATCCCCAAAACATACACGATTTGCTGGATGTTTGATGGTTTTTATTTTATTTGTACCTAATGCCGGAGCACCACCGGAGGTTTTCAATTGTCTTTCCTTTTCCTTGCCGACAAGCTTGAGTCGAATTCGGACGACAAGCAAGAACAGTCTGTGATATGCTGGTGAGGTACATAGAGGAGCTCACAAGACCAATCTAAGAAGCCGATGAGTTCTTCAGGAGCTTGGAGGCATAGATGGTTTCTAGCTAGTTTAACTTTGTAATTTTATTTTTTTCCCTCATTCGGAGGGCACCAAACAAAATTGAAATGCTAATAACTTTTGCATATGAACTCCAAATTGGATGATTCTCTTTTATAAATTCATTGAAAATTATGATATGTATGAATATGCAAAAAATATTTGGATTTTATTGCCGTTGAATTTATTTTACTATTTGTGATTTGTTTTCTGCTCTTTTGAATGGACGTCGGAAACGCGAACGAACTTCTCGATGATTCATCACCCTCATACTCATAGCTACCAGAGCAAGACAAGCACCTACTTTGACCATGATAATCCCATTATTTCAATTATTGTATTTCGTTTTGCAAAGTCTATTATGCACATGTGTATCACTAGCTAAAATTGCTATATTTGCAAGTAACAGTAGTTAAATTTCTATTGTGTAACATCCCAAAAATATGGGTTTATGTTTTAAATGTATAAAAATATGAATTTTTAAAATTTTTGATGCATATTAATGTCAATTGTTTTCCCTGGAGTTTTATTTAAGGTTTTTGTTTGAATAAAAGACCAAGCATGAAATTTTAAAATACAAACCTAATGAATAATTAAAACAAATTAAAGTGAAAGATGATAACTAAAATTCCAAGCTTAGTATATTTTTACGAAATATAAAATGAGGAAATATTTAAAGTATACTTTGAATCTAACCTCAAGTCAAATAATAAAAACAGAAGCTTAAAATAATTTTAGAGAAAAATATATTACAAACCAAACCTGTCGGTGTTTTAGAATCGATCTTACGTAAAGATTATTTGATTCGAGGGGTCTCCACAATTGATCACGTAGACAAAGGAAATACGGGGATTTTTATACAGGTTCGGGCCTTCTCTAGTGAGAATAACAACCATACTCCTGTGTGTATTGTATTGGGTATCCTAATTACAATCAGTGAAAAGACTTGCGCTAATACTCCTACTGATTGTCTCTCAAAAGCCTCTCTCATTACCTCCGAAAGACACCTATTTATACATGTTACAGTGGCGATTGTCGTGCCAGGTCAATAGGTGCTCATTATTACGTAATAATGAGAGTAATTACTGAGTAGTAACCTCCCCACGCTGTCTAACGGTTACCAATCAGAGATAATGGAGAATTATCTGTAGTTATTTCAGATATAACTACGTATCTTGATCGCTGCATCTTCACGGAAATAGGGTCTCTCAAGCAGTAGACCCGCTTAATCGTGAAGAAGTCGTAGCAGGGTTGGTTGTAGCAGGACTTACGACCAGGGGGTAGTCGTAGGAAAAGCTTACAACCAGGGGGTAGTCGTAGGAAAAACTTACAACTGGATACTGGTCGTAGAAAGACTTACGACCAGAGGTAATCGTAGAAGAACTTACGATTACGTGGTAGTCGTAGAAATACTTACGACTATGGGGGTGGTCGTAGAAGAGCTTACGAGCACCTAACTTACTCCTCCCTTATAACATTAAAGGGTATACCATGTGACGTCATATTACATGATTAAGGAATAATAAAATGAGGACTATCAGATCCTCGTCATCTAGCCCCCCAGCTTTAAGTGAAAATAACTTACTTGGCCGAAGAGTTGTAGATGATCCTTTGGTCATTGCGAGACCGTAGGAAAAACATTGAAGGAAAAACTCTTCAACATGTGTTTCTCTCGATCAGGAATATGCTTAGTCGAGGCAGTTTGTTAGGGATCTCACGATTACAAGGTAGTCGTAGAAAATCTTACGACTTTGGGGTAATCGTGGCCCTATGATCGGAAGCAAAACCTTTCCGATTGGCATTCCTTTTGATCAGAAGTATACTTGGTCAAGAAGGTAATTTCACTTGAGGTGTGAAAAGAGCCTCGGTACTCCCGAACAGGCAGATTAAAGATCTGTCCGTTGGAGCAATTCCCGAAGCGGTGGAAACCATTGAGTTCCCATGGCATTTCATTTCAAACGTTCGGTTATAAAACAGATTACGGGGGTGAACTTAGGGTTCTTACTGTTTCTCTGTTTCACCCTGACTGTTCGTCGTTTTCTCCTCTCTTCCGCCGTCAGCGAAACTGTGTGCTTCCTTGGAGCTTTCCTAAATCCAACTCTTTCCCCCTTTAGAAAGGATGGCTAGGACCGTCTCCGAGTGGGATGAATTGGAAATGGACGATGCAAAGATGAATGTTTTGGTTGCCTCCGAGAAAATTCCCGAGGGGCTACTCGTGAAGCGGATTGCGGCGAATGGAGAACACTGGCCGTCGGGGGAGGAAGATCAAATCCCCGTTTTCCAGGCGTATTGTGAGTGTGGCCTCCGATTACTTGCCCACCCCTTCCTCACACTCGCGCTCGAGCACTTTGGGGTAGAATTAGTGAACCTTGGCCCTAATTCTATCACAATGCTGAGTGTATTCGTGTATCTGTGTGAGGCTTACCTGGGGATTCCGGCGAACCTCGAGCTTTTCCAGTACTACTACGGAATGGCTCGGCAGGCCAGAATTGCTGGGAGTTGCGGTCTGAAGCTCCACGACGGTAAGTCGAAGGAGTATATTCAGAAGTGGTTTTACTGGGAAGTTACCAAGAAAGATAGCCACTCGTTTGTCGGAAAAGCCACCGAGAGGTCCCCTTCCTGGGATTCGACTCCCAGTAATCTTGACCGGATAGCCCCCTACATTCAAGCCATCAAATACTTGAAGACGGGGGGGGGGGCTTACCGGATGGCATGTGGTGAAGGACTTCATCACGCGCCGCATTAGCCCCTTGAAGAAACGAGTTCCTCCTATGTGGAGGTACTCGGGGAAAGAAGACCCAACCAGGGATTACAAGGATGGTAAGTGGAAAACTCATTTTTTTGGCTTTGTCCTTGGCTAATCCCGATTTGGTCTGCTAATCGTGCTATTTATGTGCACAGATCTTCCACAGGCGGAGATTGACGCTCGCGTCAGGCTCATCTGCGAAAAGAGTCCGTCCAGCGTAGCAGCTCCACAAATTCTAGTGGTTTTGACTGCAGAAGAAAAAGTGAAGCGCCTAAAGGTAATCGAAAAACGACTTCGTCTTTAGGCACCTATTGTCGCAAAACAATTTACGACTAAAGGGTTTGTCGTATAAAAACTTACGACTTGTAAGCTGGTCGTAGAAGAACTTACGACCAGTTAGTGATCATAGAAAAACTTACGACCACTTTCTTTTTCTGATCTTCAACAGAAAGTAGGCGTAGAAGACCGCCAAGATGACGAGGAAGTCGATTTGATGGTTATTGGGGCGACCGCGCAAGTGGAGCCAGCAAAATCCCCACCAGCCAAAAAGCGTCGACTTGTAAAGGTCGGCGACAAAGGTGGCTCGAGTTCGGCTCCTCCTGCTCCTTTTGCCCAATTCGCCGCGGACATGGCTGCAGCGAGGAAGAAAGCTGAAGAAGCCGCCTTTGCCCTCAGGCGCAAAGCTCCCAAGGTTAAGGTACTATTCTATTATGACAACAAAACTTTCGCAGTTTCTATTTCTCGTGGCTTCATAAGGTAGTTAGAAAAGGAGAACTGGAAGAGCTTCATGTCTTTTGTGAAGGAAACTGCTGCTCCAATAGGACCTGAGGCCGAGGGGAGCAGCGCTCTTAAGGTGGTCGAGACAAATCTCGGCCACTCGGGTAGTCGGTAGAGGAGACTCCTGTTACCCCGATCGAATCTCGACCAACGATGGTCGAGAAGAAGTCGAAGAAACCTTCCGTTGGGAAGGTTGCTCCCAAGTTTCGGGTTAAATCCAGCGCGCAGAGGTATGTAAAAAACATAAGTGTAAGAACTGCATTTACTCTTTGTTTTTTACGAGTTGACTTACTTCTACGTTTTGTGATCTTAGCCCAACGCCTTCAGCCCCCAGAGATGCTTCTATGGAGAAGCCCGCTGTCACCTCTTCAGGTAGCGAAGGTGTGACTGTGGCAGTAGCTGAAGCTCCAGGTACTATTTTCGCGGTGGAGGAAGTCGTTGCTGCCGAAGTCGCTACGACCACCGAGGTTGTCGTAGGGATTGAAGAGGAGGCGAGAGAGGCCACGAGGGAGACACTGGAGGTCGGTGGTGGTGGGAGTTCCGACCACCGTGCCAGTAAGGAGGTTGTCGAGGACGTTCCTTCTGGCCCTCCAGGTGGTGCTCCTGTCACCAAATCAGAGGAAGAAGAATACTTTAACTTTTGCTCTGATTTCTTTGGCCCTGCTTCTATCGTAGAATCTTTTGCCTACCAGTATCGCGACCGAGTTCCTCACCCTAGCAGCATTCCCAATTGCGGGGATGTCTTCGATAATGAACGTCTCGAAGGGGTTTGGTGGAAACGAGTCGAGGAGATGGATGGGCTGAAAAATCCGCCACGGATAGTGTCCATGTTTGCTTGGTCAAACATAAATGTAAGTATTCATCGATACTCATGTATGATTTTATCCCTGTCTCTTATCGTTTTTCTCCCATGCAGAGAGCCGTGGAACAAATTGCTACGATTTGCGAGTATAATCGGCAACTTGTCAAGTTACGACAAGAGAAGGCAGTGCTCTGCGAGCAAGCAGAGAAGTGGTGAGTAACCGATTCTCGTAATCGTTTTACAAACTGATTACTTACTCAGTACTCGTAAAAGATTGTCGTAGAAAACTTACGACTTGGTACTAGTCGTAAAAGAACTTACGACCAGAGGGTAATCATAGGAAAACTTACGATTATCCATCAGTCGTAGAAATACTTACGACTACTCGTCTGTGTATTCATGTCTTCCTTTAACCTTTCAGGTTTAAGAGTGACGAAAAGACTCTAGCTGATTCACTTGACTTCAAGAAAGCCGAGACAAAAAAGCTAAGGAATAAGGCCACCGACCTTCTAAAGAAGCTTCAGGAGACTAACTCTACAACTCAGAAATTGCAGGAAAAAATAAACAATACGTGGAGTTACGACTGTATTTAATCTTGATCTCCGCCTTCTTAACCTCTCATTCTTTTTCAGAAAAAGAAGTCAAAAACAAGGCCCTTCAGGCCGAGGTGGGGTCTCTTCGGGTCGAGGTCCAGGAAAAGTCCTCGGTTGTCCACGAGATTTCCCGCATCGCGAAGGAGAAAGATCAAGAAATTGAGAAGTTAGGTTCTCAATTAGCAGGTAAGTAAAACTTTTATCTGTTGTTAAATCGTTTTATCTTCTCGTAGAATTGTTTCATCTAATCAATCCTTACTCCTTTCAGAGCAATTAATTGAAATAAAACAACTCCACGAGGCTTCGACTTGTACCCAGGGGGAGATGAAGTCGATGAAGATCAATCTTCAAGACAACATTTCACTTTTGAACAATGTACTCGATGTGCTTCGTGCCGGGAAGGTCGGTCCCCGCGATGGCACGATGGCCGCTCATACGAGTGCCATTAGGGAGCAAGTTGGTACCCTGCAAGAGTTGGTGTCTACTCTGAAGACCAACCAGAATGACTCGATAAGGGAAGTGGTCAAAGGAGCTATGAGCTTCGTTTTAGCAAAGCTCAAGGCCCGTGACCCTAACCTTAACCCACATTTTGTTGAAGCCGACTTCGACTGTACCAAATCTAAAGTTGAACGGTTAATCGAAGAGATGCAGTCGGTCGGCGAGAAAGTTGCGGAGGAGATGCAAATAGTGTCTCCTTTATCAGAGTAGTCTGTAATAGAAATCTGTAAAGACAGGTCTTTTTTTGGTGATGTGTAATTGTAAATATATGATCCATTCTTCTTTCCTGCAAATTATCTTGTAGAGTAGTTAGTAACTCGTAAGATAATAAAAAAGGAAGAAATAATCAGACCAGATATGTGTGATTCCTCCTTCCTTCTTCTTTTTCCCTGCGAATAATCTTGTAGAGTAGTTAGTAACTCGTAAGATGACAACTCGGAAAAAACTAAGACTAAGAAATGAAGTCATGTTTATAACTTTATCGTAGCCGCCGACTATTTACTTAGTTTATTGGAATAAACTAAGAAAATAGTAAAGAAAGGGTTTCTGAAAACAGAGAGGTTTGTTCGACTTATAGTTCTCGAGAATCGATTATCTTGCTCTAGTCGAAAGAGTGGAAAACAGATCGACGCTAGGAAGTTCCCTCTAGTGGGTAGGACCACTTGCAGAGAGAAAAGGCTTCGACTAGGTGATGCTACCATCTCCAACTAGATTAATCAAATCAATAATGACAACTTGAGTAAAACAAACATCTAGAGTACCTTAAAAATTCATTCAATTTTTTCGATGTACCTGATAAGTTTGTCCTGGTAGCAAGAGTAGGAAACAGGGCGACGCTAGGAATTCTTTCTAGTGGGCAGGACCACGTGCAGAAAGGAGAAGCTTCGACTAGGTGTGTTTCTTCCTCCGACCAGTTAAAACCGATCAAGTTTACCAGAAATGGTCGAACGAATCTCAAAAGTGCGCTCTTCTTAGAGTATTTTTCAAAATGAATAAATAAAATAAGGTGACATGAATTTGCTTAAAAAAAATTCACTATGTTTCTGAGCCCAAAAAACTTTCTACTGGTAGCAAAAGTTAGGAATAAGGCGGCACTAGGAAGCTCCTTCCAACGGACAGGACCACATGCAGAGAGGAGAAACTTCGACTAGTTTTTATGTCCTTTCTCTGACCAGTGTAAAGAGGAAATGAGCGTATGAAGGATGGTCGAAAATAAAAGCAAAATTCAAAGAAAGACAATAAACATAGAAAGAACCTGATACTTTATTGTCGTAGAAGTTTGTTACACGTAAAATTTACGCAACTGGTCAATGTTCCAAGAGTTTGAGAGAACGCAGTCATCCTCCATTGCAAGTCATACCGATCCTGGACGCGTAACTTCGACCACTGTGTAAGGACCTTTTCACTTGGGGGAAAGTTTGTTCCGATTAGACTGGGATTGGATAAGCCTCAATACCAAGTCACCTACAGCAAGGCTGCGAGGTTGTACCTTACGATCGTAGTATCTGCGCAGGGCTTGTTGGTAGACTGTTGAATGGATTAGAGCATGGTTCCTCTTTTCCTCGAGCAGGTTGATGTCATCCGCTCGAAGCTGTTCTTGGATGGAGTCGTTAAAATTTTCGACTCGTGCTGACCTGATCTTTAGTTCTGGCGGAAGCATGGCTTCTGCGCCAAAGACTAGAAAGAAAGGTGTTTCTCCTGTAGCTCGACTAGCTGTCGTACGAATTGCCCATAATACTGAAGACCATTCCTGTACCCAAGCCCCCGAGCGTTTGACTAGCTGATCGAAGACTCGATTTTTAATTCCCTTCATTATTTGGCCATTCGCCCTTTCGACCACCCCGTTGCTTTGGGGGTGGGCAACTGAAGCGTAACACAAACGAGTTCCCAACTCGTCGCAAAATTCCTGAAATTTTGCGCTCGAAAATTGTTTGCCATTGTCTGTGATGATTCGACTTGGTACTCCAAATCGAGTTATCACGCATCTCATCATGAACCGTTTTGCTGCTTCTGTTGTTATCCCAATCACAGGCTCAGCTTCTATCCATTTTGTGAACGTGTCAATAGCCACAAAAAGAAATTCGAATCCACTTGGAGCTTTGGGTAACGGTCCTATGATATCAAGACCCCAGGTCGCAAAAGGCCAAGATAGAGGAATTGTTTGCAACGCCTGAGCCGTTTGGTGTATTTGCCTGCTATGAAACTAGCACTGTACACACTTTTTGACCAACTCCTTGGCATCGTAGAGGGCCGTTGGCCAATAAAAACCTTATCGAAAGGCTTTACCGACTAGAGTTCTGTAAGAAGCACGAGTTCCGCAGATGCCTCCGTGTATGTCATGAAGGAGTTTTAATCCTTCGCTCTGCGAAATACATCGCATGAGTACCCCTTGAGTTCCTCTTTTATAAAGGACACCTTAGACCAAAGTATACATTTTGGACTTTCGGGATAGTCGAGCTGCTTCGAGATCATCGTCGAGTACGAAACCCATCTGAAGATACTTGTAGATGGGAGTCATCCATGTATCTTCGTACTCTAGAGAGGTTGTTTCTATAGGAGGCGTCTCTAGTTCTTCAACTAGAGACGGCTTCTGAAGTTGCTCCAGAAAAACCCCTTTCGGTACTGAGGATCGGGAGAAAGTCAGACGAGCCAGTTGGTCTGCAAGGAAATTATCCTTTCGAGGGATAAATTGTACCTCAAAGTCCAAAAAGTGCTTTTCTAACTTTCAAACTTCCGATAAGTACCGGGACATAGTTGGATTAGAGCACTGGTACTCTTTTTCAACTTGATTCATGATTAGTTGAGAGTCTCCTGTCACGAGTAGTCGTCGAATCGAGAGCGCTTTTGCGGCTCGTATGCCAGCTAGCAAACATTCGTACTCTGCCACGTTATTAGTGGCCTGAAAGTTTAATTGTATGGCATACTTTAAGGTCTCTCCGGTAGGAGATTCCAGGACCACCCCAGCCTCCGAGCCACTTATCGTAAGTGACCCGTCAAAGTACATCGTCCACTGGTCGTGGGAATTGTACTAGGGATCCTAAACAGGTTCAGGATTTGTCCATTCGATGACAAAGTCTGCCAAGATCTGGGATTTAATGGTCGTTCGGGACACGAAATGGATGTCGAACTCCCCAAGTTCGACTGACCATTTTGCCATGCGTCCCGCTGTTTCCCTATTTTGGAGGATCGCTCCCAAGGGAAACTCAGATGACACAGCTAGTTTGTGCACCCACTACAAGATAAACACCCCTTTACCAACGCATACGTTACAACGCTCTATACATACGTTGCGAAGTAATATTACGGCTACGCATAATATGCGTTGCAAAATCTATTCGTCATAAATCATGTAGATAACTACAGATAACATATGTTACGAAGTAATATTATAGCCACTGTGCTTGGTCCAACGCTATGCACGAGCTTAGATCCAGTGCAGTTCAATCGAAATTAAATATTTTATGTAACTCCCAAAACTAGTTTCATCTCCCTCCAATCCTTTCCTAAATATTTTATACAACTCCCAAAACTATTTTCGTCTCCCTCCAATCCTTCCCTCCATTTTTTCTTTTTTATCCCACCATTTTCCCTCCCGATCCCACCAATTTTTGTACTTGCCTGGGATCTCTCGACTTCTCTTTATTGCCGTGGTGCGCCTTCATTCGCCCCAAATCCCTCGCACCCATCCTCCTCCCATTTCCGTTCCCCAATTGCGCATTTTCGTTGAATTATTTACGATCAGTCACATAATGTACGACACATTTTTCTAAGAGAGCAGAACTTTACTTGATTGGATGTCTGTTCTTTATTAGTTCTGTCTGTACATAGATCTTTTGAGAGTGATATGTTGTTATTGTAAGTTGTGTATATGTGACTTCAACATAATTTCATTATTCTAAAGTTCCTGATAGAATGTCCGTTCTAGTAAATTGGATTAATCAGAGTATGATAATTTTCTTAGCATTAATAACCTGGCTATCATATGAACTTGCTATATAGGATGCTCTTATAAGAAGATAGAACTCCATGAGATGTTCTCACATGACCTATTTCTCAGGGCATGGAATAATTCCCTAATCCCACCTTCATTCGGTGAGAGAAGAACTTCTGCAATTTTCGCCTGAGGAGTCTAAGACACTTTGTTCTGAAGTATCTAAGGGTTTCCGTTCTTCTTGTGGAAAATGCCCAAATATATGCTGTCTACTATGGATGGATACATAAGCTACTTTGGAAGTTGTCAAATATGCTTTTTCACAGGAGAGTTTGAAACCTAGAAATGTACTTTTTCACAAGGTTAGTTCACTTCTCTACTGTTTGGAATTCATGAACATGGTCGAATATCAAAATAATATAATACATTACTCCTTTTAGTTTTGTTACTTTAATATTGTGATTTTGTTTCTTCTTAATGGTGCATTAATGGACTCTAATTTTTCATTGTAGGTTGATAAGATAAATGGATGATATGTTGAATGAAGGTGGAGAATGGTGACATAGGCAGGCGATTTTCATTATGTTTAGATTTCATTATGTTAGGAAATGATGTTCAAGCAAAATATTTATATCATGTCTTATGTGGATGGTTCTCTATGTAATGCAACAATTTCTTTTTAATATATGAGTGTTCTTTTTTACCATGCTACGATTGATAATGATTTTTTTTACTTTGATTTTTACATACTTATAATCGTTGCAGCAACCTAATTATATTCGTTGCCAAAATACCAAAAGTTATATGCATGGTAAATACCAACGCTTCTATGCGTTGTGACAATATAATTATATGCATTGTCAATAGTAAAAGCCATCCATGCATGGTAAGTACCAACGCATACAAGTGTTGTTACAATCTGATTATATACGTTGCTACTTCGCAACGCCTATTCATATCTATTACCAACGCTTGCTTATCTGTTGTAATAGACTCTCGCAACGGCCTCAATGGCAACGCATAGTACATACGTTGGTATAGACCCTAACAACATTTATTTAGACTTCTACCAACGCATATATGTGTTGCTAAAGGGGTGTTCATGTTGTAGTGACCTGAAAATAATGCCACAGTTTTCTCAAAGACATGAGGAGGACATATAAAAGTTTTTGAACCTGAGGGTAACGCTCCTTAGGTCCGTGTAAAACTTCGCTAACGTAGTAAACTAGTCGTTGTACGTTCTCACGTTCTACGACCAGTACTGCGCTCACTACCTGTGGCGTGGCAGCTAGATAAATTAAGAGTGTCTCTCCTAGTTTCGGAAAAACCAGAATAGGAGTACTCGTAAGATACCTCTTGACTTCCTCAAAGGCTATGTTAGCCTCTTCCGACCACTCGAAGCCCTCATGTTTCCTTAGAAGTTTGAAGAAAGGAAGACCTTTCTCTCCCAGACGTGCGATGAAACAACTTAATGCCGCCATGCATCCTGTGAGTTTTTGGACCTCTTTTTTCGTGGTTGGGGGCGCATCTAGGTGATGGCTTTTATCTTTTCAGGATTTTCTTCGATTCCTCGTGTAGAGACCAAGAATCCAAGCAATTTTCCTGAAGAGACCCTGAACACACTTCTCGGGATTAAGCTTCAAGTGGTATTTTCTGAGGTTGTCGAAAGTTTCCTGCAAGTCTGTGATGTGATTGAGCCGTTTGCTACTTTTTACGACTAGATCATCAACGTAGGCCTCTAAGTTTCGGCCTAGTTGAGGAGCAAAAGTCGTTTGCATCAAACGCTGAAAAGAAGCCCCAACATTTTTAAACCGAATGGCATTTTGACATAACAAAATATTCCAAATGGTGTAATGAATGCGGTCTTCTCTTCATCTTGTCGACACATATTGATCTGGTGGTAACCCGAATATGCATCTAGAAAACTCAACATCTCACATCCTGTAGTAGAGTCAACCAGCTGATCGATGCGAGGTAAAGGGAAATCATCTTTTGAACAAGCTTTATTAAGATCAGTAAAGTCTACGCACATACGCCATTTGTCGTTCGACTTTCTAACCATTACAGGGTTGGCTAACCACTATGGGTGGTTGACTTCTCTTATGAAGCCTGCTTTAAGCAACTTGTCCAATTCTGACATAATAGCATCTCGTCGATCAGAGGCAAATCTCCGTAACTTCTGTTTTACGGGTAATTTATCAGGCCGTAAGGCTAGCCTGTGCTCGATCACTTCTCTGGGGACTCCGGGCATGTCTGATGCTTGCCACGCGAAGACATCTGCGTTTGCTTGGAGGAAAGTGATGAGGGCGTCTTCTTATTTGGGTTCGGAAGAATTCCCTATGCGAACAGTCTTTGAGGGCTCCTCCGCGTATAGAGGAACCTCTTTGACCTGGTCGTTTGGCTTTGGTGCAGCTTTAGGCTTCGACTTGCTAGTCGAAGGCTGACTTTCGTCTCGAGTTGGTAGTTGTCCAACCATTTTGAGGGAACGACGGTCGCAGGAGTGCGTCATCTTCTTGTCACAATATATTGTGATTACTCCTTTGGGACCTAGCATCTTAAGACATTGATACCCATAATGAGTAGCTATTAAGAATTTTGCCAAAGTAGGTCGTCCGAGTATGGCATTATATGCCGTATCGAAATCGACCACGTCAAAGGATATCTTCTCTGTCCTAAAATTGCTTTGTGAGCCAAACGTTAAAGGAAAAGAAACTTGGCCAATTGGTTTGGCCGAAGACCCCAGTACGATTCCATGGAATGAATATCGTACCGGCCTTATCTTTGTCCTGGGTACCTGCATCTCGTCCAGGGTACTCGTAAGCAGTATGTTTAACGAGCTTCCACCATCAATTAAAACTCGATTTACTCGACAATTGTTGATAGTGGGTTCGACCACGATCGGGAACCGACCTGGTCTTGTTGAAGGGATCGGACAATCACCTTTCTCGAAAGTAATGGTGATCTCTGACCACTTCGGTAATTTATTGACGAGAGGTGAGTCGATTGTGCTTACCTCGCGCTCGACAGCCTTCAGCTGCCTCCGTGACTCATATGCCGATGATCCTCCATAGATGTGAGCGATGGTGTGTTGCAGATCCTGGAACGGAATCTCCTCTTCGTCATCTGACTCCTTTCGTCCACTTGTCTGGCCTACCTGTTCAAGAGTAGGAAGTGGCCCCTTGCCAGAATAATAGTCTTCGAGTTTTTCGTAGAAAAACTCGGCAGTTACGAAGGTTATGCCCTTATTTTTGTGAAAAGGACACCACCTGGGTTTGTCGTTCCTCCGATCTTGGTGCTTACCTTTACCTCAATCGGGATTCTGCTTGGGGTTACGCGGCTCCTTGTCGCTTACGGTCAGGACCTCATTAGAACCGGCAGCAGGAGACTTGTGTCTTTTTGCCTTGTTCTCGGATTTCTTAGCATTTTTATCCTTTTTCTTACCACTTTCGCCTACCTCCTGAGGGATATTATCTTCACGATCGATAGTGTTGTTCCACTCGACTGCTTCGGCAGCAGTCGTGTATCTATCGGCCATCTCGAAGAGTTCGACGACGGTGGCGGGAGGATGTAAAGCGATGTCCTCTGTTATTCTTCTGCTGCGGACTCTCTGCTTGAAGGCCCTGATCACGGATGAGTCAGAAACTTCCAAATAGAATTTCGAACCTGACTGAAGCAACTGATGAATTGGCATAGAGTTTCATGATCGTTCTATCTTATCCGGTGTAGATCGTCCTCCTTTCCAGGGCAGTTGTAGGTGCCCTAGAAGTTCGCCAACAAAATGTCGCATAGTTGCTGCCACGAGTAGATCGATTCGAATGGCTGGTTTAAAAGCCATGATCGAGCCGATCTTTCGAGTACAGTCGGAAGGTAATTTGCCATGACGTGCTCTCCTCCTCCTCCTGCTCGGATAGCTGTAGTGTAGATCTAGAGGAATTCGATGGGATTTTGGGTTCCATCAAATTTCTCCATGTTCGCTGGTCGAAAATGAGGTGGCCAGCGAACTGCTTGAAGATCGGGTGAAAACGCCCGACATCCAGAGATAACTTTTTGCCTCCTTCTTTGTAAAAAAAGAAGGGTTAACGTCACCGGATGATCGTACTCGTCGATACCCAGCCACGGGTGGGCTAGACCTATGATAAGCTCCAGTTTTATGAGGGAAATACTCCTCGTATTCCGCTTACCGCCGTACATTATGCCCCTGAAGTGGTGAAAGATCGCCTCTCCTAGAAGCTTGTTGGTCTCTAGATGTCCAATGAGTCTTCCTCGAATCGGGAGAGCGACGTGGACGAGGGTCATGCCGTCTCCCATGCGACGAGTTATCCGAACGGCTGGCAGAAGATGGAGTCGTACTGCTATGACTCCCTGGTTGTTGTTGACGAGGACGCTAGAGTTTTTCCATCGTGTTGCGAAGCTTTTGTGCGATCTCTTCTGCAAAGAGATCGTACCCTAGTACTCGAGCGAGCTCTCGGGTCGGATTTTCCAGCAAGTCGTTGATGTGCTGGAGCTCTTGAGCTTCCTCCGACTAGAAATAAGCACGCTCAGGGAGATTTTTCTGAGCTGCTATTTTTCTTCATCGGGTTGTCTCAGAATAGCCTATATCAGACCCCTGAGTTGGTTTTAATGAAGTGCGAGAATGTTGAGGATGTCTCACACATTCATTAAAGTGTTTATCTCGTTCGCCAGCGGTGGTGTCCTTGCCATGGCCACGAGGAGATGTAGAGTGTGCCCGTCGGGGAGCATCATCAATTCTGCCTCTGGGAGAGAGATTCTTATAAGGGGGAATGACGAAGACCTCCCGTAGACGACCTCCACTTGCGCTCGAGGCCTCCTCGCTTGAGGAGTAGTCGAGTGACACTATCTGGCGACTTGGAGTAAACCCCTCCAGGTAGGGGAACTTCAGGGTATAACTGTTTCCGTTTGCAGGTGTGTCCTGCGACGGGATGGTTGGACTTGGAGGAATAGCGTGCTCGATCCTCTTCTCTGCGGAATTATCCGGAGAAAGAGGACCATCAGATGTCGATGGAGCTTTGGAATGATGGCTTCCAGAACTTGTCTCGCCAAGTCGTACTGCCCTAAGGGGACTCGAACACTTGGAGGAAAGACTCTCGTCGTGTTGCGAATCTGTCCTGGGGCAGCCCTGTTTGTGGTCGTATTGACCCTTGCTCCCTGAGGAAGCTGGTTCCTCAGCTGGGCGTACTGTTGTGGGGGATGAGGATTCCTCCTGGACTCCGGTGATGATGCAGTCTCTGAGACCTGATAGAAGATCTCCAGAGGCGGTAATACCGTTAGATAATTCGACACTCGGCTCGTAATCGAAGCTGACATCCATGTCAATGTCTGCGTAATCGGCCAAGTCGAACCAATTCTCCTCGTTCCATTCTCCTACCATGGTAGCATCAAAGACGAAAGAAAGAACTGTTGAGAAGGAATTACCAGAAGATCCCCACGGACGGCACCAACTGTCGGTGTTTTAGAACCGATGTTATGTAAAGATTATTTGATTCGGGGGGTCTCCACAATTGATCACGCAGACAAAGGAAACACGGGATTTTTATACAGGTTCGGGCCTTCTCCAATGAGAATAACAACCCTACTCCTGTGTGTATTGTATTGGTATCCTGATTACAATCAGTGAAAAGGCTTGCGCTAATACTCCTACTGATTGTCTCTCAAAAGCCTCTCTCATTACCTCCGAAAGACACCTATTTATACTATGTTACAGTGGCGGTTGTCATTCCAGGTCAATAGGCGCTCATTATTATGTAATAATGAGAGTAATTACCGGAGTAGTAACCTCCCCACGCTGTCTAATGGTTACCAATCAGAGATAATAGAGAATTATCTGTAGTTATTTCAGATATATCTACGTATCTTGACTACTCAGATCTTCACAGTAAATAAGGCCTACTGGCGAGTGGACCCAGTTAACTGTGAAGAAGTCGTAGTAGGGCTGGTCGTAGCAGGACTTTCGACCAGGGGGTAGTCGTAGGAAAAAACTTACGACTGGATACTGGTCGTAGAAAGACTTACGACCAGAGGTAATCGTAGGAGAACTTACGATTACGTGGTAGCCGTAGAAATACTTACGACTATAGGGGTGGTCGTAGAAGAGCTTACGACCACCTAACTTACTCCTCCCTTATAACATTAAAGGGTATACCATGTGATGTCATATTACATGATTAAGGAATAATAAAATGAGGATTATTTGATCCTCGTCAAAACCTTAGAAAATTTACTTAATAATCTTCACAGTATCCTCAGCCTCCCCTAAAATTTTCATCATTTTCAAAGCTAACTTGCTAGGCTTAAAAATTCCCTAAACACTCTCAGCATTTTCTGAAAATCTGAAAACCTAATCTCTTTTCCTCTTTTCCCCACTAGTCAGCCTTCTTCTCCACGCGGCGCAGCGCGCAGCGCCAGCTTGCCCAAGCATGCGCCATGCAGCTTGCCAGCGTGCCAGCTCCAACTACCTTGCCCCCCGGCTTTTGACCCGCGCCCACGATTTCCCCCGCATCACCCGCACCCTGCCCATCCTAGCGTCGCATCCCCACTTACTGCTCTGCCAACCCTGTCGAGTCCATCATCAAGAGCATCACCATCTCCCGCTAAGAGCATCGTTGGCTTAGTTGCGATTTCTTCGCCTCCGGCCTATAAATAGTCGCCCAGAGCTTTGCATCTTCTCCTTTACTTCCCCGAGTCACTCTTCTTCTCCCTTCCACACTTTTCAGCAAGAGAAACTGCAAAGGAGTGAGCTTTTGGTTTTCGATCGACATGCTGCCACTTCACCGCTAATGCACCAGTGAAACCTCTCTCCCCGCCTCTTGCGTCATCATGTGTTCCGGGGTTCTATGATTGTTTTCCCCCAACCTAATTTTACATTTGCTCCACAGGAACCACTATAATTCGGTTCTTCTCCAACTCCGGCCGACGGTGCCCTTTTCTTCCCCAAGTCCAGTCCGGTGAGCCATTTCCCAATTCATTCCTCTCCGAGCTTCTCCTTCACTCCCTCAAGCTTCCCCAACCACCCTTTTATCTTATTTTGGCTCAGGTCGTCATCGCCTCATTGACTGCCTTGCGCCGCCTCGGGACTTCGTTGCTTGCTCAACTCCGAGCATCTCCGTCCTCCCTCTCGCCTCCAGTGAGTTCTTAGCACCCCATAGATGCTCAGGTGCACACCAATAAGACAAGTGCGTTGCTGGGTTGCCAAATGGCTTGTAGCCTATAACGTTGCCGCCGCCGAACCTCATCACACCGCCGCTCTGGTTCACCACCGGCCATGTTACGGCCACCCATGGGACCAGCAAGCCC
Organism: Ampelocalamus luodianensis; assembly: GCA_036346255.1. NCBI lineage: Eukaryota > Viridiplantae > Streptophyta > Magnoliopsida > Poales > Poaceae > Ampelocalamus > Ampelocalamus luodianensis. The sequence continues at coordinate 10,290,770 of CM070618.1, forward strand.
CCGGGGTCCATATTTGGCCTCGCCGCTAGCCGCCTTGGATCCCTTCACCGGCGGCGAGCACAGTAATGCCAGCCCTGGGAGCTCTCTGTTGTGTCCGAATTAGGACCGGCACTATAGCTCAATCATTAGCCCAAATCTCTATCTGGTTAGGGCAAAGCGCTGATTAATACTGAGTTAATGACATTTGATTTCACGGACGTGCGAGGCCAAGGAACAGTTAATGCATCCATTTAACTACTGGTTTTTCTTTGGAGTCACTGACGGCAGGGTCCCATCAAATAAATGCATAGTGGCTCTAGTCCATGGACCGGTGGACCAAGTGCATAGACTTTAGTCCATGTGCTATGCCCGTAGACCGAGCCAATGATAATGGGTCCCACTTGTAAGTAAATAGTTTTATTTAAGAAAATAAATGAAAATAAAAATAAAAATCCATAGGGCCCACCTGTCATTCTCTTGAGTATTTCCTAATAGAAAATAAATCAAAAAGAAAAAGAAAGGTTGCAGGTCCCACCTATCATAGAGAGAAATTCTCTCTCCCTTTTCTTTTTCTGGATTTTCAATCTAACTCAAATTGAAACCTTAATAACTTTTGCATACAAACTCAAAATTGAATGATTTTTATCTCTAAATTCGTATAAAATCATAATATACCTGAATATGCAAAAATATTTAGATTTGGTTACTGTTAGAATTTATTTGCATTATTTAATTGGTTTCCGACTCTTTTTGAAATAGACGTTGATTATTCGAATGATACTTTCGACGACCAATCGTACTCCTACTCAAAACAACAAGGGAAAGGCAAGCACCTCCTTTGATCATATTAATCTCACTATTTTAATTATTGTACTTTATTTTGTAAAATTTTATTATGCATGCGTGTATGTCTGTATGAAAATGCTATATTTGGGAAATTGGTAGTCGTAAATCCTATTCAATGAATATATCTCCTTGAAAAATTGATGTCTTACTGTTGTAGCCATTATATTATGGATTATACAATATGTAATGTCATTTGGGAGTTTCGAGTGTGATTGACGCACAACTACTTAATAAGACGGTAGATTTTTGTAAAAAGTTATAAAAGGACAATATGAAAAATGTGAATTAGGAGATTTATAAAAATATCCAGAGGGGTGTACCTATGTTACTTTGTATAAAAATGAAAATAAAAAACCTAGTTTTGGACACGGACGAGTTATATTATATTCTGGGAAGAATGAGAGAGGAGTCTCACTAGTAGATAGGAGGAGATTCTCGCCCGATCAATTAAGGACCAAACGACAATACTCCAATCTAAGCCTAAGCTTACAATCACATGCGCCGGTATGGGCCGGCATTAGCTAATTAAGTTATTGAAAATTAACCTTGCACGTAGGTAGGCCGTAGTAGTGTGGGCAGGACCGAATGTACTGGTATGTCCAAAGGGGCTCCCTTCACCACGGTGTTGGGAACAAAGCTTGCCGACACAACCGCGGATGCCTCACTGAGACAGGGGTGTAAACCTGGGTAAAGTGAGGGTATCCATTCGCTGGGCTGGTGTAAAGGTAGGAGTAGATGATGTAAAGGCTTCGACACGTGCTCTAGACTACTTACCTAAGGTAGTGAGCGGTAGTATCAACGGATACCAAATAAACTAGAGAATTCGTGTGCTGTGGTTAAAGTTATACACCTTTGTAGAGTATAAATCTATTACAATATCCATGCTCACGGTCATGAGCGTGCTTAAATTGTTGATTTAATGGGTATAATCTTGAACTTTACAAAAACTGTTTCATTGGAAAAATATGGGAATCGTAAGGGTTTATATTTGAATTGAATGTCATGTCTCCGGCAGAAAATGAGTCGTTGCTCGCAACCGAGGAGGGCTGCGAGTTGTTGTTATTTTGTTGCTCGCAACCGAGGAGGGTTGCGGATTGTCAGTGTTTTAGAACCGATCTTATGTATGATTGTATGATTCGGGGGGCCTCGAAGATTGATCACGCATAGAACGACACATGGATTTTTATACAGGTTTCAGTCTTCTCCGGAGAGAATAACAACCCTACGCTTGTGTGTATTGTATTGAGTATACTTGTTACAATCAAGAGAAAGACTAGGGCTTGTGCTCCTGATTGCGTTTCTTTTTTCCTCTGTCCCCCATGTCAACTGACTGTAGCCTTTATATAGTGTACGAAGAGGTGGTCGTTTCTCCAGGTCAAGAGGCGCCTCACCATTTCATATAATGGGCACATTGATGGTAGTTATTGCCGGAGTAGTAACCCCTCCATGTCGCCTGGCAGTTACTGTCAGAGACAGAGGTGCATTATGTGCAGTTATTCAGGGAATAAGAGCGTATATTAACTGCTTAGATTTCCTAATCAATTGGGCCTACTTGTCTGCAAGCTCCATCGATTATAGGATGGTCGTAACTGACCTAGTCGTAGAAGAACCTACAACCATGAGGTGGTCGTAGAAGGACTTACGACTAGTTACTGGTCGTAGAAGAACTTATGACCAGGAGATGATCATAGAAGAACTTACGATCATGAGGTAGTCATAGAAGGACTTACGACTACTTGGTTGGCTTCTCCCTTATGAATATTAAGGGGTATACTCAAGAACTTACGACCACTTGGTTGGCTTCTCCCTTATGAACATTATGGAGATTGACATCCGAGTCAAGCTCATTTGTGAGAAAGCTCCACCACCCAATGTGGTGGCTCCTCGAATCCTAGTGGTCGTATCCGCAAAGAAAAAGAAGGAACGCATAAAGGTAATCAAAGATTGATTTCATCTTTAAGATCTCATAGTCGTAGAAAAACTTACGATCAAGGGATTGTCGTAGAAAACTTACAGCTAGGTACCAGTCGTATAAGGACTTACGACCAGGGGATTATCATAGAAAAGCTTATGACAAGGTACTGGTCGTAGAAGTACTTACGGCCAGGGGATTGTCGTAGGAAAACTTAGGTACTGGTCATAGAAGGACTTACGACCAGTGGATTGTTGTAGAAAAACTTACAACTAGGTACTAGTCATAGAATAACTTACGACTACTTATTTCCTTTTCTGTCTTTTGCAGAAAGTAGGTATAGAAGACCGTCAGGACGACCAAAAAGTCGGACTGATGGTTATTGGCACGAAGGTAGAGCAACCCAAAACTCCTCCAGCTAAAAACCGTCGACTTGCAAGGGTCGTCGACAAGGGAGAAGCAGGTTCAAGCTCTGTTGCTTCGCCCACACCTTTTGAGAAATTCACTACAGATATGGCTGCTGCAGAGAAAGCAAAGGCGGCCGAAGCCTTTAAACTCAAAGCCCCCAAGACCAAGGTACCCTTCTACTATGACAATAAGACTTTCACAGTTTTTGCCTCTCGTGACTTTGTCAAGCAACTAGAAAAGGGGAACAGGAAGAGTCTTATGTCTTTTGTGAAGGAAATTGCTGCGCTAGCAGGGCCCATGGTTGAAGGAAGTGCTGCTCTTGAGGTGGTTGAGACAGGTCTCGGCCATCCAAAGAGTCAGGAGTTTCATGGAGCGGCAGTTCTCACTCAAAACCCACGACCAGACATGGTCGTGGCTAACCCCATTCTTCAACTTGAATTTTGATGAGACTTGGTTGAGGATAAGAACTCGAATAATCTTCTTTAGGGAAGGTTTCTTCTGGATTCAAGATCAAGTTCAGGAAACGAAGGTATGTAAAAAGACAAAAGTGTAAGAACAACATTTACCTTTTGCTTTCTACAATTTCACGTGTTTTTTTTTTTTTAATCTTAGCTCGACTCCTCCAGTCTCCAATGATGCTTCTGTCGAGAAGCCCACTACTACTTCTTCAGCCATTGAAGGAATGGACAGCGGGAGTGGTCGAAGGATCAGCCACTATCCCTGTGGTGGAAGAAGTTGTTGCTGCCAAAGCGACTATGCCCACAGAAGTGGTCGTAGAGGTAGAGGCGAAGACGGCGCATGATGCGGCAAATGCATCTGGCCAAGGTGGCGGATCATCCGACCACCACGCCGGGAAGGAAGTCGTCGTAGATGTTCCCCTGGTCCCCAAGGAGAATCTGCCATCACCGAATCAGGAGAAGATGAGTACCTCAACTTCTTTTCTAAGTTCTTTGGCCCTGCTTCTGTTGTGGGGTCTTCTGTGTTCAGATCTTGCGATCGAGTACCTCACCCTAAGGACATCCCAAACAGGGGGAGTATTTTTGACGACGAGCATCTTGAAAAGGTGTGGTGGGACTGAGTTAAGGAGATCGCTGAGTTGAAGGATTCCACGAGAGTATTCTCCACCTTTGCTCGGACGAGTATTAATGTAAGCATCTGATGCCAAACATTTACACACCTAGTTTTTCTCACTTCTCACTATTTTTCTTTTTGCAGAAAGCATTGGAATAAATATTCACTGTTGGTGAATACCACTGACAACTCGTACAACTACGATAGCAAAAAGTAGAACTCTACGAGCAGACAGAGAGATGGTAAGTCACTGCTTCTTGTAGCCATTTAAGTTTCGACCACTTGTCCAGTGGTCGTGGGGATTATCGTAGAAAAACTTACGATTAGGTTCTGATCGTAGAAAAACTTACGACCAGAGGATTATTGTAGAAAAAATTACAACTATGTACTTGTCATATAAGGACTTACGACCAGGGAATGGTCATAGAAAATGACCACTTGTTCAGTGCTGATGTCTACTCTTAACCTCTGCAGGTTTAAAAGCGATGAAAGGACTTTGGCTGATTCGCTCGACTACGAGAAAGTCGAAACAAAAAAGCTAAGGGAAGAAAAAGAGGACCTTCTGAAGAAGCTTCAGGAGGCAAACTCTGTGATTCAACAGTTGCAGGGACAAATAAACAGTAAGTTCTAAACTTAAGATTGCTTATGATAATGACATTTATCTTTTTAACTGTTATTCATTTTCAGAAAAAAGAGGTTGAAATAGGCAAGCTCCAAACCGAGGTCCATGAAAAGACCTTGATTGTTCATGAGATTTCCCATATCACCAAAGAAAAAGATCAAGAGATAAAGTTGTGAGAAGAGCGCTACGCAAAGAGCACTACTTCCCACAACGATGAAGTCAAGAAGTTGGATTCTCGACTAGTAGGTAAGCAATCATTTACCTGTGACCAGTTTAGTTTTTCAGTCCCTTAAGGGTTATTTTGTGTGACTAGTCTTACTCTTTCCAGAGCAAGCAGTCGAAATAAAACAACTCCATGAGGCTTCGACTTGTAACCAGGAAGAGATGAAGTCGATGACGATCAATCTTTAAGACAACATTTCCCTTCTGAACAATGTACTTGGTGGACTACGTGCTGAGGAGGTTACTCCTTGTGAAGACATGATAATTGCTCACATGAGTATCATTGGAGGACAAGTCGGGACTTTGCAAGAATTGGTGACCACTCTGAAGAACAACCAAGCTAACTCGATAAAAGAGGCGGTCGAAGATGTAGTAAGTTATGCTCTGGCAAAACTTAAAGCTCATTACCCCAATCTAAGTCTGCAACCAATCGAAGCCGACTTCGATTGCTTTGAAGCAGAAGCGGAGCGGTTGATTGAAGAAATGCAGTCGGTCAGTAAGAAGGTCACAGAGGAGATGTAAACAGGATCTCCTTTGTCAGAGTAGCTTATAATAGAAACCTGTAAAGACAAGTTTTTGTTGATGCACATAATCCTTTCTTTTTCCTGCAAATCATCTTGTCGAGTACTTAGTAACTCATAAGATAATGAATAAAATTAAGACTAAGAATTGAAGTCATATTAATAACTTTATTCTAGCCCTAGACTATTTGCTTAGTTTATTTAGATAAACTAAGTAAATAGTGTGAAATGGGTTTTTTTAAAAAAGAGAGGTTTGGCTAACTTATTCTGGGGTCTCCAAGATTGATCACACAGAGAGAATGACACAGAGATTTTTATACAGGTTCAGGCCTTCTCCGGAGAGAATAACAACCCTACTCCTGTGTGTATTGTATTGAGTATACTAGTTACAATCAAGAGAAAGACTAGGGCTTGTGCTCCTGATTGCACTTCTTTTTTCCTCCCTCCCCCATGTCAACTGACTGTAGCCTTTATATAGTATACGAAGAGGTGGCCGTTTCTCCAGGTCAAGAGGTGCCTCATCATTTCATATAACAGGCACATTGATGGTAGTTATTGCCGGAGTAGTAACCCCTCCACGTCGCCTGGCGGTTATTGTCAGAGACAGATGCGCATTACGTGCAGTTATTCAGGGAATAACAGCGTATATTAACTGCTTAGATTCCCTAATCGATTATAGGATGGTCGTAACTAACCTGGTCATAGAAGAACTTACGACCATAAGGTAGTCGTAGAAGGACTTATGACTAGGTATTGGTCGTAGCGACCAGGGGATGATCGTAGAAGAACTTATAATCATGAGATAGTCATAGAAGGACTTACGACTAGGTACTGGTTGTAGAAGAACTTACGACCAGAGGATGATCGTAGAAGAACTTATGATCATGAGGTAGTTGTAGAAGGACTTACGACTATGGGGATGGTCGTAGAAGGACTTACGACCACTTGGTTGGCTTTTCCCTTATGAACATTAAGGGGTATACTCAAGAACCATATGATGGTATATTCATCCATAATAAGAATTACAGATAAATAATTAAATGAGGATTATTAGATTCTCGTCACGGGTTGTTGTTAATATTCATCCTGTTGATTACTTACTGTCCTGTACTTATTTAACTGCTCATTTATACTTTAAATTGTAAATTACTACTTATGAATATTGCAAATAAAAATGGCCTTAAGCAAAATAACTTATAGAGTAGAGCCTTGTCTTTTGCTAGCCTTGCATTTATATAAATATTGTGGTACACTACAAGTCTTGCTGAGTACGCATTGTACTCAATCTTGCTAATAATGTTATTCAGAGTTTGAAGATGAGCCGACACTCGACGATATGTTCTTCGCACCCGGAACCGGTGGGTTCGGTGACTGGTCTACCTAGGTCTTGTTCCTTGTCAGTTGCTTGAGGGTTGGATGGGCATGCCACTGGAGTTTATCTACTTCTGTTATTTTCTTCCGCCGCTACTTTTACTCTGATGACTGCTTTTATTTGGCCAGTCGGCCGTTGATGTAATAACTTGTAATCGTTTAAGTTAAGTACCCTTTGCTTTACTTTTTTTATGTGAATGTATGGATGTAAATACCAAACATTGTGAATGTGTGTGTACTACAAAGTTGTCAATACCATTCCAGTACCGACAATACCGGCCAGTATATACTGTATCGTCGCCTAAAGCGGTACGTAAAAGCTTGTGTACCATACCGGCAGAAATACCTACCAATACTGGTCAATACCGGCCAATACCGGCTTGATACCGGTCAATACCGACCATACCGGTGGAATTGATAATACTGTCTATTGAACTATATGTTATATTTGATAGTACTACTATGTATTTGGAATAATGCTACAAGTGATATTTGGTGTGTATATAATTAAACAAATATATACTTGTAAATATATATACTCGTATTATTATATTAAATCAGAAACGGTATGTCGGTATGGTCCGGTACCGAAACGTACCATTCCAAGAACCAAACCGGTATGGCCTCCGGTACGGTATGAACAACTTTGGTGTACTAGCCACTGATCATGGGACTAGTATGGTATACACATAAGGTCTTCGAGTATTCCACGCTCGGGGATCCAACATATTGTATGCATAATCCTCCTTGAGTTGTTGATATTCTTACTGTTTTAGCCTTTAGGACAAGGTTTAGACAATAAATGATGTCAATTTGGGTATTTTGATTAGGAATATCGCATAGATGCTTAGTCGGACTCTCGTTTCGCTAAAATTGAATAGTTGATGAAAATGTGAGTATGGATTTGGGAGATTTTCAAATGTTGGACCAGAGGGGTTTCCCTCTGTTAATTTGTATAAAAATAAAAATGAAAAACTTAGTCTTTGACGTGGACGAGTAATATAATAAACTGAGAAGTGTGAGAGGTGTATCTCACAAGTAGATAGGGGGAGATCCTTGCCCAGGTCGATTAAGGACCGAACGCCGGTGTATCCAACCTAAGCCTAACCGTAAAACCACATGTGCTGGTTATGGGATGGCCTTAGCTAATTAAGTCATTTGAGACTAACCTTGCATATTGGTAGGGCGCAATAGTATGAGCATGTCCAGGTAGGTTTGCTTGAAGGGGCTCCCTTCACCGAGGTGTTGGGACCAAAGTCTTCCGAAACAACGGTGAATGCCTCACTGAGATGGGGTGTACTCCGGTGAAGTGAGGGTTTTCATTCGCCAGGCTAGCGCAAGGTTATAACTAGGTGATGTAAAGGGTTCATTATGAACTCTAGATAGCATACTATAATGTTATGTATGGTGGTATCGATGAATACCGAATAAACTAGAGATCTCGTATCATATGGGTAAAGTTGTACACCTCTGTAGAGTGTAAATATATTTAAATAGTCGTGCTCGCGGTCATGAGCGTGCTAAGTGTTGTTTCGCCAGGTATAGTCCTGATTTTTGCACAAAAAAAAACATTTTTTTGAAAAATATTGGGATGGTTGGTTGGTGTGTGTCATGTCTATGGCTGATAATGAAATATTCATCACAGCCGAGGATGGTTATGATTTTACTATTGCTAAGTTATATATTTTTATTTCATTATCTATCAATTGCTCTTTAAAATTTCCGTTGCAAAGTACTACATATCGATATTGCAAATTAAACTTACTTAATGTTGAAAATAACTTGTAGTATAGAGACTCATCCTTTGTTAGCTTTGCATTTATAATTATATTACGATACACTACAAGTCTTATTGAGTGCAAAATGTATTTAATCTTGCTTAAATTGTTGATCAAAGTATGAATATGAGTCGATTCCAGACGACGCTTTCTTCGCTCCCGGTACCGGAGGGTACGGGGATTGGACTTGCTAGGGTTTGGTCCTTGTTGGTTGCCTAAGGGTATGGATGGGCACACAGCTGGATTTTTGGGTTTTACTTGCTATGCTTCCGCTAATACTCTTGATACTTATGTTTTAATTTGGCCGTTCAGCCGTGTAATATGTACTTGTCATATGAACACTTAAGTTCAATGTCCTATATTTATTTCTTGTTGTACGTATATTGTATGGATATGATTATCAATGTTGTGGATGTGTGTACTAGCCACTGATCATATGACTAGTATGGCACGAGGGCTTCGGGTATTCGACGCCCGGGGTCCAACAACTGTGTCTTTATCGAAGATTTACTACCACGCTAAGCGTAGAGGGGTTGGTGGAGAGAGAAGCATGGGTTGATTGCAAACTTTAAACTACAATATCTCCTAAACCATTTATCCTATTTACAATCGGTTTGAATCGTTTTGCTAGAAAAATATACTTAACAAAAAGAGATCCATCATGAATATGTTTTAATGCTATAAAATACGGTCACTACACATAACAATCATATTACTGCATCGTCTAAGCACAAAAATGGTGAGTGGTGGTGGGTTTTATTTGATCAGCCTTTGACCAAGGCGGGATATGGGTTTTGACCCTACGAAAGGTGGCCGAGCCAAGAATAACCTATTATTCGCTCAGGTAGAGAATATCGTGTGTGTGTGTATATATAAATAAATAATACGTAGGTAGCAGTAGCAGTAGTAGTATGTAGCTACGGAAGATATGCATGCATGCAGAGGTGGCCAAACAGGCCGCCCGGCCCAGCACGACACGAGCCCAGCTAGGCACGGCCCATTTCGGCCCATGTACTATTCGTGCGTGCGTGCCACCACGGGCGAGGTGGCGCCGGTGCACGGCCCATCGCATTCATGCGCGCATTGCCCGAGCTGTTTAGCCCGTTGGGCCAAGCGTGGCCCGTTTAGCCCGTTTGGCCCGTCAGAATGAAAAAATTCTTAAAAATTCTGAAAAAATAGAAAAATATGTAGAACTCAAAAGTAGACATGAACATTGAAAAAATAAGACAATCATATTGAAATGTAATAAAGAGCTTTATTAATGTCCAATTGGCTGCCTCGTTAAAACCTTCGTCAAGTAAAAACTCAAAATGAGAAAACCTTGACAAAGGAAAAGGAGTACAGCCTATAGCTCTACAATTGTACATACATGATACATCCTTGTTCTATGTGTCGGTGTCATTGTTTAAATACAAATTTTCGAACACCTCCGACAACTCTGGATTTTCCACAGAGTGTTGTGTTCATGAATCGGCTTGTTCCTAGTCCTTCACAGTTAAAAGGATCTCTACCATATCACTTGTGAGACTTGTTCTTCTCTCCTCCAATATTCTTCCTGAAAGACTGAAAGCAGATTCGGAGAAAACCGTAGAGACAGGAACAGTTAACACATCACGTGCAAGTATGGATAGCACGGGATATGTTAACTTATGGGCTTGCCACCATTACAAGATGTCGAAGTCTTCTGAGTTGAAATCCACCGTAACGCTGTCCAGATAGGTGGATAATTCTCTGCTCCTTGTGGGTCTTGACTGAGCAGGCGCTGTTGCAGTAGAAGAAGAAGACTTGGATCTGGACCTGGAGGAAGAGGCACCGAAGATCGCACCCCACATATTTGTCTTCCCACTCGAGGTGGGGGCTACTGGAGGTCGTTGCGAGCGGACTCCTCGGAACTTATTTTCATACCTTTGGTAAATCTCGTATAACCGAGAACGAACTTCTGTAAAATATTTAGTATAGTCTAGCCCTGTAGCATCACTAAGAAGATCAAGCACAGTACCAAATGCACCAATTTTAGCCCTAGGATCTAAAAGAAATGGAAATGCATATATGTAAGGGATTTGTCTCCAATATTTAGATTTCATGGCAACAACAGCCTCACGTAAAACTAAGTCATTTTCATGCATTTTCAATTGGGTAGCAATCCGTAAAATAGTATGCATGATGATAGGAGATGTTGGATAGTAGATAGCGGACAAAGCAACAGTTGCTTCATAAAAAATTTCTAAAAATGATAGTATCTTCTCAGCAACGAACCAATATTGCTCAGTTAATAGCAAAGTACCGTCAATACTAGGATAGTGTGTTTGAATAAAAACAGAAAAAGTGCTCTTGTATGGTAAAAGATGCTTAAGCATGAGGTAAGTAGAGTTCCACCTTACCTCCATGTCCGAACCAAACTTTCTTGGACGTACACCCATCGCCCTGCAGAAGTTCTTATATTGTGCTATTCTTACGTTAGAATTATTCAAGAAAGAAATCGCATCGCGAAAAGCTTTAATATACGGACTCAACCTCTTCAAACCACATTTGATTATAAGGTTGATAATATGACAAGCGCATCGTTGATGTAGCAAGAAGGAATCGGCATATGTACTCAACACTGGAGTAAGAATATCCATAGCCCTAGAGTTTGCCGCGACATTGTCTAAAGTAATTGCGAATATTTTGTCTGTAAGACCAAAATCTTCCACGACTTTCATAATACAGTCCGCAATATTCGCCACCGTATGTGCTACATCAATTAATTTCAAACCTATAATTCTTTTCTCCATTGCCCAGTTGTCATTAACATAATGCGCAACCACACTAAGGTAATCCTCCCTAGCCCGACCACTCCATATGTCCGAGGTCAGGGCCACCGAAAATGTGCACGTACTAAATAGTTCCTTTATTTTATTATGACATTCATTATAGCATTTCACTAGATCTCTAGTTGTTGTCTATCTAGAAACGGAAGCAAATCTAGGATTATGTGCAGTCCTAATGTAATTTTGGAAATAAGCAGACTCGTCAAAGCCTAGCGGTAAATCCTCAGAAGCAATTAAACGACAGAGAGATTGGCGGGCTACCTGAGGATCGTAGTTCCATCCAGATACCGTACCGTCGGGGTTGTATTGCAGTTGCGTCTGCCTCATCGCCAATCCTTGCTTGGTTCAACATCTTGTAGCATGTCTAAGCAAGTACCCCGTTCCACCTGTAGACTTCGCAGACAATTCATGGTGACAAATTTTACAAATAGCATATGGTACCTCATTTCCCGCTGCGTCTTGCTTGGTTGTCCTGTCGAAATTCTCCTACACTCCTGATGTAGACGACCTCGATCTCTTTGCTCCGGTTGCCGTTGAGCCTGATGCTGACGTGGAGCCTAATGACGAACTCCACCATGCTCCTCTGGTGAAACCTCCGATTCGTTTGAGGTAGTCGTAGCAGCCTCTATGGACGCAATTTCCTCCTATGAAAGTCCGTACTCACCAAGATCAAAGTTGTTGTAAGGATTGCCCATAACGAAAACTGCAAAATTGAAACTAACACTATTACTACTGTCATCTTAGCATAACAAAAACGAACAATAAAAGTATTACAAAAATAGTATTATACCTCTTTCGCTAACTTGCGGCCAAAAATTGAAATTTCCAAATTTTGGCACAATTTTTTTTGAATTTTGCCAAATTAGCTCAACACGGATTTGAATTTGCACAACACAATTGCAAAGAGAGAATGGAGAATGAGGGTGTGATGAATGAGGGGGGTATGGTGGCTATTTATATAAAAAAAATTCAGATTTTTTGAATTTTTTTGCTATTTTTTAAGACCCCAACGGTCAAAAACAGTCAAAACACGGCTAAAATCTCCCCCAACGGCTGGATTTTTCGGGCCGTGCCGTGCCTAGGCACGACCCACCAGCCCGCACGGCCGCCTGCCCGGCCTGCTGCCTGTCGCCTGCCCCGTTGCCCGCCCCCTTTCTTCTGCCCTTGCCGGCTTGCCCGTGCCTGCGACCCCGTTGCCTCCTCGCCTCCGTGCAACCCCGCCTCCTCGCCGACCTGGCGACCTCGCCGCCTCCTCGCCTCCCCACGGCCGCCTCGACAGACCCACCACCCTAGCCGACCCCGCCGCCTCCTCGCCTCCCGCGACCCCGCCTCCTCACCTCCCCGCGACCCCGCCTCCTCGCCTCCCTGCGCCCGTGGCCCCGCCGCCGCCTCGACAGCCCCACCGCCTCGTCGACCCCGCCTCCTCGACGCCTCCTCGCCGACCCCGACGCCTCCTTGCCTCCCCGCGACCCCGCCCGCCGCCTCGTCGACGCCTCCTCGACGGTCCCGCCGCCTCGTCGACACCACCGCCTCGACGACCCCGCCTCCTCGTCGACCCCGCTTGGCCACCTCCTCGACAGCCCCACCGCCTCATCCACGCCTCCTCGACGGTCCCGCCGCCTCGTCGACACCACCGCCTCGACGACCCCGCCTCCTCGTCGACCCCGCTTGGCCGGCTCCTCGACGGCCCCACCGCCTCGACTCCTCAACGGCCGGTCCTCTCTCGCGCGCCGCACGCCGCGCCCGCCTCTCTCTCGGCCGCACGCGCTCTCCTCCTCCGCCTCCTCCTCGGACCGTGCAGCACCGTGCGCCGCCGCCTCCGCCCTCCGCCGGTCCGCCTCCCCGGCTCCCCGCCTCCCCGCAGCCGTGCCTCCGTGCTGTGCTGTGTGCTGGCCGTGCGCACCGCACGGCTCGGCATCTGTTCGTGTCGTGCCGGGCCGGCCCACCGTGCCGAGGAGGCGGCCCAGGCATGGCCCGGGGTCTCGTGCCGGGCCGGCACGGCCCATAAACAGTGTGTGTCGTGCCGTGCTCCTGCCAATCCAACAGTACCGTGCTTCATACCGACCCGTTAGACCTGGCCCATTTGATCAGCACTACATGCATGGTTCTTGAGAAAATACCCTGGATCGGCCGGAGTGGCATGGATTGCAAGGGCAACGCGTGCAGTGGAATCTCGCACAGGGCGGGAAGAGGTCAAGGACACGAGATCTCTGCACTGCACCTGAGAGAGAGATCAGAGAAACGCTAGCTATAGGCTGGAGGCTGGCCGGCCGGAGTGTGTGTATGCGTGCATGTCGTAGCTGATCAAGATCAGATCCAGACGGGATGGGATGGGCTCTCGCAGTCGCATTAATGCATGGCCATTGGCCACAGCGCGCGCACGGGAGGGCCCGGACGGATCGGATCCGGCGCAAGGACGGCGGATTCCCAAAACAAGGACGGCACGGGCCGGGGAGTATCTCGGCGAGAGAGAGAGCATGCCGTGACGTGCATGTACACCATATATGCATGTGCTAGCTAGTAGCTTTCAGTGCCACCCCCTATTTGGGCAATAGTGTACTAGTACTTCTTCTACCTCATCTCCGATCGAGTTGTTTCTTGCTATTGTGATGATCAGACTGCATGTGCATGAATGTTTCCATGAATTATCTAGGGTTTATGTTATGTAGTACTGGCATGTACGTAGGGTGGTATATATACCAAGTACAGTCCCTTGCTCCATGCATATATGGTTTCTTGGCGACTTGAATCGATCACATGTGTCAATTAGTAGGCATCGATCTTAGCTTTATATGCTGAAGAGAAGTTAGATGTATGCGATCGAGATGCCTTATATATCTGCATACTATGCGTGCAGTATAAGAAACCAACACTACTGCATACTATATATTCTTTTTTTGTTCCATAGTGCTGCATCAATTTGAGACAGCCAAATCAATTTAGTATTTGTGACACGTCGCTTGAAACAGCAGGGAGAACGGATATCGATCTGGTACTGACATTGATATTTGGAATCAATAATCTGTGTGAGAGAGATCGATTCAACTGTTACTAAAGACCTCATCACTCCTTTGAGTTTGGCTTGAAGTGCTACACTAGCTAGCTAGTTTACGGCAAGTAATGCTATATTAATCGCTACATATATACTAACTTACCTATGCAAGGGATTTCATATATATATATGATCAGTATCTGATAACACATATTATGACATTGATCTGGCCTTCAGCATATATTCCACCCACATGCATATATATGCGATGGTACATCCATGAAGCTATAGCTAGCCAGCTTTCGCGCGAGACATGCCTGCATATAGCTTGACTTGATGATGCCTGATGGTGTATAGCTATGCCCACATAGACATAGCATCTTTGCCTCTTCTTTTTCAGAGCTAGCCAAGCATATATGGGCCCGGCCCCGGGGGATTGATCAGGCTCGATCACATGTTGGACACCGTCCAATGAAAGCGTCGTCGGGGACGTGGGGGACTGGTTTCCTCCCGCGGGGCATCACATGCTTGCTACCTTTCATACGGCTGGCCATTTCCCAGTTCCAACTTTAGGGTCATTTCCAGGGTCCCAGCATGCAGTTCGAAAAGAAAGAGTTAATTGGCGCCTTCTTCCTTCGTCGTCGTCCCATGCATGGATGCCTCCAAGGCCACAAACTCTGTGGCCATGCATGCATGCAGGCAGGCAGGCAGGCAGGTGTACGGCCTGAAGGCCCAGCCTGCAGGCTTACATGTTAATTTTCGCCTGTAGTTAGCTAGTAGATCTCCGAAAAGGTTACGTCAATATTGCTCTATTCGATCGATCGACTGGTTATATGGTGCAAAAAAATGTCATATGAAGTTTTGAAAGAGTATTCTCTAAATTAATTAACCTTGTTTGAACTTGTTATTGTTACCTTCAACCGAACTAAGTACCAGCTTTTACCTGTCCCCCGCATACCTTCCGGACTAGCAGACTTCCACAGGTTACCATTGCTATCGATGCTATTGTTGAAGTATATTGTCCATCTTTTTCTTGTCAGCTTAAGTTTTTTTGTGAGTTGGTTAGTGCACACTACTACAAAACAGGTCATACTGGACGCCTCATCACAAACGGCTCCAAAGGAGCCATCTGTGTTGAACTTATACAGACGGTTCCCTTTGGAACCGCCTCATCACGTTCTTATAACCGTCGTGATACTTCACGAGCGGTTCATCATAGAGCCGTTCTTATTACCAACCGCTCGTGATAGTGCTTCATCACGACGGTTCAACCGTAATACTTCACGAGCGGTTCATAAATAATAAATGCGTGATAGTGCCTCATCACGACGGCTCCTTCTACTACCAATCGCCCGTGATCACGCAGCGGTTGGTAGAAGGAGCCATCTGTGATGAGGACACCTCATCACGGATGGTTAGTATAACGAACCGTCTATGATACTTCACAGACGGTTCGTGATACCGTTCGATAAGTACCTCATCGGTTGTTAATCCCAACCGCTCGTGATGAGTACTTATCACGGGCGGTTCGTATTCATCACGTCAGCGATGAGTTACTTATCACGAGCGGTTCGTGATCTGAACCGTCGGATTTATCATCACGCAGTTTTTGTATGAAATAAATCGTAATTGCGATCGCGGGAATTTGAAAATTTTGAACGCGTGCGCGGGAGGCAAAATATGTCCTTATATATTATGGACGACCTCCTCTGGCGCTCGCCTCGCACTCCCAGCCCCGGTCCTCCTCTGGGCTCGGTCCTCCCTTGCTCGGCAGATCCTCCTCCGAGCTCCGCCGTAGCCGCTCCTCCGGTCCTCCCGCAGCTCCACAGCCTCGCTGCACCTCCAAGCTCCGGTCCTCCCTTGCTCCCGAAGTCCCCAACCTTCGACGTGGTCTTCCTCCCCAACAGCTGAGAGTCGACGCCAACACCAACGCTGACCTCCTCTAGTCCTCCTCTGACGCCGACGCCGACGCCGAGCTCCTCCAGTCCTCCTCCGACGTCGATGTCTCTGGTATATGAGGTTCTGTTGGTACTTTTGTATATGAGGTTCTATTAGATTCAGATCCAGATTTGTATGTATGAGCTTGTGGTACTTGTGTTAGATTCATATCTAGATTTCTGTTAGATTCTTCTCCAGATTCTACTTCTGTTGGTACTTGTATATGATCGAGTGTATGCGCGTATCCATGAATCCATGGCTTGAGAAATTTATTGGGAGGCTTAGGAGTTGGGAATCCATGTATGTGTATCAATGAATCCATGTTTGGGAGGCTTCGGAAATGGCAGTGTATGTGCATGAGTATATCCATGAAATGACAATATTTTTTTTTGCAATCAAAAAAGCTATCATAGACGGTTCGAAACAAGAGCCATCGTCACAGACGGTTGGAACAAGAACCGCTATAATCAATTATCACAGACGGTTCTTGTTCCGAACCGTCTGTGATAGCTGTTTTCACAGACGGCTCTTGTTCCGAACCGTCTGTGATAGCTTTTATCACAGACGGCTCAAAAACCGTCTGTGATAACCGCCTGTTATCACAGACGTACTTTTACACAGACGGTTGGAAACCGTCTGTGATGACGGTTCCGAACCGTCTGTGATGAGACTTTCTGTAGTAGTGGTATAAAACTCAATATTTTTTTGTGAGATGGTTAGTGCATAAAACTCAATAGTCATACGTTGCATCATGTATATGTTTATATCGTACCTATTAATGGACAAATCAAACTCCCAAACCCAGTTGCAATTTCCAAAGGTGTGATAGAGAGAGTAGCCAGAGGAAGTACGAAGTGATCCTGCAGATTTCCTACCCTAGCTAGCTAGCTCGAAAAGTCCATTAGCCAGCACTGTGCAAAAAGCTATGCATGCATGAAACCATGCATACATACATAGGACCGGACACATAGGACTCATTCAGTGGAACAACCCATCATGACGGTGCTGCATATAATTGGCCGGCAAACACGAGCTTCTGATTCACTTAGCAGCTTAGCTTCACCGCACTAATTTTCCATCATGCCTAGCTATCTTTCGGTGTGTATGATCAATCACCGTGCACTACCCACACGGCCACACCATGCAGCACCACCAGAGAACTCTTCAACATGTTTGGGCGAACACATGCTTTTAGTAGGCACCGTTTGGTTCATCTACTTCCATCGAATCAGAGCGGCAATTCAGAGCGTCTTTTAATCTAGTCCGCTAGCTCGTTGCTATACCAGAGATGCCTGGTTTAGAACCTTCAATGGCTCGCGCAGATTACACTTGATCAGGCCTTGTTTGGATGGACGGGGAACCGAGCCCATCCAAAGGAGCCCCAAGATTATTAAAAGATACTGCCTCTGTTTTTTTAAGTGACTAAGTATTTTTAATGACAAATATAATGTGTTGCCAATCTAAATATTTCTGAGCATATTAGTGATCAAACTTTAAAAAGTTTGACAGCATGAATTCCATGGTTACACTTGAAAAAGAACAGAGCGAGTAGCACGTTAACTCTTATACTTAGTCGTACTAGTAAGATGCTCGTGCGTTGCAACGGAATCCTAAAAGAGAATCATACATATCAACGGACGGGATTCTAAACCGTATAATAAATAATAATTTTTTCACACACATATAAATAGAAATATTAACTCCGTCTATTGCATCACCTACTACTACTACCCGAAAATTAAAATTTTGAGCTCATAAATTGTTTACTTTTGGAAGTTGAAGTCGATGCCGACTTCTCTCCCAGACGTGCTGCCCGTTTTCAACCATTGCTGGCTGACAAGGAAGAGGGTTACGTGTTGATGGTCATCTTCTTCCACCCTGAACCCAAACCACGACTCGGTTCTCACAATCATTAGCCTCTTCAGCCCTCGCCAGGGACATTGCGGTGAGGAGGTGGGACGCTGGGGCGGGTGGTAGTGGCGGTGGCGCGGTGGTAAGCGAGGAGGAGATGGTGATGCTTGCTCGGCCAGCGTGAGACAGGAAGGAGTGTACGGCAATGAATTTCGGTGTATGCATGTGAAGAAGAAGTGAGGTGACGACGGTTTGGGTTATTGCGGAAGAAGTGGGGGTATGGATACATTTGTGAGTCATAGGGGTGGCGGGGCGAGACATTGTTCCTGTCATGTTGGATGCACATGTTGGTGTGCCCACAGGAGAAAGGACATTGTCCTGCTGTGCGGAGTAAATTTCTCCTTTTATTAGTTAAGATATATGCACGTGGGGTGCATCTAGCGGGAGCACGCTTGGTAGCGACGGGACAGAGCCAATCATGCATAAGTAGCCAACGCGTCCACGTGGCCCCTGGAACGAGTCGGGCCTACGCGCGCGAACAGAAGGTACACGGCATGAACGCGACGGCCACTAGCGGTACACAAAGGTTGCCAGCCAGCTATCCCATCCCAGCAACTTAACACGGTGGTGTTCCTATCAGGAACAGTGGCTTGATTGGAGCCCTTAGATTCTAACAGGAACTATGCATGCGTGGTGTCCTTTGTTTGCCGACATACAGTGAAATACCGGAAACTCGCATCTTATTCTACATACCCATACATACGCATACGCATATGCAGACACGTGCGTGCACAGATGGATCAGATACTACACTGTACGTGCGTTTGTCTCTATATCTTGTGCTGGCTTTGGATGCTTCCTTGGGGAGCGATACGGATTTCCCTGATTATGTGTATATCCCTGATCGATGTGTGTTAGTGGGAGCGATATGGATAGCCACAGTAGCTAGATCGAAACCGGCCGTGAGCGTTCACAGTAGCGTATGCGCATGCGTGGTGCGCGCAGGAGTAGTCAACAATGGCGACGGCGGGGGAGGAGGGGTGCGTGCACGCGAACGGCCGGTGACATGCAAGCTACAGCGGATGCATGAATCTGGCATGCAGGCGATAGAGCCGCGAGCGATCGGCAATAATATCCGTAGGCTTTATCATGCGAGGTAGATGGATAGGCTGGTAGGAGGTTAGGTAATTCGATCGTGCACATGGCGGAAGCGGAAAGCATCTTCTCCTGGAGCCCAGCAGCTAGCGCTTGCCATTTGGTCCTCCCCTTTTGATGGACTCGAGGGGCCTCGGTTGGGTAAATTTTGTTGGGTTTTGATGAGAATCAGTAGGCTGATTTCTAGCACTAAATCGGTCAAAATTTCAGCTTTTGATCATACCTCAACATACGTGTTCCAGTTAGGTCTATCTGCCGGCAAAGAGTTTTGCCAACAGATATAGCGATCAGTCAAGCGGTGCAGCGAGACGGTTGGGAACCCTCCAGTCATGGGCCCGGTGGTGGGTCATGAGGACGACGATGTGCAGCCACAAGCGAAGAAGACAATGTAGCCGCCAGGGGGAGGCGGCAGATTCGATTGGGGGAGGAGAGGCAACGGGTCAGCAGTGGCAATGTCGCCAGGGGGAGGTGGCGGCTCATGGTGGCCAGAGGTATATACGTTCACGTAGATTTATACGAGTGCGGCGGTGGTGCCGGGGCTACATCAGCACTTGCCTCGACGCCGACAATGCTTCTGTTGGAAATCAATCTCTGATTTCCAGGAGAAAACTCACGCATAGTTTCTTCTCTTGCGTTTTACACACACAAGGAACGAAGAAGAAGAAACACTTGTTTTGGCGACGAAGCCCGCATGACCAACGTCCTTTTCTCGTCTGTCTTTTATTCTCTTCTTAACCAAATACAAGATTATATAGATACTTGCGGTGTGGTGAGCACATCTCATCCGCTACTCACGCCACGCCTCCTTGAGAAGCGCTCAACTAAGTGTGCATGTAACTATACTCACCACACGAGCTAACAAACTTGACTAACGAGCTAATCAATGCTCCTACGTGCACTACTTTACACCCATGCACGAGCACAGTGGCGTAGCTGGCCGCGGGCCACGCCTCCAGCCGTTCAGCTGATTTCGAATTTAAATCGTTTTTTTGCTGACTTTTTAAAGAAATTAACATGATATTTTGATATTTTGATCCTGAGTCTTGAATCATTGCCCTGGGAAGTCCGAGGTCCAGCTCCGCTCGACTCTGCACGAGCACATACGACGCAACATGCTAACAATACACTAATACATCACGGTCCACTAAACCATGCAAAGACTATTCTAGGTGCAACATCTGCAACATGACACAGTAACATGATTAACATCCAACAGCTTCAAGTGTGATAGTGACTCGCTGGTGGGTCATGCTGGCAAGACGATGGGGAGCGACAATGACTGATAGGAAGGGTAGGGGTGTCGACGAGTTGAAATCAAGCCTCTCATGAGTTTTTGGCTCAAGCTCGAAGAGTAATAGGGACATTGATAGGAGGGGTATGATCATGTACCAAAATGTAATAGGGACATTGATTTGAAGAGTCTAGATAATATAATCGATAGGTACTGTCTGAAAATTGTGACCCGTGAACCATCAATCACAGGACCCTGTTAACATTTCTGAAGGCAACTTGGCTTGCTAAGACAACAGAAAGGGGAAAGATCCAATTGAATTGTAACACACATCAATCTTTCTGAGCCTCTGGCTTCTTTCCAGTGATCATCTGATGCATGGTTTACTACTTTCAGACCATTTTCCTGATCGATGTCATGAAACTTTTCAGTTGCTTCATCGCTTTTCCTGTAAATGCAGTACAGAAACAACTGAAGCATACCCATTGGACAACCGATGAAGTTTGGTGACTGAGTAAAACAGAGCCGCGCGGCGCGGGGGTGATTAGCTTGTAATCTACAGTTCCATTCTATACAAAATAAAATCCGGTACTAAATTGTAACATCCCAAATTTAGAGTTTATTTGAAGTGTTTAAAAATAAAAAATAACCATGTTAATTTTCCTGGTTCAATAAAAGCTTAATTGGAATTTTTAGAAATTAAAACAATTTAATGAGAATAATCTAAACTTAAATTAATTTAAAAGTTAGACCAAATTTAGAGTTTATTTGAAGTGTTTAAAAATAAAAAATAACCATGTTAATTTTCCTGGTTCAATAAAAGCTTAATTGGAATTTTTAGAAATTAAAACAATTTAATGAGAATAATCTAAACTTAAATTAATTTAAAAGTTATTCTATATGGGTTCCTTGAGTTCCAAAGTATTTTTTGATATTTTCTAGAAATTTTTGGAGTTTTATTGATATTTATTTGGGCTCGGTTTTATTTAATTTAGTTTTCTAAATTCGAAAATCCTCTTTCCCGGATTTTTCTTTTGGACTGATGCCTTTTTCTTTCAACCCATTTCTCTTTTCTTTCCCGCCGGCCTATTTTTCTTTTTCTCCCTTTTCTCTTTTCTTTTTCCCCGCCGGCCCGGCCCGCTCCTTTTCCTTTTCCCGCGCGAGGCGCCTTCTCCTTCCTCCTTCTCCTACTGCCATGTAGGCCCGCGCGTCAGCTCCTTTCTTCTTTCTCTGGACTCCAGCTCGTCTCCGAGTCCAACTCGCGGCCACCGCCATCTACAACTCGAATACTCCCGTCCTGGCCTTTATAAGCGCGCCCCTCCGCGTCAAAATCTTGGTCCCGAACTCCCCTCCCGAATCCCCAAGGAACCATCCTCGATTCCGTCGCCATTGCGCCAAATTGGCGCCAAGAACATGTCGGTCGCCGTGGTGTTCTTTCGCGTGCTCTGAAGCTGTCAAAGTGATGAACCACGAAGGTCCTAATTTTGATGCGATCTTTCGATAAGAAGGTATGTTCGTAGCAATCGCTCAACTCTCACGATCCTGGTTACGAACTCGCAAAGCTCAAAATCACGCAATCGCTAAACTGCTCGACAAGTCGTTATCAACCGTGCACGAATACCTGGTTGACCCGATCACGAAGATTGATTCCTGCATACACCGAAGAAGCACGCAAGAACAAGATAAATAAACAATCTGAAATTGCGAATATGAATTGAATATATTGATAGGTGGGGTTCTGAAGAACAATGTCGTTGTTGATCTCACCGAACAAGAGGACAAAGTATAAAGTAGCAAAGCTAAACTTCAATCAACAAAACCCGAAGAACCAAAGGGGATGGCGGCCACTATGTATAGGAGGAAGAAAGGGGTGGTTGTGGGTACTTTTCACGCATGAACAGTGCCAACAACCCTAGGGAGCCGACCACGTGGGCCATATAGGCAAAATCAGCCCATTAATTACAAAGCCCATGGGCCAATAATTGGTGATGCAGCACTATAGCATGTAGACGTAGCCCAGCACGTATGAGTAGAAGCAGTAGACGTAGCCCAACATATATGTGTAGAGGCAGCTCAGTCCAACTGAAAAATATGGCAATACAGTCGCCGAAAGTCCGATCGGAGAAGATGTGGATGCAGTGCAGCCGAGTCGAAGCAGTGAATGCACCCTTAGGATTGATGTCCTCATCATCAAGCCTCTCCATCCTTGCCCCTATCGCCGTTGATTTCGCATGTCCATGTTCTACGCCGTTCTCCCATCCTCTTCACCCGAATGTCGTTGGACCGTCGTCGCCCTTTCTTCCCCAAAACCGACCGCACTAACACTGACCCCGATTTCCTCAACAGTGAGCTCTCTCGCCCTCTCTTGCACGTCATGCCACGCTACCGTTTGTCCTCCGACGATCCCCACCTCCCTCTTGTTCTCTCTGTCGCTGTGTTGAGCCGCCGCCACCCTCCTTCCCTGTTGTCGGTCACCTCCATCTCGCTACCGCTCCGACCACCCTCAGGACGCTCCATGGTTCTTCTCGTGTTCCTTGTGCCGCCGTCGTCCTCGTGCTCCTCCCTGTTTTCTCAGAGCACCTTTGAACCACCAAAGTCGCCGCGCACCCGAGCCGCTCCTCCACCGTCGCCGCGGTGCTTCTCCGGCCAATCCGCCACCACCAGGAGGACCATATCGCCATTGGGGTTCCATTTTGCTCCTTGGCCGTTGCTCTCTCACCGCCTCTCGCTGTCGACGCCGTGCGCAGTGCCACCGTCTTACTCCCTTGTTCTGATTTCCTGTACTCTCCCTCTTACATGTGGGTCCCACATATAAGCTTCTCTTTTTCTCTTTTACAACCCGGTCCCACCTGTCAGTTCCTTTTTCTTTTTCTTTTTAGTCGAAGGACTATTCCCTTAATATTATTTTATCTCTTTTTCCTTTCTAGCAAATTTTCCGAGAGTCTGTTCTCCTTCGTCCGAACTCCGATTCAGTCCGTTCAAATTCCCAAATTCATCTAAAATTGAGATATTTCTTTTAGAGTTTGTTTTGATGTTTTTTGATTTTATTTGAATTTCTTTTAGATTTATTTGTGCTCTGTCTATTGTTTTCTCTCTCTTTAGATGATCTGTTTCAAGGAGCCGGAGGAGAAGCAGGCTTTGAAGATCCAAGTGTGGTAACTGAGCAAAGCCAAGGCAAGTCGTAGTCCTTTGATAATGTTGAACCTATGATTTTAAAATTATATTATTTTGTATCAAATTGCATACTATCTTTATATCAACTGTTTTTGGGAATAGTTAATCACCTATTTGTCAATATGTCTCAATTGATTATTTAAATATCGTGAATCATTTGTCACCATAGGATGGTTAATATTAGTTGGACATATTTGTATCACCAACATGAGTATCGTAGTGATGTTTAGTCATGCTTAGTTACGATGGGCTCATGATAACATGCTCAATAATGTTAAATTTGACTTAATGATATATGGAATTATAATGCAATGGCATTATTGTGTAACTGTGATGTGATATCATTGTTATGTCGATTGTGGTGCAATGCCACTATTATAAATTTTGTGCTATAGCAGGGATTGTCATTGGTTTGGTTGAAAAAAATTATTTACACTCAGGCGAGTGGTCGTGCAATAAAGGGGTGCGTGAGGCATATTATTTAGGATGAGGTAGTCTCTCCTGAGTAACTTGTCAAAAACTTAATCTTATGCGCCATTGAACTGGGCCATTGTTGGGACCCAAAAATACAATTCTGGACCCTTTGTGTATAATGCACCATTGTTGGGACCAAAAAATACAATTCTGGACCCTTTGTGTATAATGCACTAGTCTAAGGTCAAGCTAGTGTACACAGTGTCAACATAAATGAATATCATTCCACACAAGACAATTATAAGAATAAATGACTAATTTGATTAAATAAATAGCAGTTTTGACCTTATGGTCGAGTTTACAATTATTAAGCCACATAGGGTGACACTAAATAAAGTAAATGCAGCGGAACGAAAGCAACTCCAATGGAAACCATTGACTAGCCACAGGCAGCCGACTAGGATTAAGACCTAACAATCACTATCCTCGTAAAGCTCCTCCTCAAAAGTAGGTGATGATTCCTCCACTTCAACTGAATGATTGCAGCAAGAATTAGTACTCCGAGTACTCAACAAGTTATACCATAGAATGCAATTATAGGTGATGGCTTATTACAAATAAAACGGCTTCTATGGTTATTTTGCAATAAAGTAGTATTTGCAATTGAATACAAATAATAGATTAAAAACATAATTAAAAACAAATGGACAATAATAATGTTAACAATTGTTTTCACAAAGACACATAGACTAATCAATTTCTTTCACACAACTGCATAAGTTATTCTACACAACTGTCTCTTCCCATTTGTTTTTATGAAAATCTAACCCTCATGTGAAATCCCCGAGCATGTTCATGATCGCAGACGCAGCAATTCGAATAGATTATTTAACACTCTGCAAAGGTAGTACACTTTACCCACACGATATAACCAGTGTAGCTAGCACCAATCATAACAAAACCTTTCCGAAACTTCATCCCGACTATTGACCCTCCAATGTGTTTTACCGTCGTACCAACCCTAACAAAGTGCTTTGATACGACACACGCCGTTGGACCTAGAAGCGACGAATCGTCCATCGATGTGACTTTCATAGTAGTCCACACCTCCACCCATCACTGAGCACCTAACCTACTACCTGAGTATCAATGTTGAGATTTCGTAACTTACTAAGTTAGGCCCGTCCCATCAGGCATGTGGTTATACAGTTGTGGCTCAGTTCAATGTCGCACAAAGTTAAGTCTTTAATTGACCAAGACGAGACTGCCAAATTCTAACTACATTACCATGATTCATATTTCCCAATAACACAGCCACCATGTCGCACAACACCAACCACTCGCCTCAGTGTAAATATTTTCCTACCCTGTTGGTTAAGTGCAACATATGCCATCAACGAGTAACAGTATACAGCACACAGTTTTACACAAGTTCCACAATCACTTAGTAAAGTTTATATTTGCAACTCAATGATATCAATGACTCGTTGCATGGCTAAGCAGACTATTCGTATCTGACCAACCCACGTTGGTGCTATGATATTACCAACTAATAATTAACCAAGCTAGGGTGATAAAAGATTATGATATTACAATAGACAAGGTGGATATAGTCAAATGGTGTATAAATAAATACTTAAAGTAAAATGCAATAATTTGAATCAAGGTAATTTTAGAAAAACTGGGTTCAACATGGTCGAAGGTACAACTTGCTTTGTAACAAGTCTTGGTACTAGTCTTGAGCTTGATCAACTCCTCCTTCCTCAAAAGCTCTTGAAGTATCAGCGTCTACTCGCAAACGAAAGCAAATAAACAAAATAAATACAAAATAGAGAGATAACAAACTTCAAAAATTAAATAAAAATCTTAGAAAAGTAGAGCTTGAATTTATATGAATTTAGACATTTGAATGGGCTCAATCGGAGTTTGTATGAGGAAGAACAAGCTTTTGAAATATTTAAACCTAATAAAAAGAAAAAAGGGTTTACCGTTCCAAATTTCCAGGATTATCTTTCTAAAAGAAATTCCAAAATATGCATCAGCATGATGTCAGCAATGATTGCTGAATTAAAGTAAAATTCTAAAAATTAGAAACAGAGGCTGACATGTGGGACCAGGGGTCTATGGACTGGGTTCATGGATCCGGTTCACGGGTCTATGACTCTTGGGTCTACAGCCTAGTGCACCTGACTAGTGGGATCCCCATGTCATAGAGATGGCTCACGGTGGACTAGATCTATGTTGGAAATATACCATAGAGGCAATCATAGATATGATTATATTTCAATATGTTCATAATATTGGATAATATGTTATCTTGTTTCTAGAATAATATCATTAATATTTATCATCAAGTATGTGACTTGATTGTGAAACTCTGTATTTCTGTGATGATTATTCTTAATCGTTCCCTAGTCAGAAACATATGATGACACATATGAATAGACTAGCATATGTATTGGTTGATGACTATATTTCACAGGTCATGGATATAGAGATATCAAACCAATAATATGGACACATGTTAGAGAACATGGTGTTGGATAAGACCCACCTTAAGATACTATTAAGATTGTTATGATTCTATGTGCCATTAGTTGGTCTCAAGCAATGATGATATATAATCCTTAGACCTGAGATCAGCATTGTTTCCTACATGTGTAATAGCACTCTTAGGGGTTGCCAAACGCTACTCGTAACTAGGTAGTTATAAATGTAGCTTTCGGGTATGCTATGAAACATGGGGAGGAATGTGATTGGTCGGATATAGGATTTGCCCCTCCTAACATAACAGGAGAGATATCTCTGGGCCCCTCGTCGTGGTCGAATAAAAAAAGTGCATGACCATGCCACTAGTGGTCGAAGTGTCGACCACATGAAGTTATTCGACACTTAATCGAGAAAGTATTGAACAGTCCATGGATGACAAATTATCTCACTTGGAGTTCAACCAGATGTCGTGAGGCAAAGGGAGAATACACAATCAGGTCGTTCAGTTCGATCAGATAGAAACTGGTCGTACAGCTAGTCGTATGGAGATACGAGCTGGTCGTAGACTAGTCGAAGCTGGTCGTAGACTGGTCGAAACTGGTCGTACACAGTTACGAGTTGGTCATATGGAGATACTAGTCAGTCACAGACCGGTCGTAAGGTGTTACAAATTGGTCGTAAAAAGTTGCAAACTGGTCATAAGGAGTTGCAAACTAGTTGTAACTACACCTGAACTGATCGTGACTAAATTCGAGCTGGTCGTAAATAATAAGGACCTGGTCATAGATCATATTGCATTGAGGTTCGTCCGATATATTCTTTGTGCGTCCGGGAATCGTTATGTACTGCTAGGTACCGCTAACACCTCGTGGTCGGAAAAGAGGTTCCGAGTCGCTACCGATCACGCATGAACCCATAGGGTCACACACTTAAAGGGCAATGATTTGATTTGGATCATGATCCGAATTCTTATAGGCCTCGAGTTCCTTATGGGCCTCAAGTTAGAGACCCGTTATGGATGCCCATAAATAGAGGGGCGGTGGCATACGGTTAAGTAAGCTTTTGAAGATTTTCCAAAACCCTAATAGCCACGCCTTCCTCAACCACACCGCCAGCGCTAGCACTCCTGCCCGTGGTGTCCCTGCTCCGTACGTGTGGATACCTTGGAGGTGTTGTTGCAAAGCATCAACACTAGGACGATCCACAACTCGTGATGATCATCGAAGCAGGAGAAGAAGACACGCGGCAAGTACAACTACTTCTGCATCTACTCGCTACATCGGCTCTACTTCCGCTACGAGTCGACATGTCTAATGGTAATCTCGTGATCTATTACTTGTGGAGGTTCCTTGGTTGCGCGGTAAAATGTTTGTTTTGTGCTATCGTAGCCTACCCGCGATCCTTCAGTGGTATCAGAGCCTTTCCATCTAGTTTTAGATTTAGATTAGATGCATATTGTGATATGTGGGGTGATAGATGCGATCTATTTCTATTTTCTGTTAGTCATTCTATATGATAGATTGTTTTTTTGTGATGGTCGATATGATCATCCATGCGCGATGGTCTCAAGATGGGTTTGTGATCGTTATTTTGTGATCGTGTTATCATGGTCGTGTCGCGACTCGCCTCTACCGATCGGTTTCCGCCGTCGGGGCAGACAGTGATCGTAAATCCATAGAGCACGCGAAGATCAATCTTGTTGATCGAATCGAAGTTGTGATCGAAAAGGGTTAATGTGATTAATCCAATGCGATTTTCATGGATGGAACTATAGATTGGATCTACGTAATCAAAAAAAAATTGCATACAGGGGTTGCTGCCCCTGTGACCCCGCTCCACTCACCGGTGAGCGAAACTGCTGAAAAGGACCTTGATATATGGATAGGGCTACCGCCCTTCTAGTGTGGGTTGTGAACTAGGATCTTAACTTGGTTTTGGTATTGCTGGTTTACGACATCCGTTAGATAGAATGCGATTCTATGTCTAACTTGTTTTTGTAGGATTTTGTGAACAGTATGACCTATGATGTATGTGTATAATTTTTATGACCTACGTATCGTGCTAATTGCAGCCCAAGGCTGTCTATTTTTGTATAACGGCCTGCGTGTCGACGTGTTATGCTTCTTCACTCCTTGTAATTTATCACCAGTGTTATTAGGAGTAATATCTTAGTGGGAGTACTTGGAGGTATTGGCCACTTGGAGACATGGCGAACAGGAAGTACGGCGATAGAGATCACCATGAGGAAGGGTCATACTATATCACGATGCAATGTGATTGTTTGTGAATGCTTTTATATTCCTGTTTTATTTCTATGCATGCTTTTAACATGGTAGAAGTAAATTTTCCTCACATAATATTAAGTTAAATTGATGCCCTCCTAATTTGTTGCACCATCCAAAGTCATGTATTTTAATGGTAGGTCTTGCCAAAGCAGAGTACCATTAACTTTCCTTGACTAGATGGGTTTGTATCGGACACTTACACGCATAGCATTGGTTTAACTTGACAAGGTCATCATAACGGTTATGTACCTTGGGGCATAGGGTTGGATGCTAGAGCATAGAGATGCTGCTCAACAACAAGAGTCATATGGAGATATGATTAGCAAAGGGTTGCTTACCAAATTCACTAATCTTCTAGCAGTGATGCCAAAACTCACTAGTGGATTAACTGATTGTGGGTCTTGAATCACTGAATGTCATAAGAGGGATATGGTATTTAGTGGGAGTATCTTTATTAAATTGTTTAATAAAAGTTACTTTTCTTGAACATATATCTTAGTTTTGCATATTTTATATTGTAGATCATGACACCAACTGTTGTACCTACATCCAATTTTGCTTTACGTTCGACACTTGAAAAGGAAAAATTGAATAGAACAAATTTTACGGATTGGTCCCGCAACCTAAGAATTGTTCTTAGGCAATATAAAAAGGAACATGTTCTAGAGGAACCAATTCCAGAAGTGCCTGCTGAAAATGCTGCTACTGCTCTTAAAAACGCCTATAAAAAGGCATGTGATGAGTCCCTTGATGTTAGTTGTCTCATACTTGCTGCTATGAACTTAGACCTTCAGAAGCAGTTTGAGAACACAAAGGCCTACGATATGATCGTGGTGCTCAAAGGCATGTTTGAGACACAAGCAAGAACTGAGAGATATGAGATCTCAAAGAAATTGTTTGGTGCAAGCTAGCTAAGGGTAGTCCGGTGAGCCCACATGTGATCAAAATGGTTGGTTACACATAGAGCTTGGAAAAACTTGGTTTTCTGCTTAGCCAAGAGTTGACTACTTATTTGATTCTAACTTCGCTTCCTGCAAGATATGGATCATTCATTCTGAACTTCCATATGAATAGTTTAGACAAGAATCTCACCGAACTGCATATGATGCTCAAGACTGCAGAGGACAGCATTAAGAAAAGCAACAGTCATGTGATGATGGTGCAAAAGAGTATAAGCTTCAAGAAGAACGCTAAGACTAGGGTCAAAGGAAAGGGCAAGGCTAAAGTTTCGGATGTGATCCAAACTAACAAGCCTAAGCCCAAGACTAAGTCTGGCCCGACTCAAGAGAATGAATGCTTTTACTGCAAAGAGCCAGGCCATTGGAAGAGGAACTGCAAGAAATACCTGGCTGATCTGAAAAAGATTGGTGGGACTAAACCTTCCACTTCAGGTATTAATGTTATAGATATTTTTCTTACTGATTCTTCTGTTAACTCTTGGGTATTTGATACTGGATCGGTTACTCATATTTGCAATTTGATGCAGAGTCTAACAAGGAGTAGGAGAGTTGCAAGAGGCGAGATGGATCTTCGCGTCGGGAATAAAGCAAGGGTTGTTGCATTAGCCGTCGGGACTTTGCCATTACTCTTGTCGTCAGGATTTATCATGGAACTAAATAATTATTATTACATTCTAGCTATAAGTAGAAACATTATCTCTACATCATGTTTGTTGGCAGAGGGTTATAAATTCATTATTGAGGATAATGGTTGTTCTATATTTTTTTAATGAAGTGTTTTATAGCTATGCATATGTTTTGAATGGGTTGTTTATTTTAAATCTTAATGATGCACCCGTCTATAATATTAATACGAAGAGGCTTCGGCCTAATAATATGAATTCTATTTTTATTTGGCATTGTCGTTTGGGTCACATAAGTGAGAAACACGTGAAGAAGCTCTATGATGATGGAATTCTAAACTCATTTGATTTGGAATCATTTGAAACGTGCGAATCTTGTTTACTTGGAAAGATAACCAAGACACCTTTCACTGGTAGGAATGAGAGGTCGTCCGACTTGCTGGCACTCATACATACTGATGTGTGTGGACCAATGAGCATGATAGCTAGAGGTGGTTTTCAGTACTTCATTGCTTTCATCGATGACTATAGTAGATATGGATATATCTATTTAATGAGGCACAAGTCGGAATCCTTTGAAAAGTTCAAGGAGTTCCAGAGTGAGGTACTGAATCAACTTGGCAAGACAATCAAATCTTTGAGCCATGAATTTGGTGATCATTTGAAGCAATGTGAAATTGTTCCACAGTTTACACCACCGGGGACTCCACAATAGAATTGAGTGTCTGAGCGGCGTAATCGAACATTGTTGGATATGGTTCAGTCGATGATGAGCCAATCGGATCTGCTGTTATCTTTTTGGGGTTATGCTCTAAAAACTGCTGCTTTCACTTTGAATAAGGTGCCATCTAAATCGATAGATAAGACACCATATGAGATGTGGACTAGGAAGAGTTCTAGTTTGTCTTTTCTAAAGATTTGGGGGATGTGATGTCTATGTTAAACGTTTGACGTCTGACAAACTCACACTCAAGTCAGATAAATGCTTCTTTATAGGATATCTCAGGTAAACCAAATGATATTACTTCTACAACTGAAAAAAGGGCAAAGTTTTTGTTTCCCGAAATGGTGTCTTTTTTAGAAAGAGTTTCTTTCAAAAGGAGTCAGTGGGAGAAAGGTGCAACTCGAAGAAATTCGAAAAACATCTGAAAGTGTTTCAAATCCTACTGAATCTCTACAGGAAGAACAAAATGTTGTTGAACTTGTCGATGAGGCATCAGTCCCACGTAGATCTAAAAGGCCACGTCAGTTGCCTATAAGGTATGGCATGACGTATTATTATTGAATAATGATGAGCCAAAGACTTATGAGGAAGCGACGATGGACCCAAACTCTAAGAAATGGCTTGGAGCCATGAAATCCGAGATAGATTCCATGAGAAACAATCAGGTTTGGAACCTAGTCGATCCACTTGATGGTGTTAAAACTGTTGAGTGTAAATGGATCTATAAGAAAAAAAAATGACATGGATGGAAATATTCACGTTCATAAAGCTCGACTAGTCGCAAAAGGGTTTCGACAAGTTCAAGGGGTTGACTATGATGAGACTTTCTCATCGGTAGCAATGCTTAAATCTATATGAATCATTCTAGCTATTGTTGTATATTTCGACTATGAGATATAGCAAATGGATGTCAAAACGGTTTTCCTTAATGGAAACCTAGATGAGGATATGTACATGACACAGCTGTAATACCCGATTATTCGATATCGAATGTTGTAAGATTAGAGAGGAAATAAGTTAAAATTCAGAATTTTAGGAGAAGTATGGGCCGCCAACCCATATTCGAGAAGAGGGGAGCCAGCCATAGTGGCCCAAGGCCCATGAGTGGGCGGCAGCCCATTAGAAGGCAAGGGGAGGAGGGACCAAACCCTAGCCCCATTTGCTACAGTAGCCGCCGTGCTACAGTAGCCCCGTGCTACAGAGCGGCGTGCTGCAGTGCCTCGCCACTTGCTGCTCCTCCTCTCCCGGCGCCATGTTTCCTGCTGCTTGTGGCCGACCGTGGGAAGAAGAAGAAGAGGAAGGAAGAGAGGATTGAAGGAGAATTTCTTCGTGGATTTGATCAGCGATCTCCGATGGTTCTACAAGGGTAATGATCGATTTCCCTCGCTGTTTAGGTTGTTTCGATCTGAATTCGATTAGTTTGATTGGATTGAATTGCTGCCGTTAGAATTTCAGTTCTGTCTTGAATGTTGCGTGGCCTGTTTCGTGATCTTAGAGGCCGAATTTGGGTTGTCCATCTCCTAGAGTTTTGTAGAGATTGATCTTAGCTTTCGGTGGCCGCCAAGAACACTGAATTCCGACTTTCGAGTCAAAAGTTATGATAGATTTACTATCTGCTGTCCAGAATCCTGACGAGAATTAGCAGTCTCTGTATAGGTTGATTTATGGCCTAGTTAGAGGGTGATTCAGAGGTCTTGCCCATAACAAATTTTGAAGGTGATATCACTAGCTTTCAGGATTGATAAAGAACACTTCATTTGGAGTTATAGATCAAAAGTTATGCACTTTTCTTTGTGACTGTCCAGATTGTATGTCAGTCTGTCCAGTTTGTATGTCGTTTCTATCTTTAATTTTGACCCGTGTGCCACTTTTTGTTAAAGACAATATATGAATGTCGTGCCAACTAGGTTATTGTAGATAATTTCATAACCTTTTCAGATTGTTAAAGAACGTCCAATTTGGAGTTGTACAACAAAAGTTATGGATATTTTAATTTAGCCGATATTTCTGTCTATTAATCCAGTCAACAGATTTGAGCCGTGGGCCAAATTTTATTAGAGGCAAAATCTGAACTTTTGCCCAACCAGAGTATTGTAGATATGTCAGTTAAGAATCCATGGAAATTGGTCTCACCTCATTCCGAGTTCCAGACCAATAGATATGTCAATTACCGTGCTGCTGTCCAGAATTAAGTTATGTCAGAAATTGTTGATTTCATTTTAAGTTTTGTATTAATGACTAGAGTCATCAGGGAAGCGATGTTTAGCATCGATTAGTAGTGTTGGGTATATTATGTCCTTATTGAAATTATTTTACTTGTTTAGGAGGTGAAGCCTCGGGTTTAGGAGTATCACCTTTGCCGACTAACGCGTCGCATCGTGGAAGGCAAGTACATTGCCACCCTTAAAGATTGTGATTGATGAATGTTTATATGGTCATCTTGTGATTTGGTATGATACGAGAGAAGATGGATTGTCTATGTTCTTTCATATGTGTTGAATCCATGTTTTGTTATCATGTCTTTCAATATTCGTATTTCATTCTATGCATTCATTATGCATGTTTCATCCACGAAAGTGGATTGCAAGTCCCACCATTCCAATGTGGGCAGTGTTGGACATTGTCATGTCCGTCCCACGGAGTGGATTTGAAAGACCCATTAATTCCGAATGGGCATGTAAGACCCATTAACTCCAAGATGGGCAATGTTGGACACTCGTATGAAACGTTCTTCATACGGAAGTGGATCCCGCATTTTTGTTAAGATGCGGGCTTGAGTGAACACCGACGGGTGTTTCATCGCTATACCGGTATATGCATGTGTGCAGTCCATTCCTTTGATTTTGAGCATTCATATCATGTTTTCATTTGTAATCGTTGTGATGTGATCGAACTGATGATGAGTTTGTCTTATTCATATTGAATGATTATCTTATTGATAATCGTATTTGCTGAGTCATGGACTCACACTTGCGTTGTTTGTTTTTTTAGGTAACCCCGATGTTGGCTCTTGGGAGGAGTAGACACGCACTACTTGTTCACAACATCAAATTCATGTTCAAGTCTAAATTTTAGTTCCATATTTCATTCGTTAACGATGAACGTAATAATTAAATTATAATTGGAGAAGGAAGGATACCTTCTCCACCTGGATGTTGATTTATTACTGCGTGTGAACCTCTTTATTGATGTTCAGTATTAAATAACTTAGAAGGTGAAGGAAGGATACCTTCACCATGTCCTGTTTATCTTAATGCTGTCTTTAGTTGATATACTTGTTTCAAGTTCTTCCGCATTATGGATGTATGTTAGATGTTTTAGGTGACATCTTGGCTTCCGGATAGCCAGGGTGTTACAACAGCCTGAAGGTTTTGTCGATCCAAAGAATGCTAGTAAAGTGTGCAAACTTCATAAATCCATTTATGGGTTGAAGCAAGCATCTCGGAGTTGGAATATGTGTTTTGATGAGGAGATCAAAAGGTTTGGTTTCATCAAGAACAAAGAAGAACCTTATGTTTACATAAAGGTTAGTGGGAGCGCACTTGTAATTATATTCTTATATGTAGATGACATATTATTGATTGGGAATGACATTCCTATGCTGAAATCCGTTAAGGCATCATTGAAAAATAGTTTTTCTATGAAGGACCTAGGAGAGGCAGCATATATCTTAGGGATAAAAATCTATAGAGATAGATCGAGAAGGCTAATTGGATTAAGCCAAAGTACTTATATTGACAAGGTGTTGATTCAGTTTAGCATACAAGATACCAAGAAAGGGTTCTTGCCTATGTCACATGGCATAAGTCTTAGCAAGAGTCAGTGTCCTTCGACAACGGATGAGTGAGATCATATGAATGGTATTCCATATGCTTCAGCCATTGGATCTATCATGTATGCTATGATATATACTCGATCAGATGTATTATATGCTCTAAGTGTTACGAGTAGATACCAAGCTGATCCCGGTGAAGGTCACTGGACAGCTATGAAAAATATTCTTAAGTACTTGAGAATGACTAAGGATGCATTCCTAGTTTATGACGGTGATGAAGAGCTCGTTGTAAATGGTTACACCGATGCAAGCTTCCAAACTGATAAAGATAATTATCGTTTTCAATCTGGTTTTGTATTCATTTTGAATAGAGGAGCAGTGTGCTGGAAAAGTTCCAAGCAAGAGACGGTTGCTAATTCTACGAGAGAGGTCGAGTACATTGCGGCTTCTAAAGCTGCGAAGGAAGGTGTTTGGATAAAGAATTTCATTGCTGAGTTGGGTATGGTTCCAAGTGCCTCGAGCCTAATGAATATCTATTGTGACAATAATGGAGCCATTGCGCAGGCTAAGGAGCCTAGATCCCATCAGAAGTCCAAGCATATACTCAGGCGTTACCATCTTATTCGCGAATTGGTGGATAGAGGAGATGTTAAGATATGCAAAATTCACACGGATTTAAATATTGTTGATCCGTTGACAAAGCCTCTCACACAGCCAAAGCATGAGACGCACACAAGAGCTATCGGTATTAGATACTTAAATGATTGACTCTAATACAAATGGGAGACTGTTGGAAATATGCCCTACAGGCAATCATAGAGATGATTATATTTCAATATGTTCATAATATTGGATAATATGTTATCTTGTTTCTAGAATAATATCGTTAATATTTTATCATCGAGTATGTGACTTGATTGTGAAACTCTGTATTTCTGCGATGATTATTCTTAATCGTTCCCTAGTCGGAAACATATGAGGACACATATGAATATACTAGCATATGTATTGGTTGATGACTATGTTTTACAGGTCATGGATATGGAGATATCAAACCAATAATATAGACACATGTTAGAGAACATGGTGTTGGATAAAACCCACCTTGAGACACTATTGAGATTGTTATGATTCTATATGTCATTAGTTGGTCTCAAGTAATGATGATGTATAATCCTTAGACCTGATATCAGCATGGTTTTCTACATGTGTAATACCACTCTTAGGGGTTGCCAAACGATACTTGTAACTAAGTAGTTATAAAGGTAGCTTTCAGGCATGCTATGAAACATGGAGAGGAATGTAATTGATCGGATATGAGATTTGCCCCTCCTAACATAACAGGAGAGATGTCTCTGGGCCCCTCGTTGTGGTCGAATAAAGAAAGTGCATGGCCATGTCACTAGTGGTCGAAGTGTCGACCACATGAAGTTATTCGACACTTGATTGATAAAGTATTGAACAGTCCACAGATGACAAATTATCTCATCTGGAGTTCAACCAGATGCCGTGAGGCAAAGGGAGAATACACAAACAGGTCGTTCAGTTCAACCAGATAGAAATTGGTCGTATAGCTGGTCGTATGGAGATACGAGCTAGTCGTAGACTAGTCAAAACTGGTTATACACAGTTACAAGCTGGTCGTATAGAGATATGAGCTGGTCGTAGACTGGTCATACAGCTGGTTGTATGGATATACGAACTGGTCATGGACTGATCGAAGCTGGTCATAGACTGATCGAAATTGGTCGTACACACTTACGAGCTGGTCGTATGGAGATACGAGTTAGTCACAGACTAGTTGTAAGGTGTTACAAACTGGTCGTAAGAAGTTGCAAACTGGTCGTAAGGAGTTACAGACTGGTCGTAACTACACCTGAACTGGTCGTGACTGAATTCGAGCTGGTCGTAAATGATATGGACCTGTTAATAGATCATATTGCATTGAGGTTCGTCCGATATATTCTTTATGTGTTCAGGAATTATTATGTACTGCTAGGTACCGCTAACACTTCGTGGTCGGAAAAGAGGTTCTGATTCGCAACCGATCACACATAAACCTATAGGGTCACACACTTAAAGGGCAATGATTTGATTTGGATGGTGATCTGAATTCTTATAGGCCTCGAGTTTCTAATGAGCCTCAAGTTGGAGACCCGTTATGGATGCCTATAAATAGAGGGGCGATGGCATAGGGTTAAGTAAGCTTTTGAAGATTTCCCAAAACCTTAATAGCCACGCCTTCCTCAACCACGCTGTCGGCGCTAGCACTCCTACACATGGTGTCCCTGCCCCGTGCGTGTGGATACCTTGGACGTGTTGTTGCGAAGCATCAGTACTAGGACGATCTATAACTCGTGACGATCATCGGAGCAGGAGAAGAAGACGTGCGGCAAGTACAACTACTTCTGCATCTACTCGCTACATCGACTCTACTTCCGCTATGAGTCGGCGCGTCTAGTGGTAATCTCGTGATCTATTACTTGCGGAGGTTGCTTGGTTGCGCGGTAAAAAAAATTGTGCTATCGTAGCTTTCCCGCGATCCTTCAATCTACTGTGTTAGGTTTAGGGTTTTGGATCTGGTTTTGACACGCGTGCGTTGACGTGGCGATGACTCGGCCGACATGCAAGCACATGCCTGAGTTGGCGCTGATGTGGCGTGGCGTATACGTGGCCGACACGTAGCAAACACGTCACTTGCTGACGGTGAGGGCTCTGGAACCGATGGACTCCGGTGAATGGCGGCTCTCGGGCGACAGATGTAGCACATTAGGTAGGGGACGCGATGGGGATCACGTTGGTGTACTCGCGAACGCAAGGGAACCCCTGTGCTAGCCTACGTGAGGTCGAACCAGCAGCTAGGGCTCGGTCTCGACGGAATTGATGCTCCGGTGATGCACTAACAAATTAAAGGTGTCCATGATGTAGATCACGACCGTGCGAACTCAATAGTGGTGACGGTGAAGCTTGGGATGCTCTGAAGGTGAAGAAAAAGCTCGTCGTCGATGTTGGTGGTGCTCTACTTCTTCGACAATTTTCGGCCGCTAGGGTTTCGCTCCCGGGCGGTGGCGGCTACGATTGGGATGTGGGGAACGAGGGCTTCCTCCCCTTTATACACTGGCGGCCGGTGGAGTCCAGACTTGCATGCCAAGGAGGCCCACGCGATAAAGGGTTTGATTCGCAACCGAATCAGGGGCGATGAACAGTAGCTCAGTGGGTCCCACTTGTCAGTAACACACACTTGTCAGTAACACGGAAGGAAACGTGTAGCGAAACGCGCTAGAGAGGCTAGCAAGTGGGTCCGTTGCGGCGTGCTATAGAGAAAGGCGGGCCGTGTGGCATTTAGACCGAAAAAGAACAGGGAATGGGCCAAAGCAATGGGTTTCGGCCCATGGGAATTTCTGAGATTTTCATTGGTTTACATTTTAGAAATTCCAGTAAATCCAAATAGCAAACTAAAATTAGCAAATAAACTCAAAAAAAATCTGGGAAATATTGCAAGCACAAAGAACCCAAATAAAATAGTTTTGGAATTAATTGATGTTCAGATTAGGTACTTTAAAAAATTTGATATTTGAAAGTCCATTTAAGCTTAATGAAATTCAAATAAAAATTTTGTGAATTTTCTAAGGGGTAAACTACTCAAAAGGATTTTAAACCTCGGAAAATTTGGATGTTACAGCCATATCATACAATCACATGTCCAGTAT
Source organism: Ampelocalamus luodianensis (assembly GCA_036346255.1). Taxonomy (NCBI): domain Eukaryota; kingdom Viridiplantae; phylum Streptophyta; class Magnoliopsida; order Poales; family Poaceae; genus Ampelocalamus; species Ampelocalamus luodianensis. The sequence continues at coordinate 10,329,631 of CM070618.1, forward strand.
AGGATGGACCTAACTAATTAATTAGCAATATTTAAATTTTAGTTTTGTTTTTTGAAGCGTGAATTTCGGGATGGATATTCACAATGGTGCAAGACGGGACCCTTTTCTGATCGTGATGACATTCTGTGTTTAAACCTTAGCAAGCAGAACTGGGTTGGGAAGGAGTTTTGTAAAAGCCTTGTGATAATCACTTAGTCGCGTACATACGGAAGTGTGTGATCAGACATTATAAGTTGATTTATCTCTTGTGGGTAAAGCTGTACAATCTCTGTAGAGTTAAAATTATTTAAACAGCCGTGTGCGTGGTCACGGACATGCTCAGGGATTTCATACGAGAGGTAGAGTTTCTTTGTAAAAATATGTCGGTTGGTGAGTAGGAGATTCACTAGTGAATGTGATGTTCACATGGTGGATGGGATGGGATATTCACTTGGTGGTTTGGTTAGGAAGTGAGCGGGAGGTTCACTGTTTACTTCAAAGCAAATTGTCTATTTATTTATTATTCTTTTTAATTACATATTTTAATCTATTTACTATCAATATTACTTTCTACAAAAGAACCATACAATTAATCCTTTGTTCAAGCCTTGTATGAATATTAATTGCATATTGTTTCCCTATGCATTTCTAGCTGGATACACGATTCTCAAAATGACATCACACTTCCAATGTTTGTGGTATGTTTTTCATACTAACAGTTGTCCTATTTTATTTCCTTTTTGTTAATATTATGTCTACCTCAATTAGCATTTCCCTATTCAGGAAGAAGACGATGAGGATGATGTTGAATCTATACTATTTCCTGAGAGTGTGGTGGCTAGCAACTAATAAAGTGGTAAGTCCCAATATATGAAGCTTCATTTCTAAGATCAATCACACATGCCTAGTAACCATTATCTCTTTATTTACAAACTTGTAAGTTTAGTTCAGTTCAGTTGGTGTTTATCAATTCATTGCATAATAATGACCCAAGTACTTCTTGTAGGCTCGGTTGGGTGGCTAACAAGTTGGAAATAAGACCTTTTGTTTGGAAAAATGGTTGTCTTGCATACAAGAGTACAAGATCTTTTGTTTTGTGTTAACGAGTCATTGACTGAATTTGAAGACCGATGTTCTTATTAGCTCTCTAAGTCTCTATGAACTGTTTAGTTTTTCTGTCACATGCACCGTCTAAATAGAACCTTAAGTGATATTGGCATGTTGTGGTCATTTGTATTCATGTGATGTGATGAACTGATGATGTTGATTTTATGGTTTGTTACTTCAATCTGGTATGGTTGACAATTAATGGGTTCATTTTTCTTGTTTGGATGCATTAACCTTCTAATATATGAGTAGTATATGTAAAATAGTCACTACACTGAACAGGAAATGTTGCTCTGTAATACCCTAAAATATATTCGAAATGTTGCTCTCAGAAAGCGAGAGAAGCAATTAATCGGGATAGAATAATTTAATCGGTAGAGATTAACACCCCTCCCCTCTCCACCTCCCTCCACCTCCCTTGCGCCCCTCTCCACTCCCCACCACCTCCATTGCTGCTGGCCAAGGAGGAGAAGGAGCTCCATTGTAGCCGGCCAAGGAGGAAGAAGAATGAGAAAGGAAGAAAAGGAAGAAGAAGGAGAGGAGAAGAGAAGAGAAGAAGAGGAGAAGAAGGGATCCGTGGCGGAGCGTGGTGGTCATCATCCCCACTGTGTACTCTCTTCGTTTGGCAAGGGTAACCGTGGTTCTTTGCTTTAGGTCATTTCTAGTTGTCTAATTTTCGGATGTCAGTTCGTCGATATTCTGCAGCGGTGAAGTTTGTCGGTTTTGATTAGGGTAGAGGCAGATTTGGGTCTGGATGTCTCCTAGAAAGTTGTAGCTATCGTAGTTACCTTTCATTTCCGACAAGAATCAAGTCATTCGGACTTCGGTAGCCAAAGTTATGAATTTATTAGTACTTCTGTGTTTCTGGAGAGAAGCAGATTTGCTAGTGTTAGTTAACCTGATAGAAGCGCTTATTTAGAGGGGTTTCCAGAGGGTCTCACCATAACGAAAAATTAGGCTAATCCTCTTAGCTTTCAGGAAAGCTAAAGATCACTGAATTCGGACGAACGTAGAGAAAGTTATGATAGTTTCTTTGTCGCTGTCCAGAAACCCGACGTGAAATGTTTGCTCTGATTAAATAGATTGGTAGGTCTGGTAGATGGCCGAATCAGAGGGTCTCCCCAACTAAGTTTATTTAGACATTTCAATTAACTTTTCAGATTGTCCAAGATCATCCTATTTGGACTCCTGAGCAGAAAGTTATGAATTTTTGAAGTCTGCTGTCCGCAGTGACCGGTCGCTAGAAATTAGAAAAGCTAGACGTGATAAGAAGATTAGCGATTTCGATTGTGATGTGATGTATGATTTTGGTCCAGTATGCTATTCTTAGTTTGGGGTTATTTACTTGTCCAGGTGGCAGCGAGATCCCAAGGGCAGCACCCACTTCGCGTCCGCCGTTCTCGCGCGGTTGAGGCAAGTATTCGGGTTTATGTGTAGTATTGGTTGCATGTCATGATTGAGTGGTGTATTGTTCATCATTGCCATGTGAATGTGTTGTGGAGATGATTCTAGTTGTGTTGATGCTTGCGAGTTATGTTTAAGGTTCCTTCATGATGCTATTGTTTACATACCCTGACTACATATTGAGTTATGATATTGGAAATATGATGGTGTAGTTCTTATGCATGTTGGAGCATTTTGAGACTTGGTCGCGTGGTGACCAAGAGTACAATGTTGAGGTCCTGTCATATGTAATGACAGGCTTGAGGTCCCCGCATCCATGGAATGTGGGCAATGGATCTGAAGGTCCCGTCATTGTGATGACGGGCAAAGTCCCTATACATGTGATGTATAGGCTCTTGGTCCCATGCGGAGAGCACGAGCATGGGTATTCATTGGCGGATGAATACCCCGCATTACGGTAAAATGCGAAAGCGAGATAAAGATCAAAGAGTGCATAGCATTATCATCATTTAAATATTTGAAATGTCTTAATGGTGTTGAATAAAGTTGTTTTTAGATGTTATATCTATATGAATGTTGCAAACCTTGTTGATACTTGCTTGAGTCGTATGGCTCACCCTTGCTTTGTCTTGTTATAGGTACTTACGCAAGAACGTCATGCATGGGAGGAGTAGGCATTGGAAAGCACGCACTACCTCACAACATTTATGCAATTGCTATCTGGTTTCATTTAGGAATAAATAATCGTGTGGAGACTATCTAGGGATATTTTATGATGTTGGTTGTTGGATTATTCAGATCATCTGTTGCCTAACGAGCCAAAAATTTATAGAATGTTCTCAAGCCCTTTGGGTGGGGTGTTACATCGAGCCAAACCGAGTAGGGTTTTTTTTGCTAGTTTGCTCAAAGAGCCGAGCCGACTCGTTATCCACCCATAGCGAGATTTCTCATTAGTGATTAAAGTGCATTTTCCCAACCATGCACACTCAGATATCATGAGCCGCAACCATCTACCGGTACATTAACACACTTGCTTCTCTATCTAACACATAAATGAGTAATGCATAAGACGCAAAACATAAGCTAGCTGACTGTGGTACGTCGATCTCTGTGCACTAATGCTGTCACCACTAGCCGTGGCTTTAACTCCCAAATATACGAATCTTTCTAACTCATGCGCTAACTATATTTGTGCCCATAGACTAGCATGCAAGGTTATACTAGATTGGTCTAATCACCACAATCAAAACGACTAGCTAACACGATCTACGAAATCAAAATAGATCGGAAGAAAGCATATTGAATGAACCATACAATTACAAGATAGAAATAGAAGAAGCAACTAGAAGTAGAACAATCAACCATGAAAGATAATTAGAGAGTAATTATACAATGGCGAGAAGATACATGATTAACTTACAAGTCGAAGTCGCAGCTCTAGAACCTCAACTACTAATTAGAACCATCCCGAATTAGAGCCTAATTAGAACCCCCTCTAATTAGAGAGGGTAATTAGAACCATAATTAGATAGGTCAATTATAGCCCTTTAATCTGATTAGTGAGGCCAATTAGAGCCTTCTCTAAAACCTGGATTAATCCAACTACTAGAAAACATGGCTCCGGCTGAAGCCGTGAGTTAAGAACTTGGCGATTGGACATTGATGGGATGGTTTGGTGGGTGCCCCTCGAGTCCTATTTAAAAACCAAGGGGTTCGAGGGTCGTGGCTTGGATGTGGTAGAGTTGAAAATAGCCAGTTTGGAGGGTTTAACTTAAGAATCTCCTTCGTAATCGAGTCGGTTTGTACATTCCTTCCGTGCAATGAAACTTCTGGAGGCCATATCTCGGTCATCCGAACTCCAAATCATGTTATTCTTTTCGTACATTTATCTACCGAAGAGATCTTCAACTTTCGAGTTGTGCAGACTTTCTGAAAACATCATCTTTTATGCCATATCTTCATTGGCATTTGACTCTTTTGCGAACTCTGATTATCTGTGCAACCTACCTTGCGAGGCCATATCTCCTACATCAGAACTCACATTTGGGTCTATAAGGACTCTCAATTGGACTGCTCAAAGAGATCCACAACTTTGTAGTTATGAGATTTTTCATTTGAAGTCATTTCAGTCGCCCAGATTGTTGCAAGGTGACAGACATATTATGTCCCATTTGTTGGCGTGGAAAATATGGAATCTGTCAAATTCCTTGTCTCTTCGACTTTCCTTTCTTCAAGAATTATGTGGAAGCATCCAAAAGCAGGAGAATAAGTTTCCCTACTCAATTGTGGGTCTCACCATTGATTTATCCTCATAAATTAGCGTTCACATAGCAATCCTCCACATCATCATGTCGCTGACTCATCGAAGGCTCGGTGTTTCTATCATAACTTTTTCGTCCGAACTGCGAATTGGGAAAATAATATATGCATTTCGATCATCTCGATGAGAGTATTATCTTAAGAGTCTTTAAATTGGGATTTGGCAATGTCTTAGTGATTGAAATCTTATGGAAAAGATCTTCAGAACCCATCGATTTGCCAGTTGTGTTGAGTGGACTTCTAGAAATGAGTGATTTGGCATGAAAAGTACCTAAAAAGTTGTGTTTTCCCTATAATATAACACTTTTCCACAAATATCTCGAATAAAGATGATTAGTAGCACAATACGTAGCATTAGCGATGCAAAAGACAAGAAACGGTGTTGTGGAAGAATATGAAATACATGTAAAAATAGCGCCAACAGGCAAAACAATGTTCTTGTTAGAGAATTTTGTTTGGAAAAGTTGTTCTAGTCTTTAACTCTTCGTGATGCTGCAACATGTTTTTTTTATCTAACTTGTATCCCAAATTAAAATGCTTATGCGAGTGATGATAAAGAAAAGGGCTTGTATAACGCAATTATGCTTGCGTAGAGCCATTGTGGGTACTGAGCAGTGTCTGGACATGGATCCGCGAAGTTGAAGTTTGCGCCCAATGGTCTTGGGTGGAGTTGAGGGGTAGTGGCCTAGCCGCCCGCCCTGCAGGACGGCTATGAGCGCGGAAGAGATCAGGGAACCCGCAGGTTAACTTTTGCTCTCAGCCCGAGCAAAATTGATACCGCGGCTGGGAGGTGGTCCGCCTTGCAAAATAATCCCCTCAACGGTCAGCACGGGTAGAGGGCGCAGCGTGCAGTTTGGTGCGATGTCCCAGCTACGGTGGAGCCGAGGCGGTCCGAGCAACCCCAACCCCGCGCTGAGCGTATGGCCGTATGGGTCATGCTGTGGTCCATCCAAGGCGGGTAGATTATAACAGCGGATGACAAGTTTCCTTCCGCGCAGATGCGGGACGGGTTGGGGTTAAAGTTGGAGCACAACAATTGGCCGATGAGTGGCCCAGGTGGGTTTGGTGGAGCTGACTGGGTCACGTTCGGCCGTGGACATCTGGGCTTCGGAGTATGGAGCAAGGCTTATTTGGTGGGAGGCCTGAATAACTTGCCAGGCAGTACTGTCGCGTTTGAAAGTAGTATGAAAATGTGATTATTTTTGCCTTAACAAGCTGTGAGTTGTTTGGTTGAAAGCATATATCTAAAACTGGGGAAAAGCAAGACAGTGGATGGAAAATACGGACGATGGATCTAGTAGGGCTACAATCGGAGCGGATACAAACAGATATCGCTCATTCTATATCATATTCCATTTTTTCCTCGGAATCGGATACAGATAGTGTCGATCCTCATTTCTCCATTCTGTATTCGTTCTGTGAGCCTTCAGTCGGTCGGTCGGATGAAAATTATCCACTTCTTTTGCACCCATACACAAAACATTGAACAGTAGGACTACAATTAGAGCGAACACAGAAAAATTAATCGCTGAGATGTCAAAGAAAAAGCACTCAGTATCCATTGTCTACTCAAATGCAGCAACCCACACATCTGTTATTTTGTTCCTAAGTGAAGTCACAACTGGTTTTCCTCATACCATCTGACATATATACACACACGGACAGATATCGTTCATCTCGTATCCTATTCCGTATTTTACTTTGAGTTGAAGTCGAATATAGATAGTGTCGAATACTTATTTATGCCTTCCGTATTCGTTTCACCTTAGGATCCAGTCATCCGCTTTTGTACGCTGGGCCTGGTATATGCTGCCTGGACCAGGGAGCAACGCAGGGATCGAACAAACAGGCTACAGGCAAGTCACAGTTATACTCCTGGCCAGGTGTATCTCTGCCAGGGCCAGATCATAGCAGGCTGGGTGGAAACGGACGAATTTGGGCCTAGCCCACGCCCAAAGATACATCTAACGTGCAGTAGCCGCGGTCTTCGCTACCGTACGGTGGGCCGTCGACCAACACGCCTTACGTTGCATGGACCTGCCTTCTTGAACTAGGAATATCGGCCCTGACGATCAATGTACAAAGAATCGTGTGCAGCGCGAATCTACTCCGTTGGATCTTCACCTGCCTCCGGACGGAGCGACCGTTCCGCTTTCGGTTCGGATGTCAAACCGGTCGGCGTCCGCGATATACATACACGTCTGGGAGCGACATAATCACGTAGCTCATCGACGTTATCCCGGATCGTCGGCAGCGCGCGGGTCAATCGGGACGGACGGACGTACGTACGCAAGCACACACCGGCAGGCGAAGCTTTAATCACGAGATGCCGTCGTCGTCGTTCTGGGAATCGATCATGTCGGCCCTGTCGTCGACGAGCCCCAGGTCGCGGGAAGCGTCGCTGCAGGAGCAGCTGGTTGCGCGGGGCGAGGCCGCGGCGTCGGACAGCGCGACCATCCAGCGGCTGAGGGAGCGCGCGGACGCGCTCCAGCGGGAGCTCGACGAGGTGGTCGGCGAGACGGAGGCGGCCGAGGTCGCCACGCGGCACGCGGAGAGGCGCGAGCGGCAGGCGGCGGCAGAGCTCGACTCCGCCGCGAGGACGAATGAGATACACGAGGAGAAGCTGCGCATGCTGGACAAGGAGCTCAAGGTCAAGGACGGCCGAATCAGGGTCCTGGAGGCCATCGTCAACACGTTAACCGCCAACAAGTGATCAAAGAGTTGGGAAATCGTACGTGCGTGCTTGCACGACGAACGGTGTACGTATTGGCATAAGTCATGTGCGCGTTTATGCTTTGTTTATTGCTAGGTTATATTGAGACGGCGGTTTAGATGAAGGTGGTAACCAGTTACAATATTCTTGTGAAAAATCAAGTTGACTTATCATATAATTGTAAAGGGTATTAATTGATGTATATCGGCCCGTTTCAAGTCCCAATTACGAGGACAGTTTACCTAAATTATGCCCATAAATTATAATACGAATAGTTTAGCCCCATATGGTTTATTGTTCGTTTATGACCTCTCTCCTCCCGCTACATAGAGCGGGTAAGGGCTGATTTTGTACATCACATCCCGCCAATCAATAAAATTGAAAGAAGGTTACATCTTGTGCTATTCTTGTTTTTGTATTTGTGCTTGATTTTTGACAAGGAGACAACCAATACACAACATTTTATTACACCTCTGAATTTTAGAGAGAGAGAGAAAAGAAATGCCCACTCCCACTAGATAAAGCTTTTTCTAAACGGAGTCTAAGAGTCTGTTAGATTTGTTGCAACAATTCACCGTAATTTCTAAAGTAGGTGTTTGGCCTGCTGACGCACTTTTAGCACGCTATGCCCAATACTCCGCAGAAACTATGGTATTCCACGCTTCTGCATAAAATGTTTGGCAAACCACGGCTTACAACCAAAATAGCCTAAATTGTTAGTTTGAGAGGTGAATCTTGTATGTGTTCGAGGAACCGAAGAACACTGATTGACTATCTTCTCCATGCAATGGTGATCGAGCCTAAAATAAAACGAAGGATTGTATCTTCTGCCTATCGGGTCGGAAAGGCCAAGGGGCGCCGTTAGGATCAAGGTAGAAGAGAAAATCGAAAATACTCCTCGCTAAAAGAAAAATGTAAACATTGTTGGGCCACTGTGGCCCGATAATACCAGTGGGTCTCCCAAAAGAAGCAAGTGTGGCCTGTTAATTTTGAAGGGCCAGGGAGTACCAATTGTAGGCTGAGCACTTGAATCTCAAAATCAAGAACCGAGCACAGCCCGGTTGGCTTGGTGCCAGGAGGTTTCGCTCAGACTCCCTCTGTTCAGACTCTGGCTCGGCGCGTGTATTTTACTGGGGTTTTATTCCTTTGAAAATAGTATATACACATGTAGATGTGTTTAATGGTCAAAACATGTGTCCGCATTCCGTAGAATTTAGCCTCCGCTCTAGATTAGACGTATGTTAAGGAATGCATCATGTGTGTGTGAACATGCGTATGGTAGTTTGTGCGTGAGTTCGTCCATCGTATACTCTGAAAAGAAACTTAATCTCAAAATCAACGGCGGTTTGCTTCCATTGTTTTGCTACAAAAAGGACACCACAAGCGCATCCCATCCCATCCAAGTCCAGCTTAATCTAGAGATAACCTTGCCCCTCTGACTTTTGATCGTGTGTCTACTTTCTAGTTGCTTCTACTTTTGCCGGGAACACATACGCCCTGCGCCCCTGCCCACCGCTTTATGCCTTTCTTTGTCCCGCGAACAGCATCAGCATCGATCCGCGTCCGCATCTCCCACGAAACAAAGCAACGAAGCAAACAACCATCTAGTAAAGGAAGAGATCTGAAGGCCAAATTAGCAAGGCGAAACCAAAAACAACCCGTCCACGCCATTGAACGATCATGGCAGAGCAGCCACCGCCCACTCACACGGCGCAAGTGCAGGCCAAGAACGGCGCTGCGGCCGCCGGGACGGCCGGGGACAGCGCGTGGCTGCGAGGGCCGGAGCACCCGAACCCGCCGGAGATCGGGTGGCGGGAGGGCCCGCGGTACCCGAACCCGCCGGACCCGGCCAACCCTGACCCCGCGACGCTGCGGGAGCAGTGGCTCTTCGCCACGCGCCGGTACAGCCGCTGGTACTCGCGCGCCTGGGGCGCCGCCATCCTCGCCGGCGCCGCGCTCTTCGCCGTCGGGTGGGCCGTCAAGGGCTCCAACCCCCTCCCTTCCCGCCACGGCAACGACCCGCGCCTGAACGCGGCAGGGCAGAAACCGTAGGCACCGCACCGTCGGTCAGCGTCGCTCGTGCTGTCTCGGCCTCTACTGTTAAACTTTGCCACGTATAAATATGAACAGTGCATACGTATGGTTGTTTTTAACATGTAAATTATAGACAAAATGTGCTGTACATTATCACGTACTGGTGTGATAAATGCTTTCGCTGAATATATAATGTGAACGGGTTCGGCTGTTGTATAATGTAGTGTTGTACACCTGTACTATGTCACTTGAATATCAATCAAGATTCGTTTCAGGGTCCACGCCTCCCTGAGATGAGATTATCCACAGATATCCAGCTGCGCGCCTCAAATCAAATGCCTCGTCTGCATGTGCCACTGCCCGCGCAACGCAACACTCTGCCCAGTGCCCAGGACCCAACGGCGCGCGGTGCAGCTGGCCCGAAAACACATCAACTTCTCACGTCCTGCGCACAGTTGCAATGGCCGGCATGTACGCCACCACGCACACCCACACATGCCGCGCCATTGGCTACTGCCTCGTGGGTACTCACCATGAACGAGCATATCCACCGAGCTCTTGGCCCCCGTTCTCCCATTATCATACCGTCTCGATTGCTGCTGCATACTAGTGAGTCTGCAACCATGTGCCTGGGGAGGAAAAATGCTCTCCCAAGTCCCAACTGCAAGCAGAAAGGATGTCCCCGTTCTCTTGCGCTGCCCTCCGGACTTCCTGTCGAGCCGTGCAGCCTTTTGCTCACATGACTTGCAGAAAAATAGAAATCCTACAATCACCCGCCCCAATAGCTAGCCTTAGTCCCTATAGCTAGAGCTAGAGAAATCATTTTGGAACTAGTAGGTAGACCCGCGCATTTATGTGGCTAGATTTATTTTAAAGTTTGTAGTGACAAATGATATAACTTAGATATTTCAGAATATATTTATGTATATTGTAGCTATTTAGATTTTTAAGATATCACAAAACATTAGAAAATGACAATAGAATCTTAAAAGAAAATAAAACTTGAGTAACGTAATTGAAGTATGAGCTTTGATGGAAGAAAATCATGAGTATAATAAGTTAACCATTCTCCAATATGTATGCATCGTGTAACTGCATGCCCTTAACTATTTTCCAAAATATTTGCATGTATATGTACCTATATTAATCTCAAGCAATACATTGATTATGTGTGCTAGAAAATTATCTTATTAGTTTACATGGTATTATAGTACTTTGCACATGTATACATCGATACACTATGGGTGGCCTATCTTGAACTTATTTTCTCTTACGTCGGTTGCCCCATCGAACCATGTGTCTTCCATCTCTTCTCCTCGTCACCATTTTTTTGCTTCGACCTCTAAGAGTAAACACAATTCTTGATCGATATCTCTCAGTTGCTACCACTTCTAATATAATACTCTACCATACGATTATCTTCTACTTCTCTCCAATTATCGCTTAATGATGACTATTGTGACATCTACACGTATATACGTGCAAATATCGTCGATCCCTGCAGAGACACCCGTTGCGCTCTCTCTAGTGGCCCTAAGCCTTTTCCTCACCGTTGCGCTATCTCTACTCCGAGCTCTTTGCTCCTTTGTTTTTATATGTCATGCTTCTATTCGTAGGATGCATGTATGTATATACACATGCACGATGTCTTCTTCTCTTTTGTCGGTCGCTCCTCTTCCTCGACATTGTCCAACTCAACAATGTGGTTTACTCATTAACTGCGATGACTTCCCATCTTTACTGATGTCGGTATGTATGTCTTAGTCGTCATCTAACGGTAGAGAGAATGTAGAACCGGAAAAGCGACTAGAGGGGGGTGAATAGAGGCTTTCCCAAATTTCACCTTAATTAGATTCAATACGAACTTTTCTCCAATAGCTACGAAAGCTAAGAAGATTAGTATATACACAGTGAATGCCTTGTGCTGAATCTAATCAACCCCCAATGCAAAAGACCTAAAAAGGAGAAGATCAAACCCTCGGGTCCGGTCAGACCGGCGGACGGTCTGACCGACGGCTTAAGAGCGGTCTGATCGGACCTGACGATGAACAGGAAAAACAGCTCGGGTTCCAAATCGAAAATCGGTCTAACTTTTGATCTACACGGCCAAATTTGACCAAATTTGGAATACGATATTAGGAACCTATTCCAACCAATGATTGAGTAGATCCACGTCAAAGTTTCGACCTTTTTCTATTTTATCGAAGGAGGGTTCAAAACCGAGCAAAAACGAAAAAACTTGATCCAAAACTTGCTCGTGGAAGAATGATGATCAAGATGATTCTAGACGTGTTTCCACATGTCACAGCAAGCTAGATCACAGCAAGAAACTAAGGAAAAACTCGTAGATCAAATAAAGACTCAAAATCACAAAAGAGGGAGGAAGAACACAAAGAGACTCATCTTTGAGAAATCATCCATGGATTGATTTGAAAGCTATGAAGAGGGTTTACAGCCACTCCATCAAGAGGACAAGAGCTCAATCCATGAGCACACCATCAACTCATCTCTCTAGAACCCTAAGCCTATCCTTTCCTCTCTAAGTCCCTAAAACAAAACTAGGGTTTTCCAAATGAAGTGCTTGAGATTGCTATCCAACACACCCCCTATTTATAGAGGAGACTAGGATTTAGATAATATTCCACTTAGGGCATCCGTTAAGCCCACACACAAACGGGTCACACATACGTATGCATTTTAAAGCGTCGTCTTCATCTTCGATTGACCTAAACCGCTTCTCCAAGCACCGACCCGCACCGCGGTTTAGCCAAGAGATCACAAAGGCAGTATTTGGTGAATTTACCAAAATACCTCTTCTCAATCCTTCTCCATAGACTGAGTCCAATCTTGTCGAAACAATCGCCTGCTTCGCCACGTGTAGGTTAATCAACGACTCTCATCATGTCGGCAAGTTTCTCCCGCCCGGATCCCACCGGAACCTCCATGGCACTTGCATCGACCCCGCACCGCTTGATCCAACCAGCTGCATCGAATTGCCCGTTCGATTATCCTCGTCTAATCTGCGTCACGCTTAAGTCACTTGACCTCACCCGACATCCATGATCGTTCTGGACCTCAGCTCTCCAAGTTTAGTCCCGATCCTCCTCGTCGTTGACCGTCGTTGACCTGCAAGCCACCTGCACAACAATAGATAGAGAAATCGTCTCCAGGAACAAGTTCTTCACAACTTGACCCACGTTAGCTCAAAACATGCAATATGCAACTCATATGCTAAGACAAACAAGGATATAACCTATCCCATAATCAATTCTCTAAAAGAATCATCAATCAGCACAAAACCGGTCAGACCGCCATTCAAAGGCCGGTCTGACCGGTCCTTGAACGCCGATCTGACCGCCATTGACTTGACAACCTTTTAACTTCGCTGAAAATGCGTGATTTGATAAACCATCAAAGCCATTGCTAATTGTATCATCATCCTAAGATCATGCACATATTCCCATGATATCCATAGAGAATCTTCGTGACATCGTCGGTGATGTCATGTCACTCACCAACGATGGCATGCTCTTAGCTACTCGATGATCACATATCGTCGATAGTTCGTCTTTAATCCAAAGCTCCATCTCCTCTCTGCTATGTCTTCCCCATTATCGAGTTTCTTTGGTCATTGACTTCTTCAACAACTCCGATGCTCACCATTCGTCGTCACAACACTTGGCTCCTTTTACTTCGGTCTTTCTCTTCAACGGCTCCAACGAGCAGTACAACATTATCCTTATCGAATAGCTAAGGTGAGCAAACATGGAATTGTTCTCATCTTCGTCGTCGCTGCCTCGGCGATTCGCTTCCTTGTGGATCAATGTCTTCTTATAGGACATATTGACGCCATTGTACTCTTTTGTGGTCTCCTCCGACAAAATTCACGATATCTTCATTATAACTTATATTAAATTTTTAAAATTTTAGTTATTAAGAGATTTTACTTTAGAATTCGTATGAAAATCAAATTACAATTTTTTTTATTTATTGTCCCTATTTTCAATTATTATTTTTTGGAATTCGTAAAATAATCCTATTGTTAATTTTTATGCTGAATTATAGTTATTTATAGAATTTAGAATTGAAATCAAAATGCTAATCTTATTTTATTTTTATTCCAAAATCATTTTTTGGGTGAAATTCGTATACTAATCCAATTTCTATTTTTGGTTTAATTTTTATTCCGAGTTATATTTATTTATGATTTTACTTAGGAATTCGTATGGAAATCAAATTGATGATGTTTTTTTTTGTTCTAAATTTTATTTATTTATGTATTTTACTTTGGAATTCATATGGAAATCAATCCAATTGCTATTTTATATTTATATATTTATATATTTATATATATATAATTACAGTTATTGGTGATTTTACTTTGTAATTCATGTCGAAATCAATTTGCTTATTTTATTTTATTTTATATTCTGAATTTCAGTTATTTTTGTTGGAATTAGTATACTAATTCAATTACTTTTTTTAAAAAAAATCCCAAACTATGTTTATCTTGTTATTTTACTTAGGAATTTGTATCAAAATTAAATTTCCAAATTTACTTTGTTTTTATTCTGAATTTTAGTTATTTTTGCATTGTATTTGAGATAGACTCTTATTTCTATATTGTGCTTGACATGGACTCTTTCGTTTAGTCTAGATCGTTATAATATGGACCCACCATAATCAACGGTGTAGATGTTTCTCTTTTTTTCACCGATTAATATGAGATTTTTTAGTTCTTGAGAGCGAACGTGGTAATTTTTTTCTATCGCTTTAATAATATAATAGATAGATAGATAGATAGATTGCATGGTTCGCAGTGGGTGTGGTTAAGTATATAACTATCCAATTTGATCGTGCATGACAAGAACGGATCTGTGAGAATATACAAGACACCTCGCTAATGGAAATGCAGAGATATAAACGCACATGCACGCACGGACAAATTAACAAGTTTATTAATTTGATACTAGCAAACAGGCCACATGCATGGGACGGAACTGGTAGATACAGACACTTTGGCCTGTGGCCACTTGACTACTGCGCGCTTGCATGAATTGCAACTGCTGCATGCATGCTGTAACTACCTGATCTGTCACTGCATGCTCACTGCGTCACTTTCACTCCTGCACGATTCGGGTATCGTACCGTCGTCGATCCGTCACTGTGTCCCTTCTTGGTATTGCCGGAGATCCGTCAGTCGTAGGCAGTGCTGAAGAAAACCTTCACGGTGTTGCCGGAGAGGATCTGGAGGACGCTCGTGTTGGACCGGGTGACGCACCGCGGTGACTTGAATTGGCTCACCGGGGCGCCGAGGGAGAGGTAGTGGTGGAGCACCTTCTGGAAGGTGCCCCTCTGCAGCACCCGCAGCTCCAGCGGCCCGATGGCGCGCGCCTTCCTCGAGCCGACGTACCCGGCGTCGGCGAAGGCCCGGTCCAGCTCGTCGCAGCAGCCCTGCAGCACGTCGTCGCTGGCGTCGGCGTTGAGCTCCCAGAAGATGACGTAGTGGCCCGGGTCCGACGACATGTCGGCCTGGCTGGTGTAGTCGACGACCTCGAGCTTCTCGGCGGCGAGGATCTTGGTGGCGGCGCTGTCGACGGCGATCTGCAGGTCCTGCTCGCTGTTCTTGTCGATGTTGATGGACAGCATGAGGTTCCTCCGGCACATGAACTTGAGCTTGGGCGTCGCGTTGTAGAACCCGGCCACCTGCACCACGTCTCCCAGCCGGTACCGGTACAATCCTGCCATTCATTTCAAAATTAAATCCACTTAATTATACCGCCAGTAAGGCCATTAGCAACGAACCATTCCACAAGATACCACATTTGATTAACTAAGATTAACATCTGGGGAAATTTTTCTTGTGATTTTCTGACTGAAGAATATGCTCTAAGAAATCATGCGAAAGGCCTAAAACAGCATGTATGATGGTAAGCTAACATAAGACAATCATGCAAACAAAAATATAGTCATATAGATACGAATATCTCTAGTACGGGACCCCTCTAGCAAGCTACTTCGTGTTTACAGATTAGTCATGTATGCGTTGTGCCCACTTGTGCTGTGACTTATTCTTATCCGATCGTCTATCCGACATGATCACAGGACACATCATCTCCTGTAGGCCCTTTATGTGGTGCCTATGCCCATCCATGGAATCATGCAGCGAACTTAAGTCTTCAAGGCTACGGCAAATCTTATCAATTGACGTACTGAGAAATAAAATCTGGTAGACAGATTGTACATAGAGGTAGAAACTACTAACTAGAAATGAATTAGAAAAAGAAAGGTTGGGTTGGACTAGTAAGACAACCTGAAAATTCAGCTACTAGAAAGAGGCAAAGAGCCTGGGGTGTTCGTTCGACAGTTGCAGCAGCTGTTGCACTCACATGTGAATGCCCGCGACCTAGCTGGTAAAGGTTCGGGAATTAAACAGTACGAATTTCCGAGCTGCTAAGGGCCAGGAACAATGAACAAAGGTAAACCGACAAACCGCCATATGTAGGAGCCACTTTTGTCTCAACATATTATTGGTTCCACGGTTCAATACCTAATCCATAATTTATACATCATTGTATTTTCTAGTAGATGCTAGTAGCTCTCCCATGCAAGTCCTGTAACCAATCAGTAGTTTTTGGGGAAAACCAAGGAGCATTTGCACAGACAAGTAAAAGGTCTGTATATTGAATGGTTATTTTCATTTCAGACAGAGCTGAATTAAGTCCTTGGACTTGCATAGTTGCATCACCCTTGTCAAGCAGTCAACTAAGTTAATAAGTAAGGCTGTGGAATGTGTGTGTCTGTGTGTTTTTGAAGCGGCTGCAACGTGTAAGTTTCAAACAAAGTACCCGCACAAGTTACCTTGGGACAGTAACACTACTACTAATGAAATACGTACATGAAGGGAAAAGGATCGTACAATAGTTCTGATTTGCGACACGTGTTCTTTCTGGTTGGACGTGTATGCACACTACACCTTATATGACGTCGGGAATCAATTGTTCAAATGAACGGGGACTTCAATCGGAATAATTAATTTATGCATCCCACCGGAGCGGATCTACAGTATACTACAGGGGTGTACATGACATCGGGTCAAAAAATCATTTTTCTTTATATATAGGGTCAAAAAAAACATTTTTCTTTATATATAGTTGTGTATATATAGTATAGACACCCCTAACCAAAGATAAGAGGACACCTTAAGCCACAGTCCAACATAACCCAAGATATATATAGAGAGTGAGGACACCTAGTCATTTTCGTTCTGAATCCACCACTGATCCCCACATCTTCGAGGTTGTTCATAACTACTCTCCAAACTACTCGAATACTCGATCGACCCATATATGTTGCAACCAAGGTCCAATTCATCAGATGGTATTGATGACCTAATTGAGCCACCAAACCACAGGTAACCAAACGGAAAAACTAACGTCCACATCAGATCCCCTTCTTATGGTTCAACAGGAATTAATCCTCCACTGATGACCGTCTCATCTACCTAAAAGCTAGCCATCTACTGTCTACTACATTTCTTTGAAAAGTGGACTCCAATCCAGTGTTCAAGACCAGTGTGAAGATCACAGAGCTAGCCCAAGGATTTGGAATCGGAAGGCGACAGGCGAAGTCAATGCCCCCTTGGGCAGCTGTCAGAGGTGAAGTCAACAAAGAGGAAAGCATGAGACGAAAGTTCTCTGTACTGTCGCCGTGAGACCGATTAGTACTGCTACCACGACAAAGCAAGGCTGCGATGATCTTCGTTGAGTTTTTTTTTCTTCTGATTTGGCATGTTTTTTTAATCATAATAGCAAAAGTAACCTTCGCTCGTATGCAATTGCAAAAATAACACCGCGTCAAACTAGATAAGTTACATGGAGCACTCCTGGACCACGGTAGTCACCACAGCACTCTCGGACCGTGGTGAGCACTGCTGCGGTCCAGTACGACGGAAGGAAGGTGGAAGCGCTGCAGGGAGACATGTCGCGGTTCCAGTCCGCAGTATGTTCAGACGGAGGCGCCCTAGCAGCAGCGATCGGAGTGATGGTCTACTGTTTATCACTGTAGCAGCAGTAGCTAAGTAGTGAAAATACTGTTCAACGCTGTTGAACGAAACTGTTTTCCGTGGTTCCAGCAGTAAGTTGCTTCCGCGGTTCCAGTCCTCGGTACATGGGTTCTGAGGACTGGAAACGCAGTATCTGGTTTCCACGGACTGAGATCACGATACGTGATCTTCCTAACCTGCCGCGGTGCCATTTGTATAATTTTATGCGAGCGGGATTACTTTTACCATTACAGATGAAAAAACGTATCAATTCAACCAACTCGGTCTTTGCAACTGCCCATCTCCATGTACTGATAAGAAAGCAACAAATTTTTTTTGAAATAATATTATTTTAAAAAAAATTTATTAAAATAAATAGCCAAATTTATTTTACAAACCTAGGCTACTGTCGCCGTTTGAAATGACGAAATTGTCCTATAAGTCCTCTTAGAATCCAAGGCATTTCGTCAAAATACATCTTGTCTTTTCACCTTTGTAGTCCTATGCATAATCTTATCTTTTACATGGATCCTGTAAGTCTCTGTCGCTATTCCAAATAGCGGCACAATCTACCCTATAAAAGACCCCAAAATTCAGGCATAACTCACTTTTATTAAAAAAAAATAGAGAAAGAGAGGAGGGAAGGGGGAGGATGAGAAAAGCTAGCGAAGCGCTACCCGTCTGGTCGTATATCTTTTAGGTAATTTTTTTTTAACCAAATGGATTACATAGTTTTAGATGTACGGTTACGTGGTGTAGTATGTTGTACTCAATCCTTTTCAGTTGGTAGTTTAGTTTTAGATATATCGTTAATCGTGAAAATCTTGGTTTACGATGCAGTACGTCAAATATGTCGGATGCCACCAATTTCAAAATTTACTACAGTTATGGGACTATTCTTGAAGGTCCATAAAGGATTGATTTGCATTATTTCCAATTGGCGATCATGACTCTAACAAGACCAGAGCAGGGTACATGAGGCACTGTGATGTAGTTGTTGTTCCACACATTCAATTTGGACTATGTTGTGTATGCTCTGAGATTGAGTTACCTTACCAACTAAGCACCACAGGGCACATATTGGGAGTTAGTAAAGCTCAAGGGAACAAGGTCATGGAAGTCATATGTACGCAGGACGAGGGAGGAACGATGCGATTTGGTCTTTCTGGCCTAAGCATATGGTAAGCCCACTCCTGCATCGGCGGCTGAACAAGAAGGGGTGGTGATGCCGAAGAAAAAGTCAGGGACTCCAGCCACAGCGCGACACACACAATGACCGAAGGTCCGGGAGTTGCTGATCCTGTCGATGAAGACCCTATGGAAGGAGCTCCTTCAGTCAAGCAAGCTAATGGGCTTGCTGATGAGGGTGAGGAGTTGGAAGCTCTAGTCTAAATGATAGATATCGAAGACCAGAACTACATGGCATTGTCAGAAGATAAAGAATCGGACGACGAGGATGCTATGGAATAGCAGATGGTTCCATCCGAGTGGAACACATACCAGTTCGACAACCTCATCGTTAATGAAGACTCCCGTGTGCCGTGGAAGTACGACCAGAACGAGGTCAGGCAAGAAGCTATATACAAATTCAAGGAGGCCATGCAGGAAGTAGTCAAATTCTGGGTCTTGTCGGTACGACGTATATTCACATTAGTCAAGTCTAACTCAAGATGTTATGACGTGAAGTGTGACATAGATCTGCCCTTGGCGAGTGCATGCATTTCAGTCTAAGTGGAGCCCCTACTGGAAATGCTCTATAGTGGTCCCTTACATATGTGTTGTCGCTGAGTCAGTGCAGTCCCACAAGAACCTGTCGCCAGTCTTCATCACCAACATCACTATAGATAATCTAGATTTTGAGCCACGATACATCATTCGGGCAATTGGTGTAAGGTTCTAGTACACAATCAGCTATGCCAAGGCGTGGAGGGCCAAACCGAAGACATTAGAATCAAGGTTCGGTACGCTCGAGTACTCCTACCACAACCTCCTCGGCCAACTCTGAGTCATACAAAACAGAAATCTCCGCACTCATGTCGACATTCAAGATTCCACGCATCCGAAGTAGGGCACTAAGAGGGTACTAAAGCGAGCATTCTTCACCTTTGGTCCATGCATCAATACATTCCGGCACTGTTGTCCAATCTTGTGTGTGGATGGCACATTCCTTACTGGAAAGTACAATAGTCAGATACTGACTGTAATAGTAACGGACAAGAACAATCAAGTTCTTCCCATGGCATTCGCATTCGTTGAAAGTGAAAATACAGACAGCTGATTGTGGTTCTGGAGGAGTTTGGGGATATCTGTTGTATGGGGCCGTCCTAACGTATGTGTCCTACATGTTCGGTATGCGGGTCTGCTGAGTGCAATAACTCAGCTACAACAAGGAGATAACAAACCACTTTCATGGGTGAATCTGCAGGGCAGGTGGTGTATGAGGCACTAAAGTGCAAACTTCTATAAACAGTTCCACAACAAGGACTTGATGAACCTATTCAAGCGGCTGTACAATCAGAACCATCAACGAAAGTTTGATGTACTTTGAAAGATTCTAGATGAGCAGACTCAGACACATAGAAGGGAGGCAGCGAAAAATGCCGCTACAAGTGTTGACCAGGCCCCTGAAACATTGCCACAGCTACCCACAGATGGTCCTAGTATGGCGAGGAAGACGGGGCGCGGTGAAATGCTTCTCGAACTGAATTGAGAACGAGTCTAAGGAGAAGTGGCTACTGCTACATAACAGGGGTGGTGCTCGATACGGTGTCATGACAACCAATCTAGCTGAGGTGTACAATTGGATCATACACGGCGCCAGGTGTCTCTCTGTATTGTTCTAGGCTGTGTCGTCATTCTCTATACTACTGTCGTCATTTGGAATGATGACAGGATAATTTCGTTATTTCAAATAGCGACAGTAGCTTAGTTATATATATATATATATATGTTCAACTATTTATTTTTGTAAATTTATTTTAAAATAGTATTATTTCAACAAAAAAAAAATCAGAAAGCAACAGACAATGTGCAGGGTGCAGGTAAATATATGGTTCTAACTAGCTAGCTAGGTGGGTGGGTAAATATTGAAAAAGAAATGTATAGCGAACGTGAAAGAGGTAATAATCAGGAAGCATTGAATAGTAGTGGTGCATACCTGCGAAGGTGGTCATGACGACCTCGTAGTGCTCGCCGACGGCGACGTCCGTGAGGCCGACGGGCTCAGCCTCGGCGTAGCACTCCCCGGGGCCGGGGCCTCCGGCGTCGGTGCAGCCGGGCTTGAGAGGGATGAACTCGAAGTAAGCGATGTCGGGCAGCACGGTGAACGTGGCGGACTCCGGGGGCAATTCCGGCTCGACGTTGGCGCCGATCCACCCCTCGGACGAGCCGTACTCGGCGGCGACCAGGGGCAGGCCGCCCGCGTAGTGCCGGAGCTTCTTGACGTAGTGTTCCATAGACCCCGTCATGATGCCGTACACGTACTTGGCGTTGGGCCACAGCGCCGAGATCACCCCGTACCAGTTGCTCAGGCCGGCGCACTTGCGCGCCACCGCGTCGGCGAGCGCAGGGTTTGGGGAGGCGAGGAGAGCCGACACGGCCTGCCGGACGGTGGGCGCGGTGACCCGGGTCGGCGACAGGGCGCCGTGGCGGATGTCCGCGCAGAGCTCCTCCCACACCCGCTCGAACGTCTGGAACGCGAGCACGACGCTGTGCGCGAACGTGGCGGACACGATCTGCACCTCGTCGGCGAAGAGCAGGCCGCAGAGGAGGTGGCAGTAGAGCGACTGCGCGAAATCCGGGCCGAAGATCACCTCGTCGGGGCTGCAGCACTGCGACTGGATGTCGCGCATCGTTGCCTTGAACTCCTCGCTGCGGTACACGTTGGTCGTCGCCGTCGTCGCCGTGAGCCCGCCCTTGGTTGTGAACTGCCGGCTGCTGTAGATGAACTGCAGCGCCTTGCCGTTCTCGACGGGGAACTCCCTGTTGCATAGAGAGAGACACAAGGTGGTGGCAGCGCCATTGAGCAGTGGTTGCGTTAGAACTTGCCCAAGAATTGACCTCATTAATGGAGGCCAAACCGGCACCAAAACTAGAAATAATGGTAGACGAAAATGACAGGACGAAGTGAACGAAAAGAGGTCGCAGTCGTACGCTGGAGCGTCAATCAGAAACAGAAGTTAAGCTTATCGCCTCGATCGATCGCAGACTTAATTTAAGCAGCTAATAATTAACTCCGTATGTTTCAAACCCATCTATCAGATCAACACTGTTGTTCTTGTACGTATGGGGTATGAAAAAAAATCGTTCTGGAGAGCTGAGAGAACAGCCCAGTAATGGCAGACAGCGACTCTCCGCTCTCCGGGGGGCGCGCACCAGAAACCGAAATCTGGACAAGATTTGCTTTCTGGTGTTTTATTGCGGCGAAAACAACGACGAGAGCGAGCGAACGACGCGACGCGATGCAACCTAAGAGCGATAGAGACGAGCCATGCCGGCGAGGCGATGGCGTACCTGTTCCTGAAAGCGTAGGAGGTCCGGTATATCTGCATCGTCGACTTGACGAGCTCCTCGTTGAACAGCAGGTACTTGCGCTTCCCCTGCGTCGTGCCGGAGCTGCACGTACGTACGCGCATGCATCGCCATGATCAGTTCTTGAGCTAGCTGAGGAGCTCCTAGTAGTAACCAACCAACCTTAGGGAGATGGAGGTGACGGGCTTGGCGGTGAGGACGGGGGAGGTGTCGCCGTCGGCGATGCGCTCAATGTAGGGCTCGAGGTCGGCGTGCGTGGCGAGCCGCACGAAGGAGCGGAAGCTATCGGGGTCGGTGCGGCCGGCGAGGCCCATCCCCTGCAGGTACTCGGAGGTGCCGTTCTCGGCCAGGATCCGCCGCAGCGTCTCCCGCTGCACAAATGCGGCGTCCCGCGTCAGCCGCTCGAACTCGGCGATCACCTCCTCCCCGCTGAACTCGCCGGTCTTCTTCTCCAACATCTTGCTGCTCACAGAGTCCCGCTCCACCCTGGATGGATTTCAATCCGCTGCGCCCTGCAAGAAGCCACAAGAAGAACCCACTGGATTCAAGAACATGCCATGCCGGTGGTTGAAGTCTTGATGAAACTACAAGCTTGGGATAACTCCAGATGACGAAAGCGATGAGATTTCAGTGCATGTTCCACTTTGCAATTTGCCGAACAGTGTTCGTTCCTCTTTGGATAAAAAGCTCAAGAGGACAAAATCAAGAAGCAGCAGACTAGTACTACTACTGGGTTGTTGTTGTTGTTGTTTTTTTTTTTTTCTTCGACAAAACAAAACACTAAGGAGGTGAAGGAGAACAGAACCAGAACACTAGAGAAGAGCAGCCACAGGTGTACTTTTCGCTTCCCGTGAAGCTACTAAACTACTCAGACCGTCGATGGGAAACAAAAAACAAGAACAACAAAGAAAACAAAAACAAAAACAAAATCCTCGAAAGTTGCTAAATTAGTTCAATCCAGATGCAAAAGACCCAACAATCCTTCTCTCATTGGCTCTCTTTTCTTTCACACACAACACAATAATGAATCCGCAGCAGGATCAATCAGAGCACGTCGCGGCACAACTCACGGGGAGCGCAAGAACAGAGCAAGAAACAGCGCAAGAAACAACAGCAGCGAGGAAAACCGCGAGGCCCGAGCGCGCACGCACCTCAGCTAGGTGGGGGTGCCGCCGCGGGATCGGACAACGGCGCGGGGGACGGGACGGGACCGGAGCTGCGCGCGCGAGCGCCGCGGCAATGGACGCGAGAGTGGGGCGCCCTTCCCTTTACCTCGTCCAGCGTTCGAACGCCTAGGCTAGGCGCAGGCGCAGGCGCGCGGGCGGGGGGCGGGCGAGGGAGGGAGGCGCCTGCCGCGGTGTGGCAAGGAGAGGAGAGGACGCGCGCGCGTATGCGTATATCTGAATCTGTATCTGTGCGCGAGTGGTCGGAGTAATAATACTCTCCCTTTCGAAAAAGGGCTAAACGATTTTTTGGCCATAGGCTGTTGATGGAAACGCATGCTCGTTCACTTTTTCTGCTTCCTGTGGCGCAGTCACGCAGCAGTAACTAAGGCAGCTGAAAATTTGCTATCCTGGTCTATTCGTTGCTGGAAATGGAGGGCCTGAATTTTGGAATGGTTCGATTACATTTACACCGTCACAGCTAGTGACAGCAATGTCGAGCTAATTAATATCGGCATCCTTCTAGTGTCGATCAAGACAGGATTAGGCCTGGTTACCCTGGTAGATGTTATCTTGTCTCTACTGATAATTGTGTAAAAAATTATCACGACGTATTTGTGCCTATCAACAATCATTCCAAGATCTTTTCTTGCAATTGTACTTCACAGTAATATCTGTTACGAATAGCACTTGTATTCAATATGAGGCCAATGGGCCAGTATATATACACAGATACATGCGGTGAATATGCAAAGAACCCCTTATAACAATGGGGAATTACAAACTATACATATATATCTCTAACACCCCCCCTCAAACTCATGGTGGATCAACAACACGAGTTTGGAGAGGTAGAAACCGTCTTTGTCGCGAGTCCGGGCCTTCGTAAAGAAATCCGCTATCTCAAGCTCAAGGCACATCTCAAGAGCAATCACCGGTCATGCACACAAGACCGCATGAAGGAAGCATCAACACCAATATGCTTGGTAAGCTCATGCTTCACGGGTCTCGAGCAATCCGATAGCACTTTGTCTTGTCGGACAAGAGAGAGTCGGTGTAGTGACGAAACACCAAAATCCTCCAAGAATCACCGTAGCCAAGTAATCTCCATTGTCAAGAGAGCCATAGCTCGCAACTCACCTCTGCACTCGAGCGGGACACTGCGATCTGCTTCTTCGTCTTCCGGCAATGAGAGATCCACCAAGAAAAACACGATGGCGAGAGATAGACCGCGATCGAGGGATCGGCCCAAGTAGCATCCGAATAAGCTCGGCATGCGAGCCGGAGTTTGGAAAGAAAAGATACGAGAGATAGTTCCACGAAGGTATCGCAGAACTCGAAGAAGGTGGTCATAGTGGACTCGAGTGGGAGCGATCTGAATCGACTCGAATGTGGACTGGATAAGTGATATCTGGACGAGTAACAGCAAGATAGACAAGACTCCCAACAAGATGACGATAGCGAGTCGGATCAGAAAGAGGCTCGCCATCAGAGAGTTGGAGGTGAACATTAAGCTCCATGGGAGTCTCAACAGTACGCTGATCAGTGAGAGATGCGCGATCAAGAAGATCCTGAATATACTTCTCTTGGGACATAAAGAAACCATCTGGAGTGGAAGTAACCTCAATCCCAAGGAAGTAACGAAGAGGACCAAGATCCGACATAAGAAATCGCCACTAAGACGAGCCTTGACAAAGGCAATGAACTCAGAATCATCTCCGGTAATGATCATATCATCAACATACAGAAGAAGAAGAGTCCGACCACGAGACGAAGTGTGGACAAAGAGCGCAGGATCATGATCACTAGCTGAAAAACCAGCAGCAGTAACCACAGAGGAGAAGCGCTCAAACCAAGCACGAGGGGCTTGCTTAAGGCCATAAAGAGAACGACGAAGACGACAGACCATGCCCTCAGGAATAGAATACCCAGGTGGCGGAAGCATGTAGACCTCCTCACGCAACTCGCCATTAAGAAAGGCATTCTTGACATCAAGCTGAGAAATGCACTGATGGCGAATGGCGCCACCGCAAGAAGAGTGCGGACAGTGGTCATGTGAGCCACAGGAGCAAAAGTCTCGTCGTAGTCACGACCATACTCCTGCTGGAAGCCACGAGCAACAAGACGCGCCTTATAGCGCTCAAGAGAGCCATCAGAGCGAGTCTTAATCTTATAGACCCACTTACACGTGATGGGACGAGAGTGAGATGGAAAAGGAACAAGATCCCAAGTACCAGTACGCTCGAGGGCAGCAATCTCCTCGGCCATAGCATGCTGCCACTCAGGATGAGTAACAGCATCTCGATAGGAGACAGACTCAAGAGTAGCTGCACCAGAAAAACCAAAACGGGCAGGAGGCCAAATCGACTGGCGATCACGGAGAGTGTAGCGAGGAGAAGATAACCCATCAGGGGAAGATGGATCATCAGGAGAAGATGGCTCAGCTGGAAGATCCTCAATACGAGGTCGACGAGTGTAGACGAGTGTAGTGGGAGGAGCCGAGGAGCCGGCGCACGGCGACAACGGCGGAGAGGCTACAGGAGGAATATGTGGAGACTCGGTGGGGCGGGTGGGTAAGGGCAAGACAGATATAGGTGTATCCGAAAGGTCAAAGGACAGAGACTCCACAGAGGAAGTCAAGCCGAAGGAGAGGTAGGGCGTGGGTAGAAGGGACGAGACTCGTCGAAAGTCACATCCCGAGAAATCCGCATCCGTCGACCAACAGATCCCAAGACCGATATCCCTTATGCTCGCATCAGTATCCCAAAAGACACTCGACAGATGAGCGATCGGTTTGGTACGTTCTCGGGCGAGAGAACATAGCAAACGCAGCCAAGCGAGCGAAGGCGAGTAGTCGGAAGAAGACCACAAAGACGCTCAACGAGGATCGCACCTTGAAGAGCGAGAAGAGGGCTGGATGTTAACGAGATAGGTGGCGGTGAAACGACCTCGCCCAAAAATGAGGTGGAATAGAGGCGCAATCATCAATGCACGGGCCGTCTCAAGAAGATGACGATGCTTGCGCCAAGAACCCCATTCGAGCATGAGCACCGGGACGGAGAAGCGAGCGAGTACCTCGCTCGATAAGGAAGCTACGCAGGTAACGAGAGAGGTACTCGCCAGCGGAGTCAGCACGAAAAACACAAATAGGGGTGGAGAACTGTGTATGGACCATAGTGGCAAATTGTTTATAGATAGACAAGACCTCACTACGAGAAGACATGAAGTATATCCAAGTGTGGCGAGAAAAATCATCTATAAAAATGATATAATATCGATGACACCCTTTCGAAACGAAGGGAGCTGGACCCCAAACATCTGAATGAACAAGATCAAAAGGACGTTGAGACACGGACTCACTATGAGGATAAGGAAGCTGAATCTGTTTACCTAACTTACAACCCTGACAATCTAAAGACACATCTCCTGAGACAGACCCCAGAAGACCACGACGAACCAAAGACGACAGACGAGATCCACACAAATGACCAAGACGGTGATGCCACTGCTGTAAAGAGCTGGTAGGCGAGGTGGCAGAAGCTGAGAGACTGGTGGCAACGGTAGCAGCGGAAGGAAGGTGAAGCCAGTCAAGCTCCCAGAGACGCTGTGAGTTAAGGCGCCGAGGGCCAGAACCAACCAGAGCTCCCGTGTGGCGGTCCTAAACACAACAAGAGTCAGAGTCGAGAATAACCCGACAACCAAGATCAGTAATCTGCCCAGCAGAAAGAAGCTGCATGGTAAGGCGAGGAACATAAGCAACAGAAGGAACATGAAAAGAGGAGTTGCTAAGAGGTCCTCGACCAGAGACAGAAAGAGATGTACCATCAGCAGTAAGAACACTGACAGGAGAATCAAGGGGTGGAAGGAAAGACAGAGTGGAAGAATCAGGAGTCATGTGAAAAGATGCTCCAGAATCAAGAATCCACGGGAGGTACCGATCGTAGGAGGTGGTCTCGGTGCGAAGAGTCGATGCGAGCTGCAGAACCTGTCGAGGAAGAACCTGAAGCGGCAAGCAGGCGTCGAAGTCTGGCTATCTCCTGCTCAGTGAAAGAAACTGCGGAAGAAGTCGATGCAGGCGTCGATGTAGAAGCACCAGTGCCAGTGCTAGTAGAAGAACGGCGAGAAAGATACCGCTGCTTCTTATAGCACTGGGACTCAATGTGGCCGACCTTATTGCAGTAGGAGCAGTGAGGACGACCACCGCCGGATGGAGGGCGGCCACCACCACCTGTGGCGGCCATTGGAGGAGGCGGTGTCTTGGCGCGTGGAGCCGTCGGTGTAGTAGGTGGGCGGCGGCGAGTACGGAGGAGGGGCGGCGAGCGGCACCACTCAAAGCGAGTCTCCTCGCTCGTATCTCGATATGGCCTCCGAGAGTGACACGAGGTGGCGTGCAGGGAGCCGGGCACGCCGCGCTCGAACTCGGGGCGGCGAGTAAGGAACTCGTAGATCCTCTCGAAACTCGGTCGATCGTCTGACCGAGCAACGAGGACAAGAGCGACATCCAGCGGTCGCGAAGGAGTCGGTGGCGCCAAATGGCGAGCTCGAGCATAAAAGCGTCAATAGTAGCATCACCTGCTGAAGAGAGTGCTCCTGGCGGACCACGGACAGGTAGAAAGCATCACCGGAGGGCTCGTAGCGCTGACGAAGGTGAGCCCACATCCGAAAGCGATGAGACGGTCCCACAACCTCGTAAGAGAACCGAGGCCGGATCGGCGATGAGGACAGCGGCGGCCGGCGTCGTCGTCGCACCACTGAGTGTAGGCGGCCACGCGATCCTTGTAGAAATCCAGAGCCTCCTGGTAGGCAGAGATAGCCTCATCATCAGCAAGGCGAGCGGTCTCAGCAGCAGCTTTGTCGGCTATTGGGGGCAGCGCAACAGGCGTAGGTTCCGTCGGAGGTGTAGGGCAAGGCGGACAGGTAACATCGCCAGAGAGGACGCCCCAGAGACGAAGACCACGCATGTGGATACGCATGTGAGACACAAAGTCGGTGTAGTTAACACCATCGAAGATCACCGGCAATGAGGAGGAGAGCGATGCCCATTGGTAGGCGGCGCGGGCGGCGCGCGATCAGACAACGGTCTAACAGCGGCGCTGGACGGCGCGGCGGTTAGAACCACGTTTTTTTTTTTTTTTGCTTTTCCTTTTTCTTCCGGTTACAAAAGAAACCGACTCGATCGTATTCACCCGACCAAGGCAAGATCGCAGAGCGCGATGGCGGCGGCGGGGCGCGCGACGCGCAGGGAAGCGGCGACGCGGCGCGGCGCGAACGCCATGCGCGGGAAGGCGGCGGCGGCGGCGCGCCGAAAGCGGCGGCCGCGGAAAACGGTGCGCGCTCGGGAAAACGGCGGCGTCGGCGCGCGCGCTCGGAGGCGCGCGCGCGCGGGAGGTCGGGAAAGCGGCGTCGGTCGGCGGCCGGGGAAGACGTCGGGGAAAGCGGCGGCGTCGGGTCGCGCGCTCGGGCGTCGTCACCCGAGGTCGGGAAAACGGCGTCGCGGGTCGTCGAGGCGTCGATGACCAAAGCAAACCGGCGGCGGCGACGGCGCAGCGGCGGCGGCGGCGGCGCGACGGCCATCGCGGGGCGGCGGCGGCGGCGCCGGCCGAGCACCGGTGCGGCGGCTGGGAAGACGGAGGACGGCGCGGCGTCCGTGAGGAAGGAGGCGGCGCTCGGGAAGAGCTGCCGATCCGACGGAGACAAGCACGGCCGACCCTAGGTACGACAAACCCTAGGCTCTGATACCATGTTACGAATAGCACTTGTATTCAATATGAGGCCAATGGGCCAGTATATATACACAGATACATGCGGTGAATATGCAAAGAACCCCTTATAACAATGGGGAATTACAAACTATACATATATATCTCTAACAATATCAAAGAAAACAAGAAAAGATAAAACAATGTTTGGAACGCTAGAATTCCATGGGAATTTTGTTTGAATTTTATAAGAAATAGTTCACTTTCCTCATGAATTGGGAAAATTTTCGTCAATATATAGTGATACTCATTACTTAAGTAGTGAAAGCCCCTTAGAGGAAAGCCTCATTAGGCAGACTTTGTCTTCCTTTCCGTTGCCTACGGCGATGGGTGGCGGCATCTTTGACGTATCTCCTTGATATAAGAAAAAAAAGGAGGACATTCAGAGGGGTGTGCGTTCGTCGGACAGGCATGTGGCGAAGGGGTGTTTGGCGGCGGGGCGAGCGCGCTCGGACCACAGGACTGTGTATTTATAAGGTGATTGAAATTTTGTTAAGTATAAGTCACATTTTTTTATCCGTTGAATCAATATTCAATCATATGATATATCAATTTCTACACAAATTTAATGGTCATAACAAGTGATTTAAACTTAAGAAAATTTCAGATGACTTAAAAATAGCATGACTGATTAAGTAAACGGTGAATATTCATTGTACAGCAAAACGCCTTCCGAACAAGACCTGAATAGTAAAACTAGATAAGCAATGCTACACGGTTGAGGTACAATATCTACTGTCCACACTGCAGAGCTGTAATAAAAGAAAAGGAACATGTTTCAGTCTAATGAGGCACACCAAAATTTATTATACTGATTTTTTATATTTTACCACCAAGTTCTTGTTTGGACATTTTTTTTTGAAAGAGGAGCTCTTGTTTGGACTTCAGAGTCTCTAACCAGGTGACTCTTTTGAGCATGTAACCATCTCAAGACTCGAACAACTCAAAGGTCGTAATCTGAGAACATCTAAGACCCTAGTTAGCGAAAGTTGAATTATAAGCTTTATCCATACAACCGAGGTGTCTCTAGCCAAGTAACTTGTAGTTGATCTCGCCTTAATCTGACCCGTAGCTTTCATAGCCTGATGGTGATGGATTTGAAGGGGGGGTGGGGGGGGGGGGATCCATGGTCTAGTTGAGTCAAATTCAAGCTCTTTTACGCTGGACATGGTCGTACTAAAATCCTTTCAGAGTCCCAGTCCAGCAAAATGAAGCAAAAACTGAAGATTTCCTTGCGTTATTCCGCGTGATCTCGTACAGGGATTGCCTTGCCCTTGACATCCAACCAATTCGTTGCATAACCCCTTTCCAACAGTTGTGCCGCTGTTTCAGTTGCGCGGATTCTTAGAATGGGAGAGGATGGGCTCAAATAGAGACATGTTCTTCTTCACATCCCACCGAAAGCTCTGGTGGAGTTTAGCCTCCTCATGGATCACCTCAAGTTTCAGTCAGACAGTGAGTATCACTAGAGGAGGATGGTGATACAACCAACCACTGAATTTGTCGTCCACTTCAGTGCACACGCCTCGCACAAACGTCTGTGGATTGGTTTGACCTGCATGCCTGCTAAAAGATAATTCTTGGACTATGTATGTGTGCTCACTATGTTTCACAGGGAGGAAAAGTCACAGTTGTTGAAACGGGGACAAAGCAGCCTTCCTGGAAGAAATCGAGTCCCTCAAGCCGCCACCAAATTGCAACTGGCTAGTCCTCGGTGACTTCAACCTCATTTAGAGGGCAAGCGACTGCAATATCAATTGTCGTCGGATGATGCAATTCCACAGCACTCTTAACGACCGTAAGCTTAAGGAAATCCACCTCCAAAACAGGAAGTTCACGCGGAGCAACAAGTGACAAAACCCAACACTAGTCAGGCTGGAC
The DNA here is from genome assembly GCA_036346255.1 of Ampelocalamus luodianensis. Lineage (NCBI taxonomy): Eukaryota > Viridiplantae > Streptophyta > Magnoliopsida > Poales > Poaceae > Ampelocalamus > Ampelocalamus luodianensis. The sequence goes on from CM070618.1 coordinate 10,360,564, forward strand.
AGAGTCTTCTGCAATGAGGTTTGGGACATCTAGTTCAAGAATCACATCCTACACGCGCTATCTACATCGCTCTCTGATCACTGTCCCCTTCTTCTTTCTAACAGCAATGGTCCAAGAAGACCCAGAACCTTTCACTTTGAAAACTTCTGGATAAAGATGCTGGGGTTCAAGGAGGTGGTCCTCAAAGCTTGGCATACGGACAACTTGCACTCCGAACCGATTCATCGGCTCAATAGTAGGCTCGTCGGCACGGCAATGGCTCTTAGGGCCTGGAGGAAAATTTTATTATCGCTGGCCAAACTTCAGTTACATATGGCCTTAGAGGTCATCCTAAGGCTAGACATAGCCCAAGAATGACGGGAACTTTCGCCGCAGGAGAGTGAACTTAGGTCCAGACTAAAGAAAAGAGTCATGGGCCTCGTAGTGCTTGAACGATCGTGAAAAAGGCAGAACTCTCGTATCACGAACCTAAAAGAGGGCGATGCCAACACTAAGTTCTTCCACCTCAAAGTTAATTCCAGGAGATGCAAGAACCACATTCAAAGACTGCAAAAGGAGCAAGGGTGGACCTTCTCACACAATGACAAGTAAGACATCCTTCAACATCATTTCCTTGGCATGATGTTCTCACCGACCGCCAAAACCCTTGACCTCAACTGGAAGCCCTGGACCTCACCAGATTAAATCTACAAGGCATTGACGGGCCTTTCCTAGAATGGGAGATCGCCAACGCCCTTGCACAGATGCCAGGAGACAAAGCTCCAGGTCCAAATGGATTCACCTTTAACTTCTATAAATCATGCTGGGTCAGTCATAAAAGCTGACATCATGGCGGTTTTCCATACCTTCCACAGCTTCTGCACCACGAACCTTCACCTACTGAACATGACGAACATCGTCTTGATTCCAAAGGAGGGAGTCGACAAGGTTGTTGACTACAGACCGATATGTCTGATTCATGGGATAGCAAAATGGATCTCTAAGAGTGCTTAGCGCCACACATGAACAACCTGGTGTCGGTGAAGAATCAGAGTGCTTTGTCAAATCTAGATGCATCCAGGATAACTTCCTGCTCGCCAGAAGCTTAATAAGAAGACTGCAGAGGGCCAAAACCCCGACCCTCTTCCTCAAGCTAGATATAACAAAAGATTTCGACACAGTCCGATGGGACTACCTGATAGAGCCTGATAGAGCTACTTTAGAGAAGAGTCCTTCCGAGCAGATGGACAGATTGGATTTCGGCAATCCTCTCGACAGCTTCCTCCAGAGTGCTCCTTAATGGTGTTCCTAGCACTACCATAAACCATGGGAGGGGTTTGCGGCAAGGTGATCCGCTTCCCGCCTTTCTCTTCATTCTGGCAATCAACCCGCTCCAACGTTTGCTTGAGGTGGCTACAGATAACCGTTTTGCCAGGTTAAGGACATCATTGTACGCCGACGATGCGGTGACTTTCATCTCCCCAACAGAGGGTGACATCGCAACCACAACTCAGTTAATCCAAAGTTTTGGGAATGTCTCCGGTCTGAGGACAAATTTCCAAAAAAGTATTGTTGTGCCTATAAGATGCGAGCACATCAACCTCGATGAGATCCTCCTGAATTTCCAGGTAATCAAATCAACCCTCCCCATCAAATACCTGGGTACGAAAGGTACACTTCCAACCCTTCCTAGATAAAAAAGGAAGTAGACTGGCAGGGTGGCAAAGCAGGCTTCTAACCCCATTTAGCTGGTTGATCTTGGTGAAATCGATGCTCACCTCGACCCTGACATACTACCTGACAGCCCTAAAAGCCCCGAAAAGCATCCTTGGTGGATTGGACCGCATTAGGTGAAGTTTCCTATGAGCCGGCACCGGAGAAATCTCAGAGGGGAAATGCAATGTCAACTGGGACAAGGTTTGTTTGGCCAACCCAACTAGGAGGTCTTGGTGTGCTCAACCTCAAGAAGTTCGCAACGGCCCTCAGAGTCCGCTGGGTATGGCAAGAATGGAAGGCAAACCACAAGCCTTGGGTAGGAATGGAGATCCTTTGCGACAGCGCCGATCGCCGTCTCTTTGTAGCGGCCACAATAGTCGTGTTGGGCGGCGGAAACAAAGCATTTTTTTTGTCCTTACCGTGGCTTAACGGTACACCCCAAAGATACCTAGCCCCGAATATCTTCCAATTGTCTAGAAGAAAGAACACAATAGTTAGCGCGGCCTTACAAGACAACCAATGGATCTGGGATATCAACATTCCGGGGGGGGGGGGGGTAACTGCCCAGCAGATGCAGGAATTCCTAGACCTATCTAGCTGTCCGTAATGACATCGATTGGAAATTAACTCCGGAGCGAAGTTACACAGCAAAATCAGCATATGAGCTGCAATTCATCGGCTCGATAACAAGAGACTTCAAGAAGATAATATGGAAAGCATCCCCACAAATGCAAGTTCTTCGCTTGGCTAGCTGTTCAGAGTCGACTATGGACCTCGGACAGACTGCAAGTGAGGGGCTGGCCGAACCAATACATTTGCCCCCTTTGTAGACATATGCACCGAAAACAGCCTTACACCTACTCCAGACAGATGTTGGGTGCACTGGCCAATTGGTTGGGCTGGGAGCCACTAAGGCCATCTCATGGGGCGGATAGCTGGAGCATTGGAGACTGGTGGTTAAAGATGAATAGTATGTGAGGGCTCCCAAGAAGGGTGATGGCCACAGTCGTCATTCTCACCACTTGGGAAATTTGGAATGAACGCAACAATAGAATCTTCAATAATAGGTCAACTACTCCCACTATCTACTGGCAAAGATTAAGGAATAAGAAAGAATTTGGACCCTCGCGGGGGCTAAGTACTTGGAGCTTTTCATATCTGTGTAATTAAGTTCCTTTCTTAATTTTCCTGTCTTGGATTGTTTGTATTTTCTTCTATATTAATACAATAAGCAGTTCTTCTGACCTTTCTTCAAAAACAATTCCTTGAAATAGGAAAGGACGTTGCATATCAGCTTGAACCAAGGTCTACGTAAAGCACGCCGACAGCAGCATTGAACGCGCCGGTGGTAGTTCAACTGGTGTGGCACCTGCTGATTCATTTCAACCTTTGTAACAAGTTCCGGTGACAGTTTCAAGAGTAAGTCGTCGTTAAAAAAAAAGAAACAAGAGTACATATTCAGTCATTCAGTGGGCCAATGTTCTGAAGGTGTTCCCCTAAAATCAATATTTTTCCGACTTAGTCCAACGTTGTATCGATATTTGCGTACAAGCCCATCAAACTTTAAGGTGATCGGCCGATTCGGCCCCATTGCAATATGCCCTCACGATCACGACATGAAAAACAAGCACAAGATGGTTAGGAGGAATCTCGTAGGTACTTGGACTGTGCACTGGTCTACGCCGGACCGTCCTACGGTGGCCTCAACGGCCGGCATCCCAGACTACCATGAAGATAGACCGCAGATACGTCCCGGCTCTCTCTGCCACTGACACCGGCGCCCATTGCCGAAAAGACAATGGCATGGCGGGCCGTGGCCGGAGATGGAACCGGCCGGCTGCCACAAGGGGGCCGGCTGCCACAATGGGGGCCGACTGCGGCGGTGGCTGGCTGCTGCCGACCCTGCTGTGGAGTTAATTCATGGCGGTTTGTCTCTTGTGCGACGGACTTGGCGTCTGGAATGACGCGGTTGCAGCGTACGCACGGCACAACTGGCGATGAAGCGACATCCATGTTACGCATGGTACAATGCCAAGTTCATGGCCAGTCTCCAGCTCCCGTGCTGCTTGTCCCCATGCATGGACAGCTCTCGGCAGTCGGCATGTGATCTAGCCTGACCCTTGGACATGCTGCCCCAAGGCCCAAGCGTCAACCTGAAGGTCCTGAACCAGGCTGCCGTAGCGCAGTGTGTACTGTGCAGACCTCTGGGTGCTGCTCACTGATCAGTATCCTGACAAGTCGGCCAATTAGTTACTGAAGATGGACAATTTGTTAGTCTGACAAGCCAGCACATTCAGGAGAATTTCACCCAGTGACTCGACTATTAAAGCCTCAACTCATTCCTTACCTTCCTGTAAAAAAACTCATTTCTTATCTCACTAAACCGCTAATCCAAATGAGAATTTTTCCGAATTCCTAACTTGAGTTGTATTGTTCTTGTGAAATTCCTGCGTTTCAAACTGACCTAACTTCATGGCAATAACTTGCTAAAGTGAGCAGGGACCCAACTTAAATAGCCCCAATGCATTTCTGCCTTGGTTCACCCTAGCTAGTCATTTCTGGGCGGTTATCTGTCCATAAGGTCTGTGTTCCATCAAGGAAAAAGCATAGCTTTTTTGGGTAAGCTATCACCTGCTGGTGATATCTTCGACATGCCTGCCCTAATTGCACGTTGTCAAAGAGTGAAAATCAACGTATAACAAACTCAACGCTTGTGTGTTAAGACCGTACCGGACAGTGCAGTTATTGCAAGGAATCTAACGATTTGAGCTATGGATCAGTCTTAAAAAAAAATCAGCTATGGATCACAATTCACACGGGTGTAGATCACGGAAGACCGGACAGTGCTGATTTTTCTTTTCAGACAACTGAATTACAAACGAGTAGTATCTGTTCCGTTGGCAACACACGCCCACCCCCTTGCCACAGCTCACACCGCGTGCACACACCAGACAAGAGTGCCAAACTAAGATCTAGTTAAACTCGTAGCTGGCCAGGAAATGGGTGGTGTAGATTAAGGTGGTCCGTGCGATAGACAAGGGAATAGATACAGATCGATACATCGAAAGGGAACATGCAATCTGTTCTTGGTGCAGCGGTGTCTTTCCTTCCAATCAATACGATAATGAAATCTATGTAAATCGGGTTGTATGTCAAACGGCCCATAAAACTTGTGAAGAAATGAAGCCTCAGCCTCGTTGTAATCAGTATTAAGTACTAACAAGTGCTCACAACCACTGGATACACATATCTCTAGTTTTCTTTTAGAGAGAAAAAGAAACCCACTGCCTTTGATATAGCTAGTGGACTTTTGCTAGAGTTGAGAGCAATAGCAAACCAGTAAAAAAAAACTTGTCATTGCTGACACATACATTGATCGGTTGGATTGAGTGGTCACAATTAACACTTATGGCTTGCACCGGAGGGGTCGTGTTGTGCCACTGCCACACACACAGACTGAGCTGACCATTCCATGCTTTATGTGTGTCAATGTAAGATTATGCTTCATATCTGTCTGCTTTGATGAGTTTGAATGTGATATAAATTTTGTTTTCTACTCTAACTCATAGTTCTACTTTTGTACGGAGCCTTTCATGTACCACTATAAATATATTTCTGTAGTCTATAGTGAAGAGCAGTAGTTTCATTGTAAACATCTCCTCATATAGTGATATTGTCTTCGTGTGCCCGTAGCTTTTTGCGAAAGGGTTTTCTACGTAAAATTCGTGGTATCAGAGCACCAACGACATCCGGTCAACATCGTTACGACGTATTGTCGTGGTCTCAACGGCTTGGCAAATCAACGTATTGATCTGCAGACATTCGTCGAATTCGAAGTGGAGGCCCTACGTTCCTTTGCGCTGAGTCCAAAGTCAAGTCCTTGTCCGAGCCGAAGTCGAAGCAAAGTCACGTAGAGCACTTGGCCTGCCAACCATCTACAGGAACAGTCGCACATGCTACCAGAGCAGAGTTGAGAAAGAAAATAGCAAAAAAAAGTTGTTTAACATCGAACCCGAGGTGAACTTGTTGTTTGAATGTCATCTAAAAAATTGGCCTCCTTTCTTCAAGTACACACGAAGTGTACTAGGGATCCTGACAAGCATTACTATGTTCACACAATATTGTACCAACAAAACTATATACGGTTTCTTCTGCATGGCGACATTGAAGTATGACATTTCGCTGATGGATCGAGATATGATATTTTCTCTATGGCAAGTCAAGATGCAACTTGTTCTTGCACAACTCGATTGGATGACACTCTATTGAGGATCGACAAGATGCCTGTTGTATGGTCTCTTGAAAAGAAGCAAAGAAAAAATCGCGAGGTATTATCTTATATTCATCTTTACTATCAAATAATTTTTTGCAAGAGGTTTTGAAGGAGAAAATCGCTACCGCATTATGGTTGAAACTGGAGCAAATTTACATGACCAAAGATCTGACCAATAAGATGTATTTGAAGTAGAAGATTTATTCGCACAAGATGGTGGAAGACGAGTCATTATTGAACAACTTGACAGCGTTCAAAGAAGTAGTCTCGGATCTCGAGTCTATGGAGTAAAATATGACGATGAAGATTTGGGTCTTATTCTTTTATGCTCGATGCCTAATTCATAAGCTACGTTCAGATATACTATTCTATATAGACGTGATACTCTTACACTTAATAAAGTCTATGAAACACGGCGTGTGAAGGAAAAGATAAAACTCGTGGTTTCAAACAAAAGTTCAAATTCCCATACATAAGTGTTGGTTCTCCATGGCAATCAACATGAGAGAAGTTCAAACGACGATTAAAGAGGCAAAAGTTTGACCAAAAATTATAAAGGCAGATCGAAATCTAGAGGTAGGTACAAATTGTGCAAGTATTACAAGAAAGATGGACACAACATATGTGAGTGTTGGTGGTTAAAGGAAAAGGATAAAATGAATAACAATTTTAGAAACGATCAACAAGAGGATGATGCTAAAGCCACAATTGTTACTAAGCAAGATTCTGATGTAGATGTTCTTGTTGCCTTTGCCGGTAATTCTAAAACTGGTGATGAGTGGATTCTTGATACGGCCTGCATTTTTCACATGAGTCCGAACCAAGATTGGTTAGTGAATTATGAAGTTACGCCATGTGGTTTTATGTTGATAGGTGATAATTTACCATGCAAATTTGGCACCAACTGTCGTAGCTACAAACTAGATAGTAGAGAAAGGGGGACCCTTGGGCTCCTTGCAATGCGAGGGGACGAAGCCCCAAGGTCAATATGTTTTTATTTGTATTCCCAATGGTCCCCTCCGCTTCACAAAGAGGAAGAGGGATATTTATAGTGTTACATCAGAGGTATGGGAGATTACAATGCTACCCCTAAAAAGTACCCTATGATTAGGGGTGAAAACGGGTTGGTTATTGCTCTTCCCGTATCCTAACCTATATTTTTACCCTGGATTTGGAGCCGGATATGAATACCCTGAGTCCGAATACAAATATAGATTTTTTTGGGATACGAGCACGTGACAGATGCGGATCGGATTCAAATCAGTCGCGGATAACTCGACGGATAGTGGACACATAAAGAAAAGGCATAACTTCACCAACAGAAGTGTCAAATTATACTACATATTAAAGAATTATTTATCCTACTTAATAACATAAACATAATCAAATATAAATTCATATTATATATTAGTCAATGACTAGAAAACCATAGAGGATATAAAGAATATTGATGTTTATTGGATATCCATTTTGTTGATTTATTGGATACCTTTCGGATATCCTATTAAATAAGGATACGGGTGAGATATTGCCTTTTCCCATATCCTAACCCATATTTCATGAGATTTTTCGGATACGAATACGGATAATATTGAATGTGGATCGGGACAAAAAAAATGGTACCCCAGACGGATTTTTCCCGGATACGCCATATCGGGCGAGAATCCCCATTTTCAACCCTACCTATGACTATAGGGGCTTCATTGTCTTTGTGCCTTCTATGCGTAGCATTGGTGCACGATGGACCTTCATGGACTTTGTCCACCACGCCTTTACTCCTGGTACATAGGTAGCCTTGACTCTCTTCAATCCATGTGAGGCGGACCCGGAGCAAAGGCTCCATGTACCCCCTTTGCTCCATACGAGGCGACCCTAGAGCGAAGGCTTCCTAGACCCTCTTCGCTCCAAGGTGTGTTATACCCTTCATCCAAGGTTGTCGTGCCGATCTTTTTGTACCCTTTGCTCCGTACGAAGGGGTATCAGGTACCCTTTGAGTAGGTCGAGGTGTGCCCTTGCTTGTAGTCTTTACCAAGTTGGTGGGGCCAGTGGGCGGCCCCTACGACAACATTGGTTCTATCCAGATCAAAATGTTTGATGACACTATCAGTACTTTGTCAGATGTTCGACACATTCCAGTTTTGAAGATAAATCTTATCTCATTGAGTACTCTTGATGCTAAAGGGTACAAGTATTCAAATAGAGGTAGAATTATGAAGATCTCCTAAGGCTATATTGTTGTGATGAAATGTGATATGAAAGCTGCCAACTTATATCATCTACAAGGTACTACAATTTTAGGTCATGCTATTATTGCATCAAATAAATCATCTGATTCTGATACTACTAATCTTTGGCATATGCATATGGACATATGAGTGAAATTGGCATGATGGAGTTATGCAAAATAGGACTCACTAATGATCAAAGCATTGATAAGTTAAAGTTTTGTGAACACTATATCTTTAGCAAACAAAAGATGGTGAAGTTCAGCAAAACAATTCATTCTACAAAACATGTATTGGATTATATTCACTCTGATTTGCAGGGAGAATCCCACGTTCCATCCCTTAGAGGTGCTGGATATATGCTGACCATCATTGATGATTATTCAAGAAGAGTTTACCCATATTTTCTGAAGTACAAATCGGATGTATTCAAGACATTCAAGGAGTGGAAGATTATGATTGAAAGTAAACTGCAAACATGTCAAGAAGCTATGTATTGATAATGGTTTGGAGTTCTGTTCAGGAAGCTTTATGTAGATCAAAGGGCATTGTGAGATATTACACTGTCATAGGTACTCATCAGCAAAATGGTGTGGCCGAACGCATGAATAAAACCATTATGGAGAAGGTACGTTGCATGTTATCTAACTCCGAGTCCACTGCTTGCTATTTGATCAATCGGTCACCCAACCTAGCAATTGATAAAGAGACTCCAATTGAGGTATGGTATGATTCTCCAACAGATTATTTAAATTTGAGAATATTTGGTTGTTCTACTTATACTCATATTAACAGTGGTAAATTAAAGCCTAGAGCCACTAAGTGCATTTTCGTTTGTTATAAATATAGTGTGAAAGGATATAAATTGTGGAATCTTGAAACTAGAAAGGTGATTATTAGCATAAGTGTTACTTTTTTGATGAATCTGCTATATTGTATGATAAAGCATCTATTGATGTTCCCATTCAGAAGTCGCAGAAATAAAGCGTGCAAGTGGAGCATGTTATTAATTGAGGATCTACACTAGAAGCCAAAAAGGAAAACATACAAGATATCCCCGTTGTCTTTCAAATACCAGAACATTCTATTGCAGTTGACAGACCTAAAAGGAATATTCAAGCTTCCAAAAGATTGATTGCAGAAGCTAATGTTGTTGCTTATGCTTAGAATGTGACAGAATAAATTAAAGGTACTACAAAACCTTCCACTTATTCAGAGCCTACTGCCACATACATAGATTGAGCGGACCACTCCATGCTTTATGTGTCTCAATGTAAGATTATGCTTGATATCTGTCTATTTTTTGAGTTTAAGCGTGATATGAATTTTGTTTCCTACTCAACTTATAGTTATACTCCTATACGGAGTCTTTCATGTATCACTATAAATATATCTATGTAGTTCATAGAGGAGAGTAAGATATTCATTGTAAATATCTCCTTATATAATAAACTGCCTTGGTGCGTCCGTGGTTTTTTACAAAAGGGTTTTTGCACGTAAAATTTGTCTCTCGTTTCTATTTTTCTATAGATTATTTACAGCATGCTTATACTGGTCCTCAAGGACCCATATGCTTGAGATATGTGGCTAATTTGCAAGGTTTAGGTCTTTGCTGCTGCTGCTGCTGCTTTCCTGCTACGAATGCAATGAGAAATAGTTCCTTTCTGGCAATAGGGAGATGATGCATGCGGCTTGTCGGCCGGGATTACTATACACACATTACCTCAAGCTGTATTTTGGGCTGGGTTGGTGGCAGTGGCTCTTTATTTTTGTTGGATTGGTCAGGTTTTCAGTGAGTGACAATGGGGAAAATAAATGGCATTTGACTCAAGAGTTATATGTTTTGCTACTACAGTACTACTAGAAACCAGCATTGGATTTTCAATGGTGTATCCAATGAAATCCACAAGTTTTTTAACAACAGCCACTGTTGGGATCACGTGTCATACTATTAACCAATGCTGAGTGTTTCCTGCTAGCATACGTGTGGTCTACAAGTGTATGACATTTGTAGTTTGTAATAAACATAAGCATCAACTAGCTTTAGGAGGTAATATCACTATATCAGCACTTCATAGTACCTCTCCTGAAAATAAACATGCAGCTTTCCGTATTAATCGGCTTTGCTCACTTGTATTGTCGGCATCTCGGCGCTGTTGGAAATTAATCTAAACTTTCAAGTAACAAGGTGTTATGATCCTGATGCAATCAACATCAGATCAAATTAGTTTGTTTTCGTTGTTAGATTTTTTTATGTTTAGTTTTTAGCGTAGTTAGCAAGTTAATTAGACAGTCTTTAATAGAACGTGTAATCAGATATGTTTGATAAGCAATTGATAACGTTGCACGGTAACGCAGCACCAATCCTTTCTATTTGCTTCCTGCGTACGAGAGTTCGCGTGCGTGTGTATCGGCTTCCAGAGTGCACCGTCGCTTCCAGCGTCGAAGTTCCAGCGTATGTTTATTGCTTTGTACGTGTGCGTGTGCTTGTACGCAAGGATCGGCAGCAGCAGCGCATGCGTGTGTTCCATCCAATTCCATCGCATCGGATGTTCGTCTTTGGTTTAGGCCAATAATTGGTATCAGAGTCATGCCGAGAACAAGGTCGGTGTCACCATCGGGCCGCACCCTCGTCGTCGGCAGTGGTCAGTCGAGGGTACCGAGAAGAGAAAGCGGCGTCTCTCTTCAATACCCTATGCTGAGCAAGAGCAACTACAGCGCGTGGACAACCAAGATGAAAGTGTTCATGAAGGCCCAAGGTGTTTGGGAAACTATGGTAGGCAACGACGTTGATAAGCGCAAAGATTAGATTGCCCTTGCGGCCATCTTCCAAGGAGTCCCGGAGGAGACCCTCCTCCCACTCGCTGAAAAGGAGACAACGAAAGCTACGTGGGATACGCTCAAGACGATGTACGTCGGCACCGATCACATCAAGGAGGCATGTGTAGACCCTCAAGAGCGAGCTCGAGGGTTTGCGTATGAAGAAACGGAGTCGGTGGATAATTTCGCCGTAAAATCGAGGACTCTCGTCAATCAGATTCAATGTCTTGGTGACAAGATGGAGAAGAACTATGTCGTGAAGAAGCTTCTCCGCGCCGTCTTAGGCAAATACTTGCAGATTATCTCTACCATTAAGCAATTTGGGAACTTGAAGATAATGATGGTGGAAGAAGCGATCGGCCGCCTCAAGGTGTATGAGGAGCGTCTACAGCGGTCTGAGCGTAACAACGACGACGGACATCTTCTCCTAACACACGCCTAGTGGGAGGCACAATCAGTGAAGAATAGAGATGACGAGCCCGGCGGCTTTGACGGCAATGGTGACCGAAGCCACGGAGATCGTAAATTTAACAAGGCTAAAATAAGATGGTACAACTGCAATAACTATGAGTATTTTACTTCCGAATGCCGCAAAAAGGAGGAACAGATGCATCTCATAGAGGCGGATGCCAACGACGAACCAGTGCTACTATAAAGTCATCAATTAGGAGAAGGCAAGTCTGGATTAGGGGATTGTTAGAAATTAATCTAGACTTACCAAGTAATAGAGCATTAGTTGTTAGACTTTTCATATTTAGTTTTTGACTTGGTTAGCAAGTTGATTAGATAGTCTTTAAAAAAATGTGTAATCAAATATATTTGATAAGCAATAAATAAAACAAAAATAAAACGTTGCGCGGCCGGACAGCACCAAAATCCTTTCTATTCGCTTCCAGAGTACTGCCTCCAGAGCCTACCGTCGCTTCCAGCGTATGTTTATTGCTTCGTACGTGTGCGCGTGCTTGTACGCAAGGATCGGCTTCAGCAGCGTATGCGTGTGTTTCATCCAATTCCATCACATCGGCTGTTCGTCTTCAGTTTGGGCCAGCAGGCACCATCAACAATTTCGCGTCTTTTCTAAACAGAATTCATCACGTTCTCCATAAGCCTGAAATTGGTATCGACCTGGCGAATTTCTAGTCAAGTAAACCAGTGGCTGACTTCCATTTATTATTGATGCGCATGCAAAGCAACTGTACTACACTGCTCAAGTTCCATCACTCCTTAATGAGATACACCTACACTCCAGTTAATGTTCTACAAAGGTTCGCTGAATGTGAATTTGGAGGTTATAGTGGATTGGCCATGCCTCCATTGGTAGGAGAGGAGGCGGCTTCACATACTTGGGTAAATATCCACTCGATGAGCGGAGCAATCAGTCAACACAGGGAATGAATGAACGACAACACCTTGGGCAATATATTTTGGACATAAATATTATACAGGAACGTTACATCACAACCACTTCAGCTAAGGTACCTACAAGTCTACAACACATCAGGCACTCGCTTTGATTAACAGCGTGCATCTTAGTAATATAGACATAGTGTGGCTGCATTCTACAAAAGTAACTTTAACAGGCCCTAACTTGTCCAAAAGAAAAGAAAACTAAACATGCATATACACACACACAAAAGAGAGAGAGACAATCTAGGCGAAAATATTACAAGGGTCGCAGAAAAGGTCAACCTAGGGGGATAGCATTACCAGAGTCATGGAAAGTTGGGGTCCTCCTTGTTCTGATATATTGCAAACAGCTGTTTTGAGTAACGTGCAGCCAGCTTGTGACAGAATTCAAGACCATAGCAATCGTACTTCTCCAAATCATGGACAGTCTTCTTAAGCGGTCCAAAAGAATTACCATCCAGAAGAAACTCCGCTATACAAGATCCCCTGAACAAAGAAAACAACTTGCAAATTGAGGCAAACAGAAACCCCTAGATCAATGCTAGTTTTTGATCCCTTCCTTACAATTCAAGTGACATACTGAAAACTAGAGCAAATATACATATCCTTGCCAAATGTGTTAACATTCAATAGTCTCAAACAAAACTTTCTTAGAGTTGGATGCTTATTAAGCCCTTACTTGATAGACCGATAGCTAAACTTGAGCATTAGAGTGAATACAACATTTTTTTTCCTAATAAAAAGGCATTGTTTGTTTACTTTTTTTTGTAACTTGTCGGTGCATCAACACATATTAAGACCTCCCATAACACGTCACACGTGATTAGGATAAGCCATAAGAGTCGTCAAGATATCAATTTTGTTTCCTAAAAATAGAATTCACCATGTTGACAGTTGAACCTACATCACTGTAGTCTGAGAAGATACTACATTATACAAGGAAAAGAGAGGTACTTTACAAATAGGACTAAACATCAAAATATTGTAACACATTGTCAAGACAGCAACCACCACAGTAGCTCTCTGTTAATCCACTGACAGAAAATCCCTTCTTACCTAAAGACAAGATTTTGAAATAAATAAATGCACATATGAAAATTCTGGCTACAAACAAAGTAAAGTTGCCTTTTCAATACTATTTTTGCAGCCAATGAGTGATACAACTGATGTTAAGGCAAAACTAAATAGCAGATGCAACATGTAAATGGAGACGCTAACTATGTGCAGAGCTGCTGATTAAAGTTAAGTGAATAAAGAGGGTAGTTACATTGCATATACACAAAGTAACTAAGCAGGCATACCTTAAGGCATCTATCTGGTTAAATCCTTGTTTGTTATGCACAAAAGTGGCTTTTTCTGACCGCTCATCCTCAGTTTGCTTTCGGTAGAGGGCACAAACAGCTTTCAAGCAAAGTTCAGGGTGTTCAGCAAATGCTGATAGCATCTCTGCCTCATACTTCCAATCCTTAGCATTCCTTTTACGGCCTATGCAAGCCATAACATCTTTATAGTTTATCTCACTGTCAGACTCTTCTGGTTCTGGAGAGGATTCTTCACTGGGAACAGAGGTGTCAGGGTCTTCTGGTTCAGCAGAATCAGCAGCATTTTCTGAACAATCCGCATCAATTATAAATTCATCCATATCATCATCCTCATCTGAATCATCCTCACTCTCTTCATAATCCTTGGGTTCAACAAAGTTCAGCGCCCGACGTGCAGCCCGTACTCTGTTTGACTGACTTTTAACTAACCGAGCGGAGCGCCTCGTTGTGGGAGTAGAGCACCCTTTCGTCTCACCCAATTCATCATCATTCTCACTCACCCTCTCTTGCCTCATCTTCTTGACCACTTCACAAATGGGAATCCTATCATCCTTGTCATCATCAATCCCTGTCGCAACTACACCCGACACATGCTCCAAACTAACCACATGAACACCCTCACCGCCATCATCATTATCGCTGTCACTGACTCCCGCAACGCACGCTTCCTACTGGGTGTAACACCCACCACCTCCTCCTGCACCCCACCATCCTTGTCATTCCCATGCCCTCCCTCATCCACATCATCATCCTCACTATCGCTGGTGATCACCCGTGCAGCACGCTTCTTCCCCCGAGGCGAGATCGAAACATCATCATCCTCCAGACCCACATTGTTGTCACAGTGAAGGCTCCCCTGGTCGCTTCCACCGCCTCCCTCGGCGTCCTCAATGCCGTCTTCATACTCGCTCTCGCCAGTCACCACCCGTACCGCACACTTCCGAGGAGTCGGGACAGCAAGAACGCCCTCCTCCGCGCCTCTTCCCTTGTTGACATCAACGGTCATCCCCTCTTCCTCGCCGTCACTGACCTCTATAACATCATACGCAACACGCCCTCCCACCATCTCGACTGATTTTCGCTTGTCATAGCCAAAAATCTCCTGCAACCGACGAAAGATTGGACCTTTTTTACCTGCATGACCAATGGGTTCTTCCTTATCCATGGCCTTCCGCAAGCGCGCGTTCTCGGCTTCGAGGAGGGAGACCCTAGCCTCCAAGTCCGCGATGCGGGAGGACTTGGAGGCGAGCTCGGCCTCGAGGGCGGAAGCCTTCTCAGAGAGCTCCGTGGCGTCCATCTCCGGCTGCCGAGGCGGCGCTGGCCGGCGACGTGGCAGCAAAACCCTAGTGGCGGACTGTCGGCGGCTACCGGTCGGCTGGGGCTCTTGTGAGTTGTGAGACTGGGAAACAAAACGTGATGGGAGGAAGGCTTTGCGCTTTCTGGGTTAACGAAACGGCTGGTACGTTGGGCCTGGGACGGGCAAACTTGTTGGGCCAGCTTCTCGTGAGATTGGACTTTGGAGTGCAGATTAGGCCTTTGTGCCGAAGAAATCAGCAAGCCGTAGTGTTGCGTGAAGCTCTCCCGATGCTTGCCTTTCATCGGTAGCGAGTAGCGACTAGCGAGCTCTCCTCCGCGAGACCACATTGCAGTTGCAGAGGATCAAATTGCACTTTATTTGAATAAAAAACTTGCACTTTAGAGTTGAAGCACATCAAATTGCAGTAACAATCTCTCGAAACTGAACTTTTTTCCATCTATTTTCTTACCGATGATCGTACACAAAAGCATTGCCATCAGTCGCAGAACCTCGGAAGGTTGGCCAGCTACCTTTTCATTTTTCGGCCCTGGCCATCAAGCAACTTCAATTTTGTACTGCCGTATATTCCTCAATGTTTCAGCATCTGCCTTTCTCTTCTCCCCTGTGCGCGTACCCCTCTGGTTGAGAAACCATCGGTGCAGGGCTTCCGGTCCCACATTCTCGTTTGCAACGACGTACCAGTGCCAGTGGTGTCTTTTCTGCGTGGCGTCTGAGCATCCCTCCGTGCCGACGTCAAAAGTTACTAGTATCACGGGACGTCTCACATGCACGCACCGTGTCGTCGTTGGTTGTCGGTTTCTTCTTTGCCGTGGAGGACAAACCAATTGGTTGACCGGCCGGCATGCAGATTTTATTTGGTGTCGTTCGTCCGTAGCGCTGGCAGAAAAGCTCAAGCTCACGAGCTAACTCGGCTTGCGAAGTTACGGACCGAGCCGAGACTCCTTTTCAGCTCTGCCTCCTAACAAGGTCATACAGAAGAGCAAATTGCCTAACAAACCAGCTAGTTGGGTTATTAAACTTTGTTTGGTGTTCTACTCCAAGAGATCAACATACTAAAAGATAAGAAATTACACACATTACAGTAACTACTTTTAACTATCCTCGAATAATTTAACCACCAATTTAGTTTGTTTACCGAAACGCCAAAACTGTTCCAGGAATCTACTAACACAAACCACACTCCTACATAGGTGAACAGAAGCAAACTATTCTCCAACAAAAAACCAGATGCCCTCTCCTTCCTTCATTCCCTTTTCTGTCTTCTTCTTTCAAGATTCCAAAACATGCTTGATTCTTCCAAAAACATAAACAAATTTCAAAGCACCACTCAAATTTACTTAATTCACAGCTAAGGCACTAATTTATGCTCATAATTTAGGCACTAAATACGATATCTCCCCACAATTTTTCTAGACCTATGCAAGAATTGAGCTAGTTCAATTCAAGAACTGCAGGGGATTGGGCTAGGGAGGGATGCTGGATTGATTATAGTTGAGCTAGATGTTGGAGGCGAGGATGAGCTAAACTCTGGTCTGAGTCTTGTTTGAGCCGGTAGTCAGTTGGTCCGATGCGACTCTATATAGTACATAGATGATATATGCTATATTTTTATAACTGAAATGATACATGCTACATTACAAGATAGATTAGTGGGCTTCGATCTGAATGTCTCGTACACATCTTCAACCTATGTCCCTCATTGCACAACCAACCGGTGCTCGCTGCTCGATATGACCTCAAATGTAGATACAAGTGCTAGGATGGTCCTAGGAATGCGACGGATGAAGCCGATGCTCCAGCACCCTTATGGATCCGCCACGGGTTGCAACCCCTTTCGGTTACCTATAGG
Organism: Ampelocalamus luodianensis; assembly: GCA_036346255.1. Lineage (NCBI taxonomy): Eukaryota > Viridiplantae > Streptophyta > Magnoliopsida > Poales > Poaceae > Ampelocalamus > Ampelocalamus luodianensis. The sequence goes on from CM070618.1 coordinate 10,377,473, forward strand.
CTTCTATACGCTGGGAACGTATATTTGCTCGTAGATCTAGGCATCGAGCTAGCTACTACATGCTAACTAATACTCCATCCAAAATGTTGGAAAATGTTCATGTTCTCAGGCAACTTTGTTTGCTGACGAATTCTGTGTTTTCTTTATCAATATAGGATGATGTGTGCGTATAAAGTACAAATACCGGAAACACCACTGCCCATACGTAGTGATTTTGTCTTGTGTTGGCTCATTGGCTGCCGACATTAGCATTATTAGCACATCTTGCCTGCTCGATCCGCCATAAATAGTGGTCGTTGGGTTGGCATCCATTTCCACGAGTGCACACCTTTTTTTTACAGATACCTCCATTTTTCGGCTTAACTTTCAACTTTCCCATAATAGTGCACAAGTGCATTGCATTGCCCTGTGGGCCCCAGTCCACCTGAACCAGCCCACGCCTGCATCACGGTTAGTTGGGCCACGAAACACTTGCGCGGCTCGGCCCAACCGCACACTCCAAGCTAAATCACCACCGGCCGCTCAACCCGATCACAGCTCACCTAGCTTTTTTCACCTTTGCTGCGCGCGCGCGCGCATGCTGGCCGCTCCCGGCTCGATCGAATCACGAGACGTCGCGCGTGAGATCGAGAGCTAGACGTGCGAGCGGCGCAGGGCCTCACGTGAACGACGTGACCCAGCTCGTAAGGCTGCTCTCAACAAACAGTATTTTAGTACGTTTCTAGTGTATGAGAAGGTTTATGATACTATTTTTTAATGTATGGTTTCTTATAATGTAGTATCTTAGAGCATGTACAATGGGCTTATGTCAGCTGTCTATAGCATTTGCCACATAGGATTTTTGGTGACGTGGATGAAAGAGAATGAAGAAAGAGAATATTGCTGTCTATAATCCTGCAATGATTGTAGCACCAAAACCAAGAAAAGCATTAAAGATTGTGTGTTGTCTACAATCCTATAGCAATTTGTATCATCACAACCCATTGTATGAGCTAGTTTTAGTGATGTCTATAGGTGACATAGATAGTTGCTATAGACAGCAGCTGTCTGTACCATTGTACATGCCCTTAGGTTGTTTCATTTAATTACATATATGATATTTAACTATGGTTTCTTATAGTATCTTAGGCTGTTTCATTTAATTACTAGTATTTTTGCATTGAATTTCGAGATTGAAGCGGTATCCAGATTAGATACTAGAGTACCTTCTCTCTCCATTAACTATGATAACACATCATCATTTTACCTATATATCAAGTTTAAGATACCAACCAAGGTGGAACAGCCTAACACCTGTCGTCGGACGTGCCCGGCGCGCGTGAAACCAGTCCAAAAGCCGCCTATTTCCGTCCGTTTTTTTGCCACTTTTTCCTGGTCCTTCGCCGTTGACGGCGCGCGGCACGTACGTGCTCGGGCGCAAAGCTTGGCCACGTACGGTTGGCGGCCGGCCGGGTGCCAATCGCGACTTGCCATCCGTGCCACGGCACGAGCGGGGGCCGTCCGCCTGCCGCGCGCGCCCGTGCGCCTGCTGCTCTTACATCGTTAATGCATGCAACGACCTCGTTACCAACTGTCCGATAGAACCGGTCGGGCCAAGTTATTACTCGCTCGCCCATGTACAGTTGTACACTACGCGCGGTCGCGTTCTCCCTACCTAGGATAACATAGGACGCCACCACACGGGCGTCGGGCCACAAGTCGGTTGCTGGTTTAGCTGCATTTCTCGTGAATAACTACACTCTGCGTAGGATATTTCCTGTCGCCTGGCCCTATAAAAGGCGTTCACCTGGTCCGTTTCGTTAGCTAGCTAGATCTCTTTGATCGAAGGCACCCCGGCCACCCGAAGGAGTCATACATATCTTATAGAGAGGATATACCATTATCAGGGCGCAGGGTATGGAGATGATGATGGCGGCGAAGGCGCCGAACGGCGGCGGAGAGGGGGTGGCGGTGAGGTACGACCAGCCGCAGGGGGTGGGGTGCGGCGGGCGCTATTTCCAGATGCCGCTGCACTACCCGAGGTACACCAGGGAGGACTACGAGGCCATGCTCGAGTGGCAGCTCGACCGCCTCCTCTCCGAGTACGGGCTGCCCGTCGACGGCACCATCCACCAGAAGCGCAGCTTCGCCATGGGTGCCTTCCTCTGGGGCGGAGGCGGCGGCCACTGAGCCTCGTGGCTATGATCGATCTTCCCTCAACTCTGGAGCAGCGGTAGTACGTACGTACGTACGATGATCTTGAGAGAGACTAGTATATGTATTTTTGCGATCAGGTTTTTATTTGCTATGACATGACATGACATGTATGTATCTTAATTCGGATGATCGAGTTGGAGTAGTGGTGATGATTGAGATATATGATGAGCTCTAGATCTTACTTATCCCATTTGTTGCTATAGCTAGGTTTCGTATGTCATGTGTATAATAATGGATATGTCCTAACATGTATCTTTTTCTCTATATATACGTAGTTATGTTGTATATGTACAACTTAACATGTGTGAGCTCTCTGTGCTTTCATGCTATCTGCTAGCTTGATGCTAGTTGATCAATGGGAAAGGTACGTCATAATTAGTTAGCTTAAACGCTCCCCCGTTGGTCTGGAGGTTTTTGCGAGCAAACGATTGGCATTTTACAGAAAGGTTATAGGAACAGCCGAACAGCATACAAGAGAGAAGACGTTGATCTCTTTTCTGAATACACAAGAACATCGTCATCTCTCTCTCTCTCTCTCTCTCTCCTCTCTCTCTCTAAAACGGAAAAAATATTTTCCGCCCTTACACTCAATATTTCATCCATGTATAGTTGTGACTCTGCATGATGAGACGCTAATCTAACTGGGTTCAAGGGAGCATTTTGAATCTTAAAAACTAGATCTTGCATCCCATATATATGTATATGGCACATGGCAAGATATAGGATGTTCTACAACGACAGCAAAACTTGAGGTTGCCCCAAGAGTACGTTGTCTGGAAGCATCTTGTGCAGACAGATGAACGTATGTTCATCCCCGAAAATGTGATACTCCTTTCGTTTTTAAATACATGACGTTTGATCAAACGTATAGTCAAACTTATATAACTTTGACCATTACTTTTCATATGATTTTGTTAGTAAAAAATTACAAAATTATTATATTATGAAAATATTTATAATGACAAATCTAATGATACTATTCACTCATGATCAATTTAAATAATTTTTCATATATTATTAGTCAAAGTTAAAAAAGTTTGACTGCACGTTTGGTCAAACGTCATGTAATTAAAAACGGAAAGAGTACTATATATGCTCGTGGATACATGCATGCACTATTCACCGTCGGTGCTGCTCGAGATTTGTGCGCCTCCTCTTCCTCCCCCTCTCTCCCTCACTTTCTATCTCGGCTCCGGCCTCCTCCCCGAGCCGCGATGCCTCCCTCCTCCCCCAGGCCACGTTGCAACCGGAAAACCTGCCAAACCCTGTCGTGCGGTTTCCGGCACCGCGGCGGCGACGAGGTTCCCGGGAAGGTTTGCAGCAGGCGGCATCTGCGAGGTTTATGGTTTAGGTTTGTGAGGTTTCCAGCGAGGTTCCCGAGGTTTATGGTTTAGGTTTGCGAGGTTTCCAACGAGGTTCCCTACGAGGTTTGCGGCTGCGTCATCCACCGGCAGCGACACGACTTCTGCGTGCAGTGATGGGGAGAGAGAAGGGAGCATGAATCTTAGAGCACGTTGAACGACCCATGTAGTCACGTGTCGGGACCCAGAATTTCGATTCTGGAACCCTCTGTGTATACTGCACTAGTCCAGGATCACGCTAGTGCACACAGGGTTAACACAGGTAAATATCGATCCACACAAGCGATAGATAAAGTAAGCGATTAGTTTGAATAACAAATAACGGTTTTGACCTTATGGTGAGTTTACACCTATTAAGCCACGCGAGCTAACAAAGAAATAAAGCGGCGTGAGCGGAAAACTCGGCGTAGATCCCACCCAATTCACCACGGGCAACCAAGCGGGATCCGGACCTTAACGAGCGATCGGCCTTCAACGAACTCCTCCTCGAAAGCGGCGTGAGACTCCTCCATACGTAGGTTTGGGCGTAAGTTTTACAACAAGCGTGAGTACACAACCGTACTATAAATCATACCACGAGAATGCAATGTATAGATGCGGGCTTATTCCAAAGAAAAGGCTTACGTGGTTCTTTTGCATAAAAGCAACATTTGCAATTGAATACGAATAATAGATTGAAAGCATAATTCAAAACAAATAGACAATATTAATTTAACGATTATTTCCACAAAGACACACAACTAAGCAGTTTATTTCACATAGCCATATGATTGTGATCACACGACTTCCATTCCCACATTTTATGAAAACTACCCCTCGTGTGAAAGCACAGAGCATGTCCATGACATGACGCGCTATTCGAATAGTTTGTTTAACACTCTGCGGAGGTTGTACACTTTACCCACGATATAACGGTGTAGCTAGTACCAATCATAACAAAGCAGTTCGGAAACTTCATCTCCAACATTGACATTCCCGGTGTGCTTACAAACCGTTATACATATCACATAGCCCATGCATAACACACACCGTTGGGCGGGGGCGGCGAATCCTCCGTGATGCAACCACCAAGTAGTCACACCTCCACCCTATCACAAAACCTAACCTACCACGAACATCAATGCGAGAATCCATAACTTACTAAGTTAGGCCGTCCCATACCGGGCATGTGGTCGTCTGATGAGCTCGATTCAATGGCGCACAAAGTTAAGTCCTTAATTGAAGGCAAGACTTCCATATTCTAACTAAGCCACACAGATTATCATACCCATCACATAGTCCACCATGTCACACAGTCTCCACCACTTGCCTCAGTCCAAATCCTTTACCACCCAGTTGGTTTTAGTGCAACACATGCCATCACGAAGTAATAACACATAGCACATAATTTTACACAAAGTTCCATAGTCACTTAGTCATATTTAATGTTTGCGACTCACATGAGATGATGATTCGTAGCATGGCTAAGAAATTGTACTCGCATCTAACCAAACCACGTTGGTGTTATAATATTACCAACTCAACCAATCTAGGGTGACCAGGAATTATGACATACAAAGCCAAGGTGTGATAACAATTGGGATAATAACTATACCCAAAGCATTTAAATAAAGAATTAAAATAGAATGCAGTACTTTGAAACAAGTAATTATAAAATTTGGGTTCAAGATGATCAAAGGTATGACTTGCCTTGAAAAGGTCTATGTCTGGTCTTGATCTTGGGGTGCTCCTTCTTCCACAAAATTTCCGACGAATCGCGCCTACTTGCAAAGCGAAACAAAAACAAACAAAACAAATAAATAACAGAGGCAAAACAAACTCCAAAAATTAAATAAAAATGTCAGATAAATAGATCTTGAATTTAGACAGATTTAGGAATTTGAATGGGCTCAATCGGAGTTAGGATGCAAAAGTTACGAGCTTTGGAAGATTGGAAATCTAAAAGAAACCCTAATTACGATTTTGGATTTCCCGAATTATTTCTCTGAAGAAAAATCGGAATATTGCGCAATCTTTGGCGTCGTGAAGGAATTTCGAATTAAAAGAATTAAACGAAAATCGACATGTGGGACCCATGTTGGGGACACGGCTCACGGTGGGCCAGGTCTCAGGAGCCTCGGATTCGGAGGCCGGTGGACTACCCACGCGGCGCTGCGTGGGCAATGGCTCGGACACCACGCGCGCGACACGTGGCGGCGATCGCGACATGGAGGCAAGGTGGCGATGGCGTGGATGACAACGACGCGCGGCGCTCGAAGCCGGCGGCAGCAGCGAGCGGCGGTGATCACCGGCGGTGAGTGGTACGGCGTGTAGCTCTCGCTATTGCGAACCTGCGGGTGCAACTCGGGTGGTCGGGGGCGGCGGAGGTGGTCGGCGAGCAAAGAAGCGGCGGAGAGCCGGGCTTGGCGGCAGCGGCGCTCGGTGACACTCCGGCGAGACGAAGGCCACGGGAGGTAGAAAGCTCCGTGCGATGCCAGCAGTGCGAACCACGGCTCGGCGGCTCGGATCGGCGGAAGAGCTCGTCGGAGTTGGTGGCGGCGCGATTGATCTTCGGGCTCTGCGGCGACTAGGGTTGTGCTTGGCGGCGGCGGCTAGGGTTGGGTTGCGGGGCGAGGGCTACCTCCTTTTATAACCGGAGGCTGGAAGAGTCCGAGCACAACGCTAAAATCGGGTTTGCGCGGCGTGGCGAAACCCTAAGCGGACTTCGGAGACGATGGCGGCGTGGCAAGGACCCACGCGTTAGAACCACGGCTCGCGTGGTCGCGTCGCGGCTTGGCGGCGTGCAAAGCGACTCGCGATCGGCCGTTGGATCTTGATCGAGCGACCCACAATCAAAGAAACATTCGGACAACTCGGTTGCCTTATGCGCATCTAGCCGTTCATCCTTGATCGGACGGTGGAAGATGCTCGGGCGCTTCGAAGGAAAGGGAGAGAGAGCGACATGCGGGGCCGCATGTCGGTGGATCTGCGCAGCGGGCGGCTGGGCAGCATGAGTTGGTGGCGGCGGGAAGAATGGGCCGGAGGTTTGGATTTCGGCCCGATGCCTTTTCTGAGATTATTAATAGGTTTTCTATTTTAGAAAAATACGAGAAATTCAAATAGGCAATCAAAATAGCAAATGAACTTCGAGAAAAATTCTAGAAAAATCTAGAAAATATATCTGAGCACATAGAACCCAAATAAAATAGTTTTGGCTATTGTTCATGTTGGGATTATTCACATTAAATGTTTTTGATTGTAAAGTCCAATATTAAGCTTTTGAAATTAAATTCAAATGAAACCGATTGGTGAATTTTTCCCTACTAACTATTCAAAGATTTTTAAGCTCAGGAAATTGGGATGTTACAAACCTCCCCCCCTTAAAGGAATCTCGACCCCGAGATTCAGGCTAGCTAGAGAAAAGGCTAGGAAACTTGGCTTTCAGCTCTTCTTCACGTTCCCACGTTGCTTCTCCTTCTGAGTGGTTGCTCCACTGGACCTTGCAAAAACGAACAGTCTTGCTTCTGGTGAGGCGCTCTGCGACATCCAAAATCTTGACTGGCTGCTCCTTGTAGGTAAGATCCTCTTTCAACTCAATTGATTCCAACGGGGCTTGCTCTTCTGGCACACGAAGACATTTCTTCAACTGCGAGACATGAAAGACATCATGCACTCCTGCTAACGACTGCGGCGGCTCAAGCGTAAGCAACTTCTCCACGGCGTTCCAAAATCCTGAGCGGACCAACATATCTAGGGCAAGCTTCCTTTGGCATGAAACCTTTTGACACCTCGGCGGGGTCACTCGAAGATAAGCGAAATCCTCGGGTTCAAAGGCGAGAGTCACGGCGGCGATTATCGGCGTAGCTCTTACGCTGGGTGAGCTATCTTCAATCTTTCTCTTATCATGGCCACTTGCTCTTACGCTTCTGAATAATGTCGGACCAAAAAGCGATCGTTCATTTGTTTGACCAATTCAGCGGGGTTCTCTGAGCACGACCATACGATGCTTCAAATGGTGACATTTGCGGGCGCTTGATAACTATTGTTGTCGAAAATTCGCATCGGTAAACTTTTATCCCAGCGGGTAGCATTTGCTAGAGCACAAGCTCTCGGCATATCCTCAATATCGATTGACTCTTTGATGCCCATCGATGCGTGGATGGTATGCGATCTTGAAATTCGGATGGTACCCAATGCTTCATGCAAGCTTTGCCAAAAGCGAGAGGTGGCGAGATCCTCGATCGGACACTATCTCCTTGGGCACACCGTGCAAGCCGACAATTCGGCCATGTACAACTCCAAGGCGATCTCGGAGTATGTGGTTTTGGTGGCAAGAAATGGCGACCTTGGTTAGACGATCGACTATTACCGGATCGAATCGTAACTTGATTGGGTCTTGGGTAAACGGTGATGAAATCCATTCCGATCTCTTCCCACTTCCATTACGGAATTTTCTGCGGTTGCGACAAACTGCTGGTCTCGGTGTTACGCCTTTACTTTACGGCGGTGTCGCACAAGGCAACGAACTCTGCGACTTCGTTTCAAATTTGGCCACAAAATTTAGTCTTAACATCTGGTACATCTTGGTACTTCGGGGTGGATTGAGTACTTTAGTCATGGGCTTCCTTTAAGATTAAGCGTCTCGGACCTTGATATCCGGTACCGAATCGACCATTAATCAGTATGTCTTGATCATCTTTGATGAAATCCTTGAATTTCCTTCGTCATTTTGACCTTGATGTGCGACAACACGGATCCTTTGGTTGTGCTTCACGAATTTGCTTCTCCGGTGTTGTACTTCCAAATTGGCTACAAATCCTTGAACACAACTTCTAGCTTTAGCTTACGAAATTCTTCATACGATTCGGCAACTTTCCTTTACTTCCATAGCATTGCGGTAACTCTTACGACTCAAGGCATCGCAACTACATTGGCTTTTCGGGATGGTAGTGGATCCCAAGATTATAATCCTTGATCAATTCTAACCACCTTCTTTGTCTCATATTCAGATCATTGGGTAAAGATGTACTTGAGACTCTTATGATGCATGTAGACTTCACACGATTCCGATGAGGTAATGGCGCCAAATCTTTAGAGCATGCACTCGGCTAATTCGGATCATGAGTAGGGTAGTTCTCTTCGTGAGGTCTCAATTGCCTTGATGCATAGCGGCGACTCTTCCTTCTTGCATCGGGGCGCATCCTAATCCTTGACGCGAAGCATCACGGTGATATCGAAATCCTTGCGAATATATGGCGAGAATCGGCAGAGGGTGAAGTCAATCGTTCTTCAACTCTTGAAAACTTTCCTCACAGTGGAGTCGAGTGAACTTTTCTCCTTCTTCAACAATTGCGTAAGGGGCTTAGCAATCGATGAGAATCCTTCGATGAAAGCAGCGGTAATAACTTGCCATTCCCAAGCTGCGAATCGAGTCACGGTCTTGGGCTGCTCCCAATGTAATCTTGCTTTAACTTTAGGGTCATTGCTACTCCTCATTGTCATCACGTGACCAAGGAAATCCACTTCCTTCTTCCAAAAATCACACTTCTTGAACTTGGCATACAAGCGATGTTCTCTGAGTTTTCCCAATATTATCCTTAAATGTTAGTGTGTTCTTCCTCCGACTTGGAGTACACTAGAATATCATCAATGAACACAACTCTGAACTTGTCCAAATATTCCATGAATACTTTATTCATCATGTTCATGAAATAGGCGGGGCATTAGTCGGACCAAAAGACATGACTAAGAACTCATAGTGTCAAATCTGAGTGTTGAGAAAGCGGTTTTGGTATATCCTTAGGACAAATCTTTAGTTGGTGGTAACTTTGATCGCAGTCGATCTTTGAGAATAATCGGCTCCTTTCATCGATCAAGCGGATCATCTATCCGGGTAGTGGGTACTTGTTCTTGATGGTAACCGTTGAGAGAGCGATAATCAATACACATCCTCATACTTCCATCCTTCTTCTTGACAAACAACCTTTGGCGCTCCCCACGGCGGCGAACTAGGTCTCACGAAACCTTTCTCAAGAAGTTCTTCTATTTGCTTCTTCATCTCTACCAATTCATCGGTGGCATCCGTCGGTCTCTTTGAAATTGGCGCTGTCCACGGCACTAGGTCGATGACAAACTCAATGTCACGATCCGGTGGCATTCACAGTAATTCTTACGAAACACATCCGGATATTCAACGACCATGGTACTTCTTCTAAGGCAAGGGTCTTGATCGTTTACTAGCAAATGTCCATCACGAACCGAGGTGGCTAGAAACTCTACCTTGTTTCCTTTGGCGTCCTCTCTTTATTCGGCTCTTCGGCCACAATCTAGCACACTTTATGCTTGGATAACCAATCCATGCCAAGAATGACATCTAGGGTTTGGGTATCTAGGACTATTAGGTTGGCTAGAAACTCAACTCGACTATGAGTAACTTAGCTCCTAAACATCCCACTCTAGTACTTAGCTCTGCTCCAGTATTGGACTAACGAGTATGCTTAAGTTGCATAACTTCCAATTTATTTTGGTTGCAAACATTCCCGAAACAAATGAATGCGAAGCTCGAGAATCAAACAAAGCGATGCAGTCTTGAGTTAACGAGAACTTACCCGATCTGACGTCCGGTGATTCTGGGCTCCTTCGAGTGGCGTGGTTGACACGGCCTCGATCCTGATGTGGTGCTCCTCGGCTTGGCCGCGACTTATGGCGCTCCTTGATTGATGCACAGCGCGTGTCTTGGATGGCGTAGCTCCAAGGTTGAAGCGTCTTGGAGTGATTGTTCCCCTTTGCGGACACCGGTTGGCAAAATGTCGGTGGCGGCGGCGTAATGGACCTTTAGTGCGTTCTGCTGGTTGCTTCTGGATTGGGGTTGGCAGTGCGGGGTTGCGGAAGTTACGGGCGGTGGGCGGGGTGTTGAAGTTGGTGCGGGTGCTCACGAGCGAAGTTTGGGGTGAAACTGTTGAATGTGTCTTGCACTTTCTTCTTGCTCTCTTGTGATTGATGATTCCATTCTTTGAGCCATCCGGCGCTTACGGCTATCTTCGGCTCCTTGCGTTTGTCCTCTAGAACAAAGGCTTTGTTGACCAATTCACGAAATCGGGAAAGTATGGCGATCAAAGCGACTTGCGATCGATGTTTAGTCCCTTCAAAAGCGACTCTGGCGAGCCTTGTCGTGGCTACATCTTCTGCTGCGTGGCGAGCTAGTTGAAAAACTTGTTGAGGTAGTCGGACACCGACATAGCCCCTTGCTTGAGGCGCGGAACTCATCCTTCTTGGATCGATAATGCCTTACGGCACATGATCTTGGCGAAATGCGCGAAAATTCCTCCCGGTGATATCTGTGGCGTCTCATGGCGGCACGAAGTTCTCCACCATTCGGCGGGTGCCTTCCATCCAGTGCGTGGCATCTGAAACCTTTTCACGATCGCTGCGCTGGGTGATCGCAGCTTCCTTCGATAACCACGAGCCAATCATCCGCTTCCACCGAGAGCGTGTCGAGAAAATGTGGGTGGGCGAGTCCTCATGAATTGCGCAAGTTTGGATGGTCCATGGTGACCATGAGCGGTGGGGCTCCATCTTTGGTGATTGTGGTTGTTGTTGTTACGGTTGTGCATGGCTTGCATCCGAGTCATCATCGTATTCATCGGTTGAGTCTGTGCTTTGCCATGAAAGCTCAAAGTTTTGCAAGTCAATTGGGGGTGCTTGGCGGAGCGCACTGCACTGGTTGCTCATTGCCTCTGGTGTTTGGGGTACGGAACCACTTGCGCGATCGGCGAGTTTGAACCATCGCGAAGCTCCATAGGTTAGATAAGGTAGCGAGCACAAGATAAGTTGAGAGCTAGCGGGGTAGGTTAAACCCAACAAAACACAGCTCAAGAAACTCAAATGAAATACCTTTATTAATTAGGGTCTTAGCATGGCCGCAACAAATGCCTAAGGGCCTTTGCACTCATACTACGCACACAAAAAGAAACAACGACCTAAGCACACAAAACTACCGCCTAAAGGCGACTCACTAAAATGGCCAGCTAAGCTTTGGCGGGACTAAGACCAACTACTCGAAAGCCTCCACAACCCGCGGCGCTCTCGGCGGTGTAGACTCGGAGTGAGCGGCATCTTGGCAAGCCGATCCGATGCCACAGGCGGTGCATCGAGAGCAGCGTTCCGTGCAAGCGGCTCTCACAGCTCCTCGGCTCTGCATTTTCTTGGGATCAAGCTGGACCTTCCTCGGATCTTCTTGAGATCCTCCTCGGTCTTCCTCTTCTTGAGGACTTGGTCGTAGAGAATCTCCTGCGAGTGGCGACCTTCTCTTGACTCTCGCAAGGCTTCATAGACACGATCCAACTCGTGATGGTTCTCTCCAAGGCTTCCTCTGGCGGCCACGAATCGGGCGAGTGCACGGCCAGCGTTGCTCTCTCATACGTGGGCGGGTAGCGTCTTTGGCAAGTCCACAGTGCGGCTACGGGGTGGTAACGGAAGACGGTGTCTGAAGCTCCGTGCGTAGATGTTGCGAATCGCGGCATGGCCAAACGCGACGACTCTGGATACCCTCGGCCAAGTGATCTTCCTCACCGAGGCGTGTGAAGGTTGGCTTGCCTTGTCGTTCCTCTGGCGTAGATCGTCGGCGACAAATCACTCCACAGTTACGTCCATTCACCGTCGATTGTTGCCGACGTCGGCGGACGATCAAAACCTCCAAGAACACCGCAGCGACTTCCAAAGCTCGGCGCATAACCTCCGGTCGCTCACCATAGCTCTGGCGAGGCATCTGTAAAACAGACGACGAGGTAAGAGCAACTTTAAAGCAGCGGGGAAGAAGAGATCATAGCAAAAGTTGAGCGAGAGAGATATGAGAAGAGTTAAGTAATCAATTAACTTTGCAAGTTAATTTTTTCTTTAGAAAATAATTTGGACCCTCTAAAGGCGGCCAATCTAACTAAGGTCAAGACCTACGATCGGTATGGCTCGATACCACCTCTGTCGGGACCCGAATTTCGATTACGGAACCCTCGTATATCTTGCACTAGTCGAGATCACGCTAGTGCACACGGGGTTAACACGGTAAATATCGATCCACACAAGCGATAGATAAAGTAAGCGATTAGTTTGAATAACAAATAACGGTTTTGACCTTATGGTCGAGTTTACACCTATTAAGCCACGCAGAGTGGCTAACAAAGAAATAAAGCGGCGGAGAACGGAAAACTCGGCGTAGATCCCACCCAATTCACCACGGGCAACCAAGCGGGATCCGGACCTTAACGAGCGATCGGCCTTCAACGAACTCCTCCTCGAGCGGCGTAGACTCCTCCATACGTAGGGTTTGGGCGCAAGTTTTACAACAAGCGTGAGTACACAACCGTACTGCAAATCATACCACGAATGCAATGTATAGATGCGAGCTTATTCCAAAGAAAAGGCTTACGTGGTTCTTTTGCATAAAAGCAACATTTGCAATTGAATACGAATAATAGATTGAAAGCATAATTCAAAACAAATAGACAATATTAATTTATGATTATTTCCACAAAGACACACACTAAACAGTTTATTTCACATAGCCATATGATTGTGATCACCAGATTCCATTCCACATTTTATGAAAACTACCCCTCGTGTGAAAGCACCGAGCATGTCCATGACCGCGACGCGACTATTCGAATAGTTTGTTTAACACTCTGCAGAGGTTGTACACTTTACCCACGATATAACCGGTGTAGCTAGTACGGTCATAACAAAGCAGTTCGGAAACTTCATCTCCAACATTGACATTCCCGGTGTGCTTACAAACCGTTATACATATCACATAGCCCATGCATAACACACACCGTTGGGCGGGGACGACGAATCCTCCGTGATGCAACCACCAAGTAGTCACACCTCCACCTATCACAAAGCCTAACCTACCACACGAACATCAATGCGAGAATCCATAACTTACTAAGTTAGGCCGTCCCATACGGGCATGTGGTGCGTCTGATGAAGGCTCGATTCAATGGCGCACAAAGTTAAGTCCTTAATTGACCAAGGTAAGACCTCCATATTCTAACTAAGCCACACAATTATCATACCCATCACATAGTCCACCATGTCACACGTCTCCACCACTTGCCTCGGTCAAATCCTTTACCACCAGTTGGTTTTAGTGCAACACATGCCATCACGAAGTAATAACACATAGCACACAATTTTACACAAAGTTCCATAGTCACTTAGTCATATTTAATGTTTGCGACTCACATGAGATGATGATTCGTAGCATGGCTAAGCAATTGTACTCGCATCTAACCAAACCACGTTGGTGTTATAATATTACCAACTCAACCAATCTAGGGTGACAAGGAATTATGACATACAAAGCCAAGGTGTGATAACAATTGGGATAATAACTATACCCAAAGCATTTAAATAAATAATTAAAATAGAATGCGATGCTTTGAAACAAGTAATAATAAAATTTGGGTTCAAGATGATCAAAGGTATGACTTGCCTTGGAAAAGGTCTATGTCTGGTCTTGATCTTGGGGTGCTCCTTCTTCCACAAAATTTCCAACGAATCGCGTCTACTTGTAAACGAAACAAAAACAAACAAAACAAATAAATAATAGAGGCAAAACAAACTCCAAAAATTAAATAAAAATCTCAGATAAATAGATCTTGAATTTAGACAGATTTAGGAATTTGAATGGGCTCAATCGGAGTTAGGATGCAAAAGTTACGAGCTTTGGAAGATTGGAAATCTAAAAGAAACCTAATTAGATTTTACGGATTTCCCAATTATTTCTCTGAAGAAAAATCGAATATTGCGCAATCTTTGGCGTCGTGAAGGAATTTCGAATTAAAAGAATTAACGAAAATCGACATGTGGGACCCACATGTCGGGGACACGCTCACGGTGAGCCAGTCTCACGAGCCTCGGTTCCGGAGGCGGTGGACTACCCACGCGGCGCTGCGTGGGCAATGGCTGGACACCACGCCGCGCGACACGTGGCGGCGATCGCGACATGGAGGCAAGGTGGCGATGGCGTGGATGACAACGAGCGGCGGCGCTCGAAACCGGCGGCAACGGCGAGCGGCGTGATCCACGGCGGTGAGTGGTACCGGCGTGTAGCTCGCGCTGTGCGAATCTGCAGGTGCAACTCGGGTGGTCGGGGCAGCGGAGGTGGTCGGCGAGCAAAGAGCGGCGGAGAGGCTTCGGGCTTGGCGGCAGCGGCGCTCGGTGACACTCGGCGAGACGAAGGCCACCAGGGGTAGAGAAGCTCCGTGCGATGCCAGCGGTGCGAACCACGGCTCGGCGGCTCGGATGCGGCGGAAGAGCTCGTCGGAGTTGGTGGCGGCGCGATTGATCTTCGGGCTCTGCGGCGACTAGGGTTGTGCGGCGGCGGCTAGGGTTGGGTTGCGGAGGCGAGGGCTACCTCCTTTATAACCGGAGGCTGGAAGAGTCCGAGGCACAACGCCCAAAAGCGGGTTTTTGCGCGGCGGCGAAACCCTAAGCGACTTCGGAGGCGATGGCGGCGTGGCAGGCGGGACCCACGTCGAGACCACGGCTCGCGTGAGTCGCGTCGCGGCGAACGCGGCGGTGCAAAAGCAGACTCGCGATCGGCCGTTGGATCTTGATCGAGCGACCCACAATCAAAGAAACATTCGGACAACTCGGTTGCCTTATGCGCATCTAGCCGTTCATCCTTGATCGGACGGTGGAAGATGCTCGGGCGCCGAAGGAAAGGAGAGAGAGATCGACATGCGGGGCCCGCGTGTCCGGTGGAATGCGTGCGCGGCGCGGCGGCCGCATGGTGAGTGGTGGCGGCGGAAGAATGGGCGGAGGTTTGGATTTCGACCCGATGCCTTTTAGAGATTATTAATAGGTTTTCTATTTTAGAAAAATACCAGAAATTCAAATAGGCAATCAAAAATAGCAAATGAACTCAGAAAAATTCTAGAAAAATCTAGAAAATATATCTGAGCACATAGAACCCAAATAAAATAGTTTTGGCTATTGTTCATGTTGGGATTATTCACATTAAATGTTTTTGATTGTAAAGTCCAATATTAAGCTTTTGAAATTAAATTCAAATGAAACCGATTGGTGAATTTTTCCCTACTAACTATTCAAAGATTTTTAAGCTCAGGAAATTGGGATGTTACAAACCTCCCCCCCCTTAAAGGAATCTCGACCCCGAGATTCAGGCTAGCTAGAGAAAAGGCTAGGAAACTCGGCTTTGGCTCTTCTTCACGTTCCCACGTTGCTTCTCCTTACGAGTGGTTGCTCCACTGGACCTTGCAAAAAGCGAGCAGTCTTGCTTACGGTGAGGCGCTCTGCGACATCAAAATCTTGATTATTTGCTCCTTGTAGGTAAGATCCTCTTTCAACTCAATTGATTCCAGCGGGCTTGCTCTTACGGCACACGAAGACATTTCTTCAATGCGAGACATGAAAGACATCATGCACTCCACTAACGCATGCGGCGGCTCAAGCGTAAGCAACTTCTCCACGACGTTCCAAAATCTGAGCGGACCAACATATCTAGGGGCAAGCTTCCCTTTGGCATGAAACCTTTGACACCTCGGCGGGTCACTCGAAGATAAACGAAATCCTCGGGTTCAAAGTGAGGTCACGGCGACGATTATCGGCGTAGCTCTTACGCTGGTGAGCTATCTTCAATCTTTCTCTTATCATGGCCACTTGCTCTTACGCTTCGAATAATGTACGGACCAAAAGCGATCGTTAATTTGTTTGACCAATTCAACGGGGTTCTACGAGCACGACCATACGATGCTTCAAATGGTGACATTTGCGGTGGCTTGATAACTATTGTTGTGCGAAAATTCGCATACGGTAAACTTTTATCCCAGCGGGTAGCATTTGCTAGAGCACAAGCTCTCGGCATATCCTCCAATATCGATTGACTCTTTCGATCGCCCATCGATGCATGGATGGTATGCGATCTTGAAATTGAGATGGGTACCCAATGCTTCATGCAAGCTTTGCCAAAAGCGAGAGGTGGCGAGATCCTCGATCGGACACTATCTCCTTGGGCACACCGTACAAGCCGACAATTCGGCCATGTACAACTCCGCAAGGCGATCTCGGAGTATGTGGTTTTGGTGGCAAGAAATGGCGACCTTGGTTAGACGATCGACTATTACCCGGATCGAATCGTAACCCGATTGGGTCTTAGGTAAACCGGTGATGAAATCCATTCGATCTCTTCCCACTTCCATTCTAGAATTTTTGCGGTTGCGGCAAACCTGCTGGTCTCGGTGTTCGCCTTTACTTTACGGCGGTGTCGCACAAGGCAGCGAACTCTGCGACTTCGTTTCAAATTTGGCCACCAAAATTTAGTCTTAACATCTGGTACATCTTGGTACTTCGGGTGGATTGAGTACTTTGAGTCATGGGCTTCCTTTAAGATTAAGCGTCTCGGACCTTGATATCGGTACACGAATCGACCATTAATCAGTATGTCTTGATCATCTTTGATGAAATCCTTGAATTTTCCTTCATCATTTTGACCTTGATGTGCGACAACACGGGATCCTTTGGTTGTGCTTCACGAATTTGCTTCTCCAGGTAGATGTACTTCCAAATTGGCTACAAATCCTTCGAACACAACTTCTAGCTTTAGCTTACAAATTCTTCATACGATTACGGGCAACTTTCCTTT
The DNA here is from genome assembly GCA_036346255.1 of Ampelocalamus luodianensis. Lineage (NCBI taxonomy): Eukaryota > Viridiplantae > Streptophyta > Magnoliopsida > Poales > Poaceae > Ampelocalamus > Ampelocalamus luodianensis. The sequence goes on from CM070618.1 coordinate 10,394,672, forward strand.
ACTTCCATAGCATTGCGATAACTCTTACGACTCAAGGCATCTGCAACTACATTGGCTTTTCGGGATGGTAGTGGATCCCAAGATTATAATCCTTGATCAATTCTAACCACCTTCTTTGTCTCATATTCGGATCGATCGGGTAAAGATGTACTTGGACTCTTTTGATGCGTGTAGACTTCACAGCGATTCCGATGAGGTAATGGCGCCAAATCTTTAGAGCATGCACTCGGCGGCTAATTCGGATCATGAGTAGGGTAGTTCTCTTCGTGAGGTCTCAATTGCCTTGATGCATAGCGGCGACTCTTCCTTCTTGCATCGGGCGCATCCTAATCCTTGACGAAGCATCACAATGAATATCGAAATCCTTGCGAATATATGGCGAGAATCGACTTTGAGTGAAGTCAATCGTTTCTTCAACTCTTGAAAACTTTCCTCACAGTGAGTCGAAGCGAACTTTTCTCCTTCTTCAACAATTGCGTAAGGGGCTTAGCAATCGATGAGAATCCTTCGATGAAAGCAGCGGTAATAACTTTGCCATTCCCAAGCTGCGAATCGAGTCACGGTCTTGGGCTGCTCCCAATGTAATCTTGCTTTAACTTTCAGGGTCAGCTGCTACTCCTCGGTGTCATCACGTGACCAAGGAAATCCACTTCCTTCTTCCAAAAATCACACTTCTTGAACTTGGCATACAACGATGTTCTCTGAGTTTTCCCAATATTATCCTTAAATGTTAGTGTTCTTCCTCCGACTTGGAGTACACTAGAATATCATCAATGAACACAACTACGAACTTGTCCAAATATTCCATGAATACTTTATTCATCATGTTCATGAAATAGGCGGGGGCATTAGTCAGACCAAAAGACATGACTAAGAACTCATAGTGTCCGTACCGTGTTGAGAAAGCGGTTTTCGGTATATCCTTAGGACAAATCTTTAGTTGGTGGTAACATGATCGCAGGTCGATCTTTGAGAATAATCCGGCTCCTTTCATATGATCAAGCGGATCATCTATCCGGGTAGTGGGTACTTGTTCTTGATGGTAACCGTTGAGAGAGCGATAATCAATACACATCCTCATACTTCCATCCTTCTTCTTGACAAACAACACTGGCGCTCCCCACGGCGACGAACTAGGTCTCACGAAACCTTTCTCAAGAAGTTCTTCTATTTGCTTCTTCATCTCTACCAATTCATCGGCTGGCATCCGATACGGTCTCTTTGAAATTGGCGCTGTCCCTGGCACTAGGTCGATGACAAACTCAATGTCACGATCCGGTGGCATTCCTGGTAATTCTTCTGGAAACACATCTGGATATTCACTGACCACTGGTACTTCTTCTAAGGCAAGGGTCTTCAGACTGTTTACTAGCAAATGTCCATCACGAACTGAGGTGGCTAGAAACTCTACCTTGTTTCCTTTGGCGTCCTCTACTGTTACGGCTCTTCGGCCACAATCTAGCACAGCTTTATGCTTGGATAACCAATCCATGCCAAGAATGACATCTAGGGTTTGGGTATCTAGGACTATTAGGTTGGCTAGAAACTCAACTCCAGCTATGAGTAACTTAGCTCCTAAACATCCCACTCTAGTACTTAGCTCTGCTCCGGCGTTGGACTAACGAGTATGCTTAAGTTGCATAACTTCCAATTTATTTTTGGTTGCAAACATTCCGAAACAAATGAATCGAAGCTCGAGAATCAAACAAAGCGATGCAGTCGAGTTAACGAGAACTTACCCGATCTGACGTCCGGTGATTCACGGGCTCCTTCGAGGTGGCGTGGTTGACACGGCCTCGATCCGAGCTGTGGTGCTCCTCGGCTTGACCGGCGACATGGCGCTCCTTGATTGATGCACGCGCGGTGTCTTGGATGGCGTAGCTCCAAGGTTGAAGCGTCTTGGAGTGATTGTTCCCCTTTGCGGACCTTTGGTTGGCAAAATGTCGGTGGCAGCGAGCGTAATGAGACCTTTGGTACGTTCTGCTGGTTGCTTCCTGGATTGGGGTTGACAGGTGCAGGGTTGCGGAAGTTCTGGGCAGCTGGACGGGGTGTTGAAGTTGGTGCAGGTGCTCTGAACGAAGTTTGGGGTGGAAACTTTGTTGAACTGTCTTTGCTTTTGTTCTTGCTCTCTTGTGATTGATGATTCCATTCTTTGAGCCATCCGGCGCTTACGGCTATCTTCCAGCTCCTTGCGTTTGTCCTCTAGAACAAAGGCTTTGTTGACCAATTCCTGGAAATCAGGGAAAGTATGGGCGATCAAACTGACTTGCAGTCCAGTGTTTAGTCCCTTCAAAACGCGACTCTGGCGAGCCTTGTCCGTGGCTACATCTTCTGCTGCGTAGCGAGCTAGTTGAAAAACTTGTTGAGGTAGTCGGACAACGACATAGCCCCTTGCTTGAGCGCGCGGAACTCATCCTTCTTGGATCGATAATGCCTTACGGCACATGATCTTGGCGAAATGCGCGAAAATTCCTCCCGGTGATATCTGTGGCGTCTCATGAGCGACACGAAGTTCTCCCACCATTCGGCGGTGCCTTCCATCCGTGCGTGGCATCTGAGAACCTTTTCACGATCATTGCCTTTGGGTGATCGCGACTTCCTTTCGATAACCACGAGCCAATCATCCGCTTCCACTGAGAGGCGTGTCGGAAAATGTGGGTGGGCGAGTCCTCATGAATTACGCAAGTTTGGATGGTCCATGGTGACCATGAGCGGTGGGGCTCCATCTTGGTGATTGTGGTTGTTGTTGTTCGGTTGTGCATGGCTTGCATCGAGTCATCATCGTATTCATCGGTTGAGTGCATGCTGCCATGAAAGCTCCAAAGTTTTGCAAGTCAATTGGGGGTGCTTGCGGCGGAGCGCACTGCGGTGGTTGCTCATTGCCTCACGGTCTTTGAGTGCAGGAACCACTTGCGCGATCGGCGAGTTTGAACCATCGCGAAGCTCCATAGGTTAGATAAGGTAGCGAGCACAAGATAAGTTGAGAGCTAGCGGGGGTAGGTTAAACCCAACAAAACACACTCAAGAAACTCAAATGAAATACCTTTATTAATTAGGGTCTTAGCATGGTGCAACAAATGCCTAAGGGCCTTTGCACTCATACTACGCACACAAAAGAAACAACGACCTAAGCACACAAAACTACCGCCTAAAGGCGACTCACTAAATGGCGGCTAAGCTGGCGGGACTAAGACCAACTACTCGAAAAGCCTCCACAACCGCGGCGCGCTCGGCGGTATGGACTCGGAAGTGAGCGGCATCTTGGCAAGCTGATCGATGCCACAGGCCGGTGCATCGAGAGCAGGCGTTCCCGGTGCAAGCGGCTCTCACGGCTCCTCTGGCTCTGCATTTTCTTGGGATCAATCTGGACCTTCCTCCGGATCTTCTTGAGATCCTCCTCGGTCTTCCTCTTCTTGAGGACTTGGTCGTAGAGAATCTCTGCAGTGGCGACCTTCTCTTGACTCTGCAAGGCTTCATAGACACGATCCAACTCCGTGATGGTTCTCTCCAAGGCTTCCTCTGGCGGCCACGAATCGGGCGAGGTGCACGATCGTAGCGTTGCTCTCTCATACGTGGGCGGGTAGCATCTTTGGCAAGTCCACAGTGCGGCTCTGGGGTGGTAACGGAAGGCGGTGTCCGAAGCTCCGTGCGTAGATGTTGCGAATCGCGGCATGGCCAAGCGCGACGACTCACGGATACCCTCCGGCCAAGTGATCTTCCTCACCGAGGCGTGCGAAGGTTGGCTTGCCTTGTCGTTCCTCTGGCGTAGATCGTCGGCGACAAATCACTCCGCAGTTCTGTCCATTCACCGTCCGATTGTTGCCGACGTCACGGACGATCAAAACCTCCAAGAACACGCAATGGCTTCAAAGCTCGGCGCATAACCTCGGTCGCTCACCATAGCTCACGGCGAGGCATCTGTAAAGACAGATTTACGGGGTAAGAGCAACTTTAAAGCGGCGGGGAGAGAAGAGATCATAGCAAAAGTTGAGGCGAGAGAGATGAGAAGAGTTAAGCAATCAATTAACTTTGCAAGTTAATTTTTCTTTTAGAAAATAATTTGGACCCTCTAAAGGCGGCCAATCTAACTAAGGTCAAGACCTACAGATCGGTATGGCTCGATACCACCTCTGCCGGGACCCGAATTTCGATTCGGAACCCTCGTGTATCTTGCACTAGTCGAGGATCACGCTAGTGCACACGGGTTAACACGTAAATATCGATCCACACAAGCGATAGATAAAGTAAGCGATTAGTTTGAATAACAAATAACGGTTTTGACCTTATGGTCGAGTTTACACCTATTAAGCCACGCGAGCTAACAAAGAAATAAAGCGGCGTGAGCGGAAAACTCCAGCGTAGATCCCACCCAATTCACCACGGGCAACCAAGCGGGATCGGACCTTAACGAGCGATCGGCCTTCAACGAACTCCTCCTCGAAAGCGGCGTAGACTCCTCCATACAGTAGGTTTGGGCGCAAGTTTTACAACAAGCGTGAGTACACAACCGTACTCGCAAATCATACCACGAGAATGCAATGTATAGATGCGGCTTATTCCAAAGAAAAGGCTTACGTGGTTCTTTTGCATAAAAGCAACATTTGCAATTGAATACGAATAATAGATTGAAAGCATAATTCAAAACAAATAGACAATATTAATTTAATGATTATTTCCACAAAGACACACAGCTAAGCAGTTTATTTCACATAGCCATATGATTGTGATCACACGACTTCCATTCCCACATTTTATGAAAACTACCCCTCGTGTGAAAGCACCGAGCATGTCCATGACCATGACGCGACTATTCGAATAGTTTGTTTAACACTCTGCGGAGGTTGTACACTTTACCCACACGATATAACCAAAGTAGCTAGTACCGATCATAACAAAACAGTTCGGAAACTTCATCTCCAACATTGACATTCCCAGTGTGCTTACAAACCGTTATACATATCACATAGCCCATGCATAACACACACCGTTGGACAGGGATGACGAATCCTCCCGTGATGCAACCACCAAGTAGTCACACCTCCACCCTATCACAAAGCCTAACCTACCACCGAACATCAATGCCGAGAATCCATAACTTACTAAGTTAGGCCCGTCCCATACCGGGCATGTGGTGCGTGCTGATGAGCTCGATTCAATGGCGCACAAAGTTAAGTCCTTAATTGACCAAGGCAAGACCTCCATATTCTAACTAAGCCACACAATTATCATACCCATCACATAGTCCACCATGTCACACAGTCTCCACCACTTGCCTCAGTCCAAATCCTTTACCACCCAGTTGGTTTTAGTGCAACACATGCCATCACGAAGTAATAACACATAGCACACAATTTTACACAAAGTTCCATAGTCACTTAGTCATATTTAATGTTTGCGACTCACATGAGATGATGATTCGTAGCATGGCTAAGCAATTGTACTCGCATCTAACCAAACCACGTTGGTGTTATAATATTACCAACTCAACCAATCTAGGGTGACAAGGAATTATGACATACAAAGCCAAGGTGTGATAACAATTGGGATAATAACTATACCCAAAGCATTTAAATAAATAATTAAAATAGAATGCAGTACTTTGAAACAAGTAATTATAAAATTTGGGTTCAAGATGATCAAAGGTATGACTTGCCTTGGAAAAGGTCTATGTACTGGTCTTGATCTTGGGGTGCTCCTTCTTCCACAAAATTTCCCGACGAATCGACGTCTACTTGTAAACGAAACAAAAACAAACAAAACAAATAAATAACAGAGGCAAAACAAACTCCAAAAATTAAATAAAAATCTCAGATAAATAGATCTTGAATTTAGAAAGATTTAGGAATTTGAATGGGCTCAATCGGAGTTAGGATGCAAAAGTTACGAGCTTTGGAAGATTGGAAATCTAAAAGAAACCCTAATTCTGATTTTCTGGATTTCCCGAATTATTTCTCTGAAGAAAAATCGGAATATTGCGCAATGCTGGCGTCAGCGAAGGAATTTCGGAATTAAAAGAATTAAGCGAAAATCGACATGTGGGACCCACATGTCGGGGACACGACTCACGGTGGACGGTCTCACAGAGCCTCGTTCGAGATCGGTGGACTACCCACGCGGCGCACGTGGGCAATGATCGACACCACGCGCGCGACACGTGGCGGCGATCGCGACATGGAGGCAAGGTGGCGATGGCGTGGATGACAACGAGCGGCGGCGCTCGAAGCCGACGGCAACGGCGAGCAGCGGTGATCCACCGGCGGTGAGTGGTGCCGGCGTGTAGCTCGCTATGCGAACCTCGGGTGCAACTCGGGTGGTCGGGGGCGACGGAGGTGGTCGGCGAGCAAGAAGCGGCGGAGAGGCTTGGGCTTGGCGGCAGCGGCGCTCGGTGACACTCCGTGAGCGAAGGCCACGGGAGGTAGAAGCTCCGTGCGATGCCAGCGGTGCGAACCACGGCTCGAGCGGCTCGGATCTGGCGGAAGAGCTCGTCGGAGTTGGTGGCGGCGCAGATTGATCTTCGGGCTCCTGCGGCGACTAGGGTTGTTGCGAGGCGGCGGCTAGGGTTGGGTTGCGGGCCGAGGCTACCTCCTTTTATAACCGGAGGCTGGAAGAGTCCGGGCACAACGCCCAAAGCGGGTTTGCGCGGCGGCGAAACCCTAATCGACTCGGAGGCGATGGCGGCGTGGCAAGGCCGGGACCCACACGTCGAGAACCGCGGCTCGCGTGGTCGCGTCGCGGCAACGACGCGCCGCAAAATGATTCGCGATCGGCCGTTGGATCTTGATCGAACGACCCACAATCAAAGAAACATTCGGACAACTCGGTTGCCTTATGCGCGTCTAGCCGTTCATCCTTGATCGGACGGTGGAAGATGCTCGCGCGCCGAAGAAAGGGAGAGAGAGACCGACATGCGGGGCCGCATGTCAGTGGAAAGCGCCTTGTGGCGGTAGGCGCGCGGGAGGCTGGTGGCGGGGAAGAATGGGCGGAGGTTTGGATTTCGGCCCGATGCCTTTTCGAGATTATTAATAGGTTTTCTATTTTAGAAAAATACCAGAAATTCAAATAGGCAATCAAAAATAGCAAATGAACTCAGAAAAATTCTAGAAAAATGTAGAAAATATATCTGAGCACATAGAACCCAAATAAAATAGTTTTGGCTATTGTTCATGTTGGGATTATTCACATTAAATGTTTTTGATTGTAAAGTCCAATATTAAGCTTTTGAAATTAAATTCAAATGAAACCGATTGGTGAATTTTTCCCTACTAACTATTCAAAGATTTTTAAGCTCAGGAAATTGGGATGTTACATCACGTGCACACATAGGAAATCCACACTGGTTCATCCCAGAGTGTTCTTGCTAAGTCCCATAGTACTCCCATGCGTGCATTGCAGCAACGCGACAACCGAATGGAAATACGGGGAGGGGTGGTAAGGCCGGTTTGGCTAAAAATCGGAAAATTTTAACCAATTTTGTTCAAAATTTTAAAAAATATATGATTTTTTTGGATTTATTTTTTTAAAAATAAAATTCAAACAAAATTCAAGCAAAGAGATTTTTTTTTGCACCCGGTTTGAATTCCTACCGGGACCGATAGAACTGAAATCACTAATTTTTAGCCAAAATTTGAAACCCTAATTTCTTTTTTTTAGAGTACACACGGGACACACTAACGCGCGCACACACACCTCCACACCACACGCACACCCCCACACATATAGGTACGTCCTAAACACACGCCTAATTTAGAGTGAGAGTTAAGACTCTACGAAATATAGGTACATACTTTAACCACTGAACGCACTCACATATACATATACTATTCTTAATCACCGATGAACACAATCACATATACATGTACTATTCTTAATCACCGAAAGTGGTCAGGTAAAGCTCCCTGAGATCAAGCCCAACCGAGCATCGGTCCTCTAGTCCTAGAAACCAGCGAACCCTGGTTTCTAGTCCTAGGCCTACTCATACGTCGGGCAGTAGGCCCAGGATGGGCTTCGTTAGGGCCGGTCCAGTCAAGATAGCTCACACTTTCAGATAGTAGAACGGGTCCAGCCTACCCAACCCCATGTCTAGAATCTGGATGATCATGCGGCCGTAAGCTCGATGACGATGGCCATGACATGACGTAGGTTCGCCCGACTGGGTCATGCCTTTTGTGGTTGCACGCAGAACGGCAGAAGCACCAGGAAAACAACAGTATTGAAGTAGTAGCATTTGGCAATTAAGGCTGGTGAACGGAAGAAACCTGGACCATAGCGTTGGTGTTGGTATTAGGATGTGTACAGTAATATCTACATATATAATATTATCATAGATAGTATTAAAGCGATTCTTCGCAACATGTTATCTTTTATATATTTCTATAAATAATTTTTTCATATATAATGTGTTTTGTTTCTCGTGTTACAGTCGACTACCGAAGAAGAGACAGTTCAATTTTCTATTCGCTCTCTTTCATCCACGTAATCTAACCGGGGGCCCTGATGTCAGAGAGGGCCCACACGCAGTGACACGCGCCGGGAATAAGGCGTCCCCCAGCCTGAGTAGATATTCCTCTTCTACCTCGTGCCATTTGACGCCGGCACGCCGCGCTCGCAGCAGAATATGAATATCCAAAACCAAAAAAGGTCTTCTTTTACTAGCGATAGCGACGCGTCAATCAAAGGACCCTTCTCTCCTCTCTCACGCAGTTCACACACTCCTCTTCTCTCTCTATCCTAAGCCAAACCTAAGCAAGCACAAAAAAAGTGGGAGGAATTCAGGTTCGCATGGCTCAGCTCCTGCACCTCCCGGACCTCGCGGCGGCGCGGCCTCCGGCGGGCGGCGCCGCGCGGAGGAGGAGGGTCGTGGCGGTGGTGGTGGGGGGCCGCGTGAAGCAGGAGGAAGCGGGGAAGGGGAGGGGTAAGAAGGGGGAGGCCGAGGGGCGGGTGATAAGGGTCGCGGACCCCGTGCGGGAGGGGAGGCTGCCGCCGCCGCCGCTCTTCTCCGTCCCGTTGATGCCCGCGTCGGAGTCGCCGGCGGCGGCCAGGCAGCGGGAGGAGGACGAGGAGGGGAGGCGGAGGTACTACCTCAACATGGGCTACGCGATCCGGACGCTCAGAGAGGAGCTCCCCGACGTGTTCTGCGAGGAGCTTAGCTTCGATATCTACAGGTGCGTGCGGCTGCTTGATTCCTTTTTGCCTGATTTGTGGAAAAGTTCGATCGTTTTGAGTCAATTGAGCAGCTTTTAGGTGAAACCCGAGTCAATTAGTGGTAAAATTCTGTTCTTTCTAGTGGTGACTGCTTGAATCGATTAGCGCGGCGATTTGCTTGTACGTAGCTAGTTTACATGGGAAAGATCTGTGACAGTAGTTCTTATTAGAACATGCGTATAGCTAGCCGAACTTGTATATATGCTGCCTTCTCAAATAGCTTGTGGTTAAGACTTTAGACTTTAGAGTATCTGCCACTGCACAGATTTCTAACTCGGTTAAGTAGATTAAGAATGCAATGGGATAAGTTGCAGCTGTCAATGTTTGGGAAATCACAGCAAGGTGTTGCATGGATTGAGTTTGTGTGCTTGCTGTTGATGCCTCACAACATTGCATCTCTTCTAGTTCGAAATGATAGTCTAGCTTAGCCTTGTAGTAGTCTTGGCATTGATGTAGTAGCTAATCTTGGAGTTGGGGTGGAGGACCTGGGAGCATAGTTAGTCATTGAACCACCTGTTAATGTGCTATCAAGCGTCTGAAGAACCATATTTCAGAAATGAATCTCAAATATTTATCTCTATATAATGTTAATTAGGATATGGATTGTCTTGTGAATATGAATAGGACCTCTTGTTTGTAGAGTTGTCCAATACATTCTTTACTACTTGGAAGATTCAGAGTATTTGAGGGACTGCATGATGATCCTGTAGTGTTGTTTTTTGAGCTGTAACATTGGTACAATGAACTGAAATTTGGACTGGAGAGGTTGTGCCTTAGGCTTGACCCAGTAGCGTCTAGGCCCATGTGCTAGATTTGTAGTGATATGACATCAATTTCTTTCTCTTGTGTGTGTGTGTGCCGGGTTAGTTGCTATCTCTCTCTTCTGGCGCCAGAGTTTTGGTTCTTACTGGGGACTTCTAATTTAATGATTGCAAATTTGTAATACAGACTTACTTTGGCTCTTATGTGTTTCGTAGTTGGATCGGGTTGGGACATAGCTGCGTAGCGCCCTTTCTCATTAGCTTATTACTGCCATCTTGTTTAAATATTTTATCAAGTATTTCAAGCAATATGACCTTCACTTCACCTTATCTTATCCACTTGGTGTGATGTTTAATCTACAATGTAGATGGGACCAAACATTTAGAATTATTTTTCCTTGCTCATTTTACACTTATCTTTGCTGTAGTATTGACTTCTCGACATACCTAAAGGTCCTAAACATACTGACCCTCAGTCAGTGCTTGCATTCATTTTGCTTGGGTTAACCTTATCAGTATTGCAGTTGTCATATTGTTGCTTGTTAGTGATTATCCTGTAAATGTCATGCTCATGAAGTCTGCCCCTGCTATAGTTTTTAGTTTCGAATCATTTGAATTACATGTATGCATACAATACCATTCTTGCGCCCTGATCCTACCTTTGAATATTTGCTGGACTATATAACAACTACTTTTGGCCAGAACTTGAATTAACATAAACAGAAAAAAATACCATAGTTGTATCTGAATTACCAGGTTAGTATTAAACCTTCATGTTTCACTGTTCCCTCGATCTTGGCAAAGTTGCTCAGTTGAGTTGAGTAACTTGAGTCTGCAACTATAGATACTTACTTCTGTATCCCATTATAATACTGTTTATGTAGTCTGCAGTGTGCGAAGGTTGCATTGTCTTGTATAGCCTGTACTTCTGACTCTTATCATTGATCTCTTCCTAACTCTGTTTGTTACTGTTTTTCAGAGATGATATTGTCTTCAAAGACCCTTTCAATAAATTCCAGGGCATTGACAATTATAAAAGGATATTCTGGGGATTGCGCTTTACTGGCCGAATCTTCTTCAAAGCATTGTGGGTTGATATAGTTAGTATCTGGCAGCCTGCTGAGAATCTTATTATGATTCGCTGGATTGCTCACGGCATTCCCCGAGTCCCGTGGGACGGCCATGGCCGCTTTGACGGTGCCTCTGAGTATAAACTTGACAAGAATGGGAAGATCTACGAGCATAAGGTGCATAATGTTGCTATGAATCCACCAACAAAATTCAAGGTCCTGCCGGTCCAAGAGCTAATCAGATCACTTGGCTGTCCGTCCACTCCAAAACCAACTTATTTTGAGACTTCATGCCAATCTCTAAGCGCTGCACCATTTTATTTGAGATTGGCATGGATAAAATGCTACGTTTCATTATGCCGTATGCTTTCCCTAGCAAATCTGGGAGAAGGATAGCATGGGTCTAACATGATGCTTCCAAATTTTGGCTTTTCTTTGTATTGTAGTTTACCAAGTCACTAAAGAGTAGTTCTGAATCATAACCGCTGTATATATGTACAGTGATAATTTATATAGAATAAGAGTTTTCTCTCGGTTGAGGTGTATAAGCTGCAGTACCTACTGCAGCTGTTCTTGGCTGTTGGAATTATTAATCAGCAAGCCGGTTTGACATGTTTGTATTCCCATCGTCGGGAGCAGTGTTTTTTTTTTTTTTGCAAGTTAATTGGGGCATATTTGTGTCAATTGTATGAGATCCTCAGGCAAATATTCTGCTAAGTGGATGTAGCATCACGACAAGGCCTGCAGCAGCCAAAGTGATACGGGAATAGGGATGTTTTCATCATCCTCACTCTCTTGAAAAGAAGTCATGCTCGACTTTGAATCTTCTGGTGTAAAGAACGGTGATAAATCAACAACATTGAAAGTAGAACTCACCCGAAAGTTCTATCTTGTAAGCATTGTTATTAATCTTCTCAACCACTTTGAATGGATTATTTTCTCGAGGCATCAATTTGGATTTGCGCTTGTTCGGAAAGCGTTCTTTACGTAGATGTATCTAAACTAAGTCACCTGGTTCAAAGAGCACCGAACCTTGACGTAAGAGATGATGGAGATGATGGTACGCCTTCTCGAAGCTAAGTTTTTGGCTGATAATCTTCTCAACCACTTTGAATGGATTATTTTCTCGAGACATCAACTTGGATTTGCGCTTGTTCGGAAAGCGTTCTTTACGTAGATGTATCTAAACTAAGTCACCTGGTTCAAAGAGCACCGAACCTTGACGTAAGAGATGATGGTACGCCTTCTCGAAGCTAAGTTTTTGGCTGATATAACACTGTTGACGACGCTAATAGTAATTTTGGCCTCCTCTCGACATCAATGCCAAAAATGGCACCACGGAGTTGCCAACGGTCGGCACGTAGCCAAGTTTGATCCCCAGGAGGCCAGACTCAACCTCCACAATGCCCCAGAGGGACGGACTCTCCTTACATGCCACATGTGAAATCCAAACCCTTAAGGCACGAACCAGGCTAGTCCGCCCCCCAGGGGCACGGAGGCCGAGTCGGCCCCCAAGGGCACGACAGAGGGCAATTCGTGCCCTGGAGGAACGGCAAGGAAAATGCCGTGCCTGGAGGCACGACAGAGGGCCGGGTGGGTAAAAAAAAAAGGTTCAAAAATGATTTTTGATACTATTTGAAATACTATTTAACACTTTAAAAAAATTTCCTTTGAATATTTTGTCCTTGTTTTTTTACATCGCACTCGCAGCTTCAAATGTATTATCACATGTACCAGAAAAAATTCTATAAATATTTTCACATAAAATCACGGCGCACCACAACACAATCTCCAAGGCAGCAACGATTCGCCGCACAAGGCGGCGGCGGGCAGTAGTACACCGTCATCAGCCGCCGCGGTGGGTGCATGTGTACCATGCTTGATACTATTTAATATATTTAAAAAATTCATCCGAGAACACTTTTTTCTTTTTTTTTGCCTCGCACTCGCATCATCAAATGTATTATGATATATATAAAAAAACCTACAATTTTTTTCACATGAAATCACGGCCAGCATAGCACACGCAACTTCAAACTTAGGTGTCAACCATCGGCATCGCCACCCTTCGCAGCCCTCGGTGGCTCTGTGAGTCGATGGACGGTGCATGTGAAATACTGTTTGACGAGGCGACGGCGGGCAGTAGTACACCATCACCGGCCGCGGCGGTGGGGGTGCATGTGCACTCATGCTTGGTGCGACTATGCGGGCACCCCTTCCCATGCTTGGTGTTGGATTTGGTACATGTGGTAATACATAGAAAATCAGGCATAAAAGCAAAGCGCTTGTTGGATTTGATAAATTCTTTGTTAATTCAAAAATCAGGTATAAGGCATAGAAAATTAGACATGCTTGGTGTTGGATTTGATACATTCTTTGTTAATTTGTCAGTTTAATATGGATGACATTTTTAATGTTATACTGTACCACTGGCTAGATAAGCATATCTATAAACCAACCGAGGGAAATATTTAGCATGTAGATCATATAATACCGTAACCATACCCTTCAACTCGTGTGAGAATGTGAAATTTTTTCAAGTACATGTGATAATACGTTTGAAGCTACGAGCGCGAGTTAAAAAAAGAAAAAATTCAAAGGAAAAAATATTTTTAAAATGTAAAATAGTGTCAAAAAATCTTTTTTAACCCACCCAGCCCTTTGCCGTGCCTCCAAGGCACGACATGTAACATCCCAATTTTCTGAGTTTCAAAATCCTTTTGAGTAGTTTAGTCTCTTGGAAAATTCACCAAATTTTATTTGGAATTAATAAAGCTTAAAATGACTTTCAAATGTCAAAATAATTTAATGTGACTAATATGAACATCTACTAATTCCAAAACTATTTTATTTGAGTTATTTGTACTTGGAAATATTTTTCATATTTTTCTGAATTTTTCTGAGTTCATTTGCTATTTAATTTGCCATTTGGATTTACTGTTATTTCTAAAATACAAAACCTATTAAAATCTCATGAAAATCCAACAGGCTGATTTCCTAACCTCAGGCCCAACCCTATTCCGCTTCTGGCCCAATTTCCGCCCACAACCCACCTTCTTTCTCTACGTGCTCGCGCTCACATCTGGCCCCCACCTGTCAGCTGCACCAGCGTCGTTTGCTACGTGAATTCTCCCAAGCCACCAACACTGATGAGTGGGTCCCACAGGAACATTGTTCTTCATCTCCGAGTCGAGGACGGCTTAGACTTATCTACCGTGGGCCTTCCTCGACGTGCGTGCTCTGGACTCTCCTAGGCGCCCGTGTATAAAGGCAGAGGTAGCCTTGGTTCTCCACATCCCAAATCGCACATCGCGCCGGAGCTAAACCCTAGCCGCCGAAATTGCCCGAAGAAGCAAAGCCACTGCCGAGAACTACGTTAAGCTCTTTCTCCACCGTCGGTGCACTTGAAGCTACGTTGTCACCAGCGGCAGGATCGCAAGACCAAGATCTACATCCCTGTCACCTTCACGTCGCCGGAGCGTCATCGAAATCTAGTTTCCATCCACGCCCGAATCTTCGCCGTCGCTTCGATCTCATCGCCGGCCAACTTCGTCCTCCCCTCGCGAATGTGAGCACACCGTCGAGTTCCCCATCACCACAGCTACCTGTTCCGCACCTCAGTTCACCCTGTCGTGGACCAGAATACCGAGGGGTAGATTTTCATTAAAACAATTGGGAATGGACAGTCGTGTGGGGACACTTATACAATTGTGTGAAAGAAACTAATTAGGTTATGAGAGCTTTGTGAAAATAATTGTTAAACTATTATTGTTTATTTGTTTTGAATTATATTTTCAATCTATTACTTGTATTCAATTACAAATGTTGTATTTTTGTAAAATAACCACATAAGTCATTTTCTTTGTAATAAGCCATCATCTATTGTTACATTATGTGGTACAACTTGTTGAGTACTCGGAGTACTCATTCTTGCTATAATCATTCAACTGAAGTGGAGGAATCGTCGCTTGCT
The DNA here is from genome assembly GCA_036346255.1 of Ampelocalamus luodianensis. NCBI lineage: Eukaryota > Viridiplantae > Streptophyta > Magnoliopsida > Poales > Poaceae > Ampelocalamus > Ampelocalamus luodianensis. Next base: position 10,409,677 of record CM070618.1, read on the forward strand.
TTCGAGGAGGAGCTTTACGAGGATGGTGATCGCTAGGTCTTTATTCTAGTCGGTTGCTTGTGGTAAGTCGATGGGTTTCTGCTGGAGTTGCTTTCGTTTCACTATCGTTTTTTTTATTTAGTGTCAGTCCTGTATGGCTTAATAAATATAAACTCGACCATAAGGTCACGACCATTATTTATTAATCAAATTAGTCGTTTATTCTTATATTCGTCTTGTGTAGAATAATATTCATCTATGTTGATACTGTGTGTACTAGTGTGATCTTGGACTAGTGCATTACACATAGAGGGTTCAGATTTGCATGTTTGGATCCCGACAGAGGTGGTATCAGAGCTATATTGACTATAGATCTTGACCTTGGTTAGATCGACCATCCTTAGGAAGTTCAAAACTATTTTCAAATGCAAAAATTAACTTGCAAGATTAATGAATTGCTTAACTTCTCTCATCTCTCTCTTGACTTACCTATTGCTGAAAATCTCCTCTTCGTTGATTTTGAGTTGGTTCTTACCTTTTGCCTGTCTTTGTTTGATAGCACGACTTCAGACCTATGGAGAGCATATTGGAGATTTCGCTGCTGAGTTGTGGAAGATTTTACAAGTACTTGGATGATTTGAGAGGCCACTCTAGCAAAGCACCAAATGGATGGTGAATGGTCAGAATTGTGGTGTGCTATGTCGATTGACTATCTATTTTCGGAAGGATACCAAGGCCAATTATCCCAAGAACATCACCGTTCGAAGGACCATCTTCGTTGAAGGGACCCAGGAGTCTTCACGTCTTGCCATCCTACGAGTGTGCAACATCTACGCCAACGAGTTGAAGTATTCAGTCTTTCACCTTCATCCCTGCGTTGCCACATTGGACCTTCCAGCCCGCTACCCATCCACTGATGGAGAAGAAGATGCTACTGTGGTTCACCTTGCTCACTTCGTCACCGCCCAAGAGGATGTTGGAAATATGCCCTAGAAGCAATCATGGAGATTATTATATTTTGTTATGTTCATAATTTATTGGATAATATGTTATCTTGTTCCTTGAATAATAGTAGTTAATATTTATTATCAAGTATGTGACTTGATTGTGAAACTATATATTTATCTTTACGATGATTATTCTAAAGCGATCCCTAGTCGGAAACATATGAGGGCACATATGAATAGACTAGCATATGTATTGGTTGATGATCATGTTTCACGGATCATAGATATGGAGATATCAAACCAATAATATGACACATGTTAGTGAACATGGGGTTGGATCGACCCACCATGAGACAATGCGAGAACGTTGTATTCTTCTATGTCATCAGTTGGTTTCATTTACAATGTGTATGTTATATCCTTAGACTTGAGATCATCGCATGCACTCAAGATGTATAGTGACTTACTTAGGAGTTGCCAAACGCTACTCCATAACTGGGTAGTTATAAAGGTAGCTTTCGGGTTTGTCATGATACATGCGTTGAGGCATGGTCGATCAAGATAGAATTTGCCCCTCCATGCAACGGGAGAGATATATCTAGGTCTCTCGAGTGATCGGATTCCAGAAATGCATGACCATGCTATTCATGGTTAAAGAGTTAACCATAGTCGGGGAATTCGAATCACGTGATCGAGAAAGAGTGGTCGAGCTAACCAACAAGGATGGCACGTACTCGCCTTGAGTTCGACCGATATCGTGAGGCAAAGGGAAATACATATGAGATTTGTTGAGGTTCGTCCGATGTGATCTTAACGTATACTCGGGAGTCGGCATGTCCTGCTAGGGGCCACTACCGATTAGTGGACGAGTAGGAGTACTCGGGCCATGTCCAAGTGTACGTGAACCTATAGGGTCTCACGCTTAAAGGGCCGGGACACGTTTTGGATGGTGATCCGAATTTTTATGGGCCACGAGTTCCTAATGGGCCTCAAGTTCGAGACCCATTATGGATGCCTATAAATAGAGGGGAGGTGGCATAGGGTCAAGTGTGATTTTCAGAATTCCCGAAACCCTAGACACCACACCTCCTTCGCCCAAAACCGCACAGCCGCCGCTAGCACTCCGTGCGGTGTTCTCGCCCGTCACGTGTGGATACCTTGGAGGCGTTGCTGTGAGGCTTCAACGCTAGGACGATCCGCAACTTGTGACAGTCACGAGGAGCACTTGGAGGAGACGCGAGGCCAGTACGTCTACAACCGCACCAACGCGCTACATCGACTCTTCTTCCGCTGCGAGTCTGCGTGTCTAGCGGTAATCCTGTGATCTATTACTAGCTGAGGTTCCTTGGTTGCACGATAGATTTTTAAATTGCGCTAGTGTAGCCTACCCGTGTTCCTTCAGAGGAAGCCTTGGAGACTACTGCCACAGAACTGCAAGGAGCCTACAAAATGTTGCAACTTACAAAGAGAGGATTGCAGAGCTGGAGTAAGCTTTGTACATTTTGGAGCCTGAGGAGGTAGAGTCGGTTGTGCCTGCACTCGAGCCACTTGTTCCTGTTGCGCCAGTTCTAGGACATCGGGACCAGTTCGCGAGGATGCCTGCCCATCTACCGGCCTACGACAGGCAAGAGCATCGTCGTGGTTGTGGAGATTACCTCAGTGATTTAGTCAGTCAAGGTTTAGGCTTCATCAATTGAGGCTCAGTGTATGTGATCCACGTCAGCTTAAAATTAGGAGTGTCGTCCTTTAGACGGTAGATTTTGTGTGATATGTTTGCTTTTGTTTTCTTGTGTGCAGTATGACCTGCAAAAACCTTTAGGCATTTGTTGCAATCATGCTAAGACCCTTATTAATATATAGTTATTTCAGTTGAGTTTGTTGTGTCGTGTTTGTTGGATTTAACCTATCCCCTGCTTAGTTCTTAATTTACCTTGTGCTTGCTACCTTATCTAATCCCTTCGAGCTTCCACCAGATGGTTCAGACTCGTAACAATGCTACCAGTGGATCAGAAATCAATGGAGCAGAGGGAAGTGAATAGACCCCTCCAGGAGAAGTTTCACCTCAAGCACACCCAATAGATCTGCAGAACTTCGGAGCATTCATGGCTGCCCAAACTCAGATGATATATGCAATGATGAATCATATGCAAAACATGAACAACAACCAAGCCAACAAAAACAACATAGCACCAATTGCTCATGGTCACCATGGACAGTCGAAGCTAGCAGAGTTCATGAGGACTCACCCGCCGACTTTTTCTAGAAGTGTTTCACCAGTGGAAGCTGATGATTGACTTCACGTGAGAGGAAGTTACTGATCACTCAGCGCAACGATCACGAAAAGGTTCTTTATGCTACCCATCAGATGGAAGGAATTGTCGCTGAATGGTGGGAGAAATTTTGTGCTGCGCATGAGACACCACAGAACATTACCTGGGAACGTTCTCTACAGCTTTCCGCCAGTTCCATGTGCTAGAGGGAATCATAGATATGAAAAAGGATGAATTTCGTGCACTTAAGCAAGGAGGTATGATAGTATCTGACTACCTCAATAAGTTCTATCAGCTTACACGCTATGCTGCAGAACATGTCGCCACTGACAAGGCTCGACAGAGTCGTTTCCTGAAAGGATTGAATACCGGACTGCAAGTCAGTTTGATTGCTCATACTTTCTCGGACTTTCAAGAGTTGGTCAATAAGGCTTTGATCCTTGAAGATAAACTCAAAGAGTTGGATGACAATCGCAAGCGCAGAATAGCTCAGCAAGAAAGTCATCAGTCTTAGCAGAGAGCGAGGACAATTCCTCAGCAGTTTACTTGCTTTCCATCACAGAACTTGTTAAAATGCCTGCACCTGTTTCAGCACCTCGTTCAGCTACTCAGAATTTTCGTAATTCTACTTTAGTCAACCCTAATCCAAGAGGTCACCAACAGAACGCCCCGAGAGTTTGCTACAATTGTAGGGAGCCAAGACATTTCGCTAACCATTGTCCTCAAAAGGGAGCAGTCACTCCAGTTCATTTCAATCTTAGAGCCACCCTAGCCAAGACACCAGCGCCAAGAAACAACCGAGGAACATCTCAAGTTATTGGTCAAGTCGGAGGAGCACCGCTGTCCGTGACCAGAGGTTGTGTCAATCACGTCACATTGGAAGGAGCTCAGGAAGCACCCGACATCGTACTAGGTAAGTTTTTGGTTTAACTCAGTACCTGCATTAGTTTTGTTTGATTCTGGAGCTTCGTATTCGTTTGTTCTAGGGTTTTTGCGAGCAAGAACAATTTAGAAGTTATGTGTCTTACGGATACCTTGTTAGTCTAGTTGTCTGGAACAGAGTTAAACTCTAGAGTGGGATGTTTAGGAGCTAAGTTACTCATTGCTGGAGTTGAGTTTGTAGCTAACCTCATTGTTTTAGACACCCATACTTTAAATGTCATACTTGGTATGGATTGGTTATCAAAGCACAAAGTTGTGTTAGATTGTGGCCGAAGAGCCATAACAATTTTTGGATTTTTTTATCTCTGTTATTATATTTATTTAGTTATTTGCTTTCGTTGGCTAGTAGACGTTGATATTTCGGGAACTTTTGAGGAAGGAGGAGTTGATCAAGCTCAAGACCAGTGTCAAGACTTGTTCCAAGGCAAGTTGTACCTTTGACCATGTTAAATCTAGTTTTCAAAAATTACCTTGATTCAAATTATTGTATTTTACTTTAAGTATTTATTTGAATATTTTGGGATTAGTTATATACCTAATTGGTTATATCCACTTTGCTCATTGTATTACCATGATCTTTTGTCACCCTAAATTGGTTAATTACTAGTTGGTATTTTGATAGCACCAACGTGGGTTAGTTAGATACGAATAGTCTGCTTAGCCATGTCACGGGTCATTGATATCATTTTACTTGCAAATATAAACTTGACTAAGTGATTATGGAACTTATATAAAACTGTGTGCAATATGCTGTTACTCGTTGATGACATGTGTTTCACTTAACCAACAGGGTGAGGAAAAAATTTAGATTGAGGGGAGTGGATGGAACTATGTGCTAGGTGGAACTGTGGACTAGAAAAATATAAAATTTTGGTAATGTAGTTATAAATTGGCAGTCTCACCTTGGTCAATTAAGAACTTAACTTTGTGCGTCATTGAACTGAGCCATAACTGTACGACCACATGCTTGGTATGGGACAAAACTACCACATGCTTGGTATGGGACAAAACTAACTTAGTAAGCTATGGAATCTTGGCATTGACTACTCAAGCATGTAGGATAGACTGTGTATAGGGTGGAGGTGTGTACCACTGTGGCAGGGTCACATTTATGAGCGGTTTGCCGTCTTCAGATCCAACGGTGTGCATCGTACCAAAGTGTTGTGGTTCGGTTGGTACGATGGTAAAATACATCGGGAGGGTTAATCGTCAAGATGAAGTTTCGAAATGGTTTTGTTATGATTGGTGGTAGCTATACTAGTTCTATCTTATGGTTAAAGTGTACAACCTCTGCAGAGTGTTAACAATCTATTCGAATAGCCGCGTCCATGGTCATGGACATGCTTGGGGATTTCACAAGAGGGGTAGATTTTCATAAAAACAATTGGGAAGAGACAACTGTGTGGGGATACTTATACAGCTGTGTGAAAGAAACTGATTAGGTTATGAGAGCTTTGTGAAAACAATTGTTAAACTGTTATTATTTATTTGTTTTGAATTACACTTTCAATCTATTACTTGTATTCAATTGCAAATTTTGTATTTTTGCAAAATAACCATAAAAGCCATTTTCTTTGTAATAAGCCATCATCTATAATTGCATTCTGTGGTACAACTTGTTGAGTACTCGTGGTACTCATTCTTGCTACAATCATTCAGCTGAAGTGGAGGAATTGTCACCTGCTTTCAAGGAGGAGCTTTACAAGGATGGTGATTGCTAGGTCTTGATCCCATTCGGTTTCCTGTGGCAAGTCGATGGGTTTCTACTGGAGTTGATTTCGTTCCGCTGCTGTATTTAGTGTCAGCTCTGCGTGACTTAATAAATGTAATCTCGACCATAAGGCCACAACCATCATTTATTAACCAAATTAGTTGTTTATTCTTATATTTGTCTTGTGTGGAATGATATTCATCTATATTGATACTGTGTGTACTAGCATGATACTAGACTAGTGCATTATACATAGAGGGTTCAGATTTACATATTTGGGTCCTGACACGACATTGCCCTCATGTTCCTCTAGGGCACAACATTGCCCCCTGCCATGCCCCTGGGGGCCGGACTCGGTCTGGTCCGTGCCCCTGTGGGCCAAACAAGCCTGGTCCGTGCCCTAGGGTCTCGGATTTCACACGTAGCCTGTGTGTGTGGGGGGGGGGGAGTCCGTCCGTGGAGGTTGAGTCCGCCCCCTAAGGACCGGACTTGGCTGCGTGTTAATTGTCTGCAGCTCTGTGGTGCTATTTTTAGCATTGATGTCGGGAGGGGTCAAAAATTGCTATTATCATCGTAAATAGTGCCATATTAGCCAAAAACTCCTCGAAGCTCGCGCCTTCTTTCTTGACTTGTTCGCCGCATTAGCATAGTAGTGCGTATTCTTTTCAATCTCTTCTTTTGTCTTGGCATGAATTTTCTTCACATATTCAACACACGTTGATGCCTCCATATTAGCATGTTTTTGTAGTGGAAAGGGCAGCCAATCAAGTGATGTGATTGGTTTGAAACCATACACCACCTCAAATGGGTACATTTGAGTAGTAGATTGTACCACCCTGTTGTATGCAAACTCCACATGCGGTAAACAATCTTTCCACTCTTTTAGATTCTTCTTGATCATCGTTCGCAACAACATGGAAGTTTACGATTCAACAACTTCATTTGTTCATCCGTTTGTGGTGACAAGTTGTTGAGAATAACAATTTTGTCCCGAGTTGGGCATACAAAGTATTCCAAAAGTAGCTTATAAACTTGAAGTCGCGATCTGAAACAATAGTCATTGGGATGCCATGCAATCTCACAATTTTCCTGGAAAACAAGTGAGCTACATGCGACGCATCGTCGCTTTGTGACAGAATAAAGTCTGCCATTTTAGAGAACCTACCAACAACTACAAAAACTAAATCTCTCCTCCTCTTAGTTCTAGGCAATTCTAAAATAAAATCCATACTAATATCCTCCCAATATACACTAGGAATAGGAAGTGAAGTATATAAACCACTTGGATTAAGTTTAGATTTCGCTTGTGACATGTCACACATCATTGTACAAACCTTTCGACGTCACGCCTCATCTTAAGCCAAAAAAAGTGATCGCTCAACATCATGAGAGTCTTTTCTCTCCCAAAGTGTCTCATCAATCTATCTGCATGAGGTTCCTACAATAAAAGCAAACGCACAGATGAATATGGAACACATAACTTGTTAGCATGAAATAAAAACCCATCATGTACAAGGAACTTGTCCCATCCTTTCCCATCTCGGCAATTAGAATATGATTTGCAAAATCATGATCTAAAGTGCATAGATCCCTCAAATTCTCTAAATCGGGAATTTTCACTCTGAATTGAGTTAAAAGCACATTTTTACGAGATAAAGCATCGAAAACCACATTCTCTTTTCCTTTCCTATACTTAATAACATATGGGAGTGTTTTAGGCCCTGTTTGGTTCGGCTTCGGCTTCCGGCTTTCGGCCAAAAAAGCCGGAAGCCGAACCAAACGGCCGGCTTTTCAAAGCGGCTTTCTCGGAAGCCGCTTTCTACATACACGTTAGAAAGCCAAAAGCCGCCGCAGGCCAGCTTCCGCGGCTTCCCACCACCCCCCCTTCCGCATTTGCCCCTAGACTTCATGGATTATTACCCGCCGAATGCCATCGCATAAAATCCCCTCCTCCGCCAACCGCCCGTTCGCCCACTCGCTCGGCTCCCTCCCCCCTCTTTCGCCCGTGCCCCCGAGACCCTCCTCCTCCTCCTCCCCCCCTCTTCCCCCCTGCGCCCCCGCGCCCCTCCTCCTCCTCGCCGGCCCACACCTCCTGCTGCGCCGGCGTTGTCCCACCTCCTCCCCGGCTCCCTCCTCCCCCAGCATCCTCCTCCCCGCCGGCCTCCTCCCCGGCACCCCTCCTCCTCCCAGATCCAGATCTGGATCTGGATCAACCCCGGCGCACTCCTCCACCTCCCTCCTCCCTCCTCCCCGGCGCACCTCCCTCCTCCGCGCCTCCCTCCTCCACCTCCCTCCTCCCCGACGCACCTTCTGCGGCGGCGACGCCTCCCCCGATGCGGTGCCTCCTTCCCCGACTCCGTCGTCCCCCGATACGGCTGCGCCTCCTCCTCGGGCTCCCTCCCCCGTCGCCTCCTCCTCCGGCTCCATCCTCCTCCCCCGCGCCTGGCCTCCTTTGTTGTCCCCACCGCCCAAGTCCCTCTCCTCCCCGGCTGCCTCCTCCCGAGCCGTCGCCTCCTCCTCCTTCCACCTCCCGAGCCACCGCCGCCCTCCCCTCCTCCTCAGGCTCCCTCCTCTGCCGCCTCCTTCCTCCACCTCCCGAGTCACCGCCGCCCTCCCTCTCCTCCTCCCTCAGTCCACAACGCCACCACCGCCACCGTCGAATCAATGAATTGCTTGATTACCAGTCCATGAAAGGAGCAGGGTGCATTTTGATTCATGAATCAATGAATTGCTTGATTACCAGTCCATGAATTGTTTGGTGTTCATGTGATGAAATGCATTGCATGCGATGAAATTGTTCTGAATGTCCAGCTCAATGTTCAGATTGAGTCCAGTGTTCAGATTGTGATTCAATGCACCATTGTTCATTTAGCTAATCAGATAGTTATACTTTTGTTTTCGTATTGGATTCTGACATTACCTTCTTGTTTCGGTGTCGGACATATGCTATTGGAGAGGATTGAAGATCTGATGTTAGATTATGCTATTGTTAGACCAATCTTGATCTACATGGTTATAAAACTGAGTCGTCAAATTGTTTGTGAAGTGCACACTTATAACTTGTATACGTAGTTCTGATTAGTGTTCATAGTTCTGTGATCTGGTTTGGTTTACTAACATCCAAAAGATAGTTTACATTGTTTACCTCATGCAAGAGCTGAATGTAGAGATCCCGCACATGCTATTTATTCTTAGATGATGAATAATGGATTCTTGCTAGAACTCATGGTCAAAACTGATTAGAACATGATACTATGCCAGATCTATAGCACTAGCTCCATGGTGTTGATGAAAGCATTAGCTTTGTTCAGAGGTAATCTATGGTTCAATCTACAAGTTTCAGCTCATTTGTGTGTATAACTTATGGATATGTTATTAGGATAGGCATTGTTGCATCATTGATTGACCAAAATCATAACCTGTTGATTGTCCATGAAATATTTATTGCTAGTGAATCCATGAAAATATTTGTGACATTGATTATCTTTGTAAATACTTGATGTTGTTTCATGAAGATATTAATAGACTTAAACAAAGTGCCTAACATTGCCGATGCCGGTCCCAAGCCCGGAAAAAAGTGGAGGGGGCATTAATTGTTTGTAATAATTATTTATGTAATAATTGTTTGTAATAATTATTTGTTGTAATAAACGTTTATTGCAATAATTGTCGTTAAATGTTGTTAAATATCGTCGAATGTTGTTAAATGTTGTTGGTAAGGTGACCTAATTTTCTGTTTGAGCAGTTTTATGACCTAATTGAGGTTGGTAAGGTGTATTTGATATCTAGAGGATCAGTGAAACTTGCTCAGAAGTAGTTTATAATTATATCCATTAATGCATGTTCCTTTTATTGTCAATGCCTCGTCAATTGCGTTAGTCGTCATTAATTGTCGTTAAATGTTGTTAAATATTGTTAAATATCGTCAATTATTGTTAAATATCGTCAAATATAGTTAAATGTCGTTAAACATCGTTAAATATTGTCAATTGTCGTTGAATATCGTTGAATATTGTCATTTGTCGTTAAATGTCGTCAAATATCGTTAAATATCGTCAATTGTCGTCGTTAAATGCTGTTAATTGCGTTAAACGACATCAAACAAGTTATTGTGGTCCTCAAGGGCATTTCAGACATTTCACATCTCGGAAGCTGCAGCTAGCCTACCTAAAAGCCAGACAGCCAAACACCAAATCAGAAAAGCACACTGTTCACTCACGACGAAAGCCTGCAGCGACGACACCGGAAGCCGCTTTTCATAAAAGCACAGCCGAAACAAACAGGCCCTCAATGAATTCTACCCACTTAGCATGTCTACGGTTCAGTTTAGCTTGATCTTTCAAATATTTAAGAGCTTCGTGATCGGAATGAATAACAAATTCTTTAGTCCAAAGATAATGTTGTCAAGTTTCAAGCACGCGCACCAAAGCATGCAATTCTTTATCATACACATAATAGTTCAACTGAACACCTCCTGGTTTCTCACCAAAATATGCTACTGGTTTTCTCTTGCATCAAAACACCACATATACCTATCCCACTAGTATCACATTCAATCTCAAAAGTTTTAGTGAAATCATGCGAACCAAGCAATGGTGCTTCGGTCAATCGTTTCTTCACTTCTTGAAATGCCTTTTCTTGTGATTCTCCCCGGTAAAAAAACAACACCCTTTTTAGTTAACTCATTTAATAGGGGAGGCAATAGTACATAAATCTTTAACAAAACGACAATAAAAACCAGTAAGATAATGAAAGCTTCTAATTTGACTAACATTCAGAGGAGTAGACCAATTTTTGATTGCTTCAGTTTTAGTTTCACCTACCTCAATGCATTGTCTAGAAACAACATAGTCTAAAAACACAACTTTATCGGTACAAAAAGTGCACTTCTCAATATTGGCATAAAGTTTCTTATTTCTAAGAACTTCTAGCACTTATCTAATATGATCAATGTGTGCATCCATCATTTTGCTATAAATTATAATATCACCAAAGTATACCACAACAAATTTACCAATGAAAGCTCTTAAAACATGATTCATCAAACGCATGAAGGTACTAGGTGCATTAGTTAAATTGAAAGGCATGACTAACCACTCATACAATCCAAATTTAATTTTAAAATCAATTTTCCATTCATCGCCAATTTTCATTCTAATTTGGTGGTATCCGCTTCTCAAATCAGTTTTGGAGAATATAATAGCACAACTAAGTTCATCTAGCATATCATCTAACCTAGAAATAGGATGACGATATCTAACAATGATATTGTTAATGGCACGATAATCAATACACATTCTCCAAGTACTATCTTTCTTAGGAACTAAAAACATAGGAACAACAAAGACAAAGGCTTTCGCCTACGTACCCCTTATCAAGTAGTGCTTGCACTTGCTGCTGAATTTCTTTTATCTTAGGATTGATGTGGTAAGGTGGCCAGTTGGGAAGTGAGGCGCTGAGCACAATGTCGTTTTGATGCTCAATTCCACGCATAGGAGGAAGATCAGCGGGTATCTCCTCCAGAAACACATCCCTGAAACACTAGAAACATCACTAGGAAGAGTGGTTAAATCGTTAGTCGAAAGCAACACATTTTTGTACAAGAGCACAAAGTGCATCAAATCCGAGTTGTTCCTCATTTATCTCATTTTAGATTTGGTGGCTAACATTACTAACTTCTCTCCCTCACTTTTCTTTTACCCTCACATTGGCCCAGCCCACTCATGCAGCGCGCGCGCCCACCGTGACTCCTCCGCGCCCTTACCCCATCCACCGTTGGATCTGATCCAACGGCTTAGCTCCACCTCCACTTACCGCTTCGCCCCTTCTAATCTCGGTCGCCCGATCGGGATCCAACGGCTACCACGAACCCCCACTTACCGTTTCGCACCTTCTATCTCCTCCGTCCGATCAAAATCGGACGACCCACCGCCATCGTCTTCCTTTCCTTTCTTCCTCCTTCCCCTTTCCTTCTTCGCGCGATCCATGCTTGTGGCTCTCACTTACCAAAGGGTGGATGTCACTCAATTTTCTTTTTTCACACTCTACCTTCACTTCATTCTTCTTCTTTTTTTGCATGTTTTCAGGAAGCTGATCACATGTAATGCATATTTTATAAACATGAAACTTGTTGTCTACACCACAATCTCCTATCATTGAATTTATAAGTGTAGATGTAGCTACTAACTAGTGATTTTAAGCATGAAATTTCATAAACTTTCTCAAGCACACTAGATAGTTCTATAGGCTTATCGAATATGATATATCACTTATGTCAAAAAATGATATATCACAAAGAATCATCACGGGGTATTCTAGTAAGAGCTTCTTTATGAGTAATCAACTCCACATTATGTAAATAAATCTCGTTAAATTCAGAATGTGGAATCATCAAAGGAACACTAGAGTTCTCACTTTTGTCGCATCTTCATGATGTAACCACGGGGCAACAAACATTCCCTCTCCAATCGTGGTTATCTCCTCATCTTTCTCTTCCAGAGATGAGGGTTCTTGAACATTCAACTCCTCATCTTCATTATTAACATGCACAATGTGATAAACAACACTAGAACTAGAGAGCAGGTCGGTAGTTTTAAAAATAATCTCACTTGGCCTATTATCTACCTATCTATTTTGTTGGTGTATCTCTTACACTCTCAATTTGGGTGCTCTCAAGTCTCAACCTCACATATAGTGGAGTCACACAACTCGCTCTTTTTACCATTCTCACTCAATTTGGCTATATGGCTCTCATCCTCACATGGGTTTTGGTGCATCTCATCCTCAATAGACCATAGGCTAGCAATGGAGCAACTACTATCAACCACAATCTCATCATGTGCTGCATGTAACAGTAGGGCAGCACTATATGACTTCTCGGTTGAAGGAAAAGACCCTCGATCATCTCCTTGCTCTCTCTTCGATGCTCCATTGGTGACACAAGAGCACTTTGTATGCAGAAATTAGAAACAATCAGATGAGGTGTCTCTTCAATTACTAGAGCTTCCTCTTCTTCTTGTTGAACTAAATGTGTGACCTCCTTTGATGACACAACAGTAAGAGCCTCTGTCTCTCACCAGTTCTAGGTATCCCAAGAGAAAACCTAGCTGATGTACTAGATGAAGGAGTAAAGTTTCAGCCCAAATTCAACTAAGGTATACGCTGCTCCTTAATTCTCTTCTCTTCAAGAGCACAATTCACAAGATCATGCATACTACTAAAATATTTATGCTGAATTACAGCAGTGATCTTAGAATTCAAATCTCCTTTGAAGTATGCCTTCTCTTTAAATGCACTAGTGATACCGGCACGACGCATTGCACGATTTAGCTCAATATAGTAATCTTGGACAGCTTTGCACTCTAGTGTCATGCTCTCCACGTGGCAAAGTAGTTCCCACTCATAATAGGGCGGCACAAACTCACTTCTCATGACCACATTTAAATCTAACCAAGATGTAACGAGTCATCCCCCAAACAATTGCTACCACCAACTATCAGCATAGTCCTCAAACTCCATAGTGGCTCGCATCATATTTTATGCTTTGGGAAGCTTGTAAAATTTAACACCTTCTCTATTTGTCCTTCCCACTCAATATAATCCTCCGAATCTTTACTTCCGTAGAAGGGAAGTTCCACGTACTCATAACCTGCCATGATTAGTAGCAAACAAAAACAACAAGAATATGTGGAATATATGTGGAATTTTTTTTTTATGGAAATCACTCAATCTCACCCTCTCTTAACGGCTGAAGTTCTTATGCTTCCTTGATCAAATTGAGGAGTTGCACGCACTATGGTGACGGTAGACAATCAAAGGTGATAGATTGAGTGAATTCAAGGTCCAAGTACCATATGAAACAATGGCTTTATGTGGAGCTTGGAGGGAATGTGTTTATCCTATATAATATGAAATTCTAGATATGGTAAAGCTAGATAATAATCCAAACTAGAATTCCAATGCCTAGTTGATGATCTTTAGATATAAGCGAGGAACAAAGCAACTCACATGTAAAGATAATGTAGATTAATGCAATCAAAGGGATAAGCTAAACAAGATATAAGTGTCAACACCAAATAGCTCGTCTTTCACAAGTTATGGAGAGACGTTAGTCGATTGCTCAAACGATGAAATCGGGCACAAGATTGCTCAGAACTTAACTAATGCATAATCTGAACTTTAATAATATTTAGGGTGCAGTTCACAAGAGTAATCGGCCAAAGCACTTATTTTATTCTCTCTATCCTTTTTATTGTGGTCCTTTCTCTCTACCTCGGTCAACTTGATGAAACAATGAGCATCAACAATTCTCCTACGATTCAACAAGAACTCAGAAGATTGTGCACTTAGATGATATATGAGCAGCCCTAGAGCAATATCAAATATATAGTCTCAATAGGACCAAAGTGTTCGCAAAGGGAAGATTGGTTCACAAAGGAAATTAGGGTTTCCATTTTTTTTAATATATGGACTCAACAAAAACTTAGGCCCTATTTGGTAGAGCTATAGATTTTCATTTTCTAGATTATGCTCCTGATTCTCTGATAATCCACTTCTCTAAGAATTTGGAGCTATCTGTTGAAAGCGTTTGGCTGGTAGGTTGGATCCAAAAATCATATGAGGGAGGATTAGGGACAAATAGACCAAAGTACCCCTTGTACAAATACTTCAATTGTGTCTTGTAATGCTTGCATACAATTGTGTCTTGTAATGCTTGCTACGCAGATCACTAGGACTCGGACTTTATTCAATTTTCATGGAATAATAAGGGACTTTCATATCGTATAAGATCAAATTAGTCCACTACTTCACACCTAGCGCAAAGAAGTGAGTCACTAGAAAAGGATTCCAACGAGAGCCATAGAACAAATCATAAAAGTGAAATAAGCCTAGAAAAAAGCTATTCTTAATAAATCACCAAACTTGAATAGCAAGGTACGGTTCACCAGTAAATCAACCAGCGACCTATGGCTGAACCACTACATATCAAAACATAATAGAATGCATAGTCTTTCCAGTGTTTTACGACTCAGCTAAACAATGGCCACAATCCCAAACATCATTACCATTGACTCTAGTTTCCTGCCCAAAGACTGATACTGATGATAGAAGAGTATACCCCCACCACTTAGTCGAACAGACTGAAACCCATGTGCTGCAAGTAGATTTGCAAAAAACCTCATTAGATCTCAATGATAATGTCATGGCATATTTAGCAAAACATGGCAGTTGGCAATAGTTGACAAAACATGCAAGCATAGATCCAGGAAAAAATGCTGGTCAAACATGAAGCATATTGTGCAAGTTATAATGTCAGAACTTCTAAAAGTAAGAATTACAGGCAACTTGTCATAATAAGAATTACAGGCAAGTGCTCACAACATATTGATCATGCATGAGGTAGCAATTTCATAAAAGTTGCACAACATATGTAAACAGTAGATTAATCATCAAAGCGCATGGAAATTGCTAATAAGGACATAGGTGAGAACAGTGATCTTACATCATCACTCTCTTCTTTCTCCTCAACCTTCTCTTCTTTCTTCGACTCAGCTGCAGGAGCATTGAAAACTCATGTACAAGCAGTTACAAAACACAGTGCAAGGTAATGAGGCATGCATAACACACATACCTTGTTGAACACTACTGTCATGTTATGAGCTATGCATATAACTGATGGTAAAAAATTCTAACTGATTTGTACAGAAGTTTCAAGCTTTCTAGATTGTTGAACAAAACAAGATCTCGATTACCCAATAGGACATGGTTAAGTTGCCTCATAAACCCTATATGTACCTAGCAAGCAGATACTATGCAAGATTGAGGAGGGAAATAGAGAAAGAAGCTATAGATCAAAAGCCTAAACAGTTGCTATGAACACTGGAAAAGCAGATGATTTTTAGCATGGTCAACTGATATCTAAGCATCCAGAAACACAATCACATGAAGCCTTGCAAGGATTGAATCTTATGGTGTACATGAATTACTAAGTACACGCACAAGTAGCAATCTCAAACATATACTCATCAGCCAAATTCATGTACAAGGGATATGCAAAATTTGTTTATGACCCATATGACATGAACCACACAAATAGGACCCAGTCCTACACACAACCATAAATCAAACTATTTTCAGATCTAGGCAAATCCAAAATAGGACCAAATCCTGCACATCACAACCAAAATACTTCATCACATCCTACACATTTTGCTTTGATCTACACATTCCAAACAAAAGAGAGGAGGGAAGAAGGACAAGAGGAGAGGTGGTACCTTGAGGGGATGTCAATCGATGGCGACTAAGGAGGACGTCGTGGCCAGCGAGGAAGGGGATCAAGCGCTGGTAGGTGTGCGCTCTTTAGTTTGGAGGCGGCCATGGTTTTTGGGAGGAGGAACGGACGGGGATGTTGCGAGGAAGATGTGGCCGCTGATGCTCGTCATCATCGCTGAGGAAGAGGAAGAGGCCAAAGACGCACTTAGGGTTTGGGGCGGTGGTACCATACCATGTTGGAAGGACCGGAGGAGGTGCACGCGAGATGTAGGTCTCCATCGCTACTCGTCGCCGGTCACCTCCGTCGCCGCCGCGTGGTCGTCTCCTCCAGTCGCCGTCATCACCTCCAGATCGCGTCGCACATGAGGAGTCGCATGGAGAGGCGCAGGTGGGATGCGGGGTATGCGCTGTGGGTTTCTGCGCTCAGGGTGGGGAGAGGGTGAGGGGGTAAGTGAATGGAAATTGCAGGTGATTACTGGCAACTTCAAGGGGCACTTTTGTTTCGGGTGGGCTAACTCCCCACGAGAATCTGCCCCATGGTCGCTCCACGCCGCTAGTTCATTTTCTGCTCCGCTCCTCACTGCTCCAAGAATCTGTTTTTGGGGAGCTAGAGGTGTTTGGCTCAACTCTGCTAGCTCCCACTGAGAAGTTGGGATCCGAGCTGTACCAAACAGACCCTTAACTAGGGACATGAAACATAGATCACACGATCTGAAACAAAAGAAAATGCAAACAGAACGACTCTAGAACAACATAAACGGTGCCAAGATGATGTTATTAAAGGGTAGTAAAAGTACAGTAACACTTCCGCAGTAGTGTAGTAACACTATGTCTTTCCTGCAGTCATGTGACTTTCGTAGCAGATGATGCGAGAAAAGTGCAGTAACACTCATGCGGTAGTGTAGTAACACTATATCTTTTGTGCAGTAACATGACTTTTGTAGCGTCACTTGATAACGTGGTTGAGTCGCAAAGGAGACACGACCAACAACTCAAACAAAGTTTCTAATGGACGAAAACCTAACAAAACTCACTAAAATAACATATTGAACTATAGACTTAATAATTTTTTTGTATGGTTTTTATCGTGTATAGGATAGAAAATAAAACAAATCTAAGAATAAATTATCATACCGTGTCAACCACGCTCTGATACCAAGATGATATAGGGGATGCCCGATCTTCATGGTGTAGGATTGTGATAACTTGGATCTGTGCAACCTTGCGAATGACAACGCCAACCACTGTCTCTATTATAGCAACCCGCGACACACAAATTCATCCAACCACACACTTCGATCCTCGTCTACTCGACCACGCAAAGTAGACGTATTGTTGCTCCTGCAAAACACAAAGAATCACAAGAATAATGGGGTAGAGAACGCCCAATTCCTCTATGTTGTGGTTGTGACGAGCAAATAGGAAGAATAGGCACAAGGCGCTGTGTAGATGCAAAAGCAATCTATTTTCTGAATTAAACGTGGTCCCTGATACATGGGGCGAACCCTTGGCTTTATAGCCAGCAAACTCACGCACACATGGCCTAATGCAACTCCTATTCAGTCAAAATAAAGAAATGGAATATATCTTTACTTCCCTAATGCAATCCAGACTCTCCTAATTAAGATACAACCGACTCGGATTCGAGTTCGATGTTGTTCATGCAATAACACTCTGGCTAGTGTGCAGTAGCACTCCGGTGGTGCAGTAACACTTCGACTATGGAGTAGTGATGCTCTTGGCACTGCTACAGAAAAGATCTTCACAGACGGTTCAAAAATGTCATCACAGACGGTTTCGTGAGCCGTCTAAGTTTATGGGTCAGTGATGACACGAGGTCAACACAGACGGTTTTCGAACCGTCTGTGATGCATACTATCATAGATGATTATTAACTCAGAACCGTCTATGATAGTTGCCTTTCACAGACGATTTTTAGATGAAACCGTCTGTGATAGCTTATGTATCACATACAGTTTATAGATGAAACCATCTGTGATAGCTTATGTATCACAAACGGTTTGTAGATGAAACCGTCTGTGATATCTGGATGTATCACAGACAGTTTGTAAATGAAATCGTCCGTGATAGATGATGTATCACAGATGATTTGTCCTAAGGAACCGTCTGTGATATTCTTTTTGTATTGCTAAATCTATTTCTATTTATTGGCTAGCCACAGAAAATGCTAGCCATGTCCTCTGAAACAAGAAGAAACATAATAAGTACGTGTACACATCAATTCATATTCATTTCAAAAACAAGCACACCCAATTCACATTCATTTCAGAAACAAGCGCATCTATTTCACAAATCAATTAACTCAAATGAACTAAAATTAACCATTCATGAACAAATATACACACATGTTCTATTAAGTTTAATCTTATCTCAATCAAGTTCAATCTACATTGTGGAACTTCTCTTTTGGGTTTATGACCTCACGCATCAAGAAGGCCACAAACTGTCTTCGAATACGTTTGAGCTAGGCCTGTTCTAATGGAGTTTCAGTGATGATTGCAACCTGTCACTAGGAAGATTAAAGTCATGCATATATAAATTAATAAGTATGAAATAATTATTGCAAGATTAGCAAACCTGAGGATCTTTGACCATCGGGGAACCGAGGAGTAGTTCCATATTGTAGCAAACATAGTATCCACAGGTGTTGCCCAGCGGCTGCTGGTGGCACTGTAAAAATAGAATTAGTTAGTTCGAGAAGTATTACTACAAAGTGTTATATAATATTAATGTGTACTAGCGAATACCGGAATTTGAAATCGTGTCCCAGGTTCACTCCCTTGGATCTCCCTTCCTTTGCATAGTACGTGATGAACGACCTACATGATTCTAAAAACTTTGCCTTAGCCATTGCAAAGGAAGGAAAGACTACAATAGAGTTATCTATGGAGGAAATATATTTACATGTCGATTAAGTTTTTGACAACTGTGAAGTCGTTATTAGACCTCTTTAGTGAATCAAGGTATCTTACCTGATTCTATTTTGGTATAATTACAATTAGAATCCAGTGGTACCTACACAGGTATGTTGCTATGGTCATTAAACCTAAGTTCGTGTTGCTTATAAAGTACAAATCAACAAGTATAGCCACTAGTGCAACACTTACCCCTGGTTGTAGGGAAAAAGTATGAAATCCTTCTCGCGGTGATCCAACAAAAACATCGCCATGTATTCCTCGACAAAGGTTGCATTGTTGTTGATGCATTGCTCAGAGACCAAGAGTGGGTCGAGAAAACCTACCGATGATTTACTTGATGTGGTTTCTACAATCATGTATCTATATATATATATGTACAAAAGCTAGGAGTTATATATGACATTTATCGGTATTATATGAATGTAGATTGTGATTGTACACATTTACAGTGTCCAACAATGCATGAGTGAGACGTCGAGGGAGTCGAGGTTGAAGAGTAAAAACAAGTCATCGAAGGTCACCATGAAGACACAGTCTTGACACTTGTGGTTAAAATGAATTTTCTTGAACTTGACGGTGACATCTGAGCATCGTTGTCCAACATCTTTTTGGCATGTTCCATGTACCATTCATGCAATCTCTGGGAAGCCAATCCTAGGGTTTCGAGGCCCTCTTTCGGGACGACCAATGGCTCGCCATGCATGATTTTTTGGGCCAATGGCAAGAAGGGGATATCATCAGGCTTCTTCGATTTGCCCTTGCCGCCTCGCTTTTTAGAGGTCGACTGAGCACAATGTGTAGATGCATCTGATGCACCGGGTCCTTGTCGCATTGGTAGAGGTAACTCTGGTGCAGGTAGCTCAAGTGCAGATACTTCCCGTGAAGTTGACACTGGTGTAGGTAGCTCCGGTGCAGGTAGCTCCAGTGAAGTTGATATCGGTGCTGGTAGCTCCAGACAGATGTCTCTCTTGGGCCACTGGATGAATGCTCCAAAGGGCTCACTTGGAGCTTGCACTTCGTAACCACCTACATAACGATACAAAATTAGCTACTCCAATAGGCCTATCAATGGATTGAGCATTCCAGGGATAATAATTATTACCAGGATGTTATCAACAGGAAATCTGTCACTATTTTCTAAGTTATGGTTAGACGCGCAGCTACTCGGAAGTTTGGGGGGCTAGCTAGCATAGTAGCAGCGGGGGCTTCCAACTGATTTCTCCTAAGCCTTTCCTCTGTGAGGGATGCATGAATCTCCTCTCGTGCGACATCTCGCATCTCTTATCTGAGGGATGCACGAATCTCCTCTTGTAGTAGGGCTCCGCGCTCGACTTTGGATCTCTTTCTACTCCGGTACGCCTCGGATGCCCCTTATTTCCGAGGGCTGCGGAGAGTATATCTCTCTCTGACTGCCTGGAATGAGTCTTGGGAAGATTGTGCAGTACTCATCTCTTCCTGCAAGAGCTCAATATGTTATTTCACTTCCTATGAAGTTATCGAGTAATTATAAACTAGGTAGTTCGATATCTTACTAGGCGCTGGGATACTTCCTCATTTACGGGGTTTGGAAAGGAGATGGCCCCGAAAAACACAATAGATAACCTTGCTCTTAGCCAGTGCCACGCGTGCTCATTAGGGATCCTGACAAATGGTGGGGAGGCGTCCAACCGGCTTGCACGCTCGTCCTGATCCCTCCATTGCGGGATTTTACCCGTATACCCAGTGGTGTTGAGTCTGTTTGGGTGCGTGTTTTTTTGCCTGAAAGGCCCTACGCGCCGCACTTTCACTCTTAAAATCATCTATCTTCTTCTTCGCCACAAAGTCTTCCAAGTACTCCTCCACGAACAGATACTTCTGGAAGGGCGTCAGATCCTTCTCCACGTAATTCTTGATAAGCGTGTTCTTAAAGTTCCACCACGCTTTGCACGTTGCTAGCAATGATCGTAAAATTTCCACTACCAGCCTGGTGTTGTTCCAGGATCTGGAACGATTATAAAATTTCCGCTACCAGCCCAGTTTTCTCAAGATCGGTCAACTCCTTCCATGAATCGTAGGTGATCCTGACCCATTGGCGTGTAACTATTCTGACTGTTGTGTAAAATGCAGATACTGCTCGGCGAGGACTCAGAGGGATCCCAGACACATCAACTCTCATGGTGGTAAATCGGCCATTGGGCCTTTTCGATATTCCTCTTTCCTTGTGCTTGGATTTTCCAGAGGACGACATATCAGACGCATGAGGCGACGATGACGAAGAATGAGCGGACGACATATTTATGAGAAATAGAAGTTCTGACACGTATGAACATATTATCATAAGATTCTCTATGTGTATGGGTATACACACCAATTAAATGATATAATTGACATATAAACATGTAAATCCTCCAAATCAGCCAACAACACTTGATCTACTAACAGAATAATATGTATTATGAATTGGATAACAGAACCTGGAGGTTCAACCAATTAACCAACCGAAAATAACAGACTAAATGCTAAAGATCAATCAACAGTAGTAAGCATTCCATTCCAATTAGATCTCAAGTTCAAACCCGATTATCAAAACAATTTTAGTACAAGACTATTATCATCACAGAGCATTCATCTCAAGCCCACTACACCACATTACAATATGAACATATAAAATACAAAGGGGTAATTAAATTAAAATGTTATGATACTCACGAAGCAGATGGCAATCAAAGCCACTAAGCAATCTAAGCAATGTGTGAGGGAAAGGGGCATCAGGGTCGACAACTCGGCATCTATTACCTTTTGGCATCGAGGAGAAGGGCCGGTAGGGAGCACCGAAGCAGTAGGGCTCGGGAGAGGAGGCACGCCAGTCTCGAGGAGGAGGCGGTGTCGAGGACGGCAGCAACGGGCTCAGGGAGGAGGGGCGCTGGGTTCGGGGAGGTGGCAGCTCGTGCTCGGGGAGGAGGCGGCGGCTCAGGGGAGGAGGTGGCGTCGAGGACGGCGGTGATAGGCTCGACGGAGGAGGGATGTTAGAGAAACTTAATTGTTTGAGTGGGGGGCGCGGGCAAACCCTAGAGTCCGAATATAAATAGGGTTGGACATCACAGATGGTTCTAAATTAGAACCGTCTATGAAAATACACAACACAGACAGTTCCAATAAACCATCTGTGATATCTGATGTATCACAGACGGTTTGTAGATGAAATCGTCTGTGATATCTGATGTATCACAGATGGTTCTTTAGATGAAACTGTCTGTGATAGATAATCACAGACGGTTGGTTCTAAGGAACCATCTGTGATATTTTTTTGTATTGCTAAATCTATTTCTGTTTATTGGCTAGCCTCAGGAAATGCTAGCTATGCCATCTGAAACAAGCAGAAACACAACAAGTATATATATACATCCAATTCATATTTATTTCAGAAACAAGCACATCCATTTCACAAATTCAGATATGATACATTCTCATATACATAAATGCAATTTCAGAACATATGACACATAAATATTTCATTCATCATTCCACTTGCTTATCTCCTTTAAAAATTAGCCTTTCATGATGATCAACGCATATGTAGCTAGTTTCATCACGTTGTTCTTCCTCGGCCCTTATGCCTTTTTGAAAGGAGGTAACTCGTCAAATTGATTGTATTCTTCCTCATCCACTACATTCTCAACTCCGACAATCCTCTTTTTTCTATGAAGAACTACGTGACGCTTCTTATTTGCCTGGTCGGTTACATAGAAAACTTGAACAACTCGGTTAGCGAGTACGAATGGTTCGTCTTTGTATTCGACATGTTCAAGGTCCACGGTAGTGACGCCGTACCTATCAAACTTCACTTGTGGGGATGGACCCAACGGCGCCGAAATAGGGGCATCTTGAAAAGCACGTAGTCGAGCTCCCAAATCTCCTCTATGAACCCATAGGAGCTCCTCAACCCATTGGTACTGAACGCATTTATGAGGACACCACTATTCTGGTTAGTGCTCTTTATATCCTGAGCCTACGTATAGAATGTGTACCCATTTATATCGTATACTTGCCATGCCACAACTGTAAATATTGGTCCTTTTTCCCACCATATCAACGTATCACTTGACGATTTCCTAGCGAGTTGCTCCTTCAACCATTGGTTGAACCGACTATTGTGTTGTCTTGTGATCCAAACATCCAGCTGCTCTGGATTCTGTTGCCGAAGCACATCCTTGTGCTGGTCGATATACGGAGACACTTCAGTCATGTGTTGCAAGACCGTGAAATGGGCTTGAGCATACGCTCTCATCTCTAGAGTGATTGCTTTCCTTCCGATGGTCCCGATACCCTCAAGCCTCCCCTCATGGTGAGATCGAGGCATACCTATCAGTTCGACGTGAGCCATGTAGTCGACGCTAAACTCAATGACCTCTTCCGTTGCATAACCTTCGATGATGCTACCCTGTGGTTGAGATCGATTCCGTACATAGGACTTGAGAATTCCCATGAACCTCTCGAATAGGTACATGCTACGTAGGAACACGGGCCCGCACATCTTTATGTCCCTCACAATGTGAATAATGAGATGAACCATGATATCGAAAAACGACGAAGGGAAATATATCCCAAGATGACATAGAGTCGTCACCACCTCATTCTGCAGAGCAGCTAGTCCTTCGGGATCGATGACCTTCTGAGCAATTATGTCAAAGAAATAACACAGCATCATGATTGTCTCTTGGACCTTGATCAGTAAAATACTTCTAATTGCAATAGGGAGCATCTGTGTCATCAGCACATGACAATCATGAGACTTCATGCCAATCAACTTCAAATTTTCCATCGAAACAAGTTTCTTCATATTGGCAGGGTAACCAGACGGAACTTTCATACCATGCAAGCACTAGCACAGTTCAGTTCTCTCAGCCTTGGATAGAGTGTAACAAGCAGGGGGAAGCTACATTCGTCCTTTATCGGTCTTTGTCGGTCTAACTCAGGTCTAATGTCCATATCAATCAAGTCAAACCGTGCATTGACACCATCCTTTGTTTTTTCACGAATGTTCAGTAAGAGAACAATCAAGCTATCACATACATTCTTCTCTACGTGCATGACGTCGATGCAGTTGTGAACTTCTAGGTGTGCACAATAAGGTAAGTCCCAAAATATTGATCTCTTCTTCCAGATGTTCTTCTCACGGGTTCTCGATTTATGTCCCTTTTCGAGCACATCTAAATCCTTAACCATATCATAGACCTGTTTTCCACATAAATGCCTTGAAGCTGAACTGTCCTCCTTCTCTCCATCGAATTGTTTCTTCATCATACGGTATGGGTGAACCCTCCGAAGGAACCTACGGTGATGCATGTACACGGTTTTATGCGAGTGCTTCAGCCACACACTCTCAGTATCATCTAAGCAGTGAGTACATGCTTTGGCCTCTTTTGTACTCTAGCCCGACAGGTTAGCAAGGGCAGGATAATCATTTATGGTGCAGAACAACAAGGAGTGTAAAGTGAAGTTCTCTCATTTATACACATCCCGTACATGTACCCATTCAATCCACAGTATTTTTAGATCTTCCATCAATGGTGCTAGGTACATATCAATATCATTCCCAGGTTACTTCGGCCCTTAGATAAGTATCGACAACAAAATATACTTTCGCTTCATACACAACCAAGGAAAAAGGTTGTGGATACAGAGAGTCACGGGCCAAGTGCTATGTCGGCTGCTCATGTTACCGAAAGGATTCATTCCATCTGTACTCAATCCAAATCTTATATTCCTCGGTTCTGCACCGAAGTCTGCAAACCTCCTATCGATGTTTCTCCACTGGGTGGAATTAGCTGGGTGTCTTACCTTTTCATCTTGCTTACGCTCCTCTGAGTGCCAACGCAGAAGTTTAATTTGCCTTCTTTGGGTTAGCAAAAAACCACTTCAAATGGAGAATTACAGGAAGATACCAAGCCACCTTAGCAAGAGGTCCTTTCTTCACCTCGATTCCCTCGTCGTCATCTAATTGATTCTTACGCTTGTATCGGGATGCGTTGCACACTGGACATATATGCATATTTGCGTACTCTTTACAATAGAGGATACAGTCGTTCGGACATGCATGTATTTTTTCTACTTCCATTCCTAATAGACAAAGAACATTCTTGGCTCTGTAGGTGGTTTTGGGCAACTCATTTCCATTTAGAAGCATGTCCTCTAAGAGATCTAACAGCGCCGTGAAACTCTTGTCGAATCAACCGTTGCTTGCCTTCAATTTCAGTAGTTCAAGTATGGATGACAACCTTGTGTATTCCGGTTTGTAGCCCGGGAACAAAGGCTTCTTCGAGTCCTCCATCAAGCCCTCGAATTTACCAAACTCTCTCTCACTATAGTTTACTTCTGCATTGTGAAGCATCTGATCTAGATTGTCATCGTGCAACCTATCTGAATCGGAACCACAATCGACATCATCTGGTGGCATATCGTTGACTTAGTCGACAATATCATTATTACTACCTTCCTGTATAATCTGCTCTTCACCGTGACTGGTCCAACGTGTATACCTCTTTTTGAAACCCCTTCGAATCAAGTGTGCTTCGATCTGTGTTTGGTTCTTAAACATCTTTAGATTCTCATAGTCAATGTACGGATAGTACATATATTCTGCCCCCTTATTCAACATATCCTCCTCGGCATCTCTTATAAAAGCAGACATGTCATTAATGTACTCTTCACTCATATGGTTCTTAGCGTACATCTAGCTTCGGTCCATCACACGGTTCGTATTGAAAACCCTGGAAATAAAGAAAATGGTGACTTCAAAAGCGTATTTTCTGAGGCCTAGGCTTTCCAACAGAGAAAACATATTTTTCTCTGAACTAAAGGTGGCTTTTCTTATTTTTACATTTTTTGGGATTTTATTAACTTACATGTGGGCCATACTTGTGAGTGATTCATCTTTTTATTTCATGATTTTATTTATAAAATCTATGGTGGCTCTACATGTCATAGATTTATTAGTTTATTAACTAAATGATTAAAAACAGTAGGATTTGAAGCTCAAATTAGGCTCAGGGTTCCATCGCATTGCTAATAGTCGTGGCTCGGGGCCCTAAGGTCGCTTGAGGTGAGCCAACGGTGATGTCCCGTGGCGGCGCCATGGGCTTCACTAGCGATTTTGGCGTAAACGCCCAAAACTACTCAAATTAAAAGATGTTTATGCTCCAGTAGCTCACCTCGATCACGAGGAAGGTGTCAATGAAGTCGGGGAAGGTCCAAGGCGGCTGGTCGTCGATGAACAGAGGCGACGGCAGCATGCTCCTTGGTGACAGGTCTTCTAGGTAGAAATAAACTGAAACGAAGCACATGCATAGCTTTAGGGGGACATATATGTGGGGAAATCGACCTTGGTGGGGTCGAGGACTCACCAAAGAAGAGTTGGCATTGATGGTGGCGGCGGTGACAGAGAGGTCCATGGTGACAGCTCAGCGTGGGCGACAATAGCTGAAATGGACCACACGAGCAGGCTCAGTGAGGTAAGGCGATACTCAAACTGAGCATAGAGTGGTGATGGACTCACTGGGCTTGGAGATCTCCCACGGCTACCGCAGCACCAGAGATGGAGAAGAAGACTCTGTTGAGGAGCTACACTACACCGGATGATCAGTAAGCGAGCAAAATGGCGCACTGTCTGTGATGAGTTAATTATCACAGATGGTTTTCAACAAAAAATTGCCTATGATACTTCGCAGATGGTTCTTAATAATAACCGTCTGTGATATTACTACATATCACATATTGTTTGTTTATTGAAAATTATCTGTGATATGTAGAAATATCACAAACGGTTATTGTTAAGAACCGTCTGTGATACTTCACCGACAGTTTTCATTATGAACCGTCTGTGATATTATCTCTTCACAGACGGTTTTTAGCGCAGCTAGTAACACAAACAGTCTTTAAACCAAAACCATCTGTGATTGCATGTAATACAGACGGTTTTGGTCAATTGTCTGTGATAAGGCGTCATGTATTAGACTTTTTGTAGTAGTGCGGTCTTCCTCTCCTCCCTTTGGATTTCACCAACAGAAGTATGCACCATCAAGCAAAATTCTTGTACAATACCATCCTTTCCAATCCTCTCGGCCTCTAGCTCTTCTTTATTAATAAATATGAGAACAAGCGGAGAAGTCACATTAGGTAGTAAACAATTCTCATCTAAATTAAATTCTAACTCAATGAGAAGCAAGTTCACCTCTAGTTGCAGCTTCTTTGCCCAAGCTCGTGTAATCGGCCCAATTGGGGTTTGTACATTCTTATTGTGCCGAATGGAACTAGCTGTTGGTCTCAAAAATTGTATATCATGATCAACACCAGGTGAGGTAGAGAACATACTAGTGCTAGGGATGTCCTCATCATAAAGTATACGCTATATCAGGTGTAGGGTCAATCAGAAAGGAACACACAAGGCCAAGCATAAATGAATGCATAGTGCAGAAAGAGAGTGAGAAAAGCAAAGATCATTAGCAAAATTAGAAGTTCATTAACACTTATCATAAGCGTGAACACTATGTTCCAAATCCATTTCTCAAAAGTTTACATTCTTTAACTAACCAATATTAATATTTTGTGATAAGGAAACCTAACACCTTTGAAGGCTAGGCCTGTATTTTCATTGAGTATGAGTTTTTGTGATTAATGACAACCAGATGTCTAGAACTAACAATTTTCATAAGTTAGAAATAGGTTTGGTTCCATGTTGATGAAAAACTTTGGATAACTTCATGAGTTGAAAGTCATCAAATCAAGATTCAGAATGAAGAATGTCATCATGTGTTGATGAGCATCAAGTCAGTTTTCAGAGTGAAGGATGCCATCATGTGTTTGTAATACCCTATAAAAGGATTCAGGAGAAAATTTAAAGATTTAAAGGAAACGAGTGATCGGAAGTCGATTTAGGGGGAGGACCTTCTGGAAAATAATTGAATTAGTGGGAGGAGAAGGTTTTTTTTTTGTTAAAACGCAGCAACCTGGGCCTGGGCTTCGGCCCATTAGGCCCTCTAGTGGCGGCCAAGGGGGGGAGGCACCCCTTTGCCTTTTCTCCCCCCACCAAACCCTAGCCGCCCCCCACCAAAACTCCCTTGCGCCCCCTCCCACTCCCCATGGCCGCCACCCCCTTCCCCCCCTTGTGTGCCTCCTCCTCCTAGGGCATCCCTCCTGGTCATGGTGCCCTCCCCTTTGCACCCTCCTCGCTGCCGGTGAAGGAAGATCTTTCTCCACGCCCGCCGACGAGGAAGAAGAAGGAGATCATTTGGAGGCGACCGGCTGTTGGAGGAAGAAGAAGGTGAGGGAAGGAGACCATCTTCATGGGGGAGAGCTCGCTGGTGGGTGCTCGTCGTGCCCGGCAATCGATTCGTCAAGGGTAACCCCGGATTCCCCCGAGTAGATGCATCTTTTGATTGTTGTAGCAATGTCGGTATTTCTGTCCCCTCAGGACAGATCGCCTTAGACAGACGTTTCCGTGTAGTTAAGTGCGGATTCAGTCTTGGTCATCTCCTAGAAAGTTGTAGAGGACGTCAATAGCTTTCAATGAAGTGCTAGATCGTATTTTTTGGACCTCTGTAGCAAAAGTTATGAATTTATTAGTGCGACTGTCCTACGAATCTGTCAGTGTTTTAACAGGTTTTAGTAATATTACTTTTGCGATAAGTTAAAGAGGGAATTAGAGGATCTCAGTATAACTAAAGTTGTAGATAATTGTCGTAGCTTTCAGGGAAGCACAAGAACACAAAATTTGGATAAACGAGCTGAAAGTTATGATTATTTTAGTGTTCTGTCCAGAGGGCATGACGTGAAATCGATGTTTTGTTCATTAGGTTAAAAAGGATTTTACATGGCCGAATCAGGGAGTCTCACCAACTAGGTTTAGTTGGGGCATTTCATAACCTTTCAATGAAGTCCAAGAACACCTAATTTAGACCCTGTACAGAAAGATATGAATTTTAGAACTTGACTGATTATAGAAGGCACAAATCAGCATTTAGGAAATTGGAAATTGTCGGGATCGCGTTGTAAGCTAAGGCTAGTTTGTGTTTGCTTTTGTAATTTTTGTGGTTCATTACTGTGGTCTTAGCTTATGATCTTAATGTATTAGGTGGGGATTGGAACCGGAGGCAGCCCGTCACACCCTCCATTCTCACACAGTAAGGCAAGTGCATTGTTTGTTATATAGGTGTGATTGATTGGCTATGTTTGTGTGATTTTTGATATACGATTGCATAGAAAAATGGCTTACTTGATGATTGTTTAAGTATGGTGATTGCTCAAATTATGCTTATGCTTTATTGTGGTACAATGTGGTTGTCTTTTGGTAGATTGATAATGAATAAGAGATGAGCATATGCATATTAAAAACATGTTGAGGCTTGGTCACGTGGTGACCAAGCATATTTCCTTTGAGATCCCGTTAGCACATGAGATGTTTTATTGATGCGTTTACGACTATGGATGTTGATGTTATAACTTTTGTGGTATGCCTCTATTTTGTACTTGCTGAGTGCTTTGTAGGTACCCAATTCAGAGCGACATGCATGAGAGGGAGTAGACGTGATTTGGATTCACTCACGCCACTCATCTTTAAAGTTGATCAAGTTTTAGTCGTGCCTTCATAATTTAGCAAACCTGCTTGGGGTTGATTAGAATTATACCTCATGCAATGGATTAAGTGTAAAATTGATGAGTAGTGTAATTAGGACTCCTTTGGATATGCTAGTTGATTAGTAGGTTTTGAGCGCCTATTGATGACTCGGATATTGGATTATTTGTTTATGATTTATCTAAGCGTTGGAATCTCCGTGTAGTAACTTTTAAAGGAGGTTATGTCGAAATTTGGTAGGTTGAACCTGGTTTGAATTATTTAATGTTAGTTTAGTAGCATTCGGGCTCACGTTGGCACAGGTGTTACGATTGGTATCGAGCGGGTCAGTAGGTCCGTGGTGAATAGATTAACGACTTAGGTAACTTAGCTTGTTAAAAATTTGTTAATGGTTAATTAACTGAAAACCTGACACACTGGTGCACAGTAGGATGGGGTGGGTCAAGCATTGCATTTACGCTACATTATCTTTGTATTGATGATTCATGTTATAAGATGATCTTACATACCTATAATATGATTATATGATTATTATGAGTGAGGGTAGCCCTTGTTGAGAGGATTGAGGTCATGGTTGTGGCCCTGGGCTATACCAGGTTACACCATTGTTCGTGGTAAGAGAGAAGGAAAGAGGTTACCACAGATATCTTAGTAAGTACTTTAGAAGTTGATTCCCTTCTTTGAGTTTGGGTCAACTCTTGTTCGTTGTGGTCGATGATTTCTTTGGGTCGATCGTTGTAAGCTAAGGCTAGTTTGTGTTTGCTTTTGTAATTTTTGTGGTTCATTGTCGATGAGATAAAAGTGATTAGTGTTACAAGTAGTGGAACCTATGGCGAGTTATGATCCAGTAACCTTTGTCCATGTTGGAATATTGGGATTATCGAAATTATGGACTCTTGATAAACTTATCCTTCCTTTTGAGTATCGCAATTGGATACTTAGTAAAATTGAGCAGAAGAGTTGTGGTGGTGAAGTTTAATGAGAGTAGCAGTGTGGAGGAACCTAAGTGTCATGCTAATTAATGGGATAGCAGAAATTATTGAACTATTGTCAACTGTGACTCAGCCTTAGTAAGTAACCCTATGGGAGTTAAATTATTTCTAAGGATGTCTTGGTCAAAGGATATATTTATTTATTGATGTTAGTGATTGGGTATATTTGAATGTTGGTTAATCAGTTAGGGTTTTGTGAACGGATATATTGTGGTTGTGTAACTGAATTGGATTTGGTGTGGATTAGAGAAGGTCTAAGACTTGTGAAATAAATCGCCTTGGGACGGTTACTTGATTAGTGAGGAGCGTGGATGTTAATGATTGAGGTTTTTGTTGAGCTATGTGAAATTTTAGTAAAAGAATTTGAGAATTTCCTATCAACCATAACAGAAATTCATTGCAGGAGACTTCGAGGTTGATTTTGGGCTTTGCATTTTTTTATATTAGAACCGTGGATGCCAATGATTAGGTGCAGAAGTGGTAGAATAAGAGTGGATTCCGAGTAGTGGAGTGGTCATTGATAGTATCCTTTGGGGCTAGTATATGAGAGTGTGGGATGTGAATTTCAAATTGTCCATCCTTAACGGATTAAGGGATATGATGTTGGGTGAAATCTATATTGAGTTGTGTTGGAAATTATTTTGACAAGAAATTCATTGGTAGGGAAATTGGCTAGAGTACGATATTGTGGATTGGAAGAGTCTCCCTGCATAAGTGTGAATTTTGTGTTCGGTAGAGCATAGGTTTGAGGTTGCCAATTTAAGAGAAAAGAGTTAATGCGTAATGCGATGATTTGGGATCCTATGGTTTAAGATAAAGTTAATTTCTTAAAAGAAAGATTGTGGTAAAGGGTGTGATCTTGGATGGTGAGATGTTTCCTTAGTTCTTACTTGAACTTTGTGGTTTTTCGAGTGATTTCGCTTTTGGCTTGTGTGGCTTTATTTCTAAACTGCCTATTTGGAAAGTGGAAAAGATTTCGTGATAAATCCATTGATGTTGGTTTGAGCTCTTCTAAGAGAAGATGACTTTGAGTTGGATGCATTTTGACTCCTTGATTTCAGTTGAGTTTTTTTTTCGGATAAGTGAGTGGATAGGCGAGTTTTTTGTGCGTCCCTTGTTAAAGGAGATGCTTCTTGCGTAGGTAAAGTGATCGATTGAGTGTTGGAACAAGGGTTCCGCGGGTTCTGTGCAGACGAGGTACTTCGGTACCAAAAAGGAAGTTTAACCAAAGGTGTGTTTGATAGGTTCCTTAGTCATGAGAATTCGTGGATTGGCGTATCGCTAGGATCGTCTCGAGTACTTGCGAGGAGTACGCTATGTCTTATACATTCCGGTGCTGAGAGAGCACATGAGGTCGGGAGCTTGAGTTTTTTTGTTAGAGCAGAGTTTACCTGCAAAGGTCAAGACTAGTGTTGAGGTGAAAGACGTTGGTATCCATCAAGGCGATGTGATCCCCTAAGTCTAAGAGAGGGAAGCGACTTGTGAGTTGGAGTCCCGCATGCGCGAGCAATATCCGGAGTTATTTACAGCAGGTACGTGCTAATGTTATAAGATTTTAGTTGTGTTTTTACGTAGCTTAAGCGTGTAAGAATTCGAGGACGAATTCAGTTTAAGGGGGGTAGAGTGTAATACCCTATAAAAGGATTCAGGAGAAAATTTAAAGATTTAAAGGAAACGAGTGATCGGAAGTCGATTTAGGGGGAGGACCTTCTGGAAAATAATTGAATTAGTGGGAGGAGAAGGGTTTTTTTGTGAAAATGCAGCAACCTGGGCCTGGGCTTCGGCCCATTAGGCCCTCTAGTGGGCGGCCAAGGGGGGAGGCACCCCTTTGCCTTTTCTCCCCCCACCAAACCCTAGCCCCCCACCAAAACTCCCTTGCGCCCCCTCCCACTCCCCATGGCCGCCACCCCCTTCCCCCCCTTGTGTGCCTCCTCCTCCTAGGGAATCCCTCCTGGTCGTGGTGCCCTCCCCTTTGCACCCTCCTCGCTGCCGGTGAAGGAAGATCTTTCTCCACGCCCGCCGACGAGGAAGAAGAAGGAGATCATTTGGAGGCGACCGGCTGTTGGAGGAAGAAGAAGGTGAGGGAAGGAGACCATCTTCATGGGGGAGAGCTCGCTGGTGGGTGCTCGTCGTGCCCGACAATCGATTCGTCAAGGGTAACCCCGGATTCCCCCGAGTAGATGCATCTTTTGATTGTTGTAGCAATGTCGGTATTTCTGTCTCCTCAGGACAGATCGCCTTAGACAGACGTTTCCGTGTAGTTAAGTGCGGATTCAGTCTTGGTCATCTCCTAGAAAGTTGTAGAGGACGTCAATAGCTTTCAATGAAGTGCTAGATCGTATTTTTTGGACCTCTGTAGCAAAAGTTATGAATTTATTAGTGCGACTGTCCTACGAATCTGTCAGTGTTTTAACAGGTTTTAGTAATATTACTTTTGCGATAAGTTAAAGAGGGAATTAGAGGATCTCAGTATAACTAAAGTTGTAGATAATTGTCGTAGCTTTCAGGGAAGCACAAGAACACAAAATTTGGATAAACGAGCTGAAAGTTATGATTATTTTAGTGTTCTGTCCAGAGGGCATGACGTGAAATCGATGTTTTGTTCATTAGGTTAAAAAGGATTTTACATGGCCGAATCAGGGAGTCTCACCAACTAGGTTTAGTTGGGGCATTTGATAACCTTTCAATGAAGTCCAAGAACACCTAATTTAGACCCCTGTACAGAAAGATATGAATTTTAGAACTTGACTGATTACAGAAGGCACAAATCAGCATTTAGGAAATTGGAGTCGGGATCGCGTTGTAAGCTAAGGCTAGTTTGTGTTTGCTTTTGTAATTTTTGTGGTTCATTACTGTGGTCTTAGCTTATGATCTTAATGTATTAGGTGGGGGATTGGAATCGGAGGCAGCCCCGTCACACCCTCCATTCTCACACGGTTAAGGCAAGTGCATTGTTTGTTATATGGGTGTGATTGATTGGCTATGTTTGTGTGCTTTTTGATATACGATTGCATAGCAAAATGGCTTACTTGATGATTGTTTAAGTATGGTGATTGCTCAAATTATGCTTATGCTTTATTGTGGTACAATGTGGTTGTCTTTTGGTAAGATTGATAATGAATAAGAGATGAGCATATGCATATTAAAAACATGTTGAGGCTTGGTCACGTGGTGACCAAGCATGTTTCCCTTTGAGATCCCCGTCATGAATGTGACGGGCCCGAGATCCCCACACTCGTGGAGTGTGGGCTTGAGGTCCCCAATACTTGCGGAGTATTGGGCAATTGGTCCCTGTGCGTGCGCGCACAGGCATGGGTATGCGGCGACGGTTGCATACTTTGCATTACCGGTGTAATGCACAAAGAAAGATAAAGAGAAAGGATCCTTGAGCATTGCATTTGCACATGAGATGTTTTATTGATGCGTTTCTGACTATGGATGTTGATGTTATAACTTTTGTGGTATGCCTCTATTTTGTACTTGCTGAGTCTGTGGGCTCACTCTTGCTTTGGGAGGTACCCAATTCAGGAACGACATGCATGGGAGGGAGTAGACTTGATTTGGATTCACTCACTGCCACTCATCTTTAAAGTTGATCAAGTTTTAGTCGTACCTTCATAATTTAGCAAACTGCTTAAGGGTTGATTAGAATTATACCTCATGCAATGGATTAAGTGTAAAATTGATGAGTAGTGTAATTAGGACTCCTTTGGATATGCTAGTTGATTAGTAGGTTTTGAACGCCTATTGATGACTCTGGATATTGGATTATTTGTTTATGATTTATCTAAACGTTGGAATCTCCGTGTAGTAACTTTTTAAAGGAGGTTATGTCGAAATTTGGTAGGTTGAACCTGGTTTTGAATTATTTAATGTTAGTTTAGTAGCATTCCAGGCTCACGTTGGCCTGGGGTGTTACAGTGTTGATGATCATCAAGTCAAGAACCCGGACTTGGATAAACGATGTTCGTCATCAAGTCATCACCCAAGTTGGATTAGCTCAAGGTAAAAGTATATAATCAAGACTAAGGATATGTTTTTAGTCATTTTACCGGTCTCGGTGTTTGGAGTTAGACCGGATTGCTATATTAGTTTTACTATACTATTAAGAGGGGCCGATGTCTATTAGCTTGATTTGCATCGTGTGCCGATTGCTCAACCTCAAATGCATAATTCATATTGCTCTAGATGTGTGCATTTAGTTTGTGGTTAGGAGTATAAGAAAACCCTTTAGCTCCCAACTAGATGTGCATAGTATGCATATGGTTAGACTTGTTTATAGGTGTATCATGCACGCCCTTTAGCTCTTGTCCACCCTTGTGCTTGGTTGATTTATAATTTGGGACAGAGAGGGTGCTGGACATGTCCAACCAAATGTCCAGCGAGTAACTAGAATTGTTTTCCAACCAAGGAGGTGGCGAACATGTCTAGTCGAAGCATGTGTTGTAGTGTGGACATGTCCAGCCGAGTATAAGTCAGCCCCAATGACCATATTCTCACATTTAATGCACTAGTCATTAGAAAGTCTGGTGGACATGTCCAGCCATATCACTTGCTCGAGCGTGGACATGTCCAGACAATGGTCTGTGAGCAGTTTTGAGTTTTGAGAGTATAACGGCTAGTTTTGTTTGGAGGGCTATATAAGGATGGCTTGGTTGGCATTTTAAGACTCTTAGCACTCCATTGCAACATCTTTGAGCTAGTGCAAGTCCTCTCCACTCTCTTGTGCATGTGTTGCACCTAGTGAGGTTTAGAGGTAAGATTCTAGTGCATGTGTTGCATCTAGTGAGAGTTTGAGGCAAGATTCAAGTGTGTGTGTTACATCTTGTGAGGTTTAAAAGTAAGTTCCAAGTGCATTGCATTCAAGATTAACCTTTGGGCACTTGGTGGAGTTAAGTGATTGTCTTTCTTATTACTCTTGGTGTTTGCCGACACCTAGACGGTGTGGATGCATCGTGGTCTAGTGATCTTCTCGAAAAGCTTGTGAAAAGGGCTGGCGTGTTGTGAAGGTTGGAGCTCACCAACCCAAAGGGGGGAAGAGCTACCACTAGTAGATTGAGATGGTTGGCTTAATTCGTGGGGCTAGTCTAATTAATTTGCACTTATCTCAACATGGATTAGGGGAGACCGGCAAGTCTCCGAACACTACAGTAAAAAGATCGTGTGTTATTGTGGTTTACTCTCTTGTGCTTATTTACATTCTTGCAAATTTATATTCCTAGAATTAAATTGATTGCTTGTCACTCTAGGATTGGAAACCTTGATCTACAATTAGATTGTTGGTGCACTTAGTGAGACTAGTTTATTTAGGCCTTAATTGTTCAAAGCTGATTTCATTTACGCTTCCGCATATAAACTCAGTTTTGGCATAAGAGAATTTTAAAACCGCCTATTCACCCCCTCTAGTCAGTCTCTTCGATCTTACAACCTTTCATATTCCTTAGAAGAGTACACTACTCACTCTCAACTACAACGAAAGTTTAGTTTTCACCTTCAACTGAGAATTCAGGCATCTAGCCCTCAAACTTCTAATTTCGGTACAAATAACTATCAACCCCATACCACCTGGATACATATTACATAGGCATAAACAAAATAAGAAACGACAAAGATGATGACAAATTTATGAGTTCGTTGACGGACATGCTAAGCGGAAACAATATGTTCCAAATTTATTAGTCAAAACTACACATATTTCTTAACACACACACACACAACATCACTTCTTCCATTGAAACATGTATATTATAGCTAGAGTAAAGTACATTGTAAGTAGGGCTGGAAAAATAACTCGCAGCTCGCGAGCCAGTTCGGCTCGAGCTCGCAATTGTTCAAGTCAAGCCAAGCCTTGCTTATGGCTCGTAATTTTTTCAAGCCAAGCTCGAGCCGCTCGCGAGCGGTTCGCTTGGATCGTTTGGCTCGTTGCCTCCCTCTGTTATTTCTCTCGAGTCCTTGACTTCTGGTTCTTCCCTATTCCATTTCATTGCCTCCCTCTATTAGTTCTTTCCCATTCCATTTCTTCTTCCATCCCTCCTCCACTCCCAATCTCTTCCCTTGACTTATCCACAGACCACCGGCCGAACATGCTCCAGGAGTCCACCCACTGCCTCCCCCAGCTCCACCCGCCGCCTCCTCCTCCCCCTCCCCCATCTCCACCCTCCGCCTCCCCCATCTCCACCCACTTCGTATGTCATACTCATATAGTTCAGTTTAATTAGTGTGATGAGTGTATATTCGAAGGCTTCTTCAAAAACCAGATGAGTATTATT
The DNA here is from genome assembly GCA_036346255.1 of Ampelocalamus luodianensis. Classification (NCBI taxonomy): domain Eukaryota; kingdom Viridiplantae; phylum Streptophyta; class Magnoliopsida; order Poales; family Poaceae; genus Ampelocalamus; species Ampelocalamus luodianensis. The sequence continues at coordinate 10,446,607 of CM070618.1, forward strand.
GCTAGTAAAGTAAACATTGGCAAGGAACTTGACATGAAGAATTGATAGCCTGTTAATGAACAACCAAAACTTCGCCACTTAAATGGATTCTTTGTTGGTGTTAAGCTCACTTTAAGCAACTGACAATGAACCCATGTTGACTTTGTTTATGGCTTTGTTTTATTGTTTATGATGATTGGATTATAAATTTAGGATGAATGGTTCACATAATCACATTCTGCCTCTGTTTCTGGACTTGGGGGGCTCACTGGCTTGAACGAGCTTTTCGAGTCGGCTCGAGCTTTTTTTCGAGCCGAGCCGAGCTGGCTCTCGAGCTCGTTTTCCAAACGAGCTGAGCCTGCTTTGGAAACGAGCCTGAACGAGCCGAGTCGAGCCGAGCTTGGCTCATTTCCAGTCCTAATTGTAGGTCCCTAAACTTGGCGGGTGGGTTCACTTGGGTCCATCATTTTTTAAAGTGTCCAATCAGGTACCTAATCTATTTAAGTGGGTCAAGCAGGTCCAAAACAGTCCAGGCTGACCGGTTGACCGTGACGTGGCCGCTCCAGCGTGGCCTTCCCACCCCTCCCAGCGTTTGCTTCTTCTCCCACCGCCTCCTCCCGAGCCGTCGTCGCCCTCCCCCTCCTTCTCCTCTCGAGCCGCCGTCGGCCTCCCCCTCGTCCTCTCCCGCCGCGCATTTCCATAAGCGTGTCAAAAGAGAGAGAGAGAGAGAGAGAGAGAGAGAGAAAGAGTGAGATGGCGACAGAGGTGGCCCAGGAGCTTCTCGAGGATGGCGACCATGCAGGTGACGGGCACCGGAGAAGTGTTGCCGAGGTTGTAGACGCGGAGGGGTGCGGGCCCGCACTTCTTGCCGGACTTGGAGCCCGTGCTCTTACCGGCCGTGTCGAGCGCGCCGAGGTAGCCCTTGACGACGTCGTCGATGTAGGTGAAGTTGCGGCGGGCGTCGGTCCGTGCGATGCTCCTCAGAGAAGGGCGTGTCGGTGTTGAGGCCGTACACCGACGACGACGACGCCCACACGATTGTCGACTGCGGGTCGGCGTGCTTGGCCGCGACCTCGAGAGGCTGACCATCCTGGCAACGTTCGACGCGATGTACGTCTGCGGTGCGACGTCAAGTACCTGCATTGCTACGCCATGCCGCCCATCATCCACCGTGACGTCAAGCCGTCCAACATCCCCCTCTCCCCGCCGGCCGCGTCACGCCATGCTCCATCCCGCGAGGACACTTTCCCCTCTGTCAATTGCAAGCTCCACCCACCGGAGAGCCGCCCCTCGCCCTCTTCTTCAGCATCGGCCAAACCCGCCATTTTCGCCATTGCTCTCGGGTGAGTCCCTGTCCAATTCTTCCCCGTGGTAGCATCTCCACACCTCCATTGTACTTCCCCAACCTTCGGTTTGCACTCTCCACCGCTCCTCCGCCACCCCCACGTTGAGGCCATCGCGCCGTAGGAGGCTCTCGCCGTCGGCCCGACTCGGAGCCCCTCCGCCCGCCCCGACTACACCGGCAAGTTCCCTTGGCCTCCTTCTTGCTCGTGCTCCCCTCCAATCCACCCCCCTTTCAGTCTGGCGCTACCGTCTTGTTCCTCCCCCGCGCCCGGGCACCGCACGCCGCCGCCGCCAGCTCCCCTCAGCGCCGCCCGAGTAGCGCATCCACCGCCCTCGGACATGTTGCGGCGGTCAACGAGGACCACCTCCCCCGACTCCACCTCGCGCTCGTAGGCGGCGTCGATGAGGTCCAGCGCGCAGGTTGCCGCTGTGCGCCACGGCGAGCTGCTCGAAGCGTGTGAGGACCCGGGGTATTTAACTAGTAACACTTAACCTCCGTATGGTTCTAGCATTACTAATTAAATATCCTAAGCCTCGATGGACATGTGCTTCCCAGAATTGCAGCACATGCTCATCATCACAAAATTATACATCATTTCCATACAACATTTAACACTAAGTTCAACAACGACATACATAAAGTAAAGTTATTACAAAAGAGCCGACCGACCAAATGACACAATAAACAAGAATGACAGCGGAAGCAAAAGCGACATAAGATGGCTAAGAACAAAAGTCGACCGGTTAGCCAACACAACCCACAAGGCAACCGACCGGGCCGCCAAGCTAGTCGCCCCGAAGACTACCACAACACAGCTCACAAAAGTGAGGCCCATCAAGCTCACCTTCTTCCTCTGCAACAAAAACACTTAAGCAAGATAACTGAGTACACCACGGTACTCGCAAGACTGATGTGTGGAATAGCAGACCTATTCATATGCTACATGCAGGCTTATTTAGGTGGAGGTTATATGTCTCATTTTGCACAAAGCCAACTTTATTTGCAATAATGTAATACATTTAAAAGCAAGTTTGCAAATCTATTTTGTTGTCAAAATAACAGCGAAATAAAGATACATACAAGTAACCACCTGGAAGTGACTATCCCAATAGTCACCACAACATAGCACGAATCCCCGATTCGTACCACCCATCAAGTTTTAATTAAAAGGTTGTAGTCTAACTCTTGAAAAGCTTACCCAAGCGTGTCCATAACCTAGGACGAGGCTATTCGAATAGTTTTAACCTGCAGGTGTACCAATGTACCCACACTTGCACCGCCTTTAAGCCACAAAGCACACTTCCGAATGTATGCCGGCACGGCTAAGTCCTACGAGACATTTTCCAATATTGTGTATTAACCACGAGCCGCTCGTATGGATAGAAACCCATACGCTTACATTACAAGCCGAAAGACAACCAACCATCACGGGGGAAGCCTTTCAGACACTACAATGCTCCAAGCACCATCCCTCCTGCGACTCCCTGCGACTCGAAGCCAATACACGCCAAAGTACTAAGTCAAGAGAGGTCCCATACCCTCTAGTGTGGTTAGCACGCACAAATTGCTCGGATAACAGGTACTCACAAGATGTTCGGTCCTTAATTGACTTGGGCACCATTCCAGTCACCCACAGAAATCACACCGTCTTACCATTGTGCCCAAGTCTAAATCATTTTGTTTTTAGGTTTTTGGTTTTTGCAATTTGAACATAGCATCAAGCCGAAATATAGATACATAGTAAGTATTTGTGTGATCAAGGTTATCGACAAGTCGATAACCGCCCATTTCTACCGGAAGCTAAGCATGGCTAAGCAATTAATCCGCAAACTACTAAGTGACAAGAGTTCATCCACGAACTCTAAATCACAGCAATACCTAGGCTCATGGTAGTAGAGGATAATCATTTGCCTAAGGAAATGCATTTACTAGGTAAACTAACGACAATAGTTTAACACAAACTAGCAATGCATACATAGAATTTGCAAACAACATAAATACTTAAAAATATAGAGATTAACATGATCAAACTGCTTGCCTTGCTGGGATTGGTCTTGCTGAAGAGGGGAGTGCTCAGGTTTAATAAATTCTTCGGAACCTAACGCGAAAAGGCGATAAAACCAATAAGAACGATGAACACCCAAAAGGAACTCAACAGCAAAGAACATCTAAATCCCATGAAATTTCTACAACAGCTAGAGGTTGATTTTAGACAATTTTAGAAACAAGAATCACTTCATTTGGACTTAGCATGAAAAAGTTATGGCTAAATTAAGTTCTATCAGCCTGAAAAATCCTAATTAAATTAATTTCGGTTACTGTTCATGGCAAAAATTTCTAGAATGATCTGGAATCTAAATTTTTTATGGTAGGTAGCTAAGGTCATCCTAAGAACAGCAAAGTTGAGTTTACACAATTTGGAGTTGAAATGAATTAGTTATGATTTTTCTAAGTTCTAAAACTAGTAGATCATTAATTTCAGTGGCAAGGATCACATGAAGACCTATTCTATATTATAGTACATTCCTAGTGGGTTTTAACAAAACTTAGTTTGCTCAGTTTGGAATTACAGAGAATAAGTTTTGAATTTTACAAATTTTCAATGAATTTCTAGACAACCTTTTTCACTAAACAAGATCATGCAGTTTATATCATTTTTTGCTACATAACAGTGCCTAAATTCATTCTCAGATTAAAGTTCATTCTATAACAGAGCTAAAGCAACTGGAATCATTCAAAAAGAAGCTAAAATGACAAAGTTATGCACGTTTGAAATTTGAACAATCCAAAAACTTAGAAAATTTGAGCTCTCAGGAGGTCCAAATGAACTGAATGAATAAGGAGAGGTCGTGGACCGTTGATCTTGCATTGCAAGGCTACAGGACCTCGAAGCACAGCGCACAAAAGACCTCCTCCCGCTCTGGGGAGGTCCGGATCATCGAGATTGGATCCAACGGCCACGACTAGTGCATGCACCGCGCACGCAAAGGAGGTCCTCGCGCCTAACGGAGGTCGTGACCGTCAGATCAGGATCTGGCTGTCCCGAACACTAGGGGAGGTCCTAAGGCTAAACCTACAGAGGGAGGTCTGGACGGCTAAGATCTCACGGAGGAGGTCTTCAACGGTCTAGATCTCCAGAGGGAGGTCTTGATCAGCTGGGATTTACACGAGGAGGTCTTGGATGGCCAAGATCTACTCGGGAGGTCCTATGCGACGAGGTTTTAACGGAGGAGATCCGAGCGGCTCAGTTAGATCTAGGAGGTCTGAGCGGTCCGGATCGGCGGAGGAGGTCACGAGACTAAGGATTTTACAAAGGAGATCTAACGCTCGAGATCTAAATCCGGGAGGTCGTGAGCGGCTAGGATTGCGCCTAAGAGGTCTGGCGGGGTTTTCTTTGTAAAAGACCAGGGTGGCTTTTACAAAGAGGACCCGAGGTGGTCTAGGGTGGTCTTTGCAAAATGACCATGGAGAGGTCTTTTTGCGCGAGAATGGTCCTAGCGGCTCAGTTAGATCCGGGACGTCTGGGCGGTGAGATCCAACCAGGAGGTCGTGAGCACTTAAGGTTTCTGCGACGAGACCTACGGTCAAGATCTACCCTCGAAGAGGTCCTCAACGGCTCAGTTGCGAGGAGGTCCGAAGACATAACGTTTCTGAACGAGCCCACGGCTCAGATTGAACCCGGGGTGGTCCTAAACGGTGGAGATAACTCGAGGAGGAGGTCCTAAGGCTTAGGCTTTTCAAGAAGAATCCCAAGGCTCAGATATAATCCTGGGTGGTCGTGGACGGCTAGGATCAACCCAAGGAGGTCTAGTGACTTGACAAAAACGCGACAAGGTACAGAGCTCCGCGGTTCACTCGCCGGCACGTCGCCGACGACCAAGGCCACGGTGGCGCGAATTAATCACGCTAAAATGATCCCAATACTATTGCGAACCTATCGGAGGTGTTCCCAACGATGGAGCGGGCTGTGGCCCGCGAGCCGAGAGGGCGGAGGAGTTGTTTGGTGAAAACCGAACGCGAAAGGCCCACTACACGCTAAGCTATCAAGTACTCGAGCTCTCGGGGCTAAATGGACTCACCAGTGTGCGGGGTGGTCGAGGAGGTCGGAGAAGTGATGGCGGCGGGCGATTCACCGAGGCGGAGAAGATGGCGGCGGCGCGAACTCGATCAACCAACAATGAAAAGAACGGTCGGGATGGGTTTGCACGAACCACAAGGTGGTCCAGAACTACACGATGGAACGGAGGAGGCTTACCGGAGCCGGAGGCGACGAAGCCCCCCTTTTGGCCGCAACCCGCGAAACTTCGATTCGAGTTGCTCCTGAGAAAACAACCCAAAAAGGAGTTAGGGACCGGCTTTGCGATGACCAGAGGTCTTGATGAACCCGAAGGTCCGATTGTTGGCCCGATCTTTCGATGAGAACGATAAGTTCGGTAGTCGTCGCTCAACTCTCACGATCCTGGCTACGAACACGCAAGGCTCGAAACCACGCAATCGCTGAACTGATCGACAAGTCGTTATCAACCGTGCACGAATACCCGGATGACCTGACCACGAAGGTCGATTCCTGCATACACCGAAGAAGCACGCAAGAACAAGATAAAGCAATCTGAAATTGCAAATAGGAATTGAAATATTGAATTGAGTTGGGATTTTGAAGCGGTATTATGGTTGGTCTAGTCGACACAAGCCAATACACGAAGTTGCAACAAGGCTAACTTTTAACTAAACAAAATCGATAAACTAGAGGTCGTCCTCCTTAAATAGGGGATGAGGAGCCACAAATCTAAAAGAAATAGAGGGGCGGGACTAAACTCGCAAGCACTGTTTATGTGAACAGTAACCACGCCCCCAGGTGAGCCGCCGGCAGATGGGCCAAGTTCAGTACGATTACAAAGCCCAAATTGGCCCAAACAAGTTATATGACGTCTTGTTTTGATGATTGCGATCATCCCAGAAGGAATTTGGAGGTGAGGACGGATCCGTTGGAAAGAGGACGAAATAAGCTTTCAATCAAGTACTCGTGGACCTCTAACGGACTCCGTATGTGAAAGTTATGTCTGTTTTAAGTTGATGCTTGTCGGGCTGATTCGGAGGCCGAATGGATTCCAAAGCAGGTCCAGCTCGAACTGCTTGCTTGTCTTGGACCAAAAGTGATATGGCGCTGCACATATATATATTTCATCATTAAGTAGCATCATATAGTTCATATAATATAAAGACACTCCTAAAAACAAGCTCACCTGATAATTTAATTGAAGCGTACGAGCTCTTATACTTGGAACAGTAAACATAGCAAATATGGTTGTATCCATAGGGGTCATGTCCTCATCATCCTCCCTTTCTTGAAAACAAAGCCGTCCTCGGCTTTTGATAAGCTGAAAATAGGGTAACAAAGAAGCCAAAGTGTATGCATGGTATATGTATATGTCATCTGTTTTAACGGTTCTTCGTTGTTGCGCAATTAATGTTAGGCGACAAAGAATGATCATAAAGATCATTGTATTATAACCCCAAGAATAATCATATATATTAATGAGCAAAACAAAATTTCTCACATAGCAATTATTGCAACTAGTTTTGCAAATATAAGTGAAGTATTTATGCAATTCAACTCTCAAGTTGTAAACTTGCGGTGGTAGCACATATGGGCAAATCTACAACTTTTGGAATCAAACAAAGTTCATCCATATTATCAGATTTCAATCGAGCAATAGCAAATTCATCTAGCAAGGGTGAAAGGATGTGTAAATTTTTCCATACTTCAACATCTTGATGCAGATTGTCCATACTAGATGGTGCAATAAGACATAAACACATGGGCATTGAATGATCACTAAATTTTAATTTTCTCTCATAATGAACAAGATTTGGCACATAAGAATTGTTCTTCAAAACAGTAAGCTTCAATTCATCCATGTAATCACAAGTTATGCATATTCGATAAACAAGAAATTGAGTGTCTACACCATAATCTCCAATCAAATTAAACTTATACCCAGGGGTGTAGGCACTAGACAAGCATTTTGAACATGCGATTTCAGAAACTTTCTCCATAGCATGTGACAATTTCACAGGTGGATCCAACATAATGTAACATAAAGAGTCAGTAGGAGAAATTCTAGTCAAAACGTCTTTATGTCTAACCAATTCCACATGATCATTGTATGCGATTAAATCATCACATGACTCATTTAAAACAGCATGCAATTCAATTATTTCAGCACATGGTGCACTCAAGTTAACCGGTAAATAAACAAGTTTATCACATGGTACACTCAACTCAGTTGACAAATCAATCAAATTATCATAGGATTCTTGTAAATTCTCAATAGTATCAGATTCTGTAGCTAGAAAATTAATTTCTACCTTCTCAGCACTAGATTCATCCACCTCATGTGATGCAATGGTTTCTACTACAATCTGATTTTCCCTTTGCTCAATGATACTAGGTATGAAATCATGGTTATTGTTCTTAGGTTGAGTGTTCAAATCAGTACCTTTGGTATTACCTTGTAGGATCGCCTCAGATGATGTTGATACTGAAGTTGGTGAGTAGTTAAAAGCTTTTCCTTCCTCTTCTTGCTCCAGCTCAATTAACAATGAGTGAGCCAAGGGTGCAAGACAACGAGATGCAGTAACGCCTACACAGCAGTAGGGGCGGCAATCATGGTAGATGCAGCAGCGGGAGAAGCAACCAAGATGATCTTGATGCGAGAGGTTTGTACGTGCGCTTATTTGTTTCATGTACACGTGAAGGTGTAGTGGAAGTAGACGAAAAAGCACGAGCGGTCTTGGATTGTCGTCCTGTACTTCTTTTTCAACTTGGCAAGCAAGACGAAACAAGCGAGTGACGAGTGGGAGGTTTATAAACAAGTTTATTCCGAATTTGATGGTTTAATCCTCCTAGAAATCTAGTTATCTTCGCATCTTGATTTCTTCTAAACCACAACGAGACAAAGCGGTTTGCAAATCTTGATAATAATCCTCTCGTAACTACTACCTTGTCTTAAGCGTTGCAATTTATTAAGCAATTCAGAGAATAATATGAAGGTACAAATCTATGTCTCATTGCTCTCTTCAAATCATTCCATGTTCTAGGTATGTTCTGATTAGTACGACAATATTCACTCCACCAAATAGATGCAAAATCATAAAACTCACGGGTAACCGCCCTAACTTTTAGATGATCAAGAAATTCATGGCATGTAAATAATTGTTGTACATCTAATTCCCATATGAGATAAGCATCAGGATCATAATTCCCAGCAAACGAGGGTACCGTGAAGTTAATTTTATGAGACATACTATCACTATCATATACCTCCCGTGGTGAAAAAACTTGTCTCAAGTGTGCATCTTCCTCGTTCACTATCTTGCACTCTCGTCCAATAGTTCGAAGAAGAGGTGGATATATCTTGCAATCTTCCTGTGAACCTGCCATAGTTAGTAGAAAATAAGGAAACAAATCACAAGTATATGTCCCTATCAACTACTAGGTTCTGGAGGCTCAACCAAGTCACTCACACTCAAGCTTATACCCAGTTCTTGCAAGTTCTTACCAATGCAGCAAGGAAGTGGTACAACCGGTGGCTGGTTCGTGATACTCTCACTGCGATCAGCCCAACGATTGCGATGAACGACACCTGCTAAGTTAGTAGGAAGTGGAGCTTGGAAGGCTTCAATATGGTAGCAAGGATCAGCAATAATCAAAACAGTTAATGCAAGTTGAAAGATTGTTCAAAGTACTAGCCAATGTTGCTGATCCTAACCTAATCAAAGCTAGCTAATCAAAGCCCTATGTAAAGAAGTGTATGCACGCACACGCAACGATCAATGTGACTTGATGCAAGCAAGGGAAAGCCTCACAACAAGTGCTAGGAGAGACGCTAGCCAACTACTCAAACTTCTTTCTAAGAGCACAAGATTGTTCACGTGATGTAGAGCACAAAAACAGCAATATCGATGCACGCAAAAAGCCCTCTAGATTGAACAGAAACAATAGCTAGTCTCAAATGATGAAAAAAAAACAAAGTTTTATATGGCTTATATATGCTTTTCTGAAAGGTTTCGACGAGATCTACAACTTTTCAGTTGGGGCGAACTCCAAATTCCGAAAGGAAGATCGAAGGAAACGGCAAAACCAGAAACCGAAAACTTGCGACGCGAAATCGGGGCCGAAGATTGCCGATTTTGGGGCACTTGGAGGGCGACTAGTGGCTTATATGGAAAAGATGGTCCTCGTCATTATCTTTGAAACGAGCACAAGAACGTCAAAAAACGGACACCGTATGCAAAAGTTATGCCCGTTTTACTGAAGGTGTCTCGGATACGGAATTCTACTCGGACTCGAATCCGTCTCGGGTTTAAATTTGAAATTGCTATATCTTTCAAACCCTTGAGCCAAACTTGCTAAAAAATTTTGTGAAAGCTTTTGGTTATATGTAGAAGGTCTCCACCAATTTTCATGCACTTTTCTTTTCTCTTTTCTTTTTTTTTTTTTTTTTTTAGCGCGACTTTTGTTTTTGCGGTTGCCTCTTTCTCCTTCTACTATTTGGCCGACCCTAAGATTTGCCGCAAGTTGCAAATAACATCAACTCTCCCAAAAGATCACAGCAATCCTCTCTTTTTTTGGATTAACAACAATACGAATTTTCTATTTTTGGTGCGGATTAGAGGAGTTCTAACCCACGAATTTCTGTTTTAGATGCATAAACTAAGAACCCTGAAAGAGCAATCAAGCGACGCGAAGGAAAACACGAGATGCAAACTAGACAATGACGAACTAGACTCTAACTAAACTAGCAATCAGCAGCTTGAACACGACAATGCAACCAATGATTCAACGAACAAAAACTGAAAGAAAATTTGCAATAGCTCAGATTGGTTCGGTATGGATGATAGATGCGAAATTTTTTGGGGCAATTTTCTGGACTCTAGGTATGAAAAACAAATCTACTACTAAGGGTACTAATTTCTCACCGAAGAACTGTAGCTCTGATACCACCTGATGAACCCGAAGGTCCGATTGTTGGCCCGATCTTTCGATGAGAACGATAAGTTCGGTAGTCGTCGCTCAACTCTCACGATCCTGGCTACGAACACGCAAGGCTCAAAACCATGCAATCGTTGAACTGATCGACAAGTCGTTATCAACCGTGCACGAATACCTGGATGACCTGACCACGAAGGTCGATTCCTGCATACACCGAAGAAGCACGCAAGAACAAGATAAAGCAATCTGAAATTGCAAATAGGAATTGAAATATTGAATTGAGTTGGGATTTTGAAGCGGTATTATGGTTGGTCTAGTCGACACAAGCCAATACACTAAGTTGCAACAAGGCTAACTTTTAACTAAACAAAATCCCAGTAAACTAGAGGGGGTGCGTCCTCCTTAAATAGGGGATGAGGAGCCACAAATCTAAAAGAAATAGAGGGGCGGGACTAAACTCGCAAGCACTGTTTATGTGAACAGTAACCACGCCCCCAGGTGAGCCGCCGGCAGATGGGCCAAGTTCAGTACGATTACAAAGCCCAAATTGGCCCAAACAAGTTATATGACGTCTTGTTTTGATGATTGCGATCAGCCCAGAAGGAATTTGGAGGTGAGGCCAGATCCGTTGGAAAGAGGACGAAATAAGCTTTCAATCAAGTACTCGTGGACCTCTAACGGACTCTGTATGTGAAAGTTATGTCTGTTTTAAGTTGGTGCTGTCAGGCTGATTCCGGAGGCCGAACTGGATTCCAAAACAGGTCTAGCTCGAACTGCTTGCTTGTCTTGGACCAAAAGTGATATGGCGCTGCACATATATATATTTCATCATTAGGTAGCATCATATAGTTCATATAATATAAAGACACTCCTAAAAACAAGCTCACCTGATAATTTAATTGAATCGTACGAGCTCTTATACTTGGAACAGTAAACATAGCAAATATGGTTGTATCCATAGGGGTCATGTCCTCATCAGGTCTCAGGGAAACAAAAATCAGGGCAAGAGGACCACTGGAGGACCCAAGTTGCCGATGGAGCTCACGCGGCCAGAAATGGTAGAAATGAGCTTAAGGTGAGACTGGGTGCTCAACTTGACAGAGAAAGGTTTGGGAGGGCGACTGGAGGTGGAAGGGACTTAGAGGAAAGCCTCAGAGGTGCTCAAGTAGCTCGAGCAGTGAGCACCGGACGGTGATTTAATGGCGGCGGGACAAAGGTGCGGCGCGAGAAAGCGAGGAGGCGGTGGCGATGGCGAACGCACCACCGGTGCGCGTGAGGCGCGTCTTGCCGGCTCACTGCCGTGCCCCTGAACCCCTGCGCCACCGTCTCCCCTCCGGTTCTCCATCTCACAAAGCACGCAGGTGGCGCCATGAAGGAAGGAAGGAGCACCGAGCGACCTGCGGCGGAGGCTGCGCCATGAAGGAAAGGAGCGGCGAAGAACCGGGAAGAGGAAGACCAAGAAAAGCAAGCAACTCAAGCAAGCAAGGTTATTTGGGCGTTTGGGCTACATTCTTTCCACAATCCAATATTAGGGCCCATTTTCGCACTCCCCAAATCCCTAATTCTCCATTCCCCCATTCCCCCAAAATCCCCATTCCCCATTCCCAAATTCGGAATTCCCCATCCCCACTCCCCAAATCCCTAACCCCTTCGGTGATTCGCGCTCACGACCTCACTGGCGGTAGGCGGCGAAGCGACGGGCGTGGTGATAAGCGGCGGCGGGGGCGAGGCGACGAGCCACGAGCGGGGACCGGCTGGGAGTCTGGGATGCTGGCCGAGCGCGGTCGAGGCGGCTGCGAGCTTGTGGGCGGCGAAGGCCGAGGAGGATTGAGGGAGCCAGGGAGGCGCAGGCGCGTGAGGCGTGACGGCGTGAGGAAGAGGCGAAGAGGAAGTTGCGTGAGGTGAGGAGGCTGTGAGTGAGGACTGAGGAGCTTTGAGCCTTCCGCCTTCGGGCCTTTGAGTTTGAGGTTGTGTACTCGCGTGAGGACTGAGGAGGCTCTGAACTCTGAAGGATCTAAGCTGCTACGTGCTTACTGCTAAGGTAAAGTACTAAAGTTCACACGAGTGATACCGAATATGGGAATAGTAGGATTGTAGAATAAACTCAAATTGATTGCTAATTAGAGTAGGATGAGTACTCATTGGCTTACTAATTTAAATACTTACAAACTAAAAAAATGGAATGTTGAGATGATGTTGCAAACATATGATTTTGTCTACTTGTCTAGTCTAGTTGATTTTGTCTACTTATCTAGTCTAGTTACATGTACTTAATACTCATGGATTACGTACAATTTATTGTAGTTTATAAAAGATGGGCAAACAAACTTTGCATAGTTATTTATCCAACAATCCAAATACAAATATTCTATTTCATTTCAATGTTTGTAAATAGTAAAAGTTTTCCGATTCTCACTAATTTAGCTACTTTTGTTCTACAGATTGCTGCTCGCACGTACTTATAGTCATTGAGACTGTTATGTTCATTAGCTAGGTACTATCTTAAGTTTATTTTACATTCTCGTTTTTGTCTCTTGTTTATTTATATATGAATTTAGATTGCATTAGACATTCAAATGTATTATATAGATTTGATATGATTTTATCATATTAGCTTGAGCACCCCCTCTATTTTAATCCTGCGTACGCCACTGCAGGTAAGGTCAGCGCTGCACCTAACATGGGCAAAAGCGAAGCTCAGGGCCGTTAATGGGGCCGCGAGATGACCCAACGCCGCGCAACTCACCCCCACGCACGCGCGCAGTGCGGGGCCGAAGGAAGAAGAAGAACGAGAGGGAGCGGGTGGGGTGGTTGTGAGCGTTGGATTTCAAATCCAACGGCTCCCACACGGTTGCTCCAGATCGAGCTCGGTGCGGCTAAAAGACTTGGTCCAACCAAGTCAACTGAGTTGGGCTCGGGCTCGAGCCCGAGTCTGACTCGAACCAGAGTTTTAATTTTTGGTTTTTGGAAGAGCTACACTTTGGAGAATTGTTTGAGCTAGCAAAACAACTTCAAAAATTCTGAAATTTTTACAGGAGTTTGCCAACTAAAGTATTGACCTTGCATAAAATTTTCAGAGGCTTTAGTGCTGAGGATTTTCCTCCAAAAATTTAACAAGGTGCTGAGCTAGGGTTTGACTGCAGGTCAAACAAGTTTGACTGACCCTTAAAAATATTCCAACAATTTCTAAAATTTGTGAAATTTTTCAGAGGGGCTACACATCAACCCAAGACTTTAGGAAACTTATTTCCAGGAGATGATCAAAAGGTTTGACAAGATTGTTTTTGAAAGCTCCAGATTTAGATCAAAAGACTTGTGACTTTGTATTTCCATAACTCTTGTACAATAATTGTTTAGTACACGCAGGAAATACATGATGTAAGAAAAAGTTTTAATTTCTACTCATTTTCTTACATTTGAAACACAATTCTGAAACTTTGGATGTTACAAAGCGGTACCCGGCCAAGAAGGGCTGCACGTTGCGCAGCGAGGCGGCGGCGTCGGCCGTGGAGTAGCGCACGTGGCCGATGGTGGCGTGGCCAGCGAGGAGGCGGGAGGAGGTTGTGGTGGTCGGGGCGGCAGCGGTGGTGGGTATGCGCGTGCATGAAGGGACCGGATTTAAAGACGAGGCGAAAGGCGGCGACGCCATGGGGTCGGGGATGCGCCGGAGGAGAGCCATGGGGAGAGAGGAGTGGAGAAGGAGAAATGAGAGATTGCATGGGGGATGAATGGGGAAGAATGCCGACGTGGAGAGTCCACGCGTACAGTCAACTGGCCACGTCACGGTCAACCGGACAACCTAGACTGTTTTGGACCTGCTTGACCCACTTAAATAGATTAGGTACTTGATTGGACACTTTCAAATATGATGGACCCAAGTGAACCCATCCTCCAAGTTTAGGAACCCACAGTGTACTTTACTCTTATAGCTATTTCCCAACTTTCCCTCCATCAGATTTTGAAAAACAACAATTTCAAATCACAAACCAGACCGGTTTTAAGCTGGTCCCGGTTTCCAAAACCCTGACTAATAGTCATAATCTGAAAAAGGTATACATAATAATATTCATATTCTTTATGGCCAGACCCAGAATGATATGGTAGCCAGTCTATACAATTTCAAGAAATGATTTGAGATGTCTAGCAACAAGCGGTCTATAAAATTCAGCTTGATTTGGAAATGGGAACATTTTGCATTTTATAGAAACCAACTCAGCTTGATAAATGATGAACCACATGTTGCTGGTCCAAAATCCTCAAGCTTAACCAGAGAGGCTAAAATGGTCACACCGAATAATTCAACCCAAACAGGAACCACATATTTGATTTGAAACTTTGGTTGCGTCTGTTCCCTCTTGCATGTCACTGGAGAATAGATTTGGGGTTGTTACAAAACCATCACGTTTCTCATCCCCCGCTTGTTCCTTGTTTCTGATAACAGAGCACATGCTCCTAATGTCCAAGAGATGCTCGAGGAATAATGCTTCCATTCCGGATAGGAATACGATCTTCCAATAATTTACAGTAAGACGTAGGACAAGCAATTCCTGGGCAACCTTCCATAAACCTACAAGTTGACCCCAGATATGCTTCCCGTAGCCATTATACATTATTATATATCTAAAAGAATTGCCCAAGAACAACTTGAACATGCCAATATTTCCCATTGTGAGATGCCTAATTCTTCCAGTGCAACCAGCTGCTCAACTCAGCTACCTTAATCCGGACCGAACCGCTTTTTCCTCAAGGATGAGTAGCCTTGTATATCTACAACATCTAAGAAATAGTGGACTCAATCAGGCCAAGCCACAGTCAATACTATCAGGCTTGTGGACCATGCACATGTCAGCTAGTTGCTATACTTGTTATGCAGCAGAAGCACTGATGCAGACTGTTCAGGGGAAGACAAACAGGACCAGGAAAGGAACATTCCTATATTCTGATGTTTTTCATCAATAGGCATAACTGCATAAGTGAAAAGTGTGAGCTCTGAATGGCACCTACCCTAGTTAAAGTTCCTCAGAAAACACCCAAAGGTTTCTCATGTTATTCACTAGTTATTGTTTGCTTTTGATTTCAGATTTGAAACAATATGATAGTATTGCATTAGACACCTCAAGGGCTCCCTCCCTTTTTAATATAAGGGGCCATCCAAAGACCAATATAAAATTGAGAATTTCATAAATGTCTCTACAAAGATGAAATATCATATATTCCCTCTATTCCTCTATAAATGAACTTTTAGAAACCCTATGGTCAAATATTTTGAATTTTGATCGCCACTATAAGCAAAAGTACCTACAATGGACACATGAAGACTATATCATTAGATTTATCATTGAAAAACTTTCATAATATTATAGTTTGTATTTATACTGACAATGATGTGCAGTTACAGAAATAATAGTAAAACTCAACTTCGATCCATCTTCTTCCCCATCAGTTGTGCAACCGAAAAAAGGTTGAGGTGCCAAGATGGCATGGATAAGGGGTGGCAGCGTTCGGTGGGCGGAGGAAGGAAGCATCGACAAAGTGTAGGGAGGCGGCAACCATATGGGTGAGTGGGTGAATGGGGAGATGGCAGTGGCACAGGCAAAGGTGGTAATGGTGACTAGAGGCAGTGGAGTGTGTAGCAAGGCAGTAGTGGCGATGGGAGCGAATTCTTTTTTACTTGGCATTCTATACGTGCCGCCAAACTTTCTAAAGTTTAACCGTTAATATAGTTAAAAATATCTAGATTAGCTATATAAAAATTATATCATTATATTTGTTGTTTAAAATATTATCATAATATTATAATTTTATTAGTGCATCTAAATGTAAAGTTATAAAAAAAGTAACAGTTAAAGTTGCATCTTGGTGACCGTGAAAAGTAAAAAAGGACAGAGGGAGTATCTCATTGGTATTGGTTTATTGTGATTAATTCAAGTTAATCTTGATTAAACTTTTTTTTTTACAGACTAGTGACAGAAAGAATATGAATTTTGGTCAATGCATGTTTCAAGATATTTTTTCGATATCTACATTTTTAACGGAAGCATATACAAAGTTATGCTGTTTTTTCAGACAAGACAATAATTAGTTAATTACATTTTTGTATATCTAAATATGAAAAATCAAAATATAAATTCATATATTTCTACCAGTTCGGAATGACAATGCGGGTCATTCGTAATTAAAATTCACCTCTACTATTGTACACCATATAACTAGGGGGTTTGTGACATATGACTTCGTGAGTTCTTACTTATAACTATTTGCTAAGTCCAGCTCAATCCTGTAACATCTCAAAAAAAATCTGAGCATTTAAAATTATTTTAAAATGAGAGATTTTAAAAAACTTTTTGTTGCACTTCATCGATGTTCGAATTTCTAGGTTGTTATTCGAAACCTCGACCTCAAAAGTGCAGTCCGGGCCGAAAGCCACCCGACCCAGCCCGACATTTGCTTTTCATTCTTTCCCTCTAGCCCGGCTGCTAGCCCAATCGCCTGCCTCCTATGTTGTGCGTCACGACGCCACGGGCGCACCACTGACACTACGTCACCCTACCCCTGTGCCCATCACGTCGCTCACACCCATGTTGTCGCCTGCTCCTGAGCGCTGACCGCATCACGCACCAGCGTGTGCGCTGCACCATTGCCATGTGTGTTGTGTCGCACTCGCCACACCCCTGTGAAGAATCTAGACCCGTCATTATGAGTTAATAGAGTATTTTGATTATTAATGACAAATCTATTTGTGAGACTAACACTTCTATGGTTATACCTATTGTTTAGTCCTATTTGAATAAAAAGTTGAAAATCATGAAGGTATGCATTCGACATCATATTCTTATATCTTGTTGCATTTCTTGGATTCAAAATATAGGTTAAACTCCACCAAAATGTTAATTTGAATATGCGCATATGTTCTTATTACACATTCGTGTATGCACACATTTAGAGGGATTCACTTTATATTTTGTGATTTCATTGGTATTGATTCATATTCCTTTTTCCACATATATTAAGGATCTCTACTTTGAAACATATCTTCTGAGTATATACAACTTGTGTAGTTCATATATACTCATTCTTTGCATTCAATTATTTGCTATTGTGATGGTTGTCATCAATTATCAAAAAGAAAAAGATTGAAGTATATTGTCCCACCATTATGAGTTAATGGTATGTTGTGGTAATTAATGACAATCATATTGTGGAACTAACATTTTTCATGAGTTTGATGAATAAGTTATGTTCCATGAGATTGGAGACTTTAGATGACATCATGAGTTGATCGTCATCAAGTCAAGACTCGGGATGAAGGAAATCATCACATGTTGATAATGTTCAAGTCAAGATCCCAAAGTAAAGAAGATCATAATATGTTGATGATATCGAAGTCAAGAGCTTGGAGTAAATGATACATCATGTGTTGATGCATATCAAGGTCTCGAAGAGGAGATGATCATGAGTTGATCGTGAAGTCAAAAGAAGACCCATTATGTGTTGATGGAGATCAAATAAAGAATGCATCATGTATTGATGCATATCAAGACTCGAGATGAAAGATGTTATCATGTGTTGATGAGCATCAAGTCAAGATCCCGAAGTAAAGAAAATCATCATGTGTTGATGATATTCATGTCAAGGACCCGGACTTGAAGTGAAGATGTGCGTCACCAAGCTTCAAGAGTTGTGCAAGGCAAAGGTATGACTAGCTAGCGCTAAGAATGTATTCCTAGTCTTTTACCAGTCTCAGTGTTTGGTTGAATGACCCGGTTGCTAGTATAAGTTGCCATACTATTAAGAGGGGTCTTGTCTAGTAGCTTGAGTTAGTCATGTGTTGATATCTCGTTGTGCTTGCTCTAGCTCTCGTTAGTATGTTGCCTATATTTGTGAATATGTTTTGCAAATAGTTGAGGCTCATGTTTAATCCTTGTAGCATGTGATTTTAGTTTGCGAATGTGTTTTACAAATGGTTTAAGTCCATGTACCTTATTCCTTTTGGTTGAATGATCGGGTTGTTAGTATAGGTTGTCGTACTATTAAGAGGGGTCTTGTCTAGTAGCTTGAGTTAGTCATGTGTTGATAGCTCGTTGTGGTTGCTCTAGCTCTCGTTAGCATGTTGCATATATTTGTGAATGTGTTTTGCAAATAGTTGAGGCTCATGTTTAATTCATGTAGCATGTGACTTTAGTTTGCGAATGTATTTTACAAATAGTTTAAGTCCATGTACCTTATTCCTTGTGGTTTGATTCTAAAAGTTGTCAAATGTGTTTTGCAACTTGTTGATAATCTTGTCTTTAACCCTTGTTTGCATCGCATATCAATTGGCAAATGTGTTTTGCAAATTGAGTTGAAGCGGAATACAAAATTCTTATTTTTCAATCTCTGGCGGTATGACCGCAGGCTGTTGGTGGTATTACCGCAACTGATCGAAGACATTGGTCCAAGACAGTTGTCGTAGACAGTGGTCGTAGAACACTGGTCGTAGATAGTGGTCGAAGACAGTGGTCGTAGACACTGGTTGTAGACAGTGGTCGTAGATCTGGTCGTGGTCGTAGACCTGTGTGGTGTAGACCTGGTCATGGTCGTAGACCTGGTCGAGGACCAATCGGTATGACCGCATTTGTTCAGCGGTATTACCGCATGGCGGTAGTATCGATCATTTTGACGGTATGTTTTTTCCCAGAGAATGTGTTTTTCTGGATTGGCTTGCTCCTTTGTGGAGCGGTATGACCGCATTTGTATAGCGATAGCGGTACATTTTTTTCAAAGAATGTGTTTTCTGGTTTGGGTTGCTCCCGTTGGAGCAGATCGGTAATACCGGCGTTGATTGGCGGTATTACCGCATTTGCTGGTTCGTTTTATCATCTTTATTCCCAATGGCTAGTTTTTATGTGTGGGCTATAAATACCCACCTTGGCCGGTTGAGGGGTTGTTGCTCAGCCCTCATTCTATTCTCTTGAGTAAAAAGCAAGCTCTCTACACTCTTTTGTGCATGTATTGCACTTAGTAAGTTTTGAGAGGCAAACCATAAGTGCATGTGTTGCCTTAGGTAGTGGATTGTGTATCCATTGAGCTTAGACACTTGATTAGTTCAAGTGAGAGTCTTCAACTTGTTTCTCTTGGTGTTTGCCAATACCTACATGGCGTGGAGGCGTCGTGCGCCGGTGATCTTCTCAAAAAAGATTGTGAGAAGACCCGAACGGTTTGTGAGTGGTTTGGTGCTCGCCATCTCTGGAGTGGAGGAAGAGCAACCCGAGTGGATCGAGGTGTTGGTTCGTTTTGGAACCGATCCAAGTGGTCGGACTTACCTAGGAGGTGTTGGCTTAATTTGTGGAGTCAGTCCAATTGGTTTGAGTTTACCTCAACGTGGATTAGGGGAGACCGACAAGTCTCCGAACACGACGGTAAAACATCATCGTGTCTTTGTGGTTTGTATTCTTATGCTTTACTCTATTGCAATTTACATTCAATTGTTTATTCATCTTTGTATGATTGCTATCATTCAATTGTCTTATATTATTGGTGCACTTAGTCAAGACTAGTTGATTTAGGTTTTAATTGTGCAAAACCGAATTGATTTATAATTCCGCATTAAAACTCAATTTTAGCCAAAGAAGTTTTTAAAACCACATATTCACTCCCTCTGTCGGCCTCCTTGATCTTACACCCTACTCCAGCCCACCCCTTCCCTCCCATTGTTTCCCTCGTCACCCGACAACAGGCCCTAGCACCATGCCAACCACACCGCGCACACCACCACTCTCGCCTCCATTGCCCTGCGCCCGCATCACGGTCGTCCTCGCTCCACTAGCGCCATGCCGCTTCCCACGTCGACGTCATCCTCACCTGACCGTCTTCCTGTCGCCGCCATCAGTCGTGCCGCTGGCAAACACCCATGCCGCTAGCCGCTACTAGCCCCTCCTCCTTTTCCACAGGCCCACGTCGGCCTCCCTTGTTCCCTACTCTCTCTGCTTCGCCCAGGCCGCACGGCCACTGGCACCATCTCGCGCCACTGCCCCTGGCGTCATCACTAGCTCTCGTCACCTCGCTCAACCGCTTCCATCCCACCGTCCTCGCACCACTAGTGCCACGTCGTTGTCGTGTTGTCTCCATCCTCACGCACTACAACCGGCGTATGCCCCGTCCCATCGTGGCCCATGCTTGCCCCATGCCTACTTAAGTTGTGCTCACTCCTCTTGCGCCTCCATTCACTCCTCGTGCCAACCTCCTCCTTCATGAGCTCGCCTCGAGCCAAGGCGTCACTGTGCCGACACCGGCCACCACGCGCACCTCGCCATTCCGGACGACTCGGTGACCTCCTCCCCAAACCAACTACGTCACATCGCATACCCGGACCCCCTCTTCATTCCCCCCAAGACAATTTCAGGTTGTGTCCACCGGAGAGCCGTAGCCACCCTTCTTCTCCACCTCCGGCCGAAAGAGCCTCCGCCGCCATCGTTCCTTCTCCAGTGAGCCATCCCTAAATCCTTCCCTCCTGGAGCACCCTCTACCCTTCCCCATCGCTCACCCGAGCTTTGTTGCTCCATAGTGCCGCCGCCACAACGAACCTGCCACGTTGCCCCCGGCTTCCATAGCTGGCACGCCTCCAGGCCTCGCGGCCTCCCCCGACCACGCTGATAAGATCTCCGCACCTCTCTCTCGCTCATACTCCCCCTTCCTTCCTTCCTATCCCTCTCTAGCGCCGTTGCTCCATCCCGTGCCCCACTCTAGTTGCCGCCCGACCGCTATTGACCACCTCGAGCCGTGCCGCCACCACCTACAAGGCCGTCTCCCCCTCGGCAACGCATTTTTGGCGTTGTTGCATCCTCATCGCCGCCAGCAAAGTGCGCCCGAGCCACCCCTGACTTCCTATGTTTTCCCTATCTCACACTACTACAGAAAACGTTATCACAGACGGTTCGGAACCGTCATCACAGACGGTTCGGCACCGTCTCTGTTTTTGTACTTCTGTGATAACTGGCGGTTACCACATACGGTTAAAAAACCATCTATGATAAGTCACAACACAGACGGTTCTAATGAACAACCGTCTGTAATATCCACATATCACATACGGTTATAGTTACCAACCGTCTGTAATATCCACATATCACAGACGGTTATAGTTACCAACCGTCTGTAATATCCATCTATCACAGACGGGTCATAATTAGCATCGTGTGATATCCATATATCACAGACGGTTCGTAAATATCGCCGTCTGTGATATATAGATATCACAGACGGTTCATGATTATCACCGTCTGTGATATGTGGATATCGCAGACGGTGCTAATTATGACCCGTCTGTGATATCTACATATCACAGACGGCGAGAATTATGAACCGTCTGTGATATCCATCTATCACAGACGACGATAGTTATGAACCGTCTGTGATAGCTCTTTCAACATAACTAATTTAATTTTGATTTTCGGCTAGCCTCAAGAATTGCTAGCCATGCCCTCTGAAAATAAGCAGGCAAAAATAGATACATTACAGATGAATCAATCATTGACACTCAAAGTGATCATTTAACTCAAAATCAATTCGACACGAATATGTATCAAATATTGTCGCTAGAGTTACAATTGAATTACAACTATTCAAAGTGAATTACATTAATGAATCATTCCCGTTCAGCGGTGTTGGAGTAGTGAAACTCTCCGTTGGCGCTAATGATATCCGTCATGATGAAGGTGCAGAGCTTCCCTCGAACATCCGAGATCTCTCTCTGAACGAGTGAATCTAAATCTATATTGAAGCTCTGTAGCTACCAAGAGTGTAGTAAGCATATATATTTAAATTTATAATTAGGAAATAATTATTGCGAGATTGACCAACCTCGGGATCCTTCAACTTAGCACTGGTGAGAATTTGCATATGATGGCAAGCGTAGAATGCACATTCTTACGCTTTTCTTTGCGGCCTTTGCAAAAATAGAATTATATATATAGGTATAGTCGATTCGAGACGCATTATTACAGTATGATATAGAATTATTGTGTTGTAGCACGTCTAGGAAATCGCGTCTGTGATTAAATGTGGCGTTCGTTCCTTGTATAGCCCTCCTCGGCAATATAGGAGATGAACGACCTATGTTTCCAAAAAGTTAACCTCGGCCATTTCAAACGAAGGAAGACTACAATAGAGTTATGTATGGAGGAAATAAGCACACCTGTCGAGTACTCCTTGCACAAGGGTGAAGTTGTGGCTTTTTTTTATTAGGGAATCAGGGTATAGTACCTGGTTCCTCTTTGGTATAATGACTAAAAGGATCCAGTGGTGCCTACTCATGTATGTCGCTTGAGTCATTAAACCTAAGTTCGTGCTGCGTATAAAGTACAAATAAAATTTGTATAGCAAGTAGTGAAGCACTTACTTCTGGTTGTAGGGCACCATTATGTAGTCCTTGTCATTTTGAGAAAGTGATCCTGTCGTTATGTATTTCTCGACGTAGGATGCGTCTGCCAAGATGGTTTGCTCAGAGACCACGTGTGGGTCGAGGAAACCCACCGGTTCTTTCAATCGCCGGGCATTTTTAATCATGTATCTATACATAAGCAATGAGTTGTTATATTCGGTATTACGTGAATGTAGAACTTGATTGTACACACTTACAGTGTCTAGCATCGTAGAAGTGAGGCATCGAGGGCTTTGAGGTTGAATAGGTCGAATAAGTCGTTGAAGCCCACGACGAAGGGGGCCGGCTCGTGGAGGAAATAGTCCTCCGTGTATCGACGGTGATTCCATCGTGTGACCTTTCTCTTTGGTCTTGTGCAAGTACGGTATGCAAACTCGACAACCTAATCCAGCGTAGGCCAATCTGTGGTGGTCGCCAGCGGACTTCGAAAGAGTATTTCTTAGGGTTAGGAGGCGGGCGCCTTAATGTTCTTCGATTTCGATTTGTCTGAGCGACTTGCCCACTCGCGTCCTCCCGTGAGACGACTCGGGAATCGATCGACGATGCGCTTTTTATTCGTTCGGTGTCTTCTCCACGGAACCGGATGAGGCGAGCTTCGAGCGAAGGTTGAGGTGTAGTCATGGAGGGTCTGTTGGAGAGGCATGGTCGTGCCGAGATGGTTGGGGTGGAGTCATCGAGGTTGAGGCGCGCTGCAGGTCGAGCGATGTCCTCTTGGGTCTGTTGGAGAGGCATGGTCGTGTCGAGATGGTTGGGGTGGAGTCATCAAAGGTTGAGGCGCTGCAGGTCGAGCGATGTCCTTCTTGGGCCTTTGGATAAAGCGCATACGCATCCCTAGTGTTACGATGTAAATCGTTGGGCGAATCTCCGGTGGGCGGCCTTAAAATTGTCATGTACCATGTCCACTGGACCCTAGCGTAACCACTGTGCCACACAGGCACCGTCTTTGCACTATCCCTTCCATGCATGGATCGCCACCCCACGCCCGACCTCAATAGACATCCCAACCATCCTCACTTGGGCGTGCGGTCGTCGGCTCCTACAAAATGATCGCAATTAGCTAAGGCGTCCTATAGGTCTATCTTTGAAGCATTCCAGATGTACATTACCTTGATGTCGTCGATAGGTAATTGGGCGTCATCATGTTCATAATTTTGCGTGGGCGGCCTACTCCGATGTTGAGGAGGACCGGCTCCCAAAACAATGGGGACGGCTTGCGACTGGTTGAGGAGTAGGAGTTGATTCACTTGGTCCTGCAATCTTGCTATCTTTTCTTCAAATTTTGCAGTAAGCACATGTTCTCTTCCTTCAAATTTTGTAGTGAGCACATGTTCCAACTCTGTGTCGTACTCGGCCTTGGATCTCTTCCTGCTCCTATCGTGCGATGAGTCGTGCAGGAATCCATCCCTCCAAGATACGTTAACCCCTTTGCCTCGCGTGCGACCCGGGTGCTCCTTGTTTCCCAGAGCCGTAGATAGTATATTCTTCTCCCTGTCTGCTTGGAAGGAGCCTTCGGAACATGCGGAACTCAATTCTTGCTGCAAGAGGTCGTCATGTTATTATAGACATTATGAAGTTATGGACTTATTAACAACTAGGTAGTTCGAAGACATATTTACCACACGGTTGGCCACATCCCGGTCTGCCGGGTTTGTGAAAGAGATTTCACCGAAGACGTGGCGATGCCTCGCTCTTAACCGGAGAGAGCGCTCGTCTGTGATCTCGATAAATGGCCTTGTTTCGTTCTCATCCTCCGCGCCCATTGCGCGGTTTTACCGCGTACCAGGTCTTGAGTTTGTGGGGGTGAGTGTTCGATGTCCGAGAGCCTTGTGCGTCGCACTTTCCTCAAGAAATTCGGGCGTCGTCTTCATTTGCACAAAGGCGTCCCATATATCCCGCGATAAGAATTTATACGCCGTAAAGGGCGTTCGACCCGTGTTCACGTACTTTGTGACAAGCACGCTCTTGAAGGTCCTCCACGCCTTACCAATCGAGAGCAACGCCTGCCGTTCCATGCGCGCCTGGTCTACGGCTGGGAAAGTGAACGATTTTAAAACTTCGTCCCACAGCTCGCGTCTCCGAACATCCGACACAGTGTCCCAGCTCCGTGTGGTGATGGGGACCCGTTCCCTTCCAAGTATCACGCACATGGTCCGGAATCTCGCCGCTGCTTTGGGGGGACTCACAGGGATCCCATTGGCATTGACCTCTGTGACGGTCATTAGGCTTGGAGGAATTTTTGATGTTCCTCTGCCATCTCGCGTACGTACCACTTTCCTAGGAGATCCAGACGCATTCGGCGACGTCGATGACGGCGGCGAAGATGGTGCGGACGCCATGTCACTTACTTGCTATCTATATATGTACGAAGCAATATGCGTAAGCTCTAACTGACCAGATTCAAGCAGATTTACTCAACTTAACCGAAAATGATGCACAAACGTAATATATAAAGAATGATTGATGGTAGTTTGTGCTCTCAGAAGGAGAGTTGCAAAAGAACAAGTCTTTGTCATCTCAATCCTATTGTCTATACTCTTCATTAAATGAATATGATAGTATAAATTCAAATTATGAGCTCTAAACAATACTTTGCTTAACTGTCAAATGATCTCAATTGTTACCGAAAATGATCTTAACTATCACATTCAATCTCAGTATAAGACAAAAGTTCATCACAGAGCGAACCAGAAGAATCGGAATAACTAGCATTCAACCGAAAGTAACAAATTAACAGTATATCAAATTGACAGTAGCAAGTAATACAATAGAGCTCAAGAATGAACTAACTATCACATTCAATCTCAGTATAAGACAAAGTTCATCACAGAGCATGTCAACAAAGCCCACTGATCAATTTGCAATATCTTTAGTACTAGATTCAGTTCACATATTATCAAAGACTATCAAAGTCACATCACAGACGGTTCGTCAATACAATAGAGCTCAAGAATGAACTAACAGTATATCAAATTGACAGTAGCATTCAACCGTCTGTGATAACTAGCATTCAACCGAAAGTAACAAATTAACAGTATATCAAATTGACAGTAGCAAGTAATACAATAGAGCTCAAGAATGAACTATCACATTCAATCTCAGTATAAGACAAAGTTCATCGCAGAGCATGTCAACAAAGCCCACTGATCAATTTGCAATATCTTTAGTACTAGATTCAGCTCACATATTATCAAAGACTATCAAAGTCACATCACAGAGTAATATAGGAATACTCATAGAGAGGATGCCGCATAACAACTCACGGTGCAAGGAGGAGGCCCGTGCAGGGGAGGAGGCCGACGCGGGGAGGAGGGAGGCGCGGGGAGGAGGCCGACACGGGGAGAAGGACGGCGCGGGAAGGAGGCCGCGCGAGGAGGAGGGCGGCGTGGGAGGCCGCGCGCGAGGGAGGAGGACGGCGCGGGGAGGAGGCCGGTGCAGAGGGAGGAGGCCGACACGGGGAGGAGGCCGCGCGTCGAGGCGGAGGCAGCGTCGTCGATGAAGGGGCGGCGGGTCGATGAACGGGCGAACCCTAGAGGAGCCGAGAGAGCGCGCGAGAGCCTAAGGGGCGCGGGAGAGGAAGTGACGAGTAAAGAGCAAAACCCTAGTGGTGCGCTTTTTTATAAAAAGGATATCACAGACGGCTCTATTAAAGACCGTCTGTGATAAGATATCACAGACGGTTCCATTAAAGAACCGTCTGTGATATTGAGGATATCACAGACGGTTCTTTAATGGATCCGTCTGTGATATTGAGGATATCACAGACGGTGCTTTAATGGAGCCGTCTGTGATATGGTAATATAACAGACGGTGCTTTAATAGAACCGTCTGTGATATCTTATCACAGACGGATCCATGATAGAGCCGTCTGTGCTATGGATCTCATTCCCTTCATCTCCCGCGCGAGTGTCTCTTCGTCTCCTGCTCCAGCTTTACTACTTCTTTTATATAAATAGACAACCCTTATCAAAGGGATTTCTCACGAACCTCCTTGATCATCCCTCTCTCTCCACAAATTCCAAATGGCTTCCTCTCGTCGTCCATTGTAGTGGCCTACATTTTGGTTGTGTACTCGCACCTCTCTGGTCGCAACTTTGGCCCAAGCTGCGAACAAGGCGTCAGTTCGCAATGCAATCCGTTGTAGACCCTCCCATCTACCGGAGACCATAACGGCGATCATCATCGATTAGAGCTCCTCCTCCAACAGAACCGGTCGAGGCTCTCGGCATCCGTGAGTAAACCTCGTCGTGGAGATTGTCCTATGGAACTATTTGGTCCGCACCGAGGATGCAACCTGAGAGTCGAGGCGACCTCGACATTGCAGGAGAGCGGGTCCGCCTAGCCGAGACTATGGAGACCAAGGTTGATGGCCTGCAGGCTATATGGGACTTGATTACGAGTCAGAACATCTACAAGAGAAAATTGAGCGTGCAAGGTCACAAGTGGGCGTTTGGTGAGAGCGATCGCGATCCCGCCCCACCAAAGCCGACGAGAAGGCGTCGAAGATTTGAAGACTAAGATAGGATCACTCATCCTTTTTATAAATGCGTGATGTAAAAATGATAAGGCGATCTATTATGCATTATGTAAAACAATATGGTATTTTTATAAATGCGTGATGATATGATCTTTTATCATCTATTTATTCTTGGGCAATTCATTTTAGTAATTATTTGCGCATATACATGCTCATGCGCTATCACGACGGTTGAATGAAGAACCATCGTGATAATATCCTCATCACTGACGGTTCCTCTCACTAACCATCTGTGTTGAACTTATACAAGCGGCTCCATGTGTAACCGTCGTGATATCCTCCGGATCACGAGCGCTTAGTAAGGAGAACCGTCGTGATATACTCACATCACAGCGGTTCGTCAATAGAACCGCTCGTGATGTGAGTATATCAAAGCGGTTCTCCTTACTAACCGCTGCGTGATATGGAGGCTATCCGACGATTCCACATGGAGCCGTCAGTATAAGTTCAACACAGACGGTTAGTTAGAGGAACCGTCTGTGATATACTCACATCACAGACGGTTGGGAATAAGAACCGTATGTGATATGCCACCCTTATAAATATAAAGACCCGACAAACCCCCTGCCCTAGCGCCTCTGTTCTCTTCTTTGGAATAGAGGGGCTTGAGAAGCTTTGCTCTGTGTTGGCTGTAGGAGACTTGTTTATTTTGCTTGCCTTGTTCTTGCTTGTGGGTTGCCATAGCAACTTATGGCTATTTGGCTTGCATGCTTTGCTTTGAGAGGCATGGCTTTGGTGGTAGCTCTCCGTTTGGGTGTTGTGAATGAGTATTTTATTTCGGCTGTGGGTGTTTTGTGACTGGGATAAGCTTATGGGGGAGGTGCATTTCGACTGTGGCTCTTCTCTTGCCCTGTCCATTTAAGTCTCACATTGCCTTGTGGCTCAAGGAGAAGGGCGGTGAGGAATCTCGCGGGATATTAGGAATTTTAAATCGTGAGCTCAGGGTAACGATCTTTAACTCTTTATATTTGCTCTAGGTTTATCTTTAATCAATTTTAGTGTATTTGGTTAATAGGAGGAGTAACGTATTTGCAGTTTATTAATATAATTTAACACTACTAATTGTTACGTGTGTAGCGTAGATGGACCGAAACTGGATGTCAGAACTCGGGATTAATATCTCAGATCCTCTGTGCATTTCTGAACTAGTCCCATGATCAGTAGCTAGTTCACACAGTAAACAAGTATGGTAACAAATTCATATCACAACTTTATTAATAATTAACAGAGTTTATTACAAAGAGGCTTACAGCCAACAATAAAGAACACAGCGGAAGACGAAAAGTAGCAGAGTCCAGCAATCTGCCACAGGCAATCGACTGGGGTAGCGGCCTAGTCGTTGAGATCCACACTGGTAGCAAAGTCCTTCTCCTCTGAAATTTTATTTGCATAAAGCAAGTATGAGCACAACTTCTGTGTTCGCAGGTTACACCCGTCAAGTAACAGAATGACATGCATATATGGATGTAACAAAGGATGGCTTATAAGGTCATTTGCATAAAGCAGCATTTTCTTTAAATACTTGTACTAAGTTCCAAAGCAGTTATTTTATAACTAAAATTTATAAAATTCTCAATTTTATAGTCAGATAACATTCACACATGAATGGTGAAGGATACCCTCATATCACATGGCTTCCTGCCCAATTCCCATCTGGATAAACCAGTTTTGAAGTAGTCTTTTTCAAACAAAAAACCAAAGTCTAACTTTGAGTAGTTCTGCTAGCATGTCCATAACCGCGGACACGGCTATTCGAATAGTTTTACACTCTGCAGAGGTTGTACAGCTTTACTCACATGACAAGACTTCTCTAGTTTATCCAGCATATATCTATGCCACCGCTCACTACCTTTGCTAAGCGGTCTAGAGCATGTGTCGAGGCCTTTACAATGTTCTGTCTTAATGTATTTATGCCCGCTAAGGTTTCACTACCATTGGACTGGTCATCCTCCGGAAGCCCCCTCCTGCGCCAGATGGGTCTACTATCTGACCAACACCCATACCAACAACATAGCACCAATGACACTAAGACATCACAAATTATTTAGCCAAGTCCCGCCCACACAGGACACGTGGTAGTACGGTAAGGCGTAGCATCATGCACTCGAAGACCGGTCCTTAACTGACTTGGGCAACCCGATTGAGCCCGTGCATAAACTTGCACCCACCGAACATCCATTATGCCCAAGTCCAAACTATTTTCATTTATTTCATTTATTTCAAAGTCATAAAATTCTATAGCATACCGATGCCATGGATACCATCTAAACAACAATTGATTTCTGGCTGAAATCCCCAAAATAAACATGTTTGGTTTAAAAGCATGGCTAAGCATGATTTTTTTCTCAAAATGCTCTAGTTCATACTATCGTATCAACTAGGTTTGATCTATGGTGACAATATGTTTGCTTCAATTCTCAAAATTGGTCATACAAAGGATTTTAGGCATAACTATATATTTAAAACAGGAATTTAAATTACTGATATAAATAAGCATGCAGTAATAATTTAAAACAGAATATAAATAATTTGAAATAATGGGATCGAGATGATCAAGGGTATAACTTGCCTTGCTTGATGAGGTGACGTTGTTTTTCTTAACAGATCACCTTAACAGAACGTGTGGTGTTGAGGTGACGTTGTTTTTCTTAACAGGTCACCTAGTACTCACAAGTACTATCTTCAGGTAGTCCAAGTGTACGATCACGATGATCATACAGTCAAAATCATTCCTCTTATGTTGTTCTTCAATCGGCGTCGAAATCTGATTCTCCGAAGTCGTCGAAATCTAATCGTGAAAATACGACCAATTCAACTCAAATTCAAATAACAATTCAAAAGAACTCCAAATTAAAATAATTTGATTTAGTTAGCTAGATTACAATTTTACACAAATTTTGCAACTTGAATCACCCAAATCGGAGTTCAAATGCAAAAGATGTGAATTTTAGAAGTTTGAAATTACATGAAATAATAAATTAGGGTTTAAAGGAATTATTAATCAAATTAACCCAAAATTAAATAATTTTGGTTTAGTTGGCTAGATCTTGATTTTATAGGAATTTAGGAATTTGAATCGACGAAATCGGAGTTCGTATGAGGGAGAACGAACCCCGGGCAGTTCTAAATCTAAATAAACCCTAAAATCAGATTTTATTGAATTTCTTGATTTATTTTTCTAAAGGAAAATGCTTTATTACGCAATGATGACATTAGCGAGGGATTTCTTTTCCCGGCCGATTTATTTTCCTAAAGGAAAATGGGATGTGCGACTGACGTGTGGGCCCGATGGTCAAAAGAATAGGTTCACGGCCGGTCAATGGTCCATGATGGACCCGGTGCACGCTACAGTGGGGACTACCACGCGTGTGTCCACGCGGGCATGACGAGGCCAACATGTGGCGGCCACGAGGGCAAAAATTGGCTAGGTGGCGTGCGGTGGCAACCGCGTGGCACTGCCACGGTGGCACAAGGCCGGCCGGTGCCACAGCCTCGGGCTTGCCGGCGATGGGAGCCCCGGCGAGGAGTGTGGGTGGCGTCAAACGAGAGAGGATGCTTCGCCGAACACGGTGCTCACCTCGGTGCGGAGACGCGCGGTGGCGGCGGCGAGGAAGCTTAGCGGCGGCAAGGTTCGGCTCGTGGCGGTGCGGCGTTACGATGAGCTCGCGGGCGCGCGAGCACCAGTTGGCGGAGATGCGACGGCCGATGGAGTGGTCGAGGTGGACCGCGGTGATGGTGGCGCGCTAGGCGCGGAGTCTTGGCGATCGGCGGCGACAAAATCTCAAATCCGGCGAGATGGAGGCGAGAGGAGGAGTGGGTGGCGGCGTTGGCTGCGGTGTGAGAGGGCACACCACGCCTCCTTTATAGGGCGGGAGGCGGGAAGAGGAGATTAGGCGCGCGGAGATCTCGGCGGTGATGGAGGGTTCGCGATTGCGGCGCGAGGCGAGGAAAGTGGCGGGAGGAGGCGGCAAGATCGGGGTTTTAATGCGCGGGATTGCGCGAAGAAAGGGAAAGAATCGGCGGCGATTGCGGAGCTCTGGTGGCGTGCTAATGGCGGCGGGAGTGATGCGGCCGAGTGGGGAAGGAAGAGGGGAGGGAGAAGGGTGACATGGCCAGGGGTTCGCTGGCCGTTCAATTAGAATCGAACGGTGGGGAGAGATGAAGGGAGAGGGGAGCGGCTGAAGCGTTGGATTTGGATCCAACGACCCAGGGGAGGTGAGGGCGGTGCGGGCTGGCTAGGAGGTTGGGCCGGAGGCGCGAAAAACAGAAATGGGCCGAAGAAATTCGGCCGATGGCTTTTTCCGGATTTTTGAGTGATTTCCCAATTTCAGAAATAGAGTTAAATCAAATTAGCTTCTAGAAAATAGTAAATTAAATCCAAAAATTATGAGAAAATTCACAGAAATTCTCTTATTTATTTTGGACTTAAATAAAATAGTTCGAACTTATAGTTGGCTATTAATTTTGCAAAATAATTTATTTTGGCTGGAACATATTTAGGAATAAGCTTTTAAAATATCAGAAAATTCTAGAAATTAATTAAATTTTATTTTTCAGATCAAGCCAAAAGAAACTTCCAGAACTTCAAATAAATTTTTACTTTTGACTTTCAAAATTTCAGAGATTCAAATAAAGCAATGTAACTCTTTCAAATTTCAGAAAAACCAATAACTTTATTTATTTTATTTTGGTAACATAACTTTGAGATGTTACACTGGATGTACGGTGCGAACCGTGTGACTGAAGAGTACATTAATGGCGTGATTGCTTTTAAAAGAGACGCGGGGCAGGATATGTTGAATAAGGGATAGAATTTATGTCTTGTCCATGCATTGATTGCGTAATCGAAGATTTTTAACAACCAGTGCGGATCGTAGGGCACTTGATTGAAGGGTTTCAAAAAGGGTATACATGTTGGACCATCACGGTGAAGAGCGATTATACAGAAGTTAATAATGACGACATCGCCAAGGAAGTTAATAATGATGACATCGCCGAGGAAGTCAACGATATGCCGGATGTGGACTGTGTTTTTGATGACGAAAGGTCGTACGATGACAATCTGGATCAGATGCTACGCGATGCAGAAGGAAACTACAGTGAGAGAGAGTTTTGTAAATTCGAGCACTTAGTGGAGGACTCAGGGAAACCTTTGTTCCCTGGCTGCAAGCCGAATACACAAGGTTGTCAACCGTACTTGAACTGCTGAAATTGAAGGCGAGCAATGGTTGGTCCGATAAGAGTTTCACGACGTTGTTAGGTCTCCTAGAGGACATTCTTCCGGAGGGAAACGTGTTGCCCAGCACCACCTACCAAGCCAAGAAGGTTCTTTGTCCATTGGGAATGGAAGTAGAAATAATATATGCATGTCCGAACGATTGTATCATGTATCGTAAAGAGTATGCAGACTTGCATGTATGTCCCGTGTGCAAAGCATCCCGATACAAGCGTAAGAATACTACTAAGGTGAAGCAAGGACCTCCTGCTAAGGTGTTGTGGTATCTGCCTGTGATCCCACGTTTGAAGCGTTTATTTGCGAACCGAAAGGAGGCAAGATTGCTGCGTTGGCACTCGGATGAGCGTAAGAAAGATGGAAAGCTAAGACACCTGCTGATTACGCGGTGGAGAAACTTGATCGGACCTTCAAAGAGTTCGGTGCGGAACCGAGGAACATAAGGTTAGGGTTGAGTACAGATGGAATGAATCCTTTCGGTAACATGAGCAGCCGACATAGCACCTGGTCCGTGAATCTATGTATGTACAACCTTCCTCCTTGGCTGTATATGAAGCGGAAGTACATTTTGATGTCACTACTTATCCAAAGGCCGAAGCAACACAGGAGCGATATTTATGTGTACCTAGCACCATTCTTGGATGATCTTGTGACCACATGGAGCGAAGGGTACAAGTATGGGATGCGTACAAGCGAGAGAACTTCTCTTACGCGCCATGTTGTTCTACACTATCAAGTATTTTTCGCCCTTGGTAACTGTCGGGCTTGATGCGAAAGGAGCCAAAGCTGTCATAACCGCTTAGATGCTACGGAGAGTGTATGGCTGAACAACTCGCGCAAAACTGTGTATATGCGTCACCGTAGGTTCCTTCCCATGAGTCACCCATACCGCAAGATGAAGAAACAATTCGGCGAAAATAAGGAGGACAGTTCGGCTCAAGGGCTTTTAAAGGAAAGAGGTCTATGATATGGTTAAGGATATCGATGTTGTGCTTGGGAAGGGCGTAAATTAAAAACCCGTCAGAAGAACATCTGGAAGAAGCGGTCAATTTTTTGGGACTTGCCTTATTGGGAGCACTTAGAAGTTCGTCACTACATCGACGTCATGCACGTGGAGAAGAATGTATGTGAAAGCTTGATTGGTCTCTTACTGAACATTAGTGGCAAAACAAAGGATGGTGTTAACGCACGACGTGACTTGGTTGATATGAACATAAGGACCGAGTTAGCACCGAAAGAGACCGATAAAGGACGAACATACCTTTCACCAGCTTGCTACACTATGTCCAAGGCGAGAGAAATGAATTGTGCCAAAGCTTGCATGGTGTTAAAGTCCGTCTGTTACTCCGCTAACATTAAGAAACTTGTTTCTATGCAAGATTTGAAATTAATTGGTATGAAGTCTCATGATTGTCATGTCTTGATGACACAAATGCTTCTGTTGCAATTAGGGGTATCTTCTTGAACAAGGTCCGAGTGGCAATCTTGAGGCTGTGTTATTTCTTCAACTCAATTGCTCAGAAGGTCATCGATCCCGAAGGACTAGATGCTCTACAGGCCGAGGTGGTGACGACTCTATGTCAACTTGAGATGTATTTCCCTCCGTCATTTTTCGATATCATGGTCCATCTCATTTTTCGATATGCGGTCCTGTGTTCCTATGTCATATGTACCCGTTCGAGAGGTATATGGGAATTCTCAAGTCCTATGTACGGAATCGATCTCGACCGGAGGGCAGCATCATCGAAGGTTATGCAACCGAAGAGGTCATTGAGTTCTGCGTCGACTACATGGCTTAGGTGGAACCGATAGGTGTGCCTCTATCTCGTCATGAGGGAAGGCTG
The DNA here is from genome assembly GCA_036346255.1 of Ampelocalamus luodianensis. Classification (NCBI taxonomy): domain Eukaryota; kingdom Viridiplantae; phylum Streptophyta; class Magnoliopsida; order Poales; family Poaceae; genus Ampelocalamus; species Ampelocalamus luodianensis. The sequence continues at coordinate 10,480,955 of CM070618.1, forward strand.
GATGGTATCGGGACCATCGGAAGGAAATCAATCACTCCCGATCTGGATACGTACGCTCAAGCCCATTTCACGGTCTTGCAACACATGACCTAAGTGTCCTCGTACATCGACGAGCACAAAGACATGGTACGCCAACAGAATCCAGACCGGTCGGAGGTTTGGATCACGAGATAGCACAACCGTCGGTTCAACGAATGGTTAAAGGTGCGAATCATGACTGGGAGGTCATCAAGTGATAATACGCTGCTATGGTTGGAAAAAGGGCCACAATTTACAATTGTCACATGGCAAGGATACGACATAAATGGGTACATATTTTATACGGCAGCTCAGGATAGGAAGAGCACAGTCCAGAACAGCGGTGTCCGTATAGATGCATTCAGTACCGATGGGCTGAGGAGCTCATACTATGGGCAAATAGAGGAGATATGGGAGCTCGACTACGTGCTTTTCAAGATCCCCCTATTTCGGTGCCGTTGGGTCCATCTCCCACAGGTGAAGGTCGAAAAGTACGGCGTCACTACCGTGGACCTCGATCGTGTCGGATACAAAGACGAACCATTCGTACTGGCTAACCAAGTTATTCAAGTCTTTTATGTAACCGACCCGGCAAATAAGAAGCGTCACGTAGTTCTTCATGGAAAAAAAAAGGATTGTCGGAGTTGAGAATATAGTGGACGAGGAAGAATACAATCAATTTGACGAGTTGCCTCCTTTCGGAGACGACATCAGGCTCGAGGAAGAACCCAGCGAGGAAGCTAGCTATATGCGCGTCGATCATCATGAAGGGCTATATTTTAATTAAGAAATTACTCCATTGTAATTAATTTATTCCATAACATCATGTGTTATGGACTTGTAATCTGTCGTACGTATATTTTGATGTCAACGTGGAATTGTAATCGCTCCTGTCCTTGTGGACCGTATATTTTGGTGCATTAAAAATTCATTTAATTTGAAAAATAATCCAGCTGCACCACCTTTCTAGAAACCTAAAAAACTAAAATTTTATGGCAAATAGTCCAACACCTTTGCAAAGAAACTGTCATACTCATGCCTAATCCTACAGTCGTCACTGCAGAAGACGACGTAGTCGTCCCACCCTTCCACACCGCAACCAGTGCTCGTGCACCGGTGGCCATCCTCCGATAGCGCCCACACCCGGCCTAGTGGCCCGGCCTTCTTCCCCCACGCCGCCACCTGGACTATGTCCGCAGCGAGCCTCTGGCACCGCCTACACTCCCGGTTGGTCTTGGCCGTCTCGCACCCGCCACCGGTCGGCTCGTCCTCGACCTGGCTGATGTAGTGCTTCCCAACGTCGCGCGTCTCGCCGGCCGTGTAGAGGAGGAGACCGAGCACGTAGGCCGTGGCCTTGTGGCCGGCCACGGCCGCCTGTTCAAGGAACATGAGGCCGCGCTGCATGTCTTGGGGCGCGAAGACAAGCCCGAGGCCGACGATGAAACAAGCCCCCGGGTTGCCGGCGCCGGCCAGGTGGTTGACGACGGCGAGGTAGCGCTTGTTGTCCTGCCACTTCATCGCCTCCTCTCGCTCCAGCGCCACGCGCCTCCCCACGGCATGTTCCTTGGACACCTTGTACAAGGCCTTGCAACTCCAATATACGTACATACAAAATTCAAGATGTTAGAATAAATAGTAGTACGTACATACGTATTTTGTAGATATAAAGATGTACGTACGTTAATCGTAGGCTGCATAGGTCCTCCATGGGCTGAGGAGAGCTCGCGGCCACACGGCCGACGATGTCGACGACGACATCGTGAGAAAGAGCGGCGATCACCGACCTCCTCGCCTTGGTGCTGGCCGTCATGCTCTGCATGCTCACCTTGGCGATTGCTGCGTGTACGTACTCAAAACCGTGAGACGAAGAGCGATGGGAGGAGTTTAATCTTCGGTGAATTATTCCGTCTTATAAAGAATTAGGAGTAACTGGCACGTGAGACGAAGAGACGCATGTATCGTTGGCGTGCGAGACGGTTCTGCGTTGGTGAGATGAAGAGACACATCGCGCGGGAGACGAAGAGGTAGGAAAGAAATATCACAGACGGTTCTATCTTGGAACCGTCTGTGATAATACTATCACAGATATTTCTTTAATATAGCCGTCTGTGATAGTAGTATATTACAGACGGTTCTAAAATTGAACCGTCTGTGATACTTCACAGACGGTTTTATTTCCAAACCGTCTGTGATAAGGCGTACTCATCACAGACGGTTGATATTACGAACCATCTGTGATACTTCACAAACGGTTAGTAATATCAACCGTTTGTGATGAGGAACTATCACAGACGGTTCTTATTACCAACCGTCTGTAAAGTATCACAAACGGTTGGTAATAAGAACCGCTGCGTGATGAGCGCGTATCTGAGCGATTCCAAATGGGCTATGCGTATAAGTTCAACAATACGACGGCTCCTTTGGAACCGTCTGTGATGAGGTGTCTGGTATGGCCTGTTTTGTAGTAGTGTCAGCTCCCTCTGTGTTTATCTCTCTCCCTCTGATTGTATGTTAGTGTATGTCAAGTGGGCCCATCCTAGTTAGTTGATTAGTTAAACCCAATTTGTAGGGTTACTGTTAACAGACAAATCAAATTACCCTTATATTTTTATTAAGTTCATTAGTGGTTAAATTTAGGTGATTAATTTAGATAGTTAAATGTCAGTTAGTTTATCTTTGGCAGTGAGATTGAAAGAACAAAACCTAGCTATGAGTTGCATGTTTAGTATAGTGGTCTCATTGGCACATGGGCCCTATGCCATGGGTGTAGTACCAACAACAATGGATTGCTCAAAAGGTTGATCAGAGTAATAGGGTATATAGTTGTCGGATATTTTAGTTAACAATTATATAACGATTAATTTAAGTAATTAGCCCAAAGAGATTAGAAGCTAACCGGAAATGGACAGCGAGTCATTATCATTTGAAGTGCAGAGGCAATCGTAATCAAGGGAGAACAATGGAATCAAGTCGATTAGTGATTAGTTAAGATGATGTAATCATGTTTAGACACACACACACATGATCCAATACTAGTAAACCCTAGACCATTGTTGTAATAATAAAGATAATAATTTAATCAAATAGTTAATCGGGGTAGTGAAGCAATTGGATAATAATCAAGTACCATTAACATATAGCCTTATGTCTAAGAGTACCCAAATGAACATAACCCGGATTATATACCATGATCTAGCAACATCATATCTAGGGTTAATCTTAGTATAGTAACCCTGTAGTGAGACACATAAGCTCACATATACTTATGACATAGAATAAGCAAACGAATAAAAGTATATGTATATGCATGTATGTCAATTGACATATGGACCATGTTAGTACTTGATTAAGCAACTAAGTGTATCCTCGATGTTTAGAACAAAGTAAAGTGTAGTAGTGATAAAACTTGATGGATGTTAGTGGTAGTTGTGATCTAGCTTCATACTAGTAGTAGTAATCAAGGTGATAGAGTTGATCGCTAAACAAGGATTAGTGAGTAAGAAACCATAGGCCTTGTAGTATAGTTACCTACCTAACAAGAAGTAGTCGTTAGCAGATGTTGTAGCTAAGGATCAACCTAGTGTGCCAGGTTTATTTTAGTATATGCCAAGCTATGTAGGTAGTAAGACTAAGTATAGATCACCTCAAAGATAAAACCCAAAACCGTAGACACCACTGAGGGTGTAAGACTGGAGTCTAGCCAATGTTTGGATGTTCCGGCTAAAGCTCATGGAATTTACTTGATAAATAGGAAGTAATAACTAGAGGAATCATTAGATCAACTAGGCGTTGTGTATGGATAGAGGTGATATGTCCCCAGGTGGATGATAGTAGTCCAACCACCAATTGACATCATATAGACTTCAGCTATCATCCATCGTTATATGTTCCCAATAGTAGGACAATTCGTGACCCAGAGGTGGTTCGGAGAGTTTGACCTGACTGGGTGATCTCTCCCATCTAAGTAACCGATGCGGAATATTTCTATGAATATTCTCTCCCTCCTATTGGAGTCCTAACTCCTTGCACCAATAGACTTTTCGAGAGCCCAATCCCTCTCGTCCTTACTCCGGATCAAACGGTTACCTAATCTTAAGTCTGACTATCAACCAAAGACCCCACCACTAGACCAAACGAATAGAGTTGGGATTTACCTACTTTGGTCTGAAGTATTTTCTTCATTCCAACTATCACTAGATGTACTTCATTCCATCTGCAGTATTTCCCTCATCAACTCTACTAAGTAGGTTTAGTTTCATCTGGAGTACTTTCTTCTTTCAAGATACCCTTGTGTAGATTTAGTTTTGTTTGAAGTATTTCTCACTTCAAACACTCGTGGTTGTATTGACTTTCATTTGAAGTGTTTCATTTGTTACTTGCCTTTGGATTTATTGGATTTCATTTGGTTGTCTTTCAAACGTTCTTGGGTTCAATCGTATTCTACGTAGTTAGAATCTGAAGCTATGACAGGAATAGTAGCCCCAACAAGAACGAGGTTGAGATCAAGATTATCAGAACATTGAGCAAGAATAAAACCGAGATTATCAGAACATTGAGCAAGACGAGTCAACACTTTGATCATTTTGCACATACTTTTGAAATAAAATTATATTGTTTTAAATTATGAAATTGCATTGCTATGATTTATATAAATATGTTGATTTAGCTCATAGTTACTACCTAATAATAATTACATATAAACATTTACATCCTTGAACTTGGACATCATCCTTTTGTCACTCTAGTAATAATGGTATACATGACTAGTTACTAAGTCCGTATCTAAGTGTCATGCTTAACCTTGCTTAGATATGTTGGTATGTGGGCAATGACTTGCCCTGATATCATTTAAAATTTGAAACTGGATTTGGGCAGTCGAGGTTGGAGTCTGGCTGATATGTTAAACTAAAAAAGTATTTTAAAACAAAAACAAAAACAAAAATGGATTTTTACTTGGACGACTGAAAAGCGTGGCGGGTGCGGATAAAAGCACGATGGAGTGGGTATAGGGAAGTACCGTCCAAGTCAATAAAAGATCGAGTTCTTGTACAGCCTCTCGTGTAAAAATAGTACAACCATAAGTCTATAATGGGTACGACATAGCTGACTAATTTATTCGCCTCAGCGTGGCTTCACCATTGGTGGGTGTGTAGCACGGGGTAGAGGGTAATGAAGCCACAGGAAAACTACACAGCGCAAATGGGAGACCTCCTAAGGGCGAGGCCCAAAGAGGTGATACCTAACGGGTGGGGTTACAATGAGGTGGGGCATTGTAAAGGTCTTGTGATAATCAACTTAGTCGCACACCTATGGAAGTGTGTCAAGGATATTATAAGTTAATTGTCTCTTGTAGGTAAAGTGTACGAACTCTGCAGAATGTAAAAACTATCTAGATAGCCATGCTCACGGTCATCAGCGGTGCCGAGAACTTACTTGAATTAGTTTTTATTTTTATAAAATAATTTGTGGATAGAATGAAATGATGGGTTGGAGCCCAGAGATTTGAGATGGCTTGGTTGAGAATCAATGCGAAGTACGGGATGTGACCCGAGAAAGAATATAAGCATTGAGTGGATGGAGCCACTCAATGGTATAAGGGGTTGGAGCCTCCACTAGTATTTTTACAACAAAACTCGATTTTGTTAAAAACCTGTGTTAGTTAAAAATGATAGATCTCAGGATTTGCTACTACTTAATCTATTTCAATAAATGGCTTTATGCAAACAAAAAAACACAAGCCACTCCTTTAATCAGCCTTGCATATTATATAACTGCATTCTGTGTGTTAGCTCACGAGTACGGTTGTGTACTGATGCTCACCCAATATATTATTATTCAGTAAGTATAAAAGAAGAAGGCTATGTGGGCACTTATGAGTATTCGTCAAGACTGGAGATCAAGAAGGCTAAGAACTAGGTCGCGGGTCCCAGTCAATGGCCTGTGGGTATATCGAAGGATTTCACGTGTTGCACTTCAAATTCCGCTTCCGCTGTTGATTCTTTAAAAGTATTTGGTCTGGTCAGCAACTCTGAAAGTCAAAAGTCGTAAGGTATATTTATGCTTTCTCTAATATTAATAGCTTTATATTTTTTAAGATATGTGTTTGATATTCAATGATGTAACTGTTATCACTGGCTACTGATCCAAGGGCCGGTGTCGTGAATACAGAAAATCACGAATTTCAAATTTGGGTCTGACAAATCCACATCCCATAAACTACAAAAGAAGTACTTTACAAGAATTTGTACAATTAACAATATTTTCCAGTTTATAACTTGAGATTGTGATATGGAAGCCCTAAATTTACCCTTTCGCATCATTTTGTTCATTGGGTCCAACTGCCCATAATTTTCAAAGATTGTTACTTTGGCTGCACAAAAACGCCCGGGCATTTTCGTAGTGCAGATAAATTCAACCCCTTTTCAGTGTACAGAAATTACGGCATACGGTAAAGTATAGAAGTGTTAAATTCAAGGAATTGCATTGCAAATTATTCCTGGTGATGCTTTTGGAAGGAATAGGATGCAGCACCTTATCTTATGTGTCTAGAGACAATTGGTGTAGAGAAGATTTTGTGATCCATAATTCATCCATCCATGTTAGGCTCACCGACAGCAATACTCCCATGCAAACTCTAAACCCAACATCCTTCCAGACGCGGACATGCCACGTTGAATCTGATATTTTTAAAAAAAAAACACATTTTTTTAAAAAAATTACAGAAATAAATAGTCAAAAAATAAAATTACAAAACTATACAACCGTCGCTAATTGAATTGACGACGGCTCCAATTGGCTGAATTGCTTTTGTCTAGAGCGGGCACATGCCACTGGACTCTGTTGCCAATTCAATCGGCGTCAACAGCTTCCTGTCGCCAATTTATTTATTTCTATAATTCTTTTTTAAATATTTTTTTTAAAAAAAAAACTCTTGGTCACCTGCTTTGCTGAATCTTATCTCTTGATGTTTTAATTTCAGTCCTGAAATGTACAGCTCTCGTAATCCTGCCAAGACACACACGTACACAAAGAAACCACAGCGAGAGCGACCCTGCGACACAATTACTTGGGTCCTGTCACGCGGACTGAGACGGACCCTGGTGCTGAGGATCTCAACGGTGGCTGTTGAGGAACTCAACTCACTGTCCTCGCCGACATGCTATCACAGGTTACCTGACAGATGGCTTGGATCAAAGGCGTGTTCTCTCCTCGCCGGACCCCTGCTCTCTTCAAACGGCCTGGCTCTACAGGTTTCGTTCCGGCACCGGCCACATCTGCTCTAACTGGGAGTTCATCCGGCATAGCGTTGCCCTACACCGGGTCAAATTCTTTGCATGGTTACTTACAACATACAAAAGCAAACTTGCGCAAGAAAACATTGGTGGAAAATGATGTCTGTGAAGTATGCAATGAGGACAGGGAGGACGGCAACCACCTCTTCTTCCACTGCGTCTTTGCAAGTTCCTTTTGGCAAGCACTGGGCGTCTGGACATTACATTCGCTGACCCCTCCATAATCTCCCACGGCATTCCTTCATCCCTTCCAGACACTACAACACATTCCTTCTGCTCTATCTCTGGGCACATATAGAATCATTGACACGACGTAGTCTTCCGTGCATGCACTCCATCCCCAAGACGCTTGCTGCAGTCTTGTGTAGAGGATGCATCCTTGTTGGATTTTTATGTGGCTTTCAACATTTATTTTGGTTGTTACCTGTTTTAACTTAATGTGGAATATTAAAATATGTGATAGGAATTATTTGATGCGAATCTAACTCGAGGATTTTAATACTGAGGTGTCTTGAGCACGTCTTTGGAAAAGGTAGACATGTTTATTGAGATCAGTCTCTGGAATTTAATATGCATGTGTGTGATTAATCCGGATCTGACAGTAGCTAGCTGGTTTGTTTTGCAGATCACTCTGCAGTTGTTGACCCACATGATCATTGGAATTGATCTCGTAAACAATCGATCATGGCACATGACTCACACATGTGTGCTAGGGACTAATATATATTTTAGACTCATTAAAGCGCTGTCGATCGTGGTTGGTGACATGGTTCAGAGTCTCACGGTGTCTGAAAGCAGTGGATTAATTATAACACGGAAGTGGAGTCTATATATAGGTCCCTACCTCTAGCCTCAAAATACACTTGTGAGCGGCACCACGGAAAAAGCAGAGGAATAGAGGGTAGACCGAAAAGTCTCCACCAAATTAATCTTGGGTTTTCTCAAAAAAACCCAACATCCCTCTGAGCTGAAAAAAATATTACATCGAGTGTGATCTCGGTTTAGATATTTGTATTTTCCTCCTCTATTCGTGTAATTAATTAAGCAATCTCGGCTTTAATTAATATATAATTCAGGTGGGGAGCCTCCCCCGTGACCTTTCAAAAAAAAAAACGTGAACCTGGTAAACGATACGCCGTAAACTACAAAATCAACACCGAATAGATAACATTATTTCACATGATAGAATCCAATTCTCTATCAATACCTACATTATTGAGCGAGAGCATCTTGACATCACCAGCATTTATATTTCCATCAACCATTTCCAGAAGTTTTATTCTCCTTACATGATGCTATGGAGGCTACACCACCCTTTTATCTACTTGCATGGTTGCACCACCATCCTTAACCAGTTAACCTCTCAAGAAAGCTATATATACCACCCCTCCATCCATAAGACCCTACACTTCAACAGCCCAACCAAGGCATAAATACAACAGCTACATTGGTGTTATTTGAGCTCCTCAGTGCAGTCCTTAGAGCCATTGTGCGAAAGACATCCTGAACTGGAGAATGAATGGAAAGAAGGGTAGTCTAAGGATTGACATCTGCCTGCCAACAAACAATGTGGTGCCTGAAGGTGTCAAGAAGCCGATCACTGAACAAGGCCCTTCCCCAAGGAAATGGCTACGTGATGTCTGGGACTTTGGGAGGCAGGACACAAACAGGGTTACCTTTGCGCTCAAGGTTGGCCTTGCTTGCCTCCTTGTGTCACTGCTCATACTCTTCCGTGCACCCTATGACATCTTTGGGACTAACATCATCTGGTCCATCCTCACTGTTGCTATCATGTTCGAGTACACTGTCGGTACGTATCAATCCCTATGCAGTATGTATGAGTAGCTAGTTAAAACCGCTGCTTGAAACATTATGAACAATATCTGGATATGCTATGTTAGTTTGGAACTTTGGATGAGCATTGACGAACAGTACGTGAAAGCATTATTGATTGGAAATTCCTAATGGTGTTAGCCATCTGTAGGTGCAACGTTCAACCGCGGATTCAATCGGGCTCTCGGAAGTGTACTTGCTGGAGTATTCGCAATAGTCGTCATTCAGGTGGCTGTGTCTAGTGGTCACATTGCAGAACCATACATCATTGGTTTCAGCATCTTTCTTGTCGGTACGCCTTAGAACTGATCGGTATTCAAAATATAGTCGATCCATATAAGCCATGACTTTATTCATTTGCATTGACAAGAAATCCATGCTAGAACTTTTCTTTGCATTTCCTAGCATTTCAGTTTTCTTCAACCTTCTTACTGTGCAATATGATATGTAGGAGCTGTGACATCCTTTATGAAGCTATGGCCATCACTAGTTCCATATGAGTATGGATTTCGAGTTATCCTATTCACCTACTGCTTGATCATTGTATCGGGCTACCGCATGGGAAACCCCATCCGGACCGCAATGGCCAGACTCTACTCGATTGCAATTGGAGGGCTCATAGCTGTTTTTGTAAATGTCTTTATTTGCCCAATCTGGGCAGGGGAACAGCTGCACAAGGAGCTAGTTAACAACTTCAACTCTCTGGCAGACTCCTTAGAAGGTTTTTCTCACCACCCTGGTCCTCGAGATAACTTTTTAGTCGGGCACATAACACATAATTCTTTTGTTTTCTATTGCTATAGAGTGTGTCAAGAAGTACCTAAGCGACGATGGTTCCGAACAACCAGAGTTCTCGAAGACAGTCATGGATGACTTCCCTGACGAGCCGGCGTTCAAGAAGTGCCGAGCTACCTTAAACTCATCAGCAAAGCTTGACTCGCTGGTAACTAGCTGATCTGAATTTTGTATGCTGGTTTTGCATTATAATCAACAGCCTGACAGATAACATTTTGCTATTGATATGAATATGATGATTAATTTCCAGGCAAACTCTGCTAAATGGGAGCCACCACATGGAAGATTCAAGCACTTCTTTTACCCATGGGCGGAGTACGTGAAGGTTGGTAATGTTCTTCGCCACTGTGCCTACGAGGTGATGGCTTTACATGGTGGCGTGCACTCGGAGATTCAGGTACCAAACTGATTCTCCCTGCATCTTAAGTCTTTGTGCTAGACTTCCTCTGATACTTCCTCTGCCAAGCTACAGAGACTATTTCAAATTATATAATTCTCAGTGAATTGTTTGATGGAAACATAATAGAATAGTAGAGAAGGATTATACGCAAAGGAAACAAGGTACTTAGATGCATATGTGAATTATCTGAACTGATCCTAGGAAACAAGTGGCAACATTGTGCTCCTTGATTTGTGAATAGAATTTGATACCTTCATTGGGGCCTTTACAGGCATGCTATTAGTTTTTTGTCCTAGTAGTGGAAAACACCAGATTCTCATTCCATGATGCAATGCAACACAATATACTCAAGAAATCAATTATGATGCTTAGCCAAAAGACTAGCAATGAGCATACCTAATATTCGAGGGATGTTGTGAGAAAATGTGCCTTTTGAAGGACACCTCTGCAGTAAATGTTCAGGACACCTTCATGACTTCGTCATAGTTAATAGCTTGCACGGATCAAACTTGTCATCCCACTTAAACAGTAGCTTAACATTCTTCATAGTTCTCTTTCATTAGGAAACCTTTTAGCGGTTCCTTGCATATGCTGAAGACCTGAGGAACAATATAATCAGTTGACCAAATAAACAAAATGCCACATATTTTGGTGGTAAGGCAGAACAGCAAGTATCTGAGACTAGCAACTCGACTGAACAGAATTGTGACCTATTCGTGTTTAAAGTTTGAACAGTGCAGGGAAATGCAAAAGGATGTATAGAAACACGCATTTTGTTTAAATAATAATAATGCTATGTGCTATAAGACTGAAAGTATACCCAGTACTGCAGTAAACAACGCATACCAATGGTATGAGCAACACAACTCAGCAGGTCCGTCTTGTTTTAAACCATGGACAAAAGAAAAGGGTTCCAAAATGTGCATTTCCTCATGAAGTCCTGAGTTCAATTAACTAGTGTTCGCATACTTCCTGCAGACTTGTATATCATCTGAGCAAACTATATAATGAATAAGATAGCCAACAAGCTCTTAATCTTAATTTGCATGTAACGCTAGTCTTTACATTCTTGCAGGCACCATACAACCTAAGATGTGCCTTCCAGTCTGAGATCTTAGATACCACAAACCAAGCTGCGGAGCTGTTGCGCAGTTTGGCAAAGGATGTAAACAACATGAAGTGGAGCCTTCAAACTAGCCTACTCAAGCATGTTCATGTTTCAACTGAGCGTCTGCAACACTCAATTGACTTGCACTCCTACCTCTTTACCGCAAGTCTTGAAGACAACTCTGCAAAGCCACAATTGAAAACCTCAAGGGTTGGCTCTTTTAACCTCAAGGACTTCACAAAACAATCTGATGAGCCAGAAAGCAAGGTAACTGAAAACACAACTACACCATTAACTGTGCCAATGCAAGCTGAATCCTACCATGAGATGATGAAAAGGCAGCAGAGGAGGCTGCGTTCCTGGCCTTCTAGGGAGGTGGATGATTTTGAAGATGATGGAAATGTTGTTTCTGATCTGATTCCAAGGATGTGTGCACTTGAAAGTACCACAGCACTGTCCCTTGCGACTTTCACATCACTACTGATTGAATTTGTTGCCAGGCTTGATCATTTGGTTGAAGCTGTTGAGAAGCTTGCAAAGATGGCCAGGTTCAAGCAGCAGACTGCAAACTAACCATTCAATGACACTGACAGATTAAAAGATTAGCAATACGTACAGGCTATGGAATTATGTGCTTACTTATCTACCTAAAGCATCCACTGACCTAAAAGTGTTGTTTTCTCTTTCGTATAATAGAAAGGAGAAAGGTGTGTTTACTGTTTACTTACTGATATTTGCCAGTGGAGCTAGCAAATGTATTTTTTTTCTTTTCGTGAACATGCAAGAGAAGTGTGTGTTCTTGTATTAACAGGAGAAAGAAAGCTCAATACAATTGTAATAGAAAATATACTTGTTAATCTATTCCGTGCGATCTGTCTGCCAATGATGGCCAATTTCCCTCAGTTGAGAAGAAACCCTGAAGTAACCTGATAAGAACAGCAAACATCATTTAGTTTGGAGTCATCGATGGCATAGTGAAGTGGGGAAGTTCTTTAAGACAATCAATCAAGGTGTCTATGTGAGTTGTTCACATCCCACTAGTCCACCACCTTAACTCTGCTCGTGTTTGGCTAGATGGGTTAACTCATAACCAAGTGCATTACGTCAAAAAAAAAATAACCAAGTGCATTTGCCATTCAACCAAACACCGACAGAGCAAACTCGGCACCCTATCAGATTACACCACGGGACGGAGACAGGGAGCTAGTGGGAGCTCTGGTCCCCCAACCTTTTATATAGTTTTTAATTTCCTCACGTAGAATAGCAAAAAATTTCTACTTAGCGCCTCTTGATATTTAGTTATCACCGTATTGACCCCTGGGTAAAAATTTTCTGCCTCCGGCCCCGTGGGAGGCGTCTGCTCAATTATCCGTTCTGCGCACCATCAACATCCAGAACCCACCTCCACCACCACTGGAAGCCTAGGGCCATCAGATAGTGTGAACTAAAACGAGGGCACTAGGTCCAAGAGACCAGGACAGACTAGTTCTTCAGCTACATCCTTCATCATTCAAGAATCTACGGAGCAAACATCATGTGATAAACGCAAGAAAACACATGCAACTAAAAACCAAACCAGACCAGCCAAGAATCCAAACGAGAACAAGCAAGAGCATTCATAGAAGCATAACGTCGAGCACCTGGTGCGCGTCATTCCGAAATGGACGGCGGCTGGACATGAGACCCCTTCCAGGGAACTAACTCCACGAACGCACGTTCAAAGCTTGCTTGCGCCCGCCGCATCGATCGGCCTGCTAACGCAATGGCAGAGCGGTGGATGGGTGCGCGTCGCCTTCCTCAATGCTGGTAGTGGAAGGGTGCCATTGCCGAAGACAGTGTCGCAGGCTCGCAGCAAATGCTCCTTTTTTTTCCGAGAGAGACCCAGCTGCAGGCTTGCACTTGCAGCATCTACTCGGGCCTAACAATGGCCCGGCCCAAATTAGTAGGCCAGGCCGGTTGAGAAAATCACTCCCATTTGGGCCCATTTACAGAAGCGAACCAGCCGTTCCGACTCTATCCACTCCCAACGGGCAGAGGACGCGGCCAGTCAGAAAGCCGCTCAGCCCTCACCGCCCCGCAGCCACCACCGCTGCCCCATGGCCTCCGTCGCCTCCTGCTGCTGCGCCTGCTCTTCCACCGTCTTCGCCTCCTCCTCCTCCTCCCACATACCCTACAGGAAAAGCACGCCTCGCCCGTCTCTCCGCCGGCCGCCGCGCCGCGCTAGGCTGCCCGGCTCCTCGGTACAGTTCCTCCCGTCCTTGTTCATTGCACCACAGAAACAGAGGGAAACATGTGTGGCTTCTGATTGTTGCAGGTGTTGAGGTGCCTTCCGAGATGCGACTCGGAGAAGCCGCTACTTGCGAAGGGGACTGAGCCAGCGAGCCGGGGCAGAGCCACGCCGCTCGACGCGTCGTGTGGGTTCGCGTTCGCGGCGGTGGCGGGGGTGCTCATGCTCCAGGGATCGCAGCAGGCGCTGGCCGGCACGCAGTTCATGGGCCTGCAGCCGGCGGACGTGCTCGGTGATCTCGGGGACATTAGTACAGGTTTTGCTTCAGTTAGGACAACTGCCGCTGCCCTTTGTTGCTAGAATCGTCGTGCCACTTCTCTTCCGCGTTACTCCATCGTTGAGCTTTATATCCAAATTTGCATTTCAGGCTTTTCTGCTGATCTTCTTTTCTGAGCTAGGGGACAGGACATTTTTCATTGCGGTAAGTGTTACCGATATGGCCATAAATACAGTGAGATTATTTTTCCACGGTTAGATTTGATAGGAATTTCTCATACTTGACTACCTACATGTTCAATTGTCAAAACTACGTGGTTGTGCTTAACTTGGCTCGATATTCAATAAAGGAAACGTGGATTTAACAAAAGTTGGCTAACAATTACTAGTGGTGTTCCTACTAGAATATGCAGTGTTCAGTTGTAGTGGAAACAAGGTTTTGCAGAATGTAGATGTAGATGGCCAGCTTACATGTTCTTTTGGATTCCATCTTGCAGTGTTGAAACCAAGAAAACAGCCCGTGTAAGCATGCCAGATGTTAGAAGAGTGTCACAATACGTACAAAGATTTTTTTAGACCCACTGACAGGTGGGACACATCCATGGGTGGTTCAGGGCACTTTTCTGTTAGTGAATGCTACGAAATTTCATGAGAGAAGTGCATTCCGTTTCACAAGTTATAGGGCTTGCTATTTACTTCTCATTTGTACTATACAAATAATTTGATAGTAATGTATACTAAAATGAGTCATTGATAAATGCTGCAGTTGCATGTGTTTCAATAGGCACTTTTAGCAGCTAGAAATTCTGGAGGAGTCATTTTTCTTGGCACATTTGGAGCTCTTGCGTAAGTACTACAAATGTATTTTTCATGTTTCCCTCTATATGATAAGTTGCTTCTCCCATACTGTTACAAGCTTTGTGTGCTTCTAATTACAGAATTTAAGTTACAGGAATATCTGGCCATACATAAATTTTGCCTTGGAAAGTGAATAATAAAGTTTCACTCTTTTACTTGAACAGATCTTACTTATATAAATAAGCAAGCTTGATTTTTTTGGTGATTAACAGGGTAATGACAATTGTATCTGTAGTTCTTGGTCGAGCATTCCACTATGTTGACGGCATCATTCCATTCAGGTAATTGTACTTCTTGTTGAAGAGGACCTTCTATTTGCTTCCCTTAGTTAATGTGCCTCTTGGCATATGCAGGTTTGGTGGTACAGATTTCCCAGTTGATGACTTTCTTGCTGTGTGTCTCTTAGTAAGGGAAATGTCTCATATTGTTCTTGCGTGCACACATATTGAAATATGTGTTCAGAATTTGTGAAAGAAATTCAAGAGTGTGTATGGTTATTTGAGGTTTTATCAGTCCTAACAAGCTTTAATGGATTTTAGGTTTATTACGGAGTTACTACATTACTTGATGCAGCTTCAGGTGATGAAGAAAAGATGAATGAGGAGCAAGAGGAGGTAGAACTTCAAAATTCAAATTCTTAGGTTTAGTCAAGTATATCATCACATTCCAAGTAACAAATTCATAGTTTGGATCTAAAAAAATTATCTGCCGTATCTTATCAAGTTATCATCTAAGTTTTTACTGATTGAATATCATAGCGAGGCTCCTTTATAATACTCTGCTGAACAATGACAGGCTGAGCTAGCAGTTTCAAAATTTTCTGGAAATGGTGCAGGAATAATGTCTGCCGCCAGTACTGTTGCTAGCACATTTGTTTTGGTTTTTATCGCTGAATGGGGTGATAAATCTTTTTTCTCTACTATTGGTACATCTCCTAACTATCATTTTATACAAGGGTGAGATTTCTATTATGATAACCAACTTACCAACATTGACACTAGTTTCCTATATTCTTACAGCACTTGCTGCAGCTTCATCCCCTCTGGGTGTCATTGCAGGATCGCTTGCTGGTCATGCTCTTGCAACATTGGTAAGATAAGTAGAGACGGCAATAATTGAGATAATTCACACAAAAATGGTACTGATATGCATAAACATTCTCATAATAACTTATCGTAACTAACATACTTAAGCATTATAACGTTGCAATTGAATCCTGGGAATTGTTTAGTGGTTTGATCATCAGTTGGTTAATTGATCCTTTGTTGCCTCAGTCAGTCTTGCAAGTGCCTTCTCTTGTTGCTCTATTTTTGCAAGTCTTAATTAACTTTACTCCTTAGGAGCATAATGGGGACAAGGGCTTCTTTAAGTTCCTCGATTAATCACCAAAATAACTTCTGTTTACGGATCATAAACATACAAGCAGCAAATACGTACATGGTTTTTAAAGCGTCGCTTAGGCGACGCTTAAGCGTCGCCTAAGCGGTAAGGCGGTCCGGGGTGTCAAGGCGTCGCCCCGCCTTGCCGTCTCCCGTCGCCCATGCGGCGTTGGAGAGCCAGATCCAGGCGGGAGGCGGAGAAGAGGAGGCCCGTCGCGCGGATCCGGCAAGAGAGCTCGGGCGACATCGGGAGCCGGCCGGCGAGGCGGGAGCACGGGAGCAAGGAGGCCGCGGCGCCGAGGAGACTGGCGCGCGGCGGGGAGCGGGAGGCCCTCCTTCTCCGTCGTTCGCCATCGGCGATCGTCGTGAGGAGAGATTGAGGCGCGCGCGCGAGGAAGAGATCTGAGGAGGCGGTGGCGTGGTGTGCGAATGCGATGCACTCGGGCCTCAGCCGGGCAAGGAGAAAAGAGGCATGGGCAGGCGGGGCGGGGCAGACGGGCAGGCGGGGCTCCAGGCAGTGGGATTTTCTGTGGCATTCCAACCTGCTCCGGGATCTTCTGCGCCAAAGGCCTCGCCTACGCTTCGACCTCTGCACGATCGCTCTGCCTGCCGCCTTAGGATGAGTAAGGCGTCGCCTCGCGCCTTATCGCTTAAAAGGTGTGAAGGGGGTGGGTCGCCTCGCCTCGCCTTACCGCCTTAATAACCATGAATACGTACCAATCAGTTATTTTGTTGCTCATTTTCAGTTTTTTTTGGGCTATGGTTTTTAAGGAGATTTGGCATTAACCAATTTCTCCCCCACAGATTGCAGTTCTTGGTGGCTCTTTGCTGGGGACATTCCTGTCTGAAAAGGTAAACTAATACGACCAAAGCAACATGACTTTCCCATGTGACTGAATTTTACCTGATGGTTGCACTCCCATGTTTAAATTGCTAGAGATCTATGACTTTGTTTCGATTTGTTTGTCATTTGATTAACATATAAGTTGCTAATATAATTTAGACGGAATATTTTCCCTTGAACAAACTGTTGAGTTTCATACATCAATAAGTTCACCCAAAAGCTTAAGCCGTTAGGGAAAGGTAGGGCAATCACAATCTACTCATACTTAATTACAAACTATATATTTTAATATAGAAAATATCGCAGTATTTTGTCATCTCCGTATTTGTATGGTGAAATGATGTCTACTTTCAGGCACTTTTTCGAGTTGTGGACATCAATGCTTGGTGTGTTATCTTTGAATTTTTTAATAAAATAAATGTTAGCTTACTAACAAAACTAAGATAAATTCTTGCACCATTCATCTTAAAAAAATCCGCGTATTGTCACTGAAAAGAAGCATTGCCCTGTGCAGACTATAGCATACATTGGAGGGAGCCTCTTTTTAGCATTTGCTGCCGTGACACTAGTTGAGATCGTGAGTTCGTGACATGAATAAATTACTGATCAGGTGTGCAACGAATACCACATTTAGTGACAGGCTGCTGCTACATTGTTTTTTTTTATCTCAATGCATAGTAAAATCAAACCTTTTGGCTAATTGTATATGTAATATTGCTACATTGATCTGTTGTCAATCTTGCTTGTCCACAGGAAATTCAATGTTCACATGGAACATCATTGGCTTGCGTCGAATGATGTGTTGTGGCTGATGAGAATTTCTGCCCCCTTATCCAAGGCATTGCTTCGTCTGCATGATTGGTAGTCAAACTCACAATACGTCGGGAAATTCAAGTAGAACGTGAGAATATGAGAAAAAATGTAAATTTCCTGGAGTTCTTTTTCTTTACACTTGCCTTTACACATATCAGTCAAAGCACTGTAAAGGCAAAACACACTGATTTGGACCACACCGAGGTGCCATTCCAGAAAGTCTAAGGCACTGCATTGAACTGTTTCAACCTTGCATGTTCCTATGGTACAAAAAGTACCAACTGTATAGTTGGTGCTAAAAACAGAAGCTAGCTGAAAATGCATTGCCAGTGGCAGAAGCTGTACTCAAGCTATCACAAGACACGTGTGCATAAGTACTTAACTGTTGCAGATCAAAACCTTTCAGTGTACCTCTTGCAAAAAGTGTGTGATAATAACCTTTCAGAAAAAAAAAATGGTTATACTCAATTAAATGGCACCTACAGTATCCAAAATCTGAAGTTACTCAATTAAATGGCACCTACAGTATCCAAAATCTGAAGTTCTGAACCGATCTTTCGGTTACAAACAAAAATAGGAATAGGGAATGCTGGCATGATGCTCTCACCGTCTCAACCCAAGTAAGCTAATCCGGTTAGTTTCACATCATACGAAGAACTCGAATTGCATCTCTGTTCTTCGGATTTCCCTTGTATATGGTCATCGTCTTCTCGTCGAGATCAACCAAGCCAGTTCATAGAGTGTACAATGTTGGGCCTGAAAAGAGGTTGCCGGAAGAAAACAAGTCATTTTCTTGCTACAAACTTACAATCTTCAGCACTCAGCATACATGAAAAATGTTAGACAGATCAATCACAAGTCATATAGATTGGGTACTTATCATCAGCTGTGTCTCCGAGCACCGAGCGCCTTCTCTTTGGAGTCCAATGAACGCTGCGCTGCTCTCTTCCCTCTGCAAATGGAGTTCTCGTCCTGCACCTGACATATCCACACAGTGCATGCAGTTTACTCATCGACCATCATCAAATTCAAACCAATGGAACGGCTACTCCTTACCACAGTCAAGCGACTCCGAGAGCATCTGCCTAGTTTCCTGCTTCACTTGGAGGTGCCGGTACGTGTTTGCGTGGAAGAACGGCGCCGCGCCGGCCTCGTGGTCGGCGAAACCGGCCTTTGTGGACGGCGAAACGGTTCCTGGAGGCGGTCTCGACGTTCACGATCCTCCGGCCTCTGATGCCCGTCAGGTTGTAGCTGTGACCAACTGACATTCGGCGAACAGACCCTCTGCTCCAAAGTGTGGATATCATGGGGATATGCTCATGATCTTAGGATGATGTGACAATTGGCAATGACGTTGAAGGTTTACGGAAACACGTGTTTTCGGCAAAGATCAGGTTCTGTCAGACCTCAGACGGTCAGACCGGCCATGTTAGCGATCAGACCGGCCGTGCCTCAAGTGGTTTATCGGGTGAACTAGCTGGCGGTCAGACCGGCCATGCAAGTTGTGTTGGAATTTGAGGTTGGGCCAAAAATAGAGGGTGTAGGCAAGAGAGGAGGTTCTACTACTCTTGGTCCCATAATTTTTGGAGCCTCCAGTCAAAAGTTCTATTCGTTTGAAATTTCCAGAGAGGTTGCGGATTTCAGAGTTGGAATTTTGGCTAAGTCCCTTGGTGGCGGTCAGACCGGCAGGGGCGGTCAGACCGGCCTTGGTTGCGATCTGACTGGTTTTGACTTAAGTCGTCGTCCCGTGTGGCGGCGATGTGTTCTAGTTAGGTCAAGTTCACGGGTCTCATTGCATATGTGTTGCATGATGCATATGTCGTTGTGAAGAACTTGTTCCCGGATTCGATTTGCTTGTCTATTGTTGTGCAGGTTGCTTGGTGGTCAACGACGGTCAACGGCGAGGATGATCTGGACTAGGCTTGGAGAGCTGAGGTTCAGAACGATCGACGATGCCGGGTGAAGTCATTGGACTCAAGCATGGTGCAAGATGGACAAAGGTGACCGAGCAGGCGATTCGGTCGCGACGGTTGGATCAAGCGGCGCGGGGGTCGGTGCAAGTGCCATGGTGGTTTTGGTGGGAGCCGGATGGGAGAGACTTGCCGACATGATGAGAGCCGTTGGATCAACCTACACGTGGCGAACAGCGAGTGCCGCAATCTGAACTCGGTCTTCGAAGAAGGACCGAGAAGGGGTATTTTGGTAATTTTACCAAATACCTCCTTGGTTACCTTTTGCCAACCAGCGGCGCAAGACGGTGCGTTGGAGAAGCGGATTAGGTCAAGAGGAGATGAAGACGGCGCTTTAAAATGCGTGCGTCTGTGACCCGTTTGTTTTGGGCCTTAACGGGAGCCCATTATGGAAACTCTTCTAAAAGGTCTAGGCATCCACTATAAATAGAGGAGGGGGTGGCTGCACCCCCTCAACCCTTTCATTACTTGTAAACCCTAGTTTTTGCTTGTGTGCTTAGGGAGTTGATAATTGGAGGTTAGGGTTCTAGCGAGTTGAATTTGATTTCGTACTCATGTATCGAGTCTTTGTCCTCCATTGATAGAGTGGCTGTAAACCAATAACTTATCAAATCAATCCAAAGAAAGTTCTCTCAAAGATGAGTTCATTTGTTTTCTTCCTTTCTATTTGGTGATTTTGAGTCTCTCTTTGATTCGCGAGTTTTTGGTTGATTTCTTGCTGTGATTTAACTTGCTGCAACATGTGGGAACTCATCTAAGATCATCTTAATCATCAATCACCCACGAGCAAGTCTTTAGATCAGTTTTCGTTTTTTGACTCGGTTTTTGAACCACCTTCACTCAAATGGAAAAATGTCTGAACTTTGGCAAGGATCTTCACGATCGTTGCTTGGAATAGGTTCCTGACATCCTTGAGAAGGTGTGTGTCAAGTTTCATGAAGTTTGGACGCACGAATCAAAAGTTAGATCAATTTGCGTTTTAGTTTTTCGGGCTGAGTTCACTGTTCTTGAACTAGAGGTCTGACCGCCCGAAGGAAAGGTCTGACCGCTGGAATCGGTCCGACCGCTAGGCCGATCGGTCTGACCGCCCCCGTGAGAGGTCAGACCGCCCGAGTCTTGGTGTTTTGAGTTTCTGAAGATTTTGCTTCGGGGTTATGGTTGGATTCAATACAAGTCTTCCGCTGTGCTTGATTGATTGATCTTCATAGCTTACATAGCTATTGGAGTGAGATTCGTATTGAATTCAATTTGGGAGAAAAATATATCGTGCTCCTATTCACCCCTCTCTAGTCGCCTTTTCGGTCCAACACAAAGAAAACATATACACTGGCTAGAATCAATCATTAGCTTCATCACTGACAAGAAAGTGTAAAGGGCATGCAATCATCGATCATTCGATCTCTAGTTACATGCATTACATCCTGGGAGGTTTCTTGCTTCTAGCAGGTCACGTGACACGAAGTTCCGGGCGATGGCTCCCGCGACGGTCTCGCCGTTCACCGGTGGAACCGAACCAAGCATGAAGGCCTGAAAAGGTTGGTGTCATCTTATCAGTTGGAAACTTGGAATCTGACACTGGAAATTCACCGGTGGAACCGAACCGAGCATGAAGGCCTGAAAACTGAAAAGGTTGGTGCCATCTTATCAGTTGGAAACTTGGAATCTGACACTGGAAATGGAAATTCAGTGAGATGTTTGCAGTCGTCTTGCTGCTCGTATGTACCACTCCGTTGCTGTTGAACCCGAACGCGCAACTTGGGAGCTCGCCGGTGTAAGTGTACGCGGTGAAGGATGAGCCGTCCGACGACGTGGAGTGTCTTTAACTTTCTACACGCGTCAGAAACTGAGAGCAAACAAAGCAACTACGTATGGCCGAGCAGCGCGATGTTCGCGTCCTCGTTGTGCGCCGCGATCGCCGTCGACTCGCTGACGATCAGGATGTCGGAGCAGTCGTCGTCGGGCTCCTCTTTCCGGTCATCCTCCTTGGGAGCGAACGGGAGTATCTCCTTCCTCAAGTTAACCAGAATCACCTGGTCAAGAAACAGTCGGTCTTGAGCCGTCGGCACATATTCTCCTAGTGTTCTTCTTGTTTTTTTGGTGATAACAATCACATTCCCCTAGTTGTAAGATTACTTCTATACATTGGATTAACTCAATGAAGAGGGTCTTTTTTTCCTGAGCAGACACACATCACAGAGACTTACCATGGTCCATACATAAACTAAAAAAAATACTACCATAAATTTATCAGTAAGTGTGCATGTTAGAGATCATATTCTCTCAAGGCAAACGACGCAACAAACAATGCAAGTTGGTCGACACTGTCCTACCGCCATCTGGTTCGGCAACAGGGTGATGTGGCACTCCTGTTGCCAAACAAATTGGCAACAGGAATGTTTTATTATGTGTATTTTTTATAAAAAAAAATAGTACTTAGTACCTGTTTATTATACCCTTCCCTCTTGGTTTCTCGCCAGCCAACGGAACGTTCACAATTTTCTAGGAAAAAAAAAAGAGAGAGAAGAAATGCAACTCGCATGTACCTGTCATACATGATCAAACGTATGTTGGGTAATTAGCATGACTCAAATCAAATGCAGTCACAGCACATCTATCCGTGACCATTGACCACGCACCAACACCGCAAAGCCTAACAACAAAGAAGCAAATAAATCCGTGCGGAGAGGGAGGGCAAAAGGGTCATTTTACGTGTAGGAGCGGGACCCGTCCCCACCAACTCATCCCAGTACCGGGGGTACCTCTCCCTATTGGTGGCCTGGAGGGCAGCGAGGAGTGGCCGGGCCTCCGCCGTGGACGCGAACAGAAGCAGCCGCTCCGGTAGGACGAGGTCCGCACGTATCCTGCTCCTGATCGTCTCCTGGAACCTCTACCCCACGGTGAGGCCCAGTCGGTATCCGCCGTTGCACCGGCCGACGTCAAAGACGTCGAGCTCCTTGGCGTCCACGGCACCCATCCACGGCCCGCACGAGCGTGTATGCGCGTAACAGAGGTGTGTGGAATGTAGGGCTGTTCAAGCTTGGACCAAGCTTGGTAACGGTCAGTAACATGCATCAATTTTTAACAATTAGAAAAGTCTGCACTCATCCACAGTCCGCGTTTAAGTTTGGGTCACACAGCCGAATATATCATTTTATTTGCAAAGGTACGAGTGAGGTCCGTTTGGATCAACGCAGAACGTTCAGAATTTCACGTGAAACAATCCAATTCTTGCATGAATTTGAAAAAAAAAATCATGAATCGGCGTTCCAAATAGGGTACGAACCTTGTTCTTGTGCATGTGCGAACAAATTGGTTTAGGGAAAAGGAAAATTTCGTGGAGGTCTAGAAAAGAAGAAACTTTTCCAGCAAGTGTGCGACAAAAAAGACCAAGGCCCGTTTGGATTGAAGGATTTTCATAGGAAAAGTGTAGGATTCTCGTTCCTATGGGAATTCAGTGCCGTTTGGAACTCAGGAATCGACCGTAGGAAAAGTGCACGAATTTTTCGTTTGCAACCGGAAAAAACCACGGGAATGAAACATCCAGTCGCACACTCGCACCTCATTTTGTCTGTTCGCTCGCGTAGGGTCGAGGTAAATCCAGCATCAACGCGACTGCTCTGAGCCGCCGTTGGACCTGAGCACCAACGTCACCTACTCACATGTGCGGACCTTGTCGCCGTCGAGGCCGCCGTTGCCGCTCCGCTCCCCCGCCGGAGTCGAGTCGTCGAAGCAACCGCTGCTGCTTTGCGCCACCGCAGAAGTCGAGCCACCGAAGCCACGGCCGTTGTTCCGCGCAGCCGCCGAAAGCCGCTAGTCGGAAAAGCCAACGGCTGCTGCCCGCGCGCCACCGCAAGATCGATCTGCCATAGCGCTGCTGCTGTCTTGCAATCACCACCAAGAGAGATCGATCGGACTTGAGCACCGCTGGATGGATTGATCGATTGAAGTAGCGCCTCCGCCGGAGCATCGCGATGACCTCAACTTAGAATTGGGCCCATAAGTCTGTCTATTCATTCTTTAAATTCTAACTGGTCAAACTAAAGAGATAATTCATTATTTACCACTGCAATCGAGTGAATTTCAAGATTTACCATTCTATGTGAGTATGATGTGTAGATCCACATGTCATACTTACAATAGTGGCAAATACTGAATTACACACGAAAGTACAGTAGCAAATAATTAAACCTCCCCAAACTAAACTACTCGGAAGACATGTGTGGTCATCTTATAAGACCACTGTGCTTATTCAGAAGACCAATGTGCTGACCAGAGGATCATTTCGGAGCCCTAGACCAGGATATAATCATAGCTGATAAACACTTTTTAATTATCATTAATTAGTTTTTAAATTAGCAGTTATCAATTATTTATTACGTTCTTTATTAGACAATTACTAAAGAGTAATTGTTTCAACCTTAAAATAATCTGGAGACGTCCAAATCAAATACGAATTGATTTACTTCTTTTTTTTCTTCTACTCTCTCTCTGTTTTACTGTACAGTTGTGTTATGCTGTCAAATCAAAATCATTCCTTCTCCTTAACATGCACCGGGAAAGAGGCTCAGCGAATATCTCTCAACGATTTGGCCACGTCCAGAAGGGTTGCACTGGAAGACCAAACTACAAAGCGCTAATTAAAAAGGGTGAGAGGCTTTCGTTGGGAATGGGAGCCCCCTTGGAATTTGGAGACGGCCACATCTGAAGGCAATTTTTAAGTGCATCCAATGTGGTTTAAAGTGGTTAAGATATGGGGTTTCGGGGTTGCAGACACGAGGTGGGGATGGGAGCAGGCCTCCACATGCACACTGTGAGTTCCAACCCCCCTGCTGGCTGGTACTGCCTTTGGCAACTTTAGGGTTAGGGTTTCACACCTTGACAAATGCCACTCAATCACTCCATGTCTCTTGCTCTCCTTGGCCTTTTAGTGCAGCAGGAGGAATCTACTACTAGCACATCTTCTTGACAAGTTGCAGATCAGACGTTGAGATTGTCCAAGGGAAGAGGGCATTCATAAGTGAACAGCAAAGGTAGCCTTGACTTGCAGTGAATCGTTGCATGCAGGAGGATGACACGAGTGAAAAGAATGGCAAATTGCAGGGAACTGAGAAGGAAAAGAATGGTTCTCAGGTTCCAGGGTCTGAAAGTGGCACCATCCAGGGAAATGTAACTTTTTTTAACTTCTACTTGCAGTGTTCTGCAGTTGTGCTCCTTAATTTCTCATGGTGCACTGCTGCTAAGTTTCAGTAATAGATATTGAGTTACATGCACAACCGGTTCACCCAAAAAGAAGAGAAAGTCAATTCACTTATACTTCAACACTCCTAACGTTAATTCACTAATGCTTCAAGGCGATGCGGAATAGAAATAGATTAAAATTATTATTTTTTTAATTATACCAACCAGGTTTTAAACTTAAAACCTCTTAACTCTGATATCATATTGATTTGTATACACTAATCAATTCACCCAACGAGCTAAACTGATGAGAAAAGAGACAATTAGCGAATACTTCAACCGTAGAAATGCATGTAACTTATGGTCGCAACTGTCAAGAAGATAAAAAAAAACACTGAGCAGGTTGTTCAGCGTACATAGATTCATAACTGCGTAGCAGTTCGTTAATTTTCTTGAAATAGTTGTCGATGTGCCATAATTCCCCTGTGATAGATGTCTTGGTGTAGCTAATTCCCTTCGTAGTCAACACATGGGCATGCCCTGATCAAACATGCTATTAACACACTGAAACTCCATTTCGAAACAGAAAACATTACCTGCTGACCATATAAATTTTCATCAAGACAACAAGAATTCTCTACTGGCAAGGATTTTCTTCAGACATTGCAATGACCTGACCTCACTAACACCCAGTGAAACACTTGCAAGTGCATGAACAAACGACACAGTAGTAGCCAATCTAACATGCATATTTGATGATAACATGGTGAACTCTGAAAACAATTGAGTTTCAGTTTTGTCATTCAGCGTGACAATGGGACTGCAGAATGCAGATCTAAAGCCTTGATCAAGAACGTAACGCAGGATGACCGATAGTTACGACATATATCCCTTAAAACATTTCAACAAAAACTTCATGCATTGCCTGCAATTCAACCACAGTTTCGATCTAATCAATCAGCAAAGCATGGCGATTATGTCGCGAACTATATACATTGGCAACAGTGTTCCATACAAAACTTGCCTATCTGCGACATTCCTCGCTTTCCCAAGCTGCCTGCCTGCGCATCGATCACCACCTTCGTCAGTCAACCACAGACCATTTGCAATGGAAACGTGAACATGTAAAGATAAAAACAATGCCACCCACAGCTTTGATATGGAGCAGAAGCTCCACTGACGACAATGCATCCTTGCATCTCTCCCTCCTGATGGTAAACTCTTGCAGAATACCTTCGGTGATCAAATCAATCTAAGTCGCTTTCTATCAGAAAGATCTGAAACAAACTAGATTTTAATTAACTTCAGATGGAAACCAAGTTCCTGTAGTAAGTTGCTGATAAAATATTGCACATCATAAATCTTCAGAGAACAGATTACTAGTACCATATTTTGTTTCGCAAACAATTGGAAATACCATATAATCCCTGGTTGCGATCAAAAGGCTCCAAACTTGATTATGTGACTAAATTGCAAGGGTAAAAACAAAAGGATATTTATAAAAGAGAGTAACGATTAACATGCTAGTGTTCTAAAAAAAGATTAGCATGCTAGAAAACAAATCGCAAATGAATATTTCAATACTAATGCATGGCACCTCACACCTGTGCATGATAGTCTGTTTGCACAAATCTGTTTGCACAAATCAACTCTTTAAGGGCATTAATTTACATTGTATGTACACAATACAGCATTAATGTAAATTTACAGTATCGCTTAGATACAAACAACACTCAAGACGACAACAATGACTAAAGTCCAAAAAAAATCCATACAAAAATTCTACTGCTAATTAGTTTATCTTCAAAGAAATCTTATTTTCCAACTGATGTTAGAACAGTTTTTTTGTTGAAAAACTTTGACCTAAACATCACAAAGAATATATTTGTAAAGAGTATATCCAGTAGGATCCTTTCGTACCGTATCCCTCAAAAGAAAAACAGTAATCACATACAATATCACTACTGATTCTATTCACTTCACTTCAAAATGTTATTTTACAGATTGTGATATTCTGTATAAACCTGCTATGATATTTAACTCCTTACTGAACATCAAAAAGTAAAAAATGTTTATGTTAAATATACACACACACAAATATAACACATCTCATAAATATTACACTGGGGAACCAAGTGTAAATCACTTGTGAAATATTTGCCTATCAGGTGCTTATGTTCAAGCTTAATGGCATGTTAAGCAAACTAGTACTAACAGGTAGTAGTTCCAATAAAAAACTGATGTATTGACAGATAATGTCAAATTTGTGAGGATTAATTCTCCCACACATCTCTGGTACTCAAATTGTCATTAATATTTTGGGTGAAAATGATATTCACTTATTGAAACAGTACAAGAATGGACCTTTTTCCAAATCACGTTAAAACTAGGCAGACATGCATACCATAGAGGCATAGACCAAAGATCGTGGGGAACATGTGAGAGAATATACTGATGCAAACCATAAGTGGATCATAAACACAGTAGTACATCACAAATCTCAAAGGGCAAACAGGTTAATGATCCTCTTAAGACCTTGGGAAATCTTCCTTTTGGGGGAGATCAGAAAAACTCTTGGGAAAAATTGACCCAATCCAAGTGGTGGCCATGCTCCAAAAGCATAGCACCAGCACACGTCCAATCACTAGTTGCATGCCAAGCTCCAGAGCAAACAGGGAGATCGAAAGACATCTCACTGCTGCGCGAACCAAAAGATGTGATTCTCAGTTTCCCACACCAGAAGGCATCGTATTTTGTCCTAGTCCACAACAGTGCACACCACCTTCGAATCGATAGATCACACAGAAAGAAAAAATAAAGATAGATGGAATTCTACAAGAGCCATCTAGAAAGTAATCACGAGTAAAGCAGCAGTGCTTTCAGAAAATAGCACTACCCTTTTTTTAAAAGAGAACAAGATTCAGTGTGCAGATCAAGGATTTAGTACAAAAGGGCCTGGTTAAGGAAAGTACAAAAGCCTTGGACCTCCATTGCTGGAGTAATAACAACCAAAGAAGAACAGTAAACACCATTGAAAATACTGTAGTTTGGCAGAGGGAAAAAAATCACTGGTGCTATCATTTCATGCCTAGGCAGCTCAAGTAGCAAACAGATCAAGGCATATGCGAACTCAGGGAACCAACAGATCAGCTCAAAACATGAGAAGCTGCATGGCTAAAAGAGGAGGGAGCACCCTTCAGTCCAAGCAAAGATGGTGCGAGATCAAAACTTTACCTCCCGCTTCATTCACTCATCTGCTAAGCTCTCTCACTACCGTTGCTTGGCATGTGGGTGAATGAATCGGCAGCTAATTCGACCTTAGCACCGCCTGTGAGTGGACCGAAGGACGCTCTCTTCCATCCATCCCTTCCATGAAAATGGAAGATTCATGGAAAACTGAAAACAAGAACGATAAAAGGGCGCAAACAGAGACATAAACACACTCAAAACTTGATAGCGCTTCTCATGGAGCTATGGGCAACCTTCCGTGTGGATCTTGTCCGGCATATTTCGGTGATGAGTGAGTGGTAGACTAGTAAGAGCACCAGATGGGTGCAAGGAGAAAAGAAGACGGCAAGGAATAGAGAAGACAATGGAGGAGGCTATTAAATAGAGCCAAGGTGTGACATCACAAGCATGATAAGATGTATACAAATGGGAAATAAAAATAGTGAGAAGTAGCTAATTAAGCCTAAGGCCGGGCCTTGTATCATTTCCATGGTTTTCCCTTTGCTCGTAAGTCGTAAGCAAAAAACACAAGGGCCGACCAAAGGGGTCCAAAGGCCAAACCCTAAGAGGATATACACCTCAAAATACTGGACTCTCTTCTGGTGGTTAAGTAGTTGGTTTATTTGCTTCGGGTGCTTAATTAATTAGAGATTAAGTTAGCTATTGGATGCTCTTTGAGGATGCCACGTGGATATGTAAGGTGAAGGCCAACTTCAGCTTCAGCTAGATAATAGGAGCCTAATGCTGTTGGTTATATGTAGTATTGAGATGGAGTATGGATTTTTCTCATCTCCTTCGATCATGACAACTTTAGTTTGACTGATTTAGTTGGTAAACAGCTTTCTTTTGAGATAAGACCTCCAGATGTTTTTTTCGATTTGGACCGAGATCACTATTGAGTCAGCTATTTTCGAGTGATAACTTATGATCTATAAAGAATGCAAAAAAAATTTTTGAAGAAACAAGTATGTTTGAATGGGATTCTCGTGGAATCTGGTCAAGCTATAGGATTTTTTTGATGAAAAAGAATGAAGTCCTCTTTCTGTACGCAAATGCACATACCAAAACCAAACAACACAGAAAGTCAAATAAAGGCCAAACCTATCCCATTCGGACGCAGATTCTCTGTCATTTCAATAGTAATGACAGATAACAACAATGATCTGTCGCTACTTTGAAAGTGGTACAGTGTCATGCTACAGTGCAACACTAGAGTGGATGCTACCGCACCCATCGCGTTTTGTCCATTGATTTTTTATTTGGATGAGAATGGCAATGTCATGGCGATTTTTTTTAATTTGGCCCTATGATGCCACTGTAAATATAAAAATAGCCTCTCTGATATTGTATTTGCGAATTTGGCCTCTTTCCAAGCGCGGAAGCACCGGGCGCCGACACATGCCTCCTTCTGCGGTCAACGAGCGCGAAAAGTAAGGGGTGAGTGGGACCAGCACGGGATGTGAACTGGGCGGCCACTTGCCGCGGTAGCGGAGCGCGGTAAGGGGTAGGCGTCCTCCCATGGTGGCCGAGCGCGGAAAGAGGCTGGATCCCACCACCTTCCGCGGCCCCTGAACGCAGAAAGAGCCCCGGGCCCATCACCTTCCGCTGTCGTCGCTGTTCCCGCGCCGAGAGAACTGCCGCGCTAGCCACCGAGGTTCCGCAGTCCACGAGCGCGGAAATGGACACGCGTTGTGCTCCGAACATTTCGCGTTCGGGAGAGAACTATATTTGCAAAAATAATATTGGGGGGGCTATTTTTGTATTTACTATGACAACATGAGACCAAATTAATAAAGAATTCTGTCGTGGCACCATTACAACGTAGCGGCAGAGGATACGAATCCATCACATTCACACCCCGAGCTTGTTAGACAGAGGCTGCACTTTGGAATTCTTGTCCCTCGCCAGTACACAAACACACTGATCATCACCTTATCTCTCTCATGCCATGTAATGTGACGTTGTATATGTAGTAAATTGAGCTGAGCTAGCTAGGTCAGGCTGTGGTGGGCTGGGCTGTGCTGGTGAAGAGACGGTTGGAATGACAGGCGACGTGAGGGCTCGAAGCAGACGGGGGCTAGCACCGTACCGGCGCGGCAGCTGCATCAGGCCGGCAACAGTACGCGAATATACGGCGGTGCGCATGCAGATGCAGCGCCTGTGCGCGCGCGTACCTTCCCTTGCCTGCCCGAGAAAGCAAAGCAAGAGACAGCTCAATTCAACACGCCAAACGGCCGGCCGGCCGGGCAACAACCGCCCCTCACTCACGGCGAGAGTTTTCTTTCCCGCTAAAATAGCCATATTCCGCGACGACGACGAAATAGAAAATTAGTCCCGTCAACGAAATGAACATTTAACGTCACCGCAGCCACCTATCGCATCACGCGGCATCCCAAAAAACCACGCCCAAAAAGGCTTCGGATGAATTTTGGTTTTCCGCACTGTTGCTATAGCACGCGTGGTCGTTTTCCGGGCTGCCGCGCGGTGGGAGCACACACGGGTTATGTAAGTAGTCTGTACGGTGTTTTTATATTATAGAGATTATTTTTACTATTTCAGTTTTGAAGAGTTAAATTTGTAAATCCGTTTTAAAAGAAAACCAAATGAGCCGACTGTCAGGGTTAACCCGCCGCGGGAAAAAGCTTGTTACCGGTACTGTTACAAGTAATGTATCTTTTTTGTTTTGGGTTTTTCTTATGTGCAATTTAAGAAGTACTCGACGACATATGTTGTTTTAGCGTTAAAAGTTGTAGAAATTTCAGTCAAATTTAAAGAGAGCGGTGGGGTGTATGGGATCTGAGAGAAATGCCGAAACTGTCTCTTTTTAACCTTGGTTACAGTGACATGCACTGGTCATCTTATCGAAATCTAATAATGCTCTATAATTCAGCACCGTAAAATTTTGATTTGCGCTGTGAAAACATTCAACAAATGAACTTGGGAAAAGAACTCCCTCTCTGGCTAGTAGAGTTGTAGTGGTAATTTGGAAAAGGAAAACGTGCGTCGGAGTATTGTCCGTTCTCGAATTTTCTCTCTTTGCTACAGTGCTACCTATGCTAATGTCCCCTCTAGCTCTGATTTTGGCTTATATCGAACTATGTACAACAGTTTATCTCTTAAGGTTATCTATAAAGGCTCTAACTCATCTACAGACAATTTTAGAAACAATATCTTCAACAATTTTTTAAAAAAATGATTATTATTAATATAATTCCTCTCATTACTCACTCATCATTTGTGTTGGTTTATGTGACCAACTTGTCTTTTATATAAAAGATGGTATATTCTCTCTCTTTATATCTTCTCTTCTTCAACTAGACTTTTAAGTGACATAACAGATAAAATATAGCTAAGGTGATCACTATTGAAGATACCCTAAATCGTCCAAACGAATAGCTCCTGGTTTGTGTTTTTAGCACAAAGTCCAAGCCCAGTTGTGAAGAGTAGCGGTTGGTTAGAGCAGCTTCCAGGGGCTTATGGCCAGAAATTATTTGATTCGTGGTTTCTTCGGAATACGATGGCTTTGTTCTTGACCCGATTGGTATTCTATCGAATTGGTATGTCTAGATCTCGAAAGAATCAAATTGGAAATGATATCGTGAAGAATTTGATAGATTCATGACTCAATCCCCAATTTCTTAAAAATGATATTTGCTTTAAAAAAAAAGAGTTTTCCGTCGATCGGATTGTTACTACGTGTAATTGGCATCAGATGAAAAGGGAATCAAACTGGGCCTAAATCAACTGGCAAATGAGAAAGCTACATCAATCATTCATTTTCGTACTGCTCATCTACATCAATCATTCATTTTCGTACAGCTCATCTTCCTGGTAAGCTTGTGCATAAACCGGTCCAAAAGCTAGGGGCGTGACTTGGCTTCTACATACATCAGCTTTTTAGGGCAGCCAGCCTGCTTCAGGCTTAAGCACAAGTGGCCAGCAGAAGTTCTGCTTGCTTGTGCACAAGTTGTGCCAAATGGAGCCTAAACTTCACTCCAATAGAATCCAAAGATTCCTCGAGGAGCACTGCAACTGGAGGCCGTCACCTCAGCGCCAAAAGCCCACTCCGCGTCCAATCAGAGGCTTTTTCATCTCACTATGTAAACCCCTTTCCACAAACAATTGACACGATGTGTATAACCTTGAAAAAGAAAATTTGACACGACGTAATTAGCTGCACAGCACAGACGAAAAAAACACAACGAAATCTCCGCCTGCGGTGTATCAGAATTCAGAAGTGCCTGGGCCGCGGCCAGCGCGCGGTATGGGAAGTTGGGAACGGCGGCCGAGTGGACAGGCTCACCTCAGGGCTGCAACTTTTGATCAGCCTGCGGACTGCAGTTAAAAAATCTGACCAAATCTGAAAACCCTGGTTAGATGACTCAAAAGAGCTAAGATCTCTCCATGATTTTCGTTTGAGGCTGTACACCAATCAGTCGACTGTTTTTTTTTTTCTTAGATCTCCTTTTTCCCTCCTACCTAAGACTGGCCACCGTCCCCGCCTGATCGCCTGTGGCTGTGCCGACGAGCCTCCAGCCCTCCACTTCCTGACATGGTTATTGGCGCCCAAGGCGG
The DNA here is from genome assembly GCA_036346255.1 of Ampelocalamus luodianensis. Taxonomy (NCBI): domain Eukaryota; kingdom Viridiplantae; phylum Streptophyta; class Magnoliopsida; order Poales; family Poaceae; genus Ampelocalamus; species Ampelocalamus luodianensis. Next base: position 10,513,749 of record CM070618.1, read on the forward strand.
TGATGATAACTCGAAACTCCTGTCCTTGTGGTGGTCTTTGCTGCTCACCGCGGCGTCCTCCATTTATCGAAATCTATGTTTGAGAGATCGGTGAATCAAAAACCGAACCCGACCGTAAAACCTCGCTACAGCTAACGCTGCTGCTGACATCGAGAGCTCGTGTCTACGCGTAAATCTTTTTTTCAAACGAGAATATCCAAGAGGAACAAGGTGTATCTTTTTTTTTTACCAAGGAAATGAAAAGCGCTCAAATTTGAGTCACCTCCCGAGCCAAATCTAACGGTAAATAATTGACTGACTTCAACAAAATTCAGTTCCGTTGTCCTTTTTGACAGCACAATGGAAGGAAGACGGGAGGCAAGCACAAACAGGTAGTACGAATCCAACAGGGAGACGGGTCACCTAACGGGATAACAGCCGTGTCAAAGTTTTGCCTGTGAAACCTGTGGATGCAACGCATGGCATCACAGGTTTTTTGCCCATCCACCCACCTGTATGGAGTAGTCTCGTCTCGTATCATATCCAACTCAATCCTAATAGAAAATAGATCCTCTACGACTACATTGAAAGGTATGATGCAGAGAATTTATGGTGTCATCTATCAGAAGCTGATCTTCACCGTCCGATCAAAAATCAAAAATCCAGATCAATTACTCACAAATCACTGTTCATACAGTGATTCCCTGTATTACAGCATAAGATCCAGATCCATCCTAACGAGGTATACCTCAAATGAAAATAAATCCTCTGCATTAGCACATGCTAATGCAGAGAAGTACAGTGACATCTATTAGAGCATTGTCTCCACTGTACGATCCAAAATGAATGGTCTAGATCGAGAGCTATAGTATCAAAGCAAGCAGTAAAATCGCTACAGTATTTTCGCTACAATAAACCTGCACATTCTGCAGAGTGTTGTTCACATAGACTCAAGCGTTGTTCATAAAGTGTTCTATGCAGTAACTGCAGAGAATCCAGATCCACCTCACGCATGCTCTTGCCTCTGCCTCAGCCCCACAGCGGTTTATCTTGTAGGTTCTGGACTTGTTCAACAAAAACGCCGATCTACACTCGTGTCCAGTTGCACCAGCAATCTCTCCCCTCCACTGCTATCTTTGGGATTCATTAATTTTTATGTTTGTTGCTGCAATTACGAAATAAGGGAGGGATTTTATACACTGATTACAAGAGATTAAAGTACACGTGAAACCCACTAACACACACTCTCTCTCTTCCATGCTCCGAAGTTGTTTGGAATTTGAATTTTGAACCATGTACTCCATACTCTGCACATAAGAAGTATTTTACAATACTGCATAGTACATATCTGGTACACAAATGAGAAGCATTTTACAACAATACATGGGTCCACTGTACATTCCATAATACACCTATACTTATACACACAGTCCACTGTACATCTATACTTATACACGCATCCACTATACACAAGCAGTACACACATAGGGAGTATTTTCTACTGTTTATGTACATGTGAGGAGTATTTTTGTAGTCCACTGTACACATATCAAAGAAACACACATAGTGAGGATGATGAACTATTGTGCACTGTACTTTGGTGGGGGGTGAGGACTCTGAACTATTGTGCAACGTACTTAGGGGGTGAGGATGATGACGTAGCAATGGCAACGAGGATGAATGTACACAACGGCGACGACAACACATACCTAGGGGAGCCATGGTGGACGTAGATCACCTCGACACGGTGAAGAATCTATGCCCCATTTTAGTTTTTCGGTTATTAAAGACAATCATATATTGTGAACTAACCTACTTTGTCAAATGATTGAAAATGTTAGCCTCAGATACAAAGTAAGGAGCACTAAAGGTACTCAAGTGTTGGATATTGATGAGAATCTAATAATCATCGATTAATTAAGTTGTTTATTTGTAATTATCATTATAGATAGCAATATCTTTATATTATTCATGAGTATACACCTTATTATGCATAAGGGAGAAGCTCAACTGAGTGGTCGTAAACCACGCTACAATCACCCTATTTGGTCGTAAGATTTTCTACGACCATATGGTGGTCGTAAGCTTTCTACGACCACTTCATAGTCATAAGTCTTTCTATGAGCACATCATAATCATAAGCCTTTCTATGACCACCTCATGGTCGTAAGCCTTTCTACAATCAGATCAATTACGACCACCCTGTAGTCGATAAAGCCTACAGACATGTGGACCCAACTAACTACGGACTCTTATGCATTGTGTTTGATACACACTACTACATAAAGTCTCATCACAGACGGTTCAGAATCATCATCACATACAGTTTTTGAATCGTCTAAGTTTTTTCATCTGTGATAACACGGTTATTGAGCCGTCTGTGATAAGGCACATATCATAGACGGTTCTATTTACCAACCGTCTGTGATTGTATACATATCATAGACGGTTAGTAATTAGAACCGTCTGTGATAAGGCACATATCACAGACGGTTCTATTTACCAACCATCTGTGATAGTCTATTTTCACAGATTGTTCTTGTTCATAACCGTCTATGATAGTTTTTTCTGTTAAAAAAATCGGATTTTCTGTTGTTTAGAACCTCATCAGGACCTCCCCAAGAACACTCTAGGACCTCCTCATGAACACTCTAGGACCTCCTCAGGAACACTCCAGAACCTCCTTAGGAACACTCCAGGATCTCCTCCAGGACCTCCTTAGAACCTCTCTAGGACCACTCCAGGACCTCCTTAGGACCTCTCTAGGACCTCCTCCGAGACTTGGACATGGTCGTAGACCACCACGACATGGTTGTAGACCACCTGGGAGTGATCGTAGACCTACAGTGACGACCAAAGGAAGCTATCTCCTACTAGAACTCTTATAATAACATGACAACAAAGGCAAGTCAACTTCGTCTGAATGTTACATCATATAATGACTTGAATACTACATGCTGAGCAAGCAAAATACAAGTTGTACACATCATATAATGAGTAAGGTAGGTGAACTAACATTTCCCTTGATCTAGTAATGCAAGAAATGAATTACAAACAAACTAACTAAAAGACTAAGACTGAAGTGGTGAAAATGACATGATACACAATACATACTTATCAAGACCACTGGTGGGTTCATCCAGGAAGAGCAGCCTAGGCCTCATCAGTATCTCTAGGGCAATGATAACCCTCCTCTTCTCACCACCACTGATCCCCCTCAGGTGCCAATTGCCGACAACCGTGTCGGTGTAATCCTGCAGCCCCATCTCGACGATCATGCCCTCAACCAGGGCACGCTTCTCCTTCCTGGGCTTGTTGTCGAGGAGGCAGTGGCAGTTCCAACAGAAACCAATGAAGCACAAGTCATCAAATGCTTATGAGAATGATAATACACGGAATAGAAACGACAAGCTACTAATACAAGATGGAACCAAAGCCAAGCTCATGTTCTCCTCCTTCTCCGCCACCATCACCTTGTCAGCGGCCACCACCGCAGTAGCGGACTTTGGCGCTGCCCTCGTGGACTTCCTCCTGCGCGCCCTCCTGGCGGCGTCCTCCGCCTCGATATCCTTCTCTAGCGTTCAATATATAAAGATAGCGCCAAAACATTTTGCTTCCCGCGTACGCGTTCAAAAAAAATTCGAACTCCCGCACTGCTGTGACGACATATCACAGACGGATCGTATCATGAACCGTCTGTGATAAGTATCTCATCACAGACGGTTTTTAATACGAACCGTCTGTGATACTTCACAGATGGTTCTTAAAACGAACCGTCTGTGATAGTCTTAGTAATCACAAACGGTTCTTTTTAAGAATCGTCTGTGAAGTATCACAGACGATCCTATTTAAAAATCGTATGTGATAGTTCCATATCACAGACGGTTCCAAATGAACCGTTTGTGATGAGGCGTCTTCTATAGCCTATTTTGTAGTAGTGACATACAGTAGTTAATATGCGATATTATTCTCCGGGATAACTGTATGTATTATGCCTCCGTCTCTAATAGTAACTGCCAGGCGACGTGGGAAGTGATCTTTCTAACAATAATTTCCATCGACGTGCGCATTTCATCAAGTGTTGACACGCCTCTTTGCATGGAGTAACTGTCACCCCTTCACGCGCTATACAAAGGCTAAAGTTAATGGACACAGGGGCAAATCAACCGGAGATAACAACAAGAAGTTATTAAGCCTTAGTTTTAGTGATCTTCTTCCCGATTATAAAAGCATAGTTAATACAATAATACAGGAGAAAGGTTGTTATTCTATAAGGAGAATGCCTGAACTTGTCTAAATCCCTGTGTGGATCTAACTCAAGGAAAGTTCCAAACATTCATTCGTAAGATCGATACTAGATCATCGACAGTTGGCGCTGTCCGTGGGAAACCTTCCGGTGATTCCTTTTTGGCAAGCTCTCTTTATTTTTTTTAACTCTGATGCTTTCATGGCAGGAGAGTAGAACGAGGAGAACTGGTTCGATTTGGCAGACTACACAGAACTTGACATGGATGCCTACCACGAGTCGAGTAGGGCATTATTTTGTCCGACGGCAATGCCATTTCCAGGGATCTTTCACCAAACCCAAGAAACCATGCCACAGACAAGGTTGATGAAGGATCTTTTCCCCACAACATTACGCCCAGATGAGGAACCAGATTCCTCAAAGGGAGGGGTTTATTTGGCCATGGTTAGGATTGCACCAAGACAAGTACAGAACATAGTGAGGGTTGCCCCTCCAAACGTTCGAGTCCGTCTGAGGTCGTCAGATCTAGCATAGCAAGTCCTGAAATCCATCATTCCGGGACTCAACCAATATCTGGTAATCGTCACTTTGATTACCCCCACGAGGTACGTTGTTGAGCCCGCTTCTTGTAACATCCCAAGGTTATGTTACCAAAATTAAAATAAAATAAAATAATTATTTTATTGAATTTCCTGAAATTTGATAGAGTTTCATTGCTTTATTTGAATTTTTGAAGTTTTAAAAGTCAAAATTTAAAATTTATTTGAAGTTCTTGAAGTTTTATTTGATTTAATCTGAAAAATAAAAATTTACTAAATTTCTAAGATTTTCTGAGTTTTTAAAAGATTTTTCTTAAATATTTTAAAGTCAAAACAATTTATTTTGCAAAATTAAAGGCCAATCATGAGTTGGAAGTGTTTTATTTAAGTCCAAAATACCTCTAGCAAATTATGTGAATTTTATCATAATTTTTTGATTTAATTTGCTATTTTCTAAAAGCCCTTTTTATTTTATCGGAATATCTAAATTTACAAATCAATTGAAAATCCGGAAAACCTTTTTGGGCCGAAATCCCTCCGGCCCATTTCTCTTCCGCGCCTTCGGCCCACTCGGCCCGCACGCACACCCGCTCCCCTCTCCCTTTCCCCACCGTTCGATTAAATCGGACGACCATCCATCTCCCCACGCCTTCCACCACTTCTGCACCGTCGGATCAAAATTCGACGGCCACGCCTCCTTCTTCCTCCTCCATTTCGTCCTCGCGCGCCTCCGCCATTGACGCGCCGTGGGAGCACCATCAACGCCACGATCTCCTTCCCCTTTATCCGCGCATGCGTGCACGTTGATCCCCCGATTCCGCCGCCCTCTCACCCACCTTCCTCCCCTCTTTTTGCGCCCGATTTTGTCGCATGCCGCAACCGCCGCCGCCACATTCACCGCACATGATCTCCCACTCCGGTATTCCCCGGCCCCTATAAAAGGGAGCCTCGGGAGCGGCTCTCCCCACTCAACACGACGCTGCCACTCGTTCTTCCTCTTCCCTCTCCATTTTGCCGGATTTCTAGTTTGAAGAATCGCGGCCGAGTGCCCTTTCTTCTCCGTCTCCAGCGTCGTCCAAGCCGCTCCGCCCCGGCCGACCCCGGATTCAGCATCGCCGCCACCTCGCCGACCCCGTGCGCACGCTACCTTCGCCGGAGCACGCCCGAATCACCCGCGCCGCCGTGAACCGACTCGCACCGCCACTCTTCACATCACCGCCGGCGACTCCTCCTCACCCTTGCGCCACCACGGTGAGCATCATGACCCCCACACCCTCCGCTCTCGTTTGGCACCACCCACTCCCACCGCCGTGCCGCCAAACGCCAGCGACCCTCGGGCCGAGAGCGCCGCCTCCCCGGAGCTGACGTGGCGTGCTTGCGTGGGTGCCACCCTGCGACCACGCGGGCGCCACCTCAGCACTCTCGCCTGTGTGGCATGCTTGCGTGTCACCGACGTGGCACGGTCCACCCCTCCCCTCAGTCCAAAAACCAATAAACTCAGTCCACCATACACCAAGTCATAGACATGCGGGTCCCACATGTCAGGGAATTAATTTAATTCTTTAAATTCTGAAAATCAACTGCTGACGTCAGCATTGCGCAATAAGTTGATTTTCCTTTATAAAAATAAATCAAGAAAATCTAATAAATTCAGAAATTAGGTTTTAAATAGATTTAAACTTAAAAAATTCATATCTTTTGAATCCCAGCTCCAAATTGGGTGATTCAAATTGCAAAATTTGTATTAAATTATTATCTAGCTAACTAAACCAAAATTATTTAATTTTGAGTTCATTTGACCACAAATTCCTTTAAACCCTAAATCTAGCATTTCATGTAAATTCAAACTTCAAAAGCCCATATCTTTTGTACCCGAACTCCGATTGAGCCCATTCAAATTTGTAAATTCATATAAAATTGAGATCTAGCCAACCAAACCAAAATTATTTAATTTGGAGTTAATTTGATTTGTTATTTGAATTTTATTTGAATTTAGCTTATTTCGCGATTAGATTCCGACGACTTCGGGGAGTCAGTTTTCGTTGCCATTTGAAGAGCACATAAGAGGATTGATTTTGACTGTATGATCATCGTGATTGTACACATAGACTACCTGGAGAAAGTACTTGTGAGTACTAGGTGACCTGTTAAGAAAAACAACATCACCTCAGTATCAGTTGATCTGTTCACCTCAAGCAAGGCAAGTTACATTCTTGATCATATTTGCACCCATTATTTAAAATTATTTAAATTCTGTTTTGAATTATTATTGTATACTTATTTATATTCAGTAATTTAAATTCCTATTTTAAATTCATAGTTATGCCTAAAATCCTTTGTATGACCAATTTTGATAATTGAATCAAACATGTTGTCACCCTAGTCTAAACCTGGTTGATACGATAGTATGAACTGGGATCATTTTGGAAAATATTGTGCTTAGCCATGCTTATAGACCAAATATGTTTCATTTGGGGGATTTCAGCTAAAAATCAACTGATGTTTAAATTATACCCTTGGCATTGGTGTGTCATGGGAGTTTTATAAATGACTTTTTAAAATAAAACAAAATGATGGTTTGGACTTGGGCGAATTGATTGTCTGGTGGGTGCAGGTTTATGCACAGGCTCAACCGGGTAGGTTGAGGCTCAGGGTTCCGCTGGTTGTCGCCCAGGTCAGTTAAGGACCGGTCTTCGAGCCGCATCTTGCTAAGCTATATCGTACTACCACATGTCTTGTATGGGCAGGACCTGGCTAATTAATTTGCAAAGTTCCATTATGGTCATTCCTGTTGGTGCGGTGGGTAGTCATGTTATGACCTTTGTTAGTCCCACCTGGCGCAAGAGGGGGCCTGAACCCTGCGGACGGATAGTCTAAAGGGGGGCGAAACCTTAGCGAGGGAGGACTATGGTGGAATGATGCGTTGTAAAGGCCTTGACACGTGCTCTAGACTGCTTACCTAAGATAGTGAGCGGTGGTATCGACGGATGCCAAACAACTAGAGAATTCATGTTTTGTGGGTAAAGTTGTACAACCTCTGCAGAGTGTAAAACTATTCGAATAGTCGTGTCCACGGTCATGGACATGCTGGCAAAGCCACTCAAAGTTAGACTTCGATTTCAAAATATTTTTGTAAAACAGTTTGACATGGATGGATGTCCATGAGAAATGTTATGGGTTGAAGCCCCAGGTTGGTGCCCGTGTTTATGTTGGTGTTAGGTTGGTGCCTACACTATCTTTATCAGTTCAAAAATCAATTTTAGATTCTATAAAACTTGAGCTTTCGAACTAAGTATAGTATTTAATGTCAAATGTTGTTCTTGCACAAATAACCCTATAAGCCTTCCTTTGTTACATCCATTTATGCATGTCATTTTGTTATTTGACGGGTGTAACTTGCGAGCACGGAAGTTGTGCTCATACTTGCTTAATGCAAACAAATTTTAGAGGAGAAGAACTTCGCTTCAGGTGTGGATCATGACGACTAGGCTGCTACCCTAGTCGATTGCCTATGGCAGATTGCTGGACCCTACTATTTCTTCATCGACTTCCACTGTGTTTATTTAATGTTGCCCTGTAAAGCTATCTCGTAATCAACTATTTTGTTATTTAATAACTTTTAATGTTTATGGTTGTGTTATCACATTTGTTTACTGTGTGAGCTAGCCATTGATCATGGGACTAGTTCAGTTATGCACAGAAGATCTGGGATGTTAATCCCGAGGTCTTACACTTCTGCGGATTCGACCGTACCCTTGCAGGGTTCACTTTTATTTGGAGACAGTTATAACCCAAAATTCCCCTTCTTGGAGGGGATTGCTCCAAGTCACATGGTATTGTCTTTAGATTATTCCTCGAGTCAGGAGGACTCAGGCGTAAGTGGAAATGATATCACCTAGGAGGTCTTTGTCCTCCCTTCAGATCCTAATCTCTCTCCAAGCGGCAGGACTGGGGATGCTTCCCACCGCACTCACTTCGGGCTCTCGTGGTGATGGCGAGGACACCTCCGACGATGAATAGGATCACCATCTTCATGAGCGTGGGCGAAATCCTAGAAATGATCGCTCTCCATTGAGACATGCTCCGACAAACTTAGATGTAGAGGATCCTGAAACCATCCGGAGGAGAAGAATTACAACCGAGAGAACTTTACCTAGGCACATTCAATATCGGTCAGAGGAAGCTCAAGAACTTCAACATATAAATGATCTGATCGAGAACCCGAATCAAGAACTTGGACAAGCGCTAGGCTATGACCTCTTCGCTGGAGAGATCGCACGAATGCTTGGGGACACAATGGTCAGGCTTGAGCGAACTCGTCGACATCGTTCTAGTACTCGTACCAGGACAACGTCATCGAACGCTAGTCGTTCAAATGACTCTCTTCATGGAAAACGACATGACAATTGGTCTAGTCGCTTTCCTGACTACAACTCCAGTTGGAGAATAGTTCTTTGAACAGCCGGTGATCAACAAGTTCCTAGGGGAGGTGATCGTTCACCACTTCTACCTAGGAATCTGCAACAGTCGATGGAATACGAGGAGTATTACCCTCGTAGGATTGAGACCTATGATAGGTCAGGACCATCCACCACTAGGTATCATCTTGTACGATCGCTTGGTGACATCAACCCTTCTTTCCCTAAAAAAGGTGTCATGATAATATTACTTGATTTCTGGCATTCTCACCTGACCTTCGAGCGGTTCGCTGGTCACCACGGTTTCAACCAATAAATATGGAGAAAATTTCAACGAAAACTCAAAGATTACTACACTAGCAAATGCCCCCTACCTACACTCGAAGAGGTAGGTCAAACAAGTGATCGAAAGCAATCGGACGACGATAAGGAGATGTCGTTTCAAGATCCAAAGCACACCATCAATCACATCTATAGAGGATCTTCAGTATATGAGTCAAAACGACAGCTCAAGGCTCCATCGACCCTCCTCTTGTCAATAATTACCGAAGTGGTCAGAAGTCACCATCTCTTTTGAGAAGGGTGATTATCCGATCCCTTCTACTCGATCAGGTCAATTTGCGATCATGGTCGAGCCCACCATCAACAACTGTCGAGTAAATCGTGTGTTAGTTGATGATGGGAGTTCATTGAAAATACTATTTACAAGTGCTCTAGATGAGATGCAAGTTCCCAGGACAAAGGTAAAGCTTGTACGATACTTATTTCATGGGATCGTACCGGGGTCTTCGGCCAAATTCATTGGCCAAGTTTCTCTTTCTGTAACGTTTGGCTCTCCGAACAATTTCAGGATAGAAAAAATCCCTTTTGATGTGGTCGATTTCGACACGACATATAATGACATACTCAGTTGACCAACTTTAGCATGATTTCTAATGGCTACTCATTATGGTTATCAATGTCTTAAGATGTCAGGTTCTAAAGGAGTAATCATAGTCCGTTGTGATAAAAGATAGAGCTTACATGAGACTGTGAATCCCTCGAAATGATTGGCCAGATACTAACTCGAGAAGCAAGCAAGAGCAGCCTTTGACCAAGCAGTCGAAGCCTAAAGCTGTACCAAAGCCGAACAATTAAGTTAGAGAAGTTACACTGAATCCAGAGGAGGCTTCAAAGACTGTTCGCATTGGGGTTACTTCCGACCCTGCATAGGAAGACACCCTCGTCACTTTCCTCTGAGCTAATGCAGATATCTTCGCGTAGCAAGCATCCGACATGCCCGGGGTCCCCAGAGACGTGATCGAGCACATGCTAGCTCTACGGCCTGACAAGAAACCCGTAAAACAAAAATTATGGAGATTTGCACCTGATCGACGAGATGCCATCAGATCAGAATTGGGCAAGCTACTTGAAGCAGGATTTATAAGAGAAGTCGACCACCCAGAGTGGCTGGCTAACTCTTAATGGTTAGAAAGTCTAATGGTAAGTGGCGTATGTGTGTAGACTTTACCGATCTCAATAAAGCTTATCCGAAAGATGATTTTTCTTTTTCCTCATATTGATCAATTGGTTGATTATACTACTGGTTGTGAAATATTAAGTTATCTAGATGCATAAACTGGTTATCATCAGATAAGTATGTGCCTAGATGATGAAGAAAAGACCATATTTATTACACCATTCTCCATTAGTCATGAATTAAGTCGAAAAAGAGTACCAATGCTCTAATCCGACCATATCTCAGTACTTATCGGATTCAGGAAGCTTGAAAAGCATTTTTTTGGTTTTGAGGTACAATATATTCATCGAAAGGATAATTTCCTCACTGACTAGTTAGCTCGAATGGCTTATTCCCCATCACAAGTACCAAAAGGAGTCTTCTTGGAATAGCTCCAGAAGTTGTCTTTGGTTAAAACACCATAGACATCACCTATTGAGACAGCCTCTCTAGAATATGATGATACCTGGATGGATCACATCTATGAGTATCTTCAGAAGGGTACAATACCCAATGACGATCTTGAGGATGATCGTTTATTCCGTAAGGCCAAAATGTATACTTTGGTCGAAGGAGTCCTCTACAAACGAGGCACTCAAGGGGTTCTGATGCAATGCATATCGCAGAAAGAATGATTAAAACTCCTTCACAAAATATACGGGGGCATCTGTGAAATTCACGCTTCTTATAGAACGATGGTCGAAAAAACCTTTCGACAAGGCTTCTACTGGACAACAGCCCTCTATAATGTCAAAGAGTTGGTTAGAAAGTGTGTACAATACCAGTTTCATAGCAGGCAAATATACCAACCAGCTCAAGTATTGCAAACTATACCTCTTTCTTGGCCTTTTGCAACCTAAGGCCTTGATATGCTAGGACCGTTGTCAAAAGCACAAGGAGATTTTTAGTGCTTTTGTGGCTATTGATATGTTCACAAAATGGATTGAAGTCGAACATGTGACTGGGATAACAATGGAAGCAGCCTAGAAGTTTATGATGAAAAATATGATTACTCGATTTGGCGTTCCAAGTCGAATAATTATAGATAATGGTACATAATTTTCGAGCACAAAACTCTAGAAATTTTGCGAAGAGTTGGGTACAAAACTATGTTATGCCTCTGTCGCCTACCCACAAAGCAATGGGGTGGTTGAAAGAGTAAATGGCCAAATTACACAGGGAATTAAAACTCGAGTCTTCGACCAGCTTATAAAGTGCTCTAAGGCTTGGTTAAAAGAATTACCCTAAATATTATGGGCAATTCGGATGACCGCTAGTCGGGCTGCAGGTGAAACACCATTTTTCTTAGTTTTTGAGGCTAAAGTTGTGCTTCCATCAGAACTAAAGATTCGATCAACAAGAGTCAAAAATTACGATGACTCTGGACTGGAACAACTTTGAGCAGATGACATCAACCTACTAGAAGAGGAGAGGAATCGAGCCTTAATCCGTTCTGCAGTCTACCAACAAACCCTACACAAATACTACGATCATATGGTCCAATCTCGCAGCCTTGCTATAGGTGACTTGGTATTGAAAAAGATTCAATCCCAGTCTAATCGGAACAAACTTTCACCTAAGTGGGAAGATCCTTACACAGTGTTCAAAGTTACGTAATCAAGTTCGGTACGACTAGCAATGGAGGACGACAGAATCCTTTCCAACTCATGGATTATCGATCAGCTACGCAAATTCTATGTGTAACTTTGTATATTCTCAATAAAGTTTATGCTTTCTTCAATCTTTATTATCTTAAAATTTTTATTGAACAATGCTTCAATTTTCGATCACTTTATAAAACACTTGATTTTCTTTACACTGGTCGAAGGAGGGTAACATCACCTAGTCGAAGCCTTTCCTTTCTGTATGTGGTTCTGCCCACTAGAAGGAACTTTCTCGCGTTAATCTGTTCCTAACTTTTGCTGCCAACACAAAGAAACTAGGTTCAACAAAATGTGATTGAAATAGTTTACATCAAGCTCGTCGTGGTGCACCTCAGCCTGACGGCTCATCGGCCCACGTGCCCTCCTCAACTCCGACGATGGGCGCTTTGTCTTCGCCATCGCTAGATCCGGGATCACCGCCACTGGATCTAGGTAGAGGTGCACTAGGGCGGTGCAACACCCTCCTTGGTTGCACCGCCACCTCACCCCTCATCCGACGTGCACCGACGTTGTCTTCTCCTCCGTTTGCCGGCTGCCGCTCCAGATCCTCCGCTCATGCGCCACCAACTCATTTGCTCACCGAGAGATGTTGGAGAGAGACTGAGATGGGGAGAAGGCATGAGACGGGGAGAGAGAACGAGAGAGGGACAAAGGAGGATGTGCGTGGTCCCATGCGCACTGTACATCAGACATTTCTCTCTTCAACCAACTGATTAAAAAAGAAAAACAAAGAACAAAGAGAATTTTGACACAGATCTTAGAAAACCAATGGATGGCACAGATCGTGGGTACACATGAACCGACGTTCATATTCTTCTCATACACTTGTTCTACCGTTATTGGGCAAAGAATCCCAACAGGATCTGATGTATGTCAATAACGCAATTGCTGACAACTGGTCCCTGGTGGACGATGTCGGCACTCGTCAGTGTGTGTGTGTGCCGGCAAAAGTCCTTCCCGCGGAGAGTTTGCCCTTCAAAGCCATCATTTTCATCAGAAATGAGTGCCCACGGTGCTGTGCCGTTGTGTAGCGTGGCCTTATTGATGATGTTAATGGAGAAATATACTACGGCAGATAAAAAAAACGTAACATATGGTGTAACCACCGAGGTGAGATTATGTTGGGAACGCATGAATTGCACGAGTTTTGCTGTGATTTCACATAAAAAGTTTATTTCCTATGGGATTACGAACATGCGGCAAGTGATCATGTGTCACTGTGCATCTAATTACATGTGCTGCTAGGTGGCCTAGGAGGTAATGGGACATGTTACTTGTTTTTTCTTATCTTTAGATATTTGCTACTAGTTTGTTTGTTTTCTGCGATTACTATTTACTAGTGATTGATTGATTGTTATATATAGGTGGTTCCTCAGAGCTTGCCTGCTCGGACATCACTTTTTTTTTTTTTGATAGGGAGAGATAGGATAGACATCACATGTAAGTTTCGAACTTGTTTGTGTTCGGAATTCCTTGTGGTTCTGTGCATGCCAATGGCCCATGCAAATGAATTGGGTTGGGCCCAAATGAACTCAATCAAATGAAACAAAATCTTCAAATAACTTATGTACAGTTCTGGCACTGGTTGTCAACAAAACACTATATATTTGCCACCAAAAATGAAAAAGAAAATTATTACTCAACTGAGTGGTAATGGTAACCTCAGCCAGTCGGTCAGATGCCTCATGCCTGACAATTCGACAACCAACTGAATATCATAGCTAGCATTTTCTGTCAATGATATCATATTCTCTTCAAGAATCCGAATACAACATCAGTAATCATTTGGATTTTCTTTGCATTTTTTAAGACAAAATGCATGTTATTTTCATAGCAACTACAAGGCATAAACAAGATGCTTCGGGTTCTTCTTGGTGATGTAATGAGTAATGACACTAATTTTTTTTTTAAAAAAAGATAAGCTTTGTTAAATGCCAAAAAATATTCAGCAGATGAAGAAATACATTACTAATCCAAGCGTCAGAAGCATTTGCATATTATTATGTTTACAACATTACAACAGGGGACTGGAGGAATCCTACTTCTGTGCTGGAACTAAGTAGTTAAAGCAGACTTGGAATCGAATAAAGCATAAGATTATAAGAATACTATGCATGAGCTCGTGACAAAATGGTTGCATTGAGCCATATAAGCTTATTGAAGCAGAGAAATTGTATATTGTATGAGGTGGAAGAAGTGGAACACCAGTTCTTCCACGCTAACAGAAACATATCTCAATGCAGACACGGTTACTGCACAGCTTTGAAGATGGGCAATCAATTCCTGATTTTGTCTGGAGACTGTAATTTTCTTTTCAGTGGAGCATACAATGTTCATACACTACATTATCTTGTCATGTTCTTTGAAATTTGAAAATGATTAATGCAATACAGAAAACAATTAATTGAGCGATAGTCACTGGTGTGTGCTGTGTGCACCTCCTAGCTTCTATACAAGAACTGCTGATGGCACCGCTCAGTTCCCAAAGCTTTTTTTATTTTAAATCTATTTTTAAAAATATTTTAAATATAACATATCCTTAACTTTATTTTCTATTCTGGCTTTTTGGTTACGCCATGACCCGTGGCGTGGTTAAACTATGCTGTCACGCCACCGACCGCGGTATGGCCAAATCTGCCATGATAGCCCTCCGAGCTAACACACGTCTATTTTTGACTAAGTGGCGTGACAACACTCATTTACCACGACGAGGTCCATGGTGTGGCAACATACTTTTGCAACGCCACGCGTTGTGGCGTGGTCAAAGGTATCAGAATTAGAAATAAAGTTAGAGATGTTATCTTTAAAATATTTTAAAAAATGAATTAAATAAAAAAATCCAGTTCCTATGACAAACTATAAGTTAAAAGAAAATAAGAAGAGCAAAACACAAAGGTATTATTATTCATGCCGACATATGTGATGAAAATTCGATTTTAACCAAATTTAGAAGTTAAAAAAATGTTTTTTTTACCAAATGTAGTGGAGGATATGTTTTACGTCTCTGCAAAATTTCAAGATCAAATTCGATCACATTTAACTTACGATATAAAAATAAAAAAAACATTCTTTTTTAAACAATGAAACACTATTCCAGCAATAAACACATTAAAGTTATCTAACAAATATGCAACTCTATTGTCATATAAATATATTCATTGTAGTATTTAGCCGTATAATTACGAGGGAAACTTGGTTATTTACCTACGAGCATACAAGTTTGGCAGTGGGTGCAAAATATGCCAAATCTTTTCCGACGAGAATCCAGATGCTTTCAAAAGAACTTGGTTCCAATTAAAGTAAGCACTTGTGCCAAGTGTAAAGCACACACTTATGCACCTAACCATGCATTGGTTGTTACATACATCCATCAAACTATCCCCTATTTATAAAAACAAGTTATTTTAAAATGCGTACAATCAAATTTTAGAAACTTTCTTATCGATATCTTTTAAATATTTAGATTAGATACATGAAAAATATATGTTTTGATTCGTCTCAAAGAGTATCTTCGTAGTATTATAATTTTATTGGGTTTTTACAAATATATTATAATAGTAATTAGTGATCAAAATTGTATTTTGAAAACCGTATCGATATCCAAAACGATTTGTTTTTGTGAATAACCTGTCAAGGAAGACAGTAAACAAATTGCATTAACACATGGCCTCCAACCTATAAATGGAAACATGGATCCGGAATTCAAGACATCACTGGGCAGTTACGCATGCACTAACCCATCTCATCTTGCGACACTTTGTCGTATGAAATCACAATACAATGCTTTCCTTCTTTTTGTAAAGCCCGGAAAAGTTGGCGACAACCATGACCTAATTAGATACCAATGAGACATGAGCCGTGCATTTCGATCCAGGCGAACTGTTCACTTCAAGAAATTTAGTTATAAAGAAATCTCTTTCTTGGACAACGCTTTGCAAACATGGCTTGATTCTTGCTTTAGTGTGAGTTGCTATTAGGTGAGCTTCTGACACTAACCCAAGCAACACTCTCATCCTCGCCTCTAGCGCCCCACTCCCCACTCCCCATCCCTTTCCTAACCATGTGCTTCCTCTGTGGTGATCAGAACACGGGATCCCCTATCAAACTGGACACAATGATTGCATAAAAATACAATGGGGATGTTACAGAATTGATCGAATAATCGTAGTGTTATGAAGATGTTGAATGATGAACATGTTATTATAGAATACATAGGCTATCCGGTTTATAGCTATTGAAGGGGTGACAGTTAATGCCGCTAAAGACGCCTCTTATCTTATGCAGTAATGTTTT
Organism: Ampelocalamus luodianensis; assembly: GCA_036346255.1. NCBI lineage: Eukaryota > Viridiplantae > Streptophyta > Magnoliopsida > Poales > Poaceae > Ampelocalamus > Ampelocalamus luodianensis. The sequence continues at coordinate 10,530,386 of CM070618.1, forward strand.
ACGAAGTAATGTCACTTTTGAAGGGGTGACAGTTAATGCCGCTAAAAGCTCCACATAAGCCCCCATGTATTTCATGAAGTAATGTTTTACCGTTTTCCCGAGAAATACATCGTATTAGAACACCATGTGCTCCTTTTTTGTAAAGGTCATTGTCGACCAGTCTATATAATCTTGCCTTTTGAATTAATATATCTTTTCACGTGTATCCTCGGGCATTGTCCCATGCGCGGATAGGTTTTCAATGGTTGAATCCAATCTGTGTCATGCTCGAGAATGGCGACCTCTGAAGGGTGTTGGTGATACTTATGTAGATGTGCATGCAGAGGATTTAGATAAATATTCAAGCTCTTGTTGGAACATGTGATCGTGAGGAGCCTAGTTTTGATAATTGGTCCGCTAAAATATTATCTTTTCGCGGAATGTATTGGACTTCGAAACTACCGAACTTTTTTTATAATGTCCTCACTTCATCCAAATAGTGAGCCATTGTCTCATCAGAACATTGATATTCCTTCCTAACCTGGTTTACGACTATTTGTGAATGGCCCACCGCTAAAAGTCAACGGACACCAAGGGATTTAGCTGCTCAGAGCCCAGCTAGAAGACTTTCATACTCTGCTATATTATTTGTAATAGGGAATTGCAGTTGGATTACATACTGTAATTGGTCGTCTTGTGGCGTGACCAGTACTATACCAGCCTCTGAGCCTCTAAGTTCTCGAGAACCATCGAAGTATAGTGTCCCGTGGTCGTTTAGGCTAGACTTTATCTGTTCCTGTGGTTCAGAATTAGTCTATTCAGCGATAAAATATGCTAAAGTCTAATACTTAATTGTTGTTTGGGCAATAAAATGGATATCAAATGATCCAAGTTCTACTGCCCACTTAGCAATACGACCAGTTGACTCTTGATTGTGTAGAAAACTTCTCAAAGTAAGGGACGATGGTACTGTAATCTTGTGCGATTGAAAGTAATGTCGTAGCTTACGAGAAGCCATTAGTAGGGCATAAATTAACTTTTGGACTTGAGTGTAGTGCTCATTTGGTCCATGTAGTACTTCATTTGCGTAGTAAACAAGTCGATGGACCTTATCTCATTCTACAATCAGTACAACACTGACCACAATAGGTATAGCAGTCAAATATACCAGTAAGGCTCTCCTGGATAGGGTGACACCAATATAGGTGGGCTTGCTAAATAAATCTTAATATCCTCAAAAGCTTTGTTTGCCTCATCTGACCAATAAAATATGTCATGTTTTTGAATCACCTTAAAAAAAATGCAATCCACGTTCACCTGATTGAGAAATAAAGCAAGTAAGTGGCGTCATTCAATCAGTTAAACCTTAAACACCCTTCACTGTTAAAGGTGGTCGGAGAGATGCAATGGCAAGGATTTTTTCAGGATTGACTTCAATGCGTTTAGAATTAACAAGAAAACTAAGTAATTTACCATAAGAAACATCAAAAGTACACTTTTCTGGATTCAACTTGATCCCTTTATTAATCAAATTGACAAATGTTTCTATCAGATCAGACAGATGATTAGAGCTTTTTGTGCTCTTTACAACGAGATTGTCTACATATTCTTCCATATTATGCCCTATCTGGTCGAATAATGTCTTCTGTATAAGTCGTTGGTACGTGGCACCAGTATTTTTCAACCCAAACGACATCTTGACACAGCAGTAGATGCTGAAATGGGGGATGAAGGAAATCTTCTCTTCATCTTCTCTTGCCATATTTATTTGATGGTAGCCTAAGTAAGTATCCAGAAAAAACATCAATTCACATCCCGCGGTTGAGTCGACCAGTTGGTCGATGCGGGGTAAAGGGAAATCATCCTTAGGACATGCAGTATTCAAATTAATAAAGTGAACGCACATACACCACTTACCTTTTGTTTTCTTGACCATGACCGAATTTGCAAGCCAATCTGGGTGGTTGACTTCATGAACAAAGCTAGCGTCTAAGAGTTTGTCCAGCTCTTGTCTAATGGCTTCTTGCTAACCAGGAGAGAATCACTAGAGCTTTTGCTTCATTAGTCGTTTGTCATACTGTATGGATAGCCTGTGCTCGATCAAGTCCCTTGGGACTCCAGCACGCCAGATGGTTTCAACGCAGACACATTTACATTTGCCCAGAGGAAGATAATGAGCTCGAGTTTCTATTTCTCATTTGTTCCTGACTACATCTGTATTGTCTTGGACTGGTCGTCATGAGTAAGCAGGACTTGCTTCACTTTTTCATTCGGTTAAGGAATTGCCTTCAGCCGCTCTGTTATCGTAGGCTTTCTAGCCTTGTTTGGCTTCTCTGCATCATTAAGATCTCTTAATGGTAACTGATCAACAATCTCTAAAGATGTACGATAGCAATTGAGTGCAGTAGAGTAATTACATTGCACAGAAATTACCCCATTCGAATCAAGAATTTTGATACTCTCGTAGGCGTGATAATGTTGCCATAAATTTTGTCAGTGAAGGTCTACTTAGAACAACATTATATGTCGATTCAAAGTCTACAATTTTGAACGTAATTAACTCCATTCGAAAGTTATGAGAATATCCTAAAGTTATTGGTGTACTATTTGACCAATAGGTGTTATTGAAGGACCGAGTAATATCCCAAAGAAAGGATTTGTAATTGGTTTTATTCTAAAATGAGGTATTTTCATCTCATCCAAAGCATTTATAAAAAGTAAATCCAAGAAGTTATCCCTGTCGACCAGTACTTTTCCTACTTTACAATTATTTATTATAGGAGAAACGACCACTGAAAGCTTGCGAGGTGTAGACATACCTTTTCGACAGTCAGTTTTGTTGAAGGTCAGGACCACATTCGACCACTTTGGGTAGCTTGGATTCCCTGGTTGAGTACCGACGCTGTTGACCTCCCTCCATGTGGATTTGAACTACCTTTTTGATTGATAGGCAGCAGACCCTCCGAAGATGACGTTGACATGATTGTCGGGCTTTTGACATATCATTTGCTCATCTCCGTCAGCATCTTTGGTGTTATTGGGACCACCACTTTCGGATATTGTAGGTATTGGCCCTTTACCTGAGTAAAAGTCGTCCATACGCTTCTTCCAAGTATGACAGTTGCGCAAATCATGACCTGTCACGTTGTGAAGCGAGCACCAGCAACCATTCCCGCTAGTCGCGCTAGAGCACTTGGGTACATACTGGTTCGTCGGACGACCAATCGGCTTCCTACACTAACATTAGCCTTTGTTGTAGGTCGAGCACTGCTCCACAACAGTGATCTCCCTTGGTGCAAGCCTTATGTTATTCTTTTTCTTGGCCTTACTTTTGTGATCGTCAGGTTTGGTCGGTTTCTTGAACTCTTTCTTATCATAACCTTTCATACCTGGCTGTGGCAGTGTATGCCCCTTGTTGACCATATGGTTACACTCCAATGCTTCATGAGCATCAAAGTAGCTATCAACCATGTCAAAAAACTCTGACATGGTTCTTGGCGGGTGGATGTTGAGATCTTCTGTGAACCTCTTATAGCGTACCGCCTGTTTGAATGCTCGAATAACAAAATCATCAGTAATATTTGGAATAGTATTACATACTTCTGCAAATCTTTTAATAAACTGACATAAATTTTCTCAGGAGGTTTGACGAAGACGATGTAAATCGTCCTCTTTTTCAGGTTTTGTGTGACAACTTTTAAAGTTTCCTATAATGGCATGACACAAGTTTTTCCAACTAAATATAGAATTTTCAGTTGGTTAAATAACCATGTCCAAGCAAATCCTTTAGTACAATGGTTAAGTAATTTGTCATAACCTTTTTGTCGCCATCCTCAGCCTAGACGACGGTAATGCGGATCTAGAGGAATTCTAAGGGATTCTGTGTCGCATCAAAGCTCTCCAAATGCCCTGGCTTGAACTTTTCAAGCCAGATAATATCTCTTAGCCTGGGTAAGAAAGCCTTACATCCTATGTATGGCACCAATCGTGGTCGGATATTATGATCTTCATCATAATTATTAGGAGAACAAGGTCTTCTACAACTACGATTAGAGCACTCACCTATGTCTATTATGTCAAACATGTTCCGCCGAGGCGGATCGTCTTCTTGGCGAAGGTTGTTGTCGTGAACGGCGATGCCTAGAAGCAGAGTGGTCTACTCTGGAACTGCTTTGAGACCTTGATGATTGTGAAAGGCTCTGTACTTCTACAACAACCTCTTGTAGGTCGACAACCAATGAACGAATGACCAAAAGGTCATGTTCATCATTTTCTTCTGCCTAATGGTTAGCATTGGCACTTGTAAGTATGAGCACCCTATCGATAGGATTTTCTGCCAGTGAAGGAGATGGTACAATATTTAAATCTCTTACCGTCATTCTCCAGGTGACTTGGGGCGTAGTTGGCGGACGCTGTTCACCACTCACATTGGTGATAGGCATCCTGCATATCCTCGGTGCGCTATTTTATTACTAGAGATGGGCCTCCTCCATGGACTTCTACTTGGCGACGAGAAGTTGATTGCATTGCTCTTGCGCCAAATGTCGGCCTGCTCTTGGGCCTCACGTTGTTCACGTGTCACCCATTGCTCATCAATCTCATTAACGCTAACAACTACACATTCACGAACTCGAATCAGATAGAGGGTGAGAACATCTCACCCTCATGAGAGGAGGGGTAATACTCGAGACCTCGAAGTACATGGAGTAGATATTCTAGAGATGATTCCTCCAACACTATCTCCGTCATTGAGATCATCATGAACCACCACGGTACTGGCATCGTGGTGACTTGTCTCTCCCGTTGAGACAGAAGTGGGAATATACTCGCCCTCGAAATTACTCGTGGGCGGCAATGGTGTCCCCGCCATCTCACTCCCAATGGGTTGGATTGAAGGCGACAAAGATTCTCTATCAGGAACGTACTCGAGGTAGAAATCGTATTTGCATGCCTCCTCAGGGATGTAGTCCTCATCCATGAGGTCGGCGTAGTCGACAAGATCGAAGGAGTTCCCGTCCATTGGTGAGGACGCAAGAACATCACAGCAATAATCTTCAAGTTGATGGCGCCCTCCTTCTCGTGCCAACTATCGATGATCGGATACGGGGTCCCCTATCAAGCTTATCCTAAAAAATGATATGAGAGTATAATCTAAATGAAGACCCTTTATTGCTGTGGACACAATAAATATATAAGAATACAGTAGAGATGTTACATAATTGATCGAATGATCGTAGTGTTATGAAGATGTTGAATGATGAACATGTTATTACAGAATACATAGGCTACCCCGTTTATAGCTATTGAAGGGATGACAGTTAATGTTGCTAAAAGCGCCTCTTATCTTCATGCACGTTGTTCTGTTGAGTCTTGAACCGTTACGTCCTTTAGTCAACTTTTGTAAGTTATCAGATGCACCAATAGCCACTCTCACGTTAGTCACGTGGGAAACTACCATGTCTCCCGATCAGTTTGCTGGTCAGGGATGGTCCAAAACCGTATAGCTGCTCGTATAGTGTCCATGACTGGTCGCCTCATGACTGCAACTAGTTTAGTCTAGTAAAGGGAATTATACTTTTTTAAAAATACTGGTTGTAGGTTCATAACTGTTATAGAGTGAACCTCTGATATGTGTGACTATTTTGACATAGACTCTAACTTTGACCGAAAAGGTTGACCTAGTCAAGAATCCGTGTCACTCTCTTCCCTTTGCTAGTAGGAATCTGAAACACTTTCAACTAGAAATTTGAGCTTTCAATCTGGCAGTGTATACATTTTTATCAATTTGAATTTTCACGAAGAGAAAACTAATATTATAGGTGAGTGATATATAGGGAACACACATGTTTCAACTTAATTACCCAACACACACCCAGACATATTTCAATTTGATTTGGAGCTTAGTTGTTTGGTTGAGAAAGCATCACAGAAATTTGATTACATTTACATATATCAGAAATTCGATAATATAAAGCACAACTAGGAAATTCAATTAATTAAATCTATGGAAATCTCTCAACATTGTTGACAAATATTTGGAGGACAATCTCTAAAAAGGAAAGAAATGGTAAGATTTCAAATAGAATAAATGTAGTCGAATCATTTACCAATTGTTTCCTTTACTAATATACTCTTGCAAGTATTAGCACACGGATTATCTAGAAACAATATCACTCACCATTATTACAAAGATTTGATTGATTTCCAGCCTCGCGAAGTTACATTCTACGGCGAGTGCTTGAACAGGAGGATTCCAGAACGAGAGAGAAGCATTTTTAAAGGTCGAATCTGGCCGTTAAATTGCTGTCTCCAGCACTATAAGATTCCCAAAAATATTTTAAGCACAGGGCAGTTCATGAACAGATGCCCCCCAAAAAAGGATATTTGTAGTCTCACTTGCCATGGGTGCATGATGCATGCGAACCTCACAACGCCAAAGAAAAGGCAAGTTTTCTGTCCATATATGTGAGGGTCCTTCGTCTGATCCAACGGCGCAGATTTGCCGTTGAGCTCTATATAAGCCCACCAACCCCTAAGCAATCGTTGTACTCAACTTCATGTGTTCCTAGAAACCCATAGCACAATGATGCATGCATATCTAGTCTTGTTTTTCTCTCATACTTATTTTGGTGTAGATTTTACCTACAAGTATGAACTTTGTGTTTGACAAGCCGATGATCGATCATGGAATGTGATGGGGAGGTAGAAGTGCAACAAGAAGAAGAAGAAGAAGAAGAAGAAGAAGAAGAGCTCCCTTTGATCCAAACCAGGAGGGGAAGTGGTCGGATGCAGCTGCCGGTTCATGGATACCTCTCTGGTGCATGCGGCGTCGTAGCAACTAGTAATGTTGTACGCCTGCACTTGCATGGGTGTGCATGACCCGGGAGATGAACCCACCAGCATCTTCCTCTCGTGCTTGGATTGAAGGGAGCTCTCTCTCTCTCTCTCTCTCTCTCTCTCTCTCTGTGATTTGCACATTCCATTATGTATTTTTTAGTCTTGTCTGCAGTTAACTTGTTTTTGTATCGATCTCTTGTTCTTTGCAGCCACAAATCCTGAAATCTAGTGAAAGGATGTTACAAGCGGGCATGCAGGGAGCTAGCAGCCGGAAACCGAATCATCATGGATAACTAGAAGGGTCATGCCTGTATCTGTGATCAGCATGTACTATATCAGCCTTTTTTGTGTCCTTGTTCTTCTTTTTTACCCCTGGAAGAACCATGTGTTTGTGTCCTTGTTCTTCTTTTTTACCCCTGGAAGAACCATGTGTAATTGTATACTCTACATATGGGATCTTTATTCCTGCTGTTATAAATACTTTTTGGTCATACACGTTGTGTGTCAACATATGAGCATCATGTACATGTTTGCAAATATATATTTAGGTATCATGGATTCATGATTGGCATGGCTCTTTCCTCTCTTTTTTCACCGATATGAATTAATGTATATATATTATGTCTTTAAAAACTAAAAAGATCACACGGGAGCTTATTAGGTGGACGGATGTTTCCTCGAACAGATCCCATGTTACTCTTTTAAGGATGGTGTTCATTCATGGGTTAATTCGTCCTCTAAAAAAGTTTGTGTTAGTTAAATTGGCCATCATGATTTAACCAACGACCTGGAGAGCCATTGAGATCGTGTGGAATATACAACTTATTTATGACGTCAAATGATTATTTATCACAAATTAATGGTCTGTCATCAGATAAAGAAAATGTAAAAACGTCAAAACAAATTATTTAAGCATATGGATTATGGAGTAGTCCTCTGTTGGATTTTTTTTGCTAATCTAGCGCATTTGCGTCCTATATTTGCAAATCTAACCACACGAAAATCATATTCGCAAAAATGGCACTGTTGACGCACAGTCACAGTGCACCAACGGCTGTCGTGCCAACACCCCTCACGCCGCCACGTGGCGCGTTGGCGCACGGTGGCAACGCGTCAACACCCTATGCGCTGACATGTGTCGCCGAAGAATGAATTTTGAGCTGAAAAAATGAATTAAATTGAATTTGAGTGGACACGTGTCGGCGCACGGGGCGTTGGCGCGTTGCCACCGTGCGCCAACGCACCACGTGGCGGCGTGAGGGGCGTTGGCGCACGGTGAGCCAACGGTGTCATTTTTGTAAATACGATTTTCGCGTTGTTAGATTTGCAAATATGGAACGCAAACACGCTAGATTAGCCAAAAATCCGTCCTCTGTTAAAGTGTGATCCGAATTCTTTGATGTCCGTGTCGAACACAGTGTCGGCTCAGGCAACGAGTTCAACTCAATTTCGTATTCTCCTATGACTCTTATTCTCTAGCTTATATATGTATCTTTGTAGTCACACGGTTAAGATACACCGAATAGTCACGTGCTTGTAATTTCTTGTCATACGGTGAATTCCGCATTCGTGCGTCCGTGGTTTTATCCTCAGAGTTTTTCACGCAAATCCATGTCTCGTATTTCTTTTAATTATCTATTTTGCCTTGCGTTTTATAATTCATTACCTTCGGGTTCGAGATCCAAGTCGTTACCCCGGATGAGCAATCTCGAGTCCCAAGGCGGCCAGAAGCAAGCGGCAGCTAAGAGCGATCAAAAGTTAAGGTTTTGGCCTAAATGGCACTGTTCCGCAGCTTATTAGCAAAAATGGCTCTCCTTGCACTGCATTTGCAGAAATAGCCGCTCAACCGCACGTCCATAACCTGGACTCGCGGTGTGCCGACACGTACCCACGTCCGCATGGCCGCCCGGACGAGGCCTCGTCCGCCCAGCCACCACCCGGTACAGAGTCGCATGGCCACCGGCCGGATAAGGCCGCCTCCGCACGTCCACCGGCTAAACGAGGTCACAGGAGGGAATTTATAGCCCGTGGGTGAGCTCCGGCCGATGGCCGTGCGGAGGAGGTGAAGTTCATACGTTGGCCGTGCGGACAAGGCGGCTATCTGGTGATGGCCACGCGCACCCCGAGTCCGAGTGATGACTGTACGGACGCGCCATGTCCGAATGATGGCCGTGCGAAATTTCACATATGCCAATATAAGGATCGTTCGGACGGTCATTTTTTACAATCACGAGACATGCTACCGTTTCGCCAAAACTCTCAGAAGTTACGGGGAAAAATCGTCACATTACTCGACGATATTTCCTATAGTGTCGTCTACGACTTTGGCTCTTTGCCTACTCGTCGAATCTGGAGTAGGCTTGAAGTCACTGGTGGTCCGAAGCGTCAGGCCGAAGTCGAGCCGAAATCCCAATCCAAAGCACCTGCATCGGGTCTTGTGGAATTAGAAGGATCCTCGCGTCGAAGAGAAGAAACAAAAACAGCAGAGCAAGACAACGTCCAGTCAGCCCGTCGGAGCAAAAAGGTTCCTTTGCCATTGCATTGCTACGTACACACAGAAGAGTACCCAGGAAATTCTCAAGATCATTGTTTCTCGTGCACGGAAGTATACAGAGGATTTTCGCGAGCTCTTGCTAGGTTCACGTAAGGAATCGCACAAGAGAATTTCAGCACCCTCGACTCGCCGATTCGACTCACCTCAACTCCGTTCCACGACTTGACTCTATACTGAGCGTCGGCCATCACTCTGCTTTGGTGGTTGTTCCAACACCATCGCTCGCGCCGCCCTGCTCCATGGCCAAACGTCACCCTGTGCCATCACCATTGACAATCTTCCGTCTCAGTCGAGCGTCATCTTCCATCGAGAGTTGTCAGCTCTATTTTAAATTTCTTTCATTGGAGGTGAAGTTTATTGCAATTTAGTCCTTTGTGCCTATTACTGGCATCAGGGACTGATCATTGCCGATTTCTTCAACAATTATTCGACGATCCGTCGTCTACTACGGGTTACTGCAACAAGATCCACACATGTAGAGTCTAAGATGGAGTTGCAGACTTTCAACACAACACTGATATTGAATTAATTTGTGCCACATTTGATCAAAGAGACTTTGAAAAAAAAGGCAACTGAATTGTGGGGATAACTGAATTTGGTGTTTCGTTCACCGTTTGGATATGTTGCGCTTTTAAGCTGATCGTTATGGAGGCTTTGGCTACATTAATTCTCAGGAATTTGACAACACCCTGATGATAGCTAGCATGATACTCTCCAAAGTTTTGCTCTTTGAAAGTGAAGATTTTGCTCCAATTTCAGTTCGATATGAAGGATTTAAGTGCAAAAAATAGTTTATTTTTGTGTGGATACTATAATGTTTGTCCAGTTGCTATAGCTCGATATGAGGGGTCTACTGTAGTTTCTACTTCATTGACGACACATTGAGTTCCTTTCGTCCATATAATTTTACAGGAGTTGTTTTTCGACCATGTCATGCAATTATGTTACTTTTCAGTCAGTAGTTTGATGTACATGGTGGCCACACGTGCAAGATGCTCTTTCAATGAATGTTGTTTGCCGAGTTTTGTGTTCTAGATGGAGCATGTCAAATTCCATTATATGAGTTTTGATTATGAGGTCAATTGCACAAACTGATACTTTTACTGGGATTATGAATTGTTGAAGATCCAGATTTATTTGTCTGCTTTGTTGATAGCTATGTGTTTAGATCTGCTAGTGGTTTGCTCAATTTTGCTTCGCGAGAAGCGTTTTGGATAAACACTACTACAAAACAGGCTATACAAGACGTCTCATCACAGACAGTTCTTTTGGAACCGTCTGTGTTATACTTATCACAGACTATTCTAAAGGAACCATATGTGATACGTCATTATCACAGACGGTTTATAACAAGAACCATCTATGATAATTTACAAACGGATCTTAATAAGAACCGTTTGTGATAAGGCATCTATCACAGACAGTTTTTAATATGAACCGTCTGTAATATACTAGCACTATAAATATCGGTTCTCGATAGACCTAGCGCCTCCACCCCCTTATTTATCATGGGTTAATTCGTCCTCTAAAAAAGTTTGTGTTGGTTAAATTGGCCATCAAGATTTAACCAACGACCTGGAGAGCCATTGAGATCGTGTGAAATATACAACTTATTTATGACGTCAAATGATTATTTATCACAAATTAATAATTAATGGTCTGTCATCAGATAAAGAAAATGCAAAAACGTCAAAACAAAAATTCTTTAAGCATATGGATTCTCTCTTAAAGTGTGATCCGAAATCTTTGGCATCGGTGTGTCGAACACTGCATCGGCTTAGGCAACGAGCTCAACCCACCAATTTCGTATTCTCTTAGGACTCTTATTCTCTAACGTGTGTATATATATGTGTGTATGTATGTATCACGTGTCACATGCTTGTAATTTCTTCTTATACAGTGGAATATTCCACGTTCGTGCGTCTCTCAAAGTATTTTATGCAAATCCGTGTCTCGTGTTTTTTTTAATTATCTATTTTGCCTTGCGTTTTATAATTCATTACCTTCGGGTTTGAGATCCAAGCCGTTGCCCCGAATGAGCAATCTCGATTTCCCGTGGCGGCCAGAAGCGAGCGGCAGCCAAGAGCGATCAAAAGTTACGGGAAAATATCGTCACAGTACTCGACGATTTTTCCTGTCGTGTCGTTCACGACTTTGGTTCTTTGCCTACTCGTCGAATCTAGAGTGGGCGGCTTGAGGTCACTGGTCCGAAGCGGTCGGGCCGAAGTCGAGTCGAAATCCAACCCGAAGCACCTGCGTCGGGTCTTGTGGAATTAAAAGGAAACCGCAGTGCCGCACATCGCAACGCAGCCTCCGTTCGGCAGCACGCATCGAATCCTTGTGTTGAAGAGAAGAAACAGAAAGAGCAGCGCAAAACAACGTCCAGTCAGCCCGTCCGAGCAAAAAGCTTCCTTTGCCATTGCATTGCTACGTGCACACAGAAGAGTACCCAAGAAATTCCCAAGATCATTGTTTCTCGTGCACAAAAGTATACCTAGGTTATCCGTGACTGTCGTCTACTACGGGTTACTGCAACATGATACACACATGTAGAGTCTAAGATGGAGTTGCAGACTTTCAACACAACACTGATATTGAATTAATTTGTGCCACATTTGATCAAAGAGACTTTGAAAAAAAAAAGTCGACTGAATTGTAGGGATAACTGAATTTGGTGTTTCGTTCACCGTTTGGATATGTTGCGCTTTAAGCTGATCGTTATGGAGGCTTTGGCTACATTAATTCTCAGGAATTTGACAACACCCTGATGATAGCTAGCATGATACTCTCCAGAGTTTTGCTCTTTGAAAGCGAAGATTTTGCTCCAATTTCAGTTCGATATGAAGGATTTAAGTGCAAAAAATAGTTCATTTTTGTGTGGATACTATAACGTTTGTCCAGTTGCTATAGCTCGATATGAGGGGTCTACTGTAATTTCTACTTCATTAACGACACATTGAGTTCCTTTCATCCATATAATTTTACAGGGGTTGTTTTTCGACCATGTCATACAATTCTGTTACTTTACGGTCGATAGTTTGATGTACATGGTGGCCACACGTGCAAGATGCTCTTTCAATGAATGTTGTTTGCCGAATTTTGTGTTCTAGATGGAGCATGTCAAATTCCATTATACGCGTTTGGATTATGAGGTCAATTGCACAAACTGGTACTTTTACTGGTATTATGAATTGTTGAAGACCCATATTTATTTGTTTGCTTTGTTGATAACTATGTGTTTAGATCTACTAGTGGTTTGCTCAATTTTGCTTCGTAAGAAGCGTTTTGGATATGATTGCCAATCTTAATTATTGAGATGAGCTCTTTGGACTTTCGAGGCACAAGGTCAATTGATAAAGACTTATTGGGAGGAGATTTTCATATTTTGGCTACATGAGCAAATTCATCTTAAGGTGGAGATCGTTAAAATGTAATCCAAATCCTTTAACATGTTCATGTCGGATACTACGCTGACCTGCACTAACATAATGTCAGGTGGTGCGCCAAGTCAAGCTAGATGTAGCATTGGCCCGCTCAACGGGTACAACTCAATTATGTATTCTCACATGACTCATTCTCTAGCGCATACACACACACCCCCCTCTGTAGTCGCACAATTGATATGCACCTAATAGCTTCATGCTTGTAATCTGTTCTCGTATAGTGAATTCCGCATTCGTTTGTCCTTGGTTTTTTCCACAATGATTTTTCATGTTAATTCCACGTCTCGTGTTGCTTTTGATATCTATTTTGCCACTCGTTTTATAACATTTGTCGGTGTTTTAGAACCGATCTTATGTAAAGATTGTTTGATTCGGGGGGGTTTCCACAATTGATCACGCAGACAGAAAAGACACGGGGATTTTTATACAGGTTCGGTCCTTCTCCAGGGAGAATAACAACCCTACTCCTATGTGTATTGTATTAGGTGTCCTGGTTACAATAAGTGGAAAGACTTGCGCTAATACTGCTATTGATTGCCTCTCAGAAATCCTCCTCCCCCCCTGTCCTGAAAGAAACCTATTTATGGTACGTGGAGGAGTAGTCGTTCCAGGTCAGGAGGCGCCCCATTATTCCATATTAATGAGAGTAATCACCGGAGTAGTAATCTCCCCACGTTGCCTGACGGTTATCAATCAGAGATAATGGTGAGTTAACTGCAGTTATTCCAGAGAATAACTCCGTATCTTGACTGCTCAAATCTCACAATTAATAGGGCTTACTGACGAGTAGACCCAGTTATCTGTGGAGAAGTCGTGGCAGGACTAGTCGTGGAAGGACTCACGACTAGGAGGTAGTCGTAGAAAAGTTTACGACTGGATACTGATCCTAGAAAGACTTACGACTGAAGGTAATCGTAGGAGAACTTACGGTTACATGGTAGTCATAGAAAGACTTACGACTATAGGGATAGTCGTTGAAGGATTTACGACCACCTAATTGATCTCTCCCTTACTATTGTAAAGGGTATACTCGATAGTTGTGTGACGTCATATTTACCCATAATACTTAATTATAGATAAATAGTAAAATGAGGATTATTAAATCCTCGTCAACATCCTTAGGCTAAAAAATTCAGAGCGTAAAAAATAAGAAATTGTCTATTCGTAAGGTGACTAAAATTTTATTAAGCATAAATCACATGTTTTATTCATTGGACCAATATCCAATCACATAACACATCAATCCTACATAAATCTAATGATCACAACAATCAACTTAAACTTTAAAAAAAATAAACACCTTAAAAATAGCAAATCCGAAAAACAATTGTTTAAACATATGGATTGTGGAGTGGAGTTTTGAGGATTCGACTCCATGTTACACAGGGGCACGAGCTAGACATGTGACGTACTCCATTTTTGCGTATCGCACGATAGAAGCATCTGGACAACAAGAAGACACGTTACGTCAATGATGGACTAGTGTGCTATACTCGCCTGCTCCCCTTGCTCACATGCACTCGTACAATCCGGTAGACTCGCTCAACATCGAAGTGTTATCATGTCAATGCACGCCCATAATAGGTATCGTCCTTCCTGTTACACCATGTGTCTAGTCCATTCAGCGTTCACTCGGATGCATCAGCATCAGCATCAGCATCACCAATCACCATGCATGCACATGCGCAGCTGCAAACTTTGAGAAGAAAACGACGAGGCCAACACATGGAAACTCTTCGCAAAGCTTTCTCGTATCACTAGCCGCTCAAGATGGTCTCGGTTCAGCGCTGCACTGAAACTTCGCCGGCGTTCTGGGATTGCGATGCTTCAGGGAGAAACCGTAGATGCAACAAGCAAGAAACGAAAACGAGTACAGGACGCGACGGCCGGCGGCCAGTGTGTTGTTTGGTTTACGTACTGCTTGAGCTTATGTCCGTCTCATCGTGAAACAGGGCCTTGGACACCGTCCCGAGCGACCTCATCCCGTCGCCTTCGTCGTCCTCCGGCCCAGGCTGCGGCCTCTTCGCGGCCGTCATCGGCGTCTCGCAGACCATGTCGGTGCACGCCGCCCGTCCCTTCCTCCGCTTGAACGACGACGGCCTGGACCGTGGTACGCGCGCCGCCGCCGCCGCCGCGGGGGGCTCTTTCCCCGGGTGCTTGAGCGCCCAGACGCGGCGCAGGTCGGGCACCCAGCTGGTGAAAGAGGAGAGCCGCCTCTCCCTGTTCCGCCGCTCCTGCGCCCTCACCAGCCGCTCCTCGTGCCTGTCCTGATGGCTCCTGTTCCTCGTGTGATCCCGTTGCAGCGGATTCGTGCTTGTGCAGTTCCTGTGATTACTACGGCTCTTGTCGATATTGGCATCTTCTTGGTTGCTGCTGCTGGGTAGAGAATCTGAACATTCCACTTCGTCCTCGAATAGATCGAACTCCATCTCCGTGTATATCTTCTTGATCACATCCTCCATGGAGTTGATGTACCTGAAAACATTGGACAGTCGGATTTTTCATTTCAACTCTTTGGAAATGGCCAGCATTGTATCCCTCCCAATAGATGTAATACGCTGGACTGCAAATCTCGTAGTTCCGAGCCCAAATTGCCATAAACAGGAAGCAAAAAAATTGGAAAGCAACCCAAAGTTCATTTTGATTAAGGAATGGCTCTGAGAAGGCCTAATAGGTAATATTTTGTGAGCACACATTTCTACGGTCAGTACCTATGAGTATGTGTACAGATTTGTGCCATCATGTTGATCTTATATCTTCTTTCTGAGGAATAAGCTCACTTTGTTTCTAGATGTATGCTCAACAGAACACTGAGAGCAAATAAAAGGTTAAAAAAGGCATGCATGATATTCATGATCATGCAGGTCAGCAGAATATCATTATCAAATTTTACAAATTGTACATTTCCACTCCACTGAGAAGTTAGAACATCGCTTTCTGATTGAGGCAAACAAAAACCAAGAGTGCTCTCCGATGTCGGTACCACTGTACAGCAATGCTTTATGCTCATAGGATCAAGGAAGATGGGCATCACTTCTATGTGATGTCCCTGTCTCATGTTTCCTTTCACGTAGTGAAAGCTTAAGAATTATGTTTAAATAAGCATAAGAAAGGTATTAGTGAGTATGAATAACTCATATCCTAACGTACCAAGACTTGTAGACATATTTTACAAGGATTCCTATCATAATCCTATTAGGATTAAGATTCCTATTTCCTTTTGAAGGAGAACTAGAAGACACTATATAAAGCTATGAGAGGTGATCATGAAGAACATAAACCACAAACCAACTCATCCAAAGCAAAAGATGCATGAGAGAATTAGAGACTAAGTTATTCTTTAGCACTAGATTCTTGTAAAGAGCAAAGATTTGAAGGTCCATAAATGTTTGATAGGGTTGTGAGAGAGCAACAATCCCTTATACTATTTTGAAGTTATGCTTAAGAAATTTGTGATCGGCTTCACCAAATCTCTCTCTCATCGTGATTATTTCGTCAATGTTATTAGGTTCTCTTTACGAGATTCATCTACTTTGTTCTTAATATTGTGCACGCTCGTGTCGTATCTCGCAACTCTGATCCGATCTGGAAGCTACTGCGCATAAAAAGGGGTATCAAAGTATAATAAGTGGTATCAGAGTCAATGCTAGATTAATCTGATTTGCGAGAAGGTCAGCAAAAAGTCAAGTGGCACAAAATCAATATCGATGTCAACGATGTGGAATGAAGTGGAGAAAATTTCCATGTGGCAATGCGTGATGAATGGTGTATTTGTCCAGCAAGAGTTAATTGATACTCTTGAAGAGGGCAAACCGAAAAAGACGTCAGATGAAGACTAGAAAGTGATGAAACAGAATATTGTCAATACAATCCGTTTATATCTCTCCGATAAGGTAAAGTACTCGATGATTAAGGAGAATTCGTCGAAAAAATTATAAAGTAACTTAGAAGAATTGTGATGGCAAAGTCACTGACAAACCGATGGATGCTGAAGCGGCAACTGTTCAGGTTGCGCCTAGACTTCACACACAATTAGTTGACCATATCAATATCTTCAACAAGCTTATCACACAATTGACAAGTGTGTGGATGAGAAAATTAAAGAGAACAACAAAATCATCATATTGGTGTCATCTCTACCACCATCATGGGAGCAATTGATGATCAATATTCTCGTTAGAAAAAACACTCTCAACTTTAATGAGGTAGTTGCATATTTACTAGAGGCAGAGTCCTTAAAGAAGTAATTGAATTCTTCATCATCAGGTGATCAAGCATTGGCTACCATAAGTGTCGCAGACAAAAGCAAAGGTCACAAGGAGAAGGGCAAGAGCAAAGACACACGTGTATACTATCTATGTGATGAGAAAGGTCATATGATAAAGGACTATCCAAGTTTGAAACAAATGAAGGGAGCATGTTCAGTGGCGATAGCGAAAGATGATTCGGACGTACTAATCATCAATCAATCAGGTACTTCTCATAGATGGATATTAGATTTAGGTTGTTACTTCCATATATATTTGGCGAGGTAGATGTTTTACGAAGCATCTCTATGCCCGGTACATGGAACTGTTCACTTAGTGGATCGCAAGAAGTATACAATTACTAAGGTGAGAACGATTACATTAGAAATGTATAATAGAGCACATCACACATTGACGGAAGTTCGGTATATTCCTGACTTAAAGAAGAATCTAATATCTGTAAGATCGCTTGAACTCAAAGGTTATGAAGTATCACTTCGAGGTGGAATCATGCAAATTACTTGCAAAGGACAGGTAATCATAAAAAGTATATGAAGCAATAGAAGATATCGATTAATGGGTAATCATAAGGGAAGAGCTGCTGATGGGAGGTCTGATAAAAATCCTAGTTAAGAGAAGAAACCATGTCGTCAACGGTAAATACTCATATCTCATCTACAGGTATGTACGAAACTACAAATATGGTTGCAAAATCTAGCAGGCCAAAGACGAAGGTGCGAGCGGTACCGATGAGCAGGTGAAGCTCGAAAGCGGTACAAACCTATGGCATAGAGGTCTGTAGTGATAGGTGCGGTTAATCAAACTACACAATAAAGGAGTTCTTAGGTGGAGGATCCGAATAGGCTAGCCTGGACACTAACACGCACATTGCGGTGATGTGCATGAACCACTGTGGTAGGGTCACTTTCAAAAGTGGGAGGGGAAAAATTGTGGAACCGATTTGGAGCAAGTTCTCAGAGAAGCGCAATGACTTCAACGGATAGGAATCAAGGTAGAGATTGTTAAGTATGGGTGACTTATATCATAACCTATTAGGACTTAGAGATGTGTTCTATAAAGATTCCTATCCTAACCCTATTCCTATTTCCTTTTGGAGAAAAACTAGGAGGCACTATATAAATCCATGAGAGGTGATCATAGAAAACACAAGCCACAAACCAACTCATCCAACGCAAAAGGTGTACTAGAGGATTCGAGGATATGTTATTCTTTAGCACTATATTATTGTATAGAGTAAGGATATAAGGATCATAAAAGGTTCAAAAGGATTGTGAGAAGGCGATAATCTCTTGTAATCTTTTGAGATTGTGCTTAAGAAATTTGCAATCGGCTTTACCAAATCTTTCTCTCTCGTCATGTTTATTTTGTCGCTGTTATTAGGTTCTCTCTACGGGATTCATCTAATTCATTCTTGATATCGTGCATGCTCGTGACGTATCTCACAACTCTAATCCAATCTGGCAGCTGCTTTGCATAAGGAGTCGAAGTATAACAGGTACTTATAGCCTAAAGCAAATCCCGAGCAAAATAATGAGTTATAGCCTAGAGTTACGTACTAGTAAGAGAGAGATATGATAACAGAACGGGTCGTATTGAGAAAAGTATCCCAATTTAGGACTTCCCTCAATTTGTTATCTACTTAGCCATAGTAGTTATTGAGTTGCATGCACCAACCAATTCACCCAAAATCTTAAGCTGATAAGGAAAGGTGGACAAATCACTTATACTTCAACACTCCCCCTCACGTGTAGGCTCCCTCAGGCCTAAGAGGTGGAATAGAAGTGGGCTGCAATTATTATTTTTTAATTGCACCAACCGGGTTTTGAACTCAAGACCTCTTGGCTCTAATATCATATTGAGTTGCATGCACCAACCAGTTCATTGAGTTGCATGCACCAACCAATTCACCCAAAAGCTTAAGCTGATAAGGAAAGACGGGCAATTCACTTATACTTCAACACTCCCCCTCACGTGTAGGCTCCCTCAGGCCTAAGACGTGGAATAGAAATGGGCTGCAATTATTTTTCTTAATTGCGCCAGCCGGGTCTTGAACTCAAGACCTCTTGGCTCTGATACCATATTGAGTTGCATGCACCAACCAGTTCATTGAGTTGCATGCACCAACCAATTCACCCAAAAGCTTAAGCTTATAAGGAAAGACGGGCAATTCACTTATACTTCAACAGTAGTGACCAAACCAAACCAAAGATTTGCATTGAAGCATAAAACTTGCTTCTGGCAAAGGAAGCAATACTGACTACTGAGCTGTATCTGTGATTACAAAAGTTATCACGCTTAGTTGCTTACACTGATGCTAGACTAAATTTTTTGAACAAATGCTAGATTAGTATTCGGGTACTTTGTTTGGTATATATTTTCCTTGAAGCAACGCAATGTATTGGTTTCGGTAGCAAGAAGTCTAACTTTCATTATACCTTACAAAACTACCCGCACTTTAATACTAACATTCACAAGCATCCACAGAGCCAATAGCTCAACAAATACATTAAGATGAGTCGAATGCATGCAAAACTAAACCATACCTGGACTTGATGGTCTTTTCAGCAAAATCAACTATACTGTCAGACTGAAATGAATCCCCTTGGAGGTTGATATCAATAAACTGCAAAAGAGAGCAGATCTCTTTTATCATCTTCTGTTTGGAACCTTCCTCTATATGAGGCCCAAGTTCGGACTTGATTATTTCCATCCTAAGCAATATCTGCAGTTCATGCCTGATACATGCTTGTTAAGGTGTACAAAACCATAAAAATTAATCTATCTACATTTTACTATCGCAGAGGATATACCATACAAAATAATTGCAGGGCTGAGGGGAAAATAACTGAGAATTAAAAAAGGATACTCTCGGATTTTGTAACTTGTGCTGTATTTTATGGTTTGCTCTGATGCAGCAGATGCTGAATCACTGTCTTTGTACTTTGACACCAGCTCTTTGGGTTTCCTAAACAGAATATTGGAAGCTTGGCAGGCAATTTTTGCATCAGAAGCATCTTCTACTTCCCTGTGTTCAAAATACCTCACTGCAATCTTTCCATGCTTAATCAACAGTGCATGGACAGACAAGCCAACCAAGCGTTCGGCTAAATTCCCCAAATCAGCATCTTCAGTACAAAGACCTTGTTCAATCTTCTGAGGGACACTCCCAAGAAATGCTTCTAAATCTTCCATAGAAGAGAACGCTGAACTCTCTTCATCCGCTGGTTTCTCTACTTTGTTGCAATCTGCTTCATCCACTGGTTTGTCCATGTTACAATCTGCTTCATCCACTGAAAAATTGACATGAGGAGCTGAAGCATCCTCTTCCGAAAATTGAATTTTTGCTTCTGTTTCATCCTTTGAGGAAGGACACTTCTCTCCTTCTGTATGTACGCTCGATGAAGTACTAAGACATGACTGTTTCACTTGTTTCATCCAACATTTCAAAAACCGCAACTTTTTCGATGTGGCGCCATACCTGCTGAAATACAGGTCTTCCAAGTCCACCACCGGCACACTTCCATCAGCATGTTTGAGGAGCACATCACAGAAGGTGCTCCAACTGGTCGCCTCAAGTAGCTTACTGACCAGCTTGCTTCTCTTCTTCCTCGCACTCTGCTCCTTTGATGGATCAGACACGCAACTATCCAGCAGTTCAGGGCCTTTTGCAACCACCTGGCCTAAACCAGTGCCATTCTTCTCGACATGCAGTAATGCATAGTTCATTGAGAAAGGCACAAGAACACCATCTAGAGAGTTTCCATCTCCATCAGAAACCGACACCATTGCGCAATAGTTCCTCCTATGAAGGAAAACCAAAATGAGCTGCCAAATCGGCATGCCACCCCCAAGCCTATTGTTCTCATCGCCGAGCACCAACTCCAGAAGCCGATGTGGGAAGAACTCTTTTTCCACAGCTTCTTCGCTGTCACCCTTGCCCCTCTCCCGTGGCGATCCACGCACCAGAGCAAACTCGTCATCTCTGTCCATCAACTGCTCCCAATTTCGCACCTCCGACACTGCCATCACACGTATCCTGGATACACTGTCGCCGTTCACCCTCCACGGCGTGGAGCCAACCAGCTCGACTTCACAACCCTTGCAGACCAGCGGTTTCCCCTCCACATCGGCGATCTCCAACACTACTTCCCCTCGCCCACCACCTCCCTCACACCCAAATCCAACACCACCCCACACGAGCCCCGGCGGGGCAACCGCGGACCCCAACGCGACAGCATCGGCGGTCGTGAACCGCCACCCTAGGTCCGTCACCGCCCTCCCGACCCCTTCGCTGGCGGAACCAACAGCAACCCAGCACACCTGTACGCCCCTCGCCGAAAGCCGGTCCCTCACCGGCCCGAAAACCCCGTGAAACCTCTCCACGAAGCTCGCGTTCTCCCCGAAACCCTCGAATTCGGCGGCGGCCGTGAAGAGGGCCACCAAATTGGGCGGCCGGTCGAAGACGCGGCAGCGGCGGCCGTGCTGGGACTCGGCGTCCCAGGGGTAGTCGTGCTCGAGCTGGAGGAGCGACTTGGCGACGGAGGAGGAGGCGGGGACGCGGGGGTGCGAGGAGGCGGGGAAGGCGAGGCGGCGGAGCGGCGCGAGGGAGGAGAGGGTGGCCGGGTGGAGGTGGAAGGAGAGCGGGGTGGGGGCGGAGGGGAGGGGCTTGGGGAGGAGGGAGGAGGAGAGGATCGGGGATAGGGCGGAGAAGAAGAGGCGCGCGGCGGAGAGGGAGGTCGAAGAGGGGGAAGCGGAGAGGATGGAGGTGGCAGCGGGCAGGACGGTGGCGAGGTAGGCGGCGGAATGGGTGGTGGAGGTATCGGGGTTTGGGGAAGCGAGGAGGGGGTCGAGGTCGAGGAGGAGGACGACGCGGTGGGGCTCACCGGCGACGGCCGTCATGGGTGGGGAGGCGGCGGCGGACGGGAGTGGGATGGAATTTGGTTGGGGACTTGGGGCAGATCTATGTTCGGGTTTGGTTTTGCTTTTTCTATATATTTTTTTCTTAGTGAGGGGGAGGGATTTCCAAAATTTTGGCGGGAAGGTTGACGAGCCGGCGGAGAAGGCAAAGCGACTGGCTCTCTGCTGGTGAGGCCCACTCGCCAGCGACAGGTCTAGCCCGCACTGGGTAGAGCCGTAGAGGTAGAGATGGCTAAATGGGTAGCACAGCATATACCCATCTAGGCACGGCCTAGCTAACTAATCGAGTCGGATCGGGTCGGTCTAGGCACGATAGCCCGACGGGCCACCAGGCCCGTGTAGCCCATTGCGTGCCGTCGCGTGCCCCTGCCCCTGTGTCGTTTGCGTCTTGCGTGGGTAGGCTATCGGACGGGATAGAGGCATCAAATCTACATGGGGAGGCTGTCGGACAGGTAGGTTGCATCGGATCCCCGCAAGGAGGCGCTTGGAGGAGAAACCGACAATAGATAAGGGGTGGATGAGGTGGCACCGGACTTGATGGCGGAAGGGAGGAGGCATGTCGTATCGAACCCAACATTGTGTGTACCATGTCGGACCTGACACTATGCGTACCGAGCACGGGTGCCGAGATAAGCACGACACGCCTCGTCGGGTAGTGCCGGCCTAGCCCATCTAGTGCCATGTCGTTCCGTGCCCGGGCTAGACCAACAATTCCGTGTTGTGGAGATAGACACGGCCTATTTAGCCATCTTTCTGGTAGAGGGTTGGTCATGGGCCCACTTGTAAGATCGAGGAGGTCAACTAGAGGGGGGTGAATAGACGGTTTTAAAAGCTTCTTTGGCTAAAACCAATTTCTTAATGCGGAAGCTAATATCAAAATGGTTTTACACAATTAAAATCTAAATCAACTAGGTTCAACTAAGTGCACCAACAATGATGTCTAATGATTATGAACAATTAAGAACATACAAGTAAGCAATCAAAGATTATATCATGAAAGCATCCATATACAATGAATAAGCAATTTAATTCTAGAAATGTAAATTGCACAAAGTAAAGCACAAGAATGCAAAACACAATTGACACGTCGATGTTTTACCGTGGTGATCGGAGACTTGCCGGTCTCTCCTAATCCACGTTGAAGGAAGTCCAAACCAATTGGACCGACTCCACGAATTAAGCCTTCCTCCAAGGTAACCAATACCTCAATCCACTAAGGTTGCTCTTTCCTCCACTCCGGAGATGACGAACACCACACCACTTACAAACTGCTCGGGTCTTCTCACAAGCTTCTAGAGAAGATCACCGACTCACGACGTCACCACGCCGTCTAGGTGTCGGTAAACACCAAGAGTAACAAGTCTACAACTTCCACTTGAACCAATCAAGTGTCTAAACTCAAGTGGACACACAATCCATTACCTAAGGCAACACATGCACTTAGGGTTTGCTCTCTAGCCACACTAAGTGCAACACATGCACAAATGCTAGAGAAAGGTTGCTCTTAGCTCTGGAGAATGTATAATGGCACTAGCTCTGCTACCTTATACGACCAAGGTGGGTATATATAGTCTGTACACACAAACTGGCCGTTGGAAGCAAGGATCAGCACAGTAACGGCTATAAAACTAGCCATTGGAGAGAGGTACGGTACTACCACCAACTAATACGCGATAGTTCCGATAATCGGTAGTTCCGCTCAACACATTGCGGTACTACCGCAAAACCGAGAGAGCAACACATGCTCAAAACGTGGCTAAGGGCCAAAATGCACACGTTCTAGAAATTACGTACCGCCAGCATATGAACGGTAGTTCCGCGAGTCTGGTCATACCGCGCACAAAGCGCCGGTATTACCGTGCTACCTCAGAGAAAAATAAGTTCAAAATGCAACGCTACTGGAATTTTCATACCGCACAAAAATCGGTACATCCGAGGTAAGGTACTATCGTGCACACAGCGTCGGTACTACCAGGCTTCCTCAGAGAGCAACAAATTCTTCTCTGGAAAACACGTACCGCCATAAAGGCATGTACAACCAAGGTGCAGTAGTTCCTCCAAAGGAACACCGGTGATCCTCCGTGCCTGCAATGGCGATGTGTGCCTCATACTGTCATTTGCCCATCTTCTTAGACCAGAATGATTAATAACGTGTTGCGACCCACAACCTTACCCTTCTTGCCCCTCTCCTTTGCGAGAGGCTTCTTCACCTTGTAGCTGCTAGTATTAGTTTCATGGCCAACATTGCTACTAGGCGACTATGAGATGTAGTCCTTCGTCAGAACATCATCTTGAGCTTTCGCAATTTGCATGATGTCAATCAATTCAGCATACTCCTGGTAGCCGTCTTGACAATAGTTGTGTGCGGATGCACCACATTCAGGTGAAAGGTAGAGAGAGTCATCTCAATCTTCTGGCCATGCTAGGCCAGATCTTTGAACTCCCGGTTCGTGATACCAGTCATATACATATTTATGCAAAGAGTTCATAAGATTACTGCTGGTAATTTGCATAAAATAGTTGCAAAATCCTCATAATGCTCTTCGAACTCCCGGTTCATGATCCGTGCGGGGCCAAGCGGCGACAACGGGTGACGCACGGCCGACGTTGTGCGCGGCGGCCATGCAACGCGACAGCGTGGCTTTGCAGGGTCGGCGGCGGCGCGACAATGGTGCGCCCGTGCGCAAGGCAGCGCAGCGGTGCGTCCTCAGGGCAGGGGTCGCATGCATGTAGTGTTGCTCGACGGTGGCGCGACTCGTGCGGGTACCAGCGGTGGCGCGACTAGTCCGGGCACGGCCGCATGTCGACGGCGCGGAGGCACGACCGCATGCAGGTGGTGTGGGATGCGGCCACGTGCGGGCAGCACAACGGATGGCCGCATGTGGGCACTAGCGCTGTTTTTTCTTTTTCTGTGTTCATGCAATTTATCAAACTATAGTGCAATCGACATTTACTCTTTCATGTAATCTACCGATCGGCTTGGCCGACGACTTCAAGTCGGCTCGTGGTAGATTAGAGCCAATTTACACCCTAGGAAATAATCTAGAAAACCAAATTTGTGGAATTGAAAGCGATCTATAAAATGCGTTTCAATCTACGAGCATCGTGCTTCGACGGTTACCTTTTCGATCCGAGTAAAGTAGGCCTAGAAGTAGGCCGAAGTCGATCATGATGGCTGTATGTAGAAATCAATCTACTAGTTGAACTGGACCACGTACCATGCATATATGCATACGTACATGCATGTGCTTCCTTGCTTGATGTGCTCTCGGTGGACTTTGCATGACGCAGGCACATGGCAGGATCAGACCAAGGCTCAGCTTTCTTATGTTGCGTTGAGAGCCGATTGATCCGAATTAGCGGTAAACGAGAAATCTCATGCTGATAACGTGTTGAAGAACCGTCGCTGGCCAGTCCAGTCCGATCGATCACCTCGTTGACAAACGTAGAATCACACAGAATAATGCAAGAACAAATAGTAGATTAAACAAAAAGATATAGGGCGACTTCTTACTTCTCTTTATTTCTCTTCTCATGATCAGCCTTTTACAATGACTAGCACCCCTACTTATGGACTAGAGACCCTACTAGGGTTTGGATGGGGCGCCCACCCATGGGCTGGCTACTAGGCCAAGCCCATGGTTTCCCAACAGTTAGATCCACTGCTAGCCTACAGTGCTTCAGGGTGCAAGTGAGACGTGTTGCAGCTGCCCGCACGGCAGCCTAATGCTACGTCAGCAAATGTCGTTGTCCACCGAGCGTTACACGGGCATAAGCAGTGGCCGCTAGTGATGCACCCCGATATCATCTACTAATTTTCTTGATCTCCTCGTTATCTCATGTACACAGATTGAGGAAAACCGCACGCATGCAACGATGGGAGGAGGAGAAAATAGGATGCAGCTAGCGTCGCATGCCCTCGCTGCACGCGACGAGAACCTGCATGGACCAGTCACCAGAGTATGTGGAAATTTTGGCATTTCTAGCCCCCTACTCTTCTTTTTTTGCAAAACTAGCCCCATTCCGCTATAATTTGCAGATATAGCCCCCTACAGTGCACCTACCCCCGGCCCCGGGCGCGACAGGCCACCTGCCCCCTGCGCCGGGAGGGGCAGGTGACTTGCCCCATATGGGGGTGCGGCAAGAAGAGGCGAGACAAAATAGGAGAGAGGAAAGAAAAGGAAAGGAAAGGAAAGGAAAGGAAAAGATCCGGAAAAAATCCAAAATTTCAAGAAAATTCAATAAAAATCCTTGGATCATGAATAGATTTAATAAAATATTTTTCAATTTAATTTAATTTTATTTTATTCATTTAAAATGTTTTTTGTCTTTTGGATTTTTGCAATTAAGCTTTAATTAACTCAATAAAATAGAAATTGATTATTTTATTTTTTTATACTTACATTTGGATTGCTAAATCAAATTATGAATTGAGCTCATGGTTGAATTTATTTTGTACTTGATTTATGGGGTTTAAATTATGGAATTTTGATTCTCGATTAATCCTTCCGATCCAAATTAATTTCCTTTTATTGTAACTCGTGTTTTGCTTGTAAAGGACTAGATTTGAAATTAAATTTAATCAGATCATGAAAACCTATTGCAATGATAGGTGGTGATTGTCGTCACTTTGGGGTCGTAGACCATTTCGTGCCTACTTCCAGAACACGTTTTTTTTATGTTATCAGATGCCTTATATACTACGCGAAGAATTGAATGCGAAAAGACAATGAGAATTGTAGTTGTGAATTACAATAGATTTTATAATAAAGCTGAGAATTACATGGCACATAGGGTTTGGTTATGTGTGTAAGAAACAACATCATGCACGATGCAACAAACCGAAGTACTTCTACGATACATGTGCGCCTTTTTGGAATGGAAATAAATTCAACCTTCGAGGGACTAGTACGGAATGGCCTAACCTACTGTGTGGACTGGGGCCATTTACCCTTCCTTGCGAGCTCATTGTTGTACTCCTCACCGGCCTCCTTGGCCTCGGCCGCCATTTCTCTCTTTTTCTCGTGCTCCCTCTTACGAACCTCGCGCTCTCTACGCCTGCACACCTCGAGATGAGCTTTCGTCTCCCGATGGATACACTCGTTTTTCTCTTCCTTGCGGCGCTCCTCCTCCCGGATCTCGTGAGCCTTTTTGGCATCTCACTCCTCGTAGTCGATTTGCCATTGGTTGTGTGAGTGGATCTCTTGGTTGATCCACTTGCGGTAGCCACATAGAGGATCCGAGGACTAAGGGTAGACATGATAGATTGTTAGTGCGTACTTTGAAAGAGAAATGGTAGGGGAACATAGTGTAACTAGTTATTACCGGTTGTCGATAGCTTCCCGTGTCCCAATGGCCGTTAGGATAGTCATAGGAGTAGTTCGCACAACCCCAGTAACGTATGCCCAGGCTGAGTCGCTGCTTGAACTTGAAGAACTTGCATGTGTTCCTACACCAACAGAGGGGTGATGTCTCCCCCTGGGGCGGGTCATGCGGCGAACACTCGATAGGAATGTTCTAGTAGGGGTTGCTTCTATGGGGGCCGCCATTGCAGGGAGATGCCCTTCTGGCACACTCCGCTTGTTCGTCCCGGGCCGCAGCAGCCCTTACTTGTTCGTTCCGGACCACAACAACCCTTGCTTGTTCGCGGATCTCGTCCCATTGCTTCTTCATCTTGTCCCATCGCTTGTCCATCCTGGCATGGTAAAGCAAGCTCTGGTGTAGTGTTGGGTTTGGTTGTGTAGTGTTCTCTCCCAGATCACTTACACTTCCTTTTATAAGCCACGAGGTTGGTATGGTGTGGTTAAATTCATGTGAGTAGCCTACGAAGCAGAGTGTTGTCTTATTTTTCTAAAAAGTTGTTGGCGAGACAGAGTGCTATCACGTTTTACTTTGCAGAGAGTGGTCACATCCTGGTTTGTAGAGTCCTGTGTTTTCGATCTAAAAAGCTGATGACGTAGTGTCACCATGTCGATCTGAAAAGCTGGCGAGGCAGAGTGTTGTCATATCTTACTTTGCAGAGGGTGGTCACATCCTGCTTTGCAGAGTCCTATCTAGGGCTGGAAAAAAACCTCACGACTCGCGAGTCGTCTTGGATCGAAACGAGCTCGAGCCAGCTCGGGCTCGGGCTTGTGAATTTTCGAGCTGAGCCGAGCCCAACTTTCAGCTTGGAGAAAATTCGAGCCGAGCTCGAGCCGCTCGAGAGCCAGACTAGCCAGGCAACGTCCCACGTGAAATCCCCACCCTAGCCCACTCGACCACGTCCCCACTCCCCGGCCCAGTCCACTAAACCCTAAGGTCCACCCCACGCGATTCCCCAATTCCCCTTCCTCTCCCATTCTCCTGTCCGGTCGTCCCAAATCCCCTTCCTCTCCCGGCTCCTGCCCTGTCCAGGCGTCCACCACGCCGCTCGCCCCCTCCACTGCGCCACCATGCCCCATCCCCCTGGCCACGTGCTCCACCCCACTCCCCCGTCCACGGCACCGCTCCCCTCGTTCCTCCGCGTCGCCGGCCGCTGCCCCGTGCTCCACCTCACCTCGTCCCCAGTCCCCATCCACCCCGAATTGGGATTCTTCATCGGATTCGTGCCCTCCTCCTCTTCTTGGGCCGGGGATTGAGATGCTCCTGGTTGCGGTGCCGGCGCCGATGACGACGACGAGGAGCTGGGGGTGTTGATATTGAGGGATAGGTCCGGCTGCCGTGGGAACAACTCCATGTGCGCGTGCGGTGTATAATTATGTGTGCTTATATGTATGGATCTCACCTCTACTCTACATGTCAGTTCATGATTTGTATGGACGGAGGAACAGGCTAGGTAGCTATTGGATCTTGCTTGTTTGATGATAAGATCGAGGTAGAAGAAGATGCATGTAGTTTATTCTCTTTGTTGTTGCCGGATCTTGCTTGTTTGATGAGAGAGGAGGTGCAGGCAGGATGCAAGCTAGGGATGAAGGGGACTGGACGCGGTCAGGGGTCAGCTCCTTGGTTGTTTCCTGGGTTGGGTGGTTCTTGGCTCGGTAGAGCTCACGAGCCGGCTCGAGCTTCATTTCGAGCCGAGCCCGGTTTCCAGCTCATTTTCAAAATGAGCCAAGCCGAGCCGAGCCGCAGTTGAGACCAAGCCTGGGCGAGCTTGGCTCGAGCCGGCTCGGCTAGTTTCCAGCCCTAGTCCTGTCTTTTCAGTCTAAAAAGTTGAGGATGAAGAATGTTGTCATGTCAATTTGAAAAGCTGTCGAGGCAGAGTGTTGTCATGCCTTACTTTGCAGAGAGTGGTCACGTCCTGCTTTGCACAGTCCTGTCTTTTCGGACTGAAAAGCTGAGAAGGTAGAATGTTATCATGTCAATTTGAAAAGCTGGCGAGGTAGAGTGTTGTCACGTCTTACTTTGGATAGAGTGGTGACGTCCTGCTTTGCATAATCCTGTCTTTTTAGTCTGAAAAGCTGAGGAGGTAGAGTGTTGTCATGTCAATTTGAAAAGCTGGTGAGACAGAGTGTTGTCGCGTCTTACGTTGTAGAGAGTGGTCACGTTCTGCTTTGCACAGTCCTGTCTTTTCGGTCTGAAAAGATGAGGAGGTAGAATGTTGTTATGTCGATCTGAAAAGCTGGTGAGGCAGAGTGTTATCATGTCTTACTTTGCATAGAGTGGCCACGTCCTGCTTTGCATAGTCCTATCTTTTCAGTCCGAAAAGCTGTGGAGGTAGAGTGTTGTCATGTCGATCTGAAAAGCTGGCGAGACACAGTGTTGTCACTTACCTTAGTATATGTCGGAGTACTATGACATACGTCACCTGTATGATACTTGGAACGGGGAGTTCAACTCCTACAGCGTGCTCATGCATGCGTGCTCACCGAAAGGTTTTTTGCCTTCTTCCCGTTTTCGTTTCTCTCTCTCCTTTACATCACGTCGTTGTCACATCGCGTCTCATCAAGTCACTCCCTGTCTACGTAGGACGAATCTTGGAGCAGCGTAGCATCACGTCGCCGATCAAAGCCATCTTGTTAGTGTGCAAAGCTGCTTCGTTGAGTCACATCACACGCAAAGCTGCCCTCGGTTCTGGACGAGGTAGGGACCTGCCCCCTGTGTTAGGAATGGTAAGCGACCTGCACGCTTGGGGGGCGCGACAGGAGGATGGCTGCAGTGCACATGTTCATCCGGCCGATTCCCGCGTGTCGTTTTCACGCAGCGCGTCATTTCTTCTTGTCGTTTTCTCCCGTGCTCAGCTATTTAAATGCGCGACCGTGCACTCATTCTTCAAAGCCTTAGGTCGCACTCGCGAAATTTTCCCACTCGCTCGCTCGTTCCTCTCAGGCATCTCTCCCTCTTTGCGAGGTGCCTCCCTCTGCCCGAACAGGAGAATTAGTACTTAACCATTTTGTTAGTCTTTTGTTGGCATCATTTGCTGAAGTCGTTACTAATGCGATGCATGTTTGAATTTGCAGTCTTCTGTGTCTGAGGTTAAGAGACGATAACGTCGTAAAGGTAAGTTCATTTTAGCAATGTATGTATGGTTTTTGTGCTGTGTTTTTGTTGAAATGCTGTATTATTTTCGTCAGAAATGAAGACATTGTACGTGTTCCACGGTAACATGCATGGTGGTCCAGACGGAGTTGATATGTCGAGCTGTCAACGCGCCTTATTTTCCGACGCACGTTACCATCTGGACCGCCACGCACATTACCATGGAACACGTACAATGTCTCCATTTCTGACAAAAATAACACAATATTTCTCCATTTCTAACAAAAATAGCACAATATTTCAACAAAACATAGCACAAAAACCATACATCGTTGCTAACATGAACTTACCGTTATGACGTTACCGTCTCTTAACCTCAAACACTGAAGACTGCAAATTCAAACATGCATCGTATTAGTAACAACTTCGGCAAATGGTGTTAACAAAGGACTAACAAAACGGTTAATCACTAATTCTCCTGCTCGAACAAAGGGAGGTACCTCGCAAAGAGGGAGAGATGCCTGAGAGGAACGAGCGAGCGAGTGGGAAAATTTCACGAGTGGGACCAGAGGCTTGTGAAGAATGAGTGCACGACCACGTGTTTAAATAGCCGAGCAAGGGAGAAAATGACTAGCGAAAACGACGCGCGGGAACCGGCCGGACGAACGCGTGCGCTACAGCCATCCGCCTGCTGTGCCCCCCACAGGGTGTAGGTCACCTACCGCGCCCCACATCGAGGGAAGCTTTGCGCGCGACGTGACCCAACGAAGCAACTTTGTATGAAAACGACGCTGCGCTGCTCCAAGATTCATCCTACGGCGACAGCGAGTAACTCGACCAGATACGACGTGACGACGACATGACGTAAAGGAGATACAAATGAAAACAGGAAGAAGACAACAAACCTTTCGGCGAGCACGCTTGCATGAGCACGCTGTAGGAGTTAACCAAAAAGACATGACTCTGCAAAGCAGGACGTAACCACTCTCTGCAAAGTAAGACGTGACAACACTCTACCTCACTAGTTTTTCAGATCAAAAAGACAGCACTCTGCAAAGCAGGATATTACTTCTTTCTGCAAAGTAGGACATGACCACTCTCAGCAAAGTAAGACATGACAACACTCTGTCTCGCCAGTTTTTCAGACCGAAAAGACTGCATGCTTAAAGCAGGACATAACTTTTCTCTGCAAAGCGGGATATAGCCCGACGAGGCAGCTTTACAAAGCGACGTGATAACACTATGCCTCACATGCTACTCACATGGATTTAACTACATCATGCCAACCATGTGGCTTATAAAAGGAGGTGGAAGAGATCTAGGAGAGAACACTACACAACCAAACCCAACTCTACACCAGAGCTTGCTTCACCACGCCGGGATAGACAAAATACAGAAGAAGCAATGGGACAAGATGAAGAGGCAATGGGACGAGAACCGCGAACTAGCAAGGGCTGCTGCGGCCCGGGACAAATAAGCAAGGGCTGTTGCGGCCCGGGTCGAACAAGAGGAGCGTGCCAGGATAGCAGCTCTTCGCAATGACGCCTCCCGTAGCAGCAACCCCTACCAGAACGTTCCAATCGAGCCTTCGCCGCACCACCCCTCTGTTGGTGCAGGGACACATGCAAGTTTTTCAAATTCAAGCAGCGGCTCAGCCTAGGCATGCGTTACTGGGGTTGTGCGAACTACTCCTGTGACTATCCTGACTGCCGTTGGGACACAAGCAACTATCGGCAGCCGGTAAGGACCAGTTACACTATGTTCCCCTATCAATTCTCTTTCAAAGTATGTACTAACAACCTATCCTATCTACCCGCAGTCCCCGGATCCGCTATGTGACTACCACAAGTGGATCGACCTAGAGATCCACCCACGCGATCAGTGGAAAATCGACTACGAGGAGTGGGATGTCAAAAGGGCACACGAGATCCGAGAGGAGGAGCGCCGCAACGACGAGCACAACGAGCGTATCAATCGGGAGGATAGAGGTCATCTCGAGGCGTGCAGGCACAGGAAGCGCGTGGCTCGCGAGGGGGAGTGTGCGAAAAAGAGGGAAATGGCGGCTGAGGCCAAAGCGGCCAGTGAGGAGTACAACACCGAGCTCGAAAGGAAGAGCAAATGGCCCCGGTCCACGCAGTAGGTCGGTCGGGCTATTCCGTAGTAGTCCCCGTCCTACCGCCATGTTTTATACTATTTCCTAAAGGCATGTATACTTATATGGTCCGGATGCTTGTGTCGCAGTATACCCTAGTAGTAGCGAGGATTACTCAAGCAATTAGTCGAACCATCATGCCATGTGACCAAGTGTAACGTGCTTCTGTCTTCGGACTCTAATGTAGTTCTGGTTCCGTGCCTCTGCTAAGCTATCAAAGCAAGCTTATATTGCAAGTATGTCTCTTCTAGTGGAATCCCAAAAAGAACCATTCGCACCGACATCGAATCCTCCATGTTTTATGGTATCTTCATAATCACAACGAGCGTTCTCAGCCCCTTCAATTGCATTCTGTACAAGCTCCATAAATTACTTTACTTTAACTCCACCATAGTGAAGTAATGTGATCAAGAACGGTAACGACCAAGATATTATTTCTTTTCAGTTTTCTCGTTTTTCAGAGTCTTTTCAAAGCTTCAAAAAAAATCATTTGTATTTTATTGGATTAATTAGAGCTTAATTGGAAATTTCAGAAAGTCAAAAATATTTTAGATGAATAAAATAAACTTAATTAAATTCAAAAATATTTTATTAAATCTATTCATGTTCCAAGGATTTTTATGTAATTTTTCTGAAATTTTGATTTTTTTTAAAAAAAATTCCTGATTTTTCCATTTTATTTTATTTTCTTCCTCTCTCCTATTTTCTCTCTCCTACCCTCTTGCCACGCCCACCGTATGGGGCAGGTCACCTGCCCCTTCCGACGTACGGGGCAGGTGGCCTACCGCGCTCGCCGCTAGGGGCAGGTGGCCTGCCGTGCCTGGGGCCGAGGGCAGGTCCCCTGCCGCGCCTAGGACAGGGGGTAGGTGCACTGTATAGAGGCCAAATCTGTAAATTATGGCGGAAAGTGGCTAGTTTTGTAAAAAAAAAAAAGAAAGAATAGAGGGCCAGAAATGCCAATTTCTCGGGAAAAGAGATACATGCATGCATGCGGGTGCAACCGAACAACCTTGCATACGTGACAAGGATGGGAATCAGAATTATTTGGTTTTCTTTTGATCCAGTCCAAGGAACAGGAACTGAACACTTTTCAATTAGAAAAAAATATATTTTTTCTAAGTGATTAAAAAGGAGACCGAGCTGTTTTTGTTCTCTGGTCGCATGGAACACTATTTCTCTCGGGTGCGGCCTCCTAAACAGATGGACTGTCAATTCGGATGGTACATTCCATCTGCGACGAAGGAATTCAAAAGCAAAGAAGGAAACGGAGGACAAATTGGCGAGTTTTATCTCAAGGGCAAAACTAACTTGGATTCTATTAACTACACGTTTCCAAGAGTTAGTTTCCTAATTAGAAGGGGGGCAGATCGAGTTGGCCAAGGAATCCGGAATTCATTCGTCCCTTCGTGGCGTATGCGCATGTGGGCAAATAAGGCCGACTCGACCAAGGCTGCGATCCTTAGTTCCCGGCCCGGCCTGATGCCGTGCGTGTGGCCCGCGGGTATGCTCTTTCCCCTAGATCCGGTTTCTTCTACTTCTTATGATGCCAGACTCTAGACTTTGAGCTTGATTTGTGTTAAGCTTTGCGAAGTTATGTTGTTTTTTTCTCCGCACGGCTGACGTCGCGGACCTGACGTGAGCTCGCCGCGTACGACGCTGTCTTCCTGGCAGCACTCGTCGGTTTGGAGGCGGAAGAGAAGATCCGGGTGATAGTGCCACCATGGATGAGCTTGAGACATGGGAATGTGAAGAAGACGGGGGCAATAACGTCCAATAGTTGTGAAATATGTAGATCGGTGCATTTTTCTATGAGCCAGAGATGTTTGCAATGACATTTTTAGGAGCTATCACTTTGTAGTGGCACTTCTCTAATCTAGACACTCTGCAATGGCATATATCAAATTTTCCCTAGTTTATTTCATTGTGTTCGCTTGGATGGAGTCCAACTAACCAACCTGATTACCAAACAATGATGGTGCACCAGAAGATAATTAAATTGGTCAAATATTAAATTCTAGAAGATGGATTCTGATATGTAAAAGGAAATCCAAATATCTTTCTTTTCGTTTGTTTCTTTTCCAAATCCAGCACCTGCATGTGCTATTCCTTTTAGGCCAAGTCGTTGTGTGGTTAAGTTCATTAGGGCACCTCCAATAATGGTCACCTTAGTCATCTCTTACCTGCTATGTTACTTAAAATTCTAGTTGGATGAGAGATTATGTGAAGAGAGAGAATGTGTCATCTCGTGTTTAAGAGAGATAATGATCACTATTTGCTTAGGAAGGATAAAAATGGCAATGTGTTTGCTAGAATTGTTAGTTCACCTAAATTTTTTGCATAGGCTATTTGGGTGTCCAAAAGTATTGTGACTAATATTTATGGACCCAACCAAGTATTGGGTACCAAAATATGCTTAAATGCTTAATAGGTACTTGGAGAGGTATTAGAGGTTTGGCTTACACATGAAGATGTGTATTCTATCATATGCAAAATTGGAGCCAAACATGAGAATAATCATTTCATATCAAGAACCAATGCTATCTCGATAATAAGTATCTACATTGAAGAATCTAGCCATTTTACCTTGTGTAGGTTGCATTCCATGAAAATCTTATAAAAATGGTGTTCTTGCTCTTATTCTTAGTAGTCATCATTTCAATCTTGAGCAAGATGAAAGTGACACATTAAGGGGGAGTGCCAAGTCATGATCATGTATATCACATCCCTAAGTGTGTCCAAATAAATTAAGTGCTAGTAATATTTTTTAAAAATTGAGCATTTTTGCCAAAAGTAAAAAAAAAACATAACTATTAGTAATCTTTTGAAAAACTAGTTGCAAAATATATACAAATGTTTTCTAAAGGTTTTGGCTCAAGAAAAATCTATTTCAAGTGAAAATGAGTTTTTAGCCAAAATTATAGATCATAGTATCTTGTTTTTTACATAAACTCGATTTTTGTGTAAAATCTATTCTAAAAGGAATTTGAAAATCGTCCCAAAAGAAAAATCCTAGAGTTGGTTATTTTAAACCTTTTTAGTATTCACAAGATTTTCAAAAGACCAACCTAACAAAAGTTATTTGATTTTTAAACTCATCAAAATACTAGTTTGATCTAAGTGGTCATTTTCTAGCACTTAAGTGTGTTTTCCATATGAGCCAAAATTATTCACATGAATTGGCCCATAATGGTATTAATTATTCATACATAAAATTGGATGCTTTAAATTTCATCATTTGCTCAATTTGGATCCTTTGGAGAAGTTTCATGAAAATAAGATTTTATTTGCGAAAACAAAAGCTTAATTCATATAAAAAAACTAGTTAAGAATTGGATTTTTAAAAGGCTATATAAGTTGAAAATACTCCAAATATGTTTATTTGGTTAATTGTGTGAAAGTTTGGAGCAAAATACAATATTTCCCTCTTTTCTCCAAAATCCAAAACTGAATCTGTTGACAAATTCAGTCTCAGCCGGTCTAACAACCTACCCCCAAGCAGTCTGACCGATAGCCCTCCGGTCTAACCGCCCCTTGAACGTTGGTCTGACCGATCGTTGCTGTCAGCAACTGAAGATGACCTCTTATCAATTTCTACTTCTTTCGGCCACCTTGTTTGCTTCTATTGGTCAAGATGTATATTGCAATCCTTACAAGCTACCTTCTACTGTTTCTCCTTGATTACAAATGCAATTATTCAAGTGATATTCTTTCAAATGGTAGCTTCTCATAATTATCTTGACATCGGCATGAGATTCATCTTTATCTCTACAAGTGATATCAACTTATCCCTTCAAGTGGTATCCTTCAAAGTGATATCTAATTTCATTCCTTGCTGATATTACCTCTCTTGACCAAGTTCAAGTACTCTCCGTGTACGAGTGGATTCTCTCCTTCTCTCTTCTCTTTGGATTCTTTTTTTTTAAGATCTTTGTGAAGAGAAGTTTAAGCACTTTGAAAATTCAAGTCTTGTCAACATGTGGTATTTACAAGTGGCATCTTCAAGTGATGTTTAAGACTATCTTTCAAGAGTGATTGACATAGAGACATTTTTTGGTGCTTAATTTCAAAGAGGGAGAATTTAGTTGCAAATAAAGGTCAAATGAGAGAGTTTGAAGTCATCATGAGTTTTGGATGAATATATTTCAAAAAGATGACAAAAGGGGAGATATTGATTGGATGAAGAAAGTCTTTGTGTGTCAAAGGAGCACAACCTTTATGTAAGGGGGAGTTTTCCTAAAAAGTTTTATAAAAGCAAAAATGAAAAATATTTTTGGTTTTTGCTTAAAATGGCTAAAACTATTATATAGGAAAACTAATTTGCAAAGACTCTTTTTGGCTTCGCTTTAGTTTGGATTTTTTGTGCTTAATGTCAAAAGGGAGAGAATTTTTGTGTAGATGTTTCACCTTATTTCTTGCATAGTTCAAAAGGGGGAGAATACTTAAAGCTCTAAATTTCTTAATAACAAGCATGAAGATAGTTAAATAGCTTACATTCCAATCTTATGTTGATTTATATCCAAATATTGCTATTGATAAAGGATTTATCATCAATCACCAAAAAAGGGAAGATTAAAAAATCTAGACCCACCATTATGAGTTAATAGAGTATTTTGGTGATTAATGACGAATTTATTTGTGATACTAACTCTTTTATTGGATATATATATTGTTTAGTCTCATTTGGATGAAAAGGTGAAAATCAAAGACGTATGCATTCAACATCATATTCTTATATCTTGTTGCATTCCTTGAATCCAAAATATAGGTTGAACTCCACCAAAAGGTTAACTTGAATATGTGCATATGTTCTTATTACACATTCGTGTATGCACACATTTAGGAAGGTTCACTCTATGTTTTGTAGTTTTATTAGTATTGATCCATATTCCTTTTTTCCACATATATTTGGGATCTCTACTTTGAAACATGTTCCTGAGTATATAAAACTTGTGTAGTTCATATATACTCATTATTTATATTTAATTATTTGCATTTGAGATGGTTGTCATCAATTACCAAAGAAGAAAAGATTGAAGTATTATGTCCCACCATTATTAGTTAAATGGTATATTGCGGTAATTAATGACAATCATATAATGAAACTAATATTTTCTATGAGTTGGATGAATAGGCTATGTTCCATGAGGTTGGAGACTTCGGATGACATCATGAGTTGATCGTCATCAAGTCAAGACTCGGGATGAAGAAGATCATCATGTGTTGATGATGTTCAAGTTAAGATCCCGAAATGAAGAAGATCATTATGTGTTGATGATATCGAAGTCAAGAGCTTGGAGTAAAGGATGCATCATGTGTTGATGTGTATCAAGATCTCGAAGAGGAGATGATCATGAGTTGATCATCAAGTCAAAAGAAGATCCATCATGTGTTGATGGAGATCAAGTGAAGGATGCATCATGTGTTGATACATATCAAGACTCGGGATGAAGGATGCCATCATATGTTGATGAGCATCAAGTCAAAGATCCCGAAGTAAAAGAAATCATCATGTGTTGATGATTATCAAAATCAAGTCAATGACCCAATCTTGAAGTGGAGATGTGCGTCATCAAGTTTCAAGTGAATGTGCAAGACAAATGTATGACTAGTTAGGGCTAAGGATGTATTCCTAGTCTTTTACCGGTCTTAGAGTTTGGTTGGAGACCAGATTGCTAGTATAGGTTGTCGTACTATTAAGAGGGGTCTTGACTAATAGCTTGAGTCAATCATGTGTTGATAGCTCGTTGTGCTTGCTCTAACTCTCGTTAGCATGTTGCCAATATTTGCGAATGTGTTTTGCAAATAGTTGAGGCTCATGATTAATCCTTACAGTATGTGACTTTAGGTTACGAATGTGTTTTGCAAATGGTTTTAGTCCATGTACCCTTTTTCTTGTGGTGTGATTCTAAGAGTTGACAAATGTGTTTTGCAACTTGTTGAGAATCTCGTCTTTAACCCTTGTTTGCATCGCGCATCAATTGGCAAATGTGTTTTGCAAATTGAGTTGAAGCGGAATGCAAAATCCTTGTTTTCCAGTCTCTAACGGTATGACCGCAGGATGTTGGTGGTATTACCGCAACTGATCTTAGACCTGGTCGAAGACCTTGTTGAACAGTAGTCGAAGACCTTGTCGTGAACAGTGGTCGTAGAACGTGTTGTGAACAGTGGTCGAAGACACTGGCCATAGACACTGGCCATAGACACTGGTCGTAGACAGTGGTCGTAGACAGGGGTCGTAGACCTGTTCGTGGACAATAGTCGTAGACCTACGTGGTCATAGAACAGTGGTCGTAGACCTGTTCGTGGACAGTGGTCGTAGACCTGTTCGTGGACAATGGTCGTAGACCTGCATGGTCGTAGACACTGGTCGTAGAACAGTGGTCGTAGACCTGCGTGGTTGTAGACACTGGTCGTAGAACAGTGGTCATAGATCTGTTCGTGAACAGTGGTCATAGACCTGCGTAGTCGTAGACTTGCGTGGTCGTAGACCTGTGTGGTCGAGGACCAATCGGTATGACCATATTTGTTCAGCGGTATTACCGCGTGGCGGTAGTACCGATCCTTTTGGCGGTATGAACGCATTTGTTTTGCGGTAGTACCGATTCTATCGAGCGGTATGTTTTTTCTAGAGAAGTTGTTTTCTGGATTGACTTGCTCCCGTGTGTCCAACGGCTAGTTTTATAGCCGTTGGAGCAGATCGGTAATACCCGGCTTGAACAGTGGTATTACCGCATTTGTTGTTTCTTCAGCAGATTCTCTTCCAACGGCTAGTTTTTGTGTGTGGGCTATAAATACCCACCTTAGTCGGTTGGAGTTGGTGTTGCTGTTGTTGTTGCTGAGGTTGTTGATACCATATACATTCTTTTGAGCTAAGAGCAAGCCCTCTCCTCTCTTTTGTGCATGTGTTGCACTTAGTGAGCTTTGAGAAGAAAAATCCTAAGTGCATGTGTTGTCCTATGTAGTGGATTGTGTATCCATTGAGCTTAGACACTTCATTAGTTTAAGTGTGAGTCTTCAACTTGTTTCTTGGTGTTTGCTGACACCTAGATGGCGTGGAGGCGTCGTGCGTTGGTGATCTTCTCAAAGAAGGTTGTGAGAAGACCCGAGCGGTTTGTGAGTGGTTTAGTGCTCGTCATCTCCAGAGTGGAGGAAGAGCAACTTGAGTGGATCAAGGTGTTGGTTCGTTTTGGAACCGGTCTAAGTGATTGGACTTACCTCGGAGGTGTTAGTTTAATTTGTGAAGCCGGTCCAATTGGTTTAGGCTTACCTCAACGTGGATTATGGAAGACCGGCAAATCTCTGAATACCACGGTAAAACATCATCGTGTCATCGTGATTTGCCTTCTTGAACTTTACTTTGTGCAATTTACATTCATAGAATTAAATTGCTTTCATGTCTTTGTATGATTGCTTTAATTCTCTTTAGTCTTTTACTGTTGGTGCACTTAGCAAAGACTAGTTGATTTAGGCTTTATTTGTGTAAAACCGAATTGTTGTTAGCTTCTGCATTATAAATCGGTTTTTAGCCAAAGAAGGTTTTAAAACCGTCTATTCACTCCCCTCTAGTCGGCCTCCTCAATCTTAAAATAGTTTGGTGCTTGCTGTTTGGCAATGTTTCTTTCTCTTGTAGATTGATTCAATGTTGTTTATTTATCTTTACCGTTGTCCCACCACAAAATATCAGACAACTACAGAATTTAATATTATGTCGAAGTTCGATCCATATCAGTGAGCCCGTGATCACACGAAGAGGAACGGGGCGAAAGGTGGCAAAGAGGAGTGGCTGCTCTTTTTTTAGCGTACACGCGAGGCGCACTCACGCACACACCACTCACACCCACACACACACGTGGGTTCATCCTAAATACACGTCTAATCTAGAGCGGAGGCTAAAACCCTATAGAGCGCGAGCACACGCTTTAACCACTGAACGCACCCTATGTGTGTGTACTATTCCTAAACTACCGAAATTGTCAGGTGATGCAACCTAGGATCGAACCCAGACGAGTTGCTCGCACGTCTGGTGAAGCAACCAACCGAGCAAAGCTCGGTCCTCAGGAGTGGCTACTCTTGGAAAGCTAAGGTGGGGACGAGTGGTGGTTTCCACCGGTGACTGTTAGAAGTCTCGAGCAAGATTGGGGAGCGACTCGATCGAGAGGGCAGTCCTAGTGGGCCTGCCGCAAACTTCGTGGACTACGCGGGCTGAGCAAGATTGGGGAGGGAGTCGATCGAGAGGGCAATCCTGACGAGCCTCCCGCAAACTTCGTGGACTACACGGGCTGACCGCACCAACCGCTTAGAATTAACAATTGAACACCGGCTTAGTCTTTTTGTGGGGCGGGTTAAGCGGGCTTGCGGACAGCCCACGTCCACTTTCATCCCTACCTGCACCTATGCTCATTTTAGAGCAAACAAATTGACAATCAAAGAGATCAACTTCAGTGAGAAAAGAAATCATTGTGTTCACATAAATGGCATCACTACACGTCTCGATGCCTTATTAAGATAAATCGCCCAAACATGAACATTCAGTTTATTTTCCTGCGTAGTACGAGAAAGTCTGGAATATGGTGACAAGGCCAGTTCTCCCCCTAACAAAAAAAATGAGACTTGCAAATTATTGTTGAACTGACGAATTGTTTTCTTGGAGATCATCAGAGACACCGGGCAGTGACTGTGCAGCATTCTGTTTAGAAGAACTGTTCACGCAGCTACATGCCCAGTAAGGCTTCGACGGATCTGTAAACAATACATGTGCCGCAGAAACGCTAATTCCTTTAGATGAGAGCTTCGAGACAAGGTATATCGCTAATCACATATCCATATTATGCTAAATAGAATTCTAATATCGCTAATCACATATCCATATTATGCTAAATAGAATTCAAAGAAAGACAGACGACCAGGACCAAGTTGGGAGTACGACAATGGACTCCACAAGGATTTATTTTTTTCCTTTCAGAAAGCAGCATATAGTAAAGGAGCAAAGGCATATCTGTTGGATAGCTGGAATGATGGAAATGGTAAATTGCCATAACCAACTCATGTTCATTTTCTAATCTTTTACACTAGTTAAAAAGATAATTCCATATGTTCATCAACAAGGTAGCTCACATATTACATTTTTTTTACAAGAGCCAACAGTAAAACATCTCTGTATTATTTTTTGCTGCATCCATTAGAATATAATTCATGCAGGGGAAATTCAACAGGATCACTTTCGAAATGAAAAGGTCAAAGGAAAAAAGAACAATGGAGTACATACCTCTGGTAGCTTCTTTCTGAATACCACTTCTAGTCTAGCATCCAATGTGTTTTCACAGACTATCTTTCCATCTCGGGATGCTAGTACAACTCCACCAGAGCTAAATCAAAAGGTATAAGAGTAAGCATTAGACATTCAGATCCACAAATTTATAATTCAATAAACATGATTTGGCTTCTCCTGCTAATAGCAAGAACAGATATAGAAGGAGATTTACTCCAGAAAAAGGATTACTCAAATAGTCTAGTGTAAAAAATGGTTATAGCATTTGAAAAAAAAAATGTGAACACATAGGATTGCAATGCCAGAATGTATACACACTTCAACAAAAGAAAAGAGGACAAGGCGACAGAGAAGAACGCCGGCAATGCTGGATGGAAAGATTCCTGCCTCATTCCTATTCTAATCCACGCAATGGTGGCAAGGGGACACACTTGTAGAAAGCATAACATATTTGTACTGGATTGGTTGGTAATTTGTTTCAAGAATAAACATCAACGTGCCAAAAAGTATTGAGGAAGAAGGTATCCTTCTTTCGGTTTCTTATGAAGCTATTGTACGCCATTTGCATTTAAGCATGTAGTATTCCTTAAAAAAAAGTAATAGAAAATCCAGAATATCGTGAAAAGTAATGCAAGCCAAATACTTGACAATATTATAATGATATCAAACAATATAAGTCCATCAAATGCCAATGCACATTCGGGATGGAAGAGCTGATGAAACTTTGGATGGTATTAAAATGATGATGAAACTTTGGATGGTATTAAAATGATAAATTTGGTAACATATGATATTAAGTATGAACAATTGGCAGTAGATATCATCAAAGGAGAATTTGTGGCTTATTATCCACAAAAGATTGCAAGTGTTACCAGGAGAGGCCATGTGCCTGATAATGACTGGGACCAGACGGCAGATAGACATGACGGTCTACCACTATTTCAGGAGGATATACATTCGCCTTTTCCGCATATTCATTCTTTGCCGACTCCAAAGCTGATTCAACAAGCTCAAGATCCTCCTTTCT
The DNA here is from genome assembly GCA_036346255.1 of Ampelocalamus luodianensis. NCBI lineage: Eukaryota > Viridiplantae > Streptophyta > Magnoliopsida > Poales > Poaceae > Ampelocalamus > Ampelocalamus luodianensis. The sequence continues at coordinate 10,573,285 of CM070618.1, forward strand.
GCAGCGGAGAACCACAGCTGACTCTTTCAGACGCAGCAAGCTCTGATCAGGTAACTTTTTTGCATTAGCTAATATTCAAATTATGGAAGAATCATGGAAATAGAGGTTACTAAGAAGAAGGCAGATCTAAGTCACTCCACTTGCGGTATGCACATGGATAGATATGTCTAGTGATTCCTCAACTACGGCAACTACTTTACATACATATATCATCTACTCATGCTATGAGGTCTAATCAGATTAAAGAACATGAAAAACTAGCCCATATTAGAATACAGTAGAAAAACTAAATAAATTTATGATTTGAATATCATTCCAACAACTAGACATGTTATTCTCCAGGGAGAAGAAATCAGCCAGTTCCTGGATTTTCACAATAAGTGCTGGAATTTGGCTAACTAAAGCCAAAAGAAAAGAATTCATTCTATTACATTATCTGCTGACCTGAACAATAAGTATCCTGAGAAGTTTCTTGTATGTTTGGTGATCTCGGCTTATGTATAGTAGCTCTTTCCCTGCTGCTTCCATCATTGACTTTACCAAATCATCTTGAGCTTGCAGAACTTTAATTCGGGAAGAATTGAGCTGCATTGAGTATTCACTGCGTAACGTAAAACACAATCAAATTAGAGAACTGTCCTTCTGTTTTGCTTTCTTTATGGCATCTTAGAGTTATCAAGATGAGCATGCCACTATGGTAACGCCTAACGGGTGAAAAGTCAAAACCATTCATAATGACTTGTAGACTTGTAGTTTAGTATTCTCCACAGTGTGCAGTTTGTGGAAGAAAAAGAAATAGTGCAAACGGGAATAGGAACTATTACATTTTCTTCTTGATACCAATTTGCTTCTCTTTCCGTTCATATTCCTGCCTGATCTTCTTCTTTTCAGCTTCCACTAGTTGTAGTTTCTCGATTTGAAATTCCTGAGTTATCATTATCGTCAGCTAATTGAAAAAACTTGCAGACTTCTAGTTTTAAAGAGCATTACAGAAAATCATGACAACACTGAAGCCATGCTTTCCCGTGATAAGAGTGTCCCAGTTATCCAACAGAAACGACAATTCAAATGGGAACATGCATCTAAAGTTCTAGCTTTTCACTTATTTCTGAATTTCCATTACACGGTACCACAGAATTTTGTAAACGAACCATGATGCTATCTGCAGGAAAAATGGGCGTCCGAATTAGCAATACCACTCGAACAGAAATACACTATTTAGCTTATTTCACTTCATACTAGAGAATCGGCAACAACAAAAAAAACTGAACATCGCAATTGGTAACAAACGCAATGGCGCGGATAGGAACATTGTTAACATAAAATTCCAATAGTCCAACACCACCCCCATGAAATCGCTAACGAACGCAATCCAAAACGCGACTCCCATAAGCTAAGTCCCGACCTAGACCTCTTACGTGCCGCCATTGTCCGATCCGAGATCAACTCGCCCAATCTACAACTAGCCGCTTCGCATTGTTCGATCCTAGCAACGACGCAACAGATCCGATCCTCCGCGACCCGGATCTCGCCGATCGCTGCCGGGATCAAACCTAACGAACCTCTAGGGTAAAATGCGCGGCGGCACGGTAGGGCGGGGATCCAGGGATACCTCGGCGGCGGCGGCCTCGATCTCGGCGGCCTTCTCGACGGCCTCCTGCCGGATGAAGTCCGTCATCTGCTTGAGCTGCCGCCCCACATCCCCGTCGTTCATCTTCGCAGTTGTGGGAGACCCTGAGCCCTGATGCTGCTGCTTCTCCGGTGATCTCCGCCTCTCCGGGTCGGTGAGAGGGACGCACGCCGCGGCGATGGGTTTTGATTTCTCGATGGGATGTGGGTGTCGTCGGGCTATTCGTTTTTATCAGAACGTACCCGTCGCGGGGAGGAGAGGTTTTGCACACGGGCGCCCCTGTAGAGTTTTTCTGTGTGTGTGTGTGTTTCGTATCGTTTTTTTTTTTTGTTGTTGTCAGATACGACATACTAGTGATGTATTGTGCGGTGAAGTGTTGTACACCTTGTGTGTAAATCTAGAGGAATTGTATCCTCTACCAACCCATGGTGTATCATACGCATCTATATCACTATATGATTGAACTCGAACTCGAACTCGAGAAGTACGGTAGATGTGTAGAGAGTCATTGGATTTTTTGTTTTTGTTTCAAGTAATCAAATTATGAACCCATAAATCTCGATCCAATGGATTTCTTCCTCTCTGTCACATCAACCATCTCCTCCCACCCTCACCCCCTAACTGCCACCTACTCACACGCACGGTGCGCCCCACCTCTCAACATCGCATCACCCTTAGCGCTAGCACTGCCTATCGGCTATATCTTATTGTTTGTTGCTTCCCATGGTGGTCGTCGGCATTTATATTACCCACCTCATCTTCCATCGCCTTGCGGGCAATTGTCACCCCTATCGGCTCCAACCACATCACCACCATTGAAGGTGCCATCCTCGAAAATCTAACACAACTTTTTGTCTCCTCATCGCCCTCTTCCGAGCCCATGACCAGTTGTCATATATACAAGTCTAGATAGTAGATTTGTAGGCACCTCTAGTTGGCTATGTCAACCTCGATCTGGGAATGCGTGAGCAGAGAACAAAGCCTAAGCACAGCAAAGATATCACTTCAATTGTATTGCTCAAGTGTGAAATGATGTACAAGTGGCTTCGCTCATACTACAATAAGATCCTATTTATAGGATGGGGGTGAGGTGAAGTTACATAAATAACCCTAGTTCTAGGGCAATCCTAGGGGTAGTGTCGTCCTTTTCGATCAGGTGGGGCTACCTAGGTCGGACCTACCAGTTGGCGTCACATCCTCCGGCTGCATAGAGAGGCTTGATTACGAAATCAATGTCACATTTCGTGCCGTCGGTTCGCATAGTTATCGTGCTTCGCTGTTGGTCCTTCGCTGACACTGGTTAATCCTTAACTGACACGAACGTCGACCTGTGGGAGAGCGGGGCCTTCCTCCGACACCACTAATACCATGCTATCACCATCACCCTGCAGGAAATGTTTGGGACCAGCGAATCTTTTCCCTACCCTCACCGGAGATGTCGTCACCACTGGCGACAAAAGCTACCTCGATTATTTCTTAGGGCATGTACAATGCATGGTAGCCCCAAATGGTGGTCTCATCCTCTACGTAGGCACAAACCTCTCAAGACACAACCTAAACTCCCACCCACCCAATACATGGTATCTTCGAATGGACCTAAAAATAATTTTGCATTTCGGCTATTTAGTTTTTCTATTTCAGCCCCTGTTTTATTTCTATTTATATTTTAGGCCAAAATTTACGCAAAGAACCATAGAAACAAAAAATCTACTACATCTATAGCCCTGTCCCCACATGTCCCCACATGTCAACCATGTTACCCATCTTATCCACACCCTGCCCCCACATGGCCACATCAACCCTCTCCCTCATTTTCCTCCCCCGCTCTCTCTCCTCCTAGATCAACCGCCGCCCCCAAATCTAGTCACGCCGCCATGAGCCTACGTTGCATGAGCGCGTCATCGACCTCGTCTCTCCGGATCCGTCCATTGCCGCTCTTGCCTCGCCCGAGATCCGGTCACCACTACTCGGTCTCAATGCAACCGCTCCGGATCGGGGCCGACAACAGCGCCGCCACCGCTAGGATCCGACCAAATCCACTCATCGTAGTTCGGATCCAGTCACTGCCACCACCCCTGGCATGAGACCAGCGTCGCCGCTGCCGGGATCCACTCATCGGTGTCTGGGTCTGGTCGTCGTCAACGTCGTCTTCCTGGTCGTCGTCTCTCTGTTGCCCTCGTGCGACCACCACGAACAATCTAGACAAGGCAACAAGGTGCACCACCTTTTCCTCTCTCCCTCTCTCTATGGACCACCTCCTCTCTCCCCCAAACCACCGCAGCTTCTGCAAACCTCCAAGAACGCAAATCAGGCACATAACCCAAGAAGCTTTAGTGGACTTTTGTACCACTGTAAATCACTGCAGCAGTTAATATTGTGTTGACTCGTGAAATAAACACATAAGAGTATTTTTAGTGTATTGAACCAATGTCAATTCAAAGATATGTCAAGTAAGCATTCAAGGGACTGAGCTCGTGGCTTTAATTTTGTTGGAATCGATTGGGGAGGGAGTCGATCGAGAGGGCAATCCTGACGGGCCTCCCGCAAACTTAGTGTATTAATTTTGTTGGAATCGATAACTTCGTTGTATAGAGCCGATTCCAACCATGTAAAATAGCTCTTTGAACCGGTTAAAATCTAACATCGCTGATGGTCTAAGTTCGATGGATATTGTTCGTTCCAAACTCCAAATGATGATCGAATGTATACGGTCGTGGCTCGTGAGTTCACAATTTGTCAGTCTAAGGTTCTGAAACCACTGCAAACCACACAAATTACTGACTGAAAATGCCGCCTGTACACAACACTAACAGCAAATAGACAGCAGCGCCTCTGATGATCTCATCTTCAAACATGATCACATACAAGAAGTCCAGAACTGCAATATCGATACACACATGTACAAAATAAAGAGAGAATTATGGCGACCAGACGACCGGGGGAATCAGATCTTCAGAGTTATTACGACAGAGGTTAAAAGGTTGCGATTTTACTACAGCGCCAGAAAAGCATAAACAAGCGCTACTAAACAGCAAACTGCCAGCCGCTTCAGAAGTAGGGGAAGCGCGCCCTCATGGTTGCCGGCGACGAGCAGGACTCCTGGCAGAGGGAGTGGAGCTTCCACCCGGGCAGGGAGACGGCGGCGCCCTCAGAACGGCTCTCTTTGCCGCGGCCGGCGGCCACCGGGGACGGTGAGCCGGGGCTAATGGGCTCCTTGCTTTCTGCCTTCACCGCGTCGACGGCGCCACCGCCCACCGCCGGCCTAGGCGCCGGAACGATGGTTATCTCCGGCAGCCGGCTGCTCCCTTCCATCTCCCTGCTTCCTGTGCGGCGTTGGAACCTGGATGATTTTTCTTGTGCGTGTATGCTAATGCTAGTACTATGCAATGCAATTTGCTTCTCTTCGCATCGATTGGGTTTGGTTTAATACGGGAGGAGAGAGAGCGATGCGCTCGGTTCTCTGCTGCTTTTTCTTTGTTGTTGGAAGCGGATAAGATCAAGACGGGTTGGTTTTTTGTGAACATTTCTAAATGGAATTATTGCTGTAGATATTGATGAGAGTATCGAGTGGACAGTGGATCTTGACAAAGACCCTTTAGCTATTCTTTGTGACTAGTTTACCTTATCCTCTTCCTGTGGTAATCCTGTGTAAATTGGCTCATGTGATAACTATACATACTACTAGGTAACTGAAAATGATGGCTAACAAGAAGTTAGAATTGTGAATGGTACTAACACCCTCCAAAACATCTTTCATATGATCACCCAGGACAAGAAATAACCACCAAAATTTCTGTTTCATGGTCTCCATACTCTAGGTTTTCATCAACTCATGTCTAAGCCTTGTCCCTTGGTATGATTCGTTTTTTTTTGGGTAAAAACCGGCTAAAAACCGAATAAACCGGGCAAACCGATTGATTGCTCGCTGGCATGGTGTTCGCGCTCGGTGCTGGTTGCCGGCGTAGTGATGCATGCGGCATACCCGTTGGTGGTTGGCCTATTGGGCTGTTGGATTGGCTCGCCGAATGGTATTCCTACAGACTACAGTCCTACTCAATAATACTCAATGCTGAAGAGTTAACATGCTCTGCAACATTAGATTTGTTCAGTTCTCTCTACATTCAAACTCGATTATTATTTATTAAGCAGTCTAGAATATTGGAGGAAAACAAATGCCAAGCCACACAAGTACATGAATACATTACACATCTAGGAAGTCGTTGAAGAGAAGAAATCCACAACTTAATTTCAGAGAGAAGAAATCCAGAGCTTAATTTCTCGTCGTATCGTTCGTAATTTATGTTAATTTTGGTAAATTTGGTATTAGTATTTACCGATACCGAATTGTATTTTTAAAAAATATATATCGTATTTAACTAACAATACTAACAATACCGTATTTATCGAACCGTGTAAACCAAAAATACCACCGAGTATACCGTATTTATCAAACCGTGTAAACCAAAAATACCGAACGAAGCCCTAGATAAGATCAAGACGGGTTGGTTTTTTGTGAACATTTCTTCATGGAATTATTGCTGTAGATATTGATAGTATTGAGTAGATAGTGGATCATGACAAAGACCCTTCAGCTATTCTTTGTGGCTGGTTTACCTTACCCTCTTTCTGTGGTAATCCTGTGTGGCTGTGTAAATTGGCTTATGTTATAACCATACATACTAGGTAATTCAAAATGATGGCTAACAAGAAGTTAGAATTGTGAATGGTACAAACACCCTCCAAAACATCTTTCATATGATCACTCGGGACAAGAAATGACCAACAAAATTTCAGTATCATGGTCTCCATACTTTCATCATCTCATGTCTAAGCCTAAATGAGCAACATGTAATACCCCCTCGTCCCTTGGTACAAACAAATCTAGAATCTACTCTATAGCAACGATGGAGCTAAAATCATACATACAGTGAGAACTTGTGCAACAGAGCCAGCACATTGTTAGACTTGGAACTGAAAACTATCACAAGCCGAATAGATTATCATTAGCGCCAAAGATCGAACCACCAAACTGCCTAGTGTTCAAGTCTCCACCGTCCAGGGCTGACGGGAACCTGTCGAGCCACTGGGTGAGGTTTGGACTGTCGGAATCCTCTACCCATGGCGATGTCATGTCTATATCGTCCAGTGCGATTGGATCCCTGTCCCCCTTCTTCATCTTGGAGTCCGAGTGGAGCGTGAGATTGTAATGCACATAGGCCTGGTCGGCCAAAGCGTCCTTGTCCAGCTTGTTGCGCTTCTCCGAGTGACTCTGAAGGATTATGCTCCAGTCTCTTTGGAAAGTCAGCGTGCTGCAAACCTGGCTGACTATTCTGACAGCAACGTTTTGTAATGATGGTGCTGAATCACCGTATTGTTCCCACCACATCCCTGAGCATAAAAAAGGTCATGAGAATACATTCGGAGAAAGAGAAAAATAAGAGTGTCCTCTCCTCGAGCATAGAAGACAATAAGCTCCTTTGCAACATCTTCAACCAGATCAGTAAATTGAAGTTTTATGATCATGGGCTGTAGCAAATAGATGCCAATGGCGTAATATTAGTGGCCTCAAAATGCAGAGCCACTCAGCAAAATTTCTGAAGTTCAAAATTTAGCACAAGGGAGAAACCGGGGAAAAAAACTAATTTTCCAAAAACAGCATTTGATATTTGTCTGTGCAATTACTGTGTCTGTATATATAACAATGTATATGGATATCAATGCCAGCTTGCAAATTTTTTACTGTAAATAACAGGAACACGATAAAAATAGCAACCTATTACCGGAGTGGTAATTTCTGTTATTACGAATATCTTGCAATTAAGCAACGTGCTGTTGCATTTCAAGAATATTAGAACAATGCAGCTAAGATAAAGACTACCTGGGGAGGTGTTGTTGCGGGCCTCTTTAGCAATATTAGAGCCAAACATCCCTTGTGCCTTGCGGAAAGCATGCAGTTCCGAAGTAATACCTTGCCTTTGGTCAGGGGCTGTAAGCACTTTATCCAGAACATGGTAGAACTCCTCCTTGATACTAGTGAAAAATTTGACTTCTGGGTTATATTGGATGCTTGGGTTCAGAAAAGCAGCTGCCGAATGAAGAGGCGAATGCAGCTCTACCTGCCATTTTTGCTCCACAATGTCCAGAAATGACTTGCATTTGCCTTCATCCATTATGTAGTATGTTCTAATAGAATCCATCACCTTTGTCATAGACTCGTATATGTAACCAATGGCAGCCTTGCCTCCTGAAACATCCCTCATGACCCTCAATAGAGGTTCAGAAACAGCAGCTATCTCTTCGACTGCTCTCCAAAACTCATCGTCATCGAGGATCTCGACGCACGAAATGCTTAAAGACCTATTTGCATAAGAAGAAGTTGCATAGTCAGAGCTATGAAACATTTGCTTCAGCTTTGATCTGTGTCTCAACAATGATTGCAGTGTGAGAAAATCTGATACAGACTTTGTAATCCCTGAGCAAACAAGCTCCTGCCCTGCCATGCACTTTCTCATACAATCAAGAACCCACCTGTTGTTGAAGATAAATCGTGTAATGGTTTGAGCTTGACAAATGCTTCGGTTCACCCAATCAATCTTGGAAAAGTCATCCAACATTGAGTTTATACAAAAAGATGCACAGGGAGACCAAAAAATGGTGTTGTAGTTCTGCATGATCAGCTTGTCTATATTACCATAGTTTATATTCCGATCAGTGATTATCTGAACCACATTGTCTGGGCCAACTTCCCGAATCACTTCATCAAAGAGATCGTACAGCCCTCTGTGACTTTTGATGTGTGGAGAAGCATCTACTGTTTTGAGGAAGAATGTTCCTAGTGGAGACGACACAGAAAAGTTGATTAGGGCTTTCAATTTGTTATCAGTCCACGAATCAGCTAATATAGTACAACCTGTCGTCACCCAATCCTTTTCAATCTCTTTTGTTCTCTGCGAAACCTCTAACTTCAGCTTGTGCAACCACTTTGTCCTCAAAACCTCAGCTGATGGCCCACGGAATCCCTGTCCACCAAGTGCCTCTAGCATATGCCGGTATGAAATGGAGTCTGCAATACTGTAGTCCAACTTATTCTCGAAAAAGAATTCAGCTATGCACCGTTCTGCTTCCAATGCTGCAGCTGAGCGTGGCTTGTTTGCAGCAACGGATAGTTTCAGTACCGGAGCAGGAGGCACTTCCAGGGCAAGGAGCTGAGCCTGCTCGGCTGCAGGAGTAATAGCAGGAGAAGTAGCTGGCCCTGGAGATGGGGACTGAGACGGATGCTCCCGTGTTCTTTTCGGAAGTACCGTCAATTCAGCTATTCGTTGCCTCTTGAGAAGCTGGAATTCCCTGTGCTCTTCCTTGGCTGCTATGACAGCATTCACCTTTTCTATGACATCATCCCTCACCTTGGTGCAAGGGCTGACGCCTCTGCTCGGGATTTGAGACAGGTGAAATTTAAACCTGCTTATGCCACCATTTAGAACCTTCTGGCAGAATCTGCATCTGACCCTGTTCCCATCCAGCTTGTCGCAGTACTCCCAGCAGACATCCTTCTCCCGCACTGAAACAGTAGACAGCAAATGAGCACAAAAACAGAAATGTAGCACGCCGACATTCGTTATGTGAACGAGTTGAGTTATAAATGGTGCAATGGTGAGAAGGAAAAATATATACTTTATGGTGAAGCAGAAGCCGACTCCAAGTTGATATCTGCAAAAGAATTGAAGCCAAGAATTTACAAAGAGCTGCTTCTTATGAAAAAAAATAGGACCATCTAGGACCTGAATGCACTGCAAGTAGAAACTCGAAAGCTAAAGAAAACAAAAAAGTAGAAGGGAATTCAACTCAATGCATTGCAAGCTTCATGTAACGAACAGGGAAGTCACAAGTGTTTGCACAACATTGGAGCATTCGACAGGCTACTACTCCTTGAATTCAGCCAATTCAAGAGATTGGAGCCTGATGGTCTGAAGCTGCAGCGTTGCTCTGGCAAATCCTCTGCCAGGGTACCAACAGCAGAAACGGACATAAAACTGGTTTGGCTTCTTTCCCGTTCGTTTTCTCAGATCAACCCATCTCCCAAGACCTATGAGTCTCCCAATCACGACAGCTTCGAAGGGGCGCTAAAATTTTAGGCCGGATTGGCGAAACATCCGGCCGGAAAACGCATAAAGCAACAGAAATGGCGCGCCTCCGCTGGGCTACGAGTTACAGTCGCTCCGAATCGCGAGATTTAATCTGGGTTCTTCTGGCTTGTAAAATCGCGGAAGGAGTTGAGTAGCCGCTGACCTGAGTCGCCGAGGAGAGCTTGAGGGGAGGGAATTTCGCTAGGGTATTTTTTTTTTCCTTCTCTTCTCCCCGATTTATCGTCTCCTGGTCGGGCGGCCGCCGCCGCGTCGCGAGCCGAGAAGAGATCAAGAGTGTGTGCGGGATCTAGGGATGGTGTGTGTTGCGGATACGCGACGCGAGATGCCACGAGATGGACGACTTTGTCCTTGTCCCGTCGGGAACGACGGGAAGAGAGAGAGAGACGGAGATTTTCTCTCACCTGCGAAAAGATATTGGGGGAGATTTCGCAAGGCCCCTTTACGAAATTTGGGCCTAGATGCACCTCCAAACAGAACGCTCGGCCCAAACCAAACCAGAAAGTTGCTCTTCTCCTCTTCGAGAACTTCGGCCATGGATGAACCGGGAGGCTAGGACAGGACCGCGGATTTTGCTTCGAAGCAAGACGTCTCCCCTGGATCGGTCCTAGCCATACGTGGAGGATTGGAGATCCGTCGTGCATCGATGTTTGAGGTGGTCCGACTGGTCACCACCCGCCGGCGGCGCGCGTGCGGTGTCAGCCGCGCCGGGAAGGCGGCACGTCCGGAGGGTGTTTGGTGAAATGCCTCAACCGCAAAGACGGCGTCCAGGTGTCGAGCTGGGCCGCGAGATTTCGCAGACGACGAAGTTTTGCGGTGAAAAAGTTAGAACGGAGTCGGTCGCCAGCTTCGGCGTCTCGGCAGCGGCATGCATTGGAATACTCCTCCAGTCCACTCCTTCGGTCACGGCCGCTGTCTTTCGTCCGTGCGCCGTTGCGCTGGTGTGTTTGACGAAATGCCTGCATCATGGCAGCGCGTTCTTCGGTGGAGCTTGACTATGCGCCACCTCAATCGGGCGTCAGGAAATTGAGCAACAGGTAACGCCGGTTCCTACACGTCATGCAAAGACACGCAAAACTTTTGCGTGTTCTCTAACAAAGCTCATTCGTGCATGCGGTTTTGCTGATTATCCACAACATTTATGTGGTTATGGTAGAATGGTCCACTGAAAGAAAAAATCTTCTGGCTTGGATGTGCTGAACTTAATTGCACTCAACAGTCAACAGTAGCAGTAGGTGTTGCTGGTCAGTGTGCCAAAGTGATGGTGATTAATTGATTGACTAGTCTTAATTGATCTGTGACAAACCTACCTAGGCCCCTCTTGCTAACGAGGGGACTGGATCAACGTATAAAAGAAAACTGTACTGTATTTCTGTTTCTGCTAACTGACCTTTCATTATACAGACTGACATATATTCAACTGGTCGGATGGAGAGGTTCAATCATTTGTCACTGTCTAAACATGCGTAATTTAGGATTTGTCACTGATGTGAGTATGACGTATGGTCCCAGGACCCACATATCATACTCACATGCAGTGGTAAATCCTAAAATTCACCTTTAGTCAGTGGTAAATAATTAATTATCTCTTCATTTTACTACTGTAATATTTCTATTTTTTTTCTGCTATGTTGATCTGAAGCAACCAAAGTTCAAATGTTTCCACGATGATGACTTACTATCACACACCAGGTAATAGAATTGACTTTTCTGCGCTAGCCATTCTTGACTTGGCTAGCAAGTACATGCTAGTAATTCCTAACTCGCAAAACGAAATTACTTGGTTTGCATTCTCCTGTTTGACTGTGAGAGGCAGGCATATTATCAACAGTTAGCAAGAATCTCTATTCCGAGATGGGGAAAGCGTGCAAGTGCAAGTCTTTGGCGATGTCTTACTTCACAGTAATATTTCTCTCCCTGATATGCCTCATATGTTCTGACTGCAAATTTGCATATGCAACAAATAACCTCCTTCCAGGCCAATCTCTGCATGGTAACCAGAACCTACTCTCAAATAATGGTGCTTTCAAGTTGGGTTTCAGCTGCGGAGATCCTCCAGGTTATTCATACTGTAACTACGGTCACTTTGGCGTCTGGCTAACTAATTCATCAACTTTTTGTGGCCATTTTATGGTTTGGGAACCCGATGCGGATATAGCGCTCAGTGACACTTGGTCCTTATCCTTTACCCTCTCAGAAGATGGCATCCTACACCTGACCAATGGTGATTTTCCTCTTTGGTCATCAAATTCAACAAAGAATAGTTTGAATTCAGCAGTTGCAGTTCTACTTGACAGTGGAAATCTTGTGATAAGAGATCAAGTGAGCAGTTCCGTGGTATTCTGGCAGAGTTTTGATCACCCAACTGATACACTGCTCCCTGGAGGAAGCCTGGGAGTCAATGGAATCACCGGCAAGAACATGTCCCTTAATTCTCGTAATTATACTCTGGAGATAGATGCAAGCAGAAGGCGAGGGTTTATCATTCGGCACAATCCTGATGGATGGATGTATTATGGCACTTTTCCCAGCTGGATGGACATTCAGGAAGATGGAGACAATTTTCTAACTTTTAATGATGTGAATAAATACATAAGGTTGGATAGTAATGGGACTGTCAGCTTTTCTATGCTTGGGGAGTGTGGCTCTGTCTTGTGGTCTGCTTCTGGTGTTTTCTGCAGTTATCATACGTATTGTGGGCCGTACGGCCTGTGCGCAACATCATCCTCAACTGACCAATATCTCTGCACAGGATTCAACAATTGCAGTTGCCCTGTTGGTTTTGATCCACCACCTGCTAATATGTGGGGCACAGTTGGTTGTTCAAGAACTAAAGCACTGAATTGTGAAGGCAATGTTTCTGTTGATCAAGAAGTGTCATCTTATCCAATTGATAACATCTACAAATTTCCTGACAGACCTCGATCCTTTGGAGGCAGAAGCACCAAAGAGTGTGAAGCTGCTTGCCTAAAAGACTGTTCCTGTACCGCCTATTCGTACAACACGGCATGCCTACTGTGGTATGGGGAGCTGCAGTATATGATACTGCGGAATTCTGGTTCAAATGGAGGTAATATCTACATCCGTCTTGCCAAACAACAAAACTGGACTACTAAAATTGTTGTCATATTGGGCCTGGTGGGGGGTATGCTAGCCATTATTGCTGTTGTCCTGACTGTTTTGTGCAGATCCAGAACAAAGTTATCTAAGACACAACCAGTGGATGCCAATGGATGTCTAGTGGTCTTCTCATATTCCCAGGTAAAGAAGGCAACAAAAAGTTTCTCGGAAAAAATTGGAGAAGGAGGTTTCGGTTGTGTTTTCAAAGGGACATTGCCAGGTTGCACTGTTGTGGCCGTCAAGAAGCTAAAAGGCCTCGGACAGGGAGAGAAGCAATTTCGAGCAGAGGTGCAGACCATTGGACTGATTCAGCACATGAATCTTGTTCCTCTGCTTGGGTTTTGTGCTGAAGATATTAGTAGAAGGTTGCTGGTGTATGAATATATGGCAAATGGTTCTTTGAACAGCCACCTGTTCTCCAAAAGCTCGGCAAAGTTAAGCTGGAAACGGAGATACTTTATAGCACTTGGAATTGCAAAAGGCTTGGCTTATCTGCATGAGGAATGCAAGGATTGCATTGTACACTGCGACATGAAGCCGGACAACGTACTTCTTGATGCAGAGTTCTGCCCTAAGATTGCAGACTTCGGTATGGCGAAGCTTGTTGGTCGAGATTTCAGCAGGGCACTGACAACAATGCGAGGGACCATCGGATATCTTGCACCGGAGTGGATCTCAGGGCTACCAATCACACATAAGGCTGATGTTTACAGCTATGGAATGACGCTTCTTGAAATCATATCAGGGCAAAGGAATGCGGAGAAAATTAAGGAAGGAAAGTTTACTTACTTTCCCACCTTTGCTGCAGTCAAGGTTAATGAAGGAGATGTTATGTGCCTGATGGACTGCATGTTGGAGGGCAATGCTGATGTAGAGCAACTGAACAAAGCTTGCAGAATTGCATGCTGGTGCATTCAAGATGCTGAGGATCACAGACCAATGATGGGGCAAGTTGTTCACATGCTAGAGGGTACTATAGATGTTGAAGTCCCTCCTATTCCAAGGTCGCTCCAAAACTTTGTGGACATGGAGGATTGCACTTACTCTGCAGATTCAAATAGTTTCTAAACACGCATGGTTTTCAAAATTTATGTTGGATAGGATATGATTCTAAGGTACTCGGAGTTTATGCTTTTTTCTGTATTTATGAACTGCAGTGAAACACACACAAACCTGGTGTGTGGTGCAGTTTTAAGCTATGTCGTCAGTTCATGCTTTGTTAGCCGACTTGTTCATTCATTTGCACAACTGTAGACTTGTGGTATTACACGGTGAATATACGTAATATGCAAGTCCTAAGATTCTCAGTTATGTATTGTACTATCTGTGTACATTACTTGATAGTCGTATATTCTAGTTTCTTGTGAGTTTTGAGGAAGTACCAGCATGGCCAGCATCTCAAGACTGTTCAGTATAAACAATATGGCATGATCCTGGGTAGCTCTGGATCTGGGCAGAACCTAACATATTTATTCTAAGTTATGGCAGTAGATTTAATTTCTTTTACTTGAACTTCGATATGAAAGCGAAGTTCATCTGCAATTGATCTATATACTGACACATAGGTTACCTATGATTGATCCTTCCAGTTAGAAACAGATGCAGGTGCATTGTGCAACACCACTAGTGTATTTGTCTGAGTTGTCTCAGATCAATCAACACCACGGTCAGTTCGTGGTGGCTTTTGGTTCTGTCCATCTCACGGACGCGGATCGTCTGACTTGCAAGAGCCAAGTCACGGGCGTGCAGTTGCCCCAATATCCACCGTCCATCCTCATCAAACGTCCCTTATTTCACTTTCCTTTTCCACCACACCATCCAACAGATAAACGACTCACTTTCCCCCTTCCCATCGTCTTCCTTAGGAGAAGAAGCGGAGCTTATTAATTGTCGTAGCTAAAAGACTAGACAGTAAGAGAGGGGACCCCTGATGCCTGAGAATGACCAGGGGATCCTCGGAGAGAGGACCAATGGCCAGGAGAAGTATGTATATTAATTGCCTTAGAAAATTGGGTCTGAGTTATTACATGAGGAAAGATTGCTATTTATAGCCTTACAACAGGGTATAAGAGATTACGGATCTACCTCTAAAAAGGTCCCATGCCGATAGAGTCTGCAGGGTTTTTCTTGCCCTACGCGTAGCCTTTACCACGTGGCGGACTCCCCTGGGCCCGGTCTACCTGGTTGGTGCACCTGGTCCAGCAGTATCCTTCGGCCCTTCACACCTTGCGAGGCGGCTCTAGGCCGAGGGAGCTCCAAGCCCTTATGTTGCCTCGAGGTGGCTCCGTGGGTGCCCTCAGGGCCTCCTTCAGGGAACTCTTGCAGCCTTCGGGCCCCTCCTCCAGCCTTGGGGGGGGGGGGTTGTGGTGCTTGCCAGGTCGTGGGGGCCGATGGGCTGCCCCTATGATAAGCCCCTCGCGGTCAAGGTCCTACTTTGTCCTGGCTGAAACCGCACCCTTTCTCGAAGGGTCCAGGCACACCGTCCCCTTCGGGCTGGCGAAGCATATGTTTGATGGGCTCCTCCCCCAGCGTGTCGGCCGAACCGGCAAATACGACGGCACCTTTGGATACCGCACGCCATGATGGCTCCTATTTGAGTTAATGGCGGCGCCTCGAGTATCGTACATAGTGATTGGGCGCCGTGCATTTTCACGCCGTCCGCTAGTTCCCGCACACCATAATTTTGTTAGTTGGGCGCTCTGTTTGAGGCGCACGTATCATGTTATGTTTGGCCCATGGCTCTTTAGCTTCGTGCCCTGCCTTGATGTTGGCCCATTACTTCTATAAATAGGGGGTGTCCTCCTGACTCCGCCCTCATTCACACCATTGCAAACCCTAGGTTTTGCCTTTCATGACCCCGCACCATGCCTTTGTGAGGACGTTGCTTTCCGTTGTTCGCTCTCTGTGCTCCTCCGTGTCTCGTTATGACGAAGCGAAACAAGGATGGTGGCGGCGTGGTGGTGTATACCGACGAGCTCGTTCACTCCACTATGACATCGCAGGTGCTGCGGACGCTGAAGGATGAGGGGAAGCTTCGAGACCTCGCGAACGTGCGTGCCCCTGGGACAGTGACTGTGCCAATGCCTCGGGAAGACGGACGATTGTGTTCATGGCCTTTTTCGACGCTGGTCTTCGCTTCCTTTGTGTGGCTTCGTGACCAGTGCTTGCTTACCGACGTGGTCGATCCGCCCGATTGACGCCAACTCCATCGTCAAACTCGGCGTCTTCGAGTAGGTACTTCGCTCTGCGAGGGCGAGCGACGGGGAAGGGCGGCTCTTCGCATACCTCCATGACAAGCGGTGCCAACCAAAGAAAAGGAAGGACACCGACGAGACGCTGAATTTTGGAAGTGTCAACTTTCAACCGAAGACACGCCTTCTTGGGTACGCACTTGCTCCGGTGGCCATGAACCGGTGGGAGATCGACTAGACCTAGAGGTGGTTCTACCATAAGTGCCCCGCGGACGCCGATCTTCGCTCCACTGGAGGGCCCATTCAACTGATTCCCTCCCCGGAGATTGAGCTCTCTTCGAGGGAGGAGGCGCTGCTCCACCTCCTGCTGAGTGCGACATGGAGGCTTTCCACGAGGAATCGCGTGGAAGAGTTTTGCACGCTCCAGTGTGGCCCCTGGCACAGAACTGGAGCGTGAAGCTTGGGGGGTCGAAGGGTGGTATTCCCTCCTTTGAGTTGCCGGATCACAAAGGTGTCTGTTTTTGACCTAGGCTTTGCTTGTTATTTTTTAATGAGGTGGACTGATGCTCCTGCAGTGCTGCCCATTGACGAGGTCGCGCACATCGCGAAGCAGCTTTTGGGTCCCTACACTGGGGAGGAGCATGCGAATGGTAGTACGTGAGCCATGTCTGAATCGGGCGTATGTGGATCCAGCGGTTCGCTTGGGGGAGTGCCCAGATCCCGACGCCGGGAAGAAGAAGCGGGCTCGCATGCTCGAGGAGTTGGAGGTCCCGGGGCCGATCAGCGTGGTGCCCCTGCGGGCCGTTGGGGCTAGTGGCCCAGGAGGCCCTGGCTGTGCAAGGGAGGAAGCGACAGAACGGCCATTGAAGAAGGCGCCGTAGGCTCTCGCGGAGCAGGCTGAACAGAGCAGCTCCACCAGCTCTTCGTCGGTGGGGCGCCCGCTTGCCCCAGCAGCCAGCGCTTGGACGACGGAGGTGGTGGCGAGCTCGATTGGCATAGCGAGCTTGCCCCTCGAGGAGTTGTCTATTGGCATGCCATCACACGTGTACGGGCGGGTCTGAGGACACCCGGGTGGAGGCGCCCACTTTTGGCCACGACACCATCGGTTGGCCCTTTACTTCTTCGCACCCCCGCCTTCTCTTTTTGGGCCTGCCTCTGACTTGCTTTCCCGCGGCGCAGCGCGGGGCGACGGGGGTGGGGGTAACGAAGGCGACTTCGGTGTCGGGGGGTTCGACAATGGCTTTGGCGCTAGGAGGTCCAAGGATAGCTCCGGTGCTGGGGGGTCCGAGGCGGTTGTTGATGCGTCGAGCGCTGCGGGTACCGCGGATGTTGGTCTACTATGCACAAATGACTTTAAGATCAGCCCAGGGGCGGAGGTTGTTTGAGAGGAGATGGCTCGCTTTGCCGCCCCGTCCTCCCTGGCGGATCTCTTCCGGGGCATGCCTGTAGACAAGATGTCCTGGTATATCAAGGCAAACGCCGCAAGGGTAAGCTCGGATGCACGCGCTTCTATTTCTTTTCTTGCCTCTCCCGTTTCTTTACGCTATGTATATTTGCTTTCTAACGGCCTGCCCCGCGCAGACGTTGATGCTGTCCCGCATGCTCGAGGGGGACTTGCTAAGTGGCTATGCGGAGATCCAAGAGCGAGTCAACTCAGAGCATGCGCGGGCCGAGTCCCTGAGCGCCGAGCACTCGGCCCTTTCCGAGCGGGCGAGGGGGCTGGAGGGGAGGGTTGTTGGGCTAGAGGATGAGCATCGCGCCTTACAAGAGGAAGTGCAGATGCTTCAGGGCGTTCGCACCATCCTCGAGGCAGAACTGGTAGCAGAGCGACAACTTTGGGACAATGTGTCGCGGGCTACTTGGGAGGCGATGGAGTCCCTGGAGGGCGCCGTGACTGACCTTGGCGGCGTGCCACCGCCCCGGAAGCATGTCCCTGCGGGCGCGGATGTCACGCTGGGTCGCCTTCACCGCATCGGGGAGGCTTTTTTGCTGGTTGCCCGAGCCTACGGCGATCACTATGCGAAGGCGGCTTGGACGGCGATCCTCGTCTCCCTGCAGTAGTCCGGGTGCGGGCACATTGATGCCCTCGGCGGTCGCTCCGTGCCCGTGGCCTCCACGGCGGAGTCTGATGAATGTTTCTTGTAGGTCCTCCGTGTGTGAGCGTGCGAGCTTGCTTTTGACTACTATGTCTTCAACGTATGCCTCCACGTTGCGGCCGACCTAGTCGGCCAACACCTTCGTGATTAGTCAGGTGAAGGTTGCACCGGTGTTCTTCAGGCCAAAGGGCATGCAGGTAAAGCAATTGGTGCCTATGGGGGTGATGAAGGCGGTTTTTGGCTCGTCCTTGGCCATGAATATCTGATGATAGTCGAGTAGGTGTCCAGAAAGCTCATTAGCTCGCAGCCCAAAGTAGCATCCACTAGTTGGTCGATGCGAGGTAGAGGGAAATCATCCTTTGGGGATGCCTTGTTGAGGTCGATAAAGTCGATGCACATGCGCCATTTGCCAATGTTTTTCTGTACCAGGATGGGATTGGCTAGCCACTCAGAGTGTTTAATCTCACGAATGACTCTTGTTTTTAGTAGTTTGGCGATTTCTTTCTTCATTGCTTCCAGCCGCTCCACCGACTTGCGTTGCAATTTTTGCTTTTTGGGGGTGCGTCGGTTCGGATGGCGAGGCGGTGCTCGATGGTTCCCCATGCAACCCTGGGGATGTCCTCTAGGCCCCAGGCGAAGATGTCTGCATTGCGGTGGAGTACCCTGAGAATGGCGTCGTGTGCCTCTGCTGGGAGTTTCGCTCCGAGGGCCACCGTCTGCTCCAGCGATGCTTCGCTCAGGGGACCCTTCGAAGTTGTCCTTTTGGTCTTGCCTTCGACGCCCGCCTTGCCGAGGCGATGCCGGCTCAGACGCTTGTGTCTAGCTTCGACTGTATGGATGTGTCGGGCTGGTGAAAGTGCCTCCAGCTCTGCTTGCCTTGCTAATTCTGGTCCCCTCGCACTGTGACTACGCCCTCTAGTGCGGGGATCTTCATGCACAGGTAATTGTGGTGCGCTATTGCACCGAAGGTGTTCAGCGTGGCCCGGCGAGGATGGCGTTGTACTGGTAAGCCGAGGATGGCGCTTGTGTCTGCTTTGATCTAACCTAGGGCCGTCATAGGCCTTCCCCCGAAGCCTATCAGGGGTATGCCTGGGGGTGATAGGCGGTCTCGGGGGATCATCATCTCGTCGAAGGCATTCGCGAATAGTAGGTCCGTCGAGCTTCCTCCGTCCACGAGGACGCGCCTGACCTCCAAGTCAGCGATGTTGACGGAGATGACGAGGGGGTCTTGATGTGGGAAATACAGGCCCCGGGCATCCTCAGGGACGAAGGTGGTTGGTATTTCGACATAGTGAGGTGGGCTGGAGGCGGGGTACGTCGCGACGTGGTGGATCTTTCGGGCATGTGCGCGTCGTTGCCTTTTTGACGCCATGCCGAGCGATGATCCTCCTGTGATCATGTTTATGATATTTTGACTATGCTCCCTGTGGCCTCCCTCTATGCGGGGCCTTGGCGGCGGAGCGGGTAGCTGGGCTGGCTATTGGTCGCGGTTCATGTAATCCTGCATGGCCGCAATGGTGCGGCATTCACTGGTTGTGGAGGTCGCAAAATAGCGGGGGGCCTCCGACGCCGGCTCGAGTGTCTGGTTGTCTTCCGCCATTACGTCCGCGGCCTCTGCCCCTGCCGCGGCCTCCTCGCTAGTCCCTCCGGCGAGGCGCCCCCCGTCTATGTGGTAGACGTTTCGCCCCTTCTAGCGGTAGTTGTTAGCCCGCGGCTTGGCGGGTGCGAGCCCTTCCTTACCGGGCGGTCCGCTTGGGGTTGAAGCAGAGGCGTCGGGGTCCCGGACCGTCGTCCTCCAGACGCTATCTTCTTCCGCCTGGGCATACTCTTCCATTTTGTCGAAGAGTTCTACCACTGTAGATGGCTTGCGAGCCAGTCTTTCCGACAGGGGGCCCTTCTGGAGTTCGCATGTTGCTGCGTTTATGATGGTGGTTTCGTTGACCCCTCACTTGGCATTTCACCTCCACAAATTTTTTGAAGAAGCTGCAGAGGGACTCGCCTGGGGCTTTCTTTATTGTGAATAGGTGACCCGTATCCTTCGGCTCTGTGTAATTTCCTTGGAAGTTATTGCGTACGAGGTCGCACAACTGCTCCCATGCATATACGGACTGGAGGGATGGTAAAAAACCATGTTAGTGCCACATCCTTGAGGCAAGGGTGATGCTTTTGCCTTCATTGTGTTGTCTCCCCCGACCGCCTCGATGGCGGTCTCGTACACTCGGATGAACTCCGAGGGGTCCATGCACCCTTCGAAGGGTTGAACCTCTGGTATTTTGAAGCCCTGGGGCCAGCGGGTCGTCTCCAATCCCGTGCTTAGTGGGGAGTCGGGGTTCCCCCGAAGTAGCAGGGCTGGAGGCACAGTTGTTGGCGCCAGAGGGGCAGTTTCCCCCGCTCCGGTGGCTTGAACGAGCTGGAGTGGGGCTGCGAGGGTCACCTCCCCAGGCTATCGGAGACTGAGCATCTCTATGCGAAGATCCGCCAGTTCTTGCTAGAGGGCCTCGTATGCTTCGCGTGTCAAGCCGATTTCCCCCGGTCGCGGGCCCGCTGGGTGTCCTCCGGGGAGGGATGCCTCGGCGGGTAGGGTGCCACTTCCGAGGATGTTCCCGTGTGTGGAGTTGTTTGCCTCTTCCTCTGCGGCCAGGCGGTGGCTATCGCCGCCGCGGAGGTTCTGCTTTGCTTGGCCCTCGGGGTGCTGGGAGTCGCGGCTACTGCGGCCACCTCGGTTGCCGAGACCTTGGGCGTGGCCTTCCGAGGGGCCATGCTAGTGCCTTGGAGCTATGCTTCATGACCTTCCTGTCGGTCCTCACGGTCGGCGCCAACTGTCGTAGCTAAAAGACTAGATAGTAATAGAAGGGGACCCCCGATGCCTGAGAATGACCAGGGGATCCTCGGAGAGGGGATCAATGGCCAGGAGAAGTATGTGTATTAATTGCCCTGAAAAATTGGGTCTGAGTTATGACATGGGGGAAGGTGGCTATTTATAGGCTTACACAGGGTATAAGAGATTACGAATCTACCCCTAAAAAGGTCCCATGCCGATAGGGGCTGCAGGGCTTTTCTTGCTCCTACATGTAGCCTTTACCATGTGGTGGACTCCCCTGGGCCCGGTCTACCTGGTTGGTGCACCTGGTCCAGCAGTATCCTTCGGCCCTTCACACCTTGCGAGGCGACTCCGGGCTGAGGGAGCTCCAAGCCCCTATGCTGCCTCGAGGTGGCTCCGCGGGGTGCCCCTAGGGCCTCTTTCAGGGCCCTCTTGCAACCTTGGGGCCCCTTCGGGGCCGTCTGACAGCCTTCGGGTCACCTTCTGGGGATCTTGTGGTGCTTGCCGGGTCATGGGGGCCTGTGGGCTGCCCCTACGACATTCATGGCGTACGTGGCTAAGGCAGAACATGATGACGCTTCTCTAGAGTCTGGACGCCCGTGTTCGTCGCCGTTCCTTATTTGCTCCTTGGCGCAACCATCGATGTCGAGTATCGATGATGACCGTGGCCATGCGCTCCCAGTCGATGTCGTGGACAAGCTTCGGGTCCAGTACTTGTATGAAGGGATATATGTATATCCCTATCATTGATGCACATGCTGAGCTTCAGCTGTTAAGGGCAGCCGGTTGAGCCTGCCCTTGATGCCCTTCACGGAGATTATGCAGAGCTTCCTGCCGCCTGTGTTGCTCGTGAGGTTCACCGTTGCCACCACCGGCAGCCCAGCGACAACCGGAACTTGTTCCCCGCCGTCCAACATCTCCGGCGGTTTGACATGGCAGCGGCGTCGGCGGCCACAGTGTTAGATGAGGATGGGCGGTGGATTGTTGAGCAACTGCACGCCGTGACTGGCTCTTGTAAGTTAGAGGATCTGCGTCCTCATTTCACAATCTATCTTGTGCCCACAGCTGGTGATGACAGGCACCGTCCGGCCTGTGGTGTCTGTCCGGTCCAAAGCCACGTCGGGCAAGCCAAGTTGTTCGACGAAATGGCTCATCACCGGAGCGCGTTCCGGCGGCGAGCCGGCCGTGCTGCTTTCACACCGATCGCCGTCGTAAAAAAAGAACCAGGTTACGCCGATTCCTTCAATTAGTGACGGCTATTTTTTTTTGCTTTATGCTTAGTTAGCCTTTCCACTCCTTATTAGGACTTGGACCATGCTTTATTAGGACTTGGACCATGCTTTACATCATCTACCAGAGTAGGTAGAAGGAAACCAGGTGGATCATCAGTCCCATACATGATACATAAGAGGCTCCATTGCCTGCCGCTAGCATCTCTAGGACAGTAAGAAAAGGTTGCTTTTACGAAGGAACGAACACAGAACCCACTGACCTTGATGAGTCAGGCGAGTTTGCTTCATCAGCAGCTAAGAGGACACCATTGCTAACGTAGCATCCATGCCGTAGGCGATAGTCCAACATTTTCTGGCAATCCAACTCCAACAAATAAACGATGGCTACAAAATTTTCACAAATGGTGGTGCGTCATTCCTCGGCCTTGCTAGTGATCGAGAGAGGTACAACTTATCAACATTTTCTGTTTCCTCCTCCTCACCAAGTTGATCCCTCGTTACTTCAACAACCAAATTAGGCATCCGCTGAGCTACCTCTCTACAACCCCTCATGGTTTACCTGCACCAGTTCATCCACAGGAACCTCATGTTGTAAAAATCATTCAGGCCTGAAAGCAAATCCCTTGCCACTGAAAGGGCTATCTCTGACCTCAAGCTTCTGCAACCTAGTGCATCCCTCAAAACAAACACTGAAGTGACATGTTACTGTTCCCAGAGAAGGCAATTGACAAAGCTATATTAGTTTACCATATTTCCCAATGTATGCAAATGCCCGATCAGTGAGCAGGCCAGAGACAGAAATCACAAATGTGAGTATCACAGTATGAATAGACTTCAAATTTAGCACGCCAAGATGAGATTCTCATGGCGTCAACGCTCAAATGTGACTAAATCCGGCAACAACACGTTACAACAATAAGATAACGAATGACACAAATGCATCAATAGAAGCCGCCGAGAACCAGCTAAACCCGAATCTTGACAGGGAATACTGCAAGATTCAGCCTCTGGCAGCTTCCGAGATGTCCGAGATCCAATCGAAACTGTTAAACCCAAACTAACACGAATGCGTCGGCAACAACCATGACGAACCCAGAAGAATTTGAAACGTACCTGCACCGCTCAGCGATGACGGCGAGGCCCAGGTGCCGAAGCCATCGCAGCACACCAGCGACAGCTCCTTGAACAGCGGGAAGGACTGCGACGAGCCCGAGGTCGTCGTCCGTGACGGTCATCCTCTTGAGGCAGATGCGCTCTAGGCGCGGGTAGGCGGAGCCCAGAGCCACCATCCACGGCGACACGTAGGCGCCCCAGCCGTAGGGGACGAGGCTTAAGCCCGCGAAGCGCGGACTCCCCTTGAGCACGACGGCGCGCGCACGCCGCCGAAGCGCTCCAATGCGCGGCGCGGCGAGACGTCGTAGCAGTTGCCGATGAACAGCACCCGCCGCGTCCGCGCCTCACCGCGGTACCACGAGCGGGCAGCGGCAGGCCATGAGAAGAAGATGGATCGCAGTGGCGGACAGGATTTTTCGGTGTACGGAGTTAGTAAAATAATATTTAATAAAAAAACGATACACAATAGCAATAATTAAAGTACAAAATTTTACCTCAAAGAATTTAGAGTTTAAACATAATTAAGAAAAAAATGTTGATCGGGTTTTAAAAATAATTAAAAAAAATGTTGATTCGGGTTTATGATTTAGGACTAGGGAATTGAGAAATAGAGGTGCTGCTATCGAAGTGTGTAGGCAACCTAGGCTGTTGACCCGCATTCGCTCCTAGGCCACGGCTTCTATGAGATCCGATTATGTCTCGCTCGTCACCCACATTCTTGGCGCTTGCTACATTACTCTTACCTTCTAGACAACACGCTCCTACTCTTCACATGCTGCCGCCAAGGTTCGGCCAAAGCCTAGGAGCCGCTCTCGCCTTTGCTTGCACCAAATCGTCTCGCCCGACACCTGGTTGCCTCGTACACTAGTGCTGTCTAACTGTGTGTGTGTGTGTGAGAGAGAGAGAGAGGAAGGAGAGGTTAGAGCTTGGTTTGAGGGAGAGGGTGTCTCCGAATAGGTTGAAAGCTATACGGTTGGCTAGTTGGTCCAAACTATTTGAGACGAATTGAAAAGGGGATGTAGGAGTGGGATAAAATCTATTAGGGGTATAAATGTGTGAAATATTTAGTCTAATTATCAATATATATACATAATATACCTACTAAATATAAGATATTTCACCAAAAAAAATAGGTGTTCGACTGAACACTCATGAACCATACCAGGACCGCCCCTGATGGATCGTATGCACATGCACAATGACCTAACAAAAGCTAATGCAACATGTACATTTCCCTCGTCAAGCTACTGACTAGAGGATTCACATCTTTTGATATTGGAGCTGCCCAAGCCATCCATAAATTGCTTCCAATTTGAAGAACTTGGAAAATGATCTGAGCTAGCAAAATAAGCGACATAAGTGATCAGTTGTTTGTATGCCATCATAGTATATTTCAAACTCGACATGGCCTTTCTCCCTCTCCTCCTTGCATCGATCGAATAGGCCTTGTCGTATGAGACGGTGCTTGCGTGTTCGACAGATCTGTAGCAAAACCGATTAAAAAGAACATAATTTGAAACCTAGCGGGATTGATATTGAAACCAAACAGGTTCCACACGAGCTCCTGCTCTGTGGCATGGTGGCGGGATTGGCTTCGAGTGCAGGTAGGGTCAAATCCGCAGGGGTCATGCAAATACATAGGATCTTTCCCTTTTGCAGAGTTGTTTAGAAGGCGCTTTCCTTTCTACGGTCCCTCGGAGTGAAAGGTTAGGAAGGTTGTGTGCGACTCCAGCAAAACGAATGGAGGGCACTCCAGAGATGTCCTGCTATCACCTATTACCACCGCGGCAC
The DNA here is from genome assembly GCA_036346255.1 of Ampelocalamus luodianensis. Lineage (NCBI taxonomy): Eukaryota > Viridiplantae > Streptophyta > Magnoliopsida > Poales > Poaceae > Ampelocalamus > Ampelocalamus luodianensis. Next base: position 10,598,420 of record CM070618.1, read on the forward strand.
CGTCCTGCTACCACTTCTGAGAACACAAGCGCCTGTTTTTCTAAAAAGGAGGCAACGCCCATGGTGTAAGGTACATCTTGTTTTAAGACCAAACGATATCTCTTTTCAGCAATATGGATTTACCACAACATTGCATACTGGCAAAAGAAAGAAAAAAAACAATTTTGTTCGGGTCCATTTTGGTGGTGTTTAGTTGGTGGGATGTGTTAGAAATTGACCCATATGAGTGAGGTCCATTTTCTATAATTCCAAAACATTTATGGGTTATTACCATATTGCTAAGGTAAAATGAAGGTGACCAACATATAAGGTGGAGTCCTTGCCACTTCTTGAAACATGTAACACATGGATGAGGATGGTATGAGGAGGGCTCTGGCTAAACACACACACGCACGCACGCACGCGCACGTTCGCGTATTTTCGCGTGAAAAATCGCGTGACTTGTGACGCGCGACCGTGCCGTGACGTGGCGCGCCATTTGACAGACCAAGTCCACCTTATTTTTACTGAACCATGCATCTCTCTCTCTGTTTGAATGAGATTCAAATGTTTAAATTTGAGGCTTTATTGGGTGATGATGACAGGCAGTTACCTGTGGGTAAATGACTAGTTAAGTGTGACAGTTACCAGTGGGTAAATGACTGTTTAATCTGCGCTACGATACCGCATCTATATATGTCCGAGACGCCCGATGCATAACGTGTAGAAGAATAGTTCCATTCCTTCTTCCTTCTAATATGTGCCGTTGTAATCTGCGCAATCAACCTTGCCGACTCTTCTTCTCGGCGTGCACCGTGAAGAAGGGAAGCGGTATCTCGAACCGTTGTTCTGTGAAGACCGCACGGGGCGGCAATAAGGTTTCGGCAGCGCGATCTGCGCGATCACGGCACGCATCGCGACATCTACGCTTCGCGATCGCATCAAGTCTGCGCCGCTTCTGCTCTTCATCGCACCAATCTGTAAGTCTCCGTGTGATTGATAGACTTGTTTACATCCTGGTTTTCATATATTGTGAAGTACAATGAGTTGTCTCGCTAGCGATCGCTTTTTATGCATCATTAGTCTTTTGCAATATTTGCCTTCTAATAAAATCGGAATTAAAATATTGCCTCATATTCAACAATTCCGAAACCTTATTGTAAACTTTGTTGCAACACAACTATGGTCGAGCTTCGATGCTATGAAACCCGAGAGGTTTCTCGTCGACTTCGTAGATGGCGACTAGAGCCAAGTTCGCTCATGTCTTTGGGTTGTGGTGGGTAATCCACCCACGATATCCGCTACTGATGACCAATATATGCAGCTTCGATAATGCGAACAACACCGCTCTTGGTCGCCTTCGACCATTCTCCGTAGATCAACTCTATGATGTGTACATGGACTATAAGTCCGCCACGAGTTGTGGGATGCACTAGAGCACAAATATGCAGAGCAGAGGCGTCGTTGGCTCTACATGTGTGAGCAATTCTTCGACTTTACCATGGATGAGGCTAAGTCCATAGTTGGACAAGCTCATGATCTCCACTATTGGTTGGTGAGATTGCGATCCGGGCGTGTGTTGCCTCCTAAGTTTGTGGCTGCGGGTATTGTCGCCAAACTTCCTGTTTCTTAGCGGGATTTTGTCACTAGCTTGAAACACAAGAGGGAAGAGATTTCTATTGAAGATCTCATTGCTGCCCTCGATGTGGAAGAAAAGGCAAGAGCAAAAGATGCACCCAGTACTTCTGGTCAGAACAATGCAAATTTCATAGAGAAAAAGACTGTTGTAAAGAAGTACAAATCCAACAAAACGAACAAGACAACTAGCTTTAAGAAGAAAACTGAGAAAAATGATATGAAGAACATCACCTGCTTTGTGTGTGGGAAAAACGGTCATATGACGAAAGACTGTCATTTCCGCAAAAGCAGAGATGGTGAACAGCCAAAGAAGAAGGTCATCAACGTGATCATAAGCGAGGCCTCGACTTCGTGAGAGTATAGTAATTCTCCCGTTGTTTTTCAGCATGTCAATCCATTGATTGGTGGGTTGATACTGGTGCTAATGTTCACGTATGTTCGATATTTACTTATTTTCTTCTTACCAGCAAAGGGCTTCCTCCGTCCTAATGGGAAACGTCGCATGCTTCGTTCTTGGTGTTGGCAAGGTAGAACTGCTTACTTCGTGAAGATTGTCCACTTGAAGAACGTGCGGATGCTCCTACAATAAACAAGAACCTCGTTAGTGGTTCTGTTTCTATGTAGGGACGGTTATAAGCTAGTCTTTGAGTCAAATAAAATTGTAATGTCTATGTCGGGACCCAAAATACACTCGACCCTCTGTATATCTTGCACTAGTCCAGATCACGCTTAGTGCACACAAGTGGCAACATCGATGAAATATCATTTCCATATACAAAGATGACTAATAAATAGGCAAATAACAATAAATATCGAGTAAAGACCTTAAGGTCAAAGCTACAATTAATGCCTCGTATGCTAATAGCTCAATGAAACCGCAATGAACGAAACGGAATAATCTCAGTGAAGCCCATCCATATGCCCACAGTGCACCCATTAAAAGCGCAACCTAGTTCTTCTCGATCCTTGAAGTAGACCTTGTTGACCGACGATTCCTCCATTTCGTAGGTTTGGGCGCAGTTTTACAACAAGCGTGAGTACACAACCGTACTCGCAAGTCATACCACAAATGCAATTTATAGATGCAGCTTATTCCAAAGGAAATGGCTTCGTGGTTATTTTGCAAATGCAACATTTGCAATCGAATACAAGTAATAGATTGAAAGCGTAATTCAAAACAAATAGACAATATTAATTTAATGCTTGTTTTCACCAAGACACATAGCCTAATCAAATTCTTTCACACACCATATAACTTAAATCACACAATTGTCCCTTCCCAAAGGTTTTATGAAAATCTACCCTCGTGTGAAATCCCGAGCATGTCCATGATCATGACGCTATTCGAATAGATTGTTTAACACTGCAGAGGTTGTACACTTTACCCACAAGATGCAATCAATCGGATCAGAGTCGATCACAACAAAACCTTTCGTAAACTTCATCTCAAACATTGACGCTCCCGGTGCAGCTTACAAACCGTTATACATCTCACATAGGCCATGCATAACACACACCGTTGGACAGGAAGCGACGAATCGTCCCGCAATGCAACCACCAAGTAGTCACACCTCCACCCTATCACATAGCCTAACCTACCACCGAACATCAATGCCGAGAATCCATAACTTACTAAGTTAGGCCCGCCCCATACCGTATATGGTCGCACAAAGAAGGCTCAGCCAATGGCGCACAAAGTTAAGTCCTTAATTGACCAAGGCAAGACTTCCATTTTCTAACTAAGCCACATAGATTATCATTCCCATCACATAGTCCACCATGTCACACGCCTCCACCACTTGCCTCACCCAAATCCTTTACCACCTGGGCTGGTTTTAGTGCAACACATGCCATCACAAAGTAATAGCACACAAAGACACGCTTTACACAAAGTTCCATAGTCACTTAGTCACATTTAATATTTGCAACTTACATGAGATGTGAGACTCGTAGCATGGCTAAGCAATCTACTCGTACTAACCAACCAACGTTGGTAATACCATAGCACCAACTAAATATGAACCAATCTAGGGTGACAAAAGATTATGACATTCAATAGACAAAGTGGATATAACAAATTAGATTAATAGCTAAACCCAAAAGCATTTAAATAATTACTTAAAGTAAATGCAATAATTTGAATCAAAGTAATTTTAAAAACTGGGTTCAATATGATCAAAGGTATAACTTGCCTTGCTATAGCAATGATGGTCTTAATTTATCTTCAATCTTCTACTTGCTTGATCTTCAGCTCTTTCGGACGATTCCGGGACTTCGGTGTCTAACGAGAAAGAAAGCACAAAACAAACCAAATTCAAAAAGATAAATCGAATAAACTCCAAATTGAAATTGAATGGTACTGGAAGGTAGATATTGAATTTAGATGAATTTAGAAACTTGAATGGGTTCAATCGAATTTGGATGAAAAGATATGGCTTTTGGAAGATTGGAATTCACATGAAATGATGAAAAGTCTACGGAATATTCTCGAATATTCTATTCCGAAAATATTAGAAAAGAATGAGTGTATGATAGGCGGACCGATCAGATTTATGGATTTCTAGAATTAAAATAATTCCGAAATAAGGTAGAGAGAGTGACATGTGTGACCAATAAGATAAAAGGATTTTTCAAGAATTAAATTAATTCTAAAATAGGATTATGGATTGACATGTGGTCATCGGTCATGGACCAGTCCACGGAGATATGCTAGACCACGGTGGACCAAGCTCATGAACTAGGGTTGACCAAGGTTGATGACATACGGACCCGCATGTAGAGAGAAATAATACATAAGGTTTTAATGTGGGTGGATGACATGTGGGGTCGACATGTAAGTGAGAGGATTGGGTGTATTGTTTGGCTTGTATTGCTTAGCTGACAAGAAGGGGTCAATTCACAGATCAAACTCAACAGAGAAAAGGCTAAGTGGATGCATCATGTGAATAACACCGCAGATGGCATTGCATTGGTCCAGAGGATGCAGAGGACGTCGGCCTAGTTGCATGCACATGGGATCTTTGATCGCTTAGAGAAAGGAAGACAGAGAGAAGACCAAAGAAATGTGCTTCTATTGAGAGAACAACAAGCAAATGACCAAAGTACATGAAAGATAACAGAATAGAAATCAAAGAAAACAACAGAGACGCACTGCTTTTTGGGCGCAAGGTGGCAAGGAATTTGGTACTGCAAGAATTAGAGAATGATTAGTAGAGGAAAAGGTGATGCATGACTCACACATCAGGAGAGGAAAGGAAGGCAACAGAGAGCAGGAAGAACAACCGAACCAGTTCAGCTTTCAGGAGAACGAAGACAATAGAAAAGCTACAGTAGCATGCATGAACAGTGCGCGCGGAGTGGCCGACGACCGGAGGCGACGAGCAGCGCGAAGGGCAAAACGGAAAGGAAACGACGAGCCGGACGCGATGGCGTGGTCGGATTTTGGAAAAACTCACCGAGGAAGCGACGAACGCGATGAACACGGTTTGGCTTTAATGGCCGACGGTGCTCGGCGATCTTCGGGCGAAGTGGATGGAACCATGACGTAGAGGGACGACGACGAAGCCAACGCCGCAGACGGTTCGGCCAACGGGCGTCGGACGGCGCAGTTCACGGAGAAGACTTTTGTTGGAGCTCGGTTTTCTGGAGATTGCGACGAAAATATATCGGTTTGGAGGAAACCAATTCAGGGGATTGGAAGAGGGGATCAACACGGACGCGTGAGCGCAAACGGCTCGCTTTTATATGCACCGTGGAAGAAGATATGGAAATTTAAAGTTTAGAGTTTGAAACGGACACGATACGAGCTCTCTGCTGCGTTCGGTTCTGGAAGATGAACAGTACCGCGTGAGGTACTGTAGCACGTGGGTAGGAGAGAGAAAAACTGATTTTTTTGGAATTAAAAGAAAACGCCAAAAATCAAGGAGATCAAATAAATAGCAAATAAATCCGAAAAAATCTTAGAAAATACCCAAAAATTCCTTGAAAGACAAGGAAGCTAAATAACACAAGTTTTTATTTAATTAATGTTTATATTAGTCAAATTAAATATTTTTAATTTACGAAAATTCCAATTAAGCGTTATTAATTCAAATAAAATTGGTGAAATTTTCCAGGGACCTAAACTAATCAAAAGATTTTTGAAAAGCCAAATTTTGGGACGTTACAAACCTCCCCCCTTAAAGGAATCTCGTCCCCGAGATTCAGGCTGGCTATAGAATAGGATGAGGAACTCACCTTCTGTTCGCTTGCTTTCAAATTGCTTTGACTTTGACTGAATCGCTCTTCCGACCACTTACGAACAACGCCTTGCTTCTTGCTAAACTTCGCTTCATCGAAACTTGACAACCGCTCTTGGCCGGAAGACATCTTGAAACTTGATTGCTTCTACCGGTCGCTGATCGGTGCTTCGAGGGCACTTTTGGAGTGGAGGAAATCTTGTCGCTGATTGGCAACTCGCTTGGCAAACTATCTCTTCTTCCGTGCTTCGAATCAACTAATCGCATATTTCACAACTCGTCATATAATTCTTAGCACGTAACTTCGACAGTATTCAAAATAGACATGGCTTCAAGGTGATAATCAGATAATCTGTGTAGCTTTCCTTCTTGAACACTGCTACTTAAATTCCATTTAGGATTAAGGATTCTTGGTCTTCTGGTTCATGATTAATGCAACATCCACATACTTTGTAATTTGATCTGCTCCTAGCTGAGCGATGACTTAGACAATCAACCACTGTGAACTTTAGAGGGTGACAACTGCAACTGGCTGACATCTGGGTTGTAGGGAAACTCTGCACATAACACTTACTTGCTCGACTTGCGTTAAGGCACAACTCATTAATCTTTTTCATTTTGTCCACTAGTTCGGGGCGATACACAGTACTGAACTGAAATGCCCATCCAGGCTTCATAAAGACTCTGTCGCTAATACAGGATAAGCTGAGATCCTTGGTCTGACACTAACTTCTCTAACACGTCGTACAAATTGACCATCTCTGTAGATCTAACACTGCACCCATGCTGACGAATGCCATTTATGTCGTATACAACCTCTGTCGTATACCACTCTACTAAACGATCTCCAAACTGGGTGATATTGACAGGAATGAAGCAACAAATTTATGTCAAATGGTCAACAATCATCCTTTCAAGAAATTATATCCCGATTGGGTCCTGGTAGATCCCATATCTGAGTTCTCAGGGGTAGAAGTACTATGACTGGCCTCCAACATTTTGGCTGACTTTCTGACATACCAAACACATAGTAACTCATTCTGCGATATTTCACTTTATTTTGGATCATCACAATTCATCTTTGAGATCTTCGTACGCCTTGGTACTTTCAAAGAAAATAGAATGCTTACACTCAAATGTTGGTTTGAGCATCAACTACTGGAGTTCTTTCCATTAGTTATGCAAATATACTCATTGATCCATGGATCATTCTGTTTGCCTTCAGTGGGTTCTCACGCTTTCTTTGTTTTTTACGTGAGGATGATTTCTTGACAAACCGCTATCTCATCGTCCGTCAAGACCGATTTCTAGCATCGCTCAAATTGGTTTCAACAGATATCCTTGCAACTTACTCAAGATCCAACTTCGAATTTCATAGGTACTTACGCGACTAATCAATGATTCTTACAAGAGCTCTTCCGCTTCAAAGTATCGCACTGTGATCGTCCGCCCGAGGAACGGATTCCAACCTCATGGTTCTCAATCTAATAATCATTTTTGTTGCTCCACGGTAGCAACTTCGAATTATGACTAAGATAATTCACCACCTAAGACTTCTTAACACACCAATTCTTGGATGTTCCGTGATAAAAGCTATCAAGGTCCTTTCTGGTATCTGACCATACGAGCATTGGAGTTGTGATTAATCTCTTCTGAAATTCTTACAAACACGGTTCACTTCTAGCGGTCTGGGCGAACTTCTCTTCTTACAACCAGTGAGGGGTCTTTGCTAACTTGAAATAACTATCTCATTGATCTTTAACTAACACTGTCTCGAAACGACTGCTTCACTGGTATTCAACTGACACTGCTAAGCTGATGGGTTTGATTTGACACTGCATTTATCTGATAAAGCCATCTGATCTACTCTATCATTTTTGGCAAACTCGTTGGCAACTTTTGTCATAATTCATCTGTGACGTAATTCCTTCTAGAATTGGCTGATCCTGGTACCAAGTCAGAGACGAACTTGACTTTGAATGCGGTTGCATGTTGTATAGGTCACTTGCAATGACAATTGCATATTCTCTTGCAGATACGGACGTTATCCAATGATTAGATTCTTCAATCATTTACTATTGTCTCACTGCTATGCAAAATGATGAGTTGGAATTCAACATCACATTCCATAGTCACGACTCTACGGCCTTCAATCAACATGACTCAACTTTGATTACTCAACTTGCAAAGGCAGACTCTTGGAGAGGTATCCAATGATTTAATATCCAATAATTCCTTTTTCTCCATAACTTGCATGCAAAGATGTCCACATTTTTTTTAGCTCTCCAACAAAGGAAAGGTTACAATGATTCTCTGACTTTACTGCTACTAACAGAGACATGACACTGCATGATCTGGTATCACCAATCTAGACTTTCTTAGTAACATCGTCATTCAAACGCCTCTTCTTTGACTGCTTGGTTGGACACACGGATCCTGTGTGAGCGCTCGCGTTTTTAGGCCTAACCTCGTAGCGGTAATTAGGGTTTAGCGGCGTTAGGCTTTTCTTAGCGGCGAATTAGCGAGAGTATTAGGTCGCTCCTAGTCAGCCGAAGCGTATCGTGTCAATCATTCTTACATTCGCTCCACCATTTCAATTATCATTCAACACAGCAGTTGATCAATCGATAAATAGATTACATATCCTTTTGCATTAGACAGCAAACCAACAGTTGCATATATAAGACATCAATAGTTCATTTTACAGAATCCAGATCGCAACATTTACATTCATGCATCATGCATCTAGTAACCCTAAAACCGAATTAGTACTATCTCCTAGAACTATTTTCCGCTGCTCGGTGGTGCAATCACACCCTTTGTAGCAGTGCAAGTCACATTCCCTCTGCAAAGCACAGTGCAATCTTATCCATTCACCCAGTTACCCCATGACTTCACAAGCCGAACAGCATTATCTATATCCCAGCCCCCATCCATTCCCCAGTCCTCCACTCACTCATTTCCCAAACCCTCCACTCATTCATACCCCAGTCCAGTAACCAACACAAGCAGTGGAGCCAAGGCACTAAAGCACTGAGTGGGCATCGCCTGCCTGCAAAGACCATTTCCATCCTCAAGCAGCAGAAGAGCCCATTCATCAACAAAGACAACACAACCACACCATTTCTCAGTCCATCAGCAGGTAAAAGTGATGAACATCTTGAACTAGAGGTGAGCAAGTTCATACCTGACAGATGCATTTCCTACCTCCAGTGGCCCTTCACATCTCCAGATCTCCACCACTACCCTGCATTCACCCACAAGAGCATGCATCAGTGGTGTATAGAGCAAGGTAGTCAGAGTCGAGATCCCGAGTCGGATCGATTTGCCTCCGGTAGGATCGAATCGAGATCGAATCGTAGAATCTACGATTCTACTGATTTGTAAAAATACACATATTTACCATCTATACTATAAGTTTGTATGATTCTTATAAGGTTTACCACTTACTTATTACCAAAAAGGGGCAAAACACTTCTTATCACACAAAGTAAAAACATAATTGTTCGACATGATGGGTGATATAGTTCAACTACAGGAGAACAAAGATTACCACATCGATATAATATTTTGCACGCTCCTTGTTTATTTATAGTTTCATTCTCGAAATTAATATCAACAAATTTTGCTCTAAAACAAAATATCGCCAAAGCCTCGCCTCTAAAAAATTCCTAAGTCTCTACGAGTAGGATCGATAAGTCGTCGTGGGTTCGTAGAACCGTAAGGACTCTAAGAGTAGGATCGCGATCCTAACTACCTTGAGTAGGATCGGATCGACGTTGAGACTCCTGGATCGACTGCATCGCCGTGGGTTCGTAGAATCGTAAGACTCTAAAAGTAGGATCGCGATCCTAACTACCATGGTATAGAGTAGATTCGGTAGAGTGTAGTAGGAGGAGTAGTGGTCTTCGGCACCGGCGGCCGGAAGGCCGAGCCGGTTAGAACCGAACCCTAGGGCGGTGGATCCGGTGGCGTCAGGCGGAGAGGGAACCGGAGAGGTAGCACCGAGCCGGGTAGTGACCGGCGGCAGCAGAGGAAGAAGAAAGAAGAAAGAAGTAAGGAGGCGCCAGATTTGCGCCGCGGGTGGCAGAACCGAGAGGGGAGGCGGCGCTGGCCTCCGGCCGCGCCGGGAGAGGGAGAGCCGGGTCATACCTGGAGGAGGCGGCGGCGAGCCCAGCGGCAAGGAACCAGATCCAAGTCGGATCTGGGCCTAGCAAGGGCCTGCAAGGGTAGGAGAAGAAGGGGAGCCGAGAGAGGGAGAGTCCAGAGGGGCGACCGCACCAAGGGCTAGCGCACGGGAGCTCCTAGGGGGCGGCGGCGCGTGAGGTTGAGGAAGGAAGGAGAGACCGGAGCCGGCGGTTGAGGGAGAGGCGACCGAACCGAGCCGGATCCGGCAGCCCAAGTCGCAGCGCTAGGGTTAGAGAGCGAGCCGAGAGGGAGCAAGGGCGGCGCTGGAGCGGCCGCGAGGAGGAGCCATGGGAGGCGCGCGGGATTGGAGGAGGAGGAAGGGGAATCGGGGGGAAGAGTGAGAGGTGAGGGTGTGTGCGTAGGGCTGTGGTGTGTTGCGTGCGTGTGTGTGTGCTTAGGGTGTTAGTGCGTTGTGTGCGTGTGTGTTGGGCTGTGTTGGGCCGTGTGTGCGTGTGTGTGTAGTAGGCTTAGTGTGTGCGTGTGTGTGTAGTAGGCTTAGTGTGTGTGTGTGTGTGTTGGGCCGGGTGAGAATAGAGAGAGAGAGAGAGGGATTAGAGGGTAGATTTAGTTTAGATTTAGGTTTAGTCAATCTCAGTTTAGTTTAGATTCTCGTTGCTCTGTGATTTGGCTACTAGAATAGATTGTTTTTCTTCTACTTCGGTAGCCTTTAAGATAGCTGGTGGGTTTAGACAAGAGGGCGACTATCGGTGAGTGCTAATCTCGATTAGACCGCAAAAGCCTTTTAGTAATTAAAATATGCTAACTTGTAGTCGTCGCTAACTTATATATCTATATTATCACTCAAATCAACTGCGTATTTATTTATACTATTATTCGTTGCCGATCTTCTACAGAAGGCGAACCGACACCGATGTGAGCAAATGACTGTAACTTCACGCGCCTAACTTTTCCTACTTCTACGAAGGCAAGCGATCCTCTTGAACATTGACATAGTTACTTTAAAAATATACTCTATCTTGCACTATTATATGTATTGCATAAAAAAATGGTTTTCCAAAACCTAAAGAAAATGAGGGAGATAAGATAAGATGATTAAGAAAGAATGAGACTTATTAGGAGGGTAAAAGGGGGCCCTGGCTGGGGGAAATGCGACGATGGTGATGAGGTAAGAGGTGGGCCCCTTTTTACATATGGTTATAATATAAGGACCAACCAACTCTTGCTCGGTCGGATGTCATCAGTGCCAACCATTTTCCCGCTTCTGGTGAGCAAAAATGCTACCTTGTTACGTGACTATGCTCTCCACATCGGGTAAGTAATAGGTGTGTGTGAGTGTTATGGAGGAACCCAGACCGGTGGGGGATAGTCCGGAAGTGGGGGATCCAAGGCGCTATATGCGCTAAGGTGGAGTGTTGAGTGCGGGATAGAAGCTGCCTCAACCAACCTCACCAGAACTCGGTGAATGATGAGGTCAGCAGCGTGATGTAACTGCACCGGAAGGTGATGGGTGGAGAAATTAATCACGTAACACGAAAACGCTCGTATTCGATCTCGAATCCGCATCTAAGGCAATGCGGTGGACCCCGCTCACGAGAGTTCGAATAGCTATGGGTAAAGTGGTACAAAGCCTGCGCGTTGCTAAACAAATCATGAATTCATGCCGCCTCGAGATTGAGTCTACGGGAACCACAGGGGGTCTTTCGTCTCTCCGAGTGACTAGTAGAGTTTTCAGTATTAAAACTTGCCACTTTTGTCGAGATTTATTTTCTAAAGTGAGATGGCTTAGAAATTGTGATAAAGAGTAGAGATAGTGCATCCTTTGCATCTTTTGCTATTAATGCTTCTTGAGTACATTCATTTGTACTCAACCTTGTTAGTATTCTCCTTTGTAGACCCTAGTCCAAAGAGGAAGTATCCCGAGTGGGGCGAGGCACCGCAGTACAGATGAGACCACAGGCGGCGAAGACCCTTACTACGAGGCGCAGGGCGAGATGGACACCGTATTCGACTCCTGGGACGAGTAGGAGGCCAGTGGAGTGTGGCAGGCAAGAAGGGGGTTTAGTCTTATTTTGGCTATGTATATTAGTATGTGTGCCGTAAGACTTTAGCCCTGCGTGGCTAACTGTTTGAATAAAGGACAGTTTCTATCTTATTGTTCTGATGCGCTAACTCTGGTAAGGTTTACTATTCGTTGGAGCGGTGTTCTACCGGGCAAACGAATAGTAATCCGTATGCTTAAGTGTTATTACCCCTGGGGTAATAACATGGGGCGTCACATCCTGTTGCATTACCACCTGCTCTGGGAGTTAAAATCTGGACTGATGCATCTTCGGCATTCTCGCATCTAGAGTGAGTGACTGGTTCTTCTGGGGACACTGGCTAGCGTAGTGACCTTTTCCACGACAGTTGTAGCATAAACGTGTCGAACCTTGCAACTTTTCTGAAGAGGTCAAGGCAGAACGATTATTCTGGTGTTCTTCAACCTTCAAGAAGGATAGTCGCTTTGTAGGGCATCTTTTGGTATAGTGGCCTTGCTCACCACATTCAAAACATACTCTTGATGATACTGGCTCGCTTCTCTTTTGCGGTGGGTTGCCAAGGTCAACATCCTGCTTTGTGATTCTTTAGTGACATATCTTGTATCGATAATGGTTTGCCTTCTTTTGCTAATGTTCGACAAAGAGCTCAAACTTTTCTTCACGACGTTGCGCTGCGTAAGTCAACACGAATACATAGGGCAATCGCTCGGACAATGATCATAGCTTTCACACAAGAAACATGTGATCTTGCTCATTGGACATTCACCAATGTAATGGTTTCTTCGCAATCGAACAAGCGATATTGTGCTCATCAAAGACTATGGCCTATTTCTCCACAATGGGTACATGCACAATCTTTCGACCTATCCGTTGATGATTTCAACCGACAACGGTTAGATTTTTGCGTAGGATATCGAAATAGCAGGTTTCTCTTGATCACTTATGCTTGGTATCGCATGCTGTTGGCACAAAGCAGTGGTGAACTCTGCCCAAGTGATGGTGTGTTGTCCTGATGGGCGGCACGAAATTTTTCCCACCAATCTAATGCAACTCCTCCTAAATGATGAGCAGCATAGAAAACTTTCTCATTATCATTGCATTGCACAACAGTTAGCTTTCCTTCAATGGTGCGAATCCAAGATTCTGCATCCTTGAGTGCGGTTGAACCTTCAAAGATAGGCGGCTTGGTCCTTAAGAACTTTTGATACGGGGTCGACCGATCTTCTCGACGTAGGATCAAGATACACACATGTAGCCTCTCAAATCGTAGTGATCCTCCGTTGCCAATGCAAGAACGAACACTCTTTAATTCGCGAGAACACGCTACCGGACTTCACGACCACTAAGCGAAGCCTATCGTGCTCCCAATTCCCAGCGGAAAGGTCGAACGATCTGGATTATTGAAGAACTCTCAATTCCTCTCAAGAACATGGCTTGTCCATGTAGGAAGAACAAGAGCAAAATCAATCTATTAATCTCAATATGGTAGTCTATCCCCGTTACAAGAGAAGGCAGGCATATTTATTCCCCGCATCTCGTATGCCAGCCTGGGAAGTCTTTCCTAATTGGTTCGGCCGATCCGAACTTAGCTCCAAGTGTGCCCACTAAAAACCGAAACACACCACTAACCTGCTCCTTGATATTCGGCCTAACTAAGACTCCATCGGTCTCATGTGAAATGCGTCGTGTGAACGCAGGCCAGCCCGTGATCCATGCGCATGGGCTGACTATGTTTACATGTGACTAGCACGTAGGTCTCAATTGACTATGTTTACAGGACTGAGCATTGAGCTTCAATCAAATGCATGGCATGCAGGCCAACCCGTGAGAGCTCCATGTGCATGGGCTTCATGCACCGTAGACTCCAGCCTTGCACCACCTGCATGGACTCCCTCCGTTGAGTGCTTGGTGGCCACGTCGTCACACCTAAGAATGCACAAGAAACTAGCATAAGGTAGTATATTATTCTCATCAATAGAAGGCGAGGCATTAATGAACAAATTCACCTGTTGCTGCAGTTTCTTGGCTCGTGCGCTAGTTATTGGTCCATTTTGTGGTGTTTCATGAACACTTGGAGATATGGTAGTAGGGATGTCCTCATCATCCTCCCCCTCTTGAAAAGGAGTCGTCCTCGACTCTGTATCGTCTTGTCCAAAAAATGGTGATAAATCAGCAACATTAAAAGTTGTACTTACGCTATAATTGTCTCCTGGAAGCTCGATCTTGTAGGCATTATCATTGATCTTGGAAAGTACTTTAAAAGGACCATCACCACGGGGCATCAATTTTGATTTACGCCTCTCGGGAAAGCGTTCTTTGCGAAGATGAACCCATACTAAATCACCTGGTGCGAATATCATTTTCTTTCTAGTTTTGTTAGCTTTGGAAGCATAAGAACGTACCTTCGCCTCAATTACCTCTTTAGTCTTTTCATGAAGTTTCTTTACAAAATCAGCACGCGTAGAGGCTTCCATATTAGCACGTTCTTGTAATGGAAGTGGTAGTAAATCAAGTGGTGTGATCGGTTTGAAGCCATACACCACCTCGAAGGGACACAATTGAGTAGTAGAATGCACCACCCGATTATAAGCAAATTCCACATGCGGTAGACAGTCCTCCCACTCTTTTATATTCTTTTTAATCATTGTTCGCAGTAACATGGAGAGTGTACGGTTCACCACCTCCGTCTGTCCATCGGTTTGTGGGTGACAAGTTGTCGAAAATAGTAACTTTGTCCCAAGCTTAGCCCACAAAGTCTTCCAGAAATAGCTCATAAACTTCACATCACGATCTGAAACAATAGTGCGAGGCACGCCATGCAAGCGCACAATTTCCGTAAAAAATAAGTCAGCTACATGCGACGCATCATCGCTCTTATGACAAGGAATAAAATGAGTCATCTTAGAAAACCTATCCACAACCACAAAAACAGAATCCCTTCCCCTCTTAGTTCTAGGCAATCCTAACACAAAATCCATGCTAATATCTTCCCAATGTGTACTAGGAACTGGAAGTGGAGTATACAAACCATGTGGATTGAGTTTAGACTTAGCTTTATGGCATGTAACACAGCGCTGAACAAACCTCTCAACATCTCGCCGCATCTTTGGCCAATAAAAGTGATCGGCCAACATCATGAAGGTCTTCTCCCTACCAAAATGTCCCATAAGCCCCCTGCATGAGATTCCTGCAACAATAGCATACGCACGGAAGAAACTGGAACACATAGCTTGTTAGTTCGAAATAGAAACCCATTATGGAGATGATACTTATCCCATCCTTTCCCATTTTTGCATTTAGAATATGGTACTGAAAATTCATGATCAGAAGCATATAAGTCTTTCAAACTTTCTAATCCGGGAACTTTAACTTCCAATTGATTTAAAAGCACATTCTTTCTAGACAAGGCATCAGCGACCACATTCTCTTTGCCTTTCTTGTATTTAACAATGTATGGAAAAGTTTCAACAAATTCAACCCACTTAGCATGTCTACGATTTAGTTTAGCTTGGCCTTTTAAGTATTTCAAAGCTTCATGATCAGAATGAATGATGAATTCCTTAGGCCAAAGATAATGTTGCTAAGTCTCTAAAGCACGCACAAGAGCATATAATTCTTTATCATAAACAGGATAATTCAATTGTGCACCGCTAAGTTTCTCACTAAAGTATGCAACAGGTTTTCTGTCTTGCATCAAAACACCACCAATACCTATCCCACTAGCATCACATTCAATCTCGAAAGTTTTAGTGAAATCAGGTAAAACGAGCAATGGTGCTTCAGTCAAACATTTCTTTAATTCAGCAAATGCTTTATCTTGTGATGCTCCCCATTCAAAAGTAACACCCTTTTTAGTTAATTCATTTAGTGGGGCAGCAATGGTGCTGAAATCTTTCACAAAACGACGGTAAAACCCAGCAAGCCCGTGAAAGCTACGAATTTGACTAACATTGACAGGAGTAGGCCAATTTCGAATAGCTTCAACTTTAGAGTCATCTACTTCAATTCCATGAGCTGAAACAACATAACCTAAGAACACCACTTTGTTTGTGCAAAAAGTACACTTCTCAAGATTAGCATACAACTGTTCAGTTTTAAGCACTTCTAGCACTTGTCTAACGTGCTCAACATGTTCTTCCAATGAGCGGCTATATATCAAAATGTCATCAAAATAGACTACCACAAATTTTCCAATGAAGTGTCTCAAAACATGGTTCATTAAACGCATGAAAGTACTAGGAGCATTAGATAAACCAAAAGGCATCACTAACCATTCATACAAGCCAAATTTCGTTTTAAAAGCAGTTTTCCATTCATCACCATGTGTCATTCGTATTTGATGATATCCACTACGCAAATCAATCTTAGAAAAGATAGTAGAGCCACTCAATTCATCAAGCATATCATCTAACCTAGGTATAGGATGACGATAACGAATGGTAATATTGTTGATAGCTCTACAGTCTACACACATTCTCCATGTACCATCTTTCTTAGGAACAAGAATGACAGGAACGGCACAAGGACTAAGACTTTCGCGTACATACCCTTTATCCATGAGCGTTTGCACTTGCCGCTGAATTTCTTTTGTCTCCTCCGGGTTTGTGCGGTACGGCGGCCGGTTAGGAAGTGGAGCTCCCGGTACCAAGTCAGTTTGATGTTCAATGCCGCGAATAGGCGGTAGGCCAGCGGGTACCTCCTCCGGAAAAACATCCTCATAAGCCTGCAAAACTTGAGAAACCACACTAGGCAGAGAGGTTAAGTCATTAGTAGAAAGCAAAACATCTTTGTATAGCAATACAAAGTGCATCAAGGTGGGATCATCTCTCATCTCCCTCAAATCAGATTTAGTGGCTATCATGACTAACTTTGTCTCTCCCCCATTCTTTCTTTTTCCATTCAGTTGTAACTTGTGGCTCTCACTCACCTTTTGTGGAATCACACTCTTTTGCTCCTTCCCTCTCTCATTCTCTACTTTCATCTCAATCTTTTGCATGTTATCAATCACAAATTGAGAAGGAGTTAAAGGTCGCAATGTGATTTCTTGGTTATTCCATGTGAACTTATATTGATTTGTTCTACCATCATGAATCACAGATCTATCATATTGCCATGGTCTTCCTAAAAGTAAGTGACATACATCCATGGAAACAACATCACACTCCACAGTATCTCGATAATTCCCAATCTGAAAACTAACGTCAACAGTGTATCCAACCTTCATAGAACCATCATTATTCAACCATTGAATTTGATATGGACGTGGATGTTTCTTGTATTTCAACCCAAGTTTAGTGCAAAGTTCTTTACTAGCTAAATTGTGACAACTTCCACCATCAATAATAACTTTGCAACACTTACCATCTGTACTCACCTGAGCTCTTGTTTGAAAAAGATTGCAGCGTTGCTCATGAGTGGGTTTTGCTTGCACACTCAACACCGTCGGTGTACACACAAGGATAGGACCAGCCTCGGGGTCACAAAAACCATCCTCATGCGCCTCCCTCTCGTGCCCGTCCTCATGTACATCTCCAAATCTGCCAAAATCAGCAGGAGCCTCACCTTCCTCCTCACTAGTAGAGTCATACTCTCCATTCTCCAATAGCAACATAACCTTGTTATTGGGACAATCTTTTTGCATATGACCTCGTCCAAGCATTTGAAGCATTGGATGACACTACTTCTTGCTGTAGAGCCCATGGAAGACGAGCTAGAAGGTGTTGGACCTTTCTTGGCAATGGGTGTTGTTGCATTTTTTCCACTGTGCAAAGATCGGTACTAGGAGCAAAACTTCCACTAGATTGGTTAGTTTTAAAAGAATTGAAACGGGATGTGGGTTTACCTCCTGTAGGTGCTGAACGGGGTGTATATGATGATGTTCTTGTTGCTCTTATATCTTGTTGCACTTGCCTTTCAGCCTTGGTTGCTTGATGCACCAACTCTACCATGTTGTTGTAGGGTCAAATTCGGTGATGCGCTTGATGGGAGGGTGCAAACCAAAGAAGGAAGCGAACCATTGTTTGTTCTTCTTGCTCAAATATATTAGCTCGAATCATGACCATCTCCATCTCTTTATAGTACTCTTCCACCGTGAGAGTGCCTTGCTTCATTTGTGCAATTTATCAAATAAATCACGTTTGTAATGTTTAGGAACAAACCTCGCTCTCATGTGATACTTCATCTCTTCCCATGTCGTGATAGGAGGTTCATTGTACTCTCTCTTTGATTTTGAACTTGTTCCCACCATATGAGCGCATACTTGTCAAATTCAAGTGCACCATGTGTATTTTCTTTTCTTGAGTAATTGTGCATACGGAACACCTTGTCCACCTTGAGCTCCCAAGTGAGGTAATCTTCGGGATCATGTGTTCCTGAAAATGTTGGCATAGTAAATTTAAGCTTACCAAATTTCTCTTCATGAGGCCGTTCATTGCCGTGGCGGTGTCGGCGGTGGTATCCATCATCGTAGTGGTACAAGTCATCATCGTCGAAGTGAGGTGCTCCCCCACCTCGGCCTCCATGCCCACGGCCCCGCCCGGGTCCTTGGGCGCCTCCCCCACCTCCTCTCCCAGGTGGAGGTGGTCGTATGGTTTGTGCCACCACACGGTCTCGCCGTTGTTGAGCATCCTGGGCGACTCGTGCAACGACCTCCTCATCTCGTGGGGGTATGCGAGCCGGTAGATGCACACTATCGTCTTCTTGTTGCTGACGAAGTGCCCGCATGACATCATTCACGATGCCCGTACGCAACACATTCATTTGTTGATTGAGGTCAATGCGGAGATCCTGCATATCCATCTTGAGCTCTTCCCCCAGTGCAGTGGTGCCAGCTACAAATTCTTGTTGTAATGCACTCCTCAATGCCTGATGTTGGAAGCGAGTCACCGGGGCATTGAGATCAACAACATGCTCCTCACCATAATTATCTTCTCCACCGACATGGTTAAATTGTGCAAAGAAAACACAAACAAAGAAGAGTGTATATGGATGATTAGTCAAAATCACTCAATCTCTCTTTTCTCTCCCAAGTAAAGTTCTTACCATTCCGAAGTGAATTAAGGCCAAAAGAAACTTACACGTGGTGGAAGCTACAATAGCAAAGTGATGATCAAGCGAATTTAAGAGTGTTCACAATTGCACAACAACGGTTATTTGGTGGAGCTTGGTATGGAGGTGTATATCCTAGCAATCTGAAATTCTTGATGTTGTAAAGCTAAGTAATAATCCAAGCTAGAATAATTTGCCTAAGTGCTGATCCAAAAGATTTAAGCGAAGTGTATGACGCACACGCAAAGATAAATGTGACTCAATGCAAACAAAGGAATGAGCTAGTGAGATGCAATCTGAAATTAAGATGAAAACTAGCTCGTTTTGCACCAAGTACTAGGAGAGACGCTAGCCAATTGTAATAATATGAAATATAAGGGCACAAGATTGCTCAGCGAAATTAAATACACAAACTGAAATTATAAACAAAAGTTATCCTTTTCCCAAGCTTCGGCCAATATCTTTTCTTTTCTTTTCTTTTTTTACTTCATAGCCACGGATTTTTTTTTATGACTTGTGGCTTGTCTTTTCTTTCTTTCTTTCGTTCGTTCTTTTCTCTCTTTTTTTTTTGTTGTTGCCGAAACTAGGGTTTAAGGTCCCCTCACACAAATTCTAATTTTCAGTAAGTGTAAATAATTCAGTGAATAGCCCTAAGCAATTATCAAAGACTAGTCTCAAAGACGAAAGGAGAAGAAGAAAAAAAAATTAGGTTTTTTCATGCAATCGCTCACGCGGTGTGTGGTATCAGAGCAGCCGCGAACATCGTAGTGTTCCGGCATCAGATCAAATCGTGCACTGTAGCCACGCGCATTGCAGCAGCGTCCCGCGGCGGCGAATTGGGTCTGCAGCAATCGTTCACTGTGCGAACACGGTAGCAAATTGTGGAAACGCAAGCGAACTTACCGCCCCTGGGTACTGTAGCAGTCCCGAACACTGTAGCAGCCGCAAATTGGATAGCGATCGCGTAACAATGTATCGGTTTGGTACTGTCGCAGTTCCAAGC
Source organism: Ampelocalamus luodianensis (assembly GCA_036346255.1). Lineage (NCBI taxonomy): Eukaryota > Viridiplantae > Streptophyta > Magnoliopsida > Poales > Poaceae > Ampelocalamus > Ampelocalamus luodianensis. The sequence goes on from CM070618.1 coordinate 10,618,513, forward strand.
ACAGTAGCGGCGCGACTGTAGCAACCGCGAACCAATATTTTTTTTTATTGGATACAAAGATTAAGCGACGCAAAAGAACACTACGATCAGCACTAAACAAAAATTCTAATGGATGAAAACCTAACTAAACTCACAGGAAATAACAGATGCAAAAACTAGGGTTTGGAATTTTTGTGTTGCAATTTTCGGTCTATGGACTCTAGGTGTTAAGAACAGCAAATAAAAATCAATCTAATCTAGGGATAAGTAATCCTACCGAGTCAACCGCGCTCTGATACCAAGATGATACGGGGTCGCCCGATCTTCTCGACGTAGGATCAAGATACACACATGTAGCCTCTCAAATCGTAGTGATCCTCCGTTGCCAATGCAAGAACGAACACTCTTTAATTCGCGAGAACACACGCGCTGGACTTCACGACCACCAAGCGAAGCCTATCGTGCTCCCAATTCCCAGCGGAAAGGTCGAACGATCTGGATTATTGAAGAACTCTCAATTCCTCTCAAGAACATGGCTTGTCTATGCAGGAAGAACAAGAGCAAAATCAATCTATTAATCTCAATATGGTAGTCTATCCCCGTTACAAGAGAAGGCAGGCATATTTATTCCCCGCATCTCGTACGCCAGCCTGGGAAGTCTTTCCTAATTGGTTCGGCCGATCCGAACTTAGCTCCAAGTGGGCCCACTAAAAACCGAAACACACCACTAACCTGCTCCTTGATATTCGGCCTAACTAAGACTCCATCGGTCTCATGTGAAACGCGCCGTGTGAACGCAGGCCAGCCCGTGATCCATGCGCATGGGCTGACTATGTTTACATGTGACTAGCACGTAGGTCTCAATTGACTATGTTTACAGGACTGAGCATTGAGCTTCAATCAAATGCATGGCATGCAGGCCAACCCGTGAGAGCTCCATGTGCATGGGCTTCATGCACCGTAGACTCCAGCCTTGCACCAACTGCATGGACTCCCTCCGTTGAGTGCTTGGTGGCCACGTCGTCACACCTAAGAATGCACAAGAAACTAGCGTAAGGTAGTATATTATTCTCATCAATAGAAGGCGAGGCATTAATGAACAAATTCACCTGTTGCTGTAGTTTCTTGGCTCGTGCGCTAGTTATTGGTCCATTTTGTGGTGTTTCATGAACACTTGGATATATGGTAGTAGGGAAGTCCTCATCAACTTTGCAAACTTGAACTGAGGGCGCGTCGTTGGGATGGCAACGAGTTGCGCATCATTGCAAACATTACTATTGTCCGATGGTTGCATCGTCACTTGCATGATCTGATTCTGGGTGGTAGGAAACTGACTTGGGTTATGATGTGTCACTACTGGCACTGGAAATAGTAGCTGGTTATCATCTGCTTTGGTACTAACGCTGGCGACGATACGACGACATGCTTGATTATTCTGATTCATCAAATTGACTAAGGTAGCGGTGGTCGATCCTGGGGTCATCCTGTTGTTCATGTTCTGCATCATCGCATTCATGAGTTGAGTCTGAGCTATCAAGAATTGTTCCATAACTGGATCTGCTACTCCTGCATCGACAAACCGCCCATCGGGTTGACAACACCAGCCGCACAAACTGCTCTCAAGATTACCGATGTGGTGGCTTCACTGGGTTCTCCATCTGGCCGGTGACCAGGGCTCATAGATGAGAGGAAAAGCATAGGGTAAGGAAAGACAATCTACTAAGGGAGCAGGTTTAACCCAAAGAACACCAAGGAACACACAAATAGCCTGGAAAGCTATTAAGAAGCATAAAACTCACAACCAAACTACACCAAGAAGGGAAACAAAGATCTAATCGTCTAGTCGATTAAACTCTTACTTAACAGCGACTTGGCTCAACACACGGGAGGAACTTATGCCGATTTATCCTATATGGTGGTCCAAGAAAACTCGATCGATCACGGTCTTCACAAACATTGATCGCTTGCGATCCTTGCGGCGAATCTTGGAAAAAAGACAGGGTGACGTACAACTTCTTCTTGGTCTTCAATTTTTTGCGACGCACTTGTCTTGAACACTTGGGAAGATGCCGATACGTTGTTGTTGGTTGCATGGTTTTCAACCAGTTGCTCAAAACTGCTCTTGGGCATCCACCAAGACATTTGACACGGATAACGACGACTATAGAAGTTATGAGGGGAGAGAGTCCAATTTAATACTCCAAATGGCGGTTCAAGAATATAGATGAGAGACGGATAGAATAGAAGAGTATTAGAATAGACAAGGTGAGAATATCACATCATTAAGATTTTCCATTTGTAAAATAGGTTTTGAAGTTTTTCCTTACAAACGGCCATTCTAACTAAGGTCGCGACCTACAGTCGATATGGCTCTGATACCACCTCTGTCGGGACCCAAAAATACAATTCTGGACCCTCTGTGTATACTGCACTAGTCTAGGATCACGCTAGTGCACACAGTGGCAACATCAATGAAATATCATTTCCATATACAAAGATGACTAATAAATAGGCAAATAACAATAAATATCGAGTAAAGACCTTAAGGTCAAAGCTTACAATTAATGCCTCGTAAGGCTAATAGCTCAATGAAACCTGCGGCGAACGAAGCGGAATAACTCAGTGAAGCCCATCCATATGCCCACAGCAATCGGTACAAAGTGCGCAACCTAGTTCTTCTCGATCCTTGAAGTAGACCTTGTTGACCGACGATTCCTCCATTTCTATAGGTTTGGGCGCAAGTTTTACAATAAGCGTGAGTACACAACCGTACTCGCAAGTCATACCACGGAATGCAATTTATAGATGCAGGCTTATTCCAAAGGAAATGACTTCTGTGGTTATTTTGCAGAAATACAACATTTGCAATTGAATACAAGTAATAGATTGAAAGCGTAATTCAAAACAAATAGACAATATTAATTTAACAGTTGTTTTCACCAAGACACATAGCCTAATCAAATTCTTTCACACAGCCATATAACTTAAATCACACAGCTGTCCCTTCCCAAAGGTTTTATGAAAATCTACCCCTCGTGTGAAATCTCCGAGCATGTCCATGATCGCGGACGCGGATATTCGAATAGATTGTTTAACACTCTGCAGAGGTTGTACACTTTACCCACAAGATGCAATCAACTGGATCAGAGCTGATCACAACAAAACCTTTCAGAAACTTCATCTCAAACATTGACGTTCCCAGTGTGCTTACAAACCGTTATACATCTCACATAGGCCATGCATAACACACACCGTTGGACAGGGAAGCGACGAATCGTCCCGCAATGCAACCACCAAGTAGTCACACCTCCACCCTATCACATAGCCTAACCTACCACCTGAACATCAATGCCGAGAATCCATAACTTACTAAGTTAGGCCCGTCCCATACTGTGTATGTGGTCGCATGCCAAGGCTCGTTCAATGGCGCACAAAGTTAAGTCCTTAATTGACCAAGGCAATACTTCCATTTTCTAACTAAGCCACACAGATTATCATTCCCATCACATAGTCCACCATGTCACACAGTCTCCACCACTTGCCTCAGTCCAAATCCTTTACCACCCGGCTTGGTTTTAGTGCAACACATGCCATCACAAAGTAATAGCACACAACACACGCTTTACACAAAGTTCTATAGTCACTTAGTCACATTTAATATTTGCAACTTATATGAGATGTGAGACTCGTAGCATGGCTAAGCAATCTACTCGTACTAACCAACCCACGTTGGTAATACCATAGCACCAACTAAATATGAACTAATCTAGGGTGACAAAAGATTATGACATACAATAGACAAAGTGGATATAACAAATTGGATTAATAGCTAAACCCAAAAGTATTTAAATAATTACTTAAATTAAATGCAATAATTTGAATCAAAGTAATTTTAAAAACTGGGTTCAATATGATCAAAGGTATAACTTGCCTTGCTATAGCAATGATGGTCTTAATTTATCTTCAATCTTCTACTTGCTTGATCTTCAGCTCTTTCGGACGATTCCGGGACTTCGGTGTCTAACGAGAAAGAAAGCACAAAACAAACCAAATTCAAAAAGATAAATCAAATAAACTCCAAATTGAAATTGAATGGTACTGGAAGGTAGATATTGAATTTAGATGAATTTAGAAACTTGAATGGGTTCAATCGGAATTCGGATGAAAAAGATATGACTTTTGGAAGATTGGAATTCACATGAAATGATTGAAAAGCTCTACGGAATATTCTCAGAATATTCTATTCCGAAAATATTAGAAAAAGCATGAGTGTATGATAGGCGGGACCGACTGGTATTTATGGATTTCTAGAATTAAAATAATTCCAGAAATAAGGTAGAGAGAGTGACATGTGTGACCAATAAGATAAAAGGATTTTTCAAGAATTAAATTAATTCCCTAAAATAGGATTATGGATTGACATGTGGGTCACTGGTCTATGGACCAGGTCCACGGAGATATGCTAGACCACGGTGGACCAAGCTCATGAACTAGGGTTGACCAAGGGTTGACTGACATACGGGGCCCGCATGTAAGAGAGAAATAATAAATAAGGTTTTAATGTGGGTGGATGACATGTGGGGTCGACATGTAAGTGAAAGGATTGAGTGTATTGTTTGACTTGTATTGCTTAGCTGACAAGAAGGGGTCAATTCACAGATCAAACTCAACAGAGAAAAGGCTAAGTGGATGCATCATGTGAATAACACATGCAGATGGCATTGCATTGGTCCAGAGAGGATGCAGAGGGCGTCGGCCTAGTTGCATGCACATGGGATCTTTGATCAGTTAGAGAAAGGAAGACAGAGAGAAGACCAAAGAAATGTGCTTCTATTGAGAGAACAACAAGCAACAGACCAAAGTACATGAAAGATAACAGAATAGAAATCAAAGAAAACAACAGAGACGCACTGCTGTTTTTGGGCGCAAGGTGGCAAGGAATTTGGTACTGCAAGAATTAGAGAATGATTAGTAGAGGAAAAGGTGATGCATGACTCACACATCAGGAGAGGAAAGGAAGGCAACAGAGAGCAGGAAGAACAACCGAACCAGTTCAGCTTTCAGGAGAATGAAGACAATAGAAAAGCTACAGTAGCATGCATGAACAGTGCGCGCGGAGTGGCCGGCGACCGGAGGCGACGTAGCAGCGGCGAAGGGGCAAAACGGAAAGGAAACGACGAGCCGGACGCGATGGCGCGGTCGGATTTTGGAAAAACTCACCGAGGAAGCGACGAACGCGATGAACACGGTTTGGCTTTAATGGCCGACGGTGCTCCGGCGATCTTCGGGCGAAGTGGATGGAACCATGACGTAGAGGGCGACGACGCGAAGCCAACGCCGCAGACGGTTCGGCCAACGGGCGTCGGACGAAGGCGCAGTTCGCCGGAGAAGACTTTTGGTTGGAGCTCGGTTTTCTGGAGATTGCGACGAAAATAGATCGGTTTGGAGGAAACCAATTCAGGGGATTGGAAGAGGGGATCAACACGGACGCGTGAGCGCAAACGGCTCGCTTTTATATGCACCGTGGAAGAAGATATGGAAATTTGAAGTTTAGAGTTTGAAACGGACACGATACGAGCTCTCTGCTGCGTTCGGTTCTGGAAGATGAACAGTACCGCGCGAGGTACTGTAGCACGTGGGCAGGAGAGAGAAAAACTGATTTTTTTGGAATTAAAAGAAAACGTCAAAAATCAAGGCGATCAAATAAATAGCAAAAAAATCCAAAAAAATCTCAGAAAATACCCAAAAATTCCTTGAAAGACAAGGAAGCCAAATAACACAAGTTTTTATTTAATTAATGTTTATATTAGTCAAATTAAATATTTTTAATTTACGAAAATTCCAATTAATCTTTATTAATTCAAATAAAATTGGTGAAATTTTCCAGGGACCTAAACTACTCAAAAGATTTTTGAAAAGCCAAATTTTGGGACGTTACAGTCTAAGTTCGGGAATTTTGTTGGTAAAGGCTATGAGAGCGGAGGCTTGTTCCGCCTAAGTATTTTAGAGTCTTGTTATAATCTGAATGTTGCAACTGGTTTAAATAAATGTGAGGCAAATATTTGGCATTCTCGTTTATGTCATATTGGTTTTGATAGTATTGCTAGAATGTCCAGATTAGATTTAATTCAAAAATGTGAAATTGTCAAAGGATCAAAGTGCTAGTCATGTGTGCAAGCAAAGCAGTCTCACAAACCTTTTAAGGGATTAGAGGACGAAAAGAACTTGGCACCATTAGATCTTGTTCATTCAGATTTGTGTGAAATGAATGGATTGTTGACAAAAGGAGGCAAAAGATATATTTTTTAACTTCTATTGATGATGCAACACGCTACTGCTATGTGTATTTGCTAAAAACTAAGGATGAAGCTTTAAACTACTTTAAGACTTATAAGGCCGAGGTTGAGAACCAACTAAAGAAGAAAATAAAAAGACTAAGGTCTGATCGTGGAGGAGAGTACATCTCTCATGAATTTTCTCAATTCATTACGAGCATGGAATAGTCCATGAATTTACACCACCATATTCACCCCAATCAAATGGGGTAGCTGAGAGGAAAAACCGCACACTAACGAACTTGGTTAATGCCATGTTAGAAAGTGCTGGTATGCCTAAGACATGGTGGGGGGAAGCTATATTGACAGCAACTTTCATCCTAAACAGAGTAATCACTAAAAAGAGTGATATTACTCCATATGAGGGATGGAAGGGGAGAAAACCTAATGTCAATTTTCTGCGAACTTGGGGGTGTTTGGCCAAGGTCAATATACCATTGCAGAAAAAGAGAAAGCTTGGACCTAAAACAATCGATTGTATTTTTCTAGGATATGCTCATAATAGCACGCCCTATAGATTTTTAGTAGTTAAATCAGAAATTCCTGAGATTATTGCTAACACAATAATGGAGTCTAAAGATGCTTCATTCTTTGAGGATTATTTTCCTATGAGAACAGCAGACAGTACTTCACAAACCGAGAATGTTCAAATTGATAATATTGAAAGTGAGAATAATCAAACTTCTGAACTTCCCACCATCTCTGAACCAATATGTGATATCCCTGAGGAGGATAACAATCTAGTCATAGAAGCTTTTCGTAGGAGCAAGAGACAAAGGGTTGAGAAAACCTTTGGTGATGACTTTATTGTATACCTCGTGGATGATGTGCCAAAGACCCTTTCAGAGGTTTATGCATCTTCTGATGCTGAGTATTGGAAAGAAGCAGTCCGTAGCGAGATGGACTCTATCATGGCTAATGGGACTTGGGAGATCACTGATCGTCCTATCGGGTGCAAACCTGTAGGATGTAAGTGGATCTTTAAAAAGAAACTAAGACCTGATGGTACTATTGAGAAGTACAAGGCAAGACTTGTGGCCAAGGGTTACACCTAGAAAGAGGGAGAAGATTTATTTGATACCTATTCTCCTGTCGCCAGACTAACCACCATTAGAGTGCTCCTTGCGTTAGCATCTTCTTATGGTCTACATGTCCATCAAATGGATGTAAAGACAACTTTTCTTAATGGAGAGTTGGGGGAAGAAATCTATATGGATCAACCTAATGGCTTTGTGATTTCTGGACAAGAAAATAAGGTATGTAGATTATTGAAATCCTTATATGGTCTAAAGCAAACACCTAAACAATGGCACGAGAAATTTGATAAAACTTTAACATCTGCTGGCTTTGTTGTGAATGAAGCTGATAAATGTGTATACTATCGTTATGGTGGGGGTCAAGGAGTGATCTTGTGCCTATATGTAGATGACATACTTATATTTGGAACAAACACTACCGTAATTGACGAGGTCAAATCTTTTTTATCTCGATGCTTTGATATGAAAGACTTAGGAGAGGCAGATGTTATTCTGAATATTAAATTAATCAAGAACGAGGATGGGATCACTTTGAACCAATCACATTATGCTGAGAAAATCTTAAGCCGTTTTGGCTATGAGAATTGTAAAATTTCTCCAACGCCCTATGATGCAAGCATTAAGCTTCAAAAGAATCAAGGGTTAGGAAAAGATCAATTAAGGTTTTCACAAATTATTGGATCACTTATGTATCTATCTGGTGCCACAAGACCTGACATATCATTTGCTGTGAGCAAATTAAGTCGGTTTACTTCTAACCCAGGAGATGATCACTAGGAGGCACTTGAGAGAGTGTTGCGCTATTTGAGAGGCACAACCTCATACAGAATTCACTATACTGGGCATCCTTCTGTATTAGAAGGATATAGTGATTCAAATTGGATCTCTGATGCAGATGAGATCAAAGCTACAAGTGGTTATGTCTTTACACTAGCAGGAGTTGCAGTTTCATGGAGGTCGTGTAAACAGACTATATTGACGAGGTCAACTATGGAAGCAGAACTTGTAGCACTAGACACAACTAGTGTTGAGGCTGAATGGCTCAGAGAGCTTCTGTTGGACTTGCCACTGGTTGCGAAACCAATACCAGCAATCCTAATGTACTATGATAATCAAATAGTGTTGATTAAGGTTACAAGTACTAAGGATAACATGAAGTCCTCCAGACATGTGAAGCGTAGGCTTAAATCTGTCAGAAAATTGAGGAACTCCGGAGTGATTACTGTGAATTATATATGCACCGAGAAAAATCTGGCAGACCCTTTCACAAAGGGGCTAGCACGGAAGGCGATTTCCGTTGCGTCTATGGACATGGGAATGAGGCCCATTGGAGTTACAACTCAACGATAACCCATACCTTTTTGATCGGAGATCCGTGACTTAGGCAATGGAAAAACAAGTTCATGTTGTAACAAGAGAGTATATATTCATTGAATCCATGTCCTAATAGACAAATTACTCTCGATCAGTATGGAAGGATGGCATAAAGCCTTAATATATTCAGTTGTCCAAATGAGGAAAAGGTATTAGCCTGCAGGATACCTAGAAAGAATATACCTACTTGAGCCCAACTGTGAGGTCGCAGTTCACGAGAATAGGGCATTCTCTAGAAAGCTCATGAGCAGATAAGGGAGCATGACCAAATAACGCTCCGTTTAGGCGCGGTTCTTTGACACACCTAGTATCGATTGAGATTTCAAGTGAAATCTAATCACAAAAGTGTGAATTCAAGGCATGATCCATTCATCACCGTGAGAAGATGAATCTTGTCATTCTAGGTGCAAGTTCAACCCGTGCAGGACTTACACTAAAAGGCGGTATATTAACGATTACTTGACACAATATCTTTGATATCCTTTTTGCTTCTTGCTTTGGAATTGGTGGGGGATTGTTAGAAATTGGCCCATATGAGTGATGCCTATTTTCTATAATTCCAAAGCATTTATGGGTTAGTACCATATTGCTAAGGTAAGGTGGAGGTGACCAACATATAAGGTGGAGTCTTTGCCACTCCTTGAAACATGTAACACATGGATGAGGATGGAATGAGGAGGGCTCTGGCTAAACACACACACGCACGCACGCGCGCCGCGCGTTCGCGTATTTTCGCGTGAAAAATTGCGTGACTTGTGATGCGACCGTGCCGTGACGTGGCGCGCCATTTGGCAGACCAAGACCACCTTATTTTTGCTGAACCATGCATCTCTCTCTCTCTGTTTGAATGAGATTCAAATGTTTAAATTTGAGGCTTTATTGGGTGATGATGACAAGAAGTTACCAGTGGGTAAATGACTGATTAAGTGTGACAGTTACCAGTGGGTAAATGGCTGGTTAAGTGTGACAGTTACCAGTGGGTAAATGGCGGTTTAATTTGTCAGTTACCAGTCTGCATCTATATATGTTTGGAGACGTCCAGTGCATAGCGTGTAGAAGAATAGCCTTCATTCCTTCTTCCTTCTAATCTGTGTTGTTGTCTTTGCGTAATCGAACCTTGCCGACTCTTCTTCTCGCGCACCATGAAGAAGGGAAGCGGTATCTCGAACCGTTCTGCCGTGAAGACCTGCACGGGGGCGGCAATAAGGTTTCTGGGCAGCGCATCTGCGCGACCGCTGGCTGCACTGCGACATCTACGTTTGTGCACTGCATCAAGTCTGCGCTGCTTCCTGCTCTTCATCAGACTCATCTGTAAGTCTACTGTGTGATTGATAGACTTGTTTACATCCTGGTTTTCATATATTGTGAAGTACAATGAGTTGTCTGCTAGCAGTACTGTTTTATGCATCATTAGTCTTTTGCAATATTTGCCTTCTAATAAAATCTGGAATTAAAATATTGCCCTCATTTTCAATAGGATGGAGTGGGATAGGATAGGATCGTCCAAGATTTGAGGGTTGCTCCCTGCGTTTGCTTGGTTAGATGACACCACTTCATCTCGGACAGGTTCATCCAGCTCTAGAGAATATTCATTTTCCGAAAATCACTAATTTGCGGAGACCCACTCGAGATGGTTGTTGCAGTCATCGCCCAGATAATGGACACGTGGATAGACATAAGACGTAGGAGTCAATTCCGCAATATGCGCATTCCCATTCCTCACAGAGCTTGTTATTCATGTTGATCCCACTCACTCCCCTGTTCCGCATGCTCCCAACTCAAGTAGTGGCGAAGCCAAGATGAAAATGAAAGGTGAGTTTAAATGACTAAGCTAAATTGATACAAATATAGTCTTTTACTCTTTACTCGTGTGCAATCTAAATTCATACATGAATAGAAGAGAAGTAAATCAACAAAAGAGATAAATATAACGAAGATATCTCGCTAAATTGTCAATAATAATATCAAAACAAATAAATATGCTTCCAATGAGTAGCAAATAAATGAAACATACCACTAAGTTGTGCTCTCTTATCGGTCGAGTGAGTATTACTTGAATTGCTTGTGAAATTATTATGCAAAGTTCGTTTATTCATTATTGCAAATCTATGAACAAATTGTAGAATTCATTGCTACAAAAAATGCAATATAGTCTAGATATTTACCGTCTATTTGTCTATGCAAATATGCAATACAACATCAACAATCGGAATTACAACATCAATATGCAATAAACCATTTATGCATTGTATCAAGATTAATCAAGACATAAGGAAAAAAAAACCAATTGGCCTAGCCAATCAGGTCGGCATCGGCAGATCCCCTCCATGGTTGACCCCTCGCGCGGCCTCGCCCTCTATCTCGGTCCCCTCGGCCTCCCTGCCTCCTCCTCGGCTAGTTGGCCTCCTTGCCGCAGCGTAGCGATGTAGCCCGCAGCCGGCTCCTGGTAGGCAATAGATGGAGATCCCCTGCAGCTCCGCCCTCCGGCGGCTTCCCCTCCCCAACTCTTCTCCAGCTCATCGTGTCGCCCCCCGCCCTAGCCCCCAAGTGGCCAGGCTCGAGCTTCCCGCACGGGCGCACAACCTCCTCCTATTCACTACTGCCTGCCGCTAGGGTTTCTTAGGCTCAGGTGCTCATTCGCTTCAGATGCGCACAATCCCCTTGATCCTCTTTCCATTTGATTGCAACTGGTCGGTGGGGTGAGGTGGATGTGAGGATTAGTTGCTAGTTGTGCCTTGTGGGTTGACTGGTGAGAAAATGCTCATCTTCTAATCTCTTCCTCCCTCATCTCACGTCTACGTCCATGACCATAATCGGCCGCTACCGCCGGAGGGGGAGGGTTACGGTAGCGGGCGGAGGGTAGGCTCGAGCCTAACGAAGCCTACTTGTTGGAATCGCCCCTGAACTCAAGCCACCTGAGACATCACCACACATTCCGACTTGCCGCCTATCAGAGATGTCACCGCCATACATTTGAGTATTCAACTCATCACCGTGAAGACACCGCCATACATTTGAGTATTCAACTCACCGCCGCGAAGACACCGCCACATTCTACCTCGCCACTGCCTCATTTCTCTTTTTCTGTATCTAACCCAATCTTCCTCGTTGTCGCGTGCCGTGTGTGACACCGAGCCGTCATCATCGGGAGGGGGCATGTGCAAAGTTCAAAGAAAAAAAATGGTTAGAAGTTCGATGTAAGTTCCAAAATTTTGCTATTTGAAAGTTGGAATTTGCTCTGATCCCGAAAGTTTAAAAGTCGCTAAATTGAAAGTCTCGAAGCCATATTTGAAAAAATCATGTTTTTTTGGTTAATGGTTCGAAGGTACCGCGGACAGAACCGAAGGTGCGGCAGGTTCGGCGACGCGCTGGGGTTGCAACAAGCATGTCGGCGGCGTGCCCGTTGGTGTTTGCAGCGGCGAGGCGGCAACATCTACGTGTGAAGAGGGAAGGGGGGAACTTGACACGCGGAGCTCCTCGAAGCTGTCCGTCGTGAAGCTTTCTGTAGGGTGGCCGCAAGATAGAAGCTCTCGGAGCCGTTCCGTGTTTTCTTTTTTGCCGGATGTGCTCGTCCACGCCACGCGCGTCGCTCCTCCTCACGTGACCACGCGCGACTGGTCTCTTTGATTTGTTCACCCCCACCTGGCTACCCATTTCTGTTCCTCTTCCTCCTCATCTCTCCCATCTCCATCCAAAGCGCAGGAGCCTCTCCCTTCTCCCCAGGCTAGGGCAGCCATAGGGGGGGTCGCCGTTGCCCGGCCGACGCCGAGCGAGCGAGGATACCGGTGGCCGGGCGACTGCGGCGACGAAGGGAAGGCGAGGAGGACCACGAGGGTGCCCGTCCGACGGCGCCAGCGAGGGGTACGCGTGGAGGAGCGCGAGGGGAAGGCTTCGAGGGGCGAGACCGGTGACTGGGCGACCGCGGCGACGAGGGCTGCGACGGGAGGCTGGCCGACGGCGGCAGCGACGGGATCCCCTGCTTTCGCGACGGGGTCCTCTGGTCTTATTCCTCTCCCTCAACTTGGGTCTGTCTTCCTCCCCGAAAACTGAAGGTATGAACCCAAATCGGTTGGATCTGTGATAGCTGTTGGTAGATCCGGTTGATTTATGGTTGCTAGGCTTACAGCTGAACATTGCTATTCATGGAACGCTGCCACTAGATGGATCTTTGATAGATGTTTGTAGATCTTTGATAGTTTGGTTATTCCCCATTCATACTTGCTTTTCATGGGTACTCCCTATTTAATAATTGTTGCCGTGAAACACTTACTGTTCATGATTATTCCCCATTCATAATTGTTCCTCTATATTTTGTGGTGTTTGCTATTTCATTTTGCTTCTCAGTTAGTACGTGATCGCACTAATTTACATCGTATCTTGTGCATCATGGCAACCAGTTAGTAGATTATTTTCACTGTGTATTGTAGATGGACAAGAAGATGATTAGGAGGAGAAAGATGATGATTTTTGGGGCTGCTGCATTTGTGGCTGCTTCTTTGTTAACTAGCTTGCGTGCCATACTTATGACATAAATATTGCAATTTGCACACTGCTGGACAAGATAGTCTAAGGTGAAAAGCGCACTTGAGATGCTAGGTCTTTAAATTTCCTAAAGTGCAAGGCGCAAAATAAGTGCCAATCCCAGAAATATCAGGTGCAAAAAATATTTCCCTACGAGGGGATAGTTCCTTAAAAAGTTTTAATGAAATTTAGAAGGAAGTTGTGTGTTTGATACTCCTAACTATTATAAATAACTAACCCATTAAAAATAACTAACTAACTAACATGTCATACCACCTTTTTTTAACAGAAATTTGCAATATTTATGCCATAATAAGTATGACATGCAAGGTACTTATCAAAGAAACTAATATGTTACCAAAAGACTCACTAAATTTTGTGAGTTTGGATCACATCACCCCCATGTCTAATTGGGCTTAGTATCAGTAGATAGACATTTTAATCTTCTGTTACCATATTTCTATCCTAAACCATCTTATGATGAGAGGTGTGCTTTGGTGTATTCGCACCTTGCTGCTATTAGCGTGCGCCTCGCATAGGGCACCACGCTTTGTGTGGCTCAAGACGCCTTTGCCTCGTTGTGCCTCACGTTTGTTTGCAATGCTGCTAGATGCTTTGCGATACAAGTTTGGGAATATCTTAAACGGAAGAATACCATGAGAGGTTAACTTATTGTACCTGAAGTTACATGATGCTCTAATCTGCTGTGGCAACTTTACCTCTGTTACACACTAGTTTATGATAGAAAATGAACTGTTGCAACTTGCAATTAAGGATTTGATGCCTGTCACTAGTCGCTACTACTGTGCTCTAAATTTGCTGAACTACACAGCTTCTTCATGTGTTAGATTTTGTGATGTTTGGGTTAGAATTCCCTCTAGGAAGTCCAAGTTGTTTTGCTGAAGCATCATTCTAAAAACTGTTCACTTAACTTCACTCATCAAAGAATTCTACCATCATTTAACGTTATTTTATTTGGTTGATTAGTTTAACTTTAGGACCTTTAGGTGAATATATTAAAGGCCTGAAATGGATGAAAATTGGGTAGAAGGCTCGAAGCATACTTCCGCTCCAGTGTCATTTTCTGGTTCAGTTTCTAGATATCAAACCTCATCACCAAGAAGGTCAAGGCAAAGGTAAATAGTGCTCTATCCCATCATTCTTTTCTTGCATTTTCTTCTGGAGAATTAGGTATACCGTACAAGAATTTAGCAGGTAGTTATTAGTAGTTTAATTGACAACAGGCTTCAACTCAGTAGGTAAAAGAAGTTTTATAACTTCCTTTTGATTCTATGTTATGAACCAATGTTGCTTGAATGTGCAATATTTGACAACAGGGAAGGAGGAATGATATGTGTATACCACGTTATGAGTTAGCATCTTTGTATTGAGTTTGATTGGCACTTCAAAGTTCAGTTTGTATCTTTTTCCCCGTAGTTATAAATTTTGCTAGCAAAGAATTTTTATTAAATAACCATGTTAGAACAACATTCAAAATGGACCTATCATATTTATTCCAGAAAATGGACCCTAAGGCTAAGCTAACACCATACATCCTGGTGTGGTGTTAGGCTGTTGGTCCTGGAGGCCTCCCGTGTCGGATTAACTGCTGTCCACTCTGGCAGAAATGTCAAAAGGGGCTAATGCAGCAAGAATTAGTGTTAGAAATTCTGGAGCTAATGTCTATGGCATAGTCTTTGTGCTTAACGAATTTCAGGGCAGCGCATATCTTGAGTGTCACCGGAAAACTTGGTTCTAGGCTTCTAGCACCTTGGGACTAACACAATTACTAGTGTGATGAGACCCAACACTGCTGGACATCTGTTCTTTTGGGAAATTTGCTGCGTGGTTAATGCTGTCCCCAAGGTTTAAGAAAGAGCCAGGCGCTAGTCGAGCGGTGCCCCGGCGCCTAGCGCCTAGACCACCTAGGCGGCCGCCTTGCCGACAGTGCAAATCAGAACCGCCTAGCCTACAGTGCAAATCAACCAAAATCGTTCACAACCAACTTGGCCCACTTGGTCCAACTATCGATCACAACTAACTTGGCCCACTCGGCTCAACTGTCGATCGCAAGTAGCAAGACTCGCTACTCCCCCTGGTTCGCATCATCTTCCTTCTCCTTCGCATCGACTCGCATTCTCTTCCTCCTTTCTCCTTCGCACCGACGAGCTGAGCCAGATCCCGACGATCTTGCCACCGGCCCGAGCTCCACGTACACCACTGCCGCCCCTACCGCTTTCTTCTTCCTCTTTGGCGCTGCTCCACACGCCTCCACCCCCACCCCCACCCACACTTCCACCACCCGCAGCCAGTGAGCTCGATTCGGTAGTGGATATGATGGCGGTGATCTCGATTCGGCGGAGGAGATGATGGCGGCGAGCTCGATTCGGCGGCTGGGATGTTAGGAACCCCTCGGCGCCCACCTCGTCGCCACCTTACGCTGCCTCGTCACCTCCTCGCCGAGCGCCGCCCAAGCTGCCTTGGACCGGCTTTGACCAACCAGCTGGTCCTAGGTGGCCCGGCCGCATAGCCAGCCGACTGCCTCAAAGTTGCGGCGGCAGGCCGCTGCCGACCGCCTAGGCAGCGCCTAGGAGCGATTTTTAGAACCTTGGCTGTCCCCTATGATATTGGCCCCAGCAGTGTTAATACTACTGTTTGTAGCCCCATATGACATGTCTGCCAGAGTGGACAGGGTGTAATCCTGCATGGCGTCAGCTTCTAGCGCCTCGAAGTGTGGTGGTAGCCCTGTTATCCATTCTGTGGAAATAAACTGCATGAGATCATTTTCTGAATATTATTAAAAGATGATTATTTAACAAAAAAATGCTAGTAGTATTGTATTTAACGTGACCCCTTGTTGAATATAACCTTTGCTTTGTCCATTATCATCAGAAACATCTTTCATCTATTAACTCAGCGAGAGGTCTCTCCTCGAACAAAACACCAAGCTAAAAGGCTTTGGAGCAAGCCTCCAACATGTGATGCTGATTCCACTGAGTTAAGATCTGCTACAGATGCTAAACATGATTTATTTTCGTGGTAAGGAAGCTTTTTTTCGTTAAGATGATTTAAGAACAACTCGCCATTATATCTATATATTGATTATTGAGTTACAGATCCTATACTTTTGATTTTACATCTAACATTTCATTGGCTGAGCTTGTTAAACCTTACTGTCTACAGGGCAGAATCACAGTCCCTGCATCGTTGGTCTGCCAAGTATTGCCCTCTTTTGCCATCCCCTAGGTCAACTATTGCAGCTGCATTCAGTCCAGATGGAAAAACACTTGCATCCACGCAGTAAGTTTATTGACTGTTGAATACTTGAATATATGGACTGAACTGAAATTCATGTGGACTAACTATCTCTTTTCCCCCAGTGGTGACCATACTGTTAAAATAATTGACTGCCAAACTGGGAAATGTTTGAAAGTGTTGAGTGGACATCGACGCACGCCTTGGGTGGTATGTCTATTAATGCTGGCATCATTTTTCTAGTGTATTTAAGCAGGAAAATATGTGCTTCAAGCCAGTGGCGGATCTAGGATTAGATCACGCCTCGGGCTAAATTCTAATAGGCTAACATCTTAAAACTAACGCTAATTTCTACCCACAGCAATAAATAACAAAAAAAATAAGCTACAAATACTTCATTGACATGAAATTTTATCAACAATACTTCAACATAAAATATAATAAGAAAAACATGATAAAACATAAATAATATAGTATCTTAGATATACAAATTGAGTACCTAAATAACGAAGATTTCATCTCTAACCTAACCCACCATTTCTTCGTCAATAGTTGGACAAGTACCAGAACCTACAAAGACAACATAAAGGGAATAAATCAAAAATAGGTATGATTAAATACAAAGAACATGAAATTTAGATTTGTAAGAGCCGAACTTACCACTAGCGCGAGATAGTTGTTTCTTACGTGACCTCATTCCTTGAAAATGCTCCAAAATCTTATCATCTTTAGTGCTTGCAAATATGTCTCGCTCAATATAGCATACCATGCTATGATTCATCCATTCATCATTCATCTTATTCCGCAAATCAGTTTTAATAATGCTCATAGCTGAGAAGGCTCTTTCTACATTTGTCGTTGCAACTGGCAAAATCAATGCCAATTCAATGAGACGATATACCAATGAGGATTGTTTTGCTCGTTATGACTATCTTCAGTTCCAACTGTTTCTGGAAGAGATTGGTTGGACTGTCGTTTTTGTATTGAAAAATAAGATAACAATGTCTTGCTCCTCTTCATTTTGTATCTCTAATTCCTAAATAAGCAATACACTTATTAACAATATGCAGGCAACAAGTTAATTTTGCACCAAGAAAGTAAAGAACCAAAGCAGTATAAGTCGAGCAACTACTGAACTACAAGTCTACAACCATATGGTCCATTACTCATTATCCGCACATGGCACACTGCATATTCCAACATTGTAACATCTTGATGTGGACAAATCAAGTAATCAACCATAGTCTACACTCTACGAGACTACAACCAATCATGCAGCACGACAGTTCGGCAGTGAACTATTGAATTGGCTTAGTACTTACAGAACAAAGCACAGATGCAACACTAATAATAAGCATTAAACTATTTAATTTGGCTTGAAGCAAACTTAGTCGTAGATGCAAGCAAACCAGTGCACAACACTGGTACACAATCAACACAACAAGATTCAATAATTCAAAGGATTACTCATAGTACACAGTCCAATTTCCAAACAAAAAAGCTCCAATAGACAACACATCTTCATTATGCATCAAGCTCAATCCTGTAGATTCCATTGTTGTCTACAGATCTCCTCAAAGGCCAAATGAACCCTACAGTTCTCATCAAACTGAGCAAATGCATCAATAAACAAGTTAATCTACCATTACTTCCTGATGGGCAAGTGCTGGATGTTACCTACCGTCGCTACCTTTCGTCGCTACCAAGAACAAGAAGGATTGGGATTGGGGCGGTCAAGTCCTCGGCGCAGGCGAGACCGCTCGAGCCGTCGGACGACGCAGCCGCAGCGATGGCGCGGCGGGAGGTGAACTTCGGGTGGTGCGCGGGCTGCAGTGGCAGCGGACGGTGAAGGCTGGAGGCTGGAGGAGGCGACATAGACGAGGCGAACACCGAGCCGCCGAGGCCGGAGCCGCCGATGGAGTGGCCGAATGGAGGCTTCAGCGCATCTGCTCGTGGGCTGGGCCTCGGGCTAAATGGCTGCATCCACATGTTTCGGCCTATATATAATTTTTTTTTTGCACTCGTATTTTTTCTGGGCCTCGGGCTATAGCCCACCCTGCCCGAGGCCCAGATCCGCCCCTGCTTCAAGCTCTTCAAATAAATGACCCTAACAATAATGTGGCTCTTGGTTTTTTAATATTTACCAGGCCAAGCAATGAAGCAATATCAGTTTGTCATGTTTGTGTCCGTATCACATATTTGATACTTGGCCACAAACTTAGTTCAGGAGAGCATTTCAAAGATGTTTTACAAAAAAGAAGCATAATAGTTCTTTTGCTGTTTTGTTTATTGCTGGCCAATATTATTCCAAAAACATATTTATTAAGCTGCTGTTCTATTGCAGGTTAGATACCATCCGTTACATTCTGGTATCCTTGCTAGCGGAAGTTTGGATCAGGAAGTCCGTCTCTGGGATGCTAATACCTCAGACTGTATTGGATCTCAAGACTTCCGTAATCTCTCAAACAGACTCCATGAGTGCATGTTATGCTACCTTCTATCCATTGGCATTTCTGAAGCAGCACTAACTTCTTATTATGTTGTTTGGCAGATCGGCCAATTGCATCTATTGCATTTCATGCAAGGGGGGAGATTCTGGCAGTTGCGTCAGGTCACAAAGTGAGACTCTAGTGTTAAGCTTGAAGCAAAAAAAAGAAGTTTTTTTTTTTTGTACTTGTTTTTATCAACGTTTGTTAAAAATAACATATACTAATGCTCAATTCAATGTACTTATGTATCAGTTGTACATATGGAACTACAATAAGCGAGATGAGGCTTCTGCCCCAACCATTATATTAAAAACCCGCCGTTCATTGAGAGCTGTGCATTTTCACCCTCATGGTGCTCCATATCTTCTAACGGCAGAGGTAGAAATGTAGAATAGCCTGTGTTATGCATTTATGCTTTCTTGTCATAGTTTTATGTTTTCTGGCAAAACTCATGCAGGGCTGCTGCAATTTCAGGTTAATAATCTTGATTCTGCGGACTCACCGCTGACCCTTGCAACATCTTCTGGCTATTCAAACTATCCCTCGGCTATGTTTTTTGCAAACATTAACTCCAGATGCTGTCCACATCTGGAGTCTAATATGTCATCACCTTTCCTACTTTGGCCTGCATACCTCAGGGATGATGGAAGTATATGTCTGCTTCGCAATGACTTGGCTAGTAATTCAACCAATGTGCAGCAGAGATCATCATCTTTAGCTCAAAATTCATTGGCATCAGATGCTGAAAATCAACAGTCTGACCAGTTTGTTACCCCTATGGATGTATGTCCTGGAGAACCATCTGCGTCTAATGATATAGTTGATACAATTTCTGCATCTGGTGCATCTGGATTAATTGGAATCGAAATGCACACTGTTAGGGGGCAACCTAACTCAAGATTGCAGGGCAGTAGCTCTACTAGTAACCTTGGGAGGTCTAGTGCTGGAGATGACGTGCAAATGTCTTCTCTGAGCAACAGTGTGCCAATTCCGGCAACAGTTGGGCCTTCAGGACCTGATGGTCGTCGTATGCCAATGAATTCATTCCACACTTCCAGTGGATTAGATGTACAGATGTTCCTAAGAAATTCAGAGGGTGGAAATCACCATCACGATCTCTTCAGTGATTCGCGTAGCTGGGAGCTGCCTTTTTTGCAGGGTTGGTTTATGTCCCAAAGCCATACAGGTTTGTACCCTGTACTTCTGAACAATAATGTCCTTTGAATCCTACCTCTCGGTAGTATTGCTGGAACTAATAACTTGACTAGGGAATCACCATACATGCATAATTTTGAACATCTAGGTGCTTCATCGTCAATTCCAATTACCACCGGCAGTGGTAGAGGGTCAAATCGACGTTATGCCTCACACCCTCGGACTGTGGCCTCTGTACCTGGGGTTGGGGGTTCGCTGCTGAGTCCCCAAATTGATGAAGCTGAGGTTCATGCTTCCTCGTTAGGAGTTGGATCAGAACTTACTACCTCGCTGCTTGCTGCTGGTGCTGCCGAATTACCTTGTACAGTGAAGCTTAGAATATGGCGGCATGATACCA
Source organism: Ampelocalamus luodianensis (assembly GCA_036346255.1). NCBI lineage: Eukaryota > Viridiplantae > Streptophyta > Magnoliopsida > Poales > Poaceae > Ampelocalamus > Ampelocalamus luodianensis. Next base: position 10,639,055 of record CM070618.1, read on the forward strand.
AGGATCCATGTGTTACATTAGAACCCGAGGCATGCCGCTTGACAATCTCTCATGCTGTTCTTTGCAGGTGAGCCAGTGTGCTTTGGCTTCCTTCTATTCCTACTTTCCTGCACAACACATTCTGTTATTTTCACTAAAAAACACAATCTGTTACCCCTGGGATTATTTGCTAATGTCTTTGCTGTTGTATACTCAAAAGATGGATCCTTTACTCCATTTTTTAAGTCATTTCTGAACTGGTACATAACTAATGGTAGTCAGCAATATTTTTAAATAGAACGCACAGACATCTTTTAGACTAGTCTAATGTGAGAGTTGACACTGCTTTATTATATAAAATTGCAGTGAAATGGGTGCCCATTTTTCCCCTTGTGGACGATTTCTGGTAGCTTGTGTCGCATGTTTGCTGCCTCAAACAGAAGGCGACCGTGGTAGCCAATTACCTGTGCAGTATGATTCTACAGGGGCTGGAACATCACCAACTCGTCACCCACTTCCCTCTCACCGAGTTATTTACGAACTTCGGGTTTATTCTCTTGAGGAGGCAACGTAATTTTTCTCAACGTTCTTTTGTTATAGTTTGTTCTTTATCAGGTTACTGTTTGTAAATGGTCTACTTATTTTGAAATTGTGAATGCATTTTCCTTGCAGGTTTGGGAAAATTCTTGCGTCAAGAGCAATAAGGGCGGCTCATTGCTTAACTTCCATTCAGGTTATTTTCTTCTCATTTGTTTGTGTGCACGTGCTTCCGTTTTTCTTTTTATTTTGGGAAAGATAAACAGGCATCTCCTGTCATTCCTTCTCTACCATAAGCTGCAAACTGGTGGCTTGTCTCTCAAGAACCATTCTGTAGCAGCTTTTTGTTGTTGACAGCCTGTTTCAGTTCAGACCCACCCATGAGAAATATTTGTCTACAATGCAATTCTCATCATTTAATCTGAGCCTGATGTATTTTTTTTGCTGCAGTTCTCGCCTACTTCAGAACACATACTGTTGGCATATGGTCGTCGTCATAACTCGCTGCTTAGGAGCATTGTCATGGATGGGGAGACTGGGATTCCTGTATACACTATCTTGGAGGTACATACGATACGATTAGCTTACCCCGTAGTGTAGGTTGATCAGTAACGAAAGGCTGGTAATACTGGTTTTGCTGTTGCATGGTACTTATTTCTGACATCTGGAATCTGAAACTGTTTTATTATTGTAGTTGACAACACCTTATGCCCTCATGTTTTTGTAGAGTCCAAGGCTATGGTGTAATCTCATAGTTTTTTCCCCATTACTTTAGGTTTACAGAGTTTCGGACATGGAGCTGGTAAGAGTTCTTCCTAGTGCTGAAGATGAAGTCAATGTTGCATGTTTTCATCCTTCCCCTGGAGGTGGTCTTGTTTATGGGACTAAGGTGACCAAAAAATTATATCAATCAACAAAGGTGGAGCGTATTACTTGCATTACTTATGCTTCCATTTGTGGTGAACTATAGGAAGGGAAGCTCAGGATCCTACAGCACAATGGTGCAGATGCTGCAAGCATGGGGCTGAATTGCTTTATTGAGGAAAATATGGTTGAGGTAGCAAGCTTATCTTTTCGTGTTGTTGTTCCTTGTTAATTTTATTGTCTGCTTATTTTGATACTGCAACACCCCAGCCCGATTTCGATGCGGGCTGTGTGACCCATGTTTGTAGTACTGGCGGGTTAGTCCCACAATGAAAGTTTAAATTTATTTGTACTAGCATATAATGCCTGTTAGCCCATAGGAAGTAACTCTGGTTTAACCATTTTGGGCGAAGCGAGTACGAAAGCCCAAGCGAGTTGCTACTCATGTGTAGGCCCATCCATTGTGTGGGTTGGGCTTTAAGAAAATTGTGACCCCTGGGGTTTTACAGATACTTATGCATAATTGGCCTCATTTTGTTCTTTAAGCCTGGATGTTTTGACTGATAATTTGCCATTTGGACATTGATTTTTGTGACACTGGTTAAGTGGGGTCTTGATTGACCAGGGTCAAGCATTTTCTTGTCAAAGTACATCAGCAACATAAGTTATAAACTGATATTGGGTTACTATTAACTATTAAGATGTTCAAGGGAATACGATCCATTCAATTAGTGGTTTAATGTGTCCAAACTCCGATATATGCTTTGCAAGAATTTAAATTACCATGTGGCTGCCTGGCTGGTATAACAGGTCCATGGTATCAGCCCACTAAGGGGTGGGTACCAAATGCAGGTGGTTTCCAGCCAGTTATGTATCAGACTGGTAAGAAAATTAGTTCAAATTAAACAAATTCCAAAACCACCTGGGAATTGGCTGGAATTTTACTGGGATCAGGGCAAAATTGGGGTTTTGTTTTTCGATCAAGTCAAATGATATGCAACAATTTACACTATCCACCATTATAATTTTATGATAGCTTTCTAGTAACAATTAATAATGAAGGAATTAAGTTGGCATGTACCCATCATAAATAGGATGAAATCATCTTAACTTGGCATTTCCATGAAATTGTAGGTCTAAATCCCGTATCTGGCTGGGATTTCCAGTAATGCTACCACCACCACTTTTTGGAACCCTGCATGCTAACCTTTAAGATTTGGGGGCTGGCTAACACTATTTTGTTGGAAATTTAGTCACTACAAATTGAATGACTGGCTGGATTTTAAGATTTGGGAGCTGTTTGTTTTGATTTGTAGCCAAAGTGACCCAATTTTGGTTGCAAGATTTGGCGTGTTGACTGGATTTGGAATGCATTTAGTTTGCTGCCAAAGTTTTAGCAAGATTCTCCTTAACATTAGTGTCCTAGTTCATTCTTGCCAAACTTGGCATACATTGGTATGGCAAATTTTTGGGAGCCAACCAAACAGCTTGCTCATCTAAGATTTGTCCTTATACCACTGACAGCTGTATCTCTTGTTTACAGCTTCCCTCTGTGTAAGGCTGGATTAAGCATTTAAGCTTGAGATGCTCCTTGTCTAAGATGGGTTGAAGGAGCTTGTAGGAAGCTGCATGTTCTTGTTAGAGGGGTTTGACTGGGTATTCTTATATAGCAATACCAATCTTATGCTGGCTAGATTCAAGCCTGGGAAGTGAGAAATCTCGAGTTCTGCACGTTGTTCACACAAGCTGAGCAAAGACAATATGATCTTTAATAGCTTGCTACAGCCTTGAGCTTATTCTCGAGACTCCAGACACAAGTCTTGTTTGGATTGATTGTTTATTTCCTTAAAATACTTTTCTTTGCTTGTACTAGGCTCAATTGTAATTACTAGGCACTAGTATTCATTTCGATAAACGTGATATAACATTATGTTACATTGTTGTCCGTTGTAGATTCAGAGGTATGCGTTGGAATGCTGAATGATCAATTGCGTCATGTGCTTTTATGCTTAATTTCCCTGGTAATTACCATTTACCAGCATCTCATTTTGATGTTCCTTTTTGCTGTGGTGGTTGCATGCTTGGCCTCAAGCATTATCCAATTCACTGGTTGAATTTTGCATTTAGTTTACTATGTTTTTTCAACAATGAAGTCTGTAATTAAAACTTGCTTTGTATAAGCCAAACTGTGATGGAAAGTTCTGCTTTTGAATTGGCTTTGCTGGTGACTGAAAGCATGATTGGTTGTCACTACAGGAATTTTCCTCTGCAAACTTCATCAACCCCAACTAAATCATGGCAGATAATTCTCAATGAGTTTGTTCAAGTGCCTTGGGGATCGGTATGCAACTATCTTGCACATTAGGATAGTAACTAATATTCCAAGATATGGGTATACTATATATCCCTTTCTCTCCTGCTAGGTATGAGTCGTATGACACAGCTCAGTTTGTTAGCCTTACATGTATATGAGAAAATAATAAAAGGAATTGCTGCTATAGGCAACATTGATAACTGATTCAATGTTGCCATGTTAAAAGAGTAGAAATTCTGTTAAGAATATCTACACACATGATGCTGATGAGTGATGCCTGCCCTGAATAAGGGGTCACATAAATATGTAGGCCAAATTACACTATAAGCCCCTGAATTATCTACACACACTGACAGTTACCACTAAATCACTTTCCAAATTAACACACTCTTGAGTGCTCGCGGCAGGCTTTCTCCTCGCATTCAACTTCCTACAATTCCTTGCAGCCGCAGAGGTCATAACTGAAGAATCACCAAGGTAAATTCCATCATTCTTGGCTTTCTTATGCTGCAAAAGCAAACCAATTTTTTATATTGGTGTTTTGGTAACAGACTTAAAAACAAACATACGAATGAAGTTGTTTCCATACCTTGTTGGCACTTTCAGAGCTAACTATATCAACCAAAGATCTCGTCTTGCGCTGGTCACTTGATGCAGCTATATTTGATCTAATAAAATCACTCTTATTTTGCCTGTGTGGCACGTTACTTACCCTTGTTGGTGCATCAGTTTTCATTGATTTTGTTGCAGCCTAAACAACCATGTATCAGTATCGGAATGTAGATTATCATATGAAAGACAATATTGGCTAAAGGCATACCACGATGGGATCTTTTCCAAGCTGCATGCATTGATGTAGGAATTGGTTCCTCTCTTGAGTGGAGAAGCTAGTAGAGCTCTCTTATGTAAAGTCATTATGGAACACACCTACAACACGTAAAAGAAATCCATTATGAACAGCAAACAGTAACAAGAGCATCATGCATTACACATTAAATCTGGGAATAACCAGCATCAGCTTGTCCAAATCTAAGACAACTCTACCAGGAACTAGGAAAAAAAACCCAAATTACATGGTGATAGAAGAATACCTTGTTTGCGTACCACCAGATAAAATCCTCGCCTTGATCTCGATCTCTTCCATTCTCACTATGGATTGGAGGGGAAAGGGAAGGCATTGGATTGGATCTGTGAGAGCACCAGCAATGGGAAGGGGCAGCTTTGGTTTGGGATATTGGTGCCGTTGGGAGTGTGGTGTAGGGTTTAAGGTCATTAAAACAATAAGATAGATTATGTGTGCACACCGGTAAGATGTGGCGTCCAGCGTGGGTGCGTGGCAATCCGGGTGATGACTGTTAACTGACACGTCGGCATGCCGTTATTGGAGGTGGCCTGATTAGTACAGGGTCTCGATTGAACAAATTGGAATAGCGTGGGTGTGTGGCAATCAGGGGTTTACAGTGCAATTTTGCCAAATATAAAAATCTTGCCATAAATGTGTTGCTTTGTTTTGTCCTTGAGAGGGAGCAGATTGGCTGTCTTGATGGTCTGATATATTTAGATATTGCTTGTAAATAGTAAGCCAAGGCAGGGGGTTTGCAGTGCAGGTTGCTTTTTGTGCTCATTTAATAGTTTGCTACTTGCTGGTTTATTTGTTGGCTGTTACGGACTTTTTCACAGTATTCCATCTGGTGCTGACCCAAATTTAGTTTCAGGTAGTGGTAAATGGTCCTGTGCCAGCTTTTAACACCTTGGAATGTTCTTTCAGAGCCTCTTAAAAAGAATTCCACTATTTGTGTATAAGCCTGTATTGATGAATCATGTTCTTCACAAACAGATACTTCATTATTTAAATTATGAGATTTTGACATCGTAGTTGCTTTTGTTAATTATTTCTAGTAGTAGGCTAGTAGCTGCCCCCCCCCGCACCCCCCCAAAAAAAAAAATTTCGACTGACATTGGACTGGTGGAATGTTTGTTGTGAAACTTTCTGCATCTAGTTCATACTGTTGTTTGAACAATTGAACTGTAAAGTAAACTGCTCTTATAAAGAAACAATGCAAAGAAAAAAAATTATTTTATCGAGTTTCAGTTTTAGTGAATTTGTGCAATAAACTGGATCTATTGCTACTTTCTAAATTGCAAAAGACCAATTCTAATGGTGTATCATTTGCAACTTTAATTCAGGTCTGTGCAGAGGCAGTGTGAAGATGTAAATCAACATGGCCACCGTTGCTGTCAGGTTATCGTGATGCTGTAATTATAAATTTGTACATGTAATCTTCAATCAGCTTAACAAAATTGCTGTTGTATTTTAGAGAAGTTAACAATGCTAAGCCTTTCAACGTCAGAAGTATTTATTGTTCGTTGTGTAGCTTCCCTGTCCTGACTGGATGCCAATGATTTGCAATAACTAATCATCTCAGGTCGATGGTTAAACTCAGACCCATTCGCTGCTCTCGCCGGGAGTTTCCGCTTGAAAATGTTGGTTGTTCATCGATGGAATTAAGAGTGTAGTTATTGCAGTGTTTCTACTCTACTCTTTAAGTGCTGAAAAAGGTAAGTGGTTGTAGTATGTCATTTAATAGGTGTGGTTATTTTTCATTATTATTTTTAATATTTAGTGCTGGCGTATGGACTGGACAAATATTGCAAAACAGAGCGAGTACTTGGTTTGTTTTTTCTTCACTTTTGCAAACTGACAAGCCAGCTAAATTTTTACTTTAATTTTCGTCAGAGTATCGATCTGTAAAGGTCTGCAAAGGTGAAATTTTACTTCGATCTGCTGAATTCCAACTCTAATATGATGTAACAGCACTGGTTCAATCATTCTTGGTTATTTTTAGGTTTCTGTATAGATTGGATCGCATGGATCGATCCAAGGCTATCCTTTTTATCGGCTCTCCTCTTACTCCCTGAAAGGCACTATGTAGCTGCAAAAAAGATGTAACACAGGAAATGTTGCAATCTACTACCTACTCCAATAGGCCGTTGGATTCCATGGCAATAACTACGGAAGGAGAACTTCGCTTTGAGAACAAGGGTAGCTGGCCCACGGCCTTCTACACAGGCTTGTGGCAATTAATCACACACACAGGCTGTGTTCCTTTTAGTTCGTGTGATCTAGTCGCAATCAGCCCAACCATATTTAGGCCCAACTACCCAGCCCTTCTACAGGAAGCATACGGGCCAGCCCATGTCATACAAAAACAGCATCGACAAGATGGGCCTTATCGACCCCTCACTCTCAAGAATGGGCCTGAGACCTGAGCTCTAGCGGCCTGGGTTCGTTTCCAGCATCGATCGAACTCGGTGCTTCTGAATAACTATTCCGCCACCTAAGACTAAGACAATACAAGGCATGCTGGGTATCGAGACTGGTCATTCTGGCTTGATACTGGTCATATATCGGCTACAATCTTGATATCGGACTATACAATGGAATTGATAATACCGGAAATATATGTTACACCTAAGACTATACAAGGCATGGAATTGATCGACTATATCGGCTACCCAATGGAATTGATATCTCTATTAAACTAATTGAAATATATGTTATATTTGATCCTACTACTATGTATTTGGAGTAATATTACAAGTAAAATTTAATGTGCATACAATTACATATATATACATACTTAGAAATATATATTATTATATTAAACTCCAGAACGATATACCAGTGTGAACCAGTACCGAAATATGTACCGAGAAGTATGGTTCCAAGGCCTTCGCTTAGGGTGTGTTTGGTTCAATAAACCAAACGGTTTGGGAAATGAGGTCGTTCACATGTTTAGTTCCCTGAATGCAATCAAACGGTCCAGGACTAAACCATTCCACTGAAGGGAATATTCCATTGAAATGTTGTATCGGTTGGTTCGTTGAAATCCAGTGAACCACGTTGTTCACCCTCGCCTCCTCCAAGCGCGCCGCCGGCCTCCTTCCCCGACGAGCCACGCCGTCGCTCCGGCCTCCTTCCCTGGCGAGCCACGCCGTCGCTCCAGCCTCCTTCCCCGGCACACTCCGCCCCCTCCTAGGCGTCGCTTGTCCGTAGAGTTGTCGACCCCTTCTCCCTTTGCCACTGTGCCTCCCTTCGCCGGCGAGCCACCCCGCCGCTCCAGCCTCCTTCCCTGGCACGCTCCGCTTCCTCCCAGGCATCGCGTGTCCGTAGAGCTGCCGGCCCCTTCCCCTGTAACATCTCAATTTTGGACTTGCATTTCAAATGTAAGAAAATGGGTAGAAATTAAAACTTTTTCTTACATCTTATATTTCTTGTATGTTCCAAACAATTATTGTAAAAAGAATTATGGAAATACAAAGTCACAAGTTTTCTGATCCAAAACCTTGTCTTCTAAAAACAATCTTGTCAAATCTTGTGATCATCTCCTGAAAATATTTTTTCCAAGTTCTAGGGATGGTATGTGACCCCTCTGAAAAATTTCACAATTTTTAGAAATTGTTTGAATATTTTTAGAGGGTAGTCAAACTTGTTTGACTTTCAGTCAAACCTGTTTGACTTTCAGTCAAACCCTAAACCAGAATCTTGCAGAATTTTTGGAGAAAAATGCACTGCATAAAAACCTCAAAATTTTTACACAAGGTTAATATTAAGTTAGCAAGCTCCTGTAAAAATTTCAGAATTTTTGGAGTTGCTTTGCTACCTCAAATAAATCCCCAAAGTCTCAACTCAAATTAAAAACCCTAAGTCTGGTTTCACTGTTCCTCAGGTGCGGGCCAGTCTCGGGCTCGAACCACTTGACTTGGCCCAACCAACTAACTGCACCGGGTTCACTTTAAAACACGCATTCAATCTCAGCCTCTGGATCTAAATCGCACGGCCCCCGTTCGCATGGACGTTCGGACCTCGCGATCGCGCCAACTCGTTTCGGCCGTTAGATCAAGATCCAACCATCCAGATGAATTGGGTTGTTCGGGTCACCCAATTGTCGCATTCAATCGTGGTCGTCCATTTTCAATCTAACCGCTCACGATCTCCTCTGTTGGTTTAAACCTCAGGAGCGTCGGGGCGATCCTAGCCATCCGTTTCTAATCCAACCGCCCACAACAACCCTAGTCTTTTCTGGTCATCTTCTTCCTCGAGCCGTGCGTGAACAGAGGGAGGCATGGCCTGGTCAAGTCCTGCTCCCTCGTCAACCTCTCTCTGGTCGGGCATTTAGTGCATGCGGCTCACTTTCGGCCATAGCCATGCCCTACTCCTACCCCCCATCATTTCTCTTTTTGGTCCATGGTTATGCTGTGAACCAAGCTCACCCGAGGAGCTCGATTTTGCCCAAACCCTAACTTTCTAGCTATATAAGGTCCCCCAAACCCCTCCCGGTATTCATTTACGCCACCCCTAGCTCCTTCTTTGCTCGAGGAGCTCAAAACACCAAAAATAGCAAAGCCTCCATTTTCGGCCGTGAAGCTCCTTTGTGGACTTGGGTGTTCCAGTGGTTCATCTTCAATTTTTCTTGTACCCTTTTGAACTCCTTAACCCCCTTTGCATTTCCCCTCACTCAATTTTGGGTTTCATTCACAAGATTTGTCAAATTTGGGGTTTGTTCAAATTCGGCCGAATTCACCCCTTTTCTTCCTCAGCTCCGGTGAGTGCTTCATTTCTCAATTATTTGCTCATGAAGCTTCTCTGAGCTATAATAAAGCTATAATGATGATCTGGTATCACTCATTTTGCTCAGTGCATCTTTTTCATTTCATCTTCTTCAACTCCGACAAGCTCCATCGTGGTCCAAGCTCTTCCGGCCATCTTTGAAGCTCATATTGCTTAAGGTAGCTTCTAATTAGTCCTTAGATGCTGTGGCACCCGCTTCTTTGTACTACTGCGGAGCTTTTGAGCTATTTCGTTTTTGGCCTTAGTGTCACCGTGCCCTTTTTTCCGGCTAGCCGGCGTTCTAGGCCGTCGCCGCCGGCGAGGTCATCACCATCGGGACCGCAAAGCTATTGTGAACCCATTTTAGTCTTTAGGTTGCGCCGCCGTGGCCGGAGCCGCCGGCGACGAGCCCCTCTTTTCGCTCGGATTTTTGCCGGCCGAAACCTCTCTGTGTCGTTGCCGGTTAGGACATCATTAATGGCTTAATCATTGTTAATCATTGGAGTCAATTAATATGTCTTAAACTGGCCCACTGTGCCACTCACCAGTGGGTCCAGCCACTTAAAAACCCCCGTCGGCCCTAATCAACACCTTAGGACATCATTAATGCTTAGAATTATTTGGCTGTCGGAAATAACTCTTTGAGTCACTGCCGGGTGGCCCCGCGTGCACTGTGCGCGTGCGTTAAAACCTCGCGGACGTGACTCTAAGTCGCTGACAGCGGGGCCAGCTTGTCAGAACTTCTGTTCATGTCGTGATCGGCCCAATCATTAGCAGCCGTCTATTTCCAGATCTGCGACCTTGATCTGTTGTGCCGTTTGGGTCACCCGATCTTCCCAATCCTTGTGGGCCGTCCATCTCGCGATCTGCGGTTGAGATGGATGTGCCGTTTGGACAACCTGAAGTGCGCAGCGCCCTAAGCCCTCCATCTCAAGATCCACGACCGTGGTTGATCGTGGCGTTCGCGTCGCCCGAACGACCCAATCCACGTGGACCGTTGGATTTAGATCCAACGGTGAACTTCTTTAGGATTGCGCGCGTGCGCTATTTCTCCAGCGCGTGGGTCGTTGGATTCCGAATCAAAGGCCCACGTTCGTCCACGTCGATTTATTTTGTTAAGGTTGATTATATTTCGGCAAGCTTTTATTTGTCAACTAAAAATTGTATTAAACTTTGAAAACTCATATCTAATTCATTTTAAATCCTTTTTAGATGACTCCAGTGGGGTTAAATTCATATTTGACTAAGGTTTAATATGAAAATGCTTTTAGACATTGTTCTGTGCCATAAAATTTTGTAAATAATATTAACTTGATTTCAACCATTTTAGAATATTCCAAAAATTGTTTTAAAACTTGTAAAATGCATATCTTTTCTGTATAACTCCAAAATGTGCAAACTCAATCTTGTTAAATTCCTTTGTTAGCATACTTTAATATGAAATAGGTGTTGATCATGATTTCATTTATGAAAAGTAACATGTGCTAGTTTTACAACTTAGAAAAATCATAATTAATTCAATTTAACTCCAATTTGAGTAAACTCAACTTTGCTGACCTTAGGATGCCATTATCTACCTATCATACAAATTTCAGACCCTAGATCATTTCAGAAATTTATGTCATGAACAAAACCAGTAATTAATTTAGTTGAATTAATAGGCTGAGAGAAATGATTTTAGCCATAACTTTTTCATACTTAGTCCAAATAACTTGATTCTTGTTTATAAATTCATTTAAAATTATACCCTTGCTACTGTGCAAATTTTTGAGATTTGGATAACTTTTGCTTTTGGATTTCTTTTGGTTTTCTTCGTCCTTATTGGTTTTGTCGCATTTTTACGTTAGGTTTCGAAGAAATTATTGATTGCGTGAGTGATCCCTGCAGCAATAAAGTGATCTCCATCAAGGCAAACAATGTAACATCATTTGATCATATTGCTCCTATTACTTTTGAAAGTCTAATATCTTGTTTGCAAAATCTAAGTATGCATGCTTCTTGTGTCAAGATTTATTTTGTTGATTAGAGGTAGCTAATCCCATTGCATGGTTGCCCTTAAATTGTTTATCCCTTGCCACAAAATATAAGTTATTAATATCGCTGGTGAATTAGAACCCGGTGATTTAATTATGCTCTTTTATTGTCTTTACGGTGTCATACTTAGAATGCTTAGATAACGGTAGAATTAGGCGGTTATCGACTTAGTCGATGACCTTGATCACACAAATACTTATTATGACTCTATGTTTCAGCTTTGAGCTATGTTAAATTGTGAAAACTAAAAACTGAAAACAAAATGATTTGAACTTGGGCACAATGGTAAGATGGTGTGACTGGAATGGTGCCCGAGTCAATTAAGGACCGAACATCTTGTAAGTCTATGTTATCTAGGCAAATTTTGTGTGTTAACCACACTAGAGGGTATGTGACCTCTCTTGACTTAGTACTTTGGTGTGTGTTAGCTACGAGTCGTAGGTGGGCATATGTGTGTTGTGTTGTGGTAAATGAGGAGGGAAGGTGATGGGAACATTGTAGTGTCCGAAAGATTTCCCCCGTGATGGATCAGTTGTCTTTCGGCTTGCAATGTAAGCGTATGGGTTTCGATCCATACGAGCGGCTTGTAGTTAATGCACAATATTGGAAATGTCTCGTAGAACTTAGTCGTGCTGGCATACCTTCGGAAGTGTGCTTCATCTAGTGGCAAAAAAGCGGTTTGAAGTGTGGGTACATTGGTACACCCCTATAGGGTTTTGAACTATTCGAATAGTCTCGTACTAGGATATGGACACGCTTGGGTAAGCTTTTCAAGAGTTAGACTACAACCTTTTAAATTAAAACTTGATATGGGTGGTACGAATGGGTAATTCGTGCTATTGTTGTGATGGCTATTGGGTTAGTCATCTCCAGGTTGTTGATATGTTATTTCTTATTGTATCGCTGTTATTTATGCAATTAAAATTCAGATTGTCAAAATTGCCTTCAAATTATTGTCTATTGCAAATAAAACTTGCTTTATACTAAAAATTAACCTTGAGCCTTCTCTTTTGATTAAAGCCTGCATGTAGTAGTAACTAGGTTTGTTACCCGTAAGTCTTGCGAGTATATTTTTGTACTCATTTGCTTTGCTTAATTATTGCAGAGGAAGAAGGTTGATCCCCAAGGGATCAACTTTGGTGAGTTTTGCTGCGGTGTAGACGACTAGCTTGGCGGTCCGGTCGGTTGCCTTGTGGGTTATGGCTAACCGGTCGTATTTTGGTTAAAGCCATCTTATGGCACCTTTTGCTTCCGCTGTTATTTGATGCTTAATGTCTTTTGGCCAATCGGCTCTTTTGTAATAATTTTATATTATGCATGTCTTTTGCTAGACTTATTACATTGTGTTGTATGGAATTGATGCATGATTTTGTAACAGTGTGTATACTGTATTTCTGGGAAGTATACATATCTCGAGGCTTGATTTATTTGATTTGGGATGTTAGGGTCAATGGAAGGCTAAGCATTACAATTCGAATAAACCGGGGTCTCACATCTCCCCTCGCCACCACGCCTCCCTTCTCCGGTGAGCCACGCCGCCACTCTGGCCTCCTTCCCCGGTGAGCCACGCCGCCGCTCCGGTCTCCTTCCCCAGTGAGCCAAGCCCGAGCTTCCCTGGAAGCTCTCTGTTTGTCTCACTTCCATGTGGGAGCCACCTTGTCTGTCTTTCTCTTCTTCTCTCTGGCATGTGGGCCTGGAATGTCATCCTCTATTTCCAAACTTGAATTTGGGTATCATCTCATGCAACCAACCAAACACAATCTCGTACCACCCCATCTCACCAACCAAACAGACTGCTTGAACGATCCCATCCATGCCATTCAACCACATCCCACCAACCAAACACACCCTTAGTTCCAGCGCTCTAAAAAAGACTCGTCGTCGAGGCAAGCCCCGATCCCCTCCTCATTGCTTAGGCGCTGCTTTTGCTTGTCATGTTCCTACACTTCTTCTACAGTTCTACCTCATGGTCTCCCCCCCCCGGGGTGCGATTTCTTCGGAGTCATACGTAGAGATCCATCATCCAACGATGTTTGAAGTGGCGCAACTGGTGGCGTGGCTCACACGCCGGGGACGGGGAGGTCTGGCCATGGGTGTAGACAATATAAGGTGTAGCAAAAAAATCTATTGCGCCTAACTTAATGGCATTTTGTAGAAGACTGTATAAAGTTGTGGCATTTTGGTAAATTTTCCTTAAAAAAATGAGCAATCACATTCAGGATATTCTATTACACAATGTCACAGAACTCTTGGCATTGAATTTAAGAGGTTTACTAAAGCACAACATTGAAAATTATCTCAAGTACACCCGTAAGTTCCCTATCTTGCAACCACAGGAGTACATACAGTTGATTCATTATTTGCAACGCTTGATCTATAGTCATAAGAAGTGTCGATGTTTTAATATCAATCTTATTAAATAAATTCTGGGACAATATAATCAAGATCATGCAAGAGGAGACAGATGCATTTTTAGACAGGTTCAGGTCTTTTTCGGAGAGAATAATAATCATATTTCCGTGTTCTTGTACTGAATGTGTTTATAGAGTGAAACAAACCACCGAAACTAAAGCTAATGGCCTCTCTGTTCCTTCCTTTATCCATCGTCGTCACCCCGTATATAGCTCTTGAAGAAGTGACAGTTGTTATGCGTTAGAAGAGTCTTGACGGTTGGTTGATTGTACACTTTGGCAGTGGTTATTATCAGAGAGACACTCTCCTGTACGCTTGTCATGCATTTATGCCAGAGATAACAAGAACTACGTGAGGTTATATCACAGACAAATAATATGTGTATTAACTACCACGTGTAAATGAACATAGTGTACAAAGTCCTTAGTCGATATGGTCAATATGTTTGGGGGTTTTATCAACTATAAGGTGGTCACGAGTGGATTTGGTCATAGCAAACCTTACGACTATAAGATGATCATAGCAGATTTTATAATTATAAGGTGGTCGTAGCAGAACTTATAACCATAAGGTGATCGGGATGAACCTTACGACCATAAAGTGGCGTAATATTCCTTTGTCGTTGTAGACTTTAACGTCAAGATGTATCTCATGATTGTAAAAGATACTATTATCCATAATAAGTATTACATGTAAATAATTTCATTAATCAAGAATTATTAGATTCTCGTTGAGAAGTTTTAGCGACTACTGGTTGGGATGAAGTTGCTCTTTGCTGCGCCCGGTCAAAGCCGCACGCGTGGTCAAAGAACTCGGAGAGGACGTGCAGTGCTTGCCAAGGGAGGCGGGCGTTAGACACTGAACCTTCTCTTCCAGCGTGTCGCGCACAGGCTCGGGAGAACGACGCCGTCGCTGGTCATCGGGAAGCCGTTGAACCTTCTCTTCCGCGCGTGCCGCGTGTGGGCTCGGGAGGACGTCTCTGTCGTTGGGAAGTCGCTAATGTTGGAATTAATACGGGCTGGGCCCATGTTTAATCCTAATCAATTCCTGGAAAATCCCAAAGGCCCATGTGCATGTGCTAAAACTATTTAGTCCCATATGGAGAGTTGAATGGGAGTTACACCACTTTAAAAGGTGGAACGTGGTGGCCCCCTTGTGGAATTGGAGAGAGCCAATACACGCGCGCGCTCGCTCGCTCGCTCGCCTCGCCTCGCCTCGCCGAGCCGCCGAGCCGTGCCGTGCGTGTGCGCGCATACGCAGGCGTGTCGGGTGCGTGCGCATTTTTCTTTATCTATTCGAAAATCGAAACGCACTGACTCGTAGTTAATGGCATTAACAAACGGCTGACAGTAACGGTTCAATTACCAGTGAGTAATGGTGACCGTTTCTAGTCTCTTTGTTTTTGCCATTAAGTAGAACATGCTCTGTTTCAGAAATCGGTAGCAGTAATGGCTGCGGTTACTAGTGACTGGGTAATGGCTGCGGTTACTAGTGACTGGGTAATGGCTGCAGTTATTAGTGGGTAATGACGATCGTTTCTAGTCTCTGGGTTTTTGCCTTTATATGGAACAAAGCACTTGTTCTTCTGGCTGATGAACACTCTCCACGAAAGACAATAGTATACCACTGGTTTTGTTCTTTGTCTCGGCGATCTCCATCCGGCGAGGCGCGCGTGTGCGATCGCACCGGGAGAGCGAGCCTCGGAACCATTGTCATCGAAGGCTTGCACGGCGACGGCGAATAAGGTTTTGGGAGCGTTCGCGCGATCGCCGCTTCTTCTTCTTCATTCGTTTCTCTGCTACGTCTACATCAACTGCACGACTACTACTACTACGCCATGACAAACGACAAGACTCCTACTGCTGCTGCTACTGGATCTGGAACTCCTACTGCTGCTACTCCTTCTATTGCATCCGGGTATGTCTATCTTACACATATTAGTTGGTTAGTTTTCTTATCTGTTGTTAACTTGAACACTGAGATAGGTATACTAGTTTATGTCCTTCTGGATCTTAGTATGGCTATAGTGTTCTTGTTCATTTACTTTGTGAAAATGACTAGAGTAATTCTCATGATTTATCTACTATATTTCTGGATTAAAGTAATTCGAAAAATGCTCATACGTTCTACAATCCAAAAACCTTATTATAGGCATTTTTCGTCAACTGGTTTTGCCGCTGCGCTAAAACCCTCTGAATTCGACGGTGCGAATTACAAGAGGTGGCGCACCAAGATGGTGCTTTGGCTAACTGCTATGAACGTTTTCATGTGGCAAGTGGCAAGCCTGAAGGAACACTTACTCCTGAACAGAAGCAAGCTTTCGAGGCTGCTGATAACCTTTTTGAAGGTGCCGTGATAAGCGTTCTTGGTGAGAAGTTAGTTGATGCATACATGGTGATCAAAACTGGGAAAGAGATGTGGGATGCACTTGAGGCCAAGTTTGGGGTTTTGGATGCGAGCAATGAATTGTATCTCATGGAGCAATATCATGACTATAGAATGGTTGTGACCGTTACGTAGTTGAGCGAGCTCATGAGATACAATCCATGACCAAAGAACTAGAGCACTTCAAATGTGTGTTACTGGACAAGTTTGTCGCGGAGGCATTATTGCCAAGCTTCCTCCATCTTGGAGGAATTTTGCTACTTCACTGAAACACAAGAGACAAGAGTTTTCATTGAAAATCTCATTGGGTCTCTTGATGTTGAAGAGAAGGCGAGGCAAAAGATACACACATTAGAGGTAATGAGGACATTCTAGTGCCAATGTGGTACGAAAAGAATGGTCAAGCTCAAAAGTTCAAAGGCAAGAACAAGATCGCACAAACAACTAGCTTCAAGAAGAAGAAGAAGAACACAAAGATAGCCCTTGCTTTGTGTGTGGCGATCCAGGTCATTGGGCCAAGGATTGCGATCCAACGCAAGGATGGGAAGAATCGCAAGGCGAATTCTAAATCGCTAATGTTGTTGTTGGTACTCTTTGAGGCGGGAACATCGAGGTATGGTAATTTACCTCTTGTTCTTTCCGTATGTCAATCTACCGATTGGTGGATAGATCTTGGTGCTAATATACATGTGTGTGCTGATATTTCATTGTTCTCTTCTTACCAGTCACTCGGGATTCAGCCGTTCTAATGGGGAACGGGTCACATGCCATTGTTCATGGTGTTGGCACGGTCGATCCAAGTTTACTTGGGAAGATTGTGCAATCAAGAACGTGCATCATGTGCCATCTATCAATAAGAATCTTATGAGCGGATCTCTTACGTGTAGAGATGGCTTTAGATCGTATTTGAGTCCAATAAATTTGTAATGTCCAAGTGTGGACAATTTGTTGGTAAAGGCTATGTGTGCGGAGGCTTGTTCCGCCTATCTCTTCAGATTTGTGTAATAATGTTGTGAACCATGTTTTGGTGGTAATGAGACTACTATTTGGCATTCACGACTTTGTCACATAAATTTTAGTTGCATGATGCGGTTGCTTGCTTTAGAGTTAATCCCAAATTCATCCTTGCCAAAGGTTCTAAGTATCAAGTTTGTGTTCAATCAAAGCGACCTCGTAATCCTCATAAGGTCGTGGAGGTAAGAAACTTGGTACCATTAGAACTCATACATTCGATTCTGTGTGAGATGAATGGTGTGTTGACAAAAGGTTGTAATAGATATTTCATGACTTTGATTGATGACTCCACTAGGTTCTCGTTATGTGTATCTTTTGAAAACTAAAGATGAAGCTCTTCACTACTTTAAAATCTATAAAGCGGTTTAAAACCAACTTGAAAAGAAAATCAAAAGGGTTAGGTCCGATCGTGGCGTAGTACTTTTCTAATGAGTTTAATTTATTCTTTGAGGAACATGGTATAATCCATGAGAGGACGCTCCTATTCACCCACCAAACGGGTTCTTGAAAGAAAGAACCGCACTCTAACGGATTTGGTTAACGCCATGTTAGAAACAACGGGTCTTTCCAAAGCATGGTGGGGGGAGGCTATATTGACTTCATGTCATGTCCTAAACAGGGTTCCCATAAAGAATAAAGAGATAACCCCATATGAACAATGGGAAAAGAAAAGACTATCACTTTCATACTTGCGCACTTGGGGTTGTCTGGCGAAAGTCAATGTGCCAATTTCAAAAAAGCGTAAGATTGGACAAAAACCGTGGATTGCGTTTTTCTAGGCTATGCTCATCATAGCGTTGGATATAGATTTCTAGTGATGAAATCTGGAGTACTTGACGTGCATGTTGGTACAATTATGGAGTCCAGAGATACTACATTCTTTGAGGATATTTTTCCAATGAAAGATATGCCTATTTCATCAAGTCAGGAGCCTGATACAACTCCTGAACCTGCCATTCCAATGGAATATTTTGAGCAAACCCCTGAGCAAATTCCTGAGAAGGAAGACAATGAAATTCTGAGGAAGAGTAAAAGACAAAGGACTACAAAGTCTTTTGGTCCCGATTTCATTGTGTACCTTGTGGATGATACTCCAAGTACCATTTACAAGCATATGCTTCTCCAAATGTTGAATCTTGGAAGGAAGCGATCAGTAGTGAAATGGATTCCATTATCTCTAATGGAACTTGGGAGATCACGGCGTCGTTATGGTTGTAAACCTATAGGATGTAAGTGGGTGTTCAAAAGAAGTTTAGGCCCGATGGTACTATCGAGAAGTAAAAGGCACGGCTTGTGGCCAAGGGTTATACTCAAAAGGAAGGCGAAGATTTCTTTGATACTTACTCACCTGTGGCTAGATTGACCACTATTCGAGTACTATTATCTCTGGCTGCCTCACACGGTCTTCTCGTTCATCAGATGGACGTTAAGACGACTTTCCTAAATGGAGAGTTGGACGAGGAAATTTACATGGAACAGCCAGATGGATTTGTAGTAGATGATCAAGAAGGAAAGGTGTGCAAGTTGTTGAAATCTTTGTATGGTCTTAAACAAGCACCTAAGTAGTGGCATGAAAAGTTCGACAGAACTTTAACATCTGCAGGCTTTGTTGTGAATGAAGCTGACAGATGTGTATATTATCGCCATGGTGGGGGCGAGGGAGTCATTCTATGTCTGTATGTTGATGACATACTGATCTTTGGGACCAACTTTAATGTAATTAAGGAAGTCAAGGATTTCTTGTCTCGAATTTTAAGATGAAAGATCCGGGAGTAGTGATGTTATCTTGAACATCAAGTCGTTGAGAGGTGATGATGGTGGGATTACATTGTTGCAATCTCATTATGTGGAAAAGGTTTTGAGTCATTTTGGTTATAGCGATGCAAATCCTCTTCAACACCTTATGATCCTAGCATGTTGCTTAGGAAGAATCGGAGAATAGCCGAGACCAATTGAGATATTCTCGGATAATTGGTTCACTCATGTATTTAGCTAGCGGTACTAGGCACGACATCTCGTTTCTTTGTGAGCAAACTAAGCCGTTTGTTTCTAATCCGGAGATGATCATTGGCATACTCTTGAGAGGGTAATGCGCTATCTAAAAGGTACTATGAGTTATGGCATTCACTATACCGGTACCCAGTCTTGGAGGGTTATAGCGATTCAAATTGGATATCTGATGCTGATGAGATTAAAGCCACAAGTGGATATATCTTCACACTTGGAGGTGGCGCTGTTTCATGGAAGTCTTGCAAGCAGACCATCTTAACGAGGTCAACAATGGAAGCAGAACTCACAGCATTAGATACTGCCACTGTTGAAGCCGAATGGTTTCGTGAGCTCTTGATAGATTTGCCGGTGGTTGAAAAACCGGTACCAGCTATTCTAATGAACTGTGACAATCAGACTGTGATCGTCAAAGTGAACAGTTCTAAGGATAATATGAAGGCATCAAGACATGTGAAGAGAAGATTGAAATCATCGAAAAAATGAGAAACTCGAGTAATAGCTTTGGATTATATCCAAACAACTAAGAATCGCGCATCCTTCACAAAGGGTTTATCACGGAATGTGATAGACAATGCATCGAGGAGATGGGTTTGAGACCCACGTGAGTTATACCATAGTGGTAACCCATCCTATATGATCGGAGATCCGTGAAGTAGGATTAGCGAAACAAGCTTTTGGTTAGCGGGAGGAGAGTACTTTTATAGACCCACTCCATTGGAGATGCAATTCTCTCCTAAATCTGTATGGCGAGTTGATTATTATCTTAATGTGTTCGTGGCTTGTTTAAGCAAAGATGTTGTCCTCTGAGCGATCTTGAAAGAACACACCTATATGAGCCCGATGCTAGTCAAGATATGAGATAGGGTAATCTCTAGGAAGCTCATGAATAGGCCAGGTATGACTCATATGCTTCAACCCGCGGGGATGCTGCGACTGATATCGATTAAGGACTTAAGTAAAACTTATTCACACAAAGCACAATTCAAGGCTCATCCATTGTGCGATTGTGGATAAGTGTAGCTTCTATTCTAGGTGGATGTTCAACCTTAACCGGTCTCCATCAAAACAACGGTATATCAAAACAATATCGTGGATCAAGGCATTTGACATGTGCCCTTGGGATCCGGTGGGGATTGTTGGAATTAATACATCGTGCCCATGTTTAATCCTAATCAATTCTGGAAAATCCCAAAGGCCCATGTGCATGTGCTAAAACTATTTAGTCCCATATGAAGAGTTGAATGGGAGTTACACCACTTTAAAAGGTGGAACGTGGTAGCCCCCTTGTGGAATTGGAGAGAGCCAATACGCGCGCTCGCTCGCTCGCTCGCCACGCCACGCCGCCGAGCCGTGCGTGTCGTGTCGTGCGTGCGCGTGTGCGTGCGTATGCGTATCGTGCGCGTCGCAGCGTGTCGGGTGCGTGCGTTTTTCTTTATCTATTCGAAAATCGAACACATCGACTCGCGATTAATGGCATTAACAAGCGGTGGCGATACGGTTCGATTACTAGTGAGTAATGGTGACCGTTTCTAGTCTCTTTGTTTTTCCATTAAGTAGAACATGCTCTGCTTTAAATCGTAAATCGCGTTAGTGACAATGGCTGCGGTTACTAGTGACTAGGTAATGGCTGCGTTACTAGTGACCGGTAATGGTTGCGATTACTAGTGGGTAATGACGATCGTTTTTAGTCTCTGGGTTTTTGCCTTTATATGGAGCGAGCACTTGTTCTTCCGGTGATGAACACTCTCCACGAAAGACAATAGTATACCATCGGTTTTGTTCTTTGTCTCTCGGCGATCTCCATCCCGGTGAGGCACGTGTACGGTCGCACCGGGAGAGCAGGCCTCCGGAACCATCGTCATCGAAGGCTTGCACGAGCGATGACAAATAAGGTTTTTGGGGAGTGTTCGCGCGACTGCTTGCTTCTTCTTCTTCATTTGTTTCTCTGCTACGTCTACATCAACTGCACGACTACTACTACTACGCCATGACAAACGACAAGACTCTGCTGCACGCTCGGATCTGGAACTCCTACCTGCGGCTACTCCTTCTCTGGCATCCGGGTATGTCTATCTTACACATATTAGTTGGTTAGTTTTCTTATCTGTTGTTAACTTGAACACTGAGATAGGTATACTAGTTTATGTCCTTCTGGATCTTAGTATGACTATAGTGTTCTTGTTCATTTACTTTGTGAAAATGACTAGAGTAATTCTCATGATTTATCTACTATATTTCTGGATTAAAATAATTCAAAAATACTCATACGTTCTACAGCTAAAGCCCCCAACTTCGTGCCGCTGCCTTTTCCCCGCACGAGCTCAGGAGGGTCATCTGCGGCGCGCCACACTTGCGAAAACGAACTGTCGTTGAGCCCTGATGCTGTGCGGGAACTGGATTACGGGATTAGAGAGGTTTGCTTTGACATTGTGACAAGACACATGTCGTGTGAAGGAACGAGGTCCTTCGGATGAGAAAGAGACAGTTGCTACGCAATATTATAGTACTATAGTACAACGACTTTGCATAGCAACATCAGAGGATACGTCAGCCCGTGCAACAACAGAAGCGTGGTAGTGGTACGACGTGGTACCTCGTCCTTGGGCCTAACCTTTCTGTACCAATACACGAGTTCAGCCTATCAAGGGCATTCATCTGAGATTGCACTCTCCATGAGCGACTTTAGAGATCGGAGTAACAACGGTTCCTCTTTCGCTTAGAGATCTGCAGTTAGACTTCGAGAGGAATTGATTTCCTCTAGTTATGTTGGTGGTGGTACAAGGTACAACCATTATATTATTTGGGACAAAGAGCATCTGGAATAAATCAACATGTATATAGAATGTAAAGTAGCACCCATTTGGACCAAGGATTAGTAATTCTCTACTCCCTGGAATATGGATTACATATACTCTCCAATCTCGGTTCTTTTTTTCGGTCTGTTCTTGATCATTGATTCATTTCTTAACCTCTAGTTTCTGGTACATGTCATGCGGCTGATGGGTCGACGAGCTCGCTTTTGCACCTGCCTCTACTACTTCTGCTAGCTCTTGCAAATGGATTTATGCTATTCAACCAGCCATCGGCGACGTAGCGGTAACCCGTCTCCGTCAAATGGACGCCATCGAAGTACAAAGAAGAAGACGGATCCTTGCACGCGGTTGCATCTGGATCACCACAAGAAACACTGTCGTTGTAGTCGTACCTTCCATGCCCTCCGCAACAAACTGTAAGAATATGTTCTCTGAACCCTGCCATTGCAATCATATATGCATCGATCGAACTCGCCTCTTGTAGAATATTAACTTTCACGTCGATGCACGTCATTGATTCTTTGATACAAGCACTACGTACTCACCAAACCAGTGAGGCGACTCCACCATCTCCATGATGGGGCTGAAGAAATCGGCGTAGATGATGCTGACGTCCGGGTGCCTGACACGGAGCTTGTGCAGGGCGTCCTGTAGCAGCGAATTGTGGTGAATCCCAAGCTCGTTGACATCTTTCAGGCACCCTGTATGGGGATCGTAGTCTGCCGGCTCGGCGTGATCTGCATACAACGTCAGAATCGGCGGCGAGCATCCCGACGGAATCACCCCGGGAACCACCAAACTCGTCGATCCGTGCTTGATTAGCCTCTGTTAAAGATTACCACAGTTTCATCCCGTTGATAAGTACTAGTGCCCATAATAAAGCAGCTGTTTGTTGCATGATTAACGAAGTAGCACAACTTACCTCGATGGCCATGGAGATGGTCCTGATGACATGAGGAACGAACGATCTGACTTGATGTACACTCCTTTTTTTCAAGGACAGGTGGTAGTCGTTGACTCCGAATTCGCCAACGAAAAAGAGGGATCGACCAAATAATTCCTTGCACTCTGCAGCACAATTAACGCATAGTGCGTGCACTTAATTCCTCCTCAAGGGTTCCGTTAATTCATGAAACTTTGCGGAATTAAGTAAGTGACCTTGGGTTGTGCCGCACAGCGAGGGCTTTAGCGACTCGAACCACTCCAGCTGCACGTTTAAGCTGGTGTTGAGAGGGAACTTGCTGGGCGCGCCGGGGATATCCCTGTCGTGGAAGAAATCGGCGTCCAGAGTGGTGGCGCCCGCGACGGCGAAGTTCGCGCCTCGGCCGAAGCTCCCGTTGTGCGCTAGGAAAGGCGGGACAAACGGCAGGCCCAGGTTCTCAGCTGCAAGCAGAGCAATCAAACGGTGAATACCTCACGTTCAGTTGACCCTAGCTAAACGGGCGCACGCGCACGTATGTACCGATGAAGTCGAGGATGAGCCGGCCGTCGGTGGTGCGTCCCGTGGGGCGGCCGAAGAAGGTCGTGCCGTAGGGGGGCCGCATGACTGTGACGGGGACGGAGTACCAAGCGAAGGCGACCGGCTTGTTGCCCGTGTCGGCGAAGGAGTCGCCGAAGCTGAAGATGGAGTGGTAGCGCCGGAGGTCGACGCCTCGACGGAGGGGGTAGCCGAGACGGCGGCCGGTTCCGACGGTGCGAGGAGAAGGAGCGAGACGGCACACAGCAAGTACTTGCTCATCCTGGTGACTGGGAGCTTCAGTTCTGTTGGCTCTGCGCGGCTAGCTAGCCTGCACCGGCGACTCAAACACGACGTACACGGTATTATAGGACTACTACAAGTTTGTCTAAACAGGGACGCTGCTAAGTGCATAAGTCTTAAAAAAATAAATTTGTTTGTCATTTTGCATGTGGGGCGGTTGGATGGGATCAAGGAGTAGACAAATCATGCAAATCCTGATGCCTGCCAGGTCCCTGCATGCAGCTAGCTAGGATGCTTGACTTTTAAGTTAGAGCACGAACTCATCTAGCACTTGCAAGTTAAACATTGCCTTGCGCAGTTGCACGCCATTGGAGTCGCCTCACCCAAGAACCCCTGCCAAGAATCACGAGGGACTTGTTGTAGTTGAAGGCTTGAAGCCCAATGTGTTTCATGAGCAGGCATCCTTCGGCCATCACCTCATCAAGCCATGGGTCTTAACTGCGCCATTCTGGGCGATGCGGAAAGCCCATGGATCACCAAGTGCAGCATAGGCACTCGACCGCCACCACATGCGCACGCATATAGCACAAGTGTACCGTATCAGTTGAGGACAGAGCATGGCTAGGTCCAACGGCGATCGCCCAGCCCGTCCAGGTTCGCTCAGGGATCAACCGGTGCAGCTCATCTTTGGGGTTTTCCCCGGGATACTATGGGTACCCACTCCAGGAGGTTCGGGTTAAAATAGCATTGTTGCGCATGTTTTTGACGGAAGTCACATAGTATTGTCAAAAATAACAGTATAGATGTGCCTCACACCACCTCGTCGCAATTCCAATCGCCCCTAACACGCCCACCGCCGACAAGTATCGTATGCACACCCACCACCCGGACAAGCGGGAGAGCAACATTTGCAAAAATTGGTCAATGTCATTTAGGGGAAAAACTCCCACTTCAGTAGTAAAAGTGTATCGTGTCAGATCCCAGAGACCCGAGTCTCTATAGAACAGTGATTATGCAAAAATACAAGTGCACAAACTATGCTTGTTTTTTTAGTTACTAAATATTTGGGAGTATTTCAAACAGACCTGAAGAAGAGATTTCTATGATGTGTTGATTTTTCTTTGCTTAGAGATCAGCAGTGAGTAGATGCTGGAAAAGCAAACTATGTCCACATGGCAATTGTGTTACAATTTCAGACAAAAGAATCATACGGTACCGTCAAAACACAGAATTCTCCGTGCTCCTACCTTGCAAGACAAACAATATTAACGAGCATCCAATGAAATGAGCTCAGGGAGCTGCAGATGAGCTTTCTGCCTTGTTCTGAGCTTCTACCACCGGAGTTGAGGCCTCCGTCGAAGGCCGCGTTCCGGTGTCATTCCTCCGCACCTCTTCGATCATCCTCACCACGTCCGGCATCTTAGGCCGCCGTTCTGGGGTCCTTGAGACGCATGCCATGCCAATCTGGAGCATCTCCACCATCTCCTCCTCGATGTTCGGGTACCTCATCAGCTCACCGTCAAACACTTCAGCTGTCCACTCCTCCCGGACAACGGACTGCACCCACCTGACCAGGTGAACCACCTCATTGCCCCCGCCGATTATCTGAACGGGTGACTTGCCGGTGAGGAGCTCAAGTATGAAGACACCGAAGCTGTAGACATCAGAACAGTGTGACGCTTTCCTTGTGTCGGTGACCTCTGGCGCGCAGTATCCAAGAGAACGGGACCTTGCGGTGATCGGGTTCATCAGTGATGCCAACCCAAGGTCGGAGACACAGCCATATTGCTGGCTGTTTAGGAAGACATTCGAGGATTTGATGTTGCCATGAACAAATTTGCCATTGTTCTCGGTGTGAATGTGTGCAATCCCTCTTGCTGCTCCCAGGGCTATTCTTACCCTAGTTTCCCAATCCAAAGGTGCTCTGTCCTCTCCCCTCTTCCCTGCATGGGGGAAAAAGGCAAAATATGATATGCATATCATATTCAATTATGGATGTCAACAAATGCAAATGGCTTATCTTGTGAAGTGATTTCATATAAGATGAAGAAAAACCATTCTATCTACATTTTTGTCAAGAGCTCACAGCAGAATTAATGTTTTGACTGGTCTCTGGATAACATAATATATACTTACACCAGAGGTACTGTTGGCCAATGAGGCTAGTAAACCTAAATAATTGCAACCAACTGTTTCTAGACTGACAGCATCTAATATTAGCTCTAGTGTCCATAATGATACAAACACTTAACTAATTTGATTGTCTAGCAGTGGTATACCTCTGGTCCTGATTACGATACTGAAATGGAGGGATGGGCCATGCTAGTGAACACCAATGCTAGCCATTTCAAAACTTTTACCAAATAAACTCAACAGGATTAGCTTGCCGCCATTTCCCTGTGCCTGCCACCATTTCTAGTTCCATTTATTGCTGATATCCTGTCATGGGCAGTACCACGGGTACTGTAGCACAGGAATAGAAAGGAATTACCTTCCCAGATAAGAATATCTATTTCCTTAAATAGTTGATTAATTTCCTTGTATAGGGATTAGGTAATTTGAAATGTTATCTATTAGTTAGGAAGGTTATCTATTAGTTAGAAAAGTCATGTTTTAGATTGATCCTATCCATAATTGTTAGAAGAACCCTCTATATAAGGAGACATATTGTAATCATTGGCATTAAGCAATGAGAATAAAATAGTCTAAGTCTTCTCCCTCCTCTAGGAGCCGACGCCACCCGACTATCCTCCTGGTGATGTTTACCCTTATGATCTAAGGATCATAACATATCCTCAGTGTGCCATTATTACAACATGTTGAGTACGCAATTGCAATACGATGTCTGAATTCCAGGACTTTGGTGATTAGGTATTTAGACAACATGCCATGATTTCCAAGCCTGATTGGATGACTAAGGAAGCAGATTGTCTTGCTACTATACTAGCCTTGACATGACCAGTTGACTACACATCAAGCATGCCATGTGAACTTGAATTGAACTGGCTGCTCACAGTTTGAATACACATGCAAGATTGCAAAGTGAAGGCAGCTAAGCATGATGTGGACACTTAAATAAAACCAATCAGCTAGATCTAAATGAAAACAGGAAAATTTAATATAGGGCGATAATCCAAAATCAAGGAGAAGAAATTAGAACTATATGCTACTTTTGGTGAAGCAAGCATGGAACACAAAAGTTCACCTTTTAGAAAAGTATAGAAGTCCCAGTGGCATATTCAGCAAGAGAGAAAAATGTAACATTAATCTGAATTGAAATAAAAGGTAAAAGAACATTGCTTTTCTTTGCCAATTTGGTGCCAAATGGCGATATTTTTATAAACAGTCAAAAAGAAGTATATATCGAGCGATATGATCAATATTGGGAACCTGCAAACCAGAGTTGTTCCAAATAAACCAGTCAAAAGGACTCAAGTGCTCAGGTCAGAAAATCAAAATAGGGCAACACCGTGCCTAGACAAAAACCATTAACCAGGGCAAGAACAAGAACCAATAGTGTGTTCGGTAGCCTTTCTATACTTCACAGCTTCTATCCTAAGCTGATCCCGATTGTCCACTCGCCATGCAATCTGATAAAAGTCAACAGAAATTTTGTGGCGCTAAACAAACAGCTAACCTATCTAACCCCTAACATCTTCCCAAACGGCAAGCAACATCAGATCTACAAGCCATCACAATATCACTCACATTATAAGTAACCTTCCTTTTCAATCGCAACGTCTCCTAAATCCTAGAAAACACGTTTCTTGAATACCATTGTTGAATACAGTTCAACTAACAAAGAATAACATCTATCGAACAATAGCAAATTGCAATATGCAAGTTAGCATTGAAATGATGAAAGTGACACCAAGAACGAGAGCAAGAACCATACCATGAAGCATGTTGGATACACTTCCCCTGCTATAGTAATCATACACAAGCAGCTTCTCGTCCTTGGAGTAGTAGTACGCCCGGAGCTCCGCCACGTTGCCATGCCGAATCCGCCCGACCAGCTCCATCTGCTGCTCAAACTCGCGCCGCCCAGCACTCACCTCTTTCAGCCTCTTCACCACCACCGTCGTCGCGTCCTCCAGCACCGCCCGGTACGCCGTACCGAACGCACCCTTCCCAAGAACCTCGGCAGAGGCCCGGAGCAGGTCCTCCAAATCAAACGCCAATGCCGGGCCCTCAAAGAACACCAGCCGGTTGCCGTCGCCAGCCTTGCCTATCACCGCCTTGGACTCCGGCGACTCCCTCCCCTTCTCCCCGCCCTTCCGGGACACCACCCGGCTCACCTCCTCACTGCCCCGCCTGTTGTAAAATGCTATCAGTAAAACCGCAACGACCGCGAACACCGCGACACACCCGCCGACGACGATGGCAAGAACGGCCGCCTCGCTGAGCCGCACCCGCCTCTTCGCGGGCGCGCCGGCCGCAGGCGGGGACAGCGAGGGCGGCGGCACCGCCGGTGACACCGGCACCGGCCGCGTAATATTGTTCCCGCGAACGCAGCATCCGCGAACCTCAGCAAGGATTTTGGCACGGGACCGTCGAAATGGTTGTTGGACAGGTTCAAGAACTGGAGGGCTGGGAGCCCAAGGTCCGGGACACGGCCGGAGAGCGAGTTATTGGACAGGTTGAGCGCGACGAACTGGGTGAGGTTGGACAGCGCGCCGGGCAGGCTCCCGTTGAACCCGTTAAACGAGAGGTCGAGCACCCGCAGCCTCCGCAGGCGAGCGATCCCGGGTGGCACGCCGCCGGAGAAGGCGTTGAGCTGGAGGTGGAGCTCGGTGAGGTCGGCGAGACCGAGGAGCTCCTCGGGGAAGGGACCCGAAAGGTTGTTGGCGCGGAGGCTGAGAACCTGCAGGGCCGTGAGTCGCTCGAGCGTTCGCAGCGGCACGGGGCCCCACAGGCCGAGCCCCGGGAGGCGCAGCGCGACGACGCGGGAGCCGTCGGCGCTGCAGGTGACCCCGGTCCAGTTGCCGCAGACGCGCGGGGAGGAGGCCCAGTTAATGCGCGGCCGGCCGCGGCCCACCCCCGCGAGGAAGTCGAGCAGCGCCGCCTTGTCGGCGTCCGGCTCGGACGCGGCCAGGGCGGCGCACAGCAGCAGGAGAGCGGCTACGCAGAGCAGCCGCCGGGGCGGCATTGTGGTGGCAGTGGGACTCCCCGTGGGGTAGAGGGGGGGGGGGTGGTTCCGGGGCTCGGGCTGGGGGTTGGTGCTTGGTGTTGGTGGTGCTGCGCAGTGGGGGAGAGCCAGTTGGGGGCGTGGGGATCGTGGTGTTTTTGCTGGATTTGTGGGAGTTGCATGTGCGGAGTGGTGGGGTGATGGGCTAGTGCTGGCCAACGGCGGAGCGAGGCGAGACGAGGGAGACAGACAGCGCGCGGGGCGGGCCGCGTCGGCTTGGTGGTATCGCCGAGTCCGGCGCCGTGCGATTGAGCATTTGGGCGAGCGCGGCACGGGAAGTTTGGGACGGGTCGCAGCGTTGCACGGTCGCGCTAACGTTTCCGCGACCGGCGCAGTGGCAATGCCTGGTGCGTGCCGGAGGCGCGTGACGCTAGGGACGAGATGGGCGTCACAGGCGGGCAGTGCCTTCAGTTTTCTTGCGGTGGTAATTGGTTTTGTGAAACGTTTCTGTACAGGAAAAATTTCGAGCCCCGTTTCTTGCACTACTTTTCGTTCAGATTACTCGTACGAGAGAAACAATTCGTGGGTGGTAGCAGAATGTGTTTTTTTCACATATATATGTGATCGTATCTATTATTCTTGTAGTTGAAGTGGTCCAAAATTTGTGCCTCTATTTTACAAAAATCCGCTCCATTCTCTCCTTTCCCCTCTCTCTCCCCTCAGTTTGGTCGGCAAACTGCGCCTCACCACCACCCGCCGTGTCGCTGCCCCGCTCTGCTCCGCCCCACACCGCGCCTCGCCGTGCCCCGTGCCACTCTGACCCGAGCCGCGCCACTGTCGTCATTGGAAACCCCGCGTCGCGCATCCTTTCCTCCGCCGCCCAGCAAGAAGGTGATTGTATTTTTGCGGTTCAATTACATTAACATATTGGGGTTGTCTAATGATTAGTTGCCCATTTTTTTAGAAATCTTACTCACTTTTTGCAGCGTTAGATCAACATCTCATGGTCTACATTTTCTCCACCTCATAACTATAAAACTCACCTAAACTCAAACCCACCCCACTCCTCCCATCCCCACTCCCAGCCACCGCCATCCCCAATTCCTACCCCCACGCCGCCTCCCACCATTGTCTCTGGCACCGGCGAGCCCCTCCCCCGCCACCCTCCTCTTCCTCGTCCTCTATGCCACCTCCCCTAGTCATCGTCGTCGCAACCTTCTTTCTCCTCACCGGTGAGATGCCATCACCACCGCTTGCTTCCTCGTCTCCAGCGGCTACCGCCACCGCCTCCTAATCATTTCGGTCTCGCCGCCTCCGCCGACCTCCACCTCTCACCGCCCTCCTCCTCTCCCGCATCCAGTGTCGTGGCCATCACTTCGACGCACCGCCGCCCACCGTTGGTCTGCGGCTACCCCGACATCCCTCTAAGCATGAGGGGCATAGGTGAACCAAAACCCTAAATATGTGAACCCGCACCCTAATTCCCCGCCGTCGCAACCACCATCCTTCGTCGCTGAAATGGATGATTCACACGAATCGCGAGGATATCCAGCGGCGATTGAGAGTTCTAAAATTTTCACACAACTAAGAATTACCAATGCCGGTTTATATACACTGCTGCTGCTGTATAAGAAAGAAAAAATATTTTTTTACCGAGGTTAACAGTAGCGTTGGTCGATAACATGAATTTTTTCTTGTGTACGTAGGTTTTCACAAAAGAAAGTGCACAATATGTCATCGCACTATCGCGAATCAGCGACGCTTGCAACTTGTGTTTTTCTCCGTACCCAGATGGCATCAAAAGCGACTGACGTTGCCCTCACGGGCGAGAAATGACAAGTCGAAACGCCCCTCGTCTTGTCTCGCATCTTGGCCGTGGCGACAACATCATCCATGATTCGTCATTTGGCTGACCGCTTTTCACATCGCTGAATAGGTGGCCTGGCCTGCCTGAGGGAGGGGTCCAATTGTCCTATGTTTTCGACGGTTTCTCAAGCACAAACAAGGATAACTCAGATAGAGACGCTAGTCGAAAATTACAGCACATACTACAGTAACTGGATCTTATTCCTACTCCTAATGTGATGGAAGTTTGCAGGCAAACTTCAGCCTCAGTGGCGTGGTGGAACCGGTACGAAATTGATTGGATGTCAGTATGTCACCGTACATTTTTGCCAATATGTACAATTATCCAGTAATATTGTACTAAATATGTATATTTTTAGTCAAACATTCCTGCCTCCGATTTAATTGGCAAATGCCAACCAAAGTTAGAACGCTAACCCAACGATTTGACAAAAATCAAACAATAATAATCAAATTGAAACCCTGCTCCACAAATGTAATCCATTTGATTGATTGAAATCGAAAAAACTATAAAAACCTTAGAGGAGAAAAATACCAAATGTTGATTCGTGACTCGTGCCTTGCGTTGTTCTCCTGGGGCGCTTTGTGCATAGCTAGTGTGTCGTTGCCGACGAGGGCTCGAGGGTGAGCCGACAAGTGGCAAGGTGACCACTAGGCGGCGTGCGGAGTCAATAGAGCAGGGCACAGTAGCAGCAGCTTAGGCGATAGCGTCGTCTCTCCTCCCTCCCCTCTCAACGCATCCAAGCGTCAAAGGCCAGGGCTAGAGCTGGGACTTGGGCCGTGCTTTTTCGGGCCGGCCCAAAGCACGGTCGGCACGGCACGGTTTAAGCACGACACGGCACGAACTGCGGGTCGGGCTGGGCTTGAGAATGCGGTCTGTTGGCGGCACGACACGACACGATTAGTTGGGCCGTGTTTGGGCCGATCTGACACGAAATAGGCCCAACCTTCCCATTCTAGCCCAATCTCTCCCTCTCTCGGCCTGGCTCAATCACTCCCCTATCCCAGCCTAGCCCAACCAATAACCTTCCTCTGCCACCCGATCTAGCCCAACCAATAACCCCCTTCTGCCACCCGGTCTAGCCCAACATCCCTCTCGAGCTCCCCTAACCCCCATCCCCAACCCCTTCTCCCGAGCCTCGACTCCCAAATTCCCAATTCCTAATCACATTCTCTGATTCCCCTCCCTCCAGCTCCAGCCACCTCACTCCCTATGCATTGCCGATCGCCGCCCTCCCTCCCCTCGTGCCGTCGGCCACCCCCTCCCTTCACTCCTCCAACCACCTCCCTCTCTCTCCCTCTCCTTCCCCACGCGCCGCTCTATAGTTACTTAGGGCTGGGCTTTGGGCCGTGCCTGGGCCTGGCCGGAGGCAAAGTGGGGGCCGGCACAGCACGGCACGACAGGATGACCGGGCCGAGTTGGCACGGTACGATGCGGCCCGAAGCACGACGGGCCTAAGCCGGGCCGGCACGACACGACCCAATGCCTAGCCAGGGCGCTAGTGGGTGACGACTTCGCTAATTCACTCCATGGTAAGCTATTTGGGGTCTTGGGTGTGTGACCTGCCAATTGTTGGCCAAGGCAATGTGCTGCGTGCATGCATTCCGCTGGCCTGAGCCGCGTGCTGCGTGAGCCTGGTCAGCTTGGTCGGCTGCCTGGCTAGGCTAGGCTCAAGTCTCAAGTGTCCTGGGTGTCACTTTTGTTGGCCTGGAGGAGTCACGCTATGTATCATAGGCTATACCACCTGCTGCGCCTCCCTTGACTCCTGTGCTGCAGCTACTGCTGCGCCTCCCTTGACAATATTGTAAGCTAGAGCTTGGCTAGCTCGTGATTGGTCAATAACTTGAGAGTTTAGTTAACCCTGACATGATTATTCTGTCTAGTGGAGAATTTGTTTAGCAGAATTATCAAAACAGGAAAGAGCCGAGTAGCCGACATATGAAGGGATGGTGAATGCTCCATACCGACAGAGAAATGTCTCGAGGAAAAAGGCCGTATGATAGTCATCCTGATATAATACGTATGGTTGGTGATTTGAGACCAGACGTGCCTCATATCATATAACATCCAAGATCATCGATCGCCTTTTGCAGTACCAGCTATATGCACCAACTAGTTGTTCATCCAAAAGCTTAAGATTTGGCTTATACTTTAACACTCCACCCTTATATATGGTCTTCCTCAGGTTTAAATACGTGGAATAGAAGTAGATTACAGTTATTTTTCTTTAATTGTGTTAACCAGATCTTAAGCTTAAAATATCTTAGCTCTAATACCATATTAAGTTTCATGCTCTAACAAATTCACCCAAAAGATTAAGTTGGTAAGGAAATACGAACAATTCACATATACTTCAACCTGCAGAACTTGATCTATCCACCCTATGGCTATGGGCAAGCAAGCAATCTAATCAACCGTATAGCTCAGTATAATCTATCACCGTATAGCTCAGTATAATCTATCTATTATATACAAAAGTGAATGACAAATGGTTTACCATTGGTAAGAAGAAAAAAAAAGAGAAATATGCTAAGAATTGTTATAAAAAAGAAGAAAAAAACAGTCGGCCCTTAATCCGAGAGACCCTTATTATAGTTAACAAACTTGAACCATTGGATGGCTCTGCACTACGGCCAAAAGAACGTTCCTGCACAGCACGTACATGGCAGACGGCAAAGTCTTCTAATTGGATCACATCTCACGATTAAAAGCCTTTTTTGTAATCTATTGAGGCGGGCGGCGTCGGGAGGAAAGCGGAGGGAGGGAGGCCGGCGGGAGTGGGTTAGGTTTTTATACCTGGTTTGGGTAGCTAAATAAGTTGAACTTTTAAAGGGTAAAAACTTAATTCTAACCTACAAAAGCCACGGAAGCTAGTTCCCAGCGACTTTTGGTTTCTAGTTACGAGAGGCTTTTAGCTTCATGTCCGGAAGCTAGGTATTTGGAATAGCTTCTGATTTTTCGAAGAGAAAAGCTGTAGCTGAAGCTGTCCCAAACAAATCCTAAAAAAGCATCGCTAACAACAGCTTTGAAACGCACTGCCAAAACAAAGCTAGATCTATGTATGTGTACAAATACCAGTTGCTAGTTCATATACGGAAAGCTACGGATTCATGTACGAGTACGAGACGCCAATGAAGAGGCTATATACGGTTGGATAGTGTACGCACGCTCTCGTACTAGCATGGAACTGCTATTTTTTTTTGCTGTAATGGCATGGTTCTTGGACATATTTGTGGAAATAGCTCTTTTCCCGTCGTATTTACAAAAATGGTCGCTCGGACAAGCTGAGAGGCCGACACCTATGAATTCCGCACGGTCACCGTGCGGAGGAGCCTCATTCGCACGGCCACCGTGCAGTGGAGCCTCATCCGCAAGGCCATCGTGCAGTTTTGGTGCCACGTGTCGGCGCGAGGCTCGTCCGCACGGTGGTCGTGCGGTTTTGGTGTCACATGTCGGCGTGAGGCTCGTCCACATGGCCAACGTGCGGACAAGGTGCCACGTGTCGACGTGCAGACGAGGTGGCAAATTTGCAAATACCGCACGAGGAGAACCACTCTCACAATTACGCCTCGAAACAGTGCCATTTATGCCATTGCTTTCTGAACTGCCTATCGCTACTGATATGGCTGGACTCAGGGTGCGTTTGCTTGGTGGAATGAGGTTGAATGAGATGAGATGATTCAAGTTGGACGAGATCATCCTGGATGAGATAGTACATGCAGTCTATTTGGTTAGTTGTATGGGATGATACACGAATGTATTTGATTGGTTATATGAGATAACTCTAGATGGTACAAGCTGTTGTTTGGTTTGAAGAATGAAGTGCAAGCCTTCAATGAAATGTTCTATACGTAATTGCGCCACTGAAGTCATTGTCTTGCTCCTTAATTCGTGTGCTCAAAACTAAAACGAATTATATTTGGAGCATGGAAATTTTATAGAAATAGTATAATTGGAAGCATGCCTAGGAAACTTCGGAATAGGAAAAAATTGATGTTTGGACACTGTTGGCCCCATGTGCATTCAAAATTCCAAGTGTAGCCCTCTCTTCTCGAAATTTCCAGTTTTAGCTCCCTTGCATGTTGGTGCTGCGCTGTGGAGACGCAGCAGCTAGCTGCTGCGTGTGGGAAACGCAGCAACCAGGTGCTGCGCCTGGGTCCCGCATAAGCTAGGAGCTGCGCCCAGGACACGCAGGAAGTGCCTGCTGCGCGCGCCAAACGCAGCACGTTGCCTGCCCCACGCGCGCGCGCGCAGCTCGCCCGCCTCCCCCCGCGCGCAACGCGCCTGCTGCGGCCACGCGCCCGCCCACGCGAGTCCGGCCCTGCTTTCCCCGCACGCGCTGGTGTAGCTGCGGCCACACGGCCGGCCCCGCGAGTTTGGCCCCGCATGCTGCTGCGTCCACGCGCCGGCTCGCAATGCTTGCCCGCTGCCTCTGTGCAGCAATAAAATGAGATGAGCCCGACGCTCATTCGATGTTCTTCTTCCTTCCTGCATTTTTATTTTGTTCTTGAGCCAAGAACAAGAAACAAACCAGAGAGCAAGAACGAGAGAGCAGTTGCGCAACGTCTTGCGAGTGCGACAAAAAGGTAATTATTATCGACATGCAGTTTTAGTTTTAGCAATGTGATTAGCCAAAACTAGTGAGAATAAAGCTTGGATGTTGAATGACAGTAAGATTTTGAGTACTACTTTGTTAGTTGTTTTTTTCTCATGAATTGCTACAAACACTCGTAGCTTGGTAGTTGTTCTTGTTTGAAAGATTCGACGCATTAATAACAATCACATGAATAACATGCAGAGGCACATAAGTCATTTACTAGTAATTGCTAATTTTGAGCACAAGGTCTTGTATTTGAGGTGCTCACTGATATAATCCTTGCATAATAATTATTTTAGAGTAAATGTTGGATCGTTAGTACTTACCAAAAAATAGTTTTGTTTGCACTAAGTAACAGGAGTAATGTTGTAGATTAGGTATGGTTGATTAGCAACTTTTAATAGTAATGTTGTCTTTGCAGTTTGTTCCATCCAATTTGCTCGTAATGTATGTTTATGCCAATTTGCTCCATTTACTCACTACACAAAATAACTTAACTGTCGAAAGACATTAGCTCATGGAAACTTGTCTACTGTATTTGTGCATTTCTTGTATGTTGCCATATTTCTTCACACATTCTAGCATGTGTAGATAGTACGTACTACGATGTTTGCCATAATTCATCAAATATATTTATGTGATTATGTGATTAGCACTTGATTTGTCAAATATTTTTATATAACTGCAAATAAAATTGTGAACAATTTGGGACATGTTGTCAAAACGATAGCAGTGGTTACATTTAAAGAAAGCTGCCCTACGTATGGTAGCAGTTACTACATGGTACGAGCATTTCATGTAAGTGGTTTCATTCTTCATATGCACCTGTGTTAGGTACTTAATGGCGGAGATTCAAGATCTGTTCGTGTTCCATGGGAACGCTCTCGTACGAGACGGACCGTACGGGGTGGACCTGTCGAATTGTGACCGAACAGTGATCCGGACGCCAGGTCTGAAGGACATGAGCCTCTCGGAGCTAAGACGGTGCGTGCGGTCCGTGTTTGATCGCGCCACTAGAAGGATGAAACTGCGCATCGAGGCGTTGTATGTCTCGGTGCTGGATGATGGAGGGGAGGCCGTTTGGCGACTTATGAAGGTGACAAGTGACGCTTCATGGGCTAATTATATGGAGGTTGTTTGCAACCCTGCTGCTGCGATCTATGCGCGCCGATGGTCTATGTTCGGTTCGTGGAGAGGACGGGGACATCCGCGTGGGTGGTTCCGGTGAGGTCGCGATGAGGAGGAGCTGCGTTGGTCTCGGTGTTGGAGGAGACGCAGGCGAGGAAGTGGGCGATGCAGACCTGAGGAGGCGTGCTGACAATTTTGAGCCCAACGAAGGAGTTGAGAGATGGTGGGCAGCCCGTATTGATTGCCAGGAGTACCTAGCGGACCAGCCGGAAGGGGTGCAAAGCGAGGAGGAGGAGGAGGACGTGGAAACATCAAGTTCCGAAGACGAGGAAGGCGAAGAAGATGGTACAGGAGGTGTAGTTGGTGGTCTTGTGACCACCGACAATGCTTACGTCCCTTCAAGATTGGACGATGTCGCAGCGGCATCGCTGGTTCTGCCACAGCCAGAGGGGGGCGAATGGGGGTTCAATGAAGACACCCTGCTCCTTGGGCAGCGCTTCCCTAACAAGAGCGCCGCCCAAAGATGCTATTGCCGATCGCCGTTAACATTGGACGGACGTATCGGTGCGAGAGGTTCAACCCGACACCTACATCGTTAGGTGTGTTGATGAATCTGTCTTTGGAAAGGTCCGTGCGCGCGGTTCACGACCGCAGCACGGCTTCGGATAATCGTCTTTGAAGGACCACACATGCGAGCTAGCTGAGCCGCTTTATAGGCACCGCAACATGACGTCCTCGTATGTTGCTAGCCTGATAAGCCACCTTGTTGCTGCAGATGTTTCCATTGCGCCAAAGCTTCTAATGGCGGATGTTGCCAATATGGTGGGGTTCCAGGTCAGCTACAAGAAGATATGGCGGGCGAAACGGAAGGTTGTGGAGCGAATGTTCGGGACATTCGAAGAGGGTTACAACCTAGTTCCAAGAATGCTGCATCAAATCGCAGAATCAAACCCCGGGACTTACATACGCAAGGTTGATCGGGTGCATCCGACGAAGGGGCCCAATTGTTTTATTCTTGACAGGGTCTTCTGGGCCTTCAGTCAGGCGATAGAAGGTTTCAAGCATTGTCGTCCCGTGCTAACGATGGACGGCACCTTCCTATCTGGAAAGTACAAGGGTACCATCCTCGCCGCGGTCGCAGCCGATGCGAACGACCAGTTACTCCCTGTGGCCTTCGCAATTGTTGAGAGCGAGACACCGGCGATTGGCGTGGTTCTGTCCAAAGTGAAGCGGCGGTGGTCCAAGACCGCCCGATGTGTGTGTCATCTCCGACCGCAATCTTTGGTTGTTGTCGCGTTGAGCACGATGCAAAACGGACGCAGACGCCGCTCGGTGGAACGACGCCAAGAGCCGCGGTGCATGAGGCATCTCGCGCGAACTTCCACACAGGTTTCAAGCAAGGACCGATGAAGATGTTCAAGAAGCTCGCATGCGAGAACCAAAGCGGAAATTCGATGCGGTGTGGAGACGGCTCGGCGAGGAGACCGGGAAGCATTTAAGGAACTCGCGGACGCCGAGGCAAGGGGCGCGCGGAGGGTCCGTGAGAGTTGGGAGTTCACGCAGTGGTTAACTCGCACGCACTGACTTGGAGAAATGGTCCCTGCTACACGACACCGGTGGTGCAAGGTATGGGATCATGACGACCAACATGTCCGAGGTATACAACGGTGTACTGAAGGGTGTCCGATCGCTGCCGATTACTGCGATCGTGGAGGAGAGCTGGAACCGTACTGTAGGGTACTTCGTTAACAGAGCCATGATGGCCAAGAAGCATCTGGAGGATGGCAAGCAATTCTCCGAAGTCATGCACGCGTACATGGAGAAGAAGATCGACAAGGCTCGTTCGCACGTTGCTCGTACCATGGATGGCGTCAGGCAGAAGTTCGAGATCCGGCTTAGGGAGAAGTACGTGATGGGCCACGCTAGAGGGGATCGGAAGCAGGTCTGCACGATTGGTGACGAAGCGTTGTGCACCTGCAACAAGCCGCGGCTTCTGCACAAACCATGCTCCCATGTGTATGCGGCGTGCGCGGCGTGGCGCCAGGCCTCGGAGCGTTACATCTCCAAGTACTACGATATTCACCACCTGTATGGCACTTGGAGTGCTGAGTTCCATTCGTACGGCCTGGACATGCACTACAGGGACCTCTGGCCGGGGCAGGTCAAGTGGGTGCCGAACGACGCACTAAAGCAGCCCGGCCGTGGAAGACGCCAGTCACGACGCATCCGGAACGACATGGACGACAGCCAACGCGGCGAACAGGTTCGCCGCCCCAGATGCAGACTTTGCAAGACGGTTGGGCACTCCATCAGGCGCTGCCCAAATAGACCTAGCACAAGCAATGCACCGTAGCGACCGAGTTATAATTACGTTGTCGTGATGTTGCATGTTTATTTGAATGTCTTCTGTGAGTTCTATTGTTGTATGAGTTCCATTGTGTATGACACTAATGTTATGTGTTAACGCATTATGGTTATATGACGACCCTACTTTGTTTGCATTTTACTTACATTCGAGAATGGTCATGTTTTTCTTGCGGACTAACATGTTGTTTCACTCTCAGCAGGAGATGGCGCAACCTCCAGTTGATGAGGCGTACGAGCTACTCGACACACGCTGGGATGGGCGACACCGGTGCCGGGCGTGGTCGTCCGGCGTCGGGCCTCCGAGCCTGGTCCTGAGCGTCCCCAGAGAGCGCTGGCCTCTGGACGAGCGGTATGTCCCGAGACTGCGAGACACTGGTCTCCTGCCCATTGCCCGCATGTTGGACATACCGCACGCGTTCCAGTTTGACGCGGCACTCCTATCTACGCTCGTGGACCGTTGGAGACCGGAGACTCACACCTTCCACTTCCGGTGGGGGGAGATGACCGTAACTCGAGGACATAGCTATGCTTACATGTGTCCGCTCCCATGGTCTTCCAAAGAGTGCCACCTCCTAGGAGAGTAGACGGAAGGTGCGTATGGTCGACAGATTTGGTCACCGATCCTCGATAACATTTCGGTGTGCCACATTCGTGGCTACGTGAGTACATGACCTGCCCCGCCAATGCGACTGAGGAGGCAGTGAGGACACACTTACTCGCGTACCTTATGTTCCTGTTCGGATGGATATTATTTCCTACGACTCAGGGAGACTGTGTGTACCTAGCTACATCCACCTCGCGAGTCTTTGGTGGACGCCGGCCGACGAGGTGCCACAAGATACCGGGGTCCGCGGTGCTTTGCGCCACTTACCGAGGGTTGTGCGATGCCTCTCAGCGCAGTACGGGCGTGGAGCCAGTCCTCGCGGTATGCAACACCCTGCTGCAGTTATGGTCGTGGGAGCACTTCCCGGTTGGCCGGCCATATTTTCGGAGCACCGTGCACCCTTTCCAGTTGTGCGCCTCGCTTTATGGTCCTGGTGGAGGCGACGACCCCGTCGACGGGCCTACAATGGGTACGCGTTGGACACGTGGTACACTAGGGTGGGCCAGGGAGAGACCGAGGCGTGTTTATCCTGAGTTTCATAACCTATTCGAGACTCTACACGAGGACGAGGTCATCTGGTGGCCATGGACTGCACAGTTCCTTGCGGACACAGCCCCCTACGGATTGTCCTCGCAGTGCACTCAGGATGAGACGTACTGGTTGACGACCTGCCACCTGGTCTTCTCCCACATGGTCGAGCCGTACAACCCCCAGCGGGTCATGAGACAGTTTGGCCTTTACCAGCAGGTGCCACCCGCGCCGGGACGACCCCTTACAGCGAAGGCCCATGGGTATGCCGTTTTTTTGGATCATCATTGTACCTATTAGCCACATGTCTGATTTTGATTTTCTGACATCCAATTTAATTGCAGGCAAACGAGGAGAGGCCGAAAGAGCGACGATTGGAGGCAGACACAGCAGCCGTGGACGTCGCTGTGGGCATCGAGCGCGGCGACGGACGTGGTGCACGAGTTACGAGGCTACGACATGGGGACATATGCTACATACTTGGGGTGGTACGTTCCGCGCACCAGGTGCAAGCTTACTGGGCCGGCGCCACAGCGTCCAGGGGAGGTCATGCATGATGACGTTGTACTAGCAGGTCCAGACCGTCACCGGGCGGCACGCCAGGACGAGACGGTATAACTTTCTTCGTACAATTTTCGTCCCGCAACACATTTCTAACTGACTATCATTTTCCTTGCAGTACTACCGCCTTGATCGTATCCAGCGAGAGGGTGCTGACGTCCTACGCCGTGGGAACAATAGCACCTTTGATCGCGTGCTACGCGCGGTGCGGGCCATGACCGACGACGCGCGGGCTGCAATGAGGACCATAACTTGCGGTCGCCATAGCGACGTTCACGCACAGCATCGCGGACACCGTGGGCACCCTCCACCCCCACCACCGCCTACGGCACCTCCCTCCGCACCGCCCTCGGCATCGCCCTCCGCACGTCCGTCGCACTCCGGGAGTCGTCGCAGCTACGATCGTTCAACCTCGACGCGCCTGGGGCAACAGGTATGTCAGCTGCGGGTTGTGGTCGTCATTATTTATCGATGCACTCCTTTGGAGCGTATCGGACATTACCGTTTGTTCATGCAGCACTTGCGAGGGGACAACACTCTGCTTCAGCCGTCGTCATCACGGAGGGAGGCGCACGACAGGACTTCGTTGCCGTCGGGGCCACGTTGTTCCACTGCAGACACTGACCCTGACTCGCCGCAGCGCCAGGACGACGGGTTCGGCTCGTTGGCACATGGCGTTCAGTCTCACGTGCGTGAACGCGACCACTGGTTCGACGAGACGTACCAAGGGTACACAGTGCAGCATTACGGTACGGACTGGCCAGGAGGATCATCGTCCACGCAACCACATACCCAGGCACGCTTTAACGTAGTTACAACAATTTTTCCGTTGCACGAAACCAAGGACTAACTCACCCACTACCTTTCCTGCAGGATGAGCACCAGTGGGTCGACGATATGCTCAGGTGTCCACCAGACACGTACCCGGAGATCACCGTAGCGACGCCTCCCACACAGCGTCCCTCCTCACTGAGATGTACGCCACTCCCGACAGCTCACTTTCCCGAGGATCAGCTACGCCGTCGAGGCAAGCGCCGGGGGGATGTACCATAAGTAATGCCATGTCCGTGTAATGCATGTTATGTAATGTCAGTGTGCATTATGACATTGTGATTTATGTAATGTCGTGTGCAAATGTCGAAGTTTCCGCAAATGTCGAAGCCTAAGCGAAAAGCAAAAAGAAGCGAGAACAACCAATAAGACGAGCAACACTTAAACAAAAGAGCAAGCAAAAATTATCCAAGAGCATTTGAAATTATCCTCATTTTATTACATTTGAAACACAAGCCAAAATGGGGATGTTCCACTATGCCTCGCCAGAAACTTTTCAGAAAGACAAGACAAAGACACCGCCTGCCAGAACTTTTCGAACGACAAGACAAAGACATGCGCCTCGCTTGAAACTTTTCAGAAAGACAAGACCGCACACTGCCTCGCCAGAAACTTTTCAGAAAGACAAGACCGCACACTGCCTCGCCAAAAACTTTTCAGAAAGACAAGACAACGCACTCTACCTCGTAGGCTACTCACCTTAATTTAACCATACCGTGACCACCCCGGGGGCTTATAAAAGGAGGTGACCTGCTCTGGGAGAGAAGAGTACAACAAAAACCCAACACTACACCAGAGCTTCCTTCACCACGTCGGGATGGACAAGAGACAGAAGAAGCAATGGGACAAGATGACAAAGCAATGGGATGAGATCCGCGGACTAGCAAGGGCTGCTGGGGAGCGGGACGACCAAGCAAGGGCTGCTGCGGCCCGGGTCCAAAGAAGAGGCCGCTAAGATGGCGCTCTCGCAGTGAGACCCCGTAGCGACAACCCCATCCCGAACGCTCCAACCGAAGCGTTCGCGCGGCCCCGCCGAGGGGAGACGCCCCTCTGCTGGTGCATGGACCCATGCAAGTTCTTCAAGTCCAAGCACCGGCTAAGCCTAGGGATGCATTACTGGGGTTGTGCGAACTACTCCAGTGACTATCCCGACCGCCGTTGGGACACGCGCAGCTATCGGCAGCCGGTAAGGTCTAAGTACAGTATGTTCTTGTACTCTTTCTCTTTCGAAGTATGCACTAACAACCTCTCCCATCTACCCGTAGTCCCCGGATCCGCTATGTGGCTACCGCAAGTGGATCGACCACGAGATCCACCCACATGACCAGTGGACTCTCGACTTCGAGGAGTGGGATGTCAAAAGGGCCCGCGAGATCCGGGAGGACGAGCGCCGCAACGACGAGCAAAATGAGCGTATACGTCGGGAGACAAAAGCTCATCTCGAGGTGTGCAATCGCAGGCAGCGTGAGGCTCGCGAGAGGGAGCGCGAGAAAAAGAGGGAAATAGCAGCCAAGGCCAAAGAGGCTAGCGAGGAGTTCAACGCCGAGGTCACAAGGAAGGGAAAATGGCCCCGATCATCGCAGTAGGTCGGGTCATTCCGTAGTAGTCCTTTGTCCTACCCGCCATGTTTTTTACTATCCCCTAAAGACATGTATACTTACATAGTCCGAATGCTTGTGTCGCAGTGTACCGTAGTAGTAGCAAGGATGACTCAAGCAATTAGCCGAACTAGCATGCCATGTGACCACGTGTAATGTGCTTCTGCCTTTGGATTCTAATGTAGTTCGGTTCCTGCAGCCTATCTTCCTCTTCTCCTTCAACCCAATTGCAATTTAGGCACGGTATGGATGGTTTCACGCCATTTAGCTCACTCTTCACTTCCTCTTCTCCTTTCTTCCAACTCACATCTTTGCAATGACGTGACCCGACGAGTCAACTTTTGTGCAGTGATGTGACCCGACGAGTCAACTTTTGCGTACTGATGTGACCCGACGAGTCAGCTTTCGTACAGTGATGTGACCCGACGAGTCAGGTTTTGTACAGTGATGTGACCTAAAAGACATCACGCAACACTGCCAAACGATTCCTCCTCAGGCCAGCTACCTCGCGGACGCGAATATCCTTGAACCCAATTGCAATTTAGCCACAGGCTATATATGAATGCTTTGGCAGCCATTCACCTCACTCTCCACTTCCTCTCCTCCTTTCTTCCATTCTATAACAACATGTCTTCGGCCTCATCTAACTTTCGTGTGAGCAGACAATTAGAATCGCTGCGACAGCACCTCGTGTGCCCTCGTTGCAGGGATCCGGCAAATGTGTTCACCTCGCATACGCCAACGAATCCATCCCGAGTGTTCATGAAGTGTTCGAATCTTACGGTAAGTAGTGCCTAATCATCCCAAATGAATTCCATTCGAAATAGCACGTTCTTTTTTCACTTGAAGCTGCAATTCCTTTTCAGAACACAACATGCCGGTTTTGGCAGTGGGCTGATGAAGCTGCCCCAGTAGTTCGAGATATTGCCATGCAAATTGCTACCTTACAAGAAGACACCCGTGGTGTTGCTGCATTTCATCCAGTGGCTCGACCATCCGATCAACCAATACAAAATGAAGCTAACAGACTTAAAAGACTGGATGAAAGGATGGAAAGGGTTGAGAAAATGCTTCAGAAATTACTTCACATAGTTAGTTTTGCGGTATTTCTTCTATTATTTCTTGTTCTTGCCAAGTAGAAGTCCAGTTGTAATAAGATTGTAATGTCCACTCTTTATCTATGTATCGTAGTCCTTCATGAATAGATCAACTATCGTGTATCCCTGCATTACATGACGTATGCCTTTGCGACGTTGTTGTACTCCAGCGATACGACGTTCACAAAATATTATTCCGAGACTAACAGATAGTTTTCCAGAAGTAGGGGAAAATATAGCATATTTGGAATATCCCACAACCTCCTCCAGACCACAAATATACCTTGCTATCAAGACATGGATACAATCCAAGTCACATTGAATCATGAAACCCTAATTTCTGTAACCTAAAATCCGTACAAATAGAACACTTTTATGAAAATGGGGGAGAGAGCACGTGGCGGTTCAGGATGAATAAAATTATGGCTAATTTACACAAGCAAGTGCACTGTGTCGGGGTGCTCCACATAAAATTTCATAATACTTTGAAGTCATTTGCTATATTTTAAAATTTAAACGAAAATCATCGCTTAAACCCTAACCGTAATTCCTAATTGCGACTAAAACCCAAACACTAACACGCAAATC
Source organism: Ampelocalamus luodianensis (assembly GCA_036346255.1). Lineage (NCBI taxonomy): Eukaryota > Viridiplantae > Streptophyta > Magnoliopsida > Poales > Poaceae > Ampelocalamus > Ampelocalamus luodianensis. The sequence goes on from CM070618.1 coordinate 10,683,621, forward strand.
GCCACTTTTTATTTTATGTATGCTACGTATGTGTACAATAATTAAAAGCGTACATAACCACCATTTATATTTTAATGGATCAATTAAAGCTTAATTGGAAAATTCAACAAAATAAAAAAAATAGTTTAAATTAATAAATAAACTTTATTTATTTTCAAAATTATTTTATTCAATATATTCGTGTTCCAATGATTTTTATTAAATTTCTAGAATTTTTTCTTTGGATTTTCTATCATTTCCGTACAAACCGAACATGTTTATGAAATTAGGGGAGAGAGCACGTGGCCCTACAGGATGAATAAAATTATAACAAATTTACACAAGCAAGTGCACTGTGTCGGGGTGCTCCACATAAAATTTTATAATTTCTTGAAGTCGCCTCTTTTTATTTTATGTATGCATACACAAGCACAATTTATATTTTAATAGATTAATTAAAGCTTAATTGAAAAATTCAACAAAATATAAATCAGTTAAAATGACTAAAATTTCAATTCAAAATTATTTTGTTAAATCTATTCGTGTTCCAATAATTTTTATTGAATTTTCTATAATTTTCTGAATTTTTTTTTTGGATTTTTTTCTCCTCTCTCTCTCCTCATTTCTCTCTCTACTGCGGCTGTGGGGGAAGTCTTACATGCTGCGGCTTGGGGGCGCAGCATGTTGCGTTTCTTCGGTACTTGCTGCGCAGCAGCTTCTTGCTGCGTCTCGGAGCCGCAGCATCTCCTTGCTGCGGTACTGTAGCGTAGGACGTGGGCTCCTGCGTCTGGGAAACGCAGCATGCGGGAGCACAGGGCTAAAAACGGAATTTCGTATCTAGAGAGGCCACATTTGGAATTACGTTGCACTGGAGGGCCAATAGCGTCCAAACTTCGAAAAAATTTAGCACGTAGTGTGTGGGTGGTGAACTGAGTGACGACAATTGACAAGGCAATGGCAAAGAGGCTTCAAGATCAACGTTCAGTGACATAAGAGACTCACGATGCTGAGATGGCCACTTGACTTAAGTTGTATTGAATCCACTGTATAAGCTCTTTGGGCAAAAATGTCCGCAGGACCCAGTTCACAATTTTTATAGATTTTCATGGCATGAAAGCTATTTATTTTTTTTGTTTGGATATACGTTACCAACCTAGAAATGCTATGGTGTTTCAAATCTTCCAGGCCCAGGCACATACACAGAAGTCATAGGATTGCTAAAATGATGGTGAATATAATTTGAAGATCTAGTGGAATCACAGAACCACAAGCATCGTATACAAAAAAACTTAACAAACACAATCAGGATATGGAGATGAAATGGAGAAGACTACAGCTCACTTCAAAACATACAATTATCATGAAACTTTGACTAGTTCTCATGTCTTGGCAAGGGCCGCAAGCGTTATTCTATTTTACAAGCAAACTCATAGCCTTTCAGTACCACTGTTCAGTGGACTACGATACATTCTGGAGTTCCACATAAGTAGCTGCAAGAAGTGACCGCAACAAAATCTGCCAGCAAGAAAAACAATAACACTTGTTCTGGAATAGCAAAGCATCCGAATGAAATATTCTTCAATAAGGCAGCAATCAATATATATATATATATATATATATATATATATATATATATGAAAATGGTATGGTACTCACAGAGTCACGTACTCCCACCTCTCATATACCACTTAAATTGTATGATGATACCTCTTTATCAATTTGAGTATACTCCAATAATGATTATAAGATACCCCAAAGTGAGTTCCATAAAAAAATTCATGAAAATCCACTTTTTATACCAAAATCCGTGTATATACTTCTTTTATGTATGAAAAAGGTATATAGAAAAAAACAAAGAGCTCCAATGAAATTTTTCCGATCAAGTCATATTGGAGTATCTTATAATTGGTATTCGAGTATACTAAAAATGATAAAGAAGTATAATATATTCGTTTAAGTGGTATATATATATATATATATATATATATATAAAGCCTTTTTCCTACTCCCGGGAGTAGTTACTCCATATTCCGTATCTCACAACGTAGTGAGTATCTTGCGTAACCGAGAGTATGTATGTGTAGTATACGGGTATATAAGACCATATAGGTGGTATTTACATATTTTCAGAGGTGGTATGTACAATTTTTAGATATACTCATTTTTATGTGCGAATATGAAGGTATTTACAAAATATGCTAAAAACTTGGACTCTCTTGCAAATTTTTCACGTGGTTAATTCACATTGGAGTATCTTATAATTAGTATATGAGTATACCCAAAGTGATATATATATATATATATATATATATATATATATATATATATATATATATATATATATAGAAAATGGTATTGTACTCACAGAGTATGTACTCCCTTCTCATATACCACTTAAATTGTATGGTGATACCTCTTTATCTATTTGAGTATACTCCAATAATGATGATAAGATACCCCAAAGTGAGTTCAATGAAAAAATTCATGAAAATCCACTTTTTATTGCAATATTTGTGTACATACTTCTTTTTATATGTGAAAAAGGGTATATAGCAAAAATAAAGGGCTCCAATGAAAAATTTTCAATCAAGTCACGATGGAGTATATTATAATTGGTATTTAAGTATACTGAGAATGATAAAGAAGTATAATATATTCGTTTAAGTGGTATATTCGAAGTGGGAGTACATACTCCTGAGTACGAAACTGTCATATATATATATATATATATATATATATATATATATATATATATATATATATATATATATATATATATATATATATATATATATATATATATATCATCCATTACCATAACCATAAGAGTCCAAGCCTTACCATCATGTAGGCACTATCATACTAGTTCAAACACATGAATATGTCATACTTCAGCCATATAAATAGGTTTACTCCTCAATAGGTCTTTTGTTGGTAGCAAAATAAGTCCTACTCCAATCTAACAATGATAGCTCAGAAATTATTGTTACTGATGTACCTAGCAACCCAAATAATCTTGTTTGAGAAGCTCAACTTATTAAAAGCCCGGGCAAGGGAGCCATTCTCGCACAAATGAGTATAGTAGTGGGTGAGATGTGCTTCCTCAAATCCAGGGAGATCTATCATATTGTCCCGAAGATCTTCAGGAACATCAATATCTGCAGTACCGACCTTCTCAATAGCTTTAGCAAGTCTTTCTATGCCAGTGCTTATGAAGGAATACAAGTCATCATCAGTGGATATCTTGGCCCTCTTTGGTGGTTTACTTGCCGAGGAGTCACCTCCACATGTTCCAGACATGGTGACCTCTTCGACACTAGCATGACTAGCGGCTCTTTTACCTTTGTCCTTTGCTGGAGCCTTTGTTGTTTCACCATCTGGAATTTTATTAACATCTGTACCAATAGGGTCATTGGCCCCCTTCGCATACTTCTTGGTAGCCATGCTATTCCCAAATATAGTGGCCATCTCATGATAGTGCTCTAGGGGGGGTGTTCAAGTAGTCAGCATCCTAGATACGAAACTAGATATGAAATTAGGTATGATAAAAAAAATTAGGTTCCTATGTATGAAAATACATATGATAGAAATTATCTTGGCATGACTAATGTAATGGCCATGCTCAAGCCTGATAGTGCAGGTGCTTTCATCCCAAAGGGCAGCACTTAGGTTTTGGAGATAGTTTATTTTTGCCCAAATTTTTTTCCACTTCCTCAAGTGGTTTTAACCTGATCTCCAATAACATTCACCCTAAGATGCTCGTTGAAGGCCCTTGCACAATTGTTTAGGTGCACTTTCTTGAAACTGGTGCACGTTCTATTGCCACTAGCTACAAGATTAGCCAAGTTCATCAACACAAATGCAGATATTGCATTTGTCCAGACAACCCCACCACCAATGTTACCCACCATGTTTTCCCCATGTTTCGAGTCCATTTCCTACCAACCAAAGAAAGCAACGAAAAATAAGTGACGTAAAGCATTTAAAAGAATTCTATTCATGGTTCACATACCACTCATGAAAGGTTCGCATACAACTCTTCACAAGTAATAAATTTTTTTTATGACAAACACACTACGAAGTGCACATAATTATTTAAATGCATTACATATTTAATGGTTTTGGTAGTTCTAACGGGCTTCCCACATTTCATTGGCAAGAGTGTGCCTTAGGTCAACCGTGGCTCTATGGTCAATAGCTTGTTCTCTTGCTGTTCTGCGGGGGTTAAGTGTCCAAGAAGTCTTCAGTAGAACAAAATGGTCACTTCCTTGAGAAAGAACCCAATTGTGTAGGATGTAAGAAGCTATGACAACATCAACTTGAGTTGAGAAGGGGAAGAATGGAGTGGCATCATCGAGAACTTTGAATCTCCTCCTGAGTGATCCAAAGATGTGCTCTACACTCACTCATAGAGAGGGGTGCCTAAAGTTGAACAATTCATTTTCATCTAGGGGAGGATTGTTCCCCCACTCATTCAAGTGGTACCTCACACCACGAAAAGATGGGATGAACCCAAGTTTGGCTCCATATCCAGCATCTACTAGGTAGAATTTTCCTAAGACATGAGGAACACATTGATGACATTGGTTTTCGATAATCGGGTATGGACATATACTGCTACAAAGATGCTAGTTACCTTCAGGGACACATAGTCCATTCTCACGCTCTATTGCATCGGCTAACACCGTAGCATCATGAAATATCCCCTCCCAACTAGCCAACACACATGTGAAATGAAGATCAAAATCTACGGCTTCCATGACATTTTTAGTAGCAAATGACTTCCTACCACGAAATGCTGCCTCCATAGACTTACTAACAGAAGCCCTTATATGTGTACCATCAATAGCTCCAATACAATCCTATTTGGTCAAGAAACATAAAAAAATAGTAACCAACAAATGTCCCCAAAGGTCTCTAAGGTATACTTGTTAGCTGCCATACCTTAAAAAATGGATCCCATCTTGGGTTCCCTGCAATTTTGCTTGGGGTCTCCAAAGAAGGTGGCCTAAGAATCTTATTTTGTAGCTCACCTATGGTATGGAGGACACGTCTAAAATATTAGCTAACTGTTTAACCTAACCGAGTGAAATTGTACCAACTAGCCTATTTCTTAGGTTATGGCCAATTGTGTTGAGGAACATGTCAACTTGCTCCTCAACACATACATGTATAGTATCACGGAGCAAAGAACGCTCTCTGAAAACTTCACACAACTAAAAGAAAAGAGCTCTCATAAGCCTAGTTGTGTTGGTACATGTTGTTTTATTCTTCCAAATTTTATTATTCAGATAATCAATTCTAGTCTTATCCTTTTCCTCAATTGGGCCATAGGTAATACGGTCTCTCCTATTCCTTAGTCTAGACCATACAGACAAAACCATCGTGCAAGTAGCCACATATGTAGCAGCACCAATAGGCGATATCTTTGTCCTTTTAAACTTCCTCTTGTCCATCTACAATTCATGAGTGCCATATATAATTAACACTAATGGCTACAATAAAATTTGAACATTTCAGTACACAAGGCAGTGTATACTACTCAAGGCAGCATGCAATTAATCCAAATTTCAGTTAGCAATTATTACTCAAGCAGTGAGCATTTAATCCAAATTTCAGTTAGCAATTACTACTCAAGGCAGTGAGCAGTTTTTGCTCTTTTTTGTGGTGGTACATCAATGACAAGTGTGGCTATTTGAGGCCACCAACTAAAACAGATGCTCATATTGCAAAATAGAAGCTTGAAAAACAAAATACTGAATGGTATTGGTTATCAGTAGCTTTCTCAAGTAATGAACAACATGATTTTTTGGGTCTTGAAGATGACAGTAGCTTGTTATTGGTTAATGTACATAAATCTTTTAGAAGTCAGATTTTTATTGGTGTTACATCTTATAAATCCAAGAAGTATTTTTTCCACTGGCTAGAATTTCTTCAATCCAACCGAATTCTTGTGTTCTGAATTACATATGTTTGGCCCAACCTAAAATAAATCCACAATGTAAAGCAGGCAAGTCAAGCTAGAGTACCACTCGGTTGAGCCAAGAGTAGAGGTGTTCATGGGTGGTCCGGCCCTAGCCCGACCCAATTTAGACCGGGCCTGGGACTCCATTTTTGGCCCGAAGGCCTGGCCCGAAAGCCCGCAGGCCCAACAAAAACAATAAAAAACCCATTTTTATTCATAAAACGAATTTTAAAATTATTTTTTATTCCAAAAAAGCATTAAAATAGCAATTTTTTCCCGCAAAACAGCAATTTCTGGCCAGGCCAGGCTCAGGCCTGCCCGTTCACAACTGGGCTTTTCAAGCCCAGCCCGGCCCAACATTTGAACACTTGAAGGTTCAGCAAAAAAGGAAAATTAAATTGTCAACACTTGAGAAAAACTAAGCATAGTGAGTATGAATATTGCAATACTTCAGCTATCTTGGATATGCAGAAGCACGGTAAAAGTGGGATCTAGAAATTTTGCCCATAAAAACAACTGTGCTAGCTAGATCTACAAAAAAAAAACAATCCAACTACATCATCACACCACACCAACATGGGAGATTTGGGATTTAGGATCCATGCATTCGATTACCGAGATGAGAGCAAGACTGGGTTCGGAAGAAGGAGCGGTCGGGTTAGATCCGAGAGGGGAGGAAGACCGGGTTGATCACCGCATGAACTTGATCGCAAGCTCAGATCTTACCACCGCCATCGTCCTTGCCTGCGACGAATCCGGTGTTAAATCTGCACCATGGGAGAGGAGGAAGACATGGAGGGAATAGGCGGCGACAGCTTTTTGTGGGGGAGGCGAGGCGGGCGGCGGGGTTCTATGGGGGAGAAGATATGCAGGTGGGCGGCGAAGTTCTCCGAGGGGGAGGAGAGGCATGCAGCGTAGATCTGGGAGATGAGCACAGCGGGGGAATGGGAGATGAGCGTAGTGCGCTGAGGAGAGTGAGCGCACACAGCGTTGTGGAAGAGGGAAGCTAAACCACGTGGTTCGCTCCTTTGCCTCGAACGAGATGGTACCGCATCTCCGCCGAATATTCCATCAAGTCGAACGACTTGGTCCTGAACCTGAACCGATCGGTTCCATTCAGCCAACCAAACACGTGAACATGCCTATTTCCGAAACCATCCGTTACAGGATCACTCCATTCACTCATCCAAATAGACCCTCGATTAATTCCGTTGAACATACCATTTCAGCTTGCACATGCATGCGTGATGCGTCCATGGTGCACTATTACATGATACTACAGTAGTTGGCACAAAACGGCGCCCACATAATTGGTGCTTGATTAATTGCTTCTCCTATAAACTAGCGGTGAATTGAGTACACTCTCGCGCAATAACGATGCAACCCATCACTCTAAGATGGAGTTTTTTGGGGGCGTATTTGACACTATTTACGTGCGAATTAGCGGTTCTAGCCTTTTGTGCACGTCAAATACAAAAATAGCACCGCGGAGCCCCTGGGATGTGACACGTCGTCTTGTCTGTGCCCCTAGGGCCGGACTCGCCACAGTCGCCTAGTCCGTGCCCTTAGGGGTCAGACTCACCTTGTTCGTGCCTTTGGAGCTGGACTCGCCATGTAGTCGTAATTAAATTGATTCGTAGTTAATTAATTGTAATTAATTAGTCATAATTAATTATATCTTAATTAGTTTAGTTGTAAGTTAATTTGTCATAAATAAATTAGTCATAATTAATTAGTCACAATTTAATTAGTCAAAATTAAATTAGTTGTAATTAAATTAGTCATAATTAATTCAGTCTTAATTAGTTTAGTCGTAATTAAATTACTTATGGTTAATTCATCGTAATTAATTAGTCATAATTAATTTAGTCACCGTTAATTTTGCCATCATTTTATGTTAACGAATAGTGTTGTAATATTTACGTCTTTCTGTACTTCAGTCCATTTTAATGCTTTGTTTCTATATATTTTAGCATTCTATTTGTTCCGAACTGATGTACATATATTATGGTAGGTGGTAGCCACTTTGGCATGACTCAGCTGGACGACTATGAGACTGGACAGACTCAACTTGGCCAAAGTCAGCTTGTTGAAGCATCGCAGCTCATCAACGGTTTCCCTACGATCTCCGAATAGAGACGCGCTCCCCAGATTGGTTAACGTACCCCACGGGACATGCTCAATGCAAGACCAGGACACACATGCAGACACAGCGAGCAGAAAGTGGTTCAGACGAGTGAGTCATATTGTAGCCCTGTGCAATTACATTATATGCATATGTATTGGATACATCATTTTGCTATATTGTCATGAGCTCTATTATCACATGAAATCACTGAATTTTCATTCAAAAAATCAAATGAAAGAACGGTACAACAACACGAAATTTTCATTCCAAAAAACTTTTCACATGACATAATGGCTGCAACACTTGCCCGTGCCCCTGGTGCACTAACCAGAGGAGGTCTGGGCCCTAGGGGCACGAATGTGGCGAGTCCAGCCCCCCAAGGTACGAACAAGGTGACATGCGGAGAATCCATCCCCCGGAGTATGGACAAGGCAACGTGTCACGTTTTCGCGGTGCTATTTTTGTATTTGACGTGCACATATGACTAAAATTGCTAATTCGTACATCAACAGCGTCAAATACGCCAATAACGGGCTAAGACGGGACGAGAACATAAGTCCGTACAGCTTGTGCTTGGCCGTCCTTTCCGTTCGAAGCCCAAAAGCAATTAGCGTAAGTAAACCCTTTTTGTTAGCTCCGAGCCTCCGAGCAAAAGCTCCTGCTACTGATTCCGTTGAATGATTGCCCCCTGATGATGCCAATGGCTTATGGCAATGCCTCACAAAGTCACAAGCAAGCAAGAGTGAGGGAAGTGGTAGCTTGGGATATTCAAACTTGACTGGCTGATCTGACAAAAAGGAAAAGTGAAAGCGAAGTCAAGCAAGCAAACAGCAGTTGTCGTTGGATGCCATGCAATCATCGCTGCTTCCACCTTTCTTGTACAGAATCCATGGAAATCACCGCTCTTTTCCCGCCGACCTAATCCAAGAATACTACAGCTTGTAAACTTGTCAGCAGTTGCAAGTTTTCCCGACTTGTTAGTTTTCTAACGCAGTTCTTGTGACTTTCCAAACGACACGTATGGTTGTTTGGATCACCTAGATTACAAATTAGTTTTCAGAAAACAGGTTTTAGTAGGATTTTTTAGGAAAACAGGTTTTTAAGTGGTTATTTTGTTACGGCGAGTTTATAAATTACTTTGTTTGGATCAGAAATGTTTGGTTGAGATGTACATCAAAATAAATTTTTAGGGAGAATGCTAAATCATATGTTCATGTTCCGGTGAGATAGCAATTCAACTAGCATGCCATTTGATCATCTCATGTCGCTGCCATTGGATCAACTCCCAGTCAAACCTCCGATGTAGCATTCGATATAGCAATTTCATAATATACACCCTTCACCATTCTCTACCGCTTACCATTGTGACACACACCCTCCCCATCCTCTCTTTCCTACTTTCCCCACCCCATGCCATCACCAGCCTCCAGCAAACCACTGCCCCCAAAACACATGATTCCGGCAAGCTCCTGTGGAACATTCCCTCATCAGCTCCGGTTGAGCCACTGCGCCAGTTGCCTCGACTATGACCCCGGCAACGACCACACCTTCGCTTCCCTTTGAGCGCAAGCACCTTGACGACGTCGCCGCAGTCCGCTTGGTACACGTTGAGCACATCGCGGCTGTTCGCATTCCCTTGACGATTGCCACGACCATCTGGTTGACGACGAGCTCGCCGTTGCCATCGCCCCATCGCAGCGCCTCCATGAGGGAGGAGAGCGTGGACACGTCCATTGGGCCATGCAATCCGTTCGACCGCCGCCCAAGGAGGAGAAGGCGGGCTGCCGCTGGAACTACATTTGCATCACGCACACGTGCAAACGGGAGAATAGCGATGAGGAAGCTGTTGAGAATGAGGATAGTAGAAATTCGTTCTGAGAAAAACGACCTTCACTAGTTTTTGGTAAAACTTGGAATTCTGGTTTTACAGAAGACATGTTTTCGTTATCTAGGGAGTTAGTTGCATTATCCAAATATCCAAACAAAGTTTTCCTTAAAACCAGTTTAACTAAATCTAGTTTTCACAAAATACGAGATCCAAACAAGGGTCGTTGGGTTCTGATTGAGCCGCTACTGTAGTTGAAGCGGACGCATGTAAAGCATGTCACATCACATGGTTAACTAAATATGTTACGGCATTGCTAATTCTCAGTTGGCTGAAATTTTTAGAAATCTTAGTCGAATTTCCTCACAGTTGGATCTCCTCTCTGGCAATGACGTGGGCATCCTCTCTAGTGACAGCGGACGATGGTGGTGGTGGCCGACGGATTAGGCTACGGGTTCACCCGTTTAGGGTTTGGGTTCATCGGTGCCCCGTGTGCTTATAGGGAGGCCGAGGTGGCGGCAGACCGGCTGTGGGCAGTGTGTCGAGGCGCCAATGGCCGTGCCGGACACGGGCGAGGAGGTCGGCGGGGGTGACGATACCGAAGTGGTTAGGAGATGGTGGCGAATCTGGCGGCTACCACCACCGGAGACGAGCAAGAGTGTGCGAGGGTTGAGGGCGACGACAGGTAGGAGTGGGGTGGGTTAGGGTTTGGGTTTAGGTGAGTTTGATAGTTATGAGGATCCTGTGATCTAAAGTGGAAAAAAGTGATCGAGATTTCCAAAAAAAAAAACATGGGATTCGTCTTGCAACTTGGAACACCGTTCCGGTCTCATCAGGCTGATGCGCACGCTGGGTGGCCGAAGGCCGATGCAACCGAACCAGCCGGATCCCGCGGGCCTCCGCTTCGGCACGGGATTTCAACTCGGAAACATGGGCCTCGCAACGGAGACGTACGCAGCTGTCCACAAACCAAACCTGCCAAACCTCATTTGGGCTGCAGCAGCGACATCTCCTAGGGCAGCAAATGCCCCGGGCAGCCAGCCGAGTCGAGAGCCTCCCGCTCTGCACGCGGCCGGCCCATGGCCTCGCGCGTCCAACCGTGCTCCCCGCGTAGGGAAACCCCCCCGCCAATATCCGTGCATCCAGCGACCCGCCGTTCCACGGCACGGCACGGGCGCGCGCTGCGCTCAGCTGTGGAGACGCACGGACTTTTGCCGCGACGCACACGGCCGGGAGCGTTTTCCAGGTGCTGAGGTACGGCAAGCGCGACAACGGTGTAGTTCCACGACCGAACGACGAGCTATTCCTGAATCCTGAGGAGCGTGCGTGGGCAAGCTCTGCTCATCAGAGAGGCATCAGGGTAGTGCGCGGAGTTGGACAGGGGAACGGTGTATGGGACAATCAGGTCATCAGGTAACGATGGCTTAATACCTCATTAACATGCATGAGTATACCATGATGATTAGCATCCGACTGACCTTAGTATCTTGGATATAGTAGGGCTAATAAAGCTCCGGTTCTCCTGAAATCACACAACACACTACACAGTCCTCCAGTGAGAGTCAACAGGACAGAGAGTGAGCGAATCTCTTAGCACAGGGGCAAAACATGAGTGCTCTTTACCAATATTGAGGGTTTCCATGATCCAGAACATCCTACAGGGCTTTAGGATTTGAGAGAAAGTTCAAAAATTCAAACCTGCATAGCATACTTCCTTGTACATTTTCATAATGTCATTACAAGGTGGAAAGAGCAAAACATTTCTACCTATCAATAGTCTTTACATGTGTTAATACAAAACAACGAGAAGGTCCCTATGATTCAGTCATACAGCAAACTATGATCAGTTCCGACTAAACTGACAACATCAACTAGGCCAATAGGGAAACAGAAACATATTCTAACAATTGAAGATAACTTCTTTTCTAAGATGTAGGTATCCCTAATATTGCTTTTATCAACACACTACAGAATATACACCACTGTCATCACAGTCCATAAGGTTCTGGAAGGAAGCTGGAATTGGAGGTAATTCAATGTCGACAACAGCTTCCAACATGTGAACAACTTGCCTAATGGATGGCCTATGCATATCGTCATCCTGGATGCACCAACAAGCAACCCTACAGGTAGCATCCAGCTCATTGACATTAGTATTTCCTTCAAGCCTACCATCCAGCAAGCATAAAACATCTCCTTCATTCACTTTAGCAGCAGCATCAAAGGGGAAATACCGATGATTTCGGAATTTCATTTTTCTCGGTAGTCCTTCTCCCCGGGATTATTTCGAAAAGCACAACACCAAAGCTATAGACATTTGCCTTGTGAGTTATAGCTTGCCCAGATATCCACTCTGGTGCAAGATAACCAATGGTTCCACGGATAGTAGTCAGCGCTCTGTTGAAATCCCGTCTATGAAGCTTCGCCATCCCAAAATCTGCTATTTTGGGGCAGAATTCAGCATCAAGTAGTATATTTTCAGGCTTAATATCACAGTGTATGATGCAACTCCTACATTCCTCGTGCAGATAGGACAAACCTTTAGCAATGCCAAGCATAATTTGATAACGAAGATTCCTACTTAATACTCTAGAGCTTTCTGAAAAGAGATGAGCGTCCAAAGGACCATTTGCCATGTACTCGTAGACCAGCAACCTTCTCGTCCCTTCAGCACAGAATCCCGAAAGAAGCACCAGATTAGTATGTCGAATCTTCCCAATTGTCTGTACTTCTGTGCGGAATTGCTTATCTCTGTGCACTAAGCCTTTGAGCTTCTTCACAGCAACAACATTTGTCTTGCAACTGTTCCTTTGAGAACACTTCCAAAACTTCCTTCCCCAAGTTTGTCAGAGAAGTTTCTTGTCGCTTTCTTGAGTTGTGCGTAATAGTAAACAGCAAGAATTCCTTCACTTTTGTCTGTCTTGCAACAGATGAGGATCTCTTGTATACCAAAAAAAGTACCAACATGATAATAGTAATAGCTACTGGCCCAATAACCAATATAACAACTTTAATATGTTGCCCCTTTTTCCTCTGAGAACCTATTCGCATATAAATCTTGCTGTATGGAGGGTTATCAGCTGAAATGAATTTAAGCAACATGTTTTACCATATCTTGCACCCAGAGTTGTAGGAATATGCAACGCAATAGCATTTGTTCAGGCAGGCTGCTTGACATTCTTCACTACTTGCTGCCATCTCATCCTGTGGGTTGTCAGGAAGACCCTGCAGGTTGCCTAACAAATAAACGAGTCAGTGGAAATGGCATCTTCACAATTTGAGGGGATAAGTCTAGTGCAGCCACTAACAAAATGTCCAAGCTCCCATTCATTTGGATCCATTGGTCTGAAACCATCAACACATTTGCATGTTCCCGCGCTTGTGCAAACACCAAATGCACCACAGAAAAAAGCACTGACTTTTCAGCTGGAAGGGTAGCTCCATAGAGGTTGCCAACCACTAATTGTCGCATTATCCACCCATCTCAGCAAACTGACTTGCCCCAGATGCAATTTCATGAATTCAATAACATTTGGGCTTTTTGGATCATGTAGTCGGACCAAACTGCTATATTCTTCGTAGGTAACCATCCAATCCGGAAAGGTTCCAGTATAGTCATGCCCATCAATGAACATGATGGATCCCCTCTTCCTACTTTGGTCAATCATGAGGGTACAATTATAAGGAGGCTTGTACAGTTACGTCAAAAAAAGGAGGCTTGTACAAAGTAAGTGAGATGTTGTCTCTGATGACCATGTTCAATCCAAGCCATGATCCAGGGAGCAAGGCATCAGCTGGGTGATCAAAGCTCTGCCATACGACATTAGAAGAGTTGAGCTGATCTCTTACAACAAAATTTCCAGTGTTAAGTAGAACTGCCACAGCGGTGGCACATCCATTTCTCATTGAATTCGAGGTCCAGAGAACAGATCCAAGCTCCTCAATATATAGTTCACCACCTGCATCGAGGTACAAGGATGTATTAAGGAAGCTGGTGATGGGAATTCTGTTTCCCAGCTAGAAGATTGCTGGACTGCTGCTTATCAAGTTCTTGTACTGTATGCCCAAGTTGTGCTTCGTACCACCTGGGGAGAAGAACCCCAACTCTTTTTTTTTTCCCCAAATAATTGGCAGGAGCGCTGCCGCTTCATTAAGAAGTGGGGAAAATAAATTATCAAATTACAGACTTAGTGATTACAGAGCACTGGAAATAACACGGAGTTGCCGTTCTGACCAGCCAAAAAAAACTGTTTAGTAAGAGCTCTCCTTCCATTGTTTACTCTCGTGTGGCCCCACTGACCTGGCGAAGACACCAAGTAAGGACCAGGGTTTTTTTAATCAGCAGAAATTTTTTAGGGGGTGGGGGGGGGGGCGGTATGGCCGATTCTACCGATAATCGGAAAATTTCAGCCGAAATTTTCAAAACAAATTAGAATTTTTTGGATTTTAATTTTTTTAAAAAAATCAAATTCGACCAAAATTCAACCAAGTCCGAAATTTCGGCCCCGGTTTGTGGTTCTACCGGGGGGTCCGGTAAAACCAGTTTTCATCCGATAATCGGCCGATTTTCAAATCCCTGGTAAGGACACCCCTCGACCCTAGCAAAGGGTACCAGGTACCCCATCATATGGAGCGAAGGGTACAACAAGGTCAACACAACAACCTCGATCGAATGGTACAATAGTACCCCCTCCCATAGAGCGAAGGGGGTCCAGGAAGTAGGCAGAACACTACCCCCGCCGTGAGACCTGATACCTCGGGCCCAATGAGGGGGCTTCGCTCTAGCCCCACCTCATACAAATCGAAGGGGGTCATAGCTACCTGTGGACCAGAAAGGAGACGTGGTGGACGAGGCCCATGAAGGTCAATCATGCACCAAAGCTACACACGAAATGGTGCAAAGACCATGAGGCCCCTGTACCCCTGGTGTAACAGTATAAATAGACCCCCTTTGGGTCAGGAGAGGGAGATCTTTGGAATAAAAAATGACATATTTACTCATACCAAAACCGCTTCCCTTGTCCAAGGATCTCGGAGCTTCGACCCCTCTCATTGCGGGGAGACCCGGAGGTCCTTCCTCTTCAACTGTTTGGTTTGTAGCCACAATAGTTGGCGTCGTTCGTGGGGAACGACAAGCAAGTCACTCCAACATGGTACCCAGCAAGAAAAAGGCGAACACACCCAAGGTCTCGGTAGCTGAAGCGGCAGTCGCCACGCCGAAGACAGAATGGGCCAAACACAGCAGGATGTCCGTAGCCGCGGCCATCGCTGAGTTTGCTAAGGAAAAAGCCAATAATTCTATGCACGGAGAGCTTGTCGGAAACGACACCCGACACACTAAGGCCTCATTGCCCGAGGATTACCAGGTGGGCCTCTATCGTCTGCTGCCTCGGGCGTGGCCAGGGAGGCATACGAGGTGATGCAAAAAAGAACTGACTGACCTCCGCCAGGAATTACAGAGCCTTCGGTAGCACCACCCCTTAGCAACGACCTCGACGACCGCTATCTCCAGGCCCGGTCCGGCGGCTGGAGGAGACACCGGCCGAAATCTCATCATAGCCACCGCCACACCAGCCCTTGCAGTACCCTTCACGGTCACACGATAGGAGCCCGTGCTCTGGGGGGGACCTGACCTCCCCTTTGAGCGTTGGCCTTGAGGTGGCCTGGTGGCCTGCATACTTCACGATGCTTGTTGTCAAAACCTACGAGGGAGATACTTATCCCATAGAATTCCTTCGAGTATACGAGACAACTATCGAAGCCGCTGGGGGAGATGACACCGCCAAGGTGAAGAGTATCACCCTCACCCTTACGGGTGTGGTGCTAGCGTGGTTCTTCGCCATACCTCTTCGGTCAATATACGCGTGGGAACAGCTTCGGGATCATATCTACAACAACTTTCAAGGAAAGTACATCGAACTCAAAGACGCGGGGTACCTGTTGGTGATAAAACAGGCGTCGAATGAGTCCCTGTGCAACTTCTTCAAGCGGTTCGCAGAGATCAAGTGACAAGTGAAAGGAGTCAATAAGACCACCGTCATCAACGCGGCAACCTGTGGTCTCCAAAAGGGCCCTTTGGCGAAGAGGCTCGCCCAAAAGCCTGTCTGCACGATAACGAAGTTGTTCGACAAGTTGGAAGAGTACACTCAGGTTGAAGAAGACAGTGCCCAAAGGGCAAGACCAGGGGCGGCACTAGTAGCGCCGACAATATCCCAAGGCGAGGTCCCCGCCCAAAAAGCAGTGCTGCCAAGCAAGGTGGCGGAAGGTGGTGGGGCCATTGGATATATCACGTGGGAGGCGGGGGTCAGGCCTCCGAAGTAGGAAGGTGAGGCAGTTGGGGCCGCGGCCGTGGCTGAGGACACGGGGTGACCACACTGAGGCTAGCACGAAGAGGATTGCTGCACCATAGCGGCCACGAGGGATTACATGAACCAAGGAACCACCCAGTGGCGAGTACGAAGAGGATCGGCGACCCAACAATGAGCTCTCAGCCCCGCCACAAAGACCCCACATCAAAGTTGAGGGAGACGACCAGCCGCAAAGAATCATCAACGCCATTACTGGGGGGTCCTTGCTAGGCCTAGGGTCTAAGAGGCAGTGGTGCCTACACCTAGGAGATCTACCACGTGGCATTGTACCCCGCCAACATGCCCCCAAAGTACACAGAGATCCCCATCACTTTTAGCCCTAAGGATGTAGAAGGGATGCATTTCCCACACCAGGACCCCCTCGTCATTTCCGCGAATGTCATAGACTTTGAAGTCAGGCGTATCCTCGTGGACGGAGGCAACTCCACCAATCTACTCTTCATAGAAGCCTTTGACAAAATGATGATTCCCCGAGTCCGCTTGTCCTCGCCGGGTATACCGCTGATAGGTTTCGGGGGTAGGCCCGTAACAGTCTAGGTCAAATTGACCTACCCGTGACCTTCGGCGATTTCCCTTCCTCCTGTATGGAGGTCATCACGTTTGACATCATCAACATGCATTACCAGTACAACGCTATCCTCAATCGTGCCACCTTGAAAAGCTTCGGCACCATCACACATCACAATTACCTATGCATGAAGATCCCCACGCCAGGAGGAGTAATAACAATTCGTAGGGACCAAGACCTCGCTAGGCAAATGGAGCTAGAGGTCATGACGAAAAAACATCACGTCTACACAGTGGAGCAGGAAGCAAAAAAGCATGAGGGCCCATCCGTGGTGAAGTGGACACCCAAATCCAAGCTAGAATGACAGCTCAAGAGGGTCTTATTGGCGGGAAAATCCCCCCGAGAAGACGATAGCCCTAGGGGCAGACCTCGCGCTTGAGGCAAAAGCGGCGCTGCTTAGGGTCCTTCGCGAGAATGAATTCATCTTTGTCTGGAGACCCAAAGACATACTCGGGGTATCTCAGGAAACAATCGAGCACTGCCTTGCTGTCAAAAGTAAGGCAAAGCCTAAAAAGCAGAAGCTACACCGCATGTCCATCGATAGACAAGAGTCATGAAGATCGGGGTAGCAAAGCAGAAGCTACACCGCATGTCCACCGATAGACAAGAGGCCATGAAGATCGGGGTAGCAAAGCTTCTCAAAGTCGGTGTCATACGAGAAGTCAAGCACCTGGAGTGGCTAGCCAACCCCGTCCTGGTGTGAAAGGCCAATGGCAAATGACGCATGTGTGTAGATTTCACCAACCTAAACTAACTCATGGATGTGACCTTTGGCTGCGTGTTGATGAGCTTCCTGGAAGCCTACTCTGGCAACCACCAAGTATTGATGGCAAAGGAGGACGAGGGTAAAATGGTCCTCGTTGCCCCGCTGGGTACCTACTGCTTCGTGCGGATGCCCTTTAGCCTAAAAAATGTTGGAGCCACCTTCACCGACTCATAGCTAAAGTTTTAGCCACACAGCTTGGTCGCAATGTCAAGGCATGTGTCGACGATATAGTGATCAAAAGCTTCAAAGGAAGTTCCCACATGATGAACGTACATGAGACCTTCGCTAACCTACAATCGGGGGAGTAAAGCTTAACCCCGAGAAGTGTGCCTTCTATGTCAAGGCAGGAAAGCTCTTGGGATTCCGCGCCTCCAAGAAGGGCATTGATGCAAACCCTGAGAATATACAAGCAATAAAAGAGATGAAGGCCCCTCGCAACACGTGCAAGGTGTAGAAGCTAACGATGTGCCTCGCCGACCTCAGCCATTTTCTGTCCCGCTTTGTGGAGCGCGTGTTACCGTTCTTCAAAATGTTCTGCGGAGAGGAGCCTTCCCGATGGACCGAGGAGTGCCAAAAAGTGTTTGACGAACTCAAGCAGTACCTGGCTCGGTTCCCAAGCTTGGTAAGCTCAAAGCATGGTGCAAAGCTGTTGTTGTACCTCGTAGCTTCGATAGTTGTGGTTATCGTGGTCCTGGTTCAAGAAGACAACGGGGTAAAGCACCCCATATACTATGTATCAGAGGCCCTACAAGAGGCCAAGGCTCAGTACACTAAGCTAGAAAAATTGGCATACGCTATGTTATTGGCATCCTGCAAGCTATGTCACTACTTCATGGCACATGAGATAGCCATACCATCATCCCCTCAGCACGCTACAGCACAACAAAGAAGCTATGGGCTGAATAAGCAAGTGGGTTGCGGAGTTGGCTCTCTTTGACCTCATCTTCGTCGCTTTCACAACCATCAAGTCCCAGATGCTAGCCGACTTTGTCGCAAAATGGACCTCGCAACTAGCAGAGGTCCCCAATCCCTAGACTGACTACATCGATGGGTCATGGTGCGTCACAGGGACGGGCGCCGCATCAATTTTAGTATCGTCGGAGGGACAACAAATACCGCATGTGAACCTTCTCGAGTTTCCTACAACGAACAAAGCAGCTGAATACGAGGCCCTCTCGCTTAGCCTTCGCAAGGCCAAAGCACTAGGGCCTCAAAGAATCATCATCAAGAGTGATTCCTGCCTCATGGCGGGCCACATCGATAAGTCTTTCTAGGCATGCACCCTGAAATGGCCAGATACCTAGTCACAGTCCGAGCCATAGCAAAGCATTTCCTGGGAATCATAATTCAAGCTATATTGCACGGTAAGAACAAAGCAGCCGACGGGCTTGCCAAATTGGCTAGCTCAATGCAACTACCTCCAACAGACGTCTTTTACGAGGTATTCAAAATACCCTCTATGCCAGCTCAAGCACAAGGGGCTGGGCTTGAGGTCCTTGCCATAGGAGACGTTGACTCACGCGAGCCCATCTTCAATTACCTCACTAGCGGTGAAGAGCCCGAAGACCCAGCCGAAGCAAAACGCCTCAAGCAGTGTGCGGGAAATTACTTCATCATCGATAGACTCCTTTACAAAGGAGGGGTATGCACCCTACTCCTCCAATGCATATCAAGGCGGGAGGGCCAAGATATCCTCCACAAGATCCACCAAGCACCAAGGGGCCTCGTTGCAAAAGCCTTCCAGCAAGACCTCTACTAGCCCATAGCCTTATGCGACGCCCAGGACCTTGTGCAACAATGCCAAGGATGTCAGTGGATGGGACGTAGCATCAAAGCCCTGCCAACGCCACTACAACCACTACCCTCGGTATGGCCCTTCACGCGATGGTGAATTGACATCATCGGGTCATTCCCTCAAGCAAGAAGTAGCCTCCGCTTCACCATCGTCGCCATCGAATATTCCACAAGATGGGTCGAAGTGGAGCCCGTCGCAAAAATCACAGTGGCGGTGGCCCAGAAATTCATTTGGAAGACAATCGTATGCCTCTACGAAGTGCCCTGGGAAATCATCACCGACAACGACTCCCAATTTGACTCGGTCAGGTTCAAAGTATTCTGCGGAGGTATAGGAATCAAGATATGCTTTGCATCGGTAGGCAACCTGAGTCGAACAATGCCGTCGAATGGGAAAACGGACACCTCCTGGCAGGGCTCACGAAGCACATGGTAGGGGTGCCAAAAGGCCTTTGGCGAATAACTCGTCAAGACACTCTGGGCAATCCAGACTTCACCTACAAGATCGACATGGTTCTCACCATTCAAGCTCCTCTTTAGAGATGAAGCCATGAAACCAGGCGAGCTCGCAACACGTTCACTACGCGCCCAAGCCACCTCGGTGACATGGTGCTCAAATGTACAACCAATGCCACCTCGGTCGACAAGTTGGAATCCAAATGGAAAGGTCCATACATAATTACCCGAATGACAAGGGCGAGCACGTACTACATCGCGTGGTTAGACAAATACTCGGTGAAGCACACCCGGAATGTCAAGAGCCTCCGCAGGTTCTACCCATGAAAGCATAAGGGCCTTCACCCTTGGACATACTTCTTTTTGGGTGATGTCTTGGGATGCGTACGACTATCCATGTAAAAAACCAGTTACACTTGGAAAAAGGCCTTAGGAATGCACCAAGGCATGTAACTCCCTCCACGTACACGTTTTGGCCCATGGCCCACAACAATGAAAAACACAATGGGCCCCCACATTGAACCGAAAGCCACCCTCGCTAGCTAATGCCTTCATGCGAGCCCTATAAAAAAGGTTGGGGACGGCGCTCGACATCGTCCCCCCTCTCTAGCTAATGCCTTCGTGCAAGCCCTATCAAAAAAGGATGGGGGACGACGCTTGACTTTGTAGGGATACAGGTCGGCTACACTAGCGCATAATTCAAAATTCTACTACATAAATCAAGAAGCCATACAAGTAAGAGATCATAGATCGTTACCACTAGATGCGCAGTGCAGCGGAAGAAGAGTTGGAGTAGCCTAGTCCAACGTCGGTGTGTCGACGTAGTGGTCGTAGTCGATGGTCCAACGTCCCCGGTCGCCAATCATCTCCTCTAGTAGCCTCTCGAGCTCCCTACGAACTTCACGGATCATCCTCGATTAGCATAGCAGCAATCGCAACAACGCCTCTATGGTATCCACATGTCTAGGGGTGGAACGCCATACGCCGCTGTGCTAGCAGCAACACGCATGGCTCAGGGAGGTAGCTAGGGTTTTGGTGGATGGTATAACTCTTATGTCCAAAAGCCCTCACACCTCCCCTTATAAAGAGCCCATAACGGATCCAAACCAAACTAGTTTGTTCCAACCCATTAAGTGTGTGACCTGTAGGTTCATGCGTAATGGATTGTGACCCCGAAACTCCTTTCTGATCACAAGTCGTTAGCGGTTCTTAGCAGGACATAAAGATTATATCGTACTAACCTTATGCAATATGATCTTTGACCAGATCCTTATCACTGACAACTATTTTGTAACTCCTTGCGACCAGTTCGCATCTGATCACTACCAGTTCACCGACCAGTTTGTCAGCATGTATGACTAGCTCACTACCAGTCCTTATCCCCATACAACCATATCATATTTGGTCAGACTAAATGACCTGCTTGCGTATTCTCCTTTTGCCTCATGATATCTGGTCGAACTCTAGGTGAGATTTTTGTCATCCATGGAATGTTCAGTATTTTCTCGATCTAGTGACAGATAACTTCATGTGGTCGACTCTTCGACCACTCGTGACACGACCATGCACTTCCTTTATCCGAGCACATTAAGGGGCCCCAGAGAAATCTCTCCTGTTATACTAGAAGGGTAAATCCCATATCCCACCAGTCACATCCCTCCGCATGTTTCACAGCATACCCAAAAGCTACCTTTATAACTATCTAGTTACAGAGTAGCATTTGGTAACCCCTAAGTGTCTCAAGGTGGGTCTATCCAATATCATATTCTCTAATATGTGTTCACATTATTGATTCGATATCCCTATATCTATGACCGATGAAACATGATCATCAATCAATACATGTGCTGGTCTATAAATCACCAGTGTCTTGACCAGTAATATCCGACCAGGGGTCCTTTTAGAATGACATTATATAACTATTAAATTGCTTCACCAAAAACTCACATACTTGCTAATCTTTATAAATGACAATTCATCCAAGGAACATAATAATATTTATTCTATAACTCATAAACATAGACGTCATACAATCATCTTCATGATTGCCTCTTAGAGCATATTACCAACAAACTTTGCCTCCCCCCTCGCTAGCTAATGCCTTCACACGAGCCCTATAAAAAAAGATGTGGGATGGCGCTTGGCTTCGTCTCCCCCGCTAGCTAATGCCTTCGCGCGAGCGCTATAAAAAAAGATGGGGGAACAGCGCTCAGCTTCGCCTCCCCCTAACTAGCTAATGCTCTCACGCGAACCCTATCAAAAAAGGATGGGGGTGGCACTCGGCTTCATCTCCCCCCTCGCTAGCTAATGCCTTTACATGAACCCTATCGAAAAAGGATGGAAATGGCGCTCGGCTTCGCCTCCCCCTTGCCAAACGATACCACACTGCGCGGGTGGAAAAAACATGATGCTTTATTCATAACAACTACACGAAGGTACAAATAACCATGTTACAAGTGCTGGAGGCATACAAAAACAAATAAATGAACAATACAACACAACGAAACACAAAACCGGTCACAACGACTTGTTCTTACTATTATACAACA
Organism: Ampelocalamus luodianensis; assembly: GCA_036346255.1. Lineage (NCBI taxonomy): Eukaryota > Viridiplantae > Streptophyta > Magnoliopsida > Poales > Poaceae > Ampelocalamus > Ampelocalamus luodianensis. The sequence continues at coordinate 10,706,019 of CM070618.1, forward strand.
ACCAATCTATAATTTCATTATCCGAGGGCTTCATACACAGAAACTAAAGAACTCGTCGTCCAAATACTTGGCACAGGTGGATGATCTATACGTGCCTGCCTCAAACGCCGACCTTGAAGCTGAAAAATCCATGTGGGTGTTGCTCGGTGGAGTGCAATCCCTACCCTACTTCGAAGCATGAACAGACCGCTTCCAAAAGAGGAACGCCCTATACGACCTAGCAACCACCTTCAATTGACAGTGCATCATGAACTCCTCCATGCTCCCTCCGGGATGCACAAGGCGCCACCTTTGCCACTTTGTGCCATGGTAAACAATACCCTGATGCCACAACTACAAAGGCCATACCGACCGGAGCTAACGCTCTGACTTCGGGTAACGCAAGAGAACTCACGCCTTCGTCGTGCGTCGCGAGGGGGCAGGACCCCTCGATCAGGTACGCACTTGTACCCGTGGCGTCTGCCCTAAAAATGAAAATAAATTCTATGGGGGAGGGCCTCAGGGAAGGCCCCATGCATCTGTCGTCCATCGGGAGAGAGAGAGAGAGGGAGAAGGGGAGAGGATCGGACGGTGGGGAGCGGTGTGGCCCTCCCCCATGGAATTTGCTTCCCTGAAAAATGTGAACTGATGGAGTACAACGATAAGAGGCGAGGCAAGAAGAGGCGTAAGACAGCTAGCAAGTTGTCATTCCATTTCAAAAACAAAAAGGGATGTCTTTACCAAGCCGATGGAGTACAGACACCCCTCCCTCTGGAGCCTAACGTCAAAGGCCCAAAAAAGCAACTAAACACAAAAGCTAGGGAACAAACAAGGCCTCGGAGGAGACCCTACCGTATGAACCAAAACAAAAAGAGGCTCAAGGGAGCAGTCACCAGGAGTGACCTAAGGATCACACCTTGTCACTGGTGGACACCCCCCCATCCAACAGCAACCATGCCCCCTCCATCCGCTCCTTTCCCTTCACTCGCTCAAGCGAAGCTCGAAGCGATCCAATGCAGCATCCCATCCGCACACGGCCCAAAAGTCTTGCAGAAAGGCGTTACTCACCCGACACATGTGCTGGAGCAACCCCTGCACCTCCTCCGCAGTCGTGGAGCGGTTGGTGACTGCTTCGAGGTGCTCACAACTCGCCTTGTACATGGTGGCGAGGGACGCTTGCCAAGCGATCGATCCCCGTAGGCTCGGGCAGCCTGCAACACAACTGGGCCAGCGCAACAGAACCACTACAGAGTCACTTTGACATCTGTGGCCGCGTGACGATGCATAGGGAGAACAATGCCCATTTCGTTCACGGCCTCCTCCAGAGACAGCATGGTCCCCCAGGCAGGCTGGGCCATGAGGGTATGTCCTCATGCTTGGCTAGGACCTCCTCAGCCAGTGAGGACTTGGAGGCCTCAAGCTCTCGGACCCTCACTTAAAGGACGGAGCGCTCCTTCGTGAGCGCCTTCACCTACCCTTTGGTAAACACGTCCACCTCTGCTTGCTTGACGTCGACCTGCCCTGCACCTTGATGTAGCTATGTCGAAAGTCATCCTCAAGTGCCAGCAACAGCATGAGGCCCTGCCAAGACACACTTAGATAACGGTCAGGCAAAAAAGAACATCGATAGATGCCATACCTTTGTACTCACTGTTGCTCACTTACTATCATCCATTAAGTGCAAAAGAAGAAGGCTCCCCAGTCGCCTAATCGCGTTCAACAAGATCAGAAATCAAATAGGCCATGAACTAGATCGCGAGCCCCAATCGATTGATTGTGGCCATACCCTAAGAGGCTCACTTGGGTGGTGTGTTTCCGTTTTCACACTGTTAACCTGGGGAAAAGTGACTATCTTAGTTAAAACTTAAAAAGCTAATAAGGTCGAAGCTACGAAAAGCATTCTGCATTAGTAGCATGCATTCTTACAGACCATACTTGGGGCTGTTTGACATAGTGAGCTTCTGGTCAAACCATGTGAATCTTGCTTTTCTTTCTTTTTTCACCGCTATTTTTTCCTAATCTTCTCTATTAGCCTTTCCTGTCAGTGATTAGGTTGCTGCCGCACTAGAAATAAACATAATACAGGAAATATTTGAAGAGAGTATAAAGACAAGTGGTCAACCTAAATGTGGCAATATCCATTCAAGTTGATTTGATGTTCTCCATGCTTCTGAGTTCAATAGTACATTGCTTGGAGTTGGCCTGGCCTAGCTTCAATTAGCAGATAGTAATAGATTGTGCTAGCCTTGTACCACTCCCTGATGTTCCCCTTCCATCTTTCATTGAAAGTGCGACAGGAATCGTCGTCGGAAAGAAAGTTGTATGAAGATGAAGAGATGGTGGGTGTGTTTGAAAAAGGGAATGTATCTACATAAAAAATAACATGATGACATAGAATAATGCGATTTGTGGAGAGGTTATGAGACCCCAGTTTATTTAGCTTGTAATACTTCGTCTTCCATTGGCTCTAGCATCATAAACAAAATACACCGTGTCTCGATGGACATGTGCTTCCCATAATTGCAGCACATATACATCATTACAAAATCATGCATCAATTCCATACATCACATTAACAAGTCTACCAAAAGACATACATAATATAAGTTATTAGAAGATGGGCCGACCAGCCAAATGAGATTAAAGAGACAGTAACAGCGGAAGTAAAAGTGCCATAAGATGGATATAAACAAAAGCCAATTAGTGTGCCTCAACCCACAAGGCAACCAACCGGACCGCCGGGCTAGTCGTCCCAAAAGCCGTACATTTCACAAAAGTAAGGCCCTTGGGGCTCACCCTCTTCCTCTGCACACAACAAGTAATGCAAGTGAGTACAATAATGTACTCGCAAGACTTACGAGTAACAAGCCTATACATACCTACATGCGAGCTGAATTCAAAGGAAATGGTTATATTGTTGTTTGGACGCATAAAGCAAGTTTCATTGGCAATCATGTAATAGATTGAAGTCAATTGATAAAATCTGTTTTTAAGCATTGAAATAACAGCGAGTAACAATAAAGTAATCAAGTAACCACCTAGAGGTGACTAACCCAATAGCCACCACAACAAAGCATGAATCTCTACCGGTAGCTAAGCATGGCTAAGCAACATACTCGAAAACTACTAAGTGACAAAGGCTCATCCATCGAACCCAAAATCACGGCAATTATCCCTAGGCTCAGTAGTAGAGGATAAACATTGGCCTACAGATTATGCATCTAATAGGTCAACTAATCGACAATAGTTTAAAACAACATAGCAATACATACATAGAATTTGCAAACAATATATTAGAATTTGAAAATAATAGGAACAACATGATCAAATGATGCTACATCCGCTGCCTTGTTTGAGGGCGTGGTCAAAGGTTCTTGAGGATCAGATTCAATGTCAATAATGTCTTCGGAACCTAACACGAAAAGACGATAAACCAATAAGAACGAAGAACAACAAATAAAACTCAACAGCAAAAGTCACCCAAATCTTATGAAATTCATACAACAACAAGGTTATGATTTTAAATGAATTTAGAAACAAGAATCAGGCCATTTGGACTAAGTATGAAAAAGTTATAGCTAAAATAATTTCTTTCAGCCTGTTAATTCCAATGAAATTAATTACTGGTACTGTTCATAGCGAAAATTTCCAGAACGATCTAAGGTTTGAAATTTTTATGCTAGGTAGATAATGGTATCCTAAGGTCAGCAAAGTTGGGTTTACCAAATTTGGAGTTAACATGAATTACTTATGATTTTTCTAAGTTGTAAACCTAGCACATGTTACTTTACAGAAAAGAATTCATAATCAAAACCTATTTCATATTAAAGGTTGCTAACAGAGGAATTTAAAAAAATTGAGTTTGCACATTTTGGAGTTATACAAAAAAAGATATGCATTTAACAAGGTTCAATTCAATTTCTGGAATATGCTAAAATAGCTGAAATCAAGTTAATATTATTACAAAATTTTCTGGCATAGAATATTGTCTAAAAGCATTTTTAGATTAAACTCTATTTAACCATGAATTTATTCTAGCTGGAATTACCTAAAAAGGATTTACAATGAATTAGTTATGAGTTTTCAAAGTTTAATACAATTTTCAGTTAATAAATAAAAGCTTACCGAAATATAATCAAACTTATCAGAAATAAAATGACGTGGACCCTTGATGCGAAATCCAATGGCCCACGCGCATGGGGAATAGCGCACGCGCACGATCCTAAAGAAGCGCACCGCTGGATCAAGATCCAATGGTCAAAAATGAATGGGACATTCGGCGCTCCGAACGGCCCAATCGATCTCGACCGAGGGAAGGAAATCGGACGACTGAGATTGATGTTATAATCGGAAGTCCGAATGTACCCACGATCTCAGCCACAGATCGTGAGATGGATGGCTCCGAGCGATTGGGACGTTTGGAGGTCCGAAAGTCCCACAAATCTGGGCCGTTGATCACAAGATCGACGGTCCACGATTACGCGCATGGAACACATGTGGGTTTGAAGTGCGGGGGAGGTTTAAGTGCATGGGCCCACATGTCAATGAGACAGAGGGCACATTAGGACAGCTAATAAATGCTAAACCAAATGATTAGTGATTATTAGCATTAATTATGTCCTAATGTTTTCACACGGAGAGGGTTTAAGTGGCTAGGGGCCCACATGACAGTGACCCATTAAGTTATTTCAGACATCAATTAAATGCTAACCAATCATTAACAGTAATTAACAATCATTAGCGCATTAATGATGTCTGAACGGCAACGACACAGAGAGGGACTCCCGTCCGGCAAAACCCGAGCGAGAAAAGAGGTTCACCGCCGACGGCTCCGACCACGGCGGTGCGACCTAAAGGCTAAAATGGGTTCGCAATAGTCTTGCGGTCCCGATGGTGATGACCTCGCCGGCGGCGGCAGCCTAAAACGCCGGCGAGCCGGAAAATAGCGATGATGACCAACTCGGCCGAAAATGAAAATAGCCAAAAAGCTCCGCATTGTCCAAAGAAGCGTGTGCCACAACATCTAAGGACTAATAAGAAGCTACCTTGACCAAGGAGAGCTTCAAAGGTGGCCGAAGAAGCTTTGACAGTGGATAAGCCCGCCGGAGTTGGTGAAGATGAAGTGGAAATAAGGTCCTGAGCAAAAGTGAACACCACCATGTGATCAAAATAGCTGCATAAAGACCCACCGAAGGTCCATGGGCAATTAATTGCCAAAAGAACCACTTACCGGGGCTGAGAAAGAAAGGGGGTAGAATCGGCCGAAAAGATCCAAACTTAAAATTGGTCCATCCCTGAGAATATCAAACCAAATTAAGTTAGGGGAAATGCAAAGGAGGTTAAGGAGCTTAAAAAGGTGCAAAAAGATTTGAAGATGAACCACTGGAGCACCCAAGTTCACAATGGAACTCCACGGCCTCCAATGGTGATTTGAGAATTTCGGTGGTGATGAGCTTCAAAAACAAATAAGAAGCTAGGGGTGGTGTAAAGGAACACCAGGAGGGCTTTTGGGGGCTTTATATAGCTGAAAAACTAGGGTTTGAGCCAGGACACGCTCCAAAGATGAGCTCGGTTCATGGAGCTGCCATGGACCGAAGAAATGACAGGGGCAAGTGAGAACGATGACTTTGGAGGAGAAGCCTTGACGCGCATTTAATGCCCCGCAGAGAGACGTTGATGAGGACGAGCTCGAAGTGACAAGGCGAAGCTGCTCTCCCTGCCATGGCTCGCACGCACGCACGGGAGCCCGAGGAAGAAGAAGAACAGAGAAAAGAGATCGCGACCGTCGGATCTGAGATGGACGACCACGATTAAATGGGCCAACCGGAGGTCCGATCGACACACTAAATCTAGACGGTTGGATCTTGGTCCAACAGTCCCAATTTAGATGGCGCGATCATGAGGTCCGAATGGCACAGGCGAGCTCGATCGTTGGATTAAAATCCAACGGTCCAAATCACGCGACAAGTGGCTCAAGCCTGAGTGCGATTAGTGGACTGGACCCAACCAAGTGGTGCGGCCGGATTAAAATAAACGATCGGACGCGAAAGGACGGTTGGATCTATATCCAACGGCTGGGGAGCGATGGGGGCAACCGGAGGTCCGAACGGCACAACGAACGAGGGCCACACGATGGCAATCCAACGACGGAAAACGATCGCGCGTTGAACAGGGCCGATCCAGGCGCTGATAGGGTTGGGTGCGACCAAGAAAAGAGGGTTGGGTTCGAGCCCGACTCAGACCCAACCAGTTGACTTAGGGTTTTTAAATAAGAGCTGATAACTTTGAGAGGTCTTTAAAGGTAGCAAAATAACCCCAAAAATTCTGAAATTTTTACAGGAGCTTGCTAACTTTGAAATTGACCTTGCATAAAATTTTCAGAGATTTTTATGTAGTGCATTTTTCTCCAAAAATTCTGCAAGGTTCTGGGTTAAAGTTTGACCAACAGTCAAACAGGTTTGACTGCCCTCTAAAATATTCAAACAATTTCTAAAAATTGTGAAATTTTTCAGAGGGGTCACACACCCTCCCAAGAACTTAGGAAAAATATTTCCAGGAGATGATCACAAAATTTGCCAAGAATGCTTTTGAAATGTCAAGATTTGGATCCATAGACTTGTGACTTTGTATTTCCATAATTCTTGTACAGGAATTGTTTACAACATACAGGAAATACATGATGTAAGAAAAAGTTTTAATTTCTACTCATTTTCTTACATTTAAAACAAAAGTCCAAACTTGGGATGTTACAGAGGTCAAGTCACCTGTATCCTTTGTGGTTGGAGGGATAACTGAGGAATACACACTCAGTGGAACGAGGGGACAATTTTGAAGGTATATGGGTAGGTTACGCTAGCTGGCAATTTAAAAATTCTACCAAGTAAACTAGAAAGCCAAGCAAGTGAAAGATCACAGATCGTTACCACCGAACACGCAGCGCAGCAGAAGTAGAGTTGGAGTAGCCTGATCCAACGTAGAGCGCATCGGTGAAGTGGTCATGGTCGATCGTCCACCGTAGTCGTTTGTCTCTTCTAGCAACTAATCGCAATCCTTGCGAAGTCATGGATCGTCCTTAAGCACAACAGCAACCGCAGTAGTGCCTCTACAGTATCCACACGTCCAAGGGAGGAACACCGCGCACCGGTGTACTAGAACCAACTCGCATGGTAGGGCTCTCTCGAGAAGATGACGGTTAGGGTTTCGATGGAGCAACTCACGTGTCTTGCATGTCTCCCAATAGCTTCAAGCATCTCCTTATATAGTGCCCATGATGGATCCTATCCGAACACGTTTTGTTCCAATCCGTTAAGTGTGTGACCCTGTAGGTTCATGCGTAATCGGTTGTGACTCAGAAACCCTTTCCGACCACGAGTGGTTAGTGGTTCCTAGTAGGACATAACGATTCCCGAATACGCACAAATTATATCAGACGAACCTTAATGCAATATGATCAACGAGTAAATCCTTATCACTTACGACTAGCTCGTATCTCTATACGACTATTTTATATTTAGTCTTGACTAGTTCGGAACTCCTTACGAGCAAGTTTCGACCACTTAGTGACTATCTTCGACTAGTCTACGACCAGCTCATATCTCCATACGACTAGTTTGTAACTAATCGAACTGAACGACCTTCTCATGTATTATCCCTTTGCCTCACAATATCTGGTTGAACTCTAGGTGAGATATTATGTCATCCATGGACTGTTCAATACTTTCTTGATCGAGTGTCGGATAACTTCATGTGGTCAAACTCTTTGACCACCAGTGGCATGGCCATGCACTTTCTTTATCCGACCACATCGAGGGGCTTAAAGATATCTCTCATGTTATGTTAGGAGTGACAAATCCTATATCCGACCAGTTGCATTCCTCCATATGTTTCATAGTATACCTGAAAGCTACCTTTATAACTACCTAGTTACAAGTAGCATTTGGCAACCCCTAAGTGTACTATTACACGTCTAAGGATTATACATCATCATTGCTTGAGACCAACTGATGATACATAGAATCATAACAATCTCAACAGTGTTTTAAGGTGGATCAATCCAACACCATGTTCTCTAACATGTGTTCACATTATTGATTCAATATCCCTTTATCCATGACTGGTGAAATATGGTCATCAATCAATACATGTGTTGGTCGATGAGTCACTAGAGTTCCAACTAGTGACTTTCGACTAGTGATTCATTTAGAATGACATCATATAAGTTAAAGAGTTTCACCAATAAGTCACATACTTATTATCTTTCAACTGAAGATTCATTCAAGGAACAGAATAACATTTATTAAATAACTCATAAACATAGACGCAATCATCTCTATGATTACCTCTAGGGCATATCACTAACAGTCTCCTATTTGCACTATAGTCAATCATACATGTATCTAATACCCATAGCTCTTGAGTGCACCTCATGCTTAGGTTGCAGGAGAGGCTTTGTCAATGGATCAGCAATATTTAAATTCGTGTGCACTTTGCATATCTTCATATCACCTGTTTCAACGATCTTACGAATAATGTGATATCGTCGAAGTATGTGTTTGGATTTTTGATCTGATCTAGGCTCCTTAGCTTATGCAATGGCTTCACTATTATCACAATAGAGATCCACTGGACTAGAAGTACTTGAAACCACACTCAGTTCATTAATAAACTTTCTAATCCACACGGCTTCCTTTGCAGCTTCCAAAGCCGCAATGTACTCAACCTCTATTGTAGAATCAGCAACCGTTTTTTGCTTGAAACTTTTCCAGCTCACTGCTCCTCTATTAAGACAAAACACAAACCCAGACTACGAATTGAAATCATCCTTGTCGATTTAGAAGCTAGCATTGGTGTAACCATTTATGACCAGCTCTTTCTCACTACCATATACAAGGAATGCATCCTTAGTCCTTATCAAGTACTTAAGGATATTTTGACTGCTATCTAGTGACCTTCACCTGGATCTGACTGATATCTGCTCATAATAGTTAGAGTATACGACACATCTGGTCGTGTACAAAGCATGACATACATAATAGATCCAATAGCCGAAGCATATGGAATTATACTCATTTTATCTCACTCATCAGTGGTCATAGAATACTCACTCTTGTTAAGATTAATATCATGTGACATGGGCAAGAAACATTTCTTGGAATCTTGCAAGTTGAACCGTTTCAACACCTTGTCAATGTACACATCTTGGCTTAATCTAATTAGCCTCTTAGATTATCTCTATAGATCCTTATACCCAAGATATATGCTACATCTCATAAATCTTTCATTGAGAAACTATTTCTTAATGAAGTTTTAATAGATTCAAGCATTGGAATATCATTTCCGACCAGTAATACGTCATCCACATATAAGATCAGAAGTATAAGTTTGCTCCCACTAACTTTCTTGTAAATACAAGATTCTTCTTCATTCTTGATGAAGTCAAACTCTTTGACCACTTTATCAAAACGAATATTCTAACTCTGAGATGCTTGCTTTAATCCATAAATGAATTTCTTGAGCTTGCATACCTTTCTAGCTTCTTGTGGATCGACACAAACCTTAGGTTGTGTCATGTACACATCCTCACTTAGGTTTATATTTAGGAAAGTTGTTTTGACATCATTTTTCATATCTCATAGTCGAAATATGCAGCAATAGCTAGAATGATCCGGATAGACTTAAGCATAGCAACAGGTGAGAAGGTTTCATCATAATCAACACCTTGAATTTGTTTGAAACCCTTCGCAGCCAGTCGTGCCTTATGCATGTGAACATTTCCATCCATATCCATCTTTTTCTTAAGAATCCATTTGCACTAAATGGTTTTAACACCATCAGCTAGATCAACCAAGTTCTAAACTTGATTGTCATATATGGATTTTATCTCAGATCTCATGGTTTCAAGCCATGACTCAGAGTCTGGGTCCACCATCGCTTCCGTATAAGTTTTAGGCTCATCATTATTCAATAATAAAACATCATGCCCATACCTTATAGGCAATTAACATGGCTTTTTAGATCTACGTGGGGTTGATGCCTTATCTACAGATTCAACAATATTTTGTTTATCCTGTAGAGGTTCAATAGGAGTTGAAACATTTTCAAATGGTTCCCGAATTTCTTCGAGTTGCACCTTGCACCCACTGACTCCTTTAGAAAGAAACTATTTATCCAAGAAGATACCATTTTGGACAACAAACACTTTGTTATCATCCCGATTATAAAAATAATATCCTTTAGTTTCCTTAGGATACCCCACAAAGAGACATTTATCCAACTTGGGTGGGAGTTTATCAGACGTCAAACGTTTTACATAAACCTCAGAATCCCATATCCTGGGAAAAGACAACCTAGGATATTTTCTGGTCCATATCTTATATGGTGTTTTCTCTATTGTTTTTTATAGAACCCTATTTAAAGTAAAAGCTGTTGTTTCTAGAGTGTATCCTTAGAAATACAATGGAAGATCAGATTGACTCATCATTAATCGAATTATATCCAACAATATTTTGTTCCGTCGTTCAGACACCCCATTCTATTGAGGCGTTCATGGCGGAGTAAGCTGTGGAATAATTCCACATTTCTTTAGATGATCATCAAACTCATGGCTCAAATATTCACCTCCATGATCTGATCGTAGATATTTAATTGTCTTACCAAGTTGATTCTGTACCTCATTCTAAAATTCCGTGAACTTTTCAAAGGATTCAGACTTATGCCTTGTTAAGTAAATATAACCATATCTACTAAAGTCATCAGTAAAAGTTATAAAGTACTGAAAACCACCTCTGGCCGAAGTGCTTATTGGTCCACATACATCCGTATGTACAAGAGCCAACAAGTCACTAGCCCTCTCACCTCTGGTCGTGAAATGTGTTTTTGTCGTCTTGCCAAGTAAACAAGATTCACATATTTCAAATGACTCAAAATCAAATGAGTTTAGAATACCATTTTTATGGAGCTTCATCATACGCTTCTCATTTATATGACCTAGACGGCAATGCTAAATAAAAGTGAGATTCAAATCATTAGATCGAAGTCTCTTAGCATTAATGTTATAGATAGACTCATCCTCAAGATTCAAAACATACAATCCATTCACCAATAGAGCATGACCATAAAGCATATCTTCAAAATAAATTGAACAACAATTATTCTTTATTCTGAACTCATAATCTTCTGCTCCTAAACAAGAAGCAGAAATAATGTTTTTGCTTAAGGCTGGAATATAATAACAATTATTTAATTCCATAACTAATCATGAAGGTAAAGCTAATGGTAAAGTGTCAATAGCTAATACAGTAACTCTTGCTCCACTGCCCACGTGAAGATCAACATCTCCTCTTACCAAACTTGAGTCGGTATGTCAAGATTAGAGGGAAAATTGTTAGATATAATCTTGACTTCTTAATGTTTTGCATGTTAATTGAATTTGCATGTCAGTTTACATAGTAGATTTAGTGGAGCTAGTGGCTGCAGATTAGTTAATAGAGTAATTAGCTAGTGCACGTAGTGAAAGTAGTGGTGTTAGTGATGAGGTTTCATGTCATATTGTAGCTATAAAAAATATTGTAACCAGTTTGTATCGTGATAAGCAATGGAATAACAGAAGAGAGAAAAGACGCAAGTGGTTAGGCGTCGCAAAACTCATATGTATTCATCCTTTTGTGTGCGTGTGTTCCAAAGAGGAAACAACGTGTGAGTTCTCTCCGAGAGCTGGGCCAACAGGAGGCCTTAATTCAAAACTTTGTATGGGATCACTGAATCCCTGAAAAGATGCTTTCTTTAGGCGAAGAACAATCATTCTTTATTCTTCAAAACATCAGTTAGCACCAAAGAGTGCAGTAGTCTCATTATCGGACATTGTTTCCTCGGTCAATAATTTCAGTTAGTACTCTATTGATCTCATCCCCTTTGCCGGACCAAGATCCGGTTGGTCCACTGGCACCAGTGAGAGATGAGTCACATGTACAGGACGTGCCAAACCAAAGTATACGGAGTTACGGACAGCCACCGCAAGGAGCTGGACAAGCAGCACGTACGCACGTGATTACGTATACTACACCATGAGCTATACAAATCGAAGATATTTTCACTGTAGCAACTAAACTTCTTGACGCTGTTACTTGCACTTCTATTCGGTTGCATTCTTTGGTTCTGCATTTTGGTGCCCGGAATCGGGCAGACGGATGGATGATCCGACCACCAAGCGCAACGCTAACAGCGGCAAGCCGGCCGGATGCATGGAAACGCGCGCACCGTCTATCCGGCAGAGCGGTCTGTCTGCCCCTGTAGCTGAACGGTTGCTGCACCCTGATGCGGAGGGGAGACGTACTGAAAGCTCAGCGCATGGCAGCGCTGCTGAGCGCATTGGCCGCTTGACAGTCTGTGATATGCTATGCAAGAGAGTCTTCAGTTCACTGTATCCGCTTGGCCCATTTGCCGTGTAAACTACCTCTCTCTCCAGCGGCAACAACCTGTCCATGGCTGAAACATGTCTCTTTGGAGCAAGCCTAAAAATTGAGATAAGGGAAAGAAGTTCAGGTTGCTGTGTTGTGGATGTGTTTTTGCTAGAAGTGACTTTGGGATTGTTAGAAAACAAACAATCATTGTGATGTTTTTCTTTTGTTCCTTTCATCATTTGTTCTTTTTACCGGCTGCATAATTGTGCCTGACTGACTAGGCCAGTTTCCAGCTCATTCAAGTCGCCAGGTTGCAGGCTGTATGTACTGTAAAGGCAAGCGAGTTCTGCAAATTTTGTCTTTGCAGAAAGCATTTTTGGCTTCTACCAAAAGCTTTGAAGCAAACTTCTTTGGTTGTAATGCAATACTTGTGGGCTGACTTAGTTTTTCTGCAGTACAATCATGGAGATGAGGAGAAGTTTTTTCAGACCTCTGGGCGACTGATCGGGCAATTTGTTTGTAACATAATTTTGTCGTTTTATGTGTTAAACCACTGTGATCACGCAAATCTGTGATCACTGAAATGTTAAGACAGAGAAAATAAAAGCTACAGCACTCTGTTCCGCTTCGCAGAACATAATTTACTTGAACTGATGCCTGAAATGATTTGTAAAACATTTACTGTTATCCCTCGCAAAAAAAAAAATTGTTATGCAGATCAGTACGCAGATACCTTAAGAACATGCACAAATATAATAACGTTTGAAGGTGAGCTATGCAATAGTCCAAAACTCTTAATTTAATATGTAACTATGGAGCTACAAGTGATCCAAGAGCTGCCTATTGATAATTCAGGTCAATTGGTTGACCCTGATACATGTTCTGCTTTTCGAAATTGGGCGATGTTCTTCAGTCATTATTACACTGTACAATACTTCGATTGCCACAAGTGCGTTCTCATGTGTGATGTTCTAGTATAATACACAAAAGCTTGGCTCAGTCTTAAAGCCAAGCTAATCTAGAGTTTGACCTAAACGACCTGCTAGTATAATATTTTCCAGGCTAATTAGTGCTGCTCAATCAACCCATTTCTCCCAAATAACATGGAGTATCCTAGCGGACTGATGGACCACAGTAGGCATTTTTTAAAAAAATAATATTACTTTAAAAGAAAATTACATAAGTAAATAGTCGATTTTTTTTAACAAAAATAGGCTACCGTCATCATTTGAAATAACGAAATTGTCTTGTTGTCATTCCAGACGGTGACAATAGCTTAGAACAGTGCAAAAAAAGGTCATGTCGCCACTTCGACTGGCGACATGGCTCTATCGCCAGTCCAATTGGCAACATGACCCTATCGACATTTCAACTGACGACAGGAACTTCTACATGTTTTTTTACTGTATATTTTCGATCACATATTTTGTGGACAAATCACAATGATTTTACAAAACATTCAGCACAACGTCATCACATATTTTGTCGACAAATCATAAAGATATTACAGAACATTCAGCACAACGTTCTCACATATTTTGCCGACAAATCACAGTGATATTACAAAGCATCCAGTACCACGTCATCACATATTTTGTCGACAAATTACAATGATATTACAAAATATTCAGCACAACGTTGTCACCTAGTTTTTTGGCAAATCAAAATGACATTACAAAACATTGAGCACACATATTTCAACAAGATAAACCTTTCCCGTGGCCATGACCTCAACATCCGCCATGTCGACCACCTTGAGTGGGGCGGTCAGATGAGATCCCCGCAGCGCCGTCCGGACTACCGATGTCTCCTTCATCTTGTGCATTTCTTGTAGGGTATTTCTTGAAGGTGTGCCTAGACTCCCTACAAATGGAGCACTTCTTCATACGATGCTTGGCTTCTACTTCGTTCATGTCGTTCCTGATACGTCGTACCTGTCGCTAGCCAACCTTTCCTTTCAGCTTATCAATGTTCGCGGCCTAGATAAGTTGCCCCTAGGTCGGATGGCCAGTGAAATAGCCAACTACGTCGTAACCATACAGCTCTGCACTTTAGGTTTGCATCACTTCTTCCTTGTCGAAATAATCAGAGAGGTACTGGCCAGGATGTTGTGCCACCGTCGAACATACGGCCATGACATATGAGCAGAGCCTGTGCAGAAGAAGAGGCTTGTTAGAAGTGCATATGCAACTAGCGTGGCGTAGCGTGCACTCGTAGGTGATCATCTCGCGGTTCATCCTGCGACGTCCTCTATCCTTGCACAATCTCGAAGCAAAGTTCCCTTGTGCCCATCTTGAATACCCGGTGTATCTCACCCTTCTTGCTCTTCTCCTCCATGTACTTGGTGATCATGGCGGAGTATAGTGCTCTGTCATTTGCCATGGAGAGCGACACATTGTTGCTTCTATCAACAAAGTAATTTGTAGTACCGCGAGAATTACCTCCACAATACCAATCAAATGGAGGCACCTGACGCCACGTATGATCCAATTGTGCACCTCGGCTAGATTGGTTGTTATGATACCATATCGAGCACCACCCCTGTTATGTAACAGTGATCACTTCTCCTTAGGCTCGTGCTCAATCCCGTCCGAGAAGCATTTCACCTGCACCCCCGTCTTCCTCGCCACACTAGGGCCATCTGTGGGTAACTGTGGTAATGTTTCGGGGGCCTGGCCAGTGCTTAGAGCGGCCTTTTTTGCTGCCTCCCTTCTGTGCGTCCGGATCTGCTCATCTAGAATCTTTCAGAGTAAGTCAAACTTTCGCTGCTGTTTCTGGTTGCACTACCGCTTGAACAGGTTTATCAAGTTCTTGTTGTGGAACTGCTTGTAGAAGTTTGAACCTAAGTGCCTCATGCACCACCTGCTTTGCAGATCCACCCATAGAAGTGGTTTGTTCTCTTCTTGTTGTAGCTGAGTTATTGCACTCAGCAGGCTCGCATGTCGATCATGTATGATGCATACGTTAGGATGGCCTTGTACAATAGAAATCCTCAAATTCCTCAGGAACCACAACCAACTGTCCGTGTTCTCGCTTTCAACGAATGTGAATGCCACGGGAAAAACCTGATTGTTCCCGTCCGTCGCTATTGCAGTCAGTATCTGACCCTTGTTTTTTTCCAATCAGAAATGTGTCATCCACGCATAAGATTGGACGGTAGTGCCAGAATGCATTGATGCATAAACCAAAAGCGAATAATGCTCGCTTCAGTACCCTCTTATTGCCTCCACTTTGGATGCGTGGAATCTTCAATGGCGACATGAGTATCGGGATTCCTGTCCTGTATGACTCCGAGTTGGCCGGGCAGGTCGTGATAGGAGTCCTCGAATGTACCGAACCTTGGTTCCAATGCCTTCTGCTTTGGCCCTCCACGCCTGGGGGTGGGGGGTGTCCGCGCTAGAGGGAGCTTGGGCGGTCGCCCGAGCTGGCCCGAAGGGTGGGTCTGCCCCTCCTCCTGGACCTTTGACCATTGTGTGCGCCACGCTATGACTGGAGTCCCCAACTTCTTCTTTAGCATCACCACCCCTTCTTGTTCGGCTGCTAATGCAGAAGTAGGCTTGGCATATGCCTGGCTAGAAGGATCAAATCCCACCATTCCTCTCTCGCCCTGGGTATATATGAATGCCATGATCTTGTTCCCTTGAGCTACACTAACTCCCAATATGTGCGCTGTGGTACTTAGTTGGCAAGATAACTCAATCTCAGATCATACACAGCATGGTCCAAATCGAATATATGGAACAACCACCACATCACAGCGCCCCATGTACGCTGCTCTGGTCTTTTTAGGGCCACGATCGCCAATTGGAAATAACACAAATCAATCCCTTCGGGACCCTCCAGAATAGTCCTCTGATTGTAGTAAGTTTTGAAATTTGTGTCGTCCGATATATTTGACGCAATGCACCGTAAACAAGATTTTCACTATTAATCACATATCTAAAACTAAACTACCCACCGAAAAAGGTTATATATAACACACTACACTATGCAACCGTATATCTAAAACTATGTAATCCATTTGGTTAAAAGAATTACCTAAAAGGTGGACGACCGGACGGGCAGCGCTTCGTTAGCTTCTCTCCTCCCCTCGACTCCTCTCCCTTCCTTCCCTTCTTTCTCTTTTTTCTGAATAAAAGTGAGTTATGCCAGAATTTTGGAGTCTTTTATAGGGTAGATTGTGCCATCATTTGGAATGGCGATAGATACTTGCTAGATCTCTATCGCCATTTGAAATTGTGATTTTCCTAAATTTTAATATTAAAAAATTTAGGAACTTGTGGGATCCCAGTCGCCATTTGAAATGGAGATTTTCCTAAATTTTAATATTAAAAAATTATGGGACTTGCAGGATCTCTGTCGTCATTTGAAATGACGATTGTCCTAAATTTTAATATTAAAAAAATTTTAACCAGGGGAACCCTGTCACCAGTTGAAATAGTGACATGTCGCCAATTGGAATGGTGATAGGTAGGGCTGGAAAAATAGCTCGAGGCTCGCGAGCCAGCTCGGTTCGAATCAAGCTCGGCTCGGGCTCGCAATTGTTCAAGCCAAGCCAAGCCTTGCTTCTGGCTTGCAATTTTTTCAAGCCAAGTTCGAGCAGTTCGCGAGCGGCTCGTTTAGTTCGTTGCATCCCTCTGTTATTTCTCTCGAGTCCTTAACTTCTAGTTCTTCCCCCATTCTATTTCATTGCCTCCCTCTATTAGTTCTTCCTAATTCTATTTCTTCTTCTATCCCTCCTCCACTCCCAATCTCTTCCCTTGCCTTATCCACAGACCACCGGCCGAACATGCTTCAGGAGTCCACTCGCCCAGCTCCACCCGCCGCCTCCATCTCCACCAGCCGCCTCCCCCTCGCCCAGCTCCACCCACTTCGTCATGTCATACTCATACAGTTCAGTTTAATTGGTGTGATGAGTCTATATTCGAAGGTTTCTTCAGAAACCAGATGAGTATTATTGCTAGAAAAGGAAGCATTGGCGAGGAACTTGACATGGAGAATTGACTGACAATAGCCTGTTAATGAACAACCGAAACTTGACCACTTAAATGGATTCTTTGCTGGTGTTAAGCTCACTTTAGGCAACTGACAACGAACCCCTGTTGACATTGTTTCTGGCTTTGTTTTTTTGTTTATGATGATTGTATTATAAATTTAGGATGAATGGTTCACATAATCATATTCTGCCTCTATTTCTGGACTTGGGGGGGGGGGGTAATTGGCTTGAATGAACTTTTCGAGCCGAGCCGAGCTGGCTCTCAAGCTCGCTTTCCAAATGAGCAGAGCCTGCTTTGGAAACTAGCCTGAACGAGACGAGCCAAGCTCGGCTCGTTTCTAGCCCTAGTGATAGGGTCATGTCGCCGATCCAAGTGGCGACAGTATACTGTTCTAGGCTACTGTCGCTATTTGGAATGACGATAGGATAATTTTGCCATTTTAAATAGCGACAGTAGCCTATTTCTGTAATAAAAAAAAAGACTATTTACTTTTGTAATTTTTTTATTAAAATAATAGTATTTTTTTTTTAAAAAATCCATTTTAACAGACAAATTTTGTTTTGGATCCATCTTATTGACTGTGACCAAGACAATTCTCTCTCTTTTTTCAAGTATAATAGACTAGCTCATCTAGCAATATGTGTAGCAAATTGTACTGTACCATGTTCTGCATATATAGCATACAATAAATATCATGGTGCAAAGTTTGCCGCAGGTGCACATCTGTACGTATCTGCCATTATTTCGAATTACTTTATTCATTTTACAATATAAGTCCAATCCCATCGCATACATAGAATAAATGAGATTGAATGATGCACACTTCTGTGCCGAGACATGGCCTGCATCATGGTATAAAGCTGAAGCAGAAGGATTATGTGACCTGTGTACAAAAATGTTTGCAAGAAAAGCATATGAATATACCACCACATATTGGACGGTGTGCAACGCTAGCACACATATCGATCGGTGTCACGGTAGCTTAGTGCAAGTTAACAAGGTGTCTGTTAAATCGCGTATTGGACCGAAACGGCGACTAGGAGTGAATAGAAGTAGTACTTTTTTTCAACCCCGACGGTATTTAACATCTTCTTCACTTCAGTAGCTATGGATTCTATGAAGATCATAAATACAAGCACAGCGGAAGTCTTGCGTTGAAACCGAGATTCCCCGAGGCAAATATCCCTCATGGGCAGTCTGGCCGCCTAGCTGGCCGGTTGGATCGCTGGTGACTGGCGGGCTGACCGCTGGCTACACAGGGACTACAACCCGAAAAGATCACAAATCGACCTAATTTCAATCCTATGATCCAAATCCTAGAGATTTCAACTATGGATCGTCAAGAAGGTCAGAAACATATTCCAATCGACGATCAGGAGCCCAAATGCTAAGGTTCTACGAATTTTTTGGATGAGATCAAGAATACATAAGAATAAAAAAAAAATGTATTTTGATCTAAAAACTTGCTCGTGGTTCGATAATGATCAAGATGACTCTAGATGAATTCCCATACGTCATAGCAAGCTAGATCATAGCAAAAGACCAAAAAAAAAAAACCAAATGAACACCAAAATCCAAAAAGTATCAAAAAGAGAGTAAGAGAGTAAGTATCAAAAAGTATCTTGCGACAAACCTTGCTTGGATTGATTTAAGAGATTATTGGTTTACAACCACTTCACCATACAGGACAAAAGCTCAATCCTCTATTTCTATTATGCCCAAATCACAAATTAGGGTTTCTTCTTGGATGGGTCAGGAGGTTGCAAATCCTGCACCTCTTTCTTTTATAATGGAGGCTATGTCTAGAGAGAATCTTATCAGACATCCGTTAAGCCCACACACAAACAGGTTTACACACACGCACGTTCTCAAAGCGGATGACGAACCGGATCTCCTGAATCCGTATCTTCGTAATCTTCATATTCTCAAAGCGTTTTGCGTTGCGGTTTCTCCAAAGCTACCAACCTGTTATTTTGTCGAAGATACTAAAATACCCCTTCTCGATCTTTCTTCGAAGACTGAGTCCAATCATTATGAAACAATATCATGCTTCACCACGTGTAGATTGATCAATGACTCTGTTCATATTGGCAAGTCTCTCCCACCCGACTCTCACCGGAATCACCATAACACTTGCACGACCCTACGCCACTTGATGCAACCCGTCGCACCAAATCTCCCGTTCGATTGATCTTGTCCATCTTGTGTCATGCTTGAATCCAATTACTTCACCCGGCATTCTTGATCATTCTGGACATAGCTCTTCTAGCTTAGTCCTGATCATTATCGTCGTTGACTTCAAGCCACCTACACAACGATAGACCAAGAAATCAATTTCGGACACAAGTTCTTCGCAACCTAGCCCATTAGCCAAAACACCTATCATGTAACACCTATACACTGAAACAAATGACTTTGGCATAAACCATAAAGTTCACCGTCTTTACGGCGCATGAACACACTCTGGTCGGTCAGATTGCCCCATCGGTCTAATCGCCTACCAACGGCCGATCAGACCGCCTGAGACTTATGAAAGTTTCAAAGTCCCCAAACTTGCACTCTCTCTGAAATTTTCAAACTCTATCTAGTTTTTCCTCAAAACTCCAATTTTAATGAGACCTAGTGCAAACATATCCTCTCACTTTCCTTCACACATGATTTTTGGCCAATTCCAAAAATTCACAAATCCAACTTTCGGCTGGTCTAGCCGCCACATGTGGCCGATCTGACCGCCACCAAGGCCGATCAGAGCTCCTAAGCCTGGCAACAGTTTGAAACTTCCCGAAAACGATGATTTCATCAAACACCTCGACGCTATTGCTAATTGTTTAGCACACTAAGATTAGGATTATCTAATCGTGATCTCCACGACGTGTCATACAAGTAATGTTTGTATGTGTAGCATTGCTTAGACTGAAATTAGTCATGGTTGAATTGTGATCTGAAGATATTAGTACAAGTACTTATTAGCACTCACAAAGTCAAAGTCACGAGAAACTAGCTACTAGCTAGTGCGGTGTAGTACTGTAGTAGTACGATGCTAGCTTGTTTTGTGTACTGTGTTGAATGTTGAATTGTTGATGCGTAGTGGGAGGAGAGTAGCTCGCCACTACGGTGCCTATCCATAGCCGCATTACTTTTATGGCACTATTTCTAACGTTCAGCTCAACGCCACGCTAAATTAGAGGTCAAATTATCTCGTCTTTTGAGGCTAGAATTCGAGGTCAAGAATTCGGCCGCTTTCAAATTTGCATGGGAAAGTAAGTCGAGTTTAAGGGCGTGTTTTTTGGCCACTGGCTGTAGCATTTCAACGTTTCCAAGAGATAGGAGTTGCCTAGTGCCTGAATATGTGGGGATTAATCTGTCAACTCTATGAATTGCCAAGCCTAATACGATAATCGATCCATAGCATTGTCATTGTCAAGCCGTTAAAACGTGTATAAATTTTAGGAACATGCAATCCCTCGCTTTCTCGCCAAATCCATGGAAATTAAATTCTGCCTTACCGAAGAACACTTCGACGCACAGAAAATTTCCAAGACCTAATCAAGAATCTGCAAAAGAAGGCTGAACCCGCACATATAAAACCATCAGGAAACAGAGAAAAAGGCTGGTAATTAATCTCTGGCAAGCCCTAATTATATACTACAAACTCCCTACTTAAAAAGCGTAAAGTGGATTGCAAAGATTAAACATATATGTCAGTTTGACAAGGTGACGAGGATAGTTCGATATCTACGATTAAACTAATGATCCTGAGCTCGACCTGCACATATGCCTACACGAGCAATTGCTTTGATTTGGATTAGCCTATTACCCGATTCCTTCTTCTACGTAGCGTAGCCGAATTGAAAAGAGTTTAGGTGAGAAAAAGGCTGTGTGTCGAAGGGGAGGAGTTCGTGCACACGAGTGCGCAACCGGACCCTAGAAACCAGGTGCCCCCTGGGGCATTACAAAATTAAAAAGGTGTTCGGCTATACACGACGACGTACACGCGCTGGCAAATTGCCCTAATCAAATTCAATGTTCTTAGATGAAGGATCAGCAAAGCAGTGATCAAATATTTTTGCCGATTTACCATCAAATAATCATAAGAAAACTATAAATGTTGTAAGCATATTTATTAGATCTGGTGCGCATAAAATTTTACATGTGAAACGGTAAGTTCGACACAATCAAGGACCTTAGTGCTTGTTTGGCCAAGTTTCAGCTTCAGATTAGCCCAAGTGCCCAAACAGATAGGAGGTTATTGGGCCTCGGCATTCAATAATCTAGCTTATGATCACCAACAATCATTCGTTAGCAATGCCCCAAAATGCGTGCTTCTTCCGCGTTCTTGATTTGTGCAACAATCCAGATAAAACTTCGCAACAAGCAAAAACCACACTTTGGTATTTCCATTCTTATGAAATTCCTACGTGCTCAGGCAACATGTATGCAGATATTCGAAACAGGGCCTTATTATTGTGCACTAACAAGGATCACTTTGGAGGTTTTGGAATGTAACAAAGACAAGAATAGGAGCCAAAGAGTCACATTGCCCCCACTAAGACCTTGTTTGGAAGCACAGGGAATGGCCTGGATTTCGGTCCGATCCACATGGCGCATCCCGGTGGGGGAGGATTTTCCGGTACAGCCTAAATCGCTGATTGGGAAATCCCGGCACGTTCCAACCCGATCCGGGGGTAACAAAACTCCCGGCCAAGGCGTGGTTTCTTTCTCCATCTCGTGCGCCCCGGAGTCGCCAACTTCTCCAAATTGTTTTTATGGTCCATCAGACATGTCATACTTTCTTTAGGTAGCCAATGTGTTAATTTGTGTATTGGATATGCACTGCGAGAATGTGATAATTCCCACCCTACGGCAATTGTAAGCTTCTAATTTCTTTTGATGTTTAGTCTTCATGTACTTCTTAATACTTTGCCATCAGGTGCACAATAAAGGCATCCTGAACTCTCAGGACATGCATGAAAATTGAACTTGGTCTAGCAATAGCTACTGCTCATGCATTTATTTAGCATATATAGCTGTTGTTCTTTAGGCTCTGAAAGCTGTCTACTTGTCTTGAGCGCTTGGCAGCTCTGAAAGCTGTAATTTTCCTTTTTTCCGGTCTCCGAGTTTGTTGTGACCTGTGAGGGATTTGCTGATCATCTTGTTGCTGCCACCTCTTGGTCCCCTCTTCTCCTTCCTTCAAGGTACTTAGACCTGTTCAGTTTTGCACAATCAGAATTTGATTAGACTAGTATCTGTCGTGAAGTGCTGATCTGGCTTAAATCATAATTTGTGACTTGATTTAAATCAATTGATTTTTGGGCATAAAAGTAGTTACAGTGTTATTTGCACTCTGAATGTGAGCTAAAGATGATATCGTAGTTAAAAAAAGTGCTCATAAACTAACAGAAAACACATCATGTGCTTCTCGATGTGAAACTAGTACTGGACTTGCTAGGAGGAACCAATTACTATTTACTAAGTAGTAGATATTTTAGAGCTTGTATCTACCTAATACTGAAACTTGCATTGCATCTGGCATTGCACCAGGGATTTCTTTTTTTAGCACTTGTATCTACCTAAAAGGACTGTCAAATGCTTAAGTGAACGTTGAGAAGGACTAGTTCAGAGCTTGTGTGAGTAGCCATCTTGAACTGAAACTTCAATGGTTGCTTGTGTTTGCAGAAATGTGTTGGGCTGGTGCTGCATTATTTGTCATCACCATGATCAGGAGTTGGGGAGATAAGCTTGTGGTCAGCTGCTGTGTCCCTAGAAAAAGAAGGTTGTGTGAGATGAGTGGTGATGATGTGTTCATATGTGTGTTCACTGTTTAGTTCCAGTCCTGTTTTTTTCCTACTTACGTGAGAAACGAGAGATTCAGTGTTCTGCCTTTTGGTGAGCTATCTGATGTAAGCATTTGGCATTTGTACTTGTTCTACAGAGTTCAGACATTGAGTACTAAAGTGTTTTACGCGTGGCTGCAGTGTTGTTATGGCTATTACTACTAGTACTATGTGATTACATTAGACTATCTAGTAATTTTCTTCATGAATTGTCATAATTTCTCCTTGAACTCTTTGTTTGTTATTTGAACTTTCTGATTTATTGCGATTTTTTTTTATTGTTTTTGGAAATTTCTGGACTGTTTTTTGATTTTTTTTTTCTACACTGTTTTCACAATTTACTGATTTTATTCAAATTTTCAGAATATTTTATGATGTTTTTGAATTTTATAGACTGTTTGTTTTTTTTAGTTTCTACAATGTTTTCGGATTTTTTTTCTTCATTTTCTCTTAATTTTATTACCACTTTTTAAATTCAAAATTTTAAAAAGGAGTTATCCCTGCCAATCCATCCAACCATGATCCAAACAAGCAAAGAGGATTAATCCATGGTGAAAGTGGATTAGGTTGGGATTGGTTGGTGAGAGGGGGATTAACCCAATCGTTCTTTGAATTGTCTTCCATGTAGATTATTTCCCCACATTACCAAAAAAGGCCTAAGGATCCCACTGGCCATTGTCGTCGTATAAAACAAGTGCAGGGGTCCATGGGGTAGCTGTGCCTGTCTCGGTTTTGCTCTGCTTTTCGCTTACTGCCTGGTACGGCCAGCAGCCGATATAAAGATAAAAACGAAGCGAGATAATGTAACTATGTTGAGCTGACCGAGGATTAGATAATTGATCGATTGTTTGCATGTATCGTGGAACTTGCCTTTGCCTTTTTCACAGGAATTAAAGGCAATAATTGTGAGTTTATGATGAACTTCTCACAGTTGTCAAACGCTTGATTGATTGGTTTGGCATATGCCATGCAAAACAACCTGTTCTTAATCCTTCGCTCTAGAAAGGGCCTGTCTCCTCGAGCATCTTGCAAAGCGCAACTAGCTAGCTAAAAATTAAGAAATACATGTCGGGTGATTCGTGATACCAACTTACGAAGTGCTGAAGTTTACACTCTTAGGTTGAAGTGAATGATTAAATTATCGATCCGAGAATTTCTTTTTAAAAAGAACAACAATTTGGACCCAAAAAAATGAAGCTAGAGTCTATAAAACGCAAGAATTTCGTGAAAAACAGCACAACCATGTACGAATCCTATGAAACTCGCAATTTCAAATGCAAACACGGCCAAAGGATGGTACCGAGAAGAGGGGGAATAGCGGCGTGCGCACGAGCAGCTGCATAGATAGAAACAGGGTAAATTTAGTCCCACAATCTCAGTGAGATCCTTCCGACCGCGCGAGTTGTAAGCATTATTGATTGTCGATCGGACCTGCAAATATCAACGTGCAAAATAATGTGGCAGCTCTACTATTCCTGTGAGGCTGTCAATGTTGCATATTGGCCCAATTATGAGGTCTATTTCCTTTGGAAATTTCAAAGCATGCATGGTTCAGCAAGTGGTGGAAAGCAAGACAACTAGCCGTAAGTATTTACGGACTAGTCGTAAGTTAGTCGTGCATGATCATAAACTGGTCGGGATAAGTCTCAACCAGTTGTAAAGGACTACTAACTGGTTGTGACCAGAAACAAACTGGTCGTAATGAGTTACAACCTGGTCGTAAGCGACTACTACGTAGTTGGGGATCATTATGACCTGATCGTGACCAGATACAGACTGATCATAAGAAGTTACGAGCTGATCGTGACCAAATACGAATTAGTCGTAAAGAGCTGTGATATGGTCGTAACTGGTCAAAAGCTAACCGTGCATTTCTCTCTCCTTTTGTGTGAACTAATTGGGAATCTTTAAACACCGCATAAATATCATTAATTTGTTTGAATGAGTAGTTACCGGTGACTTAATTTAGGTTAATTACAACGGTTACTAGAGAGTAAATGTTTTGTCCTTATAAGGGTCCAAAGATGTCAAGAATGAAACTAAATGAGAATTCCTTCATTCTTTTCTAACTTCATCTTCCTCCTTTGGTGAATTATGCTGTGGTATTGAGTTGTTATACCACGTCGGCCTTTCTCCTTGACGTGCACTGGAAAGGGAGGAGAGTGGCTATCTTCGAAACACTGTCACAAAGAGTACATGCACGGGATGACAATAAGGTTTCTGCACAGCGTATCCGTGCGATCGCTCGGCTTTTTCCTCGATGTTGTCTACTTTCACGACCGCGTTAGCGTTGTTTCATGTTCTTCATAAAGTCATGCTGTAAGTTGTTTATGCGACCGAACGACTATGTTATAATTCTATTATTGCGTATGTTTCGAAGTATAATAAGTTGTCTGCTATTAGTATTGCTTTATGCATATTTAGTTATTTGCGATATTCGACTCGTAATAAAATTTGGAATTAAAATATTGGGCATGTCTCTAACCGTTCTAACCGTAAACCCCACTATACAGCAGCCCCACGTAAGCCAATCGAGCGACACGATGCCGTCTATGGAACAACATCCAATCCTTCCTACATTACGCTGCGCCAGCGACCACCAATACATTCATGTAGCCGTGCACGCACGGCATGCGTACGCATGTTGTGACCAGCCGGTGCCGACCACGCGGAGAAACCTAGAATCTTTGGTCGTATTGGCGCCTTTTCGACCCGTATTTACGAGAATGACTGTCCTCGAATTTTTTTTCTTTTTGCAAAAATGGCCCCCTGCCGCAGAGCCACCATGCGGCAGACCCTCCTTGCCCGCCATGTGCCCTCTTGCCGCACAGGAACTATGCGGTGGGGGCTCACCGCCGCCACACGCCCTCCCCCCTCCCGCATGCCTAGCCCTCCCCTCTCGCCAGGCACCCGTCCGATTCTGCGGAGAAAGAAAAAAAATCGTAGGGCGGCCACCTTTCCCACCGCCCATCCTCCCTTCTCCGCAGAACAGTCGCCTCGTCTAGAATTTTTGGTGCCAACGCTTCTGGAATTCCCGGCACCAACGCCGCGACTCCTCCTTCACTCGGCTTTAAATACCGAACTCTCGCTATCACTCTTCGCTCATCCCAATTGTATTTCGCTTCTCGTTCTGGCGCTCGTCGCTGAGAACTTCGAGAAC
Source organism: Ampelocalamus luodianensis (assembly GCA_036346255.1). Classification (NCBI taxonomy): domain Eukaryota; kingdom Viridiplantae; phylum Streptophyta; class Magnoliopsida; order Poales; family Poaceae; genus Ampelocalamus; species Ampelocalamus luodianensis. The sequence continues at coordinate 10,732,387 of CM070618.1, forward strand.
GTAATATAATTAACGTAACATAATTAATTTATTTTGGAAATTAAGTATTTTCTTGGTGCTCGTCGCTCGGCCCTTTTTGATAGCTTTCCCCCGAAGGACAGGTAATTTATCGGATATTTTTGTTGTTATTACCGTAGTCGTAGTTAATAAGTCTTAGTCAGCTAGTCGTAATTAAATAGTTCAGTGGCAATTAATTAGTTGTAATTAGTTAGTTTAGTGATAATTAATTAGTCATAATTAGTTAGTTTACTGGTAATTAATTAGTTTAGTGGCAAGTAATTAGCCGTAATTAGTATAGTAGTCATCAGTACATCATATTAAATTAGTGGAAATGAACTACTCGTAATTTATTTAGTAGTAATTAATCGGTCTTAATTAGTTAATTTTGTGGTAATTAATCAGTCATAATTAATTAGTTCATTCGTAATTAATTAGTTTAGTGGTAAATAATTAGTTGTAATTAGTTTAGTGGTTATCAGTCTGGCATATTTAATTAGTGAAAATTAACTACTCGTAATTTATTTAGTGGTAATTAATTAGTCATAATTAGTTAGTTTAGTGGTAATTATTCACTCATAATTAGTTAGTTTATTCATAATTAATTAGCTTAGCGGTAAATAATTAGTCGTAATTGGTTTAGTGGTTATCAGTCTGGCATATTAAATTAGTGGAAATTAACCACTCATACTTTATTTAGTGGTAATTAATCAGTCGTAATTAGTTAGTTTAGTGGTAATTAATCAGCCATAATTAGTTAGTTTATTCGTAATTAACTAGTTTAGTGGTAAATAATTAGTCGTAATTAGTTTAGTGATTATCAGTCCAGCATATTAAATTAGTGCAAATTAACTACTCGCAATTAGTTTAGTGGTAAATAATTACTCGTAACTATTTTTTGGAAAATATTGGAAATTATTTAATTATTCGTATTTAATTACACATATGTAATCCATCACTTGTATGCAATTTGTTGTATTTAATTACACATATGTGTCGCGGATGGGGTCGTTGTGGCTTTAGGTAATTTCGAACATACAAAACTTGTTAGTGTTTTATGGTGATGGTCTCGTACGGGCCAAATCCGATGGGTTGGACCGGTCGAGATCCCAGTACAAGGTGGTCTAGATGGAGGGGCTCGACGCGATGAATATTCACGAGCTTCGAAGCTGCATCCAGAGGAGTTCGTCACAGAGGCAACGACGAAGAAACTTGTGATCGAGGGGATCACCTGCACGAATGCTGTGTGGGAACTCATCAAGGTGGCTGGAAGCGTAGCATGGAGCCAGTACATGCAAATTGCCTCCAAGCGTGAGGCGACCATTTACGGAAGGCCGATGGTGTACGTGAATTTCGTACACCGGACGCCGAAAAACATTGATGATGCCAGGGCCTCTACAAGCGGGCAAGTGTAGCTCGAGCCTGAAGACGGCAGCACAGAATGTGCTGCCTCGGAGGGAAGACTCGCGCATAATTCTGTGCAAAATGAGGAGGCGTAATTGTGGTGGTCGACCCGCATTGACTGCTACGAGTATCTACCAGACCAGCCTCTGGGGTTGGAGTTCGACGAGGATGCTGACCGAAGCTTGGATGGTAACGACGAGAACGCACACCAGCCCGGGGGTCCAATCGGGGGATTTGGGTCATCGAAGGTGTCTTACGTGCCATAAAGACTTGATGATATCGTAGTGCGTTCGCTCGTACTACCGCAAGAAAAAGGCTCCTACTGGGGGTTTGATGCCAACAACCTCTTAGTTGGGCAACGCTTCCCTAGCAAGGTGGTCGTGCAACAAGCTATAGCATGGTACGCCTTGTCCATTAGCCGTGTGTACCGAGTGCACCGGTCTAACCCAGAAAAGTACGCAGTAAAGTGTTGGAAATATGCCCTAGAGGCAATCGTAGAGATGATTATATTTTGTTATGTTCATTATATTGGTTAATATGTTATCTTGTTCCTACGATAATATCGTTAATACTTATTATCGAGTGTATGACTTGATTGTGAAACTCTGTATTTCTGCGATAATTATTCTTAAACGTTCCCTAGTTGGAAACATATGAGAGCACATATGAATAGACTAGCATATGTATTAGTTGATGACTATGTTTCACAGTAATAGATATGGAGATATCAAACCAATAATATGGACACATGTTAGAGAACATGATGTTCGTTTGACCCACCTTGAGACACTATTGAGATTGTTATGATTCTATGTGTCATTAGTTAGTCTCAAGCAAGGATGATGTATAATCCTTAGACCTGGGATCAACATGGTTTCCTACATATGTAATAGCACTCTTAGGGGGTTGCCAAACACTACTTGTAACTAGGTAGTTATAAAGGTAGCTTTCGAGTATGCTATGAAACCTGTGAGGGAATGTGACTCGTCGGATATGGGATTTGCCCCTCCTAACATAACATGAGAGATGTCTCTGAGCCCCTCGTTGTGGTCAGATAAAGAAAATGCATGGCTATACCACTAGTGGTCGAAGTGTCGACCACATGAAGTTATTTGACACTTAATCGAGAAAGTATTGAACAGTCTATGGATGACAAATTATCTCACCTAGAGTTCAACCAGATGTTGTGAGGCAAAGGGAGAATACACAAACAGGTCATTCAGTTCGACCAGATTTGAGCTGGTCTTAGACTGGTCGAAATTGGTTGTACACGATTCTGGTGGTCGTGCGGAGATACGAGCTGGTTATAGATCGTTGTCTGCATTCTGAGCTGGTCGTGATCGTCGAATTAATCGCATACGCTTCTGAGCTGGTCGTATGGAGATATGAGCTGATCGTAGACTGGTCAAAATTGCTCGTACATAGTTACAAGCTGGTCGTATGAAGATACGAGCTGGTTGTAGACTGGTCGAACACAGTTACGAGCTGGTCGTAGACTGGTCGTATGGAGATACAAACTAGTCATATAAAGATACAAACTGGTCGTAAGGTGTTGCAAACTAGTCGTAAGGAGTTACAGACTGGTCGTAACTACACATGGACTGGTCATGACTGAATTCGAGCTGGTCGTAAATGATAAGGACCTAGTCATGGATCATATTCCATTAAGATTCGTTCGATATATATTCTATGTGTGTTCAGGAATCGTTATGTGCTGCTAGGTACCGCTAACGACTCGTGGTTGAACAGAGTTTCTAAGTCACAACTGATCACACATGAACATATAGGGTCACATACTTAAAGGGCTAGGATTTGATTTGGATGAAGATCCGAATTCTTGTAGGCCTCGAGTTCCTAATGGGCCTCAAGTTGGAGACCCCGTTTTGGATGCCTATAAATAGAGGTGCGGTGGCATAGGGTGAAGGGATGTTTGAGAAGAATTCCTAAAACCCTAATAGCAACGCCTTCCGCAACCACGCCGCCGACGCTAGCACTCTAGCACGTGGTGTCCCTACCCCGTATGTGTGGATTCCTTGGAGGTGTTGTTACGAAGCATCATGTAGCGACCTGACCTGGGCACTCGAGAGGTCTATGGTCCAAGGATCACCCAAAGTCTTCCTATGAACTGAGCTAGTCCCAAGGATCAACAGCTAGCTCCTCACAGTGCACAAAAGTGGTAACATACATCAAACGTAGACTTTATTCATAACAAAGGAGTTGATTACAAGAGGGCTTACAAGCCAGCACATAAAACATAGCGTAAGAATAAACAACAGGCCACCCGATAGCTGGAGGGGGCATCCTAGTCGGCCAGGACCACTTGGTCCACTGCGCAGCTCACCACGGGCTCTCTGCCCTGCTGAAAACATTATCAAGCAAGAGTGAGCACAACAATCGTGCTCGTAAGTCACACCCGTGGAATAACAAGATGACATGCATATGTGGATCATCAAAGGAAGGCATAATATGATTGATTTGCACAAAGCCAAGTTTCTTTCAATTACAAGTACTAAGTTCAAAGCAAATACCATAATTAAAGTTCATTTTTGCAAAACTCAGTTTTCAGTTGGATAATCATTCATCACAAGTGGTGAAGGATACCCTCTTGTCACATGGCTCCCCGCCCAAACCATGGGATAGAAACCTCATAATCAATTTATCAATAACCTTTTAAAACAAAACCAAATCTCTAACTTTGAGTGGTCTTTGCCAATACGTCCATGACCGTGGACACGGCTATTCGAATAGTTTTTACTCTGTAGAGGTTGTACACTTTACCCACATGACATGATTTTTCTAGTTTGTACGGCATCCGTCGATACCACCTCTCACTACCGAAGGTAAGAGGTCTAGAGATCATGACAAGGTCTTTACAATGCATCATTCCACCGCAGCCCCTCCTCGCTAAGGTTTCGCCTCCATAGGATAGAAACCCACAGGAAAAGCCCCCTCTTGCGCCAGTGGGAAACATATGTTATAAAAGACCATAGGCCATAAAAAACCTCCCACACATCAAAGTGGAACAACTGCGGTAGAACTTTGTAAATTAATTGGCCAGGTCCCACGCCCCATTCTGGAGACATGTGGTTGCACGGTGAGGCATAACCCATTATAGGTTTAGCAAAGGGACGCTCAAAGGCCGGTCCTCAATTGACTAGGGTAACTTCCACAGAACCCATGAGCCTCAGCTCTACCCAAGTTGAGCTCGTGCATGAACATGCACCAACCAAGCAACCAATTCGCCCCAGTCCAAACCAAATTTTCCTTTTGTTTGCTTTTAAAAAACATTTATAAGTTGCCATGACAACCCAATGTCATAGCTAAAAAAATCTAAACAGCAGTCGGTCATGATGGTAAAACTTGCCCAAATCAAATACTTTTGGTCTAAGCAAGACTAAGCATAAGGTTTTCACAGTTGCTTCTGGTTCACACTACTGCATCAACCATGTTTAATCTAAGGTGACAATAGATTTAATTCAATATCAACATTGGCCATATGAAAAGAACAGGCATAACTATAAATTTAAAGGCAAGTATTGAAATAACTAAGTAAAAGTAGGCATGCATTAACCTTTGAAACAAAACATAATAATTTAAGATACTAGGTGCAATATGGTCAAAAGTGTAACTTGCCTCTTGCTTGATATCTTAAGAATCTATTCTTTCTCACAGCTCTGGCTCCTCAGAGACGTCGAGATTTACACGAGAACAAAACAAGGCAAAATCAAATAACAGCCAAATAAGATCCAATAAACTCCAAACAAATCAAATAGCAACGAATAGGACAAGAAAAACTAAGGAAGGGTTCTCAGGAAGAGGTCCAAAAGGTTAAAGAGAGGTCCAACGGGCTGGAGGAGGTCCAGGAGATTTGAAGGGAGGTCCTACAAGTTGGAGAAGGTTTAATGGGTTAGAGGGAGGTCCACTGGGAAAGGGTGGTCTTTGCAAAAGATCAAAGAGGGTGGTCCTTTACAAAGAGGCCAACAAAGACCAGAGAGTGGTCTTTGCAAAAGCTCAGTGAAGGTAGTGTTTACGGGAGGGAGGTCCTGAGAGGCTCAAGGGACGTGCTAGGAAGGGTGTCCCAAGGAGGTCAAGGTGGTCCTGCAAGAAGGAGGTCCAGATAAGGACCCAGAAAGGTTTGTCTTTGCGAAGAGGCCGAAAGGGGCATCTTTGCAAAACGACCATGAGGGTCGTTGCATTCTGTACAAGAGATAAAGACATTTATACAAAGGCCAAATAAAGAACCAAAAGAGCTCCAAAAGAACCTCAAAACTCAAACCACAAAAAAGTATCATACTAAAAGTAGGTTCTTTGGGAGAGGTGGTCTTTAGCAAAAAGGCCAAGGGAATGCTCCTTGCGCAGGGACCAGGGAGATGATTTTCATAAAAGCCCCAGAGGTCCGGAGGAAAATCCAGGAGAGGAGGTCTTGAAAAGATGCAACCACTTATCATGATTGTATGAGTAAGGGTAAAATCAAAACACCAAAAGACTTATCAGGGCCAGTAAAGAAATAATAGAGGAAGGGGAGGTCGAGGGTAATAGTGGGGGTTGAAACCAGCGCCAAGGCTCCAGTGGAGCCCCCAATGGTGGAAACACCGCAAAGAAGGTCCCTGGCAGAGCTCTTGGCAGCAAGGTCTCCCCACAGAGCTGCTGAGCAAGAGCCAAAAGAGCTTAAGTGCGAAAAGGTGAGGAAGAAAGGCTACCTGGGCTTATTATAGCCAAAGTAGGTAGAGAAAGCACTGGGAGACACGGGACACAAGTGTCCAATATAAACGTACAAGATAGATTAAAAAAATAGGTAATGGATGAGACATGGTACGACCAATCTTATTGTAGAAATAATGGAATAGGGTTTGCTGTGAAGGGATGGGACAAGGGGAGAAAACAATGTGGCCACGTAGGTGACCACATTCAGTGTAAAAGCCACGTATATGGCTACATTTAATGTGACATGACCGATTATTAAATGCACAAGGTAACTTGTGTGGTGAGAAAAATGAGAATGAGTAAGACCGGTAAATAGGACCAGTCAAACTTAGGAATAGTTTAGTCAAGGAGAGAGGTCCTGCCCCGCAAGAGAGGTCTTTGAGGAGGTCTAAAAGACTTAGGAGGTCTTGCGGGCTAGGAGGTCTTAAGGATGGGGAGGTCCAAGGACAAGAGGTCTAAAAGGCCTCAAGGAGGTTCTAGACGATTAGATCTCCAAAAGAGGAGGTCCTACGACCAAGATCAAAAGTAAGGGGGGGTCCTAAAGGGCTCGAGGGGAGGTCCTCTCGACAGAGAGGTCCAATGGACAAAGATTTCCAAAGGACTAAGAGGTCTAGGCCCTCAGATCATAATGAAGGGAAGTCTTGACCATCAGATCCAAACATAGGGAGGTCTAGACAAAAGGATTTCAAGGAGGAGAGGGATCCAATGGAGATCCACAGAAGGTGATTCAAAAGAGGTCCTAACGGCCAAGATGGGGGGCATAGGAGGTCTTGACTGTCAGGATGTAATCAAAGGAGGTCTGAGTGGTCCAGATCAACACAAGGGGAGGTCAGAACGGCTCAGATAAGATCTAAAGAGGCAAGCGATGGCGAAATAAGGCGCAAGGGAACAGGAACTGTCAGATTTACAATCGAATGGGCCAAAATGGTTGGGTCATTCGGACCAGGTGAACGAGCCAACTAGACCAAGCCGTTCGATGCAGATCGGAGGGTTCCAAAGGTACAACCGCAATGGAGTCAACGGTATTACCGCGGTGAGATCGACGGTACCACCGCGATGGAGCAAACGGTATAACCACTTTAGAAGTAATGGTACTACCGTGATGGAGGCCCTGAACGAGCGACAGGTTTAAATGAAGTTCCATATGGACACGAGGAGGTCCATACGGGCACCGGGAGGTCCAAATGAACACTGGGCTGTTCAAATGAACACGAGGGGGATTCAAGTGAACACAGGAGGTTCAAATGCACACAAAGTGGTCTAAATGAACCCGAGTAGGTTCACTTGCACACAAAGAGATCCAATGGAACATAAGGAGGTCCAGATGAGCAAAGAAGAATTCGAATGAACCTAAAGAGGTTCAAAAAGAATAGAAAATGTAAGGAGGTTAAACAAGAGAGAGAGATTCAGAAGGTAAAGATTCAACTCAAGGTTGAATTTCAGATATCAAGGATGGTTAGAACACAAGCCTGAGCTTGAAACACTTCAGGGTGGTTGTGACCCAAAGGGGAGTTCAAAACCTAAGGAGGTCCGGGTCAACAGAAAGTCTAGGTATAAAGGAGGTTTAGACCAAAGAGGTTTAAATAGGGAAAGATGTTTGAGCCAAAAGGTGGCCTGAACCACAAGGAGATCCAAACCAACAAAGAGAATGTCTAATTACAAAGGTAGCATAGACACAAAAGAGGTCTAATCACACACAAGAGAGTTCCAGACACAGAGAGTCCTGGACTCCGGGAGATGGCTAAGCAAGAGGAAGGTCTGGAAAGAAAAAGCTAAGCCAAGTGGGGAGCCGAACAACATTGAGAGGGAGAGGCAACTCCAGAACTTGAACAACTCCAAATAAACCGAGTTTTTGAATTAGTTGAAGTTTGGTTTAGTCATTTTAAACACTCAAATTCTAAAAATCTTAAGCTAAGCTTTGAACTCTCATCAAAATCAAAGGATTCTTTTTTATTTTGAATTTTTTTCTTTTTTTTCAAAAAGACTCAGAAAAACCAGGGTGTTACAGATCAGCACTAGGACGATCCGCAACTCATGACGATCATCGGAGTAGGAGGAGAAGATGCGCGGCAAGTACGACTACGACTGCATCAACTCGCTATATCGACTCTACTTCCGCTACGAGTCGGCACATCTAGTAGTAATCTTATGATCTATTACTAGTGGAGGTTCCTTGGTTGCGCGGTAGAATTTTTATTTTGTTATATCGTAGTCTACCCCGTAACCCAACATAAAGTGCATAGTGGAAGGCTGCCCTAACAAGATCAGCGCTCAACTAGCGAAGATGTTCGGCTCTATCTTCGGGGTCAGGCGTTGATCAACCAAACTTTCGAGCTTAGCGAGCCCCTGTGGCAGCATCAAAACGTGATTTCCGCATATGTGGCAAGCCTCATTAGGCACCTAGTTGCGGCAGACATGTCCGTCTCCCTCAAGATGCTGATGTCAGAAGTTGCCAATCTAGTTGGTTATCTAGTCAGCTATAGCAAGGTCCGACGAGCCAAGCAAAATATCATCGAGTCTATGTACGGGACATACAAATAGGTATACAACCTTGTGCCGAGATTGCTTCACCAGATTGCCGAATCAAACCCCAGCACGTGAATAAACGAGCTTGAGAGTGAAGATGCTGACGGATGGGTCAATTGCTTCATACTGGACCGGGTATTCTGGGCTTTCACCCAGGCCGTTCCGGGCTTCCAGTTTTGTCATCTTATGCTCACGATGGATGGCACTTTCCTCACGGGGAGGTATAAGGGCATCATTCTTACCGCGGTGGCGACCGATGCAAATGACCAGCTTCTCCCGGTGGCATTTGCCATTGTGGAGAGCGAGAACACATCCAGTTGGCTGTGGTTCCCAGCGAACGTGGAGAGGGCGTTGATAGGAGACCGGCGCAACGTATGCCTTATCACATACCGCAATGCTGGGTTATTGGCGGCCATCAACACCAAGCAACATGGGATGGAACCCCCTCACCAGTGGAACGACGTGCAATCCAGGTGGTGCATGAGGTATCTTACATCTAACTTGTTCATGCGGTTCAGGAAGTTATGAAGACACTCAAGGCATTGTGTCTGCAGAACCAGAGCCGAAAGTTTGAGTCCATCTGGAGAGACCTCGAACACCGGACTACGAGACATACAAGGGAGTCAGGAAGTTATGTAGTTTTTTTTTCCATACATTCCAAGTCACATGAAATCACGAAACCCTAATTTCCGAAAGCTAAAATCTAAATTTTTGAGACAATTCTAGAACACATATAAAATTATCAAAATATTACATAATCAAGTCCACTGCGTGAGGAGCCTTCAAAATAAAATTCATAACTTTTGGAGCTCATTTTCTATATTTACAAATTCGTACAAACAATACACTTATATGAAATTGCTTCGGAATGAATAAAATTCTGGCAAATTTACACAAGCAAGTACACTGTGTCGGGAGGCTCCACACAAAATTTTATAATTTTTTGAACTCATTTGCTATATTTTAAAATTTCTACAAATAGTACAAAAACCGAGATGAAATCCTAATTTTCTCGTGCTAAAACTCTAACTGCCAGGAGGAGAGAGAAGAAGAGGGACCACTGCCCGGTTGCCGTGCAACAGGAGGGCATGTGGCAGGCGGGGAGGGCCTGCCGCACGGTGACCGTGCGGCATAAGGTCATTTTTGCAATATATATAATAAGAACAGTTATTCTCGTAAATATAGACCGAAAAACGCCGATACGACTGAAAATTCAAAAACCTGGGTCTCTGGGCGCCACATACGTCCACGGACGCGCGCGGCGATGATGACGGCGAGCCTCTCGGGTCGACGCGAAGTCGGAAACCCGTCCCGTTTGTGCCACGGCCGGCCGACGCGTCGACGAATCATGCACGATCCGTGCCATTTATATATGGGTAATCATGAGGCTCATACGTCCGGACGAAACGAAAAATATCGGACGCTTCAGGATCGCGAGGTGCCGCGCATACAGAAAAAGAATTGCTGTGCTCGGTTACTGCTTCGTCGATGCGCTTCTTTTTTCTCGCTTTGTCCACGACGTGACTTGCCCTGTCCTCGATGTGACCCGTCGGTTGTGCTCCTCTTGGTCTTTGGAAAACAGCAGCGCCCTCCTGTTTCTTCACGTGATGCACCAGGAGGTCTCTCTGCTGGTTCTGACGCCTCCCTTCTTTGCTGAAAAGAGTACACCAAAAACAAACAATATTCGGAGATGCTACGACCGTTGTCCGAAGATGATACAATTATGTTCGAATATACTATAATGGTGTGGAGATTAATGATAAGGGTAATGATACTGTACATATGTACGGCGTATCATACACGTTCTACCCAAGTGAGTCACTAATAATAAAGCTATTACTCCACGATCTCTTCTGATGTTGCAACCATTGTCCGGTGATGTTGTAACCGTTGTTCGGGGATGTTGCAATTATTATCTTAGGATGTTGTAACCGTTGTCCGAGGATGTTGCAAGTGTTGCAACCATTGTCCTATGATGTTGCAATCATGTCCGGGGATGTTACAACCATTGTTCTAAGATGTTGCAATTGTTGCCCGGAGATGTTGCAACCATTGTCCGAGGATGTTGCAACCGTGGACGGAGATGTTGCAATCATTGTTCAGAGATGTTGCAACCGTATCCGAGGATGTTGCAACCATTGTCCTAAGATGTTACAAACATTGTCCTACGATGTTGCAATCGTTGTTCGGAGATGTTGCAACCGTGTTCGGGGATGTTGCAACCATTGTTCTAAGATGTTGCAACCGTTGTCCGAAGGATGTTGTAACCGTGCCTGGGTGATTTTTTTTTTCTAATATTATCATCGTCATTTCCATCCAAAGAAAATAATTTGAAAATATCTTATCCAACTACTTGTAGTACTAGCAGTCTAGCACACCAGATGTATCTAATTCTTTTCTTCCTTTTTTGTTGAGACGAGATGTGTTTAATTCATGGTGAAAGGTAAGTTGATGGTTGAGTAGGGGTGTTAGCTCGGAGGACTTGTCTTTTGCTTGCGTGCAACGCGAGTGATGCAGCTAAGATGAAGAGAAAGATGTTGCCGTGGTGGGCCCCCGCTTGGCTTGGCTTGGAGGCACCACAGCGCGCGTGGATTTTGGACCGTACGGGTGGGAGCTCCCACCCGTACGTCCGACTGGTAGGAGCTCCCTATATGGGTAATATGCGTGCGTACGTGCGTGCACATGCGACCGCAGCATGGTAAACTAACCGAGTTCGTGGCGCTAGCCTCACGTGAGCTCGATGCTTACGCGTGTTATACAATATTGCGCTTTTCTTCTCGAATTCTTTTTTAGATGCTTTTTCCCCTTCAGAGTTCGAATCCTATTGCACTTGCAAGATGGCAGTTTTACCTTGTGTACTTCCATTATTATTTTTTATTTCGTAGATGCGTACTGTAGTAGTGGCAGTGGCCTGTGTGGCGTCCCACGTGGGCCCCACCGCCAGCCTCCGAATACTCAACCGGGGCTGGCCCGTGGTCCACGGACAGCGCCCGCATGTCACGATTCACTGCTGCTTAATTGCGCCAGTTCGTTTCTGTTCGAGTACGGCGCGATCTGCTCTCGATCCTGCGACTCGGATACGCTCGCTTTGAATACGAGAGATCGACTGCCTGGCCGCTTCAATTAATGACGTACCCCTTTCTTAATCTGCATCACTGGCTACTAGCTCGTTGCATGCAGTGTGACTGTGTAAGTACACGTAACTAACTAGGAGTAGCGCTAGTGCGCCAGCAATTCCTTTTGCTGTTACTACGTACGTACGTGGAGATGGTCATCAAGTGGAGAGAATCTCGATTGGCTGGACGGCTGGTGGCCGTCGTTATTTTAGCGCCACTGGATGGCTTTGTGCAGTCGTGCGTTGCGTGTCTAAAGACGATCGGTTCTTGTTCCTAACTAAATACTGCGAATTGAACGGGGTGTATCAGTGTGTGCATTGTGGTGGGGGTGGCTGGTGCACAAAAATGCTGAGACAGCGAAACAACTATTTAATGATGACTAAGAATAGCTAGGCGGAGGGAGCGTAGCACTACCTTACATATATACTGCTAGTACATGCATCAACGCTAACTTTGGTCGAACAATTGGAGTGCTACTAATAAAGAGGCGAGGTACTCTCGCTAGGGAGCAGCGGCTCAGTGTCCGACCTATATTGATTCGAGCTATTAGAGGTGGTCAAACGGGTCATGTTTGTCGGGCCGGTCCGAAGCACGGTATTATGGACCATTAGTTAGTTTAGTTATATATTATTTATTTATGTACGAAGGAGGATATCTTCCTATATAAGGGGTATAGAGTCGTAGGGGTTTCTCATTGTATACACAAACTTATGAGTCAAGAGATCAATAAAGAGATAAAGTTGAGACTACATCATTGTATTTTTATTTATTGTTTATTATTAATGAGTTGAGACCTTCGATTCGTTCATCGGCAACGTCGATTATAAACAATAACAATTACTTCTTTCGATCCGGGTGATCTGACCAAATTAAACTAGACGATCGATCAAGCACAGTGCACAGATGCCTTAAAATCCTAGCTCCATCATGCGGTACACCCTTTCGGCTTTATTCGCGCACGGCTGCACGAGCGCACGTACGGCACGGCCGTGCGCGCATCGCGGGTGACGGACGCGCGCGGTCAAGTTTTGAACGCTGACATCTAACTAAATACTGCGAATCGAACGAGTGTATGTACTGTGGTGGTGGTGGTGGGTGGCTGGTGCACGAAAAATGCTGAGACAGCGAAACAACTATTTAATGATGACTAAGAACGGCAGAGGGAGCGTACCACTACATTACATATATACTAGTACATGGATCAAGGTTAACTTTGGTCGAACAATTGTAGTACTACTAATAAAGAGGCAGCGTACTCTCGCTAGGGAGCAGCAGCTCAGTGTTTGAACTATATTGACTCAAGCGATCGAATTAATGGGTCTGGAAATATATAAATTGGACTATATTGATTCAAGCGTACACACGAACGATTAAATTGAGCTGATAGCCCAGTGCGTACAGGAAGTAAATATCAGGCCCCGGACACTACAAAATCAAACTAGTCATCATGAGAACTCGAATTGATTCTTATAACTAGTGGACAACAAAATTAAACTAGTCATCATGGAAACTTGAATCGATTCTTCAATTAGAACTAGTGCCCGGAGACGACAGAAATCATTTAGCTTCAACCGTAACACTAGCCGCGGTACGTAAGCATTATGCCTGCATGGTGTGTTCTTGGCACGTGTGATATCCTGGCCGGCAACCAATTAACTCTCGTAATGTGCCGGACACGTAGCCGGCCGGCCGCATGCTATATCGATATCCTAGCATTCCAACTTTCCAACATGTACGCGCCTTGATCTGGCTAACAAGTGCGTAGATACGATCGAATTGGAGTGCCGCTTTAGAAATTAAGCCAGGGACGATCGATGCAATATTGGATGGATGGATGGATGGAGCAATGCTGCAATAGGAGGTGGAATTAACCGCGTAAATCGCAAGACATGCATTGATGCATGCGTGTATGTTTATTTAGAAAGCTAACAGTACGGCGTCCCCGACGCCTAATTGCTTTGTCGGGAGGAAGTGGCCAAATGCCCAAATATATGTCTGGTCTTCGACCGTACGACTACTAGTTCATCCCCATAACCAAGATATGCTATTATAAGATTGATGTCCTCTAGCTAGCTAGTGGTTCTATGCTGCTTATTATTACTTTGCCAAATTTGCATTAGTTGAAAATTATGTGAGTTTGCTGGTGGTGTTGATCTTGCCGCTGTATCTGTAACATTGATCCGATTATTCTTGATGAATAAAAAAAACTGTGTGTCTCCATATTTCTGATTTTTTTTTATGCCAGAAAATGCAGATCTCCCGGTAACGCATGAACGCAGAAAACGAATCGCGCACTCGTTTCCTCTCTCTCATCGCGCGCGTTGCAGAGTCCGAAGTCCGAACTATATATGATCACCCGTCCGTTCTCCTAGCTTTAATTCCATATTGTCCTTGTGATCCCACTGAATAATCGACATGTAAAACATATCGATTAATTTGTTTAGTTAGAAAGCTCATGTTCCGACGAACCGAGTCAAATCGTGCTTCATTCTGATCATGGCTCTTTAAATCGGAATCAAGTTCGGGAACCGGAGGCCAATTTCAAGCTAACTACTCCCCTTCATGTGCGCCTTAATTGATTTGTGCATTCCCATGCTGAGGCTAAAAAAGAGTTGTAGTACATCCCAAGAAGCTTGTGTAAAACTAGCGGTCGGTCGCCTCTGCTTGCTCAGTGTGCTCACTACCACAAAATCAGACATTCAGACTTTACAAGGCTCTAGGAGGTGCTGATCTGACATGCATTGATCCAAATGATTGAGATTTAAGTGGCCTCGCAAAACCAAAAGAACTTTTATTGAGATCATAAAACATGCATGAATGGTTTTATACACGTATGTGTAGATTATTGTTGAAAACCTGAAATGAAACAGCACTGTTTTCTATTTTTAGATGACAAGTATAAGAAAGAGTGAATTTCACTTTGAACCATCTTTAGCAAATCTTTCCATTTTGCATCACTTCTTCTTACTTTTTGTTTTACTTTGCACCAGGAAACATCTTGTCAACAAGAGAGAAACGTAGGAAGCGTATGGGGAGCTTACCGGTAGCGAGACACGACCGGCGAGGTGGCAGCAACCCAAAAAATAGAGAGGGAGCCATTTTGCCGTCGACGTCGCTGCTATGGCCACCGCCAGCGATGCTTCAACTATTTTTCTCCGCTTTTGACCTATTTCCTAGCTCTATCTACCCCCCATCTCTCCATCATGTGCCTCACCGATGCCTCCCACGCCGCCGTTCACCGTCAGCGAGCACTGAAGAAGGCGATAAGATCATTACCCTCGTGCAAAGTGTAACACATGGTAAGAAGAGATAATGCAAAGTGATTTTTTTAAAAGGGTGGTGCAAAGTAAAACTATGATAAGATTACATCGTCTAAAGTGAAATTTACTCTATAAAAAACATGGATCTGTCTATTTCACATTCCACAATTCTTTCTTGCAAAACCAATCAGAACTTTGAATCGTTGGATGGAGATCCACCCCCGAAATCCTATACAAACTCACCCCTACCCCCATCGAGCCGCCTCCCGTCCCCCCCCCACCCCCCGTCGCACACCTCCATCTCCCCCGAGCACGCTCCTTCCTGTCTCCGGTGACTACCACCTCCTCCTAATTAACCTCTCTATTTCTTCTCGCCCCTGCCACCCTCCGCCCTCCTTGAAGCCCGCGGCCAGTGGCGCCAATGCCGCCTCGCCACCCCACCACCACTGTCGCCCACCGCTACCCCTTTCTCCCTCTATAGTTGACCCAGTGAACCAAAAACACTAACCTAGTGAACTCGAGCCCTAATCCTGCAAACCCCTGCCCAAACTCGTCATCTAGAGCACGAATCTTCAAGCAAATCACAATGTCAAAAATTCACAACCCCCCACCCCAAAAAAAAAACATCTGGCAGTTTTTTAGCAATTCAAAAAAAAAACTCAGATCCTAATTAAGTTTTGTACTGAATGTTATTGGCGATTTTTTTAATGAATGGCCCTTTTGATGCTACACCGGTGTGACACTCATAACTTATGGCTAAGGGCTTGTTTGGGAACCCATTCTTGGTCGGAATCTATGTGGATGGGCTGAGAATTTGAACTAAAAGAATAGGGATTTTGGTCCAATCAAATAAGACCTATAGGTTGCGGTTCGTGCTCTACTAATTCCATGTTTGTTTAAAATCAACGAATTCCATGTTATGTGTGTTTTATTTGTAGACTACTTTGAGGTTTGATCATGTAACCAGGCTAACATTGTTGACCAATTGCACGTCTGCGCACCGTTAAACAAAGAAATATACGTGAAGGGTATTGGCGTATTGATGCACAGTATAAAAAGTATTCCGTGAGTGCGAACAGAACAGGGCCAATTGACGAGATACTATACAGTATACACACATGGATCATGGATGCATGCATGCATCATGCCTGCATGGTCAGGACTCAAGTGGACCCTGCAAAAGATCCTACCAACCGACTGCCTGCCGAGCTAGCCGGTGCGCCGAATTAAACAAACGAAACGGAACAAGGGGGAAGAGGCTAAACGTGCAGTGCGGGAACATTTAGGGGGCGGTGATCCATTGACCTTGTCGTTAATGGCGCGCTTAGGTAGCTACTCATCGTAGCCCAACTTATTTTGGTCGCGCGCGCGCACGGCCGCCGAGAGCCAGCCAGAGACAACGCGACGCGCCCCCGCCAATACGCACTCACGCTGACACCGTGGAGCGGTATTTAGTTGTACTTGTTAAACTGCGGTAGCTGCTCGATCGCCTAGCTAGCTTAGCCGAACGAGCTGAGCTACAGCTAGCTGGGACACGGAGACGACGTGTGTGGGCAACTTGTGGAATATATATTGCACCATGCGTTGCGTTGTGGCGTTGGGCGAATAGAAAAACAGCTGCAGGGCCGGGCGGGCGAGCGAGCGCCGTGTTCCGTGGGGCTTCGGCCGGTGGCCACACCGCTTTGTCGAGCCCGCTGGTCGCTAGCCTCGGCTATCGCTTCACTCCGCGCGCGCGTCCTTCTGATCCCCCTCTATAGTTCGATCGTACGCGTGTGCGATCGATGTCGGTACGCATGTCCTCTTGGCCGTGGCCGTATCGTTGTCGCTGGACGGGTTGAAGCCAGCGTGAACTAGTGATCTGATCGACCACCTTGTTGGCTACTACTTGCCCTCGGTGTATATATACACGGTATTTTTATTTTGTAGCTTATATATGTACGTTGTGTCGGACCTGCGTGCGTGTGGTACTACTTAATGCGGCTGGTATTTGAGCTCTTTTCGGTTGACGCATTCGGGTTTCGGTCACTCTCATTGCCCCGCCGCTCGATGAACACAATGCTCCGTGAGGGTGAAATGAAGTACTGCCCGGCCGGGTTGCCCCTCTTTGTTCGTTTGCACTCGGTCTCTCTGTCCGTGTGTGGTGATGCTGGCTAATTGGTTATTAGTTTATTGTAAGGCTGGCCATTGACTAGCTGCATGAGAAACCAGACATTTACCAGAGGTAGGTTAATGGCGTGATCGATCGATCGGGCCTTCGAGACTCGCGTGTTAACGAACATACATGCATGCGTACGTGGGATCGCGAGGTGATCGGCTGCACGTACAGGGAAATATTGCACGCACTCAGTTCAGCTTGACTACTTGACATCTGCTTCTTTTTAATCGCGGGCCCGACCTGGACTCGGGCTTGGCAATCCTTGATTGGGCTCAGCCTTGACTTGGCGGGCCCTAACACTAAGGCTCGTAAGTGCGGAACATTTGAACAGCTCTCATCCGTACGTCTAGGCAAACTTTGACAATCCTACTCTCAGCTTAGTCAGCTAGTATAAAAATACGTGTCAAGTATGCAATTTTGCAGCCGTCGGATTTGGTTTTGATGTCCTTCGATGCACGCTTTATTGTCGTCGCATGCGCAACACAGGGCAAGTGGCATGGCTTGTGGATTATTGTCGTCGCATTCAGATTTTTGGTGCTATGCGGCCAGCCACGCTTGGTCCCATCGTTGATCATCCCCACCGTCCAAGAAAATCCGAGAGATGGCACGAGAGATCGCAACCGTCCGACAAGAAGACCGTGATATGCAGCGGATATTCGCGTCAGGTCGGCTTATGATTGGCCGTGAGTGGGCGGGCCCAGAGACGTAAGACAAGGGCCTTACGTGTACTGTATACGGGTGCACTGTACGTATGAAATATTCGTACATACTATATTAAGGGTGTATAAAAATGGGACAGAGTATACGACATCTACGTCCGGAGAATGTGCTGCGCAATCTTCCAAACCAGTACTACTACTCTACGTATGCGGTTTGCTAAAAAAAACAAAAATATGCGATTAAAAACGTGCTTTGCATTTGAAAATTCTCAATTAAATCGATCGCATCTCATAGGCCGCATATATACGGGCCATTTCGAACACAAGAGTTTTATACGAAACAATTCAGTTTCCGAAAAAAAAAGAGAGAAAATTCTCACGTCTAAACACGATCAGATCCTTATCGGAGCTGTGTAGTCCATTAATCTACCCTCTTACACTAGGACTACTACCAGTAAATAACCCTAGGGGGAAAAAAATACTTCATCCGTTTTTTTACTTAGCATTTTTGAACAGAGGTTTCTTCTACGAATAATTGGCACTTTAGGGTTCTCCAGATAAACTTCTCCGAACTACCTCTAACAATACTAGCTATCTCCACCACTTTACTACCTCGTTTAACGTACTTGAAATATTATTGGAAGACATTATTGCCGTATCTTATCACAAATACAATCTCTTAATATGTATGCATTAATAAAAGTGACAAGTATAAACAAAACGAAGAAACTACATGAAAGTTAAAGATAAACAAAGCACCCAATGAATTGTACTTTCTTCATTTTTACTATTATAAAAGAACTTAGTGATGGTGAATCTGCCATTTAACACTTCCCTCTCATCTTTTGAGTTGATGGAATTTTTGTGGATAGATATGTATTCATGCATAAGTTATTTGAATGATCTTATGTGGATAATTAAATTATCTACGCTTATAGCTCGTGATAAAATTATACGTGGTTTGTTGATTAAATACAAATTATGTATGAAACTTTTATTTGTAGGATAATTACCTTCTGTATATTGGTTTACTAAATTAACAACTTATATTATATTTATTTAAAAACTGTTGCAACGTACAGACACTCGACTAGTTATTGTTTACTTGTCACTTTCCACCAATGCACACATGTTAAGGAGACTGTAATTGTGATAAAACATGACTTAAACGTCCTCTAATGATATCTCATACACATAAAACAAGGTAGCAAAGTGGTGGGAGGTGGCTAATATTGGGATAGTTTGAAAAAGTTTATCTAGCAAACCGTAAAGCGTTGAGCATTCGTGGAAGGAAATTGCAGTAAAAAATGCAAAGTACACGAAAACGGAGTGAGAATCACCGTTCACAAATGCAGCACAGGCTAGTACGCGTACTAGCTCGTTCTTTGAGGAAAACGGTGGTGGTGGTGGTGAAACAGAAAACCTCAGCGAGGGCGGGGCAAAATCGAGAGGCAGGAAGCTTCAGATACGGGTATTTCGTACACGTCAGCGTCACAAGATGGGACGGAGGGGAGGCAGATGGGATGGGAAGCAAGGGGAAAGGCGAAATTTACACCACCGAGGCGAGAAAAAAACTATAGCTGTCGTACCACAGTAGCCTGCAGGCAGCCCTGCACTGTTACAGCAGGGCAACGTGGGTAGCCGTTGTAAAAAAATTCACCACCCACATCACATGGCCTGGCCTTGCCCATCATCTAATTCTACTGAGCCTGACCCGAGTCACCTACAGCTGTGGAGGAAGAAAAAGATAACAGACCATGGGAGGACACCGTGATGCATGGGAGCAGCACTTGCCCAGAACTTTACAGTTACCTTGCAGCATGGGATAAGCCCCTGTTTTTTTTTTCCCGTCTCTTGATCTTTTTTACCGTGTTACACGGGGACACTGTATGCGTAAGATAACAGCTTGACTGAGTTTTTGGTTCCTAATTTAGCTCTTTTTTAACGAAATAGCAAAAATATTTTTTAGCATTTGAATTTTTGAAAAATGGCATTGTGATAGGCTAGACAAGTGATACGTATTTCCTACCGCACTCTCCGTCTATGAAAGACACCTTCCGTGATCCTCGTGCACGGCAAGCTACCTATCTGGCTTGCCGTGCTCCCGATCCACGATAGGATGGCATGCACACGTGAGCACCACCGGCAAGCACGTTCCTGCTGCGGTCTGAAGCGTGGCAAGCTAGGTAAGCACGTGGTCTACCATGGACTAGGATTACGAAATGTGGTTTCCACAGACGAGAAGTGCGCGGTATGTGTTTGTCGCGATGCCATTTTTGCAAATTCATACCGGCAAAACTATTTTTGCTATTACATATGGAAAACATGCCAATTTAGCCCAAGAATCCAGCTCGACAGACTGACTGACTGACTGACTTAACCACGGGGTCGTGTTCGGCTGACATGTGGGGCCGGATAGTGAGTGAGACCGATGGGGCGCGCGGAACGAGGCCGTCTTGGGGAGTTCCTAATTACATGGGTATTGGTGAATAATGTTGTCGACTCACATGGTTTGAGAACCGCTGATTTACCGTCGTGAGCTGGTACAAACTCGAATCTGGCCGGCACGCTTCGCAAAGCTGCTCTAGCCGTGTCGGTCTTCATGCTGCCGCCCGCTAATCTCACTAGTCACGGCCGAGTTGACTTTTGAAATGCAGTAGTGCAGTATCACGCAGAGGTGAACACGTGAATTACTCAACTGCAATGTAACAATAGCAACTACATCACACAAAAATGAAAACGAGCAATAGCAACATCCTTACGTACCAGAGAAGTTCGAGCCATTTTTTTATTTGGGATAAACCCCTGATTATATTAGAAGCCGAAGTTCAAGCCAATTAGAGAAGTGTGACGATATCTCCCGTCAATTCCTTTGGTTTTTAAGGTTCATTGATTAAAAAAATACCACTCCAAAGAATGACAACCCTCGAAACGTCACTCCAAATATTAGTTTTCATACTACAACTTCAAAGACATGTAGATGCACAAAATACCATTTCGCAACCCTTATTTCATTTTTCTTAGCCATGTGAAATTACCTTTTTTCTCCTTGGTTGGACACACACTCAGGTTCTTTATACTATCTCAATATATGCTATCTTGATTAAATATGCTTTAGTTCTACTAATATTTTCAGAGAGATTTGTTAATCGTGATTTACTTGCCCTTTGAAGGAATTTTTTTTATGTTGTGCTAATTCTGTGCTAACATCTTTTTTTCTGTGAATTAGGAGCTCATATTTCATTACTCATGAGTAAGAGTACAATCACGAGTAGACAATTACATAAGAACTCCGACACTTGGTAATCCAAGTGCACAATTGACTACCCGATGTAGCCTATTTAGCACACAAATGAGCAACCAAATTAATAGTCCGACTAGCATAAACAATATTAAAAACACACGAAACTTTGGCTCAGCTCCTTAACCCCATTAAGAATGGAGGAAAACTCCGATCTGTGAAACTTACGAGTTTTCCACAAGTGAACGAGGTTTTGGCAATCATTTTCAATCACCACCTTATCGGCCTCCCAATCTATTGCGAGACACACCCCGTTGCGAACAGCAAAAGCCTCCGAAGGCAAAACACTTGACAAGTGAGGATACCATCATGACCTTGTCGCCACAAAAGCATCGGCGTCGTTACGAGCTATCACGCTGGTTGCACCATTCAAAACATCCTGATAGAATACCCCATCAACATTAATTTTCAAAATCCCTGCACCCGGAGGACTCCACATCACTTGAGATGGCTGCGGTGAGCATTGATTCGGTGAACTTGACTACATGAGATCAAAAGCTACATCTCTTGCCTACTTCACTGACTATACTAAGCCAACGGCCGGTACCTCCCCATGCCAATGAGCGTTTCGTGCATTCCAAATAAACCACATATCACACAAAAATTACCGAAGCTTTCTCCGAAGAAACCAACTCCTCATCGATTAAGTCCATCTTCCATGTATTTGGATGCAAGCATGGTAGCTTGATGCACGTAATATCTTTCACGGCTGCCAGAAAGCTTGCGCCCATGAACAATGAATTAAAACATGCTAACATCTTGATAAGTGTGCTTTAGTGTATTCACTGACCAGTCAAGAATTAGTCGATCTTGATGAATGGTTAAGAGCATCTTTAATGTATTGAAACGATGTCAATTCAAAGTCATGTCATTGAACCGATGTCAATTCAAAGTCATACCACGTAAGCATTATAGGAACCGAGCTTGTTTTTCTCTAATATATTGAACCAATTCATACTAATAACTAGGACCAATGTTACATTAAAAAAATCACAAAATAATAATATCCTCTCTCAACCGCACTCTCTATCTCTCTTCCATAAATGAGTTGTTTAATGCTTTAAATCGATTCTTAAGTAGAGTTCGGTTCCAGATTTTTTTTTTGTTAGAATCGACTCTTCCAATGTATTGAATCGATTCAATACATTCTCTCTCCTTTTTTGAATCGGCTAAAATACAACATTGGAGATGGCGCATTAATGTCACGATCCGACTGGCAGTATTTTGTATTGCCGGTGACCAAGTCTCCTAACTATTTCAACCGTACGATTTACGTGGTGAAAAACTATTATTCCAAATTGTTTTCCTGAAGCCATGTGAAAAAACCTTGTTTTTTTTTTTGGGCAAAAATCTACCAAGACACCCCAAATTCTCCACAACCATGTCCCCTTCTAGAAGCAGTGGTGTGAACGTGCAAGCCCGCGTCTCCTCGAACGGGCTCACCATGCTAGCAAAACGCAAGCACCGCAGTAAGAGACGTTAAGGCAGAGCCATCGAGGGGAATGGGTGTGCACCAGCTCGCGGTCAGTTCAACAGGAATAGCATGAAAGGTCCAACGGATCGCTCAAGGGCAAAAAAAAAAAAAAAGTCATTTCGTACAATGGTATAGACAGTTGCTGTCTATAGCAATTATCTATGTCACCTATAGACAGCACTAAAACCAGCTCATACAATGGGTTGTGATGATACAGCCGGCTATAGGATTGTAGACAACACACAATCTTTAATGCTTTTTCTTGGTTTTGGTGCTACAGTCGGCTGCAGAATTATAGACAGCAATATTCTCTCTCTTCATTATCTTTCATCCACATCACTAAAAATCCTATGTGGCAAATGTTATAGACGACTGACATAAGCCCATTGTACATGCTCTTACAAAGAAAATCAAAATAGCTGAAAAATACAATAAAGGATGGGAAATGATATATGTGCATAAAACATGTCTTTTGAGTGGTATATTAGGAAGATCAATCTTTAAAGTAGTATTTCGAGGGTCGCCTTTATTTGGAGTGATATTTGACGAGTTGCCTTTCTGGAAGGTACCATGGGTCCAAACAAATCTTTTGGAGGGAGTTCTACCCCCGAAAACACTTTTCTCGTTATCAAGAGTACTAGATTAATCTTGGTTGCAATTATGGCCTCTTCTTAAATGGCCAAAAGAGACGCGCTCTTGCAAATCAATAGAGATATACAATGTGTTTATACATACCGTGAAAACTAGATGGGGTGAATGGAAGTAGGCATTGAGTTTCCTCATAAATATTTTCGCTTATGCCAGGTAATTATTCATTACTTGAGAAATCCAGAAACCGAAAGTGGCAACTGATTCTCAACGTTCCTCTTGCCCAGCTTGCTACCGCGTGCATTTCTGTCAAATTTATGAGCATTGCAAAATTTATCATGTCATCCACTGCAATACAAACCATAAGTAGACTAGTTACAGTCAGGTCCATCCGTGCATGAAAGGAGTTACTGGTAGATATTAAACCTGAATTATTTGCAACCAAGAAATCCAGCATGATGGTTTTTTTTTTTTTTTTTTTTTTTTTTTGTCTAGCACTGCAAATTCATCCTTACCATAAGTGGCCGATCAAAAAAAAAATCTTTCCCTCCTATAATCCACGAGCGAAGTTGCATGCAAATTTTGAACAATGATATTTTTATAGTATTTTGCAGCTTGCACATCCGAGCTAGCTGTTAATTTTAATTAATTACAAACCAATAGTACTTTGTTGCGTCCTACCTATCCATCCAAGAATGGAATAGAGAATTTTCCTGACTGGCAAAAGCTCTGCTTAATGCCAGGCAACCTTTGTTTCCTGACTGGCAAAAGAACTGCCCGACATTGCAAATGTCACTAGTTTGAAGTTGTTTCGCACTACACTTGCACAAAGCACAAACCTCCATCAGAAATATCCCTATTTTCAAAGAGATTTTTTAAACAACATTCGACTGTTTCCTTTTGTTAAAATAGTCAAATTTACATCCGTCTGATATTCTTTGAGATTTGGACTTTCTCTCATATGATGAATTGAATCCGAATTTATTATGTTTTTTTAGAACATAATGGGTTCACCATATAGCCGTATTTTATTGGTCTTTGTTTTTGTTCAATATCACAAAGTATATGTTAGATTTTGAATCATATGATGGAAATATAAGTTGTTAAAACTTTCGATAATAATTACAGTGACCAAGAACAAAAATTATATAAATAAATTACTGTAATTTATGGATAATAAAGTAGTAAATGAACTAAAATTTAACTGTTTTGGACTGAGAAAATAGTCGAATCTTGTATAAATAGACCCATTTCAAATTCAAAATTAAATACTCCAGGGGTAGTTAGGTAGATACTCCTCGCCTTGGCACGCAAGTAGCCCCTTCATATTTTCGAAACGGAAAGACTGAAAGTCTGAAACCAAAAGATATGACAGAAAATTCCGGAGGCTAAATTATTCACCCCCTCTTTAATCTCAAAAATACCCTGGCGGTGAAAAAAAAAATATCTCGTTCGCCGTCTGACACGACCACTGACATGCGGGCTCGTGTCCACGCGTCGCCCATCCAGTGACTATACAGTAGATCCGGTGGGCTGTGGCGCCCACACGTTGGCCGCCCCTGGAATCTATCTCCACTCCCCTTTACGTGGCTAACGGTGGGTCCAGGGGAAACACGAGCCGATGCCCGTTGGAAACCCACTGCCGAATCGCTGTCCTGTCATTTACATGTGGGGCCACAAGAATTACTGCCCTGGAAAATGTACGGCCCCAGGTAGTTAGAGCACCCATGTTTCTTAGCTTGTTATTAAGAGAAGAGAGAGTACTTAATCTAATAAAAAAAATAAACCTTGTAATGGATTATTTCTTGAGCTAGTTTCTAGAACTTTAATTGCTACAAGTGTGCATGACCCACAAAACGAGTTTTTAGGTAACAAGCAAGTTTTCAACAGAGTTTTTGTTATTTCTTGTGTCTTGATATCAATAACTTGCTTCTTTCTTCATCTAGAAACAAGTCTACCTTCTTTCTTTACTATCTCTCCTCGATATCTCCTAAATGCTGAATGCTGATGTGTTCATCTCTTATTAACAAGTGACATAACTATTTTGACGCTCTTAGATTTTAATGCTGTAAGCCATGCAGGCAGGGGCATCTATTTCCCCCCAAGATTTTCTCCCTTCGAAATTCAAAACACATATTTTTTTTAATCTTTTCTGGTAATTATTTGGGAAGGGGTAGAGTGGGAAAAGGGGGGCAGAAGCAGTACAGGGAGGGAAAAAGAAAAGAAACACGGTGGGGGAGAAAAGGGTGAAAAATAAACAAACAATCCAGGTTTCCGGAAATGGGCAGCAAACGATCCTATAAAACTGGACGTGGGCGGGTGTTGCCAGCCTACAGCAACAACAACAGCAAGCGCATCAAATATACACGCGAAGAGACGTACGCCACACACAGCCCCAGCCTAGGAAGGGAGCAGCAAAGCCTTCGCCTTCCTCCTCCCCATCCCACCCCCCAGAAAAATCCCACCAAGACCTCAGCTTCGTCTCCTTCTCCGCTTACAGCCCAAAAGTCGCTGGCCTTTTCCCTTCCAGTCCCCTCTGGGTTTCTGGGGGAGTTTCTTGTGGTGTAGGTGGAGTGTTTTTGTTTGCCATCTGCTTTGGGTGTTTAGGAGGTTTTTGAGGGGGGTTTTAGGAGGCGGAGTTTGGAGTGGTAGGCAAATGCGAGTGGAGTTTTAGGGGGGGTTTCTTGATGTGGACCATGGAGGAGGAGGTGTTCATGGCGGTGAAGAGGACGGAGCACGTCGAGGTGACGTCCCGGGCGGTGACGGTAGCGACGGCGGCTGTGAAGGGGAAGGGGAAGGGGAAGTGCGGTGGTGTGGAGCCCAAGACGGTGAGGGTGTTCTGCGATGACTATGACGCGACTGACTCGTCAAGTGATGAGGAGGCGGCCGACCGCAGGAGGGTGAAGCGCTACGTGCAGGAGATTCGGCTGCAGTCGACGGTGCTGGCGAACGGGACGGGTGCGGAGGAGTTGGCCCCGGCGGCGAAGGCGAACGCTAAGCCGAGGGTGGTGGTGCCCGGGAGTAAGAGGAAGGCCGGCGGGGACGCCGGCGGCGAGCCGCGGTTCCGCGGCGTGCGGCGGCGGCCGTGGGGGAAGTACGCGGCGGAGATCCGCGACCCGTGGCGGCGGGTGCGGGTGTGGCTCGGTACCTTCGACACCGCCGAGGAGGCCGCCAAGGTCTACGACTCGGCGGCCATCCAGCTGCGCGGCCCCGACGCCACCACCAACTTCCAGCAGTTCGGGGACGGCGATGTCGAGGTCCCCGCCGAGGTCGCCGAGCGCCTCCCGCAGCCGCCGGCGAGATCCAAGAACGCCTCCTCCTCGGCCACATCCTACGATTCCGGCGAGGAGTCCCACGTGGCGGCGGCGTCCCCCACCTCCGTCCTCCGCTCGTTCCCTCCGTCCACCGTCGCCTCTGCCGACAACACCACCTCCAAGAGGCCTTCACCCCCTTGTCGCGCCACCGAGACCGACAAGTCCAGCATCGTCTTCGGCTGCTCGTTCTCCGGCAACGGCTTCGCCGGCGAGCTCCCCCCTATCTACACCGACTTCGACCTCCTCGCCGACTACCCGGAGCCCCCGCTGGACTTCCTGTCCAGCCTCCCCGAGGAGCCCTTCTTCTCCGGCGAGGGCTCGTCGGACCTCCTCCTCGACCCTCCGTCGCCGGCGGGGTTGCAGCAGGTGGACGACTTCTTCCAAGACATCACCGACCTCTTCCAAATTGACCCCCTCCCCATCGTCTAGTGGGACAACTGTAAAACACCGGATCAGGCGACTAATTCGGCCAATTTTGTTTGCATTTTGTCATTTCTTTTCTTTTATTATTTCCGGTTTCTAGAGAGTAAGTTAAGATTCGCCAGTGTAGCTGCCGCCTTAAAACACCCATCCTCGCCAGGGAAGCCCTGCCGGGGTGAGATGAGAGTCAGAGAGACGAGAGATGTCGTTTGGCATCTTCGGTTATGGTTTTGTTTACCATCATCGTTAAGTTATCAGTAACTAGCAAAATCAAGTTATCAGTAATTAGCCATTCACAATTTCAATGAATGATCCTCATTTCTTTTGGTTTGTTTGTGTTCATACGCGAGAAGAGAAGAGTGTGTACGTTGGACTGCAACGTACGAGCAGCAATGAAACGACGCGCCCGGCGATGTTTGTAGGAAGCGTCGGTTCCCGATACAGGGCCGCGATTTGCTCGCCTCCGTTCCGAGGCGTCGGGCGCCGCGCCGCGCTGCGCTACTAAATGTGTAGTAAGAGAGCAAGTATGTATACCACCGCATTAACCGCATTTTTTCTCAAAGACTCTGGTGTTGCTTTGCATAAGGAAAGGATATTAATGCGGAGCTGCGTCGGAATCGAGTGGAGGCCGTTCGGCTCGGCGAGGGGAGGCCGTGGTCAAGAGGCGACGCCACGAGCGCCTGAGTGGGATTAGGAAAAGCTGGCTTTGGGTTGTTAA
This sequence comes from Ampelocalamus luodianensis, assembly GCA_036346255.1. Classification (NCBI taxonomy): domain Eukaryota; kingdom Viridiplantae; phylum Streptophyta; class Magnoliopsida; order Poales; family Poaceae; genus Ampelocalamus; species Ampelocalamus luodianensis. The sequence continues at coordinate 10,760,023 of CM070618.1, forward strand.
ACTTGCCGTCTTTTCTCGTGGGGAGAGCAGGGCGCACTGCGTGCGCTGCAGAGCGGTGAGGTGATCAACTGGTGGGCGTGGCCTCGCCTGCAAATTCCTCTTTCCCCTTGGACTTTTTTTTACTATGTACCTTTCAGGGCCAGGACTCATCACTCATCAGGACCTCCTCCAGATAAGGACACAAAATACCAATTGGAAACTAAACCTTGCTCAAATCAACTAATCGAGCATTGCTGTTAAGCCTTAAACAAAATAGTGGCACACAAAAAGGAAAAAAAAACAAAGAGAGAGAGAGAACTGGGCAAGTAGTGTTTAACAAGAAGCGGGAAGGATACATGAAAAGACGGCGTGTTTCCTTTGTGTCTATTCTTTTGGAGGGAGGGTAGGCCTTTATTTGGGCATGGGGGAGGAGAGTGACTGAGAGGGAGGAGGGGTCCTTTTGGGAACGGGATGGGGGAATTCCCTTTTCTTCTCTATCGCTGCTCTCTTTCGGAGAAGCTGAGAGTATCAATTTATTACTAAGAGAAGAGAGTACTCAATCTAATAAAAAATAACAAACTTTCTAATGTATTGTTTTTTTAAACTTGTATCTAACTTTAATTGCTACAAGTGTGCATAATGATTCTTGATATCAACAAAAACACGTTTTCAGGTAACAAACAAATCTTCAATAGCTATTATGTTGTTTCTTGTATCTTGGTAGTAACAACTTATTTGTTTTTTTATCTAAAAATAAGCTCACCTTCTCTCTTCATTATCTCTCATTCATATCATCAAAATACTGATGTATTTATCCTTTAGTAACAAATGATATGAACAGATACTCTAATCTAAGCTATAGGAGGAGCATCTATCTCGCTCGATCGCAGCAGCGAGAACGTGCAGTACTACTGCCTTTTTTCCCTGTCTCGCTCACATCTTTATTAGCCTACGATTTGTTTGCTTGGCTAGATATCTTTGGTCGCGATCTCTATACTTCTCTAGATCGCTAGTAGCAGCAGGCAAACGGCAAGATCGATCAGGACGACGTTGGCTCGGTCGCCACGTGCGGAAAGGACGTTATTAGCGGCTTGGACGTGCCGATGCGTGCGCTCAGGTCGCCCCTCGGCACGGCCTCATGCCGAGCTAAGCGTGTTTCAGAACCAAACAAACTAAAAATCGGTGACGGCAACAAAAATTAGTTGTTATTTGATTTGCTACTAAAATTTAGTAACACATATAAAATTTGGAAAAAGATTAGACCCATACATCCGACACGGAACCAAAAAAATCAGACGCTTCCTTGACTTTCTCGACTCCCCTCCACTTGGGTGCGCGAGCCACGCCTGTGCGTGGAGAGCGATTGGCTACCGCCAGCCTCACAAACACCAATCAAGAAACGTGGCCGGTGAGGGCCGTGGCGTGGGACGAAGGGAGAAAGATCGATGTGGGGGCGCTGGCGTCTTCCGACTGCTGCATGTGCGCGTGCCTCGCGCAAACGCGCAAGCAAAAGGGAAGGCAAAGGCAGATCGAACGGCCGAGAAGCGAGCGAAACGTGATAGGACAGTATGCAACATTTGTAATGTTGCAACCGTTGTTCGGGGATGTTGCAACCATTGTTCTAGGATGTTACAACCGTTGTCTAGGGATGTTGCAAGTGTTGCATTTGTAGGAAAAAAAACATCTGTAGAAAAAAATGTTGCATATTGTTCACAGTGATGTTGCAAATTTTTTGAACGTGTTTTTTCTCTCCAGATGCTTTGTGTTTGATTTGTGATGTTGCAACCATTGTTCGGTGATGTTGCAACCGTTATCCGGGAATGTTGTAGCCGTTATCCAGGGATGGTCCAGAGATATTGCAACCGTTGTCTGGAAATATTATAACCGTGTCCGAACAACCTTTTTATTTATTACCCCTTCCCCTAATTATCAAATCTTACCTTTATTTCCTAATCTTTCATCACCTAATCCCCTTCTCTAATCCATTCTCCCACCAAATTACCTTCTCTCACCTACCTACCTTTTTCCAAGCCGAGAGATTCCTGGCCACTCATCTCTTTCTCTTTCTTTATTCCATTCTTTCTCTCACACATCCATTCATTTGCTTCGCTCAAACACACTAGGCTTCATCTCTTTCTTGGTCTTCTTCCTCTTCATTTCTTTGGTTCTTGCTCCTAGCGTTTAGCACCGGCTCCTTCTGCCCAGGTTCGGTCCATGGTGCCACTCCTCCGGCTCGCCAGCTTGCACCCGACTCCGTGCGCTCTGCCCTCGGCCTGCGACACGCACGTGTGGCCCAGCCCGGCTCTGGCTCCGGCGCGTCGCTGCTTGGACCAACGCCTGGTGCTCCCTCTCTTTCTTGGTGTTGCCACCTGGCGTCCGATCCTAACATCCAAATCGGACGTTCGGATGCTAGTATCACCTGTAAAATTTTAGTAATGGTAATAAAATCCAATGTCACGCTGGCAATTCTAGGATGAGAAAATCGATCACCAATATTTGGTTTTACCCAGATTTTAGTTTACTCATTTTGGCCATCAACTAAACAACCCCTTTCCTCCCCGTTCTTACTTACCTACCTGGCACTCGCTGATTGCTAAGTCTTTAGCTAAAATGACATATTTCGAAATGAAATAACAAAACTAGTCTCCTATGAACGAAATGACAAAAAATAACACTTCTACCACATGATTTTTTGCCACGGAAGGCCATGTGACGCGATCCCAGACCACAGCAGGCGATGTGGTCTACCGCGCACCCAGTTAGCGGCAGGAACGTGCGTAGACCACCTGTTGCGCTGGCATGCCATCCTACCGTTGTCTGGGTGCGCAGACCACGTGCTGCGATCTGGGAGCATGACACGTGGCCTGCTGCGGTCTGACATCATGGCATGCGACATTCCGCGGTAAAATCGCATGGTAGAGGTTATTTCGTTCGCATGGAACTAGTTTTGCTATTTTATTTAAAAAAATGCTAAATAAGATTTAAAAAACCCGCTGATTGCTACGTTGCCGTTTTTCTTCCGAACATTTTTAGGCTTTTTGGTCGTGCGTGCGTGATTGCGTTCTCTTTCTTCTCGCCGTAATCGTACGTGCATCACCGGCTGAAGAGTGGGTTCCACCTGCTCGTTCCAAAGAAGATTTGTCAAACTCGTTAGTCTAGCATCTCAGTGCTCAGTCACTGTTGAAACTCTATGCCAGTGTACTAGTACTACACTACTACTGAGTACTGACCATTCCCGACCAGCCAGTGTACTCGAGCGTTCAGATTTGGTTGGCTTCGCTGTGCGAAAGGCCCTTGTCTGTGCCCCCCTCTCACACACACATCTGGTCCACTGGCTGATTGGCCTGTCTGTGCCCGTCCTCCGCGAGGTGTGCCTGCTTCCAAAGCCCGAAATTTCTTTCTCCCAGCAGCAGCAGCAGCAAGCAAAGAGTCGAGCGGAGCGCAACGGTTGCGTGCAAAGCAAGTGTAAGCGTAAAAACGAGCTCTGTTTTGCCCTGTGCTCTCCGCGCGGCGCGCGGTATGACTCGTGGTTGGGAATGGTCAGTTCACGTCGCGGTCGCCTCGGCTGGCAGCTTGACTGGTGGGCTCGGCGTACTGCTGCTGAGACGGGCGCACACCACACATGCACGCTGCGCGCACGTATGTTCCGGGGCTGTTTGCCCTCGTGTTTGGGACTTTGAGTGCAGCGCAAGCCTCTGCCGCGTCCTATCCCTACCCTCGTGTTGGTTGATTCGTACCGCTGCTTTGTTTCCGGAGTCGAGAATTCTGGGGTCCATCCCATGTGTGTTAATGCTGCCGCCTGCCTGCCTGGATCCGGCGAGAAAGGCAATGCTCCCTCTATGCCTGTCTCATAAATTTGCAGCGTTTTACTGGCACGCTGTCAAAGCTTGCATTTTGTTTCATCACCAGAAGTAACTTGGGAAGGGGTGTCTAGGGAGTACTTGAGTATTTTATTGCTAACTAGTACTCAAATTTTAAACTCTTAGATCTAGATTCAATGCATGAGATCACTTTGACTCTCCTCTTAATGAGATATCACCAAGCATAGGATAGGTAAAAAAAACTTAAGCACTCACAAACCCAAAAAACACTCAAGTACTCTCTAGCAAACCCCCTTGGGAACTTATGTACTATTTCCTAGTGTTCCAAACGAAACATTTGGGAATTTTTATGAGAGGCAAGAGTTGTTGTCATAAAAAACTTTTAAAAGGTCGCTTTCTTTCCCTCGGACGTACTACTATTTGTTAACGCGCACTCGTGGGTTATCAATCAGCTTTGTTGTGCTCGAGTGATGCATAGAGTACTAATTAACTGCTGGAGATATTTCCATCCAGTGTTATTCTAGTTTGTCCAGCACGCTGCATTTTCTATTAGTGGGATCCCATGTAGAGTACGGCTAAGGCTAACATAACAGTGGGTTGTAGCATGTACTTTTCGCCATCCATGCTGATATTTATGTCTCGCTTTAGGTAATCCTACACACGCTAGCTAGGCTATCTCACTCGTTGGACGCTGGAGAACGCCACGATTCGGGTGTGGTGTGGTGCGATGTGGAGGCGGCATCTAAGCATGCTATTCCGAGTCAGATGCTGTCCCCATTGGATGAGAAGCCCTGCAAAGAACGACCTCAAAAGGTTGTGGTTATGATTCAGCCTAATGCCACCATCCTCCTAAGTTCTTATTATTCTCCCTGCAATCCTACTTCAATTTTGTAGTAGGCACACCAAATAGTACTAGTACCGTACGCACAAAAGCTTATATTAGCCCAAAGACTCTAGGAGTGCACTTGACCTCTCGTGCTCTCCTCATGTTGGAATCATTTTGGCAGCGTCGGGAGGATAAACTAGGATTAACCTCGCGCGCGTCCTTCAAAACTGCCAATGGTTGCATGTCTTGTTGTGTGTACGTACGGCGCCTCAGAGGCGGCAGCAGAGGTGCGCAGTGCACGCCATGGTTGCATATGGTCGCCGGATGCGGCATGAACAAGCAAGGCACACACAGACACAGCGTTACTGCATTTGTAAAAAAAACGACCGGCCGGCCGTGGTTAAGCAACAGGGACAGCGCTGCGTTCGCAGTGGTTTTTGTCGCGCCCCTCGGCACGTTCTCGGCGGACCCGCAGGCAGAACGGGAAAGCCCACGCCGGCTGGAGCTGGACCGCTGGCTCCGCGGTCTCCTGCCTCCGGCCGCGTGCGTCAAGACAAACCTGGCCACATCGCTAGATGCTGCCCAGCCGGTGCAAGCGACGCTAGATAGTATCTGTAATCTGTGTCGTGTGCGTGCGTTGACGGAAGAAAACCGCGCAGATCCTAACGATGTTTTTCCATCTGGTTGACGAGGATTTGGCGGTGGTTAGACTCACAAAAACCTTGTTCGCTTTAACATTCGTGCAATTTTTTTATTCCTGTAGAAGCACTTTTATAATTGTCGAGTGTGAAACTGAGCAAATTTGATCGGATATATATATCTGGATGGGACATTCACCGTTCGGACACCATAAAGTTCTGCAGGAATACTGGTGTTCGATCAGATCACAGCTCCAACATGCATGATGGTTGTAGGTAACACGGTAACAGAGCCGGCCTGTTTGGTGGTTTCCATGATGAGCCGGTGATGCCTCTGCGCGCGCAGAGGGTCGGTGGGGGCTTTTTACTCCGCTGCCGGCCGGCGATCGACGAGAGTAAAAACACAGCAGCACGGTATGGCCAACCGAACGTGTGGCGTCTACGTGCGTGTGTACATTTATATCACCTGCTACGTACTCCATCAGTCCGTCTCACGGGACTGGCTGGTGTAGTAATATGGGACTGTTTATTCGTAAGTTGCCTAGAATTTTCTTAAGTTTAAGTCACTTGTTGTGACCATTGGATCATTATCCAATCATATAACATCCATTAGATCAATATCCAATCATATGACACACCAATTTTTACACAAATCCAATGGTCACAACAAGTGACTTAAACTTAAGAAAATTTCAGACAACTTAAAATTAGCAAAACCGTAGTAATATTCATACCCACACGCGGTACACGTACGTACGTACGTACACGCCGCTGCAGCGCGCGAACCATGCTCGGGGCTCCAGCCTCTAGGCCATACCGATACCGTTCGGGCGTGCCGTGCATCGAGCCACGCGTACGTGAGCTACAGCAGTCACGTGACGCAACACACAGCCTGGGAGCTCTCTTCTATGGCCTGTGGTGATGATGCCGCTGAGTTGAAAGTTGAAACTGTTGTGTTGTTCCGCTGAAGATACCTACGAAGAATATACATGATGCAAAAGGTGAACCGTGTTACAACACTTTAATGATGCTTATTGGGGGGCAAATTACTTCGGATAACATATCTTGCAGGTTGCAATCGACATTCACAACAGAAATTGTGTTTCAGCACTTGCAAACCAATCATGTCTGCCGAAAGAAGGCTCTTAATCTCTGCATAGACGAGTCACCCGGAGCAGGCATGCTCTTCAAAGATTCAGAGATCAAATGGCAAGAGGCCTAATCATTCCGGGTCATAATCTCCAGGAGTTATCTATTTGACTATGTGGTCCTTCAGGGTTATCGTGTTCTTTTCTTTCTCCGATGATACTTTGAATTGAATTCCTGCTTCAGTTGATTACTCGATTAATCGCAACCGGATGTACGATAATTGAACATTTGAACTATAGGAGTTTTAGGTCCTATATTTGAGAACCTACCATGAACAAATCTACCATTGGGCAAAAAGACGCATTTCTTTGTACAGAACACGAGAATGATAAGCCAGTAACGTCGTTTTAACAGATGCAGCCTGGTCTGAAAAGCATGGGACAATGTATTATTCAGATGCCGAAATATCTTGAAAAGAGTAACAACTACTGTGTGCAATAATCCGTAGGACGTGGGCCACGTAATTCCGGCAATTCGAGATCGCGTTGCCGGTGAACAAAATTCTCAACTCGCAAATAATAAACAATAGATAAGAACAAAAAAATGTAGTCACAATTCTCTCTCTATTGATCTATTTACCCGTAGACTTGTGTACAATGAGAGCCACATGCCACTTGTGTACAATGAAAGCCACATGTCCCTTTATATAGGGGAAATAAGTCTACCTTCATATATGAATAAGTAATATGAGACTAAACAGATTAATGGACCTTGTGGGCCGACAACCCCTCTAATAGATCTTTGTTTAGGTAAAATGTACACACATAATCGGGTCTCGAAATGGCTGATACAATAAATTTTATTTTATTTTTCTTTCATTCTCACAACGTGACACTCCTAGGCTACGGTATTGATTCCAGATTAGTAGCTAGAAACAGCTATCTGGTGATGGGAGCAAAGCATGCACTTTCTGCTTCCACATGGAAGGCGCTAGAAAAAAGGTCAATTAAAGTTCATGTCACATAAAAAGAGATGTATAGATCATTATCGTATTAGCAAATCTGCCATATATCAGCCTGAAAAAAATTGCCAGTTGCTGCTAGACAGCTAGAGGATGCCCAAACAGGCTTATCTTTGCGACTTTATCCCTGAAAAAAATCTTAGCAGCTTTCATCACGTCTAGCTTCAACAAAGCTAGCTATACATGTACATAAACGCTCAACTACAGTTCTTGGTGGACCAAGCACATGAAGCGTATGTGGACATCTTCACAACGTTACAAGATATGGTCTATATATTCTCAGTTGTACACTTGTATTCAACAGTCACATGATAAATTTTCTAACCCAGATCATGGATGCGTTCTCTTAATTCTTTCTGGTTGCTGTCCATGAGAAATCATTGAACTGGTATTGTTACATAGCTGCGTCGGTCCAACCAAAGCGAAGCTAAATAGTACTGAACTCTCTGAAGATAAGCTTTTTCTCAGTTTGTCCAAGGAATGTATGTGTACAAACCATGGTACCTCAGGAATGTAAGGACGGAGCCCGATGCTAATCTCTTGCGAAACAAACCGAAAAGCTCCATACAAAAACGGACTAAAAAGGCCATGCGGCCTTTGTCCAGCTTCCTCACACAGCTTAGCTCACGAATGGAAAGAATCTGTTTGACCAGTCCTACGGCTTCTGCCAAGTTCAAAGCTTTGGAATTGGAACGTTTTACAATACCGCTTTTACAGGTTAAAAACAGCGTAGTTGCAGCCTTATACTAGCTCGTCAGTTTGTGGTCCTTTGTGATAAATCAGCTACTTTTTGAGAAGATTGCACTTAGGAGTAGTCTCCTTTTCTTTTTGAACCTTTGCAATTTTTTTACATACAGTTCTATATATGCAGCCTTTCACTAGTGTTTTTTTTTTCTCTCGGTCGCATGCATGGATATAATGTAACACTTGTGCGGCTGTGCTGGTAGAGACAATGTGCAAATCCTAGTAAATGCGCACAACTTGAAAATTGCACTACTAGTTGCTAAATGGCACATAGTTTAAGGGATGCCAATTTGCACTCGGTAGGTGTACATGTTAAGAATCTGCTAAGTAGACTCCAAAGCATTGTTAGCTACTCCTACTGCTCTACATATCTTACTTGTCAGATTCTTCCCTAGAATACATAACTAGAGCTTCAAAACTAGCTGAGCAAGCATGGGCAGGCCAGGCCAAACACATGAAGCTCAGCTCAATCTTTTGAATTCTCCTCTCCCTCCCTCTCTCTCTCACGGTTTGGCAGCTTGCTGTTGCTGCCCAATGTAGGGATAGTTTTCCAATAACTGCAAGCACAAAACTACATCTTTGTAAAGGTTTCTTGGGTCCCTCACCTCCTACTACTACTTGCACCTGTCCCTTTCACAATGCAAGCAAGGGCTTTTCTAGGAGTAACTACTAACTAGGCACCCACCTAGACTTCTTGCACATAAATGTGGCTCTTGTATGTGGCATCCCCGAAAGAGCAACCACACACAAAAAAGGAGGAACATAAGCTTTGTGAAGCATGCATTGGTGCTGCATTGCTACATTTTTTTTTGTTTGCCTTTCTCCTTTTCTTCTTCTCATTTCTTGTAATTCTCTTCTTGTGGGTCTTCTTTTTTACTTGGCCACTTGCATTGCATGTGTAGATTGTCACGTTTGACTAATTTCCTGTGGACTCAAGAGGGATGGAACGGCGCTTCTTTGGCTCCTGTTTTTACTATCACTGTGGACAGGCGATTCAATGCAATTGCAGGGACAGGTAAAATACCAGGTTTTTTTTGGCACATTTCACCGTGTGAGCGAACTACTCGTGAGAAAATGCAAACAGGAATTATCCTTTCTGTTACACGAATGCATTGTATGATTGTATCTATTTGGAAATCTGCAGCAGCTAGGGTACATATTAATGGCGGAGCCAGGAATTAAGCAATGATGGTGCACACTTCAAGGATGAAAAAAAAAATCTTGTACGACACACAAGTAATTTCATAAGTCCAACATAAATATACAATCACACAAAAAGAGTTCGAAATTAGTTAAGAGTGCAATACAAATAGTTTAAATAAAATCTTACATGACTAAAATAGTCCTAAATAGCTAATAAAAATCACAATATTACACGACGCGATCTCACTATTTGAAAACATTTGATTATATCATCATCACTAACCTTCGAGAAGATATCTTACTCTATAAAGATGACTAAACAATCATTCAATAATTGATCGTCTATACTATTTCTCAACTTGTTCTTCACAAAATTCATCGTCGAAAATACTCTTTCAACGCTCGCCGTTGCCACCGATAGGAGCAATACCAATTTGAGAAACAGCCATACTAACTTGTAAATGTTACGCTTTCTTGTTTCAACAAGCTTAGTAGAAAACTCACTGAGATTCTTTAGGCCCTTAAATCTATCATCGCTTTGCATATCATCAATAAAGTTATCAAGTTGGAAAGAAAGTCTCATTAAATCCGTGCTTAAAAAAGCATTGAGATAAAAGTTGGTAAGGCTAAACACTTTATCCCTATCATAAGAAACAAATGAATCCATAGGATTTAAAACGGACATACAAACAAGCAACTCCATGTTAACCTTATCAAATCGACCGTAAAACTCTTGGAGAACATTATCAATGATGATAAAATATACTTCAATTCTAAAATGATCATCATTTGTTTATTTTGACTTTCATTAATATGTATTAATCCATACTATGATACTAATGATACCTAGGTAAAAAAAATGCATTTTTAGGTGCCTGTGTACCAGGAGCACCTCCTAACGCTCGAGTGGTACATATGCAAGATTAGAGGCCTCACAACAGGCACAACAAGGCAAGACAAACGTGTCAGCCCCCTTGTGGAAGAAGTTAAAGAGCAAGTCTAGTTTTTCATCCTCTCAGTCTCAAGCACCCCCTGAGTAGAATTTTATCTCAGAGCTGAACCACTATCTAGACCATGATTTTACGAACATCGATCCTGATCATACTGAAAGAGGCAAAATAGACTTGCTTGAGTGGTGAAAGAACAACAAGCGGATATTTCCTGTGTTGTGCTATTTGGCACGTGATGTTCTACTGGTTCCAGTGTCCACCGTCTCTTCGGAAGCGACGTTCAACATGGTAGAGAGAATAATTGAAGGAAGAATGTCATCTCTCACGCCCAATCAAGATGGTAGAGACAATTATCTGCATCAAGAACTAGGAATTGGCAAAAGAGCAACAACAACATCAACTGGAGGATCTCGAGATTGTGCAGGCATACGCTGACCTGGAATGCATGAACAATCTCAACATTGGGGAGTAGTTAGTAGTTATGTATATTGTTGCTATACTCTTTTCCTTACCGGGAAACCCCACTCTAAGGCGTAATATTTTTAACGAGGCAGTAATATTGTATCTGTAAAATATTAAGGAAATTTCACTTTCCCCCAAATATTTACGTGTCCACAACGCAATTACTTCAATTTCATCATTTCTATCTCTTTCCCGTCTGATCATAGGTAGTCTAAAAGCAATTAATGGGCTAATTCTCCACCTGATCATGTGCCACTTGACATTCCCTTTTTTCCATAACAACACACAACACAACACGCAACACCTCATAATCCACCGGAACTAGTTGAACACACATCGCACGCACACACTCTCCTTTCCCCTCTTCTCCCTCCTACTTTCTTTTCCCCACTTCTCCCTCCCTAGGCACCAGATCCGACCGCCCCCACCTCGACCCCCTCTGCCACCCTCCTTCCCATGGTATGGCCAAGCATGGCAGCAGCCAAGGCGGGCAACAGCAAGCGTGGCAGCGTCAGAAGTAGGCAAGCGCGATGGCGGTGGCGGCGGGTGCAGGCAAGCGCGACAACATCGGTGGCAACCATGGCCTGATGGTGGCGAAGGTAGACAAGCGCGACAACAACAATGACGGAGGCAGGCAAGTGTGGCAGCGGTGACCAAGGTACACATACAACATCGTGTGCCGTGCTTGTGAGGACCCGGAATATTTAACTAGTAACACTTAACCTCCAAATGGTTCTAGCGTCACTAATTAAACATTCTAAACCTCGATGGACATATGCTTCCCAGAATTGCAGCATATGCACATCATCACAAAATCACACATCATTTCTATACACATACAACACTAAGTTCAACAACGACATACATAAAGTAAAGTTATTACAAAAGAGCCGACCGGCCAAATAGAACAATATACAAGAATGACACCGGAAGCAAAAGGTGCCATAAGATGGCTAGGACAAAAGTCGACCGGTTAGCCACATAACCCACAAGGCAACCGACCGGACCGCCAAGCTAGTCGCCCCGCAAGCTACCACAACACAGCTCACAAAAGTGAGGCCCTTCAAGCTCACCTTCTGCCTCTCCAACAATTATATTTAAGCAAGATAACTGAGTACACAAAGGTACTCGTAAGACTGACGTGTGGAATAGCAGACCTATTCATAAACTACATGCAAGCTTATTTAGGTGGAGGTTGTATGTCTCATTTTGCATAAAGCCAACTTTATTTGCAATAATGTAATACATTTGAAAGCAAGTTTACAAATAAATTTTAATGTTGAAGGTAACAACGAAAATAATGATAAATACAAGTAACCACCTAAAAGTGACTATCCCAATAGCCACCACAACATAGCACGAATCCCAGATTCGTACCACCCATCAAGTTTTAATTAAAAGGTTGTAGTCTAACTCTTGAAAGACCTTGCCAAGCGTGTCCATAACCTAGGACAAGGCTATTCGAATAGTTTTAACCCTGCAGGGGTGTACCAGTGTACCCACACTTCAGACCGCCTTTAAGCCACAAAGCACACTTACGAAGGTATACCAGCACGGCTAAGTCCTACGAGGCGCTTTCCAATATTGTGCATTGACTACGAGCCGCTCGTATGGGTAGAAACCCATACGCTTACATTGCAAGTCGAAAGACAACCACCATCACGGAAGCCTTTCGGACACTACAATGCTCCCAAACCATCCCTCCTGCGACTCCTGCGACCAAGCCAATACACGCCAAAGTACTAAGTCAAGAGAGGTCCCATACCCTCTAGTGTGGTTAGCACGCTAAAATGCTTGGTTTAGTGTAACAAGATGTTCGGTCCTTGTTGACCCGGGCACCATTCCAGTCACACCCAAAATCACACCATCTTACCATTGTGCCCAAGTCTAAATCATTTTGTTTTCAGTTTTAGTTTTCATAAGTAGACATGGCACAAAGCTGAAATCATAAGAGATAATGAGTTTTATGTGATCAAGGTTATCGACAAGTCGATAACCGCCCATTTCTACCGGAAGCTAAGCATGGCTAAGCAATTTATTCGCAACTACTAAGTGACAAGAGCTCATCCGCGAACTCTAAATCACAGCAATAACCTAGGCTCAATGGTAGTAAAGGATAATCATATGCCTAAAGAAATGCATCTACTAGGTCAACTATCGACAATAGTTTAACACAAAGTAGCAATGCATACATAGAATTTGTAACCAACATAAATACTTAAAATACTGGGATTAACATGATCAAACTGCTTGCCTTGCTGGGATTGTTCTTGCTGCAGAGGAGGATTCTCAGGCTCAATATATTCTTCGGAACCTAACGCGAAAATACGATAAAACCAATAAGAACGAAGAACACCAAATAAAACTCAACAGCAAAGAACATCCAAATCCCAAGAAATTTATACAGCAACTAGAGGATGATTTTATACAATTTTAGGAATAAGAATCATGCAATTTGGATCTATGATGCAAAAGTTACAGTCAATTTACTCTTTCTCAGCCTCTAAAAATCAACTAAATTAATTATAGGTACTGTTCATGGCGAAAATTTCTAGAATGATCTAAGGTCCGAAATTTTTATAGCAGGTATAATATGACATCCTAATAATAGCAAAGTTGAGTTTACTAAATTTGGAGTTATAATGATTTCCTTATGATTTTTCTAAGTTGTAAGCCTAGCACATTACATTTTCCAGAATCATAAACATGCTCAAAACCTATTTCATATTAAAGTACACTAACAGAGGAATTTAACAAAATTGATTTTGCACATTTTGGAGTTGTACAGAAAAAGATATGCATTTTACAAGTTTAATTCTATTTTTGGGATATTCAAAGTTGTCAGAAATCAAGTTATTTGAGTTACATAATTCTCTGTGACAGGAACATGGCCAATTGCATTTTTATATTAAACTACAGAGGCATAAAAAAAATCTATTACAGTTGGAAACATCTAAAAAGGAGGTAAAACGATTTAGTTATGAATTTCTAAAGTTTTGATACCATTTACAGAGGATAAATAAATACTTACAGAAACGAAAACCAACTCAAATGGGAATAAACGACGCGGACGCACGAGAGCCCTTGATCTAACATTCTACGGCCCACGCGCGCTGGGAAACAACGCACGCGCGCGATCCCTAAAAGAAACCCACCGTTGGATCAAGATCCAACGGCTCACGAGGAAGGATGCAACCGGACGATGCGGTTGCCTCGACGAACCACGACCGCAGATCTAAAGATGAACGGCTCTGAGCACACCTCTAATCGGAAGGTCCGATTGCACACACGATCTCAGCCGCAGATCAAGCGATGGACGGCCTAGAATGATTTAGGCAACCGGATGGTCCGAACGAATACCAGATCTGGGCCGCAGATTGCAAAATGGACGGCGGTCCAAGATCGAAGTGCAATCTGGAGCGCTGACAAGTGGGGCCGCATGTCAGTGACTGTGAGTCACACACGCAAGCTTTAACGCGCGTGCACAATGCACGGGGTCCACATGGCAGCGAGACACAAGATTTATTTTAGGACAGACAATTAATTACTAATGACCAATGATTAGTGATGATTAACAATTAATGAGTCCTAAAGATTTACACAGAGATGGACTTAGGGACTGAGGGCCCACCTGGCAGTGGCACAGGCTGGCGGGTTCGGACACATTTATTGCTAACAATGATTAGCAATAAATAAAACCCAAAATCAGCCCTAAAGACTTCTGGTTTACTGATTTAGGCTTGCGGGCTCACATGGTAGTGAGACATTAGGCCAGATTAATACACCATTAATACTAAGCAATGATTGGGTATTAACTGCGTCCTAAATATTTGACGACAACGGGAGCTACGGCCGGCAAAAACCCGAGCGCAACCCACGGCTTTTCGCCGGCGACTCTGGTCGCGGCGGTGCCAACCAAATATCAAAATGGGTTCGCAATAGTGTCGCGGACCCAAAGGTGATGACCTCGCCGGCGGTGGGGGTCTAGAACGCCGGCGAGCTGGAAAACATAGAAGGAGGCCCTTTCGGCAAAACATGAAAATAGCAAAAAGCTCCGCTGCGGTCCAGGAAAGCGAGTGCCACACTCCTAGGGACTAATAAGAAGCTACCTCAGCCAAGATGAGCTTGAAAAGATGGCCGGAGAAGCTTGAGCACGATGGAGACCACCGGAGCCGAGGGAGATGAAGAAGAAAATGGCAACCTAAGCAAAATGAACACCAATGGGTGATCAAAATAGCTACAATAAGGTTCCCATAAGCTCCACAAGTAAGTAATTACAAAAAGAACCACTTAGCGGAGCTGGAGAAGAAATGGCGTGAAATCTGCCGAAAATCTCCAAACTTAAAATTGATCCATTCCTGAGAATGCAACCCAAAATTAAGTTAGGGGAAATATAAAGGAAGTTGAGGAGCTCAAAAAGGTACAAGAAAGATTGAAGGTGAACCACTGGACACCAAGATCGCCATTGGAGCTCTCGGGTCAACAATGGTGGATTGAAGGTTTGAGATGGTTTTGAGCTCAACCACAGAGATGAGCTAGGTGTGGTGTAAAGGAACACCAGGATGAACCAAGGGGTTATTTATAGAGGAAGGATTAGGGTTTTGAGCCAGAACAAGAGCTCACGGTGAGCTCGGTTCATGGTGCGGTCATGGACCAAGAAATGATGGGGGCAAGTGAGACTCGGGATGGAGGAGCCGAAGCAGGGGTGCATTAAATGCCCCACGAGTGATGTTGACGAGCAAGCTTGAAAAGACAAGCGCGAAGTCGCCTCTCTCTCTCTTCTGTCGCCATTGCTCGCATGCGCGCATGGCTAACCCAAGGAGGAAGAAGAACGAGATAACCACCACGACCGTTGGATTAGAGATGGACGGCTGCGATTTAACGGGTCCGCCGACGGTCCGATTGTTTTGAAAATGCGGGCGGTTGGATCGAGATCCAACGGTCCCAATTGAATAGTGCAACCGCACGCCCGAATGCTCATGCGAGCGAGGCCAGCGATTTAAATCAACGGTGATATCAATCGCGCTAGGAAGGAAACCAAAGTGCGATTAGTTGGTTCGGCCAAGTCCATCGCTCGAGCCCGAGTCCGACTCAAACCGAAGGAACAGTGAACCAGATTTTAGATTTCTTTAAAAAGACAGAGGCTTTTGAGGATTTATTAGAGGTAGCAATTTAACTCCAAAAATTCTGAAATTTTTACAGGAGCTTGCTGACTTAGACATTGACCTTATGTAAAATTTTCAGAGGTTTTTATGCATTGCATTTTTCTCCAAAAATTCTACAAGTTACTGGTTCAAGGTTTTACTAAGAGTCAAGCAGGTTTGACTACCCTCTAAAAGTATTCAAACAATTTCTAAAAATTGTGAAATTTTTCAGAGGGGCCACATACCATCCCAAGAACTTAGGAAAAATATTTGCAGGAGATGATCAAAAGGTTTGACAAGATTGTTTTTGAAGGATCAAGATTTGGATCAAAGACTTGTGGCTTTGTATTTCTATGGCTCTTGTACAATAATTGTTTAGTACAGATGGGAAATACATGATGTAAGAAAAAGTTTTAATTTCTACTCATTTTCTTACATTTGAAACACGAACCCAAAATTGGGATGTTAGAGTGCTCTTGCTGGCACGACATGATTGCAACCCAGCGTGCCAACGTGCCATGCAGGGTCTCACTCGTGGCAGTCCATGCCGGCACGTCAAACTGGCCGGACCGTGCAGCCACGCTGTCGCGCCTGTACTGGCAGCACGGCTCGGACCGACTCCCATGTCTACTGTGAGTGTGAGCAGTGGCATGCAGACTGGTGTGCAGCTTCAGCTGAAAAGAGAAATTTGCCGAGATCGGTTGTGTGCAGTGCAGAGCGTGCCATGAACCCACAAATGCACTCACGTGTCGTAGCAGCAGCAGCAGCAGCTGCTTGGCTGGTCCTGTTCGTGTGACAGGGCGTGTGTCATGAGCCGCACATGTACTTGCAGCTTAGCTAGATATAACTTGGAGAGATTCGTGGCAGGGGCAGGCGTTATCGCGACCACATGATCTCGGAATCTGCGAAGCAAGCTAGTTTCCCTCTTAATTAGTGTATGAAATCTATGAACGATTGATTCTCTCTAACCAAACTTGATGGCCTAGTGCTCATTCACACTTTGACAGCAGCACAGCTCGGAAAACCAGCGCAAGAGAAGCCACACATTTTCCTCCATGAGAATAACAAACTTTGACCATCGATTCAGTTTGCAATTCATTAACAACAGCTGTACAACTATGAAAATGTGAGAGGCAGCACTCCTAAATATAACAGAATCTCTGTGTTGTCAGTTTGGAACCTTAATAGCCTGTTTGGAACATATCAAATTCACGAGAATTTTACGAGAAGCGACTCAATTTCAATATAATTCTTGCATAATACCCCACGTTCCAAACAAAAACATGGCCTAATTACTTTATGCTTCCTTCCTTGCTTTCTTTCTGCAAACATTAAAATCATTTCATTTTCACCCAGCGTCACAGACCGGCCATGAGGCCATGGCTCCATGATACGAAATGATGAAGCTCGGCAAGTGTCTCAATTCCCCATTCGGTGCCGGTGGTCTGAGAGGAGAGAGTACTTAAAATGCTGAGAGAAAGGACGACCTATCCTGGTCAGGGCTGGGTGGCCAAGGGCCAAGCCTACTGCTGCACGCATAGCACCGCAGAATGAGAGGACCACTGCGATTGCATGCTCCGGCGAAGAGAGCATGCACGGTGCAGGTAGGACCATGAAAAAGAAGCAAAGTGCAATGTTTTTTGCAGACTGTGTGAGTGAAATGCAATGCTGCAATGTATGGATTAGTTGGCCCCTTTTTTTTTGGCAATTCTAAAGAGCGGTCCAGTGCAACCGGTTGCGCTGTGTATCGACGCACCAAACCAACAGCACGATCCATTTTGGGGGCAGGCATGGCTGCTGCTGCTACTGTTGTTGGTACTTTGCTACTGGTTGGGACCGTTCCATCTCTCTTTCTTTAGTCTATGTTTTTTCGTAACGTGAATATAATCACTCAACATAGCAGTACAAGCAAAATCCAGCAAAATAAATTTCTAACATAGATTTTTTGTATGTACATCCAGTGGAACAAATCCAAGGGAACTTGCATCATCAATCTTCACCTGAATGAGGATAAAAGCTTAAGGCCTTGAGCCCAGCAGCACCCTGAAGAATCTGAAGAAGTGAGTAGGAGGAAACAAAGCACAAACGCACGACATGATCAACAATTGATACAAGAATCATCACAAGCAAGATACCAGATGATAGTGTAGTGGATTGGGGCAAAGGAACGCTGACCACATCCATTTCCAACAATTTCTAGTCAGTATATAAACTCACGAGAAAACAACTCACTGTACCTGAAGAGTAGATTTGCACATACCGGCAAGCAGAGCTAACAATAGACCAACGAGATCTTTTATGATGGTTAGAAGGTACCAATGGTACTTTTAGGGGTGCAATCGAAACAGATACAGATGGATATCGCTTATCTTGTATCATTTTTTTTTTCTTAGAGTCGGACACGAATAGTACGAGATACCTATTTCTATTGCACCCTTACACAAGACATTGAATCGCAAAGGAAGAGCACTTAGTATTCCTCAGATGCTCAAATACCTGGGCTCTTTCCAGGACGGGCCCAGAAAGGAGAAAGGAAAACTTGAGAGCCTCATAAATTGATATTCTATTCCATCAACAGCCGCCAATGTTTTTTCTTTCCTCTCGGTTAAGCCTTCACCCTACCTTGCCATTGTTTTTAGAGGGTGAGGACAACTGGCGAGTATAATTAGGACTGCTCATTCAGTAGTTTCGATAAGCATGATTCGGCTAGTACAATTTTTTTGGCGAATATAATATTGTTATTTCGGTAGGTATGATATTAAGAAAACAATTTGGTATCAATAAATGCCAAATTATTTCGATATGATACCGGTAAATACCATATTTACCCAAGTTGACACAAGTTGTGAAACGAGATGATGACATTTTAGCACGATAGCAAATTAATAATGATAGCCGACAGCAAGCAAATAAAACAATGAAATACAGAACCACCACTAGCTGGCAACTACAAGAGAATAAAACACCACACACACACAAAGCAAACAAGTATACAACAGTCTCTCGGCTGGCCCCATTGGCCAAGAAAATAAGTAGCCACAATGGGCTGGGAGGAACGCATCGACACAGTGGGCTGGCGGGGCGATTTGCCGAGCAAACAAATAAGCTAACCCAACGGCAACGAAGCTTGCTGCAGTGGGCGAGGCGCCGACTCGAGGAAGTCTTGGAGAGTTCGGTTTGGTTTTCAGTCGGTTTATCCCAAAAAAAACCTGAATTACCGAAAAACCACATTTTTCGCATACCGTACCGATACTACTCAAACCGAGTAAACCGGTATAATTGTTTTTTCGGTACAATTTCTTCGGTCTGATATAATTGTGAACAACCCTAAGTGTAATCATCTTAAGACTCGCAATCCACATGTTACGGGTTCAAATTTCGGACAATTAAAGTGGAAAGTCCATGCTAATAATCCATCCAACATATGGTCGGTGAAAATGAAATTTTAGTTATCAGCCAGAGATACATGGTGCCACACCTCTGTAGTATGCTTATGTTATGGTTGACCACCCCTAGAGTAAAATACAAGCAATGCCGTGGAGGCAGAAGGTGAAGCACGGTGGCAAGCAAGCCTGTTACGGCAACGCTGGGAAGCAAGGGTAGGGTGGGAGAGGGCTGGTGGGAAGGGAGGGGAAGGCATCAGAGTCAGCCTTTAGGGGCTGACTCGTGGGTTCCTTTGTTGCTGACTTAGCTAAGTTACACATATGGACGCTACGATAGTGCAACTTATTTATATAGATGCCATGTCTTTCACAGAGTTTCTGGGAATTTAGGGGTGTTTCTGGACTTGGGAGAGTTGTTTTCTTTGTGAATCACCTGGTACAACATATAGACGTCTACACACACGCACACCACCACATGCACGCACTCACACACACAACGTCTACGGAAGACTGGACGAGTGGAGTTTGATGAAGAAATGACGAAGTCACCACTGACGTCTCGCTTGCGACGGACACGCCGCCTCCTATTTAAAGAAAAACCTCCTAAATGAGACACGCATGACCAAATGGGAGAGTTGAAGGGTAAAATGGATATAACTTTTTTTATTCTTTAGAGTACAAAGCAGACATATACCACACTCACATCACCCATACACATATATGCGTACGCATTCCTTATACACGTTTGTAATTTAACAAAGACACCAAAAGCCTTACGGAGCGTGAGCACGTGCTTTCTCACTGCTGCACGTGTGTGAGAGAGCAAATTAGGCAAACCATATTCGGGTAATTATTGAGTCGTATTTGCAAATAACATTTGATGTTGCGTACATGATATAGATCTACACACAACTTCAGACGGAAATATGCGCATCATAACATTCTAATAATCATTTATGAAAGCCAAGTGCGATTTAACATATATGGGGATCACCAATCAGATCTAGTCTTAATAGTTTGAGCTACTTAAAATATTAATTCTGAGCTATTCCACTTATTAGTCTGAGGATATCAGTAGTCCCTTACAGCTCCCTTGCGAATGCCAGAGATCACACACAAAGGATCACTCAGGGTCGATAGAGGTCGAAGTTAAACTTACTTTAACCAAAGATAAGAGCACGTAATCAACCAAAGCACCTGATCGATTATCTTCTCCTCGAAGCTGTAACGTCTGGACTTGTGCTTGATCATCCGGAGCCCTATGCCAGTCTTGCCACTGCTGCGCTCCACCTCCACGCCGGTAAACACCGCAAACCTGTGGATTCTCTTGTACGAGCCTGCCCCGCACAGGACTTCCTCTGAAGTTTGGAACAGCTTGGCGATTCAAAACTTGCCAGAGCTCAGCGGCACGGGGTAGGACTCCATCGGGATCCAACCTTCCGGCGCCGGTGCAAGATCTAATTTCCACACGTTTCGCAGCACTGGTGGCCTCAGCGCGGAGGCAGCGGCGAGGTCGGACGCGCAGAATTCGTTACCTTGAGATGAGAAGCCGAACCAAAGGTTGTGCTCTGGAACAAGCTCGGCGCGGCCGCTGAAGTAGCCGAGCACCGGCCCGCTTATTAATTGGGCTTAATGCTTTGGGCCTGGACCGGCCCTACATGCGGGCTGGTAAGGCTTTGTTTGGAAGATCGAGCCCAATTAGAGAGGGGAAACTGAAAGGAAAACTCGAGAGCTTTCAAACTTGCGGCCGCCGCTGTTTTTCTTTCCTCTCGCCCGAGCCGCCGCCACACCCCGCCGCTGTTTGCTCGCCGCCCCTAAAATACGAACCAGAGCCGCCGTCGCTGGGTAACCCTCTCCAGACCACCTCTCTCTCTCTCTAGCGCGCGCTCGCTCGTGCTCCTCTTGTGTTGCTTTCGCCCCGTCGGTGGTTGGTTGGTTGGATTGGATCGGCATGGAGGCGGAGAAGACAACGCCGCGGCCGGAGTGCACGCAGGAGGAGCTGGATCTGCTCAACTGCGCCGCCAAGAACCCCTCCGACCTCGACAGGTGCCTCCTCCTCCTCGACGCCCTCCTCGAATGCGTGGCCCGGAAGGTGAGTGGCTGCTTCTCTTCTCTTCTCCCCATCCTTAGCGCCGGTATTCCATTTCCGCCCACTCCTTTCCAATGCGAACCAGGCAACATGAGACCTTGGTAATTACTCTCGAGCACCTTCCTTTTAGTGGACTGTGTATCGATGCCGCGTGGATTTCTTGCCTAATTCTTGCCGATACAGCTATGATCTATGATCGTGTACCAAAGCACTGTCCTCATCATCTCTAAAAGGAAAGGAAAAAAAATATATCATCCACCGTTGAATTATTTTCATCTTGAGTCTAGCGCCCCGTGTCATTACCCCAGGATAATCACACTTAGGCATACGGATTACTATTCGTCTGTACGGTAAAACACCATTCCAACGAATAGTAAGCCTTACCAGAGTTAGCGTAGCAGAACAATAAAATAGAAACTGTACCTTTTATTCCAATTAGCCACGTAAGGCTATGGTTCTTACATAGTAATTATAAACGACACAATGGGATTAAATCCCTTCGTCTGCCTTTCTTTACTCCATCGATCTTCAATTCGTCCCCAGCGCCGAGTCAACTGCCCATCTCACCCTGGTTCTCAAATTCAACGCCCTCGCCTCGTGCGATTTCATCAGTACCTGCAAGTCCTTCGTCCCACGCGGGATAGTTCCCGGCCGGACTAGGATCTACAAAGGAGAATACTAACAAGGTTGAGTACAAATTAATGTACTCAGCAAGCATTAATAGCAAAATACACTGTATGACTCATCTCTGGTCTTTACTTCATTTCCTAGCTCATCTCTGATTATGAAAATACATAACTCTTTAAAACAATAGGTGGCAAAATTTTATTCTGAAAAGACTACTAGTCACTCGGAGAGAAGAAAGACCCCTAGCGGTTCCCGTAGACTCCAATCCGTGAGACGGCATGAATTCATGATTTGATATAGCATCGCGAGCTTGTACCACTTTACCCATAGCTATTCTGAGCTCTATATGAGCTAGGTCCATCGCATTTCCTTTGATGCGACTTCGAGTTCAGAATACAGAACGTTTTCCAGATTACGTGATTAAGTCTCCACCCACTATTTTCCGTCGGTGTCATGAGCGCACCCAGTCCTCCACCGAGTTCCAATAATGTTGGTTGGTGCGGCTCTCTTCTGTGGATATCATGGGGATATGCTCATGATCTTAGGATGATGTGACAATTGGCAATGACTTTGAAGGTTTGCGAAAACACAAGTTTTCGCAAAGTTCGATTCTGTCGAGTCTCGGTGATCGACCGCTATGGTGGCGCGATCGACCGGTCTATCTTGGTCATTTTCTTTGTAGCGGTGGCGATCTGACCGCCCAGAGGCGATCGGGCCGGCGATGTGTGATCGACCGCTTTTCTTTGAGCGGTCGACCGGTCATTAAGTGAAGTTTGGATTTTGGAGCTAGGCCAAAAATAGAGGTGTAGGCAAGAGAGAAGGTTCTACTACTCTTGGTCCCATAATTTTTGGAGTCTCGGACAAAAGTTCTATTCGTTTGAAATTTCCGGAGGGTTGCGGATTTGAGTTGAAATTTTGGCTAAGTCCCCTGGTGGCGGTCGATCGCCTTACATTGGCGATCGGGCCGGCGATGGCGATCGAGCCGCCAAGGGTGGCGGCTCGACCGGTTTTCACTTAACTCGTCGGCGTGTGGCGCGATGGTTGCTTGTTAGGTCAATCTCATGGGTTTCGATTGCATATGTGTTGCATGATGCATGTTTTGACTAACGTGGGTCAAGTTGTGAAGAACTTGTTCCGGTTCGATTTGCTTGTCTATTGTTGTGCGGGTTGCTTGGTGGTCAACGACGGTCAACGGCGAGGATGATCGGGACTAGGCTTGGAGAGCCGAGGTTCGAACGATCGACGATGCGGGTGAAGTCATTGGACTCAAGTATGGTGCAAGATGGACAAAGGTGACCGAACAGGCGATTCGGTGCGGCCGTTGGATCAGCGGCGCGGGGTCGGTGCAAGTGCCATGGTGGTTTCGGTGGGAGCCGGATGGGAGAGACTTGCCGACATGATGAGAGCCGTTGGATCAACCTACACGTGGCGAACAGCGAGTGCCGCACAACAACTGGACTCGGTCTTGGAGAAGGACCGAGAAGGGTATTTTGTAATCTTACCAAATACCGCCTTGGTGACCTTTGCTAACCCGCGGCGCAAGGCGGTGCGTGGAGAAGCGGATTAGGTCAAGAGGAGATGAAGACGACGCTTTAAAATGCGTGCGTGTGTGACCCGCTTGTTTTGGGCCTTAACGGAGCCCATTATGGAAACTCTTCTAGAAGGTCTAGGCCTCCACTATAAATAGAGGAGGAGGTGGCTGCACCCTTCAACCCTTTCATTACTTGTAAACCCTAGTTTTTGCTTGTGTGCTTAGGGAGTTGATAGTTGGAGGTTAGGGTTCTAGAGAGTTGGATTTGATTTCGTGCTCATGTATTGAGTCTTTGTCCTCCATTGATGGAGTGGTGTAAACCAATACCATATCAAATCAATCCAAAGAAAGTTCTCTCAAAGATGAGTTCATTTGCCTTCTTTCTCTAT
This sequence comes from Ampelocalamus luodianensis, assembly GCA_036346255.1. NCBI lineage: Eukaryota > Viridiplantae > Streptophyta > Magnoliopsida > Poales > Poaceae > Ampelocalamus > Ampelocalamus luodianensis. Next base: position 10,783,859 of record CM070618.1, read on the forward strand.
TTGGTGATTTTGAGTCTTTCTTTGATCCATGAGTTTTGGTTGGTTTCTTGCTATAATCTAACTTGCTGCAACATGTGGGAACCCATCTAGGGTCAACTTAGTCATCAATCACCCACGAGCAAGTTTCTAGATCATATTTCGTTCTTGACTCGGTTTTGACCCACCTTCACTCAAACGGGAAAAGGTCTGAACTTTGGCAAGGATCTTCACGATCGTTGCTTGGAATAGGTTCTGACATCCTTAGGAAGGTGTGTGTCAAGTTTCACGAAGTTTGGACGCATCGAATCAAAAGTTAGATCAATTTGCGTTTTGGTTTTTGGTGATTTCACTATTCATTGGCACGGAGGTCCGACCGCCATGTATTGAGAGGTCGACCGATTTCCAAAGGTCAGACCGATTTCTAGTTGGAGGTCAGACCGCCCAACTCATTTAGGTTTTGAGTTTTTATGTTTTTGAAGATTTTGCTTCGGGGTTTTGATTGGATTCAATACAAGTTTTCCGCTGTGCATGATTGATTGATCTTCATAGCCTTCATAGCTATTGGAGTGAGATTCATATTGAATTCAATTAGGGAGAAAAAGAGATCGTGCTCCTATTCACCCCCCCTCTAGTCGCCTTTTCGGTCCAACATCTTCCAGCTCCCAACACTCCCCCTTGGGGCGGCTCACTTCCTGCTCCCAACACTCCAATGTGCGTCCGTTGTGGAGAACATAATTACGTAACAAGGTAGCATTTTCTGCCCGTCGAAACGGGAAAATGGTTGGTACTTAAATACAGCATCTGACCGAGTAAGAGTGTTGTTGGTCCTTATATTTTAACCATATGTAAAGGGGTCCCACCTCTTGCCCTCTCTCTTCCTTGCCACGGGCCCCCTTTACCAGCCATAGTATTACATCATCTTTTTCTCATTCCTTACTCATCATAACATTCCTTTCTTTCCTCATCATCCTCATTTAAGGGTTTTGAGTTTTGAGAAATAGTTTTGATGCAATATTGTATATGATATAGTGAATACAGTTTACAGTTAAAAATAGCTAGATTCATGTTCAAGAGGATCGCTTGCCTTGGAATCAGAGAAAAGGTTGGTCTTGATGAAACTCGCTCAATCGCTCCCGTCGATCTTTGGATCGTATCAGTAGCAATCGACACCACAAATAATAATATAAAGAAATACATATTTGATTTTGAGATGATACTATGGATACATAAGTTAGTGGCTTTCTAAATGTTAGCACAGCTTTAATTTAAATAAAACTTTTGAGATTGCTACTAAGTTAGCACTCCCAACAAGACGCTCTACACGTCGTGCTGCCGCTGATCAACACGTGGTATTACTTGCGAAACCAACTCAACCAGGGCGATCCCGATCATCCTGGCACCCTACCAAAAACACCCAACTTCCTAATCTAGTCCCTAATCTTCTAACCCTAATTCTAATCCTACTCCTAACTCCTAATACCCATTTCCTTACCCCTCTTTTCTCCCTAACCCTAATCTCCCTCTCTCTCCCCTTACTCGGCCGACTCCCACTACCCCAGCCGCAACTTCTCCTCCCCTGGCTGCTGCTTCTTCTCCCCCTTGTTCTACCTAGCGCCACCTCCTACTTCTACCCCCTGCCGCCGCCGGCTCCTCTGGTCCAAGACGCGCCACTGCCGCCCTCGGCTCCCCGCGTTGGCCCAGCGCCGCCTCCTCTTGGCTCCAGCCCGGCCCTGCTGGCTCCCTCCGGCACCTCGGCTCCTCTCCGGCCGCCTCCTCCTCTATCTCCTTCACCTGCGCACCGCCGTCCAGCTTCGGTGCCACCGCCGCCACTCGCTGCCCGGCCAGGCTCAGTGTGCCTGTCTTTTCTGCGCGCGCCGTCGGTCCACTCGCCGCCATGGCGTCGCCACCTCCTGAGCTGCTCCCTCCCTCTCTGGTTCCCCCACGGCGCTGCTCGCCTCGGCCGGTTCTGGCTCGATGCGCCCGGCCGCTCGGCCTCGGCCGCCGGCCGCACCGCTTCGGCTCGCCTACTCGATGTCGCCTAGCTCTGCTATGCCCTCCCTTTTTCCTTTATTCGCTAACTTCACTCTAATGCTTGGCTTGATTTCTTCCTGATGTATTGTTGTTCATATGCATGCACATGTGAATGATGTTGGGATGAGGGTTGCTATCGATCTTGGTGAGGTCCTGGTGATGATGATGCAAGGTGACCAGGGTTTGCTGCCGGTGGTATGCCTCCCCTGCCTCTCTCTCTACCCTTCCCCCCTTATGCTCTGTGATGAATGATGACTGAGAGCTGAATGATGCTACCATGGTGATGTGATAACTAAGGGCTAGGTTTGCATGCTCTAACATGACATCTAGATGTTCGAGAGCTTAAGCTTTATGTGCCCTATTGCTAGAAGCACTGAGATCTAAAAGATGTATGAACTCGTGATGCTAAATGAGCTTGGTAGAATAATCTGTGGTGGTGGTGTTACCTCTTGTGGGCTTGAGGGGGGGGAGGAGGATTGCAGCACGGCTTCAACTGGTGCTCTTCTCTTCCCTTCTGCCGCAAGCAAGGATGGGGTGAGCTTGCCACGGGTCTCCTTGCTCCTTGTTGCTCGGCGCCGTGGATGGTCATTGACGGTTCGAAGCCGTCGTCGACGACATGTGCTCCTTCGCCTTCCTCTTCTTCTTGGTGCTCCTTCCTCCTCTACTCTTTTAAGTGGTTGTGGGTTTTGGGTTATGAGTGGCGCAGTGGTGCTTGTCTTGTTTGAAGTTCTTGGGGTGGTGTGGTGTTCGCTTGCTCTGGTGCTTGACTTGAGCTGTGTTTGTCTTTGGTGACAAGCTTGTGAAAAGGGAAGGAAATGGGAGGCTTATCCGGGGAATGCATTCAGGCAGAGCCTTGGTTGCTCTTATCTCTATCCTGTGCTTACCAATTTATCGAATCCCTATTCAACTCTTTACAGTGCTCTTATCTATTGAAGCTCTCATCGTGAGCTATTGACCCTTGTTGCCTCATTGCGAACTGAAAACTTGCAATGCTTATGTTGGCTTTGAAGAGATGTACCGGGAATTTGGTTAGGGTTGGAATAATCTAGAAATGTGGGTGTTGAGCTTTTAATCTGCCGATGGATGAAACCCACAGAAGTGACAGGTGCCGAATGACCTCGGGTGGTCAGGATATCTTGGCAATCAAGGAGCCGACTAACTCCGGTTGGTCTGGGTATCTTGATGGTCAAGGACCGACTACTCGAGTTGCTCAGTACTCACCGCACTTCGAGACCGACGACAATCTTCACTTTACTAATACTGTGGCTTGCTTCTGTCTCACCATACTGGCGAAGAGTGGTATGCATGCAGGTTTCTTGGATGACAAGGACGACACCGAGGTTTGATGGTTCGGCGATCGAAGAACAAGGATACAAGGAGGGCTTGGCGATATGCAATGCAGAATGTACTCTTTTTATTGCTTTGAAAACCAATCTAAGTTGTAACTATTTGAACAACACTAGATGATATGAGATGGTGATGCACTTCTATTGAAATGCTTACAAATGACTTAAATATCTAATGCAAATGGAATGTGCAATCTAATTATGATTGATGCTACTGTGCACTGATGAATGCAATGATGCGCTGCTCACAAAACGAAACCCACTAAACCAATGCTGACGACAAACTAGAAGCTTAACGACGATCGCAAAACTACCGTTAGCTTACTGCTAAGTCGAGATTAATTACCGCTAAACACTGATTACTGAAAAAAAAAGATTAGCTAATTACGCGGGTTCTCACATCCTACCCCCCTTAGAAAAATTTCGTCCCCGAAATTGGGATCTCTTCGGGGGAGGGTTTGGGGAAGACTTCGTGTTGCTCTTCGTCGTTCTTCCATGTAGCTTCACTGACGGGGTGATCTCTCCAATGCGGTTGCTACGCATAGATCTTCTGAATTTTTGATTGATGGTTTCGACTACCATCAGATTGCGCTTTGAGGCCCCATTTTTCTTTTTACCGCTTCACAAGATGCTGCTGAACCTGGAGTTGGTGCTATTGTCGTAATTTGCGGGCTTCACCTGTTGGCTTGTGTATATGGGTTGGCACCAGAAATGGGTGTAACTTTATCTGTTTGGTTTGTGCATGCGTATCCATCCTCTCCAAATCAAACTTTTATACTTGTTGATCCACCACATTATTGTTTCTGTTAGTCCACCAATGATTGTAGATCAACCACCCATTGCTATTCAATTAACTCTGCCAATTTCATTAATTCTGTATAAATTAATCAATGCACCTGAATTCCAATCACAACTTACTATAATAATCCAACTCCGCTTTTTATTCACTACCTATACCTGATCGGATTATCAATACTAGATTTTCAACCATTATTGATAATACACTTAAATCCAATTCCAACAGGTAATCATATTCCATGAATCCAACTTGATCAGGTTGTCCAATTAGTTTCATCAACAAATATAAATCAATCGAGCACTATTATTTCATTAACTTCCCCAATTCCATCACTAATTGGTAATCCAATCAAAGCAACAGAGTTCCAAATATAATTTCTTATACTACTCCAACCTCATTCTTTCTTCCGTATCTAAACTCGATCATATTATCCATACAAGATTTTCCACAATTTTCAATAATACATCCAAATCCCATTTCATTACTCAATTATATCTAATAAATCCAATATAACCGAATCATTCGATTAATTCCATAAAATTTACTCATTTATCGTGATTCAACCAATTCACCAAAATTTACATCTTGAATTGCTACGACACTCCAATCGTTTCGTATTTCAATCCAAATCCACACTAGATCAATTTCTCATTTGTAACTCTCCAAAATTATTAAAATTCATTTGAATCCGCCAAGACATATTTCTATAATCCAATCAAGATCTATTTCTATACTGCAACAAGATATACGTCTATAATCCAACATCAGCATATTCTCGTATCCGACAAAAGCATTTCTATAATCTAATAATAATATATTTCTCATAATCCGATCATGATACATTCCTATAATCCAATAATGATGCAATCCGATAATCCGACTCCAACAATTATATAATTCCACAATCCAGTCTTTAACAATAATCTATCTCCATAATCCAATATCCCTAACTCCATTAATCCAACAAATATATTCTTATAATCCTGTAGCCAACATTCAGTTCTATATTCAACAATAATCCAATTACTCGATACTTATATACTCCTACTAATCCGATGTCCATTGATTCAATATCCACAACCGTCTATTTCCATAATTCCACATTCATTAATCCCATATCCAATAATCCAATAATAATATGGCTATGATCCAACATCCAGTATCCAACAAGTATCCATCTCTACTATCCCAAATCCAACAATTTATTACTCCAGTATCCAATAATAATTTATTCCAATAATCTAATCTCCCACAACGATGTGTTTCTAATAATCCAATATACACAATCGTGTAATCCTTTAATCTGATATTCAACAATCATACTATCCTTCGTCAGGTGGCCACTTCGGTACTTTGCACAATCACAAGCTATGGTAACAAACTGCTATTGGGCTATGGGTTTATGAAAGGATGAGTTGAAAATTCTTGGCCCAGGCGGTTCATATCTTGGTGGTGGTTGCTGCTGGGCTTGTGAGGTCTAAAAAGGTGGGTTAAAGGGTCGTTGTTGAAGTGATCCATAGGATGGTGGTAGTTGTTGCAGTATATATATGGACGAGGTTTATAAGCAGGTGGTCGTTGGTATTTGGTTGGTTTCTGGTATAGTAGTAGCTTGAGGTTGACCAGGTGCTGACTTACTGAAGTCCACTGCTGGATTTTCTGCAGACTGCTCTTGTGGCGTGAGTCCCAAATCTCAATTTCAACTCACATTCTTCGCTTCCTCGATCTTCCATCTTCTTTAGCAATAGCTTGAGATAGAGAAGAAAGCTAACCGCAGGTGACTTGCATTAATCCATACACGTACGAGGCAAATAACACCAAGAAACAGGGAGATGTCAACCTCTAGCGCCCCGTGTCATTACCCCAGGGGTAATCACACTTAGGCATACGGATTACTATTCGTCTGTACGGTAAAACACCATTCCAACGAATAGTAAGCCTTACCAGAGTTAGCGTAGCAGAACAATAAAATAGAAACTGTACCTTTTATTCCAGTTAGCCACGTAAGGCTATGGTTCTTACATAGTAATTATAAACGACACAATGGGATTAAATCCCTTCGTCTGCCTTTCTTTACTCCATCGATCTTCAATTCGTCCCCAGCGCCGAGTCGACTGCCCATCTCACCCTGGTTCTCAAATTCAACGCCCTCGCCTCGTGCGATTTCATCAGTACCTGCAAGTCCTTCGTCCCACGCGGGATAGTTCCCGGCCGGACTAGGATCTACAAAGGAGAATACTAACAAGGTTGAGTATAAATTAATGTACTCAGCAAGCATTAATAGCAAAATGCACTGTATGACTCATCTCTGGTCTTTACTTCATTTCCTAGCTCATCTCTGATTCTGAAAATACATAACTCTTTAAAACAATAGGTGGCAAAATTTTATTCTGAAAAGACTACTAGTCACTCGGAGAGAAGAAAGACCCCTAGCGGTTCCCGTAGACTCCAATCCAAGAGACTGGCATGAATTCATGATTTGATATAGCACTGCGCAGGCTTGTACCACTTTACCCATAGCTATTCTGAGCTCTATATGAGCTAGGTCCATCGCATTTCCTTTGATGCGACTTGAGTTCGAATCTGAACGTTTTCAGTTACGTGATTAAGTCTCCACCCACTATTTTCCGTCGGTGTCATGAGCGCACCTAGTCCTCCACCGAGTTCCAATAATGTTGGTTGGTGCGGCTCTCTTCAGCTCCCAACACTCCCCCTTGGGCGGCTCACTTCTGCCTCCCAACACTCCAATGTGCGTCCGTTGTGGAGAACATAATTACGTAACAAGGTAGCATTTTACGCGTCCGAAACGGGAAAATGGTTGGTACTTAAATACACATCGACCGAGTAAGAGTGTTGTTGGTCCTTATATTTTAACCATATGTAAAGGGGTCCCACCTCTTGCCCTCTCTCTTCCTTGCCACGGGCCCCCTTTACCAGCCATAGTATTACATCATCTTTTTCTCATTCCTTACTCATCATAACATTCCTTTCTTTCCTCATCATCCTCATTTAAGGGTTTTGAGTTTTGAGAAATAGTTTTGATGCAATATTGTATATGATATAGTGAATACAGTTTACAGTTAAAAATAGCTAGATTCATGTTCAAGAGGATCGTTTGCCTTCGGAACTGTAGAAAAGGTTGGTGCTGATGAAACTCTGCTCAACTGCTCCCGTCGATGCTGGATCGCCTTCTGTAGCAATCGACACCACAAATAATAATATAAAGAAATACATATTTGATTTTGAGATGATACTATGGATACATAAGTTAGTGGCTTTCTAAATGTTAGCACAGTTTAATTTAAATAAAACTTTTTGAGATTGCTACTAAGTTAGCACTCCCCAACAAGACGCTCTACACGTCGTGCTGTCGCTGATCAACACGTGGTATTACTTGCGAAACCAACTCAACCAGGGCGATCCCGATCATCCTGGCACCCTACCAAAAACACCCAACTTCCTAATCTAGTCCCTAATCTTCTAACCCTAATTCTAATCCTACTCCTAACTCCTAATACCCATTTCCTTACCCCTCTTTTCTCCCTAACCCTAATCTCCCTCTCTCTCCCCTTACTCGGCCGACTCCCACTACCCCAGCCGCAACTTCTCCTCCCCTGGCTGCTGCTTCTTCTCCCCCTTGTTCTACCTAGCGCCACCTCCTACTTCTACCCCCTGCCGCCGCCGGCTCCTCTGGTCCAAGACGCGCCACTGCCGCCCTCGGCTCCCCGCGTTGGCCCAGCGCCGCCTCCTCTTGGCTCCAGCCCGGCCCTGCTGGCTCCCTCCGGCACCTCGGCTCCTCTCCGGCCGCCTCCTCCTCTATCTCCTTCACCTGCGCACCGCCGGTCCGCGCCCCTGGTGCCACCGTCGCCCTCACCTGCTCGGCCCGGCTCAGGCTGTGCCCCTGTGCTGCCTGCGCGCCGTCGGTCCAGCTGCCTGCCATGGCGTCGCCACCTCCTGAGCTGCTCCCTCCCTCTCTGGTTCCCCCACGGCGCTGTTCCGCCTCGGCCCGGTTCCTGGCCTGATGCGCCCCGGCCCGGCTCGGCCTCCGGCCGCCGGCTGCCACCGCTCGGCTCGCCTACTCGATGTCGCCCTAGCTCCTGCTATGCCCCCTCCCCTTTTTCCTTTACTGCTAACTTCAGCTCTAATGCTTGGCTTGATTTCTTCCTGATGTATTGTTGTTCATATGCATGCACATGTGAATGATGTTGGGATGAGGGTTGCTATCGATCTTGGTGAGGTCCTGGTGATGATGATGCAAGGTGACCAGGGTTTGCTGCCGGTGGTATGCCTCCCCTGCCTCTCTCTCTACCCTTCCCCCCTTATGCTCTGTGATGAATGATGACTGAGAGCTGAATGATGCTACCATGGTGATGTGATAACTAAGGGCTAGGTTTGCATGCTCTAACATGACATCTAGATGTTCGAGAGCTTAAGCTTTATGTGCCCTATTGCTAGAAGCACTGAGATCTAAAAGATGTATGAACTCTGTGATGCTAAATGAGCTTGGTAGAATAATCTGTGGTGGGCTGGTGTTACCTCTTGTGGGCTTGAGGGGAGGGGGAGGAGGATTGCAGCGCCGGCTTCAATCTGGTGCTCTTCTCTTCCCTTCTTGCACGCAAGCAAGGATGGGGGCTGAGCTTGCCCTGGGTCTCCTTGCTCCTTGTTGCTGGCGTGTGGATGGTCATCGACGGTTCAAGCCGTCATTGACGACATGTGCTCCTTCGCCTTCCTCTTCTTCTTGGTGCTCCTTCCTCCTCTACTCTTTCTCGGTGGTGTGGGTTTTGGGTTATGAGTGGCAGTGGTGCTTGTCTTGTTTGAAGTTCTTGGGGTGGTGTGGTGTTCGCTTGCTCTGGTCGCTTGACTTGAGCTGTGTTTGTCTTGGTGACAAGCTTGTGAAAAGGGAAGGAAATGGGAGGCTTATCCGGGGGAATGCATTCAGGCGAGAGCCTTCGGTTGCTCTTATCTCTATCCTGTGCTTACCAATTTACTGGAATCCCTATTCAACTCTTTACCAGGCTCTTATCTATTGAAGCTCTCTACTGTGAGCTATTGACCCTTGTTGCCTCATTGCGAACTGAAAACTTGCAATGCTTATGTTGGCTTTGAAGAGATGTACCGGGAATTTGGTTAGGGTTGGAATAATCTAGAAATGTGGGTGTTGAGCTTTTAATCTGCCGAGGGATGAAACCCACAGAAGTGACAGGTGCCGAATGACCTCGGGTGGTCAGGATATCTTGGCAATCAAGGAGCCGACTAACTACGGTTGGTCTGGGTATCTTGATGGTCAAGGGACCGACTACTCAGGTTGCTCCGAGTACTCAGCTGCACTTCGGGAGACTGACGACAATCTTCACTTTACTAATACTGTGGCTTGCTTCTGTCTCACCATACTGGCGAAGAGTGGTATGCATGCAGGTTTCTTGGATGACAAGGACGACACCGAGGTTTGATGGTTCGGCGATCGAAGAACAAGGATACAAGGAGGGCTTGGCGATATGCAATGCAGAATGTACTCTTTTTATTGCTTTGAAAACCAATCTAAGTTGTAACTATTTGAACAACACTAGATGATATGAGATGGTGATGCACTTCTATTGAAATGCTTACAAATGACTTAAATATCTAATGCAAATGGAATGTGCAATCTAATTATGATTGATGCTACTGTGCACTGATGAATGCAATGATGCGCTGCTCACAAAACGAAACCCACTAAACCAATGCTGACGACAAACTAGAAGCTTAACGACGATCGCAAAACTACCGTTAGCTTACTGCTAAGTCGAGATTAATTACCGCTAAACACTGATTACTGAAAAAAAAAGATTAGCTAATTACGCGGGTTCTCACATTGAGTGCCCTCGCTAAATTTTTTGGACTATTTTCATCCTTATACCTGATGCTTTGCCTAATAGTTGTGAGCAAGGTTGGAGCGGAGACACTCTGGTAGGATCATATTTTAGAATTAAATAGTAGAATCTAATATTATATTGATTCTACCAAAAATACATTTGTTCAACGTTTCATGTATTCTAAGAGTGATATGCGTGTTTATTTGGTCATTTAACATCTAATTTGATTGATAAATATCCAGTGTTCCCCTAGGCGGTCACCTAGGCCGCCTAGGCACTGGGCGAAGTTCTCCCGCCGCGATTACACTGCCAATTGGCGCCCTAGGCGGGCCGAGTGCCTAGCTGGTCGCAGGCGGCACGAGGCAGAGCTAGGTGCACGGGGGGAAACTAAAGAAAGGTAAGTGAGGCTCTTTGGTGCTGTGTGGTCAGAAACCCTACTCGATATTTCATCTTCACGCGTCGCCGCCTCCTTTGGTTCCCTACTTCCCCGTCACGCGACTCCTCCTCCCGGCTCCCCGTTGCCGTCACGCCTCCAACCCTCCCCGTCGCCATGCCTCGTCCTCCTCCAGTCGCCCCCAGGCCTCAGGTCAACTGCCTCCCTCTGGCCCTCTCTGCTCAGCGCATGAGCCTCTGCTCGCCTCCCTCTGGCCCTCGCGGCCTCACTGCCCTTTGGAGCTCTCTGCAGTCTACGCCTCGCCTCCTCCCTCTTGTGCGCACTGCACAGTAGTACTAGTAGTTGCCCCAGTGCAGTGCGCCAGTGCAGTGTGCAGTGCGCCAGTGCAGTGCGCCAGTGCGAATGTGCGATGCTGATTTAGTAGGACTAGCCGACTAGTAGTTGTGAGATTTAGTAATTAGTAGTAGCAGTGTAGCAGTGTGATTTATTAGTAGTTGTGCGATCACTTGTGGCACTGTGGTACTGTGATTTATTAGTAGTGGTAGAAGTGGGAGTGTGATTACTGATTAGTGTTTACTATGTACTGTTTGTAGTCATTACTCATTAGTCAATTACTCAATTAGGCAATTAGCAAGTAGCATCATAGCAATTATGATTGTAAGTTTGTAACAATTGTTCATCAATGTTCATGAATTGTAGAATGTCATCCGTTGTATCGGCCACGGTGGAGGTGACTACGGATAGCCTTAAGAGGAAATCCGGGGACATAGGGTGGGAGTATGGAGTGTTGATTGATCCAAACAATATGGATAAAGTAATATACAAGTTGTGCAACAAAATTATTTTCAGAGAAGTGTATAGGATAAAGCAACATATTGCTCACATTAGGGGTAATATTGCTAAATGCCCGTTGTCCACAAAGGAAGATCAAGAGAAGTGCATCAAATCAATCAAGGAGGCACAACTTAAAAGGAAGACTAGGAAAGATAAAGAATAAAAAGTTAGAAATGAAGTTACCATTGGTGAAGATGTCACCGATGATATTGATGAATATCTTGAACTTCAAGATGTAGGATGCTCGACATGTTGGAAGTTAGGGCCCATGGATTAGTTTGCAATGCCTATTGATCCTAGTATATTGAGCTCCAAAGAACTACGGCAGCAAGCAATTTGTGCCACTATTTGGAAAGAAAGATTCCATAAAGTAAGGCAATATGTTGTTGGGTGGATTTATGAATCAGGTATTCACTTGCAACTCTTGTAATGTCTATTAATAATATGCGAATGACATCCTGACGTTGTTTACTAACATAAGTAACATTGTATAATTATTGCATGTTTTAGATGTACCTTTCAACTCCATCAACAATGATGCCTTTGCGCAAATGTGTGAAGCCATTGGCCGCTTTGGCCCTGACTTTATTCGCCCTTCTCAACACGATGTGCGGGAGAGATTGTTGTATGAAGAAGTGGATAGAACCAAGGGGTTGTTGAAGGGCCATGAAGAAGAGAGGGTCAAGACCGGGTGCTCTATTATGATTGATGCATGGACTGATTAGAAAAGGAGAAGCATCATGAATATGTGTGTGCATTATAGCCTAGGGTCATGTTTCCTAGAATCAAAGGAGGCATTTGAGGAGTCACACACGGGAGAAATCATGGAAGTTATGAACAATATAAAGAATAACTACAACCCCATCATAGATATTATTGACAAGAAGATGAAGGATATGCTTGATTCTCCATTATACTTGATGGCATACTCTTGAATCCGTATTATAGTTATTGTGATGGCTCCATTTTTTTGGATGATGTTGTCATGGATGAGGTATTCACTCGTGTGGAGACTTTTTACCATGACGATGACGACAAGCAAAGTCAATTGTTAAATGTGGAGTTGGGTATATTCAAAGATCAAGAAGGTCATTTTGGGAAGGCGGCAGCAAAGGCCGGATGTAAAGACTATGAATTTAATCCAGGTTTAATAATTAATAATCAATTTAAATACATGCATGATTGTAAATTTGTCATATACTAATTATTTTCTTGTTCCTAATATGCAGCTAAATGGTGGTCTACTTATGGATGTAAAGTTTTCGTGTTACAAATAATGGCCATGAGGATATTCTCATTGACATCTAGTTCATCCGATTGTGAAAGAAATTGGAGCACTTTTGAAGGGGTTAGTCTCTAAACTTCTCTAAAAAGTAAATAGTCAAGTCTCAATCTCTACATTAGTACATTACATTTAGCTAACTGTACTTCACTTTGTAATTCGTAAATACATACAAAGAAAAGAAATAAACTAGATGTCGATCGCCTTAACCATCTAGTCTATGTTCAATACAATGCCAAATTAAGGAACAAAAAAGAGAACAAAGAGAAGAAGAACATAGATCCCCTTGTACATTCCGAAGCTAATGAAGTTCAAGGGTGGTTAATTGAAGGCGGAGATGATGATCAAGATGTTAAGCCCGCTACGGGGCTTACATGGAAGGTAATTGAAGAAGCATGTGGGGCTAATGAGGTCTTAGAATTTCGTAAGAGCGCAAGAGTGAGACAACTTCATGAAGAAGATTTCAAGTCCGATACCGAAGTGAGGAGGAGGAAATTGAGTATGAGTCTGACCAAGAAGAAGTGCTTCCAACAAAAAATTATGAGGAAGAAGATGACTAGTCATTCACTCATTTGATCATCAATTTATTATACGACTCTATTTATATTTGGTTTGCTTGTTTTATTTGTGAAACCTTATGAACTATTTATATTTGGCTTGCATGTTTTATTTGCGACTTGTTTCATTGTTTGTACTATTTGATGTTACTTGTTTGAATTATATTTTTATTATATCAAGTCAGCAACTCATGATACATCAACTCATCAAGGTCATTACATCAAGTCTTCAAATATATTTGTATCACACCAAGCCACCAAGGTAACATCTCTTCTTCGTTCTTACATAATTACACATATACATACATACATGTAACATTTCTTCTTACATAATTACACATATACATACATACATACATACATACATACATACATACATACATACATACATACATACATACATACATACATACATACATACATACATGTAACATATACATAACTACATAAGCTTGGACCGATGTTTGCTATTCTGTGTTCCTTCCGCTTGCTTGGACTGATGCTGGAGGCGATTATGCTTGTAATTCTGTTTGGCCTCCTAGGTGCCCTAGGCGCTAGGCGACCACCCACTGTCTGCCTAGCGCCTAGGTGAACACTGTAAATGTCTAAATCGTAGTTTAGATTCTATGTCATTCAGAGCTACCGCTAAAATATTGATTTTTAATAACTTTGTCATTACTTGAACATTTTACGTAAAAAGAAAAATAATTAATTAGTTAATTTTTTTAATTATTTGAAACATTCAAATCGTAATGTCTAACCTACTAATTACTTAGTACTTATCATACAACTTGAATTGAGGGATAGCACACAATCAAACACTTAAATCTTTTATAATTTGAGGTGGCGTGTGATTCTACACGATTCTACAACTAGAAGCGCGATTCTACCACGATTATATTAGATGCAACTCAATGTGTGATTTGGATCGTATTAGTGTTATAGGATTATAGAATCGTACGATTCTACGACTAGAGTTGCGATTTTAACAACCTTGGTTGTGAGAGACTGACAAGGCCTTGTAGTCAAAGCTACGCGTGAAACTTTGCATTCTTTTTCGCATACCTTTTGAGCATGATATTGTAAGTTTGTAGCTGCTGTTAGTCTGGAGTCTGGACAAGAAAATAGGCAATGCTGAAGACGGAAGATGATATGATCATGTTAGTGACAACATTACAGGAATTAGTTCATCGACTATCAGAAGGAATTGTTGCAGCTAAAAGTCAATCTCCAATTCACCTAAAAAAGGTCAAATCACCAATTCAAGGACCCAGAAGGCCAGAACCGTGGGGGGCAGATTCCACTATCTTTTGTAGTACCGACCTGACTTCACATCTGGCTTGTTAGCTCCGTGTTTGAAAAAGTTTGGATTCATTCTATAGAGTTTATTTCATGTCTCCACCTGTGTGCAATGTTGCTTTTTGGCTGCTGTACGTAGGAGCTGAGATATATTAAAGAAAGCAGTTAGCCTTCTACGAACTTTTCTTGATATATAACTTCATGGCTCCCAAACATTTAAGGAGTATGAACATCTCTATACACATTACGAGTCAAAAGATTGACAAAAATCTCACTTCATCATGTGCTCCCGTGCTATTCCAAGCAAAATGAGCACCATTAAGCTTTAAATGATCACGACCCCTTGTCCAATGAAAACAATCGTGCACATTAAATGCATGCAAACTTACTCTAGAAAAATGCATACATACTTTGGTTGTCAAGGATTGTTGTCCATATTACACTTTTTAACGTTGCGGAGAGTCCAAAATCCCCTCTCAACTCTAAAACCGTTTGGTTTACACCCTCGAACTTCTAATACCATCTCACTCGACCCCTTCGAGCTGAAACTAGCTGATTTTTGGCATCCACGCTGGCCACACTGGCGCAGTTTCGCCTCGTCAGCACCTTCCCGACGAACACATTCGCCCGTCCACGCAGCACCAGCAGGTCGGCCGTGGACCGCCTCCTTCGCCTCCCTCACGAGCTCCACCACATCGGCCAGCGAGCTGCCGCGCAGCGCCTCGACGTCGGCCAACATCGTCGGGAGCCATCCATAGCAGTATCTCTCAGTTCATCACATCACAGAGCAATAGGGAGAGGAGTAGAGGGAGAGATTAAGGTGAGGATGCACCTCAGTAGCAAACCGAGCTGTGGTCGGAAGGAGCGGAGGAGGCAGAGTCGAGCCAAAGCGCCGCGGCGGAGGCGATCAGAGGCGGGAGGAGCGGCAAGCCGGAGGCGCTGGCTGACCGCGGCGGCGGCACGGCAGCGATGGCCGGGCCGAGGAGCCGGAGTTGGGTGCACAGGGGCCAACCAGGCGCGAGCCAGGGCGGCGGCGTTGGCGTCGACGACATGCTCAAGTCCCTCCTCGAGCTCCTGTCCAATGCGGGTGGTGGCGCAGGGAGGAGCCGACCGGTGGTGTCGGGACCAGGGAGAGGAGCCGAGGCGGCACCAACAACAGAGGGGGGCGGCACGGTGGAGGCGCACGGGCGCACGCAAGCCCGGGGACTGGGTGCAGCAGAGAGGAGGCGGCCCGAGCCGAGGGTCGTGTGGGCACACGCACGCGCGGGAGAAACGCGCCGGTAAGGAGGGCGGCACCGGGCCGAAGGGAAACGAGGCGGCGCCGGGAGGAGCTCCAGCCGGAGGCGAAAGCCGAAGAGGAGAACGGCGGCGCCGGCGGCTGCACCTTGGGGAGGCGACGTCGGTAGCACAGCGTGGCAGTGCCGAGCCTTGCGGAGAGGGAGGAGTCACGGGCGCAGGAGGGGGCATGCACGGGCGGCGGCGCTAGGCGCCGGCCCGGCCGGAGGGGAGCGCGTGGGGTCGGCGGCGCCGGCGGCTGCGCCATTTGGAGGCGGCATCGGGGGACCGAACTGGGCGGCGGCGCCAAGAATGTAGGGAGAGAGAGGAGTTGAGGTGAGGAAGGGGATTGGGGGAGAGGAAAAGGAGGCAAAGAGGACATGGTAACGATGTGTGGATGCCATGTCAGAGAGAAACCAGGTGGTTTCGGCTCAGGGTGTTGGATGATCTGGTAAAGATAGTTTGAGGGTGTAAATCAAACGGTATTGGAGTACAGGTTTTTTTTTTGGATTCTCGTCAAAGTTTAGGGTGTAATATGGACTTATTCCTTTTTCCTTTGGAGCAGCAAAGAAGAAATCCAAAGTCTTTATGAGAGTATCTCCTTTGATGATTGTGGGATATTTGCTAGGGCTAGTCAAGTGGTGCTGTATTGTTGTGATGTCTTCTTCGTGTCTGCTCTCTGGTTATATTTCCCCGATGATCATTAGAAAGTTACTACGGCATAATGTAGCTGGATCCTCTAGAAAATATTGTTTGTTAGAAAAATATGCAATAGCTAATCTGCTAATGTCATATTTGTAACGGTCAGTTTGCTTCATAAAGAAGCTGCAATTGATTTGTGATTGGAAGCACATCGCTAGATTATAGTTTTTGCTGTTATTTCCTCAGCTGCTACTCCCATTCAATTAAAGTTTGACTCTTCTGGTCTCATGTTTTTTGGGGGATTCTTTTTGGTGTGAAGAAATTTTCGCTGGCTGAACCAAGCTCCACTGGCACCACTGAAGCTCCAAAGAGCAAATAGAAGCCCTGAATATTAACCAAGAATGTTTTCTTTTCCATGGTATCAAATCTTTTTTTCAGAACATGTGCTAGATTGGGCATGCTTGCTGATGCAGTGTTAGATCTGTCGTTTTAAACTAATTCCAGATTAAGACTTCTGACAAAAAAAAAATCCGATCTGTTGACTGGAAATGCTATGTAATTGACACAACTTGAGCAGACAGGGATGAATGAAATGCACCTGAGTGGCCATCATGCCGTTTCAGTAAGAAGCACACTATCCACAGTTGTTGATCATTCTTTTATATGTAGTCTAGTATCCAGAACAACCATATGAATAGGCGGTTCTGTTTCCTCATTTTCTGTTTTGTTAGTGAATGGTGATCCAATATATCTTGCACTTTGCCTACGCTGATCTGTTGGTCTAACCTGACGACATGTTGACCAAATGTGATCACCGGAGTTCTAACTCATTTTCGACCACCATTTTCAATCTGATCGCAAGGACAAACAACGTCTCTTGCGTAGAGAGCTCGGAGTCTGTCTGGGCGGTGCTTCTTGTTCTCGTCTTTGCAGCCTCTGGCAAGGATATTCGTCCAGTCCAGGTGCCAAGCAAAGCTACCTTTCCTGTTTCTTGCGCCGTCATTGCTCGAATCAAATCAAGCCACCAAGATTTTGCTATTTGTGCATTCGTTGCCCTTGTTCATCACGAAGGATGCTCGATTAAGCGACTAGTATACTGTAGTAGCACCAGATACTTGTTTTTTTTTTTGAAACCGATACTTGATGGTTTTTTATTTTTTACTTTTTGACAACAAACACGTCGCTGCGAGCGCGCCACGTGTCACCGCAGGGGGAGGAGCTGTGTCGAGGCGAGCGACGTCTGCCTCTTCTCCTTCCCTCCCGAATTTCCTCGCGGCAACGCGATTTCTGCGCCCTTCGCCTCGTCCGCCTATCACAGATTAATTCGCCCCGTCGACCCGCACCGCCTCCCCATTTCCTTGCCATGGCCACGGAGCGAGCCTCGGAGCCGTCGCCCGCGGCCGAGCGCGACATGGGATTCGCCGAGCGCGACATGGGATTCGCCGAGCGCGCTGTCGCGGCGGCCGGCGCCGCCGTCGTCTCCGCCGTCCTCGTCAACCCCCTCGACGTCGCCAAGGTATGTACCGTGCCGCCGAGCACCAAACCCCTCTCTTCGCGTTGCTCGGCGCCTCGGCCCTGTGGTTGTGGCGTGCGAGGAAGGCGCCTGAACGAAACGGGACAGCCATTCACGTACGGGCACCGACATTTTCCAGTACCATCGCGAGGTTTGGTATCAAGGAATCGGAGCGTTTTGCTCTTTGGTTCTTAAAAAATGTACAAGCAGAATGGCAAATTAATGAACTGTGTCGAGATGATCACTGAAATTTGGCATGGCATCCGGCGTCCCATCAGAAGATTGTGGCACGGTGAAATGTTTGGGACGTGCTACGGAGAAATCTTCGCGGCGCTCCCGTCTTACTTTATGAGCTTGGGATGTATTGTTTATGTGGACATTTGTGTTGATTTCAGTCCTTATTTATCTTGCAGACCAGGTTACAAGCGCAAGCTGCTGGAGTAGTCTATAATCCGGTAAGCGTGCCACTTCTCTTCCACACAGAGTAGTTCCACAATTCAATGGATGAAGCTGCCATGTGACAATCTATAGACCGCTTCCATTTCCATATTGATCCTGCTCCAAGGCTGCATGCCTGCATCTTGTGCTATACAAAACGAACTTAAAGGTGCTTTGTCAATTGCCATCTTAATATCTTAAAAGAATCGATGAGGTTGGAGACACCACGTTAACTGGAGAAGAAGAAGAAAAACAAGAACAAGCTCTATAAATCCCTCATTAATCAGAAAAAATAAAACTACAAATTCGCACATTAATTAGAGAGAAAGTAAGGAATCAAACCCATCTATCAGATGGTTCTTATTATTCAGAAGATATATGGGTACGCTTGCTCTCCTGGTTTGTACCATGTATTAGACATCACAACCGTGCTAAACAGAAATGATTTTAAGGGGCAACAGGTTGCGCTTCTTCAAGGAAAACTCTATGGAGTACTCCAGGTATATGTTTTTCCTATTGGGTTGTGGGGACCAATTCAAACTTTCAAAATTTGTGCAGTCAAATTTAGAAATTTCGGGCAGACATAATTATTTGAGTGGATAAAGCCTTTGTGTCACCCAATTCGCTTAGGAAATAATGATTAAACGCTGACAAGTCTACATTTTTCTGTGGTTTGTGGTATTTATTTGTTGGGTGAATTGCTTATCAGCAAATATTCCTAGTTTGTTTATTTGCTTTTATCTAAAATACATTGCTCAGATATGGTCAGATTTTAGGTGCTATCCATCATGCAACCCTGGTGGACTAAATGGTTTAGGACTATCCTGCAGCCCTGAGTGCTTTCAGTACAGAGGAACAATGGATGTATTCTATAAGGTCACTAGGCAGGTAAATGCTTATTGGGCATATTTCTTCATTGTGCTTTCCTCTTTTGGATTGATCATCTGTTGTAATGATTGATAAAACCCTGCAGGAAGGAATTTTTAGACTATGGAGAGGTACTGCTGCAAGCCTAGCGTTAGCCGTACCAACGGTAAATCCTTTCAGCTGAACATTGCTTGTATTCTGTTTGTATAAACGGCTTATTGTATACCTTCTAATCCCTTAGAGTTTCCTTGCTATGTACTTAATCTGCTGTATAATTTTTTTTCCTTCCCAGTGTTTTTATCTGTTATATAACTTATATTTATGTGCCATTTAGTCTGTGTTTTAAAGTTGTGTTTTCTCCCACAACTCACATCACAAATGATTTTGTGGAAATGCTAAAAAATCACGACCAAATTACTGTCCTGTGGAGTCTTAGCGAATTCTCTTAGTAAAACACAGGAGAAACAAACAAGAAAAAAAATCAATGGGTACCACTCCTTTCTGTTAAGAAAACATATGGATCTGCACAGAGATTGCTCTTTACTTAAAAAATGGATGGAAATCACTTGTCTTGCCAAAACTTTTGAGCATGCTTGTGTAGTAGATAATATATCAGAAAGCATGAGTTGTTAAGATATTGGTAGGAAGAAAATGTGTGGTGAAGGCATTTTAAGGCTTCTTGGAGGTTTGGTGAAACATTTTTTCTGATCTGTGAAGCTCTCTCTTGGAAGGTTAACAGAAACATCAAATACATATTAAGCATATTATCTCATTTAGTCATCTGCACATGTATTCCAGCTGAAGCACTTCATTTGACCACACTTTCACTGATCTAGAATATTATGTAATTTTTCTCTGTCCTCCTGGACTTGTATTCTACTTAGGTCAACATGATAGACTGATAGAAATTTATATTTATAAGTATCATGTGCATTGCATTTCTACCATCGTATGTGCTCTCATTAGACATTGTCGTAACAATTTTTTGCTTACTGTGTGCTCCTTCAGGTTGGGATATATCTGCCTTCTTACGATCTATTGCGCAATTGGATTGAAGAATATTCAGATCATAGTTTTCCCAAACTTAGACCATATGCCCCTCTTATTTCTGGCTCTATTGCACGATCATTGGCATGCATAACTTGTTCCCCAATTGAGTTGGCAAGAACACGTATGCAGGTCAGCATATTGAATCTTATCTCCTCTACAGTAGCATGCTTGGAAAAGAAAATGCATGTATTAACGAATGAAATTTGGTTAGATTGTGTACGCAATACTTATCAAAGCCTTAACATAAATCATTTGGTTAGAGAAGTAAAATTAATTACTAGCTTGTGATTCAACAGTTGAAGCTATGGAAGGTTGTGCGCTCGTGTTTACCGTTAAAAATAACACTTCAGTTTTTTCTCTCTCAAATCTCAATACTTGGACACCAAAAAAAGGAGTTTAAACCTTAAATTGACCCTTATAGTGACTCTGTTTAGATTTTAGAATACTGTGACTTCATTGTCAATACCTTGACAGTTGCACATAAAAAAAACATCTGAAAACTTATTCTGGCTGGAACTTATTTCTCTATGTGATTCTCTAGATAATTTTTTCTTTCTTACTATTTAGGCCTTTAAAGGATCAAACGTTGGAGGGAAACCCCCTGGAATGTGGAAGACATTGCTTGGTGTGCTTTCATTGAGGCAAAGTATCAACCACCCTGAAACTTGTATGTACTATGCTGCTATACTGTTGGGTAGCCTGTAACTAATGAAGCAGTCACATCAATTCAGGACATCAACACTATATTAAACCATATCAGCTACATTGTTCGCATAAATTTGTACAAATAGAACTTTTGATTGCAGCTTTATATCCTCATTTGTTATGAATGCTAAGCTATATATTTTGGACAATGGAAACAGTTCGGGGATACCACCTTCTCTGGACTGGTCTGGGAGCACAACTTGCACGTGATGTCCCCTTTTCAGCTATATGTTGGACAGTTCTTGAACCAGTGAGCTACTCTACTGAAGTTTGGTATATTATATTCTGGTTTAGATAATTTGGATTCAGCCAAACCTGTTGAGGTAACTATTTTGCCCATCTCTAAATGCTTTCTGTACAGACAAGAAGACACTTGATAGGATTAGTTGGTGAGCAAAGCAACACAGCAGTTATATTGGGGGCAAACTTCTCTGTGGGCTTCATTGCTGGAGTTATCTCTGCTGGTGCTACCTGTCCTCTCGATGTTGCCAAGACACGCAGACAAATAGAGGCAAGCTTGGGGCGGTGTGCTTATCTCTAGTTTTCTGAACTGAAACTTTATTATGTTAAACTTACTCGGCACTTACTCAATCATGTCAATTTGGGATCAGCTACTGACAATAACTTAAAATACTTCTGTTTTGTTTTGTTTACTAAATATTCTGCGCTAACTAAATCTTGCATTCTCATTTCAGAAGGATCCTGGTAAGGTAGTAAACATGAACACACGGCGCATACTGCTTGAGGTTTGGAGGTATCTATCTTACATTTTTCTTTACCAAATCCGGTTGCTAGATACATGCCTGTATTTTTTCAATAGCAATAGCCATTTGCGCACGAATGGCCGGCTGCTGTTGTGGTATATAGGCAGAGAGTTTGCATCTGCCCCCAGTTCTTCATCAAGGGGAAACTCCACAGTTGTTAGTGTTGAAAACGGAAAGAAAGAAAGTAACTAGCGAGGTCAAAAGAAGTACAAACAAGAACCAGGCTCGCTAGGCTGTACTAGTATAGACATGCACTTTCTTTGCGAGAATGAAAATGTTCTCTTTACAATAGAACATGGACTAGTGCACTTTTTTTATTGTCAAGGCGAATTCTAAGGTCCTAGTGTGATGCTATTGAACACTTAGCAAATATACATAATTGATGAGCAAGTATCCCCTTATGTTGTACTCAAGGAATCCTTCTTACGGTGCAAAGGTTTAGTCATGGTCATGTAGCGATGGGCTATATCGTGCTAGGCATTTCAAGCATGCGTAATGGTGTCTTCATTTTCAGTAATCCGATTTCCTTCTGTTTTCTTCTTACTGTCGACATAAATTTGGACTCTTGCGAGTTTTCTGCACAATGCCATGCATGTAACACTTGTAATGTGACACTTGTTGCAGGAATGAAGGTATAAACGGTCTATTCAGAGGTGCAAGCCCTCGTATGGCACGAGCAGGGCCTTCAGTGGGCATTGTCGTCTCCTCATACGAAGTTGTCAAGCACATCATGCACAGAAAACATGCAGAGTTATAAACTTACAAGCTCATCTTGCGTAGATCTCAACTGCAGCTGAGGCTTTTGGCCAACATGTTTTTTCCGTCTTTACCAACACGAACGAGATTTCACTTTCGTGAAAGCCGGTTTGCCTGCCTACCTCCTTATCAGGAAGGAGAGGTTCGAGTGTCTGTTCTAATAAAAGGGCAGAATGCCCCAAAACGTTACCATTTCTTGTCACAAGAAGTTTTTGTTCGATGTTGTCTGTTATTCTCTTGTACGTGAACTTGTTTAGATGGAAAATTGAAATGAAAGAAGCAGGCATTCTCCCCAGAATCCCGTCAATGTTTTTCTACGTACCAACCTTGCAGGGGCAAGTTCAGAGCTCGATTTCTTTTTCCAGAGCGGGTGCTTAGTTATACAGAACGTAGTAGGTTACGAAGGAGTAAAACTTGACGGCTTAGATACCTCACTGCAACCGTGTGCACAGCCAGTGGCGCTTCTGTTGCCATCTTTGTAACACAAATTCAGCAAACCTGTCAAGTTCTCTGCTATTGCAAGCTCGGTTTTCACTTGCAAATCTCTGGATCACATCCAACATAGTCCCAGGCACCCAGCAGCCAAATAAACAAATTCTGGAAGCCCAAAATGGCCGTTTGCAAACGCCAGACGTCATGTAGAGCAAAGGAGCAGAACAGTCATCAGGATAAACGTTGAAACAAATATGCCTTTGCAAAATTGTAACTTGGAGGATCACCTCGTTTGAAGGATTATTACTTACAAGATACAAATATAACATGGATGTATCTTAATGCAAAACCGATTACAAGGTGTCAGCTGTCAGCGTAATGTCTCTTCCTCCTACATGTATCTTGCTACAAGACCGATTACAAGGTGTTTCCTCAACGTCTTTTCCTTCTGCCACCCTTCTGCTTCCCCTTGCCCTTTTTCTTGCCCTTTCTCATCTTCTGCTCTCGTGCATCCCCACCCGATGGTTTTGGTGGTGCCAAAAGATGCTTCACGTCGAGTATACCATTCTTGAAGCACCCTTCTGTCGCCCTGAGTACTCGGTCCTCTGGTCTAGTCTTCTGAGCTTTGCCGTTCTTCGTATCTCGTTTCCTAAAAATCCCAAATAGTCTTTCCTGTATAGAGTTCTCATATGTCACTAATTGTTCACATCCTAGACATGAACTATGACAATGTAACTATTAAGAAGCATACCTCTTCAATTTTCCTTTGCTCTCTTTTATTCTGATTCTTCATAGCTGGCTTTGCTACACTTAACAGTGTACGGTGCTTCTTAATGGCCTAATTTTGTGGAGAATGAAAACACTGAGATAATGAAAGTTTCAGGTCAGGGGTGAAGTAAGAAAGACTACCTTTCCACCCAATTCGACTACTTTGCGGTTCTCTATTTTCTTCCGCTCCTTCCAGGTGGAGGCACCTAAATAATTAGCATCAAGTGAATGTCTGTACATCAATCAATCCTTGAGAGCAAAATGTAAGCCTTTGATATGGAATACAAATCTTTAAAAACGAAAGTACAGATGAAATTCTGAAGAACAAAACCACATAAATTAGACGAAGTTAACTGATATAATTTAGTGGACAAAAAATGTACTCCTTCCTCAAGAACGTAAGAAGAAGAGCAATTCTGTAGCCTCTCCAATAACACGAATGGAGTCCAAAAGCAGCATTTCAGAAACAAATTGCAGTCCTTACAAACCAAAACATAGGATGGAACAAAATATGCCACATTCTTTTTATAAACGACAGCCACAATTAGTGAAAAGAATCATGTTCTTAAACAAACTGCCGTATTTTTGTTTTCTTGAACAAAGTCCACA
The DNA here is from genome assembly GCA_036346255.1 of Ampelocalamus luodianensis. Classification (NCBI taxonomy): domain Eukaryota; kingdom Viridiplantae; phylum Streptophyta; class Magnoliopsida; order Poales; family Poaceae; genus Ampelocalamus; species Ampelocalamus luodianensis. The sequence goes on from CM070618.1 coordinate 10,808,048, forward strand.
ACACCATGTCTTAAGCAATAAGATGGCAAATTTATTACATGGACTAACTTCTTGCATAGGCAGACAACAGAACAATTTCTAATTGTTTCAGCTTTTGCTTCACCAATACAACATCTTGAATTACCAAGTATCCACCATGGAATCATCAAATAGTTGGATCAAAGCACAAATTGTTCTTTGACACAGTAGGTATGGCAAATTCTTCACCCTTCTCACGAACAAGAACGGTTGTCATTAATTTAAGTCGTAGGAATCAGCAGAAAGAAAGACAGTTTAAACAAGATAGTAGCAACCGACAGGCAGTACGGGATAATTACCAAAAAGCTCAACATCTTTCAACAACTTCGCAATATCAATGTCAGGCTCATCATCGGACATGTCAGTACTTTTTTCCAAAGCTGGCTTCCGATACATATCTGAAAGACTCGATCCCTAGAAGGTAAAATGCCGGGAATGTATTAGGAATTTAGGATACCTCATAACAGAAACAGACGGATTCTATTGTTAACGTAGAGGAACCGGAGCACCGTGCTCCAAGAAATCAACAGTTTCAAACGGAAGCTCTGAGATGAGAGGCACGAGGACAAACCATGAAGTTGTGCCACTCGCTTCTCGACGACGGCGCCCCGGCGCGGCGGGGCTTCCGTGCGCTGAAGACCGACGGGTCGAAGACCACCTCGGCCGGCGCGTTAACCTTCCTTGACTTCGGTTTCCCCTTCACCATCCTCTCCCCCTCCTGTTCCCCCAAATCCCTAACCAAATCTTGCACCCAGTGAGAAAAGAGCTCCAAAATAGACAGACCAAGAACCGGATGAAACAGACACGTACCTTGATTCCGGCCGTGTGATGGCACTCGGGAGGAAGGCCGTGCGCACAGCCGGTAGGGCACGAGGCGGTGGCGTGGCGCGGCGAGACGGCAGTCGTGAGTGCAAAACGCGGTGGTGACTGGTGAGGACTCGGAAGGATCGCGGCGGCAGCGAAGCGAGGGCTCGGCGGTTCGCGTGCGTGTGAGGAGCTAGGGGGAGTCAGGTTGGGCCGCATGTCGCCTGCTTGAGCTGCAGCCACGGCCCACGCTTGAATTAACCAAATTGGGCTGGACAAATTTGCAATTTCTGCCTTGGTTTGGATTGCGATCTATTCTGGATCGTACAAGCTATTGGGCTTCAGCGCCTCCGCCCAAGCCTAATACTAACTTGCTGCCTACTTGCGCCGTTGCGCTGCCGAACATGGGCTGGAAGGTTTGTCGGCTTGGCCAATGCCGCCTACACAGGCCGGCCTGGCACGCGCAGTCTGCTACGCTCGACGGCCCATCTCGGCGACTCGGCCCGGCCTAACGACGCCGGCGGCGGCAGCCACACGCGTTGCTTTCTTGGCCCTCGTCCGTCGGCGGGAATGTTTAGTTCAGCTCATGATTCTTTCTTATTATATATTTTCTACGAGGGTGTTTAGCTCATGATTGTCTTCACAAATATAAAAGGTTTGTCCGTCGTCCTCCCTTCCTGCCTACGTACGCGTGCCGTGCGCCCCATCCACGGCCCAAAAAAACGGCTATATAAAAAAAAGAACAAGAGAAAACCAACTAACACATGGCCCACCATGTCCTAGATCCTTAACCATCGGCATGGTTCGAGCATCAAACCAAACTCATCGTCTCTCCTCCCCAATCTTAAGCCGCCGGCGCCTCCACCCACAGCCGTCGCACGGGCTCCTCCTCACTCGTGCATCCCCTGCTCTCTGCTCCGCTGCCCCCACCTGCAAGCGCCGCACGCTGTCATTGCTGATCGTCCCCACATTGCCACCCTCCCCGCACACATCTGCGGCGGAGCGGATGTGAGGATAGGCGGCGGCGGCGCATATTCGAGGAAGGGGATTCTAGATGAGGCGGTGCACAAAGAGCAGGGGATGCGCGAGGAAGCAACGGTGCGTGAGGGGAGAAGCGGCGATGCATGAGGGGGACGAGCAGCAGTAGCGCCAATCATCACCCTCCATGATGCCGCAATCACCAACCGTCAAGAACACAATGTTGCTTTCGTCAGCTCCCTCGCCAACCGTCTGGGTTGACTGCAAAACATGTTCCTTGTGAACTGCTCAGCTTGAATGCACAACGGAACGAGCGTGCAAGCTCAGTGTTTGCCTCCTTCAACATTACAAAAGGCTAAGCTCTTCTTCCATTCCAGGTACCTTCTTCCCCTTCCCTTTCTCCTTCCCCACAAAAAAAAGGACGTGGTAAATACTTCCCTTCCCTCTCTAGTACCTTCTTCCCCTTCCCTTTCTCCTTCCCCACAAAAAAAGGACATGGTAAATACTTCCCTCCCCACTCTTTCCCTATGTTTTCATGAATATGGTTCTAGCTCTTGGCTTGATTATTTTTCTTCTTTCCACCTCTTCAAGAATTTCGGGGAATAAACTCAACTTGGTTGGGGTTCGTGCTCAAGAGGTCAAGGCACAGAAGGTCAATTCACTACTTTGGTTGCATCCTGGTCAGGTGATTCTCCGCTCTATAATTCTCTGGTTCTCCAAAATATTAATGAATTGATTCTCCTGTATATTATGTCATCTTATCTTTAGGTACCCTTCTCTGCCTCTCGCTCCTCCTACTCCTTTCTTTGTTGCCCGAACGGCCTCACACGGTTATTCTTGCTTTGTCTAGCTGTTCAAATAACTTCTCCTTAAATTGGTGAAGAGATTCTTTATCTTCTTATTGCTGAACTTTCAAAGCGAGAAAGAGAAGAAAAAAAGTTAGAAAAGAGGAGGGGTATTCGCAGTAAGAACCTAACACTAAGTAAAGAGGTGCGCTAATTATTTTCCTCTGCTATTTCTTTCGGTTTCTTTGTGTAGCTCCACTTTCACTTCTCCTTTTTCCACTTCCCATTATCCTTCTCCACACAAAATAACAGGGTAAATGATTACCTATGTTCCTCTCTCTTTCCCTCCGTTGCTTGTCATCTTCATGCTTGCTTCTTGCTCTTGACTTGATTATTTTGCTTCTTTCTACTTCTACTACAATTAGGTGGGTGAAGGCAACTTGATTAGGGTTCGAGGTTAGGACATCAAGCCATAGAGGTGCTATGAGTCTACGATCAATATTACTTTGTTTGCATCCTGGTCAGGTGATTCTAAATTCTGTAACTACCTAGTTTTTGAATATCTACTCTTGGTACAAACTACAAACCCTGTTGCTAATATCGGAGGGTGTTTCATAATGTAGCGAATTGTTTCTTCCGTAATATGAGCTCCTTCAACATTACAAAAGGCTAAGCTCTTCTTCCATTCCAGGTACCTTCTTCCCCTTCCCTTTCTCCTTCCCCACAAAAAAAAGGACGTGGTAAATACTTCCCTTCCCTCTCTAGTACCTTCTTCCCCTTCCCTTTCTCCTTCCCCACAAAAAAAGGACATGGTAAATACTTCCCTCCCCACTCTTTCCCTATGTTTTCATGAATATGGTTCTAGCTCTTGGCTTGATTATTTTTCTTCTTTCCACCTCTTCAAGAATTTCGGGGAATAAACTCAACTTGGTTGGGGTTCGTGCTCAAGAGGTCAAGGCACAGAAGGTCAATTCACTACTTTGGTTGCATCCTGGTCAGGTGATTCTCCGCTCTATAATTCTCTGGTTCTCCAAAATATTAATGAATTGATTCTCCTGTATATTATGTCATCTTATCTTTAGGTACCCTTCTCTGTCTCTGCTTCCTCCTACTCCTTTCTTTGTTGCCCGAACGGCCTCACACGGTTATTCTTGCTTTGTCTAGCTGTTCAAATAACTTCTCCTTAAATTGGTGAAGAGATTCTTTATCTTCTTATTGCTGAACTTTCAAAGCGAGAAAGAGAAGAAAAAAAGTTAGAAAAGAGGAGGGGTATTCGCAGTAAGAACCTAACACTAAGTAAAGAGGTGCGCTAATTATTTTCCTCTGCTATTTCTTTCGGTTTCTTTGTGTAGCTCCACTTTCACTTCTCCTTTTTCCACTTCCCATTATCCTTCTCCACACAAAATAACAGGGTAAATGATTACCTATGTTCCTCTCTCTTTCCCTCCGTTGCTTGTCATCTTCATGCTTGCTTCTTGCTCTTGACTTGATTATTTTGCTTCTTTCTACTTCTACTACAATTAGGTGGGTGAAGGCAACTTGATTAGGGTTCGAGGTTAGGACATCAAGCCATAGAGGTGCTATGAGTCTACGATCAATATTACTTTGTTTGCATCCTGGTCAGGTGATTCTAAATTCTGTAACTACCTAGTTTTTGAATATCTACTCTTGGTACAAACTACAAACCCTGTTGCTAATATCGGAGGGTGTTTCATAATGTAGCGAATTGTTTCTTCCGTAATATGAGTAATTGTTTATTCTAAATTTATATCATCTCCTTCTCTACAGCTACCCTTCGTCGTCTCTACTTCCTCCTACTCCTTTATCTGGGCAGATAGCAGCAAGCACCACACACTTCCGTAAAATGAGATTTGATGATGGATTAGTTCCTCGCCTCACATTGGGTTGCTATCTGTCACTTTATTAGTTGATTCGATTGACATGTGTGAAAGAAAGTACTATTTATATTCATGATACAGTTTAGGACCATCCTCTTTTCAGTTGTAATACACGGACACCTTATTAATAAAGATAAAAATACTTCTTAGTGGCCAACTATTGACAGTTCAACTATACATTTGTTTTGAGAAATGTCGTTGTCGATCGGTGACAATTGACAAGTGTACGCAGGTTGCCATTCTTTGCGCAATATTTTAACAAAATCATTCCGCTTTATCCGAAAGCTTCCCTTCGGTTTCCATGTAATCAGTGGACGAGCTCATCCCAGCTGGATATATATGTCTGCACCCAACTTCCACTATTCTCGTTTCTGATTCCTCGGGAGGGTGAGAGGGTACTAAGATCGCATTGCTATATCTGCTTTCATTTATCCGAAAGTATAACATTTTTTTCTCCGGCACTATCTCAAATGGCTAGATGGGTAGGCCCAAGCCCTAAATTAATTACATACTAGCTCCTTTATTTGCCACTTTTAGAATGTTGTCCTAGCTACTGCCAAACTATTATCTTCTTACTTATCTCAAGTTACACCATCATACATAGCTAGGACCTAGCTAGTCAGGGCTCTTGGGTCTTAGGCCATGCAGTACAAAGTATACTAATATGGAAGCTGTAGTGGGGTTAAACTTAAAGATCATGCCATGCAAAATCCTCCACCTTTGTGTCAAGTGATTCTTCAGAAGTGGGATTAAGACCTGTTTGATTCACGATCCTAACTTGCCAAACCAAAATTTTAATAATACCTTACTAATTTAGCTATCTAATTTAGCTATCATTTGTATCCCTACCGAATTTTGGCATCGCCTGAGTTTTTGTTCGCGCGTCCTTGGCGCCGTTCGGGCGGCCAGAACACTCGCCCAAGAATTGGCTTGGTTACTGCCATATGCTGGGACAGGTGGCAAGGGTGGATTGGCTGTGTCTTACTGCATTAAATGCATCAATAGTTTGATTAACAAACTTCAAATGACTATATTTTTTTAAACTGAGTACCCGATTGGTGATCCGATTGAACTGTTGTGTTCTTTGTCATTTTATCAACAAAACAAGACCACTGTTGATATATTTTGTATCTCACATATCTTATAACGTAGGGAGTATTTTGAGCAACCGAGATTACGTATATGTAGTATACGAATATATAAGACCATATATGTGGTATTTACACCTTTTCAGGGGTGGTATGTATAATTTTTTAGACATACTCCTTTTTATGTGCGAATATGAAGGTATTTATAAAATATGCTAAAAACTATAGACTCTCTTGCAATTTTTTTGTGTGTAATTCACATTGAAGTATCTTATAATTAGTATATGAGCATACCCAAAGTGATAATGGAGTATTTCAAGTTCTTTTAGGTGGTATTTCAGATGTGGGAGTAACTACTCCCGGGAGTAGAAAGTATTTTTCATATATATATATATATATATATATATATATATATATATATATATATATATATCATACAAACCCTACATGTTATACTCACTTTTTTAGCCAGTTTTGGCATAACTGCAATTCAAACGTATCAATTTCAGCATTGCTTATGAATTGGCATGGCTACTATCCAACCAATATTTTTTTGTTCTGGTTTTAGCACTACTTAGATTTTAAAATTACCAAAATTTTAGTACAACTACTTCAGACGCTGAACCAAACAAAACAGACCCTATAATCCTACCTTTAGGCTAGCTCTCCCGCCCCCCGGCGTTTAGTTGACTGCCTACCTAGAAATGCTACTATATGCACACGGCCGGACGGACCACCTCCATGAGAGTGCTGTCACTGAGAAAGTTCAGTTTGCTTTCTTGACATCCAAGTGCACAAACAAGTACGGACGATCAGAATATTGTTTCGTCCCTGATTGTACCGCACAGGCTTTTCGCCAAACTCCGCACCACGCAAGAAAATAATGGTGCAGGAGCACTATATATTATCAAGGCCTAGTAGCCTACAGATAAAACTCAGAAAGGCTAAGCTCATGGCCATGGGGCCTGATCACCATCCTCAACTCCTGCTGCTACGAAGGTTCACACTCTCTCTCACACACACAAACACTTAAAATTTTCTGATATGTATGGATTAAGTGGGCTAAATGATTTGCAGGTTTCTGTGCGTTTTCGCTGCTGTTGGAAGGTATGTGTAGATATTAAATGTATCAGCATTTGCTTCGCTATCAGTTTGACGGAAGCTTCCTATCTCTATTCACAATTAAAGGCAGGAATAGTCTGATAGATCGGAAGGTTAATTAGTTCTGTAGGCAAGAGTGAAAACCTTTATTTTGTAGCTAGACAATAGCGGTATGTGCAGAGCTTTTGACAATTAAAATGACTGCATGTTCAGACCCTGGTAAATCGACTGCATATTCAGATCCTTGGATATGCAGGTCATTTTTTTTCGGTTAGTTCAGAGCCTTGAGCTCAGCAACATGTGTCAGCTCTTTTTAGCGATGTTGGATGGTTGCCATGAATCAATGCAGTAAGGGTCCATATTTGATCTTTTATATGTATCTTATGTAGGACGTACTAACAAGTGCTCCCTAATACCTGTAGTGATAGCTGAGAGAATAATAATGTATGTCACACTGGGAGAAAAGCAGTACTATACATAATCTACATCGGGGATCGCTATGATTACAAACAGAAAGATAATGGTTTCCTGTGGAAAAGATAAAAGGATGAATCTTCTATAACAGAAGAATAATCGCTAGAGCCAGTCTGGGCCGGGCTTAAAATTAATTTAGGGTAAGGATTGGGCCATTAGTGGACGGCCACTCGTGGCATTGGCCGTTGGGCCATGCCCGGAAGTAACTGAGCTTTTTAATGACTCAACTGACACCCAGTGTGTCCGCTTAGGGTGTGTTTGGTTGAAGGGATATGGTTGAATGGTATGGATGAAATCGTACTGGATGAGATTGTTCAAATAATCTGTTTGGTTGGTGGGATGTGGTGGTATAAGATTGTATTTGGTTGGTTGTATGAGATGATACCCGATTTTTTTTCTCTCTCTGCTTAATCCCCTTTTCACCTAATCTTCTCTATTTCTCTCTCCTCGCCTTATCCACTCATTTGGTTCGGCTGACATGCCTCCAGGCTCTCTTTCTTTTCCATTCTCACTTCTTCCTCCTTCCTATTTCCTCCTTCCTCTCCATAGAACTTTTGTTCTCTACCGAAGCTCCCATGGCGCCACCACCACTGCTCCCGGTCCGGGCCTCCTCTCCACGTGCCGCCGCTTCTGCGCCTGCCCCTGCCGTCGGCTTGGTCCGGCGCCGCGCCTCTGGTCTTGTGCCCACTGCCGCCCTCTGCTGCATGCATGCCCGCGCCCGTGTCGTCCCCTGCCGGCCCGGCCTCCAGCCGCTGGCGCCTGGTGGCCGCTCCTCCCCTCGGCTCGCGCCTGCTGTCCCCCCTTTTTGTTTTCTTGTTGTTTGTTTTGCTTTAAATGCTTGTGCTTGATTTCAATTCTCTGATGTGGTTTGCTTGATGCTCATGTATGCTTGATGCCGGCGCCTAGTGGCCACTCCTCCCCTCTCTGCTTGGACGAGGTGAACGGCGTGGTTCGACATTTTTGGACGAACGAAATGGTTCGGCATATCAGTGGAATACTCTCTTTTGTGGAATGAGTTGGTCCATTTTAATGTCTCGGTACGATGCATGCAACCAAATGCCTGAACGTCCTAAATTCTGAACCATTTGGTACCAAGACCATAAGATGCATGCAACCAAACGGACCCTTAAAAGTTTCGTCTTAACTGTGTCCGAATTCCTGACCCTACGGAGGGTGGGCACATACTTTTTTGCGGAGAAATACTAGCATAAATTAGAAAAAAAAAGTATAATGTTCTGACAAGTGACAACAATCTGCTCCGTGTTCTCGTCCCTCTCGAGAAAAATAATTGCTAAACTTCACCCCTCGCATATTAGGCCGATGAAAGGAACACCTTTGCACGCAGACGCGCGCCATTGTTGCACGGCTTGAGAATCGAAGGTTGCGGCCATGCATGCTGCTAGACCTAACCCACTCATTGCAAATTCTTTTCCCAGCTTAATTTAACACAAGATGATGCTACATGATTAATTGTACGTACGGACGCCCATTGCAAAATCCATTCATGGTCATTAAGCCACACATTCCATTCAGTGCATCCCAGGGTACTTGTGAAGGAAGCAAGAATCCAACCAAAGTTGAAAGTTGCAACCTTCTTAATTTAAGCTTAATTGCGTTTCTTCTTTAGTTTGCTTTGATGTAGTTCATGCAACGCTTATAGGCTATAGCTAACGAGCATGCATGGCATAGGCGTATAGCCTTTCCAGTTTACGAACATAGGGTGTAGTTTTTAAAGAACATTTGGAATAACTTGCGCGCGGAACTGCAAAATATATGCTTTTATTCCCTTCCACTCTCTCATTTTGAATTGGCATAGATAGTAAAGTTTAGGGAGATCTGACTATTTGCTACTGCCAAAGATATGCAATTCAGGATTTACCACTGATGTGTCTATGACATGTGACCTTGGGATTCAGATATCATTCACACATAGAGCGACAAATCCTAAAATCCACATCTTTACAGTGACACATAATTGATTATTCCATAAACCTTTGTTTCCTTAACCCTGTAGGTCAAAGCTTCAAGTTGCTATGCAGGTAGCAATCTGGAGCTATGTCAGAAAGCAAGAGACGGCCGACAAAGCAGTTTGGTTCTCTCCTAAATGGGAGTAATGATCATGTTTGTGGGTTTGTGTGCATTGTGTAACAACAAGTGTAATTTTAGCATTAGCGGTGTGACACCTTGTCTCTAGTTGATAACTAGAGTTTTAATTCCGACCAACCATAATTTTGATGGTTATTTGTGTGAATTTCCCACTATAATTTCAGGATTTGAAACTGCCACATGTGGGCTATGAGCTTTGAGATGAATAATACCTTAACCAATTGTTCGCACCTTTAAAAAAAACAAGTGTGACTTTTGGCATGTAATTAAATGGAAGCTCTTTTGGTGTCAATTGATTAATTTTGGCATCAAATGAAAGCTCAACCGGCCGTCCGAAACTTTGATTTAATTAGGCACGAAAGAGGGTTAATACCCTTGTACTTATCACCTTTAAAAGTGCAAAGGCATGGCGAATGTCGTGACAAGTCAAACTTGATAACTTTGTTTGTAAGGGAATGTTTGTGAGATCGCAATGTCCTCTCATACCCTCGATGGATTATTCTACCATCCAAACATTCTCCTCTCATAGGATGTTCAAGTTTGGTAGAGCCTTTGCAACCATATCTCATCGATCTAACCTCACATTTCTTCAAACTTTTTAAAGCGAAACCATTTGCTTAAAATTTATAATGATGCTTTCTTTATCATGGAAGGTTCTCAACATGCACACAGTATATATATATATATATATATATATATATATATATATATATATATATATATATATATATATATATATATATATATATATATGGTACGGTACTCATGGGACTACGTTCTCCCACTTCTCATATATCACTTAAATCGTATGATGATACCTTTTTATCTATTTGAGCATACTAATGATTATAAGATACCCTAAAGTGAGTTTCATGAAAAATTTCATCAAAGTCCACTTTTTATAGCAAAATTTGTGTATATACTTCTTTTATATATGAAAAATGGTATATAGCAAAAAAAAAAAAAACGAAAGGCTCCAATGGATTTTTTCCAATCAAGTCTCATTGGAGTATCTTATAATTGGTATTACTGGAAGTGATAAAAAAGTATAGTATATGCGTTTAAGTGGTATATTAGAAGTGGGAGTATGCACTCCTGTGAGTACGAAACGGGCGTGTGTATGTGTGTGTGTGTATATATCAATATATGTATGTGTGTGTGTGTGTATATATATATAGGATTAATACCTTCTACTCTCAGGAGTAGTTACTCCCACCTCTGATATACCACCTAAAAGAACTTAACATTCTCCTTTATCTCTTTGAGTATACTCATATACCAATTATAAAATACTCCAATACGAACCATATGAAAAATTTACAAGAGAGTCTATAGTTTTTAGCATATTTTATAAATACCTTCATATTCGCATATAAAAAGAAGTATGCCTAAAAAACTATACATACCACCCATAAAAAGGTGTAAATTCCACATAAGTGGTCTTATATACTGGTATACTACACATACATACTCTCGGTTGCGCAAGATGCTCTCTACGTTGTGAGATACGGAATAGGGAGTAACTACTCCTGGGAGTAGAAAAAAAAGCTTCCTATATACACACACACACCACTTAAACAAATATATACTTCTTTATCACTTTCGGTATACTTAAATACCAATTATACGAAACTCCAATACGACTTGATTGAAAATAATTCATTGGAGCCCTTTATTTTTTTTTTCTATATACCCCTTTTCATATATAAAAGAAGTATATGCACGGATTTTGTTATAAAAAGTGGACTTTAATAAAAAATTTCATGAAACTCACTTTGGGGTATCTTCTAATCATTACTACAGTATGCTCAAATTGATAAAGAGGTATCATCATACGATATAAGTGGTATATTGGAAGTGGGAGTATGTACTCCCAGGAGTGCCATACCATTTTCCTATATATATACCGAACTCCACACTAGGGGCCTGTTTGGTAGGGCTCCACTCCTCATTTTTAGCTCCCAACTCTTGATTCTCAGAGGATCCACTCCCCTGATAATTTGGAGCTGGCTGACAGAAGCGCTTGGTAGGAGGCTGGCTCCAAAAACTCTGAAAGTGAGGATTTTAAGCAAAAAGACCATGCTATCCCCGTTTTTAACACCTAAGTCTATTTATACCGCACTCCTTACTATTTGTACACAAATTTTTGAAATTTCTTTACAAATTTCCCAGGACTGATTCAATTTGAATGTGACACCCTATTCAGATACATCAGTTCTTGGCTAAAGCATTATCCTTTCATATACAACTACTTGCAGGTCGACACTACTACTACTAGTACTCACAGATCACAGGACTACAAAAAAGTACTAGCATTCATCCCAAAATGTCAGACCCCAGACGTGGAATACATGAAGCCCTCGTGTATGTACCGTATGTCGATGATCGAGTCGCCAATCTTACAAAATAAATAGAAAAAATGACAAAGAGTTCTTGGGAGATAATAAAATTGCTCTTTATCGCAGTGAACTAGACCTTTACAGGGGGTGCCTTAAGTAAGGCGACAGACTAGCCCTAATTAAACTGAGTGTGTTGCTATACTAATGCTTTAGATGTCTTCGGATCACTGAGTCTTTATGTCCTTCGATGATCTATTTTTCCTGATCTCCTCCCTTGATCTTCCTTTAAATAACTAACGAAGTGGTGACAATTAATCCTTGAAGAGACACCCTTTGGAAGTGTAGCGACTGGTCGGAGAAACAGTGTCAGTTGGTAAAAAGCCAACTGATCAACGGTTGATGTCAGTGGGAGATAATAACTATATGGTAGTTATTGTCAGTATCTTAGGGCTGTAAACGTCGTATGGATCGGAGCAAATAAGGCACATGTTCCATTCATCACACGGAAAGAATATACATAGAATTGATCTAAGTACCAGTTCATTACTTCTACGAGCAGTTATCTGGTCGGGGATAAGGTATAAGACCTCGTCCGACCATGGTACCCATAATGTAACCTCTGGAATCCTTATGACCACGGGGGGTCATTAGCCTTAGGAGTTACGACCACGAAGGACATGCGGTCTTTAATTAAATAAAGTAATATTTAGAGAGTTTAATCCTCGTTAGCTAGCCCCCAAACTTTAAATGAATTTGTAGTGTGAACCCCTTCTGATGAAGATCCTTATCGGGGAAAGCCCTCGTCTTAATGGCGAAGTTAACGAGGTGGTCCATATTCACTTTAAAGTTGAGAAACCGTTTGAAACCGAAGAGGTTTGTGCCCGTTGGGTTTTCGGGCAACTCCTCGTTGCAGTTAATGAATTACGGCTATAAAATCGCCATTGCGCGTAGCTTTAGGGCTTTTACACTCTCAGATTTTTTCCAATCCCCTTTCATCTTCTCGCAAAAAATTTCCTCCGACCTCCTCTCATCCTCTCACCCAAAATCCAACAATGTCAGACTCGATCACTCGATCACCAAGTGGTTGGTTTCTGATCTGAGCGAGAAGAAGCTCTGGGCTTAGGAGAAGATTGGGATGATCCCTGACCAAAATCTAATTTCTTGGAGATCAACGGTCGAAGAGCATTTCCCGAGCAGCAACGACGGAAAAATCTCTGTTTTTCTTGCCTACATCAAGTGCGGGCTCAGGTTACTAGCTCACAAATTCCTCTCCAAGGTTTTTGAGTATTATGGAGTTGAATTGGTGAATCTGGCCCCCTAATTCGATCGCCAACCTTAGCATCTTCATCTACCTTTGCAAGGCGTACCTAGGGATCCGACCGAATTTGAAGGTCTTCAGGTATTTTTACAAGATGGTGAGGTCGGGGAAATCAATGGTGTCAGCTGGGGAATGCTTGTTGCGTCTTCATGAAGGGAAGGCAGAGGAGTACATTCGCATGTATTCCAAGTCCTCGAGGTCGTCATGGAAGAAAATTTGGTTCTACATGACGATCGTTAAAGAGGACAGCCTTGCTTCACCGACAAAGTGGCGAGCGAGAATCCAAGGTGGAGGTTCACCACGAAGAAGAAATGAAAGATCGGAAGATGGATCGAAGCCATCCAAGACCTCAGCGCCAAGGGCTTGACTTCTTGGCACGTGGTGAGGGATTTTCCCATGCGCCGGATAAGTCCCTTGAAGCTCCGAAATAGTTCCATGCTCTGGTACATTGGTCGTGATGACACGACCAGGGATTCTAGGGAATGTAGGAATGTATGTCTTGAACAATCCCGATCAGTATGGTTTATTTAGTTGATTATTTTGTAACCTTGAAATCTTTTTTACTCTTTTGAAGCCCTTTCCTCTGATGAAGTCAGAGATCGGATCAGAATGATCCGCGCTGGGGAGCCTGATGAAAAGGCTGCTTCCCCTGTATTTGGGCTATTGTCTCTGCGGAAGAAAGAGTAGAAAGACTCAAGGTAAATAATGGTGTTTTCTTCATCGTTTATATATTCTCCAATCGGTATATAACCCTGTTCTAATATGTAGGCGGTCGGGTTGAGGATAAAAGAGTTTGGTGAGGGCTCTACTCCAACCATTGTTCCGATCGATTCCTCCTTGATGACCACAGAAGATGATGGTCTTGCGGAGGTAAAAGAGCATTGAGAAGGAGTATATATTTTAGATGGAAAATTTCATCATCTAATTAATTTTAATTCATAACTTAAGTGGGAGAGAAAGAGAAACTGTAGCCCAAAACTACGGAGGTCGTAGGCCCCGGAGTGGCTACGCACGACTAGACAGTTGCTCTGAAAACAATTATTCTGGAGGTCGATGAAGCCACAACCTCTGATTAGATGGTCAAGGATCTTGTTCTTGACCAACTGGTCGAGGACATTTCTTCTAACCTCTTGTCAGAGGGTGTGAGGGGTTTAACTAGCCCTACTGGTTCTAAACCGGTGAAATCGGTTGAAAAGAAAAGGAAGACAAGCGCCCTGGATTTTGCTCCAGGGCATTTCAAGATCAAAACCAAAAAGAAAACCAGGTATGTATACATGAAAGAAACTTATGCAGATACATACCTTTAATGTTTATTGTATTCTGAAATCTTGATTTTCCTTTCTTCTATTTTTGTAGATCCACTGGTGTTTCGATCACCTCCGATCAAAGCACCCCTCAGGAGGAAACTCCTAAGGAAAGAGTGGTCGAGCCAGCCCCCGATTAGGTGGCAGCTCCAGTTCTGGTTCCTATTGCCTAGGACTCCTTGTCGGCTTCCACTCTGTCTAAGGAGACTAGAGTCGAAGAAGAGTCTCAGTAGGTTCCACCCCCTACTGGGACTGTTCAAGGAGAAGGGATTTCTTTGTTCTTGAAGAAGTCTCCTCATCCTAGCAGCTTCCCCAGTTGCCCTCAGATCTTCGATGATGAAAAACTCGATGAGGCCTGGACGAGAATTTTGAACCATCAAGTGGAGACGAGTCCTAATGCTATCTACTCTGAATATGCGGACATGGTGATCTAGGTAAGCACCTATGATCACTCTTATAGTCTTTTTTTTTAAAGTTTATTAAAAAACTTAAAGAGGTTTGTTATTTTTGTAGCATATGGTGGAGAATATTGCTATGGTCAGAGGACTGACCCAGCACATAGCTAGTTTGGAAAAAGAAAATTTCGAGCTGTAATGTAAGTACTTCTTCTTGACTTTTGTCTTTCCTTCTTGCTATCTTGTTCTCCGTTGTTTATCAATTTCTTCTCTTGTCATTTTTGATAGAATTAAAGAATATTGAGACGGTGGTTATGGCTAAAGAAGCCAAAATAACAAGTCTTGAAGAGAGGTGTAAGGCTTACGACCAGTCGATCGAAGACTAGTCGACCAAGTTCAATGAGGCCTCTCTCAAGCACAAAGAAGCCATCGAGGCTTCCGAGAAGAAAGCTTGAGGTAGCTGATCATAAACTTGACCAGGTTTATTATGTGTTGCAATCATATTTCTTTAACTTTTGATCAACTCGTGCAGAGCAAGTTCAAAAATTAGAAAAAACTCTTAAGTTCAAGCATGACCAGGAGGCAGAACTCAGGTGGGGCCTTGAAGAAAAGATCAAGGCTCTCAACAAAATGCTCTTTGATATGGGATCAGGATCATGTCTGCCCTTTTTAGGAGATCCGGCGGAGAAGGTAAATTACATTGGTCAACAACTCGAAGATCTCCGAGGTTTACTCACAACAACTCGGAGTAACCACACATGGACCATGAAGGATGTTGTTGCGAATGGAGTTACATGTTCGGAGGATGACGCAACCAAGATCTTCGAGGGAGTAAGACCCTTCGGAATGAAGGTACACATCCACTGTTCGAAGGAATGGACCTGGCAAAGCTTAAGGCCTCTGACCCCTCCATCAACTTCGAAGCTGTTGAAGCGGACTTAACTGTTCGAAGGATGATGTAACCAAGATCTTCAAGGGAGTAAGACCCTTCGGAATGAAGGTTGCTAAGGAGATGCAAGCCGGGTCTCCATCCCATAGCGACCAGTCTGGTGGTCCCGAACAATAGATGAATGTAATATAAGAATGTAAAAACTTACCTTTTATCATCAATAAAGTCTGTCTTTATCTTTTCAACTTTGATAAGTGTTCATATATTTCCTAGCCCCCAACTGCTTGTGTAGTAGAACAACTTACTAAGGAAGCAGCAGACCAAGGAAAAAGAGCACAAGTTGCGACCAATGTACAAAGTATGTGCTGATTATGTGGTAAAACTGATCGTAATAATACTAGGAAATCTATTTGGTTGGAACTAGTGCATGATTTTGACTAGTTGTAGATTTGTTTTCATAGCCGAAATACAAGTAGATACATTGTATGGCCAGAAGTTAGTATAATACTTATCTTGATGAGAAGAAACTATGCAAGGATGTACGCAAGAAAAAACAATAAGTGTTCTTATTTATACTTAGTATCCAATCTGGTCGTAAAGGTTGCTAAGAATCAAAGACATGATTGATACTTCGCCAAACGTATTTGTTCTCAAGTTCTGACTGGCAGCGAAGATTGTAAGAAAAGGACCGTCGCTAGGAAACTCCTTCCAGTGGGCAGGACCACATGCAGAGAGGAGAGATTTCGACTAGGAGGCTTTCCGTGTCTCGACCAGTAGCCAAAACAAGAGTAGAACAAAATATTAAAATGAAGAAAGTTAGTCGTTGAATTCATAAGCATGTAAGAAACTATATCAAGTTGTCTGTGTTATGCTCTTTTACTTGTTTGCTTCTTTGAGAAAAGAGCTCATTGTGATTGTCATGATTAGGACCTGTATGGCTCGTGACAATTATGTCAAGGCTAAAAAAAGTAAAAGAGACCCTTTGGAAGGATATTGGAGAGAAATGTGTCTTCCCCAACCAGTGTAAACAACAATAGTCTGTGACCAAATAACGAATAACAGACATATAAACAATATCACTTATCAGAAAGGAAAAACATCTTTATTGAAATTGAAATGGAAAAGAACAGCTATACAAAAAACTTACGCAGTTGATCAATGTTCTAAGAATTAGACAAAACATGTCCGTCGGACATTGCTAGTCATACCGAACCTAGTCTGGTGATTTTGACCATAGTGTATAGACCTTCTCACTTGGGATAAAGTTTGTTGCGATTTGCTTGGCTCTGAATTTTTCTGAGAACCAGGTCACCTACAGCTAGGCTGCGAGGTTGCACCTTACGACTGTGGTACCTTCGTATGGCTTTTTGGTAAACTGCCGATCGTATAAGGGCTTGGTTTCATTGCTCTTCAAGGAAATTGATATCGTTGAGACATTGTTCCATTTGATCGTTCTCATTAAAACAATCGGTTCGGGCAGAGCTAATTTTTTGTTCTAAAGAAAGCACGGCTTCAGCAATGTAAACTAGAAAAAAAATGGCATTTCACCAGTCACACAACTGGTCGTGGTTTGAATGGCCCATAACACAGAGGAAAGTTCTTGAACCCAAGCTCCTGACCGTTGTATAAACTGGTGAATACTCGATGTTGTACTCCTTGCATTATTATACCATTAGCTCGCTGAACTGCCCCGTTGCTCTGTGGATGATCAACGGAAGCACAATGTATCTTGATACCTAAGTCCTCGCAGAATTCCTAAAAATTCCCACTTGAGAACTAGGCATCATTATTTGTGATTATACGACTGGGTATATCAAATTGTGTGATCACATTTTTTGTGAGGAACCTCTTGGCAGCCTCAATCATCTTCAATTTTAGTTGCAAGGCCATGTACAAGGCGTCCAAGAAGCGCGTCGTGGGAAGGCACGTGGCGCTGGAGAAAGAGGAGGCGATGAATTGGTAGGACAATGCGTTCTACCTCATCGTTGTCAACCACCTGGCCGGTGCTGGCAACCCGGAGGCTTGCTTCATCGTCGGCCTCACGCTTGTCTTCACGCCCCAAGACATGAAGTGCGGCCTCGTGTTCCTTGAACGGGTGGCAGTTGCTAGCCACAAGGCCGTGGCCTACGTGCTTGGCCTCCTCCTCTACATGGTCAGCCAGACACACGACGTTGGAAAGCACTACATCAGGCAGGTTGAGGGCGAGCCAGCCGGCGGCGGGTGCGAGATGGCCAAGAGGACCAACCGGGAGTGCAGGCGGTGCTAGAGGCTCGTCGCGGACGTGGTCCAGGCGGCAGCATAGAAGAAGATGGCTAGGCCACTGGGCCGGGTGTGGGCGCTATCGGAGGACGGCCACTAGTGCACGAGCACCAGCTGCAGTGTGGAAGGGTGGGATGACTACGCTGTCTTCTGCAGCGATGAATGCAGGATTAGGCATGAGTATGCCAATTTCTTTGCAGAGGTGTTGGACTACTTGCCATAAAATTAATTAGCGGTTTTAGATATAGTTTTAGCTAGCAAATCCATAATAGGGAGTGTCTATGCTTCAGGTGACTAAAATTTCTTTATCCATCAGTCACATTTTCTCACCGTCAGATCAACATTCTATGGCCCAGATTGTCTCTTTCTAAAATAGACAAAAGTATTACAAGAAAAATACAAAAAATATCACAGATGGTTCTATTATGGAATCGTCTGTGATATTAGACCATATCACAGACGATTCCAGTTCTTTTATGGAACCGTCTGTGATAAGTATCACTGACGGTTCAATAATAGAACCGTCTATGATATTCCTTTATTAATAACAGCCCCCGCGCTAGGGTTTGTGCCCTAACTCGTCACTCCCCGTGCCCGTTCTCCTCCCCATAGTGCACTAGGGTTCGGGACTTTGGGCTTCCGCATCGCGCCTCCCCTGCCGCTGATTCGACCTCATCGCTGCCGAATCGACCTCGCCCGACCATCTCCCCCACCGAATCGACCTTGCCGCCATCTCCCTCACGATCTCCCCCGCTGAATTGAGCTCGCCCCGCCATCTATGTTGCCGAATCGAGGTACGCCGCTCCCCTCTGCTCCCGCGCCGCAGCTCCCCCTCCTCCCATGCTCTGCCTCCAAGCGCTGTTGCGTGCTGTGAGCTGTGATGTGCTCTGCCCCCGGCGCTACTGCTCTGCTGTGAGTCTGACAGATTTGTGATTTTTAAATTGATGATTTGAATACTATGGAGGCTTGCTGATCTGCTTTGTGCTTTGTGATTTGTGATCAACTGATGAACTGAACTGATTTGCTTGTTGATCTACTGTGCCTAATGCCTACATTTGGCTTAACTCCATATACTGCTTGCTGAATATTGAATACTGAATAAGTGAATATTGAATATACTCCCTCGATGACACCACGGTTCACTGCCGCCGTTGCCGCGTCGTACTGAGGTAAACTACTCCTCTTTATTCTCTATCTCGTTCCCTTCCCTTTGCTCTGTGATGGTGTTGGTGATGATATGGATGATACTGCTAGTGTGGCATGAGCCCTTGAGTAGCATTGAGTGGTGTTCTGATGTTTGGTTGATTTATGCATAGTGGGGAGATGGATGTCGACTGTGCTGGTGGTGGTGTTTGCTGCCATTGCCGCGACGCACTGAGGTAAACTACTCCTCTTTATTGTCTATCCTGTTCCCTTCCCTTTGCTTTGTGATGGTGTTGGTGATGATATGGATGATACTGCTAGTGTGGCATGAGCCCTTGAGTACCATTGAGTGGTGTTCTGATTCACTTGTATTGTTTCGAGCATGCAATTTATACATTCTGGTATACTTGTTGTCCTACATCACAGTTGATAGTATCTTGATAGATTTTGTTCTGGTGTAATAAGTTAATTTTGGTTGATTTGCTTGAACTAGTCTGAATATATTAGCAAGTTTTAATTTTTGCAATTAGCCTTCTGAGAGCAATAATCAATCTTCTTAATCTTACCTTTGTCTGTGTAATCAACTAGCCTCCTGCCATTCAACTAGCCTCTCACCATAATTCATTTCACCTTTGCCAGGTACATCTTACAATTATATTCTTGATCTCTTCCCTATAAAGTCTCCAAGCAGTGACTGCTTGTGCCTTTAAAACCGACATCATATATATATTATATATATTTTTCGTAGTCCCTCTGATCAGCCAGTTTCGGGGGGTTGTCCACGTAGCATGAAGAGGATGAGACAGCAGCCACGGGCAACTTCATCAAGCCATGCAAGTTTAAGAAGCATGGCTGCTAGGAGAGCAACAAGACATCCAATTACCTGGATGTCGTCGATAGGTAATTGGACGTTGCTATATTCAAAAAGTAACGTGGACGCGTAGGTACTCCGACTGCGAAGTGGCTTCATGTATCAGCAACCAACCATTCCTTGATGTCAAGTCACCGTAGAACTAAGTTCCTTGATCTAAGTCCCTAAAACGTTAGCAGTCTAGAGGAGGTTGTGGGATATTCCAAATATCATTTTCCATATTTGGAATATCCCACAACCTCCTCTAGACTGCTAACGTTTTAGGGACTTAGATCAAGAAACTTAGTTCTACAGTGACTTGACATCAAGGAATGGTTGGTTGCTAATACATGAAGCCACTTCCCAGTTGGAGTACCTGCGCGCATCCACATCACTTTCTGAACATAGCGACGTCCAATTACCTATCGACAACATCCAGATAATTGGATGTCCTGATGCTCTCTTGGCAACCATGCTTCTTAAACTTACATGGGCTCGATAAATTGCCCATGGATGCTGTCTCATCCTCCTCATACTGCGTGGACGACCCCCCCAAAAGTGGCTGAGGGACTACAAATAATATATAATGCCAGTTTTACAGGCACAGGCAGCCACTGCTTGGAGACTTTATAGAGAAAAGTCATCACAGACGATTTCAGCTACAAACCGTCTATAAATAAAAGTCATCACAGACGGTTTCTGCTACAAACCGTCTATGATATATGAATCATCACAGACGATTTAAGCTACAAACCGTCTGTGATGGTTCTCTATCACAGACGGTTCTGAGTTAATAACCATCTGTGACAGCATGCATCACAGACGGGTTGAAAACCGTCTGTGATGACCTCATGTCATCACTGACCCATAAACTCAGATGGCTCACAAAACCGTCTGTGATGATGTTTTTAAACCGTCTGTGAAGACCTTTTCTGTAGTAGTATGATAAAACACATCGGAAGTGTCAGTGGTTGAGATGAAGTTTCAAAAAAAGATTTGTTATGACTAGTGCTAGTTATACTGGTTATATCGTGTGGGTAAAGTGTACAACCTCCGCAGAGTATTAAACAATCTATTCAAATAGCCACGTCTGCAGTCATGGACATGCTCAGGGATTTCACACGAGGGGTAGTTTTCATAAAACAGTTGGGTAGGGACAACAGTGTGATATAAGTCATATAGCTGTGTGAAATAAATTGATTAGGCTTTGTGTCATTTGTGAAAACAACTGTTAAATTATTATCATTTATTTGTTTTGAATTATACTTTCAATCTATTATTTGTATTCAATTGCAAATGTTGCTTTTATGCAAAAGATCTACAAAAGCCATTTCTTTGGAACAAGCCTGCATCTGTACACTACATTCTGTGATATGACTTACGAGTACGGTTATGTACTCATACTTGCTAAAATCATCCAGTTGAAGTGGAGGAGTCATCGCCTGCATTCGAGGAAGAGTACTACAATGGTACTGATTGTTAGGTCTTGATCCTAGTCGATTGCATGTGGTGAATCAATGGGTTTCCGCTGAAGTTTATTTGTTTCGCTGCTGCTTATTTAATTATTGCCAGCCCTACGAGGCTTAATAAATGTAAACTCGACCATAAGGTCAAAACCATTATTTGCTATTCAAATTATTCATTTATGTTATTATTCAACTTGTGTGGATTGATATTTATCTATGTTGATACTGTGTGCACTAGCGTAATCCTAGATTAGTGCAGAATACACAGAGAGTCCAGAATTGCATTTTTGGGTCCCGGCAGTAATTTTCTCTAACCACCTGGATGGCTTGATGATGATCGAAGACTCGGCGAGGTTCACTTCCCGCTCCACGGCCATCAGATGGCGCCTTGATTTGTACGGGGATGATTCGCCAATGATCATATTAACTGTGTGCTGCGGCTCCTGGTACTCCCTTTCTTTGTCATCGTCCTTCTTGGAGCTTGGCTCTCTTAGCTTTTGTATGGATGGGAAGGGACCTTTACCTACATAATAGTCCTCGGTAGGTGCGCAGACCATGCCCTGCCACATGATGAAGTGGACACCACTTCTTGTTCTTTTTATATTCATCGGTCGGAGCCTTTGCCTTGTTCCGGCTGGAATAATCTTTTTTGCCCTTGGTAAACTTCTCTAGAATTGCAAGGACCTCCTTGTTATTGGGCTTGCGATTCTTCTTACCCTTGAGAGCTTTTTTATGCTTCTTCTCCGGTTTATCCAGGCCAGGTTGAGGGATCTTCTTCTTTCGATCAATGGCTTTACTCCATTCGGCTGCCTTACTGGCGGCCGCATACCTATCTGCCATGTTGAAAAGTTTGATGGTTGTTCATGGAGAATTCATTGCAATGTCCTCCATAAACCTTCGATTTCTTAACCCTACCTTAAAAGCCTGAATAACGGATGAGTCTGCAACATCAGGAATAGAGTTACAGACCTGGCTGAACATCTTAATGTATTATCGAAGAGTCTCACTAGGTTCTTGCCTCATCCGATGAAGATCATACTCCTTTCCGGGGCAGTTGTACGTCTCTTGAAAGTTGGCGATTAATAAGTCGCAGAGTTGCTCTGTAACATCCCAAGGTTATGTTACCAAAATAAAATAAAATAAAGTTATTATCTTATTGGATTTTCTGAAATTTAGAAGAGTTTTATTGCTTTATTTGAATTTCTTAAGTTTAAAAAGTCAAAATTTAAAATTTATTTGAAGTCTTGAAGTTTTATTTGGTTTAATCTGAAAAAATAAAAATAAAATTAAATTCTAGAATTTTCTGGAATTTTAAAAGCTTTTTCCTAAGTATCTTAAAGCCAAAATAATTTATTTGCAAAATTAAAAGCCAACTTTAAGTTGGAAATAATTATATTTAGTCCAAAATACATAAGGGAATTTCTGTGAAATTTTCCATAATTTTTGGATTTATTTTGCTATTTTCTAAAAGCCTAAAATGAATTACTAGATTTATTTTATTCAGAAATCAATTTAAAACCCCTAAAGTGCTTTGGGTCGTAATCCTAGTTGGCCCATCCCTATTCACTCCCGCCTCGGCCCATTCCAGCCCACCCACTCGCCCGCTCCCTCACTCTCCGCCCACCGTCCGATTTACATCGGACGACCCTCACCGCACCACGCCACCCCTCCTCCCCCGCACCGTTGGATGCAAATCCAACGGCGCATGACCCATCTTCTTCCCCGCGCCTCTCCTCTTCGCATCCTTCTTCTTTCCCGAGCTGCCGCCATTGCCACGCCGCGGGAGCTCCGTCAACCGCCCGCGCCAACTGCTCCCGCCTCCCGCGCGATGTGCGCACGACCCGGCGCCCCCAACCGCCTTCACCCCCACCTTCTCCCCCTTCTCCGCGCACGTCTTTGCCCGCGAGCTCCGCAACGGCCGCCGGCTTCCCCGCACCGATCTCCCCCTCCGGCCACTCCCGACCCCTATAAAAGGGGGCATGGTGCGCCCCTCGCTCTCCTCACCTCGCTCCTGCCACCCACATCTTCTTCCCCGCCCTCTATCGGCCGGATTTCGCCAGTGAAAAGCTTCGGCCGAAGCTTCTTCCGCTGCCTCTAGCGCCGCCGTCGACAACTCTCTGGCGATTCCGACTGCACAGTTGGCATCGCGGCACCAAGTCCTACTTGGTGCGCTCGTCACCTTCGCCGGAGACCCACCGCATCGCCACCGCCACCGCGAGCCCGACACTGCCGCCGCCACTTCCTTCGCCGCCAGCGATCACCCCATGCCCTTGTGCCACCGTGGTAAGCCCCGAATTCCCCGTCGCCTCCTCTCTCACCTGGTACCACCCATTCCCGTCGCCGTGCCGCCGTTCGCCAGCGAGCTCACGGCCGGAGCGTCGCCAGCCTTGTGCCTACGTGGCACTGCCACGTCACGGCCACACAGCGCCACCCGTGCGCCACCTCAGCGTAAAAAGTCTACGTGGAGCCCAGTCAGCACCACGTGTGCATACGTGTGCCACCTCACACCCCGAGCCAAATCCAAAAATTTTGTAGACTTGGTCCATGTGCACCGAGCCCCTACCAAGTGGGCCCCACTTGTCAGCTCAGTTTTCTTTTAATTATTTTTGGCCGAAAATCCTCGCTGACGTCATCCTTGCGCAATATATTGAGTTTCCTTTAGAAAAATAATTCCAATAATCCAGAAAAATCATAATTCTATTATTCCATGTGATTTGAATCTTCGGGAGCTCATATCTTTTGCATCCGAACTCCGATTTGGATGATTCAAATTTCTAAATTTATCTAAATTCAAGATCTAGAAAACTAAACCAAAATTATTCAATTTGGAGTTAATTTGAACCTTATTTTAATTTAGTTTGAATTTGGCTTATTTTCGCGTATAGATTTCGACGACTTCGGAGAGTCAGATTTCGACGCCGTTTGAGAGCAACTATTTGAGCAAGGCAAGTTACATTCTTGATCATATTTTCACCCATTATTTAAATTTTTAAAATTCTGTTTCAAATTATTATTGCATGCTTGTTTTTATTCAGTAATTTAAATCCCTATTTTAAATTTATAGTTATGCCCAAAATCCTTTGTATGACCAATTTTGACAATTGAATCAAACATGTTGTCACCCTAGTCAAAACCTGGTTGATACGATAGTATGAACTAGGATCATTTTGGAAAATATTGTGCTTAGCCATGCTTACAGACCAAATATATTTCATTTGGGGAATTTCAGCGAGAAATCAACTATTGTTTAAATGGTACCTTGGCATTGGTGTGTCATAGGAGTTTTGTAAATGACTTTAGAAAATAAATTGATGGTTTGGACTTGGGCGAATTGGTTGTCTGGTGGGTGCAGGTTTATGCACGGGCTCAACTGGTAAGTTGAGGCCTAGGGTTCTGTTGGTTGTTGCCCAGGTCAGTTCAGGACCGGTCTTCGAGCCGCATCTTGCTAAGCCACATCGTACTACCACATGTATTGTATGGGTAGGACCTGGCTGAATAATTTACAAAGTTCCATCATGGTCGTTCCTGTGATGCGGTGGGTAGTCTTTCATGACTTTTCTTAGTCCCACCTGGCGCAAGAGGGGGCCTGAACTCTGCGGACGGGTAGTCCAAAGGGGGCGAAACCTTAGCGATGGAGGACTATGGTGGAATGATGATCACTTAGTCGCACACCTTCGAAAGTGTGTCAGACGGACATTAAAAGTTGATTATCTCGTGTGGGTAAAGTTGTACAACCTCTGCAGAGTGTAAAACTATTCGAATAGCCGTGTCCACGGTCATGGACATGCTGGCAAAGCCACTCAAAGTTAGACTTCGATTTCAAAATGTTTTTGTAAAACAGTTTTGACATGGATGGGTGTCCATGAGAAAAGTTATGGGTTGAAGCCTCGGGTTGGTGCCCGTGTTTATATTGGTGTTAGGTTGGTGCCTACACTACCTTTATCAATTCAATAATCAATTTTTGATTCTATAAAACTTGAGCTTTTGAACTTAGTATGGTATTTAATGTCAAATGCTGTTCTTGCACAAATAACCCTATAAGCCTTCCTTTGTTACATCCATGTATGCATATCATTCTGTTATTTGACGGGTGTAACTTGCGAGCACGGAAGTTGTGCTCATACTTGCTTAATGCAAACAAATTTCAGAGGAGAAGGACTTCGTTTCAGGTGTGGATCATGACGACTAGGCCGCTACCCCAGTCGATTTCCTGTGGTAGATCCGCTGGACTCCACTACTTCTTCATCGTCTTCCGCTGTGTTTATTTAATATTGCCCTGTAAGGCTATCTTGTAATCAACTCTGTTGTTTATTAATAAATTTTAGCGTTTATGGTTGTGTTATCACATTTGTTTACTGTGTGAGCTAGCCACTGATCATGGGACTAGTTCAGTTATGCACAGAAGATCTGGGATGTTAATTCCGGGTCTTACATGCTCCCAAGTGTAGATTGATCCGACCAGTAGGTTGAGCAACCAAGACTGGGCAGATCCTTCAAGGACCGTGGGCAAGTAGTTTGCCATCACGTTGTCATCACCACCATCAGCTTTGATGGCGGTAGTGTAGATCTAGAGAAATTCAAATGGGTTTTGAGTCCCACTAAACTTCTCCATGTTTGTTGGTCAAAACTTGTCCGGCCAGCGTACCGCTTGGAGCCCTGCTGAGAAGACTCGACAACCTATAATCGAGTCATGACACCTTCTCTGGAAAGGGGCCGGATTGTAATATGTTGGGGACCGGTTTCTCAAGTTGGCATACTGAGTATTTGGTGTCCCGATCTAGTATTGGACGCTAGTCTGCCGTCTGCGACTGGCTGCCTGGTTCAGGTGATGCCGAAGATCACCCGGAACAAGCAGTGGCTCCTCATTACGAGGGAGAGGAGTGACTTCATGAAAGAGCCATCTTCCCTTGTGACTCCCTTGTCAGAATCTTTGAGGAGGTCTTGGTATCGATCGGCCTCCGGTCCGACCATGCTGACCCCTACGGAGGGAGGAACATTGAGATGAAGTTAAGGTTTGACTTTGTGAGTTCCGTTGTTCCCGGTGCCTTTCTGTACGTTGTATGGTTTGTTGGAGGATCTCTGATATTTGTCCTGCAAGTTGAACAGATCTCGGGGTCTCTGCTAGAGGAGGGTCAGGATTATTTAAAATGTCCTGAACTCGTTGCAGGTTTTGAATCATTACCGAATGTCTTGGAGGATTTCTGCTAGCAAAAGGTGTTCGATGACCCGAACTGCCGCCCGACCTTTCGGCTTGCCCTGTTCGACCCATCATGCACTGTGGGGTAGAAACAAGCGAATTAACTGATCGATGTCCATCAGTTCAATTACCTTCGCCATTTGGTGCTTGAGTGCTCGCACCATTTCCACCAGTAAGTGGTGGCGGGTTAAGCTGTGGAGGACTGTACACGTCATCTTGATTAGTATCTCTGATTGTGTTAACCTCGTGCCTCAAACAATGGTCTTCCGATGAGATCCCATCGTAGCTAAGGGAGAGCCTTACAGTGCTTCGGTAAGAAACCTCCACGATGGGGAGTGGTCAGAAATTACCACCTTTGGTAGGCTTTGTGGTGGATCAGTCTGATCCGACGGATTAACGACCATATGTTGAGTTTTGTCGTTCCCACTTGCCCTTAGACCAGTGGTAACTTTATTGACACCCTCACCAGGTGTTGGTTGGCCCCCCGGAATTCATAGGAGCCATTGGCAAATACTAGTCGCCCATGACCGTATCGAGAGTACATTGACCCTCTGATTGCGGTGTTGGGCTTTTGTCGCTGTTCTTGCCGGTTGGAAGAACCGGGCTTGTAGAGGCATTCAGACATTCCGAACTGGTCAGAACGACCAACTCCTCTGGGAGCACCATAGATGGTGGTGGTGAATCCTCCTGCATCCCGCGATCTTGCTGGTCTCAGCGAGCAGCGAGCCGGCAGCGGAAGAGGACGATGATGACATTGAATCATATTTCATGGCACGGATGCATGCATCCATGTCCATGTCAGAGTAGTCTACCAAGTCGAACTAGTTCTCCTTGTCACAAGTTCCTGCCATGACCGCATGAGCGATAACGCAACAAAGGGAGATTGAGGAGAAGTCTTCGAGAACTCAAATGCCTTCTTCCCCACAGACGGCGCCAACTGTCGACGATCGAGTCACCAATCTTACGAAATAAATAGAGAAAAATGGCAAAGAGTTCTTGGGAGAGAATGGGATTGATCTTTATTGCAGTGAATTGGATCTTTACAGGGGGTGCCTTGAGTAAGGCGACGGACTAGACCTAATTACACTGAGTGTGTTGCTATACTAATGCTTTAGATGTCTTTGGATCACTAAGTCTTTGTGTCCTTTGATGATCTGTTTTTCCTGATCTCCTCCCTTGATCTTCCTTTAAATAACCGACGGAGGGGTCATATATAATCTTTGAAGAGACGCCATTTGGAAGTGTCGCGTCTGGTATAAGAAACAGCGGTAGTTTGTAAAAAACCAACTGACCAGTGGTTGATGTCAGTGGGAGATAATAACCATATGGTGGTTATTGTCAGTGTCTTAGGGCTGTAAACGTCGTGTGCATTGGTGCGAATAAGGCACATGTTCCATTCATCACACGGAAAGAATATACTTGGAATGGATCCAAGTACCAGTTCATTGCTTCTACGAGCAGTTATCTGGTCGGGGATAAGGTACAGGATCTCGTCTGATCAGGGTACCCATAATGTAACCTCTGGAATCCTTTGGACCCCGGTGGTTGTTTGCCTTAGGGGTTACGACCACGAAGGAAGTGTGGTCTTTAATTAAATAAATAATATTTAGATACTTTAATCTTTGTCACCGTACTAGTCCCATGATCAGTGGCTAGTACACACATTCACAACATTATCATACACATCCATACAAGTATACATACAACATGAAACAAATATAGTACTTAAACATAATGTTCACATAACAAGTGTATATTACACGGTCGACCGGCGAAATTAAAAGACAAGCATCGGAAGTAGCAAGTTAAACAACGGAAGCGTATTAAACAAATCCCAAAAGTCCAGCGGTATGCCTATCCAAACCCATAGGCAACCAACAAGGACAAGACCTTAGCAAGGCCCTTCCTCGTACCCTCCAGTACTAGGAGCAAAGAAGGCGTCGTCCAGAATTGGCTCCTCCTCATACTTTGGTCAACAATTTAAGCAAGATTGAGTACATTTTGTACTCAGCAAGACTTATAGTGTATCGCAACATAATAATACATGCAAGGCTATCGAAGGATGAGGCTCTACTCTACAAGTTATTTTCAGCATTAAGCAAGTTTTATTTGCAATAACATTATGTAATGGTTTGCAATGGGATTTATAAAGAGCAGTTGACAGATATCAAAATAACAAGTATGTAACTTAATAATAGCAAAATCATGACCCTCCTCAACTGCGATCAACAATTTATTCTCAGCCATAGACATGACACTCACATAAATCAATCATCCCAACATTTCCCAACAAACTGTTTTTGCAAAATTAGAGACTACACTCGATGTGACTGCACTAAGCATGCTCATGACTACAAGCACGACTATTTAAATAGATTTACACTCTACAGAGGTGTATAATTTTACCCACAGTATATGAGAGTTCTCTAGTTTGTTCGGCGTCCGTCGATACCACCGCGCACAACATTTTAGTATGCAGTCTAGAGTCCATAACAAAGCCTTTACATCACCTAGTCCTAGCCTTGCACTAGCCCGTCGAATGACAACCCTCACTTAACTCAAGTACACCCCCGTCTTAGTGAGGCATTCCCCGTTGTATTGGCAAGCATTGTTCCCTACGCCTCGAGGAAGGGGGCCCCTTTGTGCAAGCCTACCCGGTCATGCTCGTACTACTACGGCCTACCAACACGTAAGGCTAGTTTTTGATGAATTAATTAGCTAAGATCATCCCATACCAGCACATGTGGTTGTACGCTTAGGCTTAGATTGGTGGCATCGGCATTCGGTCCTTAGTTGACCTGAGCAAGGATCTTCCCCTATCTACTTGTGAGATATACCTCTCACACTCCTCAGATTATATTGGCCCTGTTTGTTTAGGCTTTTTGCCTGGCTTAAAAGTAAAAAAAAACATAAGCCTAAACAAAGAGGTGACTTTTTTATCCGGCTTTTAAAAAGCTTAAGTCATTTTAAGCCTAAAAGCCATAAGCCAGAAGAAAGGTGTTTTTTTGGCTTTTGCAGAATGAAATATCTCTTTGCCACTGAACTTCGTTGAAATTACCCTCAAAATACCATTCGTATATAAGTGCAAACTCTTTCATTTTTTTCTGTCTCCACCCGTTCTTTTCCTCTCCCTTCGGATCCCACTCCCGACGCCTCCCCTCTCGACTGACCGCCCCCCCAACATCACCGCCTCCCCTCTCCTCCCCCAACGCCACCACATCCCCTCTCCTCCCCAACGCCGCCGCATCCCGTCTCCTCCCCCAATACCGCCACCTCCCCCCAACGTCGCCGCCTCCCATCTCCTCCTCCAACGCCATCGCATCCCCTCTCCTCCCCCAACGCCGCCGCCTCCTGTCTCCTCCCCCAATTATGCCGCCTCCCGTGCTCGAGTAGGCAAAGAAATCGTGAGCTCCTCCTCTCTTTCCTTCCTGGAGCTTGCAATTGGATCAATTTGTGTTTGTTTCTTTTTCAATCTGTGTTGGGCTTGCAATTGAATCACATGAAGACTGTTAATTTATTTTTGCACATGATTCTGGAACTATAGTTGGCCTTGTAATCTTGTTTTCAAAATACCATGATTACTAGAGAAAGCAATGGTATTGATTGTATTCATACAAAAGATCACTTAACTTGAAGAACAGAAATAGCATCATGTCTAAAAGTTCAAATAACTTAATGGTTTTGAGTCTTGAGATCCCTGTATGGCTAAAAGTTCAATATCCAGAAGCTATGCTGTTTATACATCCTTAGCTTTTAACAAGTGTTGTCTCTGACCATTTGTAATGAAGAAATTTCACTGTCATTAATTTTGACCGTTTTATGGATTGCTCTAGTGCCATTTCCCCCCTTAACAATTAAGTACTGCATTTTTAGAACTAGAATTTGCGTGGCTTCTACCATCCTATACAGTGATAGGTAATGCTGCCCCCACCTGGGGCTAGCCTAAACCCAGTCATATATTTGTTGGGTCTTCAATTATTAACCCAGATACCCATTTTAGCACAGGGAAGGTAGTTATCTTCAAGGGCTTGTTTACTTTGAAATGTAATGCGATTTGGTTCTGATAAACTCCACTCATATTTTTTTAGATTTTTCTTCAAAGGTATTCAAGGTGTTAGATATCACTTGTTGGTTTCTGAAGTTAATGAAGTGTTGATCATTTCCCGCCACAAATATTCAACACAAGCATGCTAGCTCTGTTTTTAGTTTTTTTATGTAAATATCTCCCATCAAGTTAAATACAAAAGTAGAATCTCGAAGTAACACAAATTTAATTGATGCCTTTCAGCAAGTATTAACAAAGGTATTGGAAGAAGCTGGGTACACAAGGGATTGCAAGCTATCATTAGAAGACTTTATCAAGGTACAGAAATCCTCTTCACTGTTCATACCATATATTATACTATTATTCTTCAAAATAATAGCTTATACTATTTCCCGATATGCCTGCTGCATATATTGTACTCATTTAGAAATCCTTTGGCAGTCCTATATTTAGCTAGAGGCCACTACAATTAGCATTTCTAGATTGTAGACTACCCTTGTTCTATACTCCAGGACTTGACCTGAAACTATTTTGTGCTGTGCTTTCAGATTATCGACCATCCTGGCCTAAAGATGGAAGTGGAAGTACCAATCGATTAAAGAACAGTACATAGTTTAGCAAATGAGAATGCAAGCTCTGGCTTTGGCTGCTGAACATAATGGTCCATAACCAATAGGACAACGTTCAATAGAAAAGAGTGGCCATTCACTCTTGTTTTCTTCTGTATTAATCCCACACACCTGAAATTTAGTTCACTACTATGGCACACTAACTGTATCTTGCTTTGCTCATCTCGCTGTCAGGGCCGGTCCTGGGCTTTTTTGGACCTAGAACGAAGCTAAAATTTTGGGCCTTTTTATATGAACATGATAATGCTACTAGTACTACCCATTGGTAGTATATACACACATGCGTGCGTGCGTGCGTGATTACTAGTTTACTACTAATCTACTATAGTGTATACACATATCTGGGGGCCCATTTATTTCGTGGGCCTGGGACGTCCGTCCCTCCCCCCCCCAAGGGCCGGGTCTGTTCGCTGTAATTGTAGGCAGCAAACCTTGCCACCATTCGTAGAATCCTTACCTGAAACCTTGCCTTGTAATGAGATTTGTGTTGGTGTCATGTTGATACTTGGAGTGCATGATCTTGTGATTTGAATGTGTTGGTCCCAGATTTGCAATGCTGGTAGTTGGTTGCAGTGGGTCGATCTGTGTTATACTCTGGTCTTCTTAGATATACTTCTCCGATAGATGTTGAGATTTGTAATTTATTTGGATAGGCCATGGTACACACACGCATACACGTGCGAACAAAATCTATTTTGTTTCATATGTACACTTGCACGTATCATCATATTTTCAAATCCCATGCAAAAATAAGTTTAAATACATGCTTAACAAGGTACTTTAAACCCTCAAGGGCAATTCATACCTTTTATCTTTCACACATAACTTAATAAGCCAACATCCTATAAAAAGCCAGATTACCAAACACCAAAACTTGGCTTAAAAACTCAGGGGCTTATAAGCTGATTAAGCCAAAAAACTGATTTTAAGTTATAAGCCAAAAAACCTAAGCCTAAACAAACAGAGCCACTATAACTTGTCTGCGTCACAAACTAAGTTTTTCATTGTTATTTTTATACAAAATAACAGAGATAAAACCCTCTAGAACACATTTCAAAATTATCCCAAATGTACACCCATATTTCCAACAATTAATCCATTTTAGTGAATCTAGAGCCTAGCTAAGCAACTATTCAACATTCCTAGCCGAAGTACCCAATTTGACATAATTTATTATCTAACCCAAGTCCTAAAGGTTACAACAGTAAGGATATCAATTTTTCAAGGATGATCATGTATTACATAGGAATTTATCTACCGTTATCCCCAAATATAGTAATTTTAAGCAAACATACACGCATGCATAATAGATTTTGCCAAAACAAGTATAATAATTGAAATAATGGGATTAACATGGTCAAAAGGGGTGCTTGCCAAGCTCTATGATTTCTAAATATGAGGATGGAGGGTCATCGAATAATTCGTTCGTGATATCAATGTCTATTCAAAAGAGCCGATAACAAATCATAAATAGAAAAATAATTTCAACAGCAAAAAAATCCAAATATTTTTTTATATTCAGATAGAGCATGATTTTAGATGAATTTACAAAAAATATTCATTCAATTAGGAGTTCATATGCAAAAGTTATTAACGTTATAAATTTGCTTAGTTTGAAAAATCCTGAAATGATAAAAAGGTGATGTCGAAAGCACATTTTCTGAGGTTTATGCTTTCCAATAGAGAAAGCGTATTTTTCTCTGAACTGAGAGTGGCTTTTCTCATTTTTACATTTTTTTGGGATTTTATTAACTTACATGTAGGCCCTATTTGTGAGTGAATCATAATTTTATTTCTTGATTTTATTTATAAAAACAAAGGTGGTTTCGCATGTCATAGACTCATTAATTATTAACTAAATGATGAAATCCTAATTTGATTTAACCTACTGACAGCTAGGGTCTACATGTCAGTCTCTCGGTTTTACAACCACGTTTTAAAATCGGGAATAGTGAGTGGTCCCACATGTCAACGATTCATTTACTAAATACATTTGAAATTAGATTTATGATTATCTTTTCAACTGGCCCCGCCTGTCATGCACTCATTACACTTAATCTCTATCATTAGGAGCTAACTATCTCCTAATCATGGGTCCTACTGGTCAGAGAGAGAGGAGAAGTAGAGCGCGCGTGGCCAAGCACCATGGCGAGCTCGTCGGCGGTAAACGACGCGATGAACAGTGACGTTAAGCGGTGGGATGGAAAGAGGGAAGCAAGACAAAGCCTTGGGTAGTGGTGGCGGCGACAGAGATGGCAGGAGGCGGTGTTAGAGGGGCGGGAGGAGGAGAAAGCTTCAGGCCTGCGATGGCTTCAACGAAGGAGGATTTCTCTGGGCTAAAGGAGGGGTGCACTGGACTTAGTGAATCTAGGGAATGCTAACGGGCTAGGCACGAGAACCTATGGTCATCGGAGGTGAGCTGGCAGTGGTTTTTGCAGCAGCGCCTTAGATGGCTACGAGGAAAGAGGGTGTTAGCGACTTGCCCTTGGCAAATCGAAGCGTGCACATGGTTCAGAGGCTCACCATGATCACAGAGGTGAAGATGATGAGGTCGGAGAGAAACTGGAACGGTTGCTCAATGGTGATCAGCGGCGGCACAGAGGAGTCCCTCAGTGAAGGCGCTTTACGATGATAGAGATGCTACAAGAAGCATCGCATTATCTCACTAGTGTTATAGGGATGGTGTATACGCGAGGAATTGAATGGGGACTCACCGAGTTTCAAGGAATGTCGAGAATGGTGAAGGTGACCGAGGATCAAAAAGATGATGGTGAAGCTTGGATTCACAGCGAGTTGGCCTGCGTTAAGTGAGGGGATTTCATCAATGAGGTATGGAACACGTTCTGACGCGTTCGGGTTGAGCTCGAACTCATCGGAGTGACAGGAACACGTTGGCAAAGATCTGGTGCGTGCCGAAGTCGAGGATGAAGGCAATCACATTCGTGCTATGAGACTCCATAAGCTGCATTAAGCAGAGAGGGAGGATGAGTGCAGCTCAAGGATTAAAGTGACACGCTTGTCATGGGCGAGAAAGGTCATAAGAGCGGCGGAGCTGAGGAGGTGTGCTCACCAGGGTCGAAAACGACGCACACGTTCTTGAGAAACCACGGAGCGATAAACTCATGTTTGCGAGAAAATGGATAAGGGCGAGATGAGGAAAATGATGACACGGCTAGGTCTTAAGTACAACTAGGTTTAGAGTGATAAGAACGGCGGTGTGCGAGAAACTCACAGGCGCGCTCTAGCGTTTCTGTCCTACGCTGGAAAACGAGGTGATAGGCAGGTTACTAGCATGGGTGAGGGCAGGCGGAGGTGACGGGAGCAGGTGAAGTCGCAAAACAGTGGGTGGCGGTCGAAACCAACAGGCGGAGCGGGCGCGTGGAGGCGAAGGCAAGGTGGACGAAGGGTCCTGACATGCGGGCTCGGCATGTTAGCAGGAGGGGAGAGTAGCACCGGCATGGGCTAGAGTGAGCACAAGCGAAGTGGGTCAAGCTTGGTTTCGGCCCAAAGGCCTGGCGGGAAATTCAAAATAGGTTTTGAATTTTCCAGAAAGGTTGATTGGTTTTTCAAATCTTTAAAATTAGCAAACTGGCTCCAAAATTTATGATTTTTTTTGTGGAAGCTCCTAACACAGTATGGTTTTTGTGTAAATTTTCCAAAATTTTATGTGTTCTATATTTTCTTCGAAAATTCTTTTAAGCTGTTGTTTGCATATAATTTCAATATTTGAGTTTTGCAAAAGTTCAAAAAATGCTCAAAATATTTTTCCCACAAATTAACATTCTCAAAATTTACATGAGAGAACTCCGGAGGCAAAGGTTTATCCATGCCAAATGTTACCTATTGACCACAAATAGCACAATAGTAAGAAACCCCAGCAAACTTTACTATATGAAGTTCAATTCTTTAGCATGAAAATAGTACACGGAACCTGAACAGAAAGCCCACCAAGCTCAATTATCCCAGTAGTATCTTGTGAATCAGCACCCAGAGTGCTTGAGATCACGATGGCCCGTTCGTCCTAGAACAGGAACCCTGACTCCCGAAGCACCTGCATGCATGATTCCAAGACGGCCTCAACCGCCACGGCATCAGCAACTGGAGCTCGACCATGGCCATGAGCCGCACCTCGGTGTCCACCTAGGTACACATGCAACTCAAATAACTCTGGCTCGGTAGAATAAGTGAAAGTTGTTATTTATAACTATGATGTACTACATATGGCTTTTCAGGAAGCTAAACTCATCCAAAGTTATGAAATATAGCAAAAATGAAATTTGGTACCTGGCAGCTACAAACTCATTTCCAGGAATAATGGCACATCACATGGTAGGTCTATTTAAGACAGAATAATCATGGTCACGAGGGAATACATAAAGAAGAAACTATTTTCTTACAGAAACAACAGTCAGCTATTTTGCATTCAGTTCATGTTCTTGCAACCTGTAATAACACACTCAAGTTAATGGGACAAGTACACATGATATGAAGGCAAAGCACATATTTTCAAGGTAAACATAAAATCAAGTGAACTAATTGAGGGTAACAACATACCAAATTTACATACTCGAATATATGAGATAGGATGTATCTATCAGTAGCTCTTTTTCATACAACTGTAAGCAAATTTCATTATTGCGCTTGTGAACCTGAAGTAACCCAAAACTAAAGATCAGAATGTCCATTTTGATACTCTTGTCTTTCAAAAAATGGCAATCAAATCAATTCAGGAATCACAAGCATCAAACAATTTGCAAATTTATGTGAAAAAGACATCATGGCCAATTTTAAGCTCTGTCATGCAATCCTAAATTAAGGCTTCATTCAGGGAGGCAGATAATACCAAACAGTGCTCACTCCTATGGACTCAACAAATTAGATCGAAACCAAATGAAATCATCAAGTCATATATATACTGCAACTCGATGTCATCATTCTGGGTGACCACCTGCTCAGCCATGGCTGCCACACTATCGGTCCGACCGAATAAACATTCTCACGAACAACGGTGTAACAACCCAAATTTTAAATTCCAGTTGAAAATAAAGTTTAATTATTTTATTGGATTTTTGTGGAATTCTCAAAAGCTTTTCCTTAATTAAATTAAAGCTAAACAAATTTATGTGCAAAATCTATTACCAAAAAATAGTTGGAAATATTTTTTCTTAAGTCCTAAATGCTCCAGAGAATTTCTGTGAATTTTCTCATAATTTTTGGACTTAATTTGCTATATTCTAAAGCCTAATCGAATTATCAGAATTAAATTAATTAGGAAATCAAAAAGAAATCCCCAAATAGTCTTTGGGCCGAATCTCACGCGGCCCAGATCCATTCGCACGCGCGCGCGGCCCACTCAGCCCGCTCCTCCCGCGCGAAACCCCTTCCCTCTCTGAGCCGCCCGATTTTAATCCGACGGCTTAGCTCCACCCTCGCGTACCGGTTCGCGCGATATGATTTCGGCCGTCCGATCAAAATCCAACGCGCCACCTTCGTCTTCTTCCTTTCCTTTCTTCCTCCCTCGCTTTCCTTTTTCTCGCCGCGCCGTCCGCCATTGACACGGGCTCGGACCTTCCAAAACTCGGCGCAATCCCCGTTAAATCCCCATGATCCCGCGCGCATTAAGACCGTCGCATCAAATCGCACCCGTTTCAGCCTTTCCTTTCCATCTCCGGCCCCCGAATCCCCGTAACTCCGCCGGTGATGCCGCACGGAGCTTCGTGCCCTCCACGGCAAACCAGTAGCGACTGCGCCCTATAAATAGGGGCGTCGGGAGCGCCTCCCTCACTGCAACACGCCGCCACCAACCACTGCCCTTCTCCTCCCTCCTAGCGCCCTAGCTTCGAGATCTTCACCGGCGACCGCGGAAGCTCCGAGCTTCGTTTACGCCTCCACCAGAGCCGCTTCGTCCTCGTCTCCGACACCAGCAGCATCGCCGCATCGTCGCGAAGCCCGCGCGACCACTCACTCCCTCGGAGAGCCGCCGGAACACCTCCGTCGCCGTCGACCTCAAGCCGCCGCCACCAAACTTCGTCGCCGACGACCTTCCGGCCACGCTCCGCCGCTGTCTTGGTAACCCCTAGGTTCGCACGGCTCCCCTCTTTCGTTTGCACCCACTCTCAAGCCTCGCCGTGGCTCGTAGCGCCGGCGAGGGTGATCACCGGAGTACCCCTCCGTCGAGCATACGTGGCCAGGCCACGTCATCGCCACCCGGCGCCACCTCACCGAGTAGCGCCCCGTGTCGCCGCGTGTCACGCCAGGTCAGCGCCCGCGTGGCAGGCCCACCGCACCGGTCCGCACGTGGCTCGGTGGAATAAGTCCACCGTGAGCCGTGTCTATGACACGTGGGGCCCGCTTGTCAGAAAATTCTTTTAATTCCTTTAATTTCCGAAAATTCAGCGCTGGCGTCAGCATTGCGCAATAATTAGAATTTCCTTTAGAAAAATAATTCAGAGAATTCAATTAAATTCCAGATTTTGTATTAAACTTCTAAAATTCATATCTTTTGCATTTGAACTCCAAATTGGGTGGTTCAAATTGCAAAATTTGTCTAAAATCATAATCTAGCTAACTAAAGCAAAATATTTCAATTTGGAGTTAGTTTGAGCTGAGTTTTTGAATTTATTTGAATTTGGAGTTAATTTGTCGTAATTTCACGTATAGACCTCGACGACTCCGGAGAGTTAGATCCTTCCGACGATTTAGAATTTCAAGACTTCAACGAAGGCAAGTTACACTATTGATCATGTTGTTCCCAGTATTTTAAATTATTTAACTTCTGTCTTTAAATTACTATTGCATGCATATGTTTATATATTGTTTAAATGTCTCATTTATATATAGTTATTCCAATCTCCATTGTACGACCAATTTGATTATTGAATATGAATACCATGTCACCCTTAGGCAAAATACTACTAAAATTTGTCATATGCTTAGCCATGCTTAGATCATATTTATTTGGGAAGGTTTATCCAAATCCTTTACAATTTGTTTTTAAATTGTTTCAGTGGTATTGTTTTACCACGAAAGGCTTATTAAGAGGTTTTCACTCTAAATAAAATAAAATGGGTTTGGACTTGGGCGAGATGGATGTATGGTGGGTGCAGGTTCATGCACGGGCCTAATCTGGTTAGGATTAAGGCCCATGGGTTTGTTTAAATGGAAAGTCGCCCAAGTCAGTTAAGGACCGGTCTTTGAGCGTATTTTGCTACGCCTTACCGTACCACCACATGTCTGGAATGGGATAGATTTGGCTAAATAATCTGTGGTGTCTTAGTGTTATTTGTGCTATGTTGTATGTGTGGGGGTTGGTCAGACATTAGTCCCACCGGGCGCAAGAGGGGGCTTCCGGAGGATGGCTAGTCCAATGGTAGCGAAACCTTAGCGGGCATAAATACATTAAGACACTGCTTTGTAACGGCCTCATGATAATTGCTTAGTCACACGCCTTCGGAAGCGTGCATTGGCCGACATTAAAAGCATATTATCTCGTGTGGGTAAAGATGTACAAACTCTGCAGAGTAGAAACTATTCGAATAGCCGCGTCCGCGGTCATGGACATGCTAGCAAAGCCACTCTAAGTTAGACTTGTTTTTGGTTTATAAAATAATTTCCACAGTTGATTTTAGGATGGATAATCTTATGGTAAAAATCGGGCGGTTAGCCAAGTGTTAGGAGGGTATCCTTCACTATTCATTTATTGGAGGTTATCCACTATTCATTGTCATCTTAATCACTGATTTCAATTATATGTTTAAAATTGGCCTTAGAAAACTATTAATGGTATTTAATCTGAAAATGCTGTTTATGCAAAAACAACCCTGCCATTACCCTTTGTTTATCTTATGCATGCATTAACTTTCAATATTGGGTGTAACTTGCAAGCACGGAAGTTGTGCTTACTCTTGCTGAATAATCTTTATTCAGGAGAAGACCTCTATCAGGACGGTGAGGACCTGGACGAATAGGCTACGTCCCCAGACGATTGCCTGTGGCAAGTCGTGTGGCCTACTACTACTACTACTTTTCCGCTGTGTTATTTCTTTTCATTTGGCCTCAGGCCCAGTTGTAATAGAACTCTGAGATATTATTAATAAAGCGCGTGATATGAGTTTGCTATCACTTTTGTTGACTGTGTACACTGGAAATCCCGGACTAGTGTATAGACACAGAGAATTCGGGATCCTTCGTTCCCGGGTTCGACAAACGACAAGATCACTGGTGTAGGTTGTTGGATCTTGAGGGATGGCACGATGCAGGGCAAGCTAGGTGATCGATGTTGTGGCAGCGTGGAAGGCGGATGCCACTTGGCAGGGAGAAGGCTAACGATGGTGCCAGCATCGACTGGGGGGAAGGGGAGATCAGGACAACTGAGGATGGCCTAGGTCTCATCGATGGACTTTTTGCCAGCGTCACGCCATCAGTGTCATCGGCACCTTCGCCTCCATCATCGACCGTTGCAACCCCTATCTTGGATTGATTTCGCCGAAACGAACGTGGGAAGCGAGGAGAGGGGAGGGAGGAGAAGCGAGATGGGGAGGGGGAGGGAGGGGGTGAGGGGACCTGATCTGGAGGGGCAGGTGGAGAGGCAGTGGCGGTGCCTTCAGAACGCGTGCGGGAGCATGAGGCTTTTCTTGTGTGTTCACAAGTAGTCCGAGTCAAGATCCTAAGTTGGATCGATTTGCCTCTGGTAGGATCAAATTGTAGAATCGGCGATTCTACGGAATTGTAAAAATACACATATTTAACACCTATACTATAAGTTTGTATGATTCTTATATGGTTTACCACTTACATATAACCGAAAAAAGGGACAAAACACTTTTTATCGCACAACTGAAAAGCATAATGGTACTGACATAATGGGTGATATAGTTCTGAACTACAGGAGAATAGCCAATGACCATGGCTAGTTTACTACAATTACATGAGAAATGCTCACAACTTTTGTAAATCAATATCTAATTGCAACACTTGCATGTTCCTTAAAAGCAGCTAGATATACTCTAGGAATAAAAATAGCTTATCATTATCAAGCTCAAGATTGCTCATGTCATAATATAGATATTTGTACTAGCATTACCACACTGATATTTATAGTTTCATTCTCAGAAATTGATATCAACAAATTTTGCTCTAAAACAAAATATCAACAAACCATGGCCTCTAAAAAAATCAAAAAAAAAATTGCAATTTTTTTTGCCCAAATGACTCTACCACGACTCTACTCTACTATTCTACACGATTCTACTCTTTGGATCGCGACTCTACCACGATTCTACCTGATTTTGATTCATGGTGTGATTTGGATCGACATGCTCTCGTGGGTTCGTAGAATCGTAAGACTCTAAGAGTAGGATCACGATTCTAACTACCTTGTGCGTGCGCCAACGACAGCTACAGCAGAAGGGAGAAGGAGAGGATACGTTGGTGGGTGCATGCGACAAAGGAGGGGATGCAGGGACTAGATCTAGAGGGAGCGGGGTGGGGCGGAGACGGCGATGGCAAGAGCAGGCCACTAATCGCTGCGACCAACTACCGACCGAGGTTACGGGTGTCACTGGGGGCGATCGGATCTACAGCCTAAGTGTCTCCATCGTCGAATCGCCGCCACCAACTACCGACCGAGGTTATGGGCATCACTGGGGGCGATCGGATCTACAACCTAAGTGTCTCCATCGCCGAATCGCTGTCCCCAAAGCCATGTGAAAGCAACCACGCCACTGTCCCCTTCACCTCCATCATCGACCGTCGCAACCCATGAATAGAGGTGAGGTAAGAGAGTAGGGGAGGTGAGATGGGGAGGGGGAAGAAGACGGTAAGGAGGTGGGTGAGGGAAATGAATTGGACGGGAGTAGATGGAGCCACAGCGGCACTTGAGCAGCGCCGGCGATGGCGACACCCGGGCAAAGGAGAGCAGTAGGGAGTGGAGAATGGGAGTGCCACTTCGAGGGGTCTACGAGGTAGGCGAGGACTGATTTGATGGTGCGGCAAGCACTCGGATGGGAAGGAGGCGAAGCAAGGCGAGAGGAGTGAGCGGTGGCGGTGCGGACGATGTGGAAGAAGATGGAGAGGTGAGAGAAGCCAGCAGCAGCAACGCGGATTGTGGGGACCCCAGGTTATCTCTATAAGACCGAGACTAAGCATGGTCTTAAGGACATAACTCTGGACTTCCGGTAAATGGATTCCAACTTAACTCAGTCTAAATGAGTGGCTTAACTGAAAACTAGAGCCCCGACGATCATGTGCGCCGCTCCTCTACAAGCACTATATGATTGTCGGTTCTCCAACAAGTCAAGCACTGCACTTAGCGAGTTAAATAGGAAGCCATGAACAGCGAGCATGACTTATATTGGCTCCCAAGATAAGCGACCAATATATTCATACTCTCATACAACGATGGTCACATCCATACAACGCTCATACATAAATAGTACAAAAGTCATACATCATAGTTCCAAGTTTACAACTAATACAAGTGGCCGACCGGCCAAATTAAACAAGTTCATAAAGTAGCAGCAGAAGCAAGTAAGTAAACCAAAATGCCAGTAGTGGTATGCCCCATAACCCTTCGGCAACCGACTGGGGTTAAAAGATAGCACTACTCATCAGTGTCGCCTAAATCGACACTGACAAGCTCGTCGGACTCGATATCTTCCTCACCTGTAAGAGCCAGCAAACATCTCTGTAATACCCCGAGAGTGGGTGTTGAGCACTTAATCAGGGAAGACTAATTATTCGGGAGAGAATTCAATGGATTTTCGACAGGGACCAACAGGAATTTCGCATTTCAGCTTTCAGAGGGGGGGGGTTAACCGCTAAACTTCCTCAACCTGGGCTTGGGCCCCGGTCCATGAGGCCTAGGGGGGTGGCCGGCCAAAAAGGGGGGGCGCCTCCCCCCCAAATCCTAGCCGCACCACTTCCTCCCCCTCCCCCCTTTGGTGGCCGCCACTCCCTCCCCTCCCACGCCCTCCTCCCTGGTTGCCCCCTCCATTGCGCCACCCAAACCCCCCTCCAAGGTCCCCCATTGCAGCCGGCCAAGGGAAGAAGAAGGACCCCATTGCAGTCGGCCAAAAGGGGAAGAAAAGAGGGAGGAAAGAAGGGAGCGGGATCGCCGTCCGGGGTTCGCGATCTTCAGCTGCTACAAGGGTAACACGTCGTTTGTTATTGGGTAATTAGTCGTAGAAGAGTATTCGGGCAGATTTGGCTAGGTTGCAATTTGGCCGCTGAAATTGCAGATTTGTCCAGTAGCTTGCGCGATCGATTTCATGTGGTTAGAGGCATAATTAGGAGTTTTTATCTCCTAGAGAGTTGTAGGTTATGCTCTTAGCTTTCAATGTCCACCAAGAACGCCCAAATCCGATTAACGGTTAGAAAGTTATGAATTGTTTAGTGCCGCTGTCTGGTTAATCTGTCAGTTTTTGGACAGTCTGTAGAAAACTGATTAAAACTGCTAATTAAATGGAGAATCAGGGGATCTCAGTATAACGAAAAATGTGGGTAATTTCTATACCTTTTCATAGAGATAAAGAACGCGAGATTTGGACCTTCGTAGCAAAAGTTATGGAGGTTTTAGTGTACTATCCAGAGAACCCGACGTGAATTCTGAGGTCTGATAGTTTGGATTGCTAGGGGCAGTAAATGGCAGAATCAAAAGGGCTCCCCAACTAAGTTTATTTGGGTAATTTAATTACCTTTTCATAAAGTCTAAGATCATCTTATTTGGATTCCTGAGCAGAAAGTTATGTATTTTAGAAGTTGACTGTCCACAGTGAGCACCAAATCGATCGCCAGAAATTAGAAGATTGGAAACGCTTGGGAGTTTAGCGAGTCAAATTGTGTTGTTATTTATGATTTTGGTCCAGTATGTTGGTCTTAGATTGGGGTTATCTTTATGTTCAGGTGGAAGCGTGATCCCAGGGGCAGCGCCCTCTTCGCGTCCACCGTTCTTGCATGGTTAAGGCAAGTATTCGGGCTATTGTATATTTATGCTTGTATGCTGTGACTGTTTGTGTTTAGCTCATAATAGCTAGGCATGGATGTTATGGTGATGAGTTCCAATTTATCTTGGTGAATGCAAGTACTCTGCTTGAGTGAATAATTATGACTGTTGGATAGAGGATGCTAATACTTTGATGCGTAATAACCATGCAAGGTTGATAGTGTGATAAGTATGATGTAAGGATGGTGAATACTAGAGAAATGATTAATTGATATTCATGAGTGATTGTTCAAGTTTGCTAGTATTATGATTAAATGTGCTATTCATGGGTGCTAGAATGCTATGAATATCAATGATGTGGAATGCTAGTAGTATGAATAAGCTTATTCATGTATGATGTTGTTGTTAATGCTTACATGTTAATGAGAATATGTTGAATTCCTGCATATGAAGAATGTTATCATGGTGCATATGCATGTTGAGAGCATCTGAGTGCCTTGGTCACGTGGTGACCAAGCACATCTGATTGAGTCCCGTCATGTAAATGACGGGCTTGAAATCCCCACATTCGTGGAATGTGGGCTATGAGCAAAGAGGTCCCCATCATTAAGATGATGGGCAAAGGTCCCTATACATGTGGTGTATAGGCTCTTGGTCCCTGTGCTAGTGGGCACAGGCAGGGGTATACAATGACGGTTGTATACCCTGCATTACCGGTAAAATGCGAAAAGAGATAAAGTTCAAAGGAGCATTGCATTGGTTGCATTTCATAAGTTAAAAAGGGCTATACTTAGTGTTTTGTTATTGTGGATCATTTGGTGCTATGTTTGTGTTCTTGTTTATAGCCTTGTTGATACTTGCTG
The DNA here is from genome assembly GCA_036346255.1 of Ampelocalamus luodianensis. Taxonomy (NCBI): domain Eukaryota; kingdom Viridiplantae; phylum Streptophyta; class Magnoliopsida; order Poales; family Poaceae; genus Ampelocalamus; species Ampelocalamus luodianensis. Next base: position 10,851,938 of record CM070618.1, read on the forward strand.
AGTCTTTGGGCTCACTCTTGCTTTAATGTGTTTTAGGTACCAATGGCAGGAATGACATGCATGGAAGGGAATAGATGATGGATGCACTCACTACCTCACACTCTTAAGGCATTTACCACTTAGTATCAATTTTAGAAATAAATAAACTGATGATTATCACTCATAGATCGTTTTGTTTTGAGGAACTATTTAATTGTAATAATGAGATTGCCAGGTCTTGGTATGTTCAATTGATTATCATGCTTGATCATGAGAATTTTGTTAAATGCTATGATTTATCGTTGAACTCTCGGTATAGCTGATTAAACAAAGGAGACTCTGTCGAAAATTTTTATAGATTGTGCTAGATTAGTTTATTTCCAGTAGCATTCCAGGCTCTTTGAGAGTTGGGGTGTTACAATCTGGCTGAGTACAAAAGAGTACTCGCAAGTCTTACACAAATAAAAAATTAGTTATGCATAAGGCTGTTCCAAGGGATGACTCATATTGGCTTAGTTTTGCAAAAGAGACGCAACAAGGTACAACCTACACATACTAGTTTTTCAAGTGCCATTTCAAAATCAGATTTTAAGTAGAAGTAAAGCATGTGAATCAGTAATGAGTTGAATAACAAATAAATCATACAGATAGCAAAGTGACTGTCCACTTTGATACAACAACAAGCATGAACATCCATCCATGTCGATACCAAGTTATAACTATAATTTTAATTCCAAATCTAACAATAAGCAGCCACAAATTTCAAGCGATCGTCCATAACCGCAGACACGGCTATTCGAATAGATTTATACCCTACAGGGGTGTACTACTTTACCCACACGACTTGATTAGCCCGTAAGCCTCCAGATGCCTCTGAATATAGCATACTTCCTATGGTATGCCGGTCGGGTAAATCAAGATATGGTCGTTTTTAGCAAGAAGATCCCATTGAGCTAAGTCCATCAACCCAGGGCTCCTAAGAAGAAACATAAGCCGTTAACGGACTCAACACAACAAAACCCTCCCCCTACTTGACCATACGACACCCATATACCACGTGTGATAGCACGAGTGTTGCTTGAACCGCAGGTACCCAAAGTTCGGTCCTTAATTGTCCAGACAAGTCTACCACTTTCCCAAATCTCGTGCACAAAGCACCATCACTAACCAACACTTGTCCAGACCCAAAACTCATTTAAAATGACAAAAATTAACTCATAAAATAGCTACAAAGATCTGAAACAAAAGTATATAAAGAAGGTTGTGTTTATCCCATAATTGTCGGGTTATTCCCGACAATCAAACTACCGTTTCTAGACTTGCATGGCTAAGCAAACCCGAACAATATAAATTCACACATCCTATCTTAAGCATGTGGTGCTGGAGTAATTCAAGGATAACCTCAATGAATAGGATATAACTAATCTACACATCACAAAAATAGCGACAATATCAAAATAGCATGCAAGCAATTATCATTGCACTATCTTAACAAAACTGGGATCAAACATGATGCAAAAAGAAAGTTCAAAGGATGCTCGCCTTGCTGAAAAAATAGTTGTTCACTCTCAATAGCGTAGGAATCAATATCAATTGTTTCGGAATCTAAAGAATAGAAACCGATATAAACACCGAGAAATACTCCAAAAATCAAGATGCTCAAAAATACATGATTTTTCTACAGTAGCTAAGTCATGATTTTAGATGAATTTTGGTGGAAAAATTATTTCATTTTGGTTTAGTATATGAATGTTATGGTGGTTTGAATTTCAGCTTACAATATGTAATTTAATTACTTGGTCAAAATTTGTAGAACATTAATGGGACAATGGGTTACGTAGGTAAATAGAGAATATTAATACAAGATCAAAACAGTTGAGTTTGCTTCAATTGGAGTTTCCAAGATTTAGTTATGAATTTATAAAGTTATCAGCATTTCCTTTTGTAAAAATAATAGTGTTAATCTCCAATCTCCAAAATAATAGTCTCTGCTATAGAGAAGAGTTTGAGACAAATTTTAATATAAGGTTCATTAAAAATGAAAATTATCAGAAGTGGTTTCACTCATTTTGGAGTTGAAATGAATTAGTTATGCATTTTTGAAGTTGCACATATTTTATAGTGTATAAATATATGTGTTTCGAATTTCTTAAAGTGTTTATCACTCTTTCTACCAAGCCACGCGTTAGCCGCAGTCGCCGACAGTGGGGCCTGCGCAGCAGCGCGACCCACGTACTCGCCCGATGACAAGTGGGCCCGCTTGTCAGCGACCCATGGTGACGCTGCTCGCGCGCATGGCAATCGGTCGCGCTTGTGAGCCGTTGGATTAAGATCCAACGGTCCAAAATCGTGGCGTGTTCGAGCAGCCCGAACGGCCCAACTGATCCTGATCGTCCATTTCGCATCGCACGGTCTAGATTTGTGGCGCGTTCGGGTGGCCCGAACGGCCCAACAGATCCAGACCGTTGATTTTGCATCTGACGGTCCACAAGGACTCTTGTGCATTTGGTCACTTAAGTGTACAACACGTGTTTAAATAGTTTGGTCCACACGTCAGCCTCTGCTGTGTTTTACTAAACCTGTTGGTTTTCTGTGCGCGGGGCCCGCATGTAAGTGAGTTTGGTTGTTCTCTCCTGACAGTATTTAAATGCTAATGATTAACGTTTAACTCATAATCATTTGCTACAGTAGTTGTCCGAGTACGACAACGGGATTTCGATCCCGCATGCTTTACCGGCGGCTCGCCGGTGCTGTGCGCCACGGCGGCGCAAACCCGAGGCATGTACAGGTGTACAATAGTGTTGCGCTTCTAATGGGGGTAGTCTCGACGGTTGGGCCGGCCCGTACCGGCAGCTAGCCGGAGTTGAGCGGCGGCGCCCAATACGGCAATAATGCAACAGCAAAGTGAAGCTCCGCATCATCAATCAAGCTGGTGCCCGAGGTCATAAAATATTAAATATCCTTGCACAAACATAGAAGTAGAATTTTACTTTTCGATGCGCAAGCCAAACCAGAGATGACCAAAAACAATCAAAGAAAACAAATAAAAGAACATCCCTACCTAACTGCATTGCCCAGAACCAAGCTGCAGTATGGAAACGCATACATCGATATCTTGTCTTATGATCTACTAAAATATTTTCAAACCTCATTCATTTTTGCTTGAAAAATCAGCTAAAGGCTTCCTCATAAGGCCATTTCATTGATGTACACGATTAGGAGGTATGGAAATTCATGCAAACAGATATAAAAAACAAATAAAATAGAGAAAATAGAAGAATTGTCCAAATGGGAAAAAGCATATTAGGTGCTACGGTGTAGTAACCATTTGGCATTCATGTATACACTTAGGAGGTATGGAAAATAATGCATACAAATAAAAATAAGCCTAAATGAAAGAAAGAAAATAAAAGAACTATCCAAATGGCAGATGATGTGCTGTGGCGTATTAGCCATTTAGACAATTTTCCTGATGGCGGAGCTATGGAGATGTTAGGTCGAATATTTGATAACGAAAAAAATCAGACTACAACAATGCAAAAGAGAAAATGATAATTCTGAGAACTACAAATAGAGTTTGGTATGAAAACTTATGTTGCATTGAAAATATTTCTCAATACAAATATACAGTGACATCAGTTAGAATCAAGTATAAAGCATCCTTGACAAAGTAACACAATGAAGCAAACCAAATATAATTTATCTATCGAATGACCAAAGCGAAACTTATTTATTGATTGAAACAAAGTAACATGTAGCATATATAGGAAGCAAATTGCATGCATGGCATACTTGTTTGGGATAAACACCAAGTTCCTGCATTTGCCCAGTTCACAAATTCACCTTTTTCCCACCATTTAGTCTTCGAGTAAGCCTGCTGTCTAAATAATTCCTGCACCGTAGAAAATCTATCTAGCTTTTAATCTATGTATCATCATGTTGGAACCTACATGGACTACCAACATCCATGCAACTGATTAAGCAAAGCAACAGGTAGATTTAGGAGGAACATACCTTTATCTTATGTTGAACCTCTGCTATTGCCTATTGACTGTATGAGCCTTCCTCAATGTCCACTAAACATATGGATGCTAGCGCAGGTTGGCCAACATAACATTCAAAAAAAGGCCCTTCCAAAAAGCATCACAAATACAACAGCAATATATATCATCTGCTCCCTGAAATGCCATGCTAATCCAGTAAGAAGACAACATAAAGCATAGTGCGTAGACCATATAGCTAATCTGCAATTTATTTCTGGACAAAAACATATACACGTAGACCAAGAATGAGAACTAAAATTGCATGAAAAATGAAGTAGATGTGCTAATTTAAAAGCACACAATTCAATTGAAAGATAGCACGTGTTGTCCTCCCAAGCGTACATCATTTTTAGATTATGTATAAGATGAATCCAAAAGAAAATAAATATTAGGGGTCATTTATACCTGGCTCACTATCTAACCATAAAATCCCTCTTGCCAATCTACCTCAGCAGAGTAAGCATTAAAAATGAGATTGCCACGGCAAGCACTACTCCATCGACCTACATAGCATAGAAACAAAATTGTCATATAACATAGGGACATCTTTCTTCCTGAAAGCAACATCAGAAGAAAACCAAAATCATGTACACAGTAAAAAAACCCACACAACCCAAACAACTTGGCACCTAGCAAAATTCTTATCTAATTCTACAGGAAGAAAATATTTTGGATAAGAGAAAAAACAAAAGGGGAAAAACTTGCACCGTGATTTTGTGGAAGCTCTTGAATACCCCAAATCAACCTCTCCTCCAGCTAACCTCCTTGGCAGTTGCCACAGTGATTAGGTAGCCTTGGTTTTCTCATGCCTAATTAGTGGAGCTCAACCGTCGTCATCGTGTTGACCATCATCCACACCAACACCTTCACCTTCTCTGTGCCTCGCTGCAATCATCGATGGCTGTAGCACCAGTGCCCACACTAGAAGAAGGCGGTTGCAGTCACCCTATTCTCTAGCTTCCTCGCTCTCATGGTTGTCTGTAGTTTGGCATGTGAGAGGAGGAAAATTGGGAGATGGATGAGAGGATAGGAGAGGAGAGTGGGGGAAGGAGGGGCATACAGACCTGAGGCAGAGGTGGACTAGTGCAGCCCATGCTCATCCCAAGCCCTCCGTTGAGCTTGAGCACCACCGTGATTGTACACACATACAGTGTCCAGCATTGCATGAGTGAGGCGTCCAGGGCGTCGAGGTTGAAGAGATAGAACAAGTCCTCGAAGGTCACCGTGAAGACACAGTCTTGAGCCTCGTGGTTAAAATGATCCTTCTTGAACTTGATAGTGACACCCGAGCATCGTTGTTCATGCGTCTTGTTGGCTTGTTCCATATACCCTATATGCAATCTCGTGCAAGCTAATCCTAGGGTAGGGTTGTCTAACATCTCGACCAACGGCTCGCCTAGTACGAATTTTCGGGCCAACAGCAAGAAGGGGGTATCAGAACAAGAATCGACCATCTTCGATTTGCCCTTGCTGCCTCGATTTGTAGAGGTCGACTTCACGAGAGTCGACCAAGCATGAGATGTAGATGCATCTGATGCACTAGGCCCTTGCCGCTTCGGTGCAGGTAGCTCTGGTGCAGTCAGCTCCCGTGGACTAGACACCATTGCAGGATATTCCTGTGAAGTTGACACTGGAGCAGGTAGCTCCAGGCAGATGTTCCTCTTGGGCCACTAGATGAATGCCCCAATGGCTTGCTCTAGAGTCATGACCTCGTCGTTTGGGAGAATCTGCAATGGGACAACCACAAAAATGGCATAAACACCATCCACATTCACTTTTGCCAAACCTGGCGTTGGATTTACACCGTACACCAAAGCCCCAACACATACATCCTTTGTTTGGTCACGAATGTTCAGTAAGAGACCAATCAAGCTGTCACATATATTCTTCTCTACGTGCATGACGTCGATATAGTGGCGAACTTCTAGGTGCTCCCAATAAGGTAAGTCCCAAAATATTGATCTCTTCTTCCAGATGTTCTTTTCGCCGGATGGATACACCTGGCCCCAAGCAGCATCTAGGGCAACAGAGGCATATCTCACTTGGAGCTTGCACTTCATAATCACCTACATAACGATACAAAATTAGCTACTCCAACAAACTTATCAATGGATTGAGCATTTTAGAGATAATAATTATTACCAGGATGTCATCGACGGGAAATCTACTGTCGTATTTTGGGGTATGGTTAGGGTTGGACGTGCAGCTACTCAGATGTTTGGGGGGATGGCTAGCACAGTAGGGGTAGGGGCTTGCAACTGATTTTCCCTAAGTCTTTCCTCAAGGCTCTCCATCTGTCGTTGCGTCTCAACTCTAACACGATCGTTGATCTCATCTCTGATGGATTCAGTGGTATCATCTTTGAGGGATTCAAGAATCTCCTCTCGTAGCTTTGCATTACGCTCAGCTTTGGTTCTCTTCCTACTCTGGTATGATTCAGAGTCCTCTCTGAATCTATATTTCCATGGAACATAAAGACCAATGCCTCTAATGCGATTCGGGTGCTCATTATTTCCCAGGGCCGCGAAGACTATATCTCTCTCCCTGTCTGCCTGGAATGAGCCTTCGGAAGATTGTGCACTCAGCGTTACCTGCAATAGCCTGACATATCATTTCACTTCCTATAAAGTTATGGAGTAATTACAAACTAGGTAGTTCGATATCTTACAAGGCGCTGGGACACTTCCTCATCTGCGGGGTTTGGAAAGGAGTGGCCCCCTGAATACAGGGTAGATAACCTCCCTCTTAGCCAGTTTTGGGCACGCTCATCAGTGATATCGACAAATGGTGGGGAGACATTCGAACAGTTTGCCTGCTGGTCCTGATCCCTCCATTGCGGGATTTTACCCGCATACCCAGCGGAGCTGAGACTATGGGGGTGCTTGTTTTTTTCCTGGAGGGCCCTGTGTGCCGCACTTTCACTCCTAAAATAATCTGTCATCTTCTTCGCCAGAAAGTCTTCCTAGCACTCTTCCAAGAATAGATACTTGTGGAAGGGCCTCAAATCCTTCTCCACGTAGTTCTTGACAAGCGTGCTCTTGAAGTTCTTCCACGCTTTGCATGCCTGTAGCAACGCGTGTCGTCGCACGGTGTCCTCGTGTTGTTTCAGGATCTCAAACGATCAAAAAATATCCATCAGTAGCTCACCTTTCTGAACTTTGGTCAACTCCTTCCACAAATCGTAGGTGATGTTGACCCATTGCTGTGCAACTATTCCGACCGTTCTCCGGAATAAGGACGCTGCTCGGCGAGGATTGATAGGGGTCCTAGACTCATCGACCTCCGTGATGGTAAATCGGCCCCTAGGACTTTTTGATATTCCTCTTCTTCTGTCGCACTTAGATATTCCAAAGGACGATGTATCAGACACATGGGGCGACGATGACGAAGAATAAGCAGAAGACATCTTCATAAGAAATAGAAGTTCTGACACGTATGAACATATTATCATAAGATTCGATCTCTATGTGTATAGGTATACACAACAATTAATAATAATTGGGATATGTCGGGAAGAAATTAGGACCAATACAATGACATAATTGACATATAAACATGTAAATCCTCCAAATCATTTAAAAGAAATAATATGCTCAACACAAACATCATGTGAACAAATGAAATTAGCATAAAGCTAAGAGTTAACATTTTGATATTGCTCTCAGATGTAGAGTAAGCATTCCAATTAGAGCTCAAGTTCAAACCCGATTATCAAAACAGTTTCAATACAAGACTATTATCTTCACAAAGCATTCATCTCAAGCCCACCACACCACATTGCAATATATTCCAGTAGCAGTATCAAAACAAATACCATATGAATCACTAATTAGAACAAATACAAATTCCTAAAATAAGTACAACACCTCATACTACTCAGTGTTTAAACCAGATACCAGCGCAATTATCATGATTCCATGAAGACCATGACAACATGACAGATTATTAATAGAAAGAGTGAGAGAAAGGGGCATCGGGGTCGACAACTCAGCATTGGTTACCTTTGGGTGTCGAGGAGAAGGACGAGCAGGGAGCAGTACCGGAGGAGCAGGGCGGCGTCGAAGGGGAGGTGCGCTGGGCTCGAGGGAAGAGGAGGTGACGTGTGCTTGAGGGAGGAGAGGAGGCGGCGGGTTCGGGGGAGGAGGCGTGCTGGGCTCAAGGAGGAGGCATCGTGGATTATGGCGGCGACGGGCTCAGGGGAGGAGAAAGAGTTTGAGTGAGGTTGCGGGCAAACCCTAGAGTACGAATATAAATAGGGTTGGACATCACAGACGGTTCTAAAGTAGAACCGTCTATGATAAATAATATCACAGATGGTTCCAATAAATAACCATATGTGATATCTGATGTATCACAAACGGTTTTTACTAAAGAAACCGTCTGTGATAGCTTATGTATTACAGACGATTTTTAGATGAAACCATATGTAATATATCATCACAGACGGTTTGTAGATAAAACTGTCTGTAATATTCTTTTGTATTGGTAAATCTAGTTCTGTTTATTGGCTAGCCTCAGGAAATGCTAGCCATGCCCTTTGGTTTTGTTTATTGGCTAGCCTTAGGAAATGCTAGTTATGCCCTCTGAAACAAGTAGAAAACACAACAAGTACATCTATACATCCAATTGACATTCATTTCAGAAACAAGCACATCCATTTCACAGTACAAATCAATTAACTCAAATGAACTAAAATTAGCCATTCAGAACATACATATACACACATTGTTCAATCTTTAAAAATTAGCCCTTAATGATGATCGACGTGTATGTAGCTAGTTTCGTCATGTTGTTCTTCCTCGACCCTTATGTCATTTTCAAATGGAGGCAACTCGTTAAATTGATTGTATTCTTTCTCGTCCACTACATTCTCAACTCCGACAATCCTCCTTTTTCCATGAAGAACTACGTGGCACTTCTTATTTGCCATGTCGGTTACATAGAAGAGTTGAACAACTTGGTTAGGGAGTACAAATGGTCCGTATTTGTATCTGACACATTCGATGTCCACGGTAGTGACGCCGTACTTGTCGACCTTCACCTGTGGGAGATGGACCCAATAGCACCGAAATAGGGGGATCTTGAAAAGCACGTAGTCGAGCTCCCATATCTCCTCTATAAGCCCATAGTAGGAGCTCCTCAGCCATCGGTACTGAACGCATCTATGCAGACACTGCTATTCTGGTTAGTGCTCTTTATATCCTGAGCCTGCGTATAGAATGTGTACCCATTTATGTCGTATCCTTGCCATGTCACAACTATAAATGTTGGACCTTTTGCCAACCATGTCAGCATATCACTTGATGAGCTACTAGCGAGTCGCTCCTTCAACCATTGGTTGAACCGACTGTTGTGATGTCTCGTGATCCAAACATCCAGCCGCTCCGAATTCTGTGGTCGAAGCACATCCTTATGTTGGTCAATATACGAGGGCACTTCAGTCATGTGTTGCAAAACCGTGAAATGGGCTTGAGCATAACATCCATATCTAGAGTGATTGCTTTCCTTCCGATGGTCCTAATACCCTCGAGCCTTCTCTCATGGCGAGATCGAGGTACACCTATCGGTTCGACCCGAGCCATGTAATCAATGCAGAACTAAATGACATCTTCGGTTGCATAACCTTCGACAATGTTGCCTTCCGACTGAGATCGATTTCGTACATAGGACTTGAGAATTCCCATGAACTTCTCGAACGGGTACATGCTATGTAGAAATACGGGCCTGCACATCTTTATCTCCCTCACAATGTGAATAATGAGATGGACCATGATATCGAAAAACGACGGAGGGAAACATATCTCAAGATCACATAGAGTCGTCACCACCTCCTCCTACAGAGCATCTAGTCCTTCGGGATCGATGACTTTCTGAGCAATTGTGTTAAAGAAATAACACAGCCTCATGATTGTCTCCCAAATCTTGATCGGCAAAATACTTCTAATTGCAACAGGGAGCATCTGTGTCATCAGCACATGAAAATCATGATATTTTATACTAATTAACTTTAAATTATCCATCGAAACAAGTTTCTTCATGTTGGCAGAGTAACCGGATGGAACTTTCACAACATACAAGCACTAGAACAGTCCAGTTCTCTCAGCCTTGGACAGAGTGTAACAAGCAGGGGGGAGGTAGGTTCGTCCTTTATCGGTCATTGTTGGTGCTAACTCAGGTCTGATGTCCATATCAACTAAGTCAAGCCATGCGTTGACACCATCCTTTGTTTTGTCACGAATATTCAGTAAGAGACCAATCAAGCTGTCACATACATTCTTCTCTACGTACATGACGTCGATGCAGTGGTGAACTTCTAGGTGCTCCCAATAAGGTAAGTCCCAAAATATTGATCTATTCCTCCAGATGTTCTTCTCACGGGTCCTCGATTTACGTCCCTTTCCGAGCACAATATCTAAATCCTTAACTATATCATAGACCTCTTTTCCGCTTAAATGCCTTGGAGCTGAACTGTCCTCCTTCTCTATATCGAATTGTTTCTTCATCCTGCGGTATGGGTGAGCCCTCCGAAGGAACCTACGGTGTCGCATGTACATAGTTTTACACGAGTGCTTCAGCCACACACTGTCGGTATCATCTAAACAGTGAGTACATGCTTTAGCCCCCTTTTGTACTCTGGCCTGACAGGTTATCAAGGGCAGGATAATCATTTATGGTGCAGAACAATAAAGAGCGTAAAGTGGAGTTCTCTCGTTTGTACACATCCCATATCTGTACCCCTTCAATCCACAGTATTTTTAGATCTTCCATCAATAGTGCTAGGTACACATTAATATCATTCCCAGGTTGCTTCGGCCCTTGGATAAGTATTAACAGCAAAATATACTTTCTCTTCATACACAACCAAGGAGGAAGGTTGTAGATACAGAGCGTCATAGGCCAAGTGCTATGTCGGCTGTTCATGTTACCGAAATGATTCATTCCATCTGTACTCAATCCAAACCTTATATTCCTCAGTTCTGCACCGAAGTCTGCAAACCTCCTATCGATGTTTCTCCACTAGGTAGAATCAGCAGGGTTTCTTAGCTTTCCGTCATTCTTACACTCCTCCGAGTGCCAGTGCAGCAGTTTTGCATCCTTTGGGTTCACAAAAAACCGTTTTAAACGGAGAATTACAGGAAGATACCAAGCCACCTTAGTAGGAAGTCCTTTCTTCACCTCGATTCTCTTGTCGTCATCTGATTGATTCTTACGCTTGTATCGGGATGCGTTGCACACTGGACATACATGCATGTTTGCATAGTCGTTACAGTAGAGATATAGTCGTTCGGACATGCATGTATTCTTTCTACTTCCATTCCCAATGGACAAAGAACCTTCTTGGCTTTGTAGGTGGTTTTGGACAACTCGTTTTCCTCTAGAAGCATGTCCGCTAAGAGACCTAACAGCGCCATAAAACTCTTGTCAGATCAACCATTGCTTGCCTTCAATTTCAGTAGTTCAAGCACGGATATCAATCTTGTGTATTCCGGCTTGCAGCCCGGGAACAAAGGTTTCTCCGAGTCCTCCATCAAGCCCTAAAATTTAACATACTCCCTGTCATCATAGTTCCTTTTTGCATTGTGCAGCATCTGATCTAGATTGTCATTATGCAGCCTATTCGAATCGGAACCACAATCGACATCATCCGGCGGCATATCGTTGACTTCGTCGGCAATGTCATTATTACTACCTTCCTGTATAATCTACTCTTCACCGTGACTGGTCCAACATGTATAACTATTTTTGAAACCCCTTCGAATCAAGTGTGCTTTGATCTGTGCTCGGTTCTTAAACATCTTTAGATTCTCGCAGTCAATGCATGGACAGTACATATATTCCACCCCTTATTCAACATATCCTCTTCGACATCTCTTGTAAAAGCAGACACGCCATTAATGCACTCTTCACTCACACGGTTGTCAGCGTACATCCAGCTTCGGTCCATCACACGGTTCGTATTGAAAACCCTAGAAAAAAATAAAAGGGTGACTTCCAAAGCGTATTTACTGAGGCTTACATTTTCCAACAGAGAAAGCGTATTTTTCTCTGAACTAAGGGTGGATTTTCTCACTTTTATATTTTTTTGGATTTTATTAACTTACATGTGGGCCCTATTTGTTAGTGACTCATTTTTTATTTCATGATTTTATTTATAAAATATATGGTGGTCCCATATGTCATAGACTTGTTAGTTTATTAACTAAATGATTAAAAACAGTAGGATTTGAAGCCCAAATTGGGCTCAGGGTGACATCGCATTGCTAATAGTCGTGGCTCGGGGTCCTAAGGTCACCTGAGGCAAGCCGATAGTGATGTCGCGTGGCGGCGCCATGGGCTTCACTAGCAGTTTCGGCATAAACACCTAAAACTGCTCAAATTAAATGATGCTTATGCTCCAGTAGCTCACCTCGATCACGAGGAAGGTGTCAATGAAGTCGGAGAAGGTCCAAGGCGGCTAGTCGAAGTCAGGGAAGGTCCAAGGCGGCTGGTTGTCAGTGAACAGAGGCGACGCCGGCAAGCTTCTCAGTGGAAATAAACTTAAAAAAGCACATGCACAGCTTTGGGGTGACATATAGGTAGGGAAATCGACCTTGGTGGGGTTGAGGACTCACTGGAGAAGAGTTGGCGTCGATGGCGGCGGCGGTGACAGAGAGGTCCACGGTGACAGCTCGGTGTGGGCGACAATAGTTGAAATGGACCACACGAGCGGGCTTAGTGAGGTAAGGTGATACTCAAACCGGGCACGAAGTGGCGATGGACTCACCGAGCTTGGAGATCTCCTGCGGCTAACGTAGCGCCAGAGATAGAGAAGAAGACTCTGTTGAGGAGTTACACTGCACCGAATGATCAGTAAGCGAGCAAAATGACGCACCGTCTGTGATGAGTTAATTATCACGAAAGGTTTTCAACAAAAACCGTCTGTGATATGTAGTAATATCACAGACGATTATTGTTGAAAACCGTCTGTGAAGTATCACAGATGAGTTTTTGTTAAAAACCGTCTATGATATTTTGTAATATCACAGATGGTTTTCTTTTCAGAACTGTCTGTGATACTTCACAGACGGTTTTCAACATGAACCGTCTGTGATATTACTTGTTCACATACGATTTTTAGTGCAGAAAGTAACACAGACGGTTGCTAAACCAAAATCATCTGTGACTGTGTTTAATACAGACGGTTTCGGTCAACCGTTTGTGATCAGGCGTCCAGTATTAGCATTTTTGTAGTAGTGCACGCAAGGGAGGTGAAGGGGCAGTGCGACGGAGGTAAAGGGGCGGCGCGAGGGAAGAGGAGGGCTGCGACGTAGAGAGGCGAGGTGATGATGCGGGGGAGGAGAAGGCGCCGACGCGGTGAAGGAGGCGGTCGCGCTAGGGAAGAGGAGCTCGGAGGAGGGATAAGCGGCATCACGCCGTGCGCTGTGCGAGAACGAAGGCGATGCAACGGGATTGGACGCTGAAAAGGGCGGCTAGGGTTTTGGCGTAGCTACGTGGGCTGATCTAGGCCGCCCGTTGTGATCCCAGCGATCCAATGGCCTTGCAACCCCTCGATGCCGACAACCTGGATGCAACCTCAACGCGACTATCACGACCGTGCAACTGTGATCCAACGGCTGACGAACGTCGAAACGGGGACCTCGACACGATTCCAAAAACTGAAGGGTTTTTTTCGCAAAAATAGGATCGTGGATGCTCCTGAGAGCCGTGGTTTCTTTCCCCTATAAGAAAGAGAACTAGAAGCTCACCCACACCAGCCGGCGCGGGCATCTGGAGCGGCACGGAGTGGCCCATGAGACCACGGGGCCCATTGGACGCTGCAGCACGGACAGGCCCACGAGGCTAGGACGCGCGGACACGTGAGCAACGGAATCGGCGGGCACGAGCGAGTCCGGGCGCGATCGAACAAGCGCGGCTCTCCAGTCGATGTGGAGCGCGCGAGGCCACGCCTTCCCACGAAGCACAGCGGTTCGGATCGGAGGGCGCGGAGGCGGCCCTTCCTCCCGGCCTTTAATGTTAGTAATTGTTGGGAAACCATGGGCCTGACCCTGCAGTCGGCCCATTAGTGGGCGCCCCATCCCAAACCCTAACAGGGTCGTAGCCTATAAATAGGGGGTGCTATTCATTGTAAAGGATTGATCGATTGTTGAAGGAATAAAGAGAAGCAAGAAACCCCCTACATCTCTGTGTTCAATCTCTTATTCTGTTCTTGATTGTTCTTGCGTTCTTGCATTGTTCTTACGATTCTGAGTTTGTCTACGAGGTAATCGCTCGGACTGGACTCGCCAGCGACGGTTCCTCAACACGTTATCAGCACGATCGACTCTCCTCGCATCGGAAAGGTAACCGTCGATGAACGACACTCGTAGATTGAATCGTTTTTCTAGATTGCTTTCAATTATGCAAATTTGGCTTTCTAGATTGGTTTTCTACGGTGCAAATCCGCTCTAATTGTGAGGACCCCAGTTTATTTGGCTTGTAATGCTTAACCAACCACCTGGTCCTAGCATCACAAATCAAATAAACTGATCCTCGAGATATGTATACTTCGAAAGCGATATCGCACCTCGTTACAAAATTAGACATCAACTCCATTCAAAACATAGAGTCCAAACATTACACTACAAACGGAAGATAAACAAATAGTATAGTTATTACAGACAATGGCCGACTGGCCACAAGATACACAAATAACAAAAGAGAGACAGCGGAAGCAAAAGTGCCATAAGATGGCTATAAACAAAGCCAATCAGTGTGCCTTCACCCACAAGGCATCTGCCGGACCGCCAAGACTAGTCGTCACCCACGGCGGCAGCCTGACTCACGTAAGTGAGGACCACGAGGCTCACCTTCTTCCTCTGCAACAAAAACATTAAGCAAAGCACACGAGTACAAAGATTGTCTTTGTACCCGCAAGATCAGCGTGTGAACTAGCGGACTGTTCATATGCTACATGCAGGCTTGTTTAGTGGAGGCCATATGTTTTATTTGCACAAAGCCAATTTTTGTTTGCAATAAGGTAATACAGTTTAAAGGCAAGTTTGCAATTCATTTTTAAGATTGAAATACAGTACGGATATTAATAACAAAAGCGAAAGATAAACAACCTAGAAGTGACTATCCCAATAGTCACCCCAACAATAGCACGAATCCCAGATTCGTACCACCCATCAAGTTTTAATTTAAATGTTGTAGTCTAACTCTTGAAAAGCTTACCCAAGCGTGTCCATCACCTAGGACGAGGCTATTCGAATAGTTTTTAACCTGCGGGTGTACCACTGTACCCACACTTGAGCATCGCCTTTAAGCCAAAGCACACTTAGAAGGTATCTTTGCACACTAAGTCCTACGAGACTTTTTCCAATATTATGTATTAACTACGAGCCGCTCGTATGGATAGAAACCCATACGCTTACATGGTAAAGCCAAAAGACAACTACCCACTCAGGATAAAGCTTTTGGACAACTACCATGCTCCCACCTCCATCCCTCCTGCGACCTCCTGCGACCGGAGCCAATACACGCCAAAGTACTAGGTCAAGAGAGGTCCCATATACTCTAGTGTGGTTAGCACGCCAAATGCTGGATAAAAATTCACTCACAAGATGTTCGGTCCTTAATTGACCGGGCACCTTTCGATCACACCCAAAAGATCACACCAATCTTACCATTGTGCGCGTCCAAATCATTTTTGTTTTCATTTTTAGTTTTGCAATTAAACATAGCAGAAATGCTGAAACATAAAGTTGTAGTAAATTTTGTGTGATCAAGGTTACCGACTAAAGTCGATAACCGCCCCGTTCTACCTATACTAAGCATGTCTAAGCAGCTGAAATCGTATCTACTAAGTGACAAGAAATCATCCAGTGATCTCTAATCACAGCAAATAACCTAGGCTCAGGTAGTAGAGATCAATATTTGTCTACAGGATATGCAGCTACGGATTTAACTAATCCATTTTAACACAAATTAAGCAATGCATACATACAATTTGAAACAAAATATTAGAATTTAAAATCTTGGGATTATCATGATCAAACCGCTTGCACGTTCTTTGTTGCTCAATATGGTGCGGAGGATCGTCCTCGGGGTTGCCGCAAATATCGAAGCCTAACGATCGAACATAACGACAAATAAGAGCGAATAACACCGACAAAACTCAAACATTCAACAACATCAAACAAGCCAAAACTCACACAAGAGCCTAAGTATGAAATAACAGAATTTTAGAAACAGAGAACCAATCATTTTAAGTTATTAGCAATTTTCTATGAATTTTCTAAGCTAAAAACACAACAAGTCACTAGTTAATTACTTAACAAATTTTCATGAACAGAACCAGTGTATAAAATCTATCCTAATAGTTAGTATACTGAAAATGAAATTTTACAGAATTGGATTCATTTAATTTGGACAATTATTGGAAGAGATATGCATTTTCTAATTTAGAAGATACATAAGACATCATTTTATTAGCTAACAGATTTTTGCTACAGAGACATGGGTGAAGTTAATTTTATCAAATAGTACACTTAAAATGAAAATTAACAGCACTGGTTTCATACAATTTGGATAAAAATTGAATTAGTTATGCATTTTACAAGTTTAATTGAATTAACAGTGCAACAGAAAAGCATTACAGATTTACTAAAGCATTTAATCCTTTTTCTACCCACAGCCAACTAACCCCAGACACTGACCGACGGGCCCGCGCGAAAGTGCTGACCAGACAGACGCCGCGCGAAAGTGACGTCGGCGTATTCTAAGAATACGTCTTTGACATATCAAAGTGTACTTCTAACACATACTCACAGAGAAATACGCTTTCAAGCGGAGAAACATATCGCCAAGGGTTACACACCCACTAATCGACATCATGGGCCCACATGGCGGTGACTCGAGGGAAATATAACGGTTGGATTAGAGTTTACTAAACACGATTACGAGAGGCCCACAAATCGGTGACATAACTAAACAAATATTAGTGCTAGCGAACGCCACCGTGGCTTTCGCGCGGCAAGCGGGGACGGCGCGCGCGCGCGCGCAGTGGATCTCGCGAACTAGTGGGTTTCAAAGCGGCGAGTGATACCTTCGGGTTCACGAGACTCGGCGAACCCGGTGGTGGCGGCGCGGTCCGATGGTCACCGGAGTTGAGCTCACGACGGCCGGAGGCGGAGAAAGCACGCCCACGCGGAGAAGGCGTCGGACTTCTAGAAGACTCGGAAGGTGTGCTTAAGCCGCCTCAACACCGGGAGCAAGAAGCACACGATAACGCCGACGAAGAAAGCCCGAGGTGGCCGGAATTTCCACGGCGCGAAAACCGAGCTTGAGAAGAATTGGTCGCACGCGCAACGATGCACAAAAGCGTAAACAAGCCCACCGTTAGACTCGGTGCATCAATGCGATCCTAAGGGACTAAGTGGCGGAGCTGAAACTCACCGGTCGCAAACGAGCTCACGGATCGAGATCGCCGGAGGCGGAGACGACAATACCGCTCTTGGTGATCCACTTTGGGCGCCAAGGACACGGAATAGGCAAAATGGAGGCGGCGAGGCAAGAGGAACACGATGGTGCGATCGGCGCTCTCAGGCGGCTCGAACGGCGGCGCTACGCTCGAGTTTTCTCGGCGAAGCTAAGAAATGGGCGGAGAGGGTGCAAGAATGGCTGCGAGAAGGAATGGACGACCCTATGAGGTAGATGGACTTCAGGCGATCCTCTGGAGGCAGACACGCGTCCCCGGCGTGGCGGCGACGAAGCGCGTGGCACGCATGCGCGATCGCCGTGAGCTCCGAGGCGCGAGTCGGCGAGGAAGAACGACAGTGGGACCCATATGTCGGCGGCGATCGAGTGGTGCGAACCGGTGGTTTGATTTGATCAGCGACGCACCGACCGTTGGATCTGAAATGGACGGCTGGGATTGGTGTATGCATTCGGACAGGTCGGTTGCGCACGCGACGTGGATCGTTCGATCTTCATCGGACGGTCACGATTGATTGGACTCGGGCGGTACGTTTAGTTGACGCGACCGAGCCAAGTGGTGCGAGTCGGACTCGAGCCTGAGTTGGGTTCGGGCCCGAGGAACAGTACCTTTGGAATTTGATTTAAAAGACAGAGAAGGTTTTGGGGAATTTTTAGAGGTAGCTCCTGAGCTCTAAAAATTTCGAAATTTTTATGGTAGCTACTAGAGACAGAGGACAACCTTGTATAATTTTTCCAGAACTTTTTATGCACTGCATTGTTCTAGAGAAAATTCACAAGCTGCTGCACAAGGATTTGACCAGATTTTCAACTAGTTTGACTTGGCCATTTAAAATAGCAAATAAAATCTAAAAATTGTGAAATAATTCAGGGAGGTAGATAGGATGATCAAGATGATAGGAAAAATAATTTCAGAGGATGATCATAAGTTTGAAAGCTAAGAATCTGATAACAACAATTTCCAATCACAAGAATTAAATTCTAAAAATTGGAAATTGCTAGGAAAATTGTAGAAACTTTCAAATGATTTGAAGAGACAACAAAAGTTTTATTTCTCCTCAAAATTTTACATTTGAAATACAAACCTAAGTTAGGGATGTTACAAATCTCCCCCTTACAGAATCTCGCCAGAGATTACGATCACTGAGAAGAAGGATGGGTAATCTGCTCAAGGCGGTTTTCCGCTCCCAAGTGGCTTCATCCTCGGAGTGGTTTGACCACGAACTTTAAGGAACTTGATCACACGGTTCCTTGTCCTGCGTTCAGCTTCTTGAGGATCTGAGCGGGCGCTCACGATAAGACGATCTTCACGCACATCGATATTTTCCAATGGTGTTTCCTCAACTGGAATACGGAGGCACTTCTTCAATTGCGACACGTGGAAAACATCATGCACCCTTCGAGTGTAGCCGGCAATTCTAACTTGTATGCAACGGCTCCCACTCTGATGATGATGATACGGCCCGACATATCGAGGAGCGGTTGCCCTTGACACCAAACGCGATGTCCCTTCAGAGGTGAGACTTTGAGATACACAAAGTCATTGGTGGAAACTCAACTCACGGCGGCGCCGATCCGCATAGCTCTTACGCTCGATGAGCTACGCGCAAGTGCTCACGAATCAATCGCACTTGACTTTCGGCCTCATTGATGGAATCGGACCAAAGAACCGCCTTTCACGGTTTACGGCCGGTTCAACGGTGTTCTGCGGCGCCGTCCATACAAAGCCTCAAGCGGTGCCATGCCGAGACTAGCTCGAAAGTCTGTTGTTGTAGGAGAACTTCGGCAAGCGGTATGCACTTCTCCCAATTCTTCCCATAGGAAAGAACACAAGCACGGAGCATATCTTCAAGAACTTGGTTGACCGCTCCGTCGACCATCGATCCCGAGGATGATAGGTGAGTGAAAGAAAGAAAGCGGGTCCCCATGGCTTCACGTAAAGCGTGCCATAGCCGAAAGTGAAAAGAGAGCCACGATCGACACAATCGTTCGTGGCACACCATGCAAGCTCACAATGCGGGAGATATAGAGATCGCCAATCGGTGACACCGAGAGTGGTAAATCTTGGCGGGAAGTCGCGCTACAACCGTCAATCGATCGATAACAACCCGGATAGCATCCTTCCACGAAAAAGCAGGCGGACGGTGATAAAATCCATGCCTCTGACGTAATCCCACTTCCACTCTGGTATAGGCAAGGGTGGAGGAGACCTCTTTGGGCCGATGCTCGGCCTTGACGCGACAACATATGTCACATCGGCCACGAACACGGCAATCTCGCGCTTCATGCGAGTCCACGAGAATCTCGACGCAGATCTTGGTACATTTTAGTGGCCCCGGATGGATGGACAAAGGCGAATCATGGGCCTCTGAAGAATCAAATCCATAACTCGGGACCTTTGGGACCACAAGGCGCTGCCCAAACCACACAACACGTGCTCATCTTACGTGAAACACTTGGTGATCCATTCGATGTTACGCTTGATTTTACCCACGCCATCATCGATTCTTGTCTTTGCCTTGATCGATCCCCAAGGTTGGTTGCACAACCAAGGCGACAAAGGGAACCATGCTCAACCAAACCCAAGTTGAGGCGCTTGAATTACAGCAGAAGCGCGAGTTCTTTGCTCTTGGATCATCAAAGTATTGCAATACACTTTTCGACTAAGTGCATCGGCAACCACATTGGCCTTGCCGGTGATCACGAATACCCATGTCATAATCTTTGATTAATTCCAACCATCTCCTCTGCTGAGGTTCAAATCGTTGAGTAAACAAGTATTTCAAACTCTTATGATCGGAAAACACCTCACACGGTTTCCGATCAAATAATCTTATAAATCTTGAGTGCATGAACTCTGCAGCAAGCTCTAAATCATGGGTGGGATAGTTGAGCTCATGAGGCCTCAATTGCTGGATGCATAGGCAAGCGCCTTGCCTTCTGCATAAGAACACATCAGAGTCCCGACGAGAGGCATCGCAATAAATATCGAAGCTCTTGTGGATATCGGGGAGAGTGAGGCTGAGTGAAGTCAATCGTTGTTTGAGCTCACGAAAGCTCTCATCGCAAGCGAGAGGACCACACAAACTTCTTGTCCTTCTTGAGCAATTCGGTCATCGGCTGCGATCTTGGAGAAGTTCTCGATAAAGCGGCGATAGTAGCCCGCTAAACCAAGAAAACTCCGCACATCGTGGATCGACTTGGTGGCCCCAAGATAGAACATCGTTGACTTTCTTTGGGATCTCTGACTATTACTCCACTGAAAGAACATGGCCCAAAATGCCACTTCCTTCAACGAACTCACATTTCTTGAACTTAGATCGGTGATGCTCCATAACTTGCCCAAAACAATCTTGGATGCTCGGCATGCTCTGCTTGATCTTGGAATAGATAAGAATGTCATCAATAAAAACCACCACAAATTTGTCCAAAAACTCCATGAATACTGAATTCATCAAGTTCATGAACAAAGTGGAGCATTGGTTAATCCGAAAGACATGGCGGTGTACTCGCATGGCCATAACGAGTAGTGAAAGTCGTCTTGAATATCCTCGACCGATCCGGACTTGATGATAGCCCGATCTCGATCAATCTTGGAGAACACACGAGCTCGGACAAGCGGTCAAAAGATCATCAATGCGGGCGAGGATATTTGTTCTTCACCGTCACTTCATTGAGAGGACGGTAATCAACACACATACGCAAAGTCTTGTCCTTCTTCTTCACAAAGATCACCGGACAACCCCAAGGAGATGGCTGGGGCGGATGAAACCCTTTGCTTGGAGCTCACCAAGCTGCTTCTTCAATTCTTCTAGCTCATTGGGAGGCATCCGATCTGGCGCCTTGAAATCGGAGCGATGCGGGCGACAACTCGATGGCAAACTCGGATCTCGAACCGGAGGCATCCTGGCAAATCTTCGAAAGACATCCACAAAGTCGATACTATGGGAACATCTTGAATTTGCAAGGTGGCTTTGCTTCTAATGCACATAGACACGGGCCTGAAGGCGTGGCGAAAACCCGACTCGCTCACCCAGAAGCTGGTAAGATAGACAATCTTCTGGCACAATCGATTTGCCCCAAGTGTTGGGACAACCAATCCATGCCAAGAATCACATCGGACTCATTGGCGAGCGAGAATGAGATTTGCCAAAAATCCCACTCCTTCAACTATGATAGGAACATCCCGACATCAGTAATCGGCTCTCATTTCCGACCCGGAGAGCGGATGAGTAAAGGAACTTCAAAGGAACACGGTGAAGACCACTAGCAGCAGCAAATGATCTTGAAATAAAAGAATGCGATGCTCGAGAATCAAATAATCTGCAGCGGGGCGGGAATTAACAAGAAGTGTACCAATCACGACATCCGGCGCCTCCACGAGCCTCCTCGGTGAAAGGTGGTTGACTCGACCATTGCTCGCACCACAGGTCTTCGGATAATCTTACGGTCGGTGGGTGACCACTCCCGCCGCGTCCTCCATTAGGGCGAGGGCTGCTGCAACACTCGAGGCGAGCATTCGCATAATGGCCCTTGTTGTGGCGGCGAAAACAAGTCACCTCGGCCGCCGGATTGCGGAGGCCGCTCTGTCTTGGATCGCGAGCTCACGTGGTGGCACGGCTGCGGTGGGCGAGGCCGGTGCGAGATGGTCTCGGCGCCGGTGGAGCAAAGAGCAGGCCATCGTGCCGCCCAGAGACGAGCGAGGTGGTGTGAGTAGACCGATCGCCTCCCATTTGCGCTTGCGGGACTCGCCAGCGCCTTTGCCTTATGCTCGGCAACAATAGCCTTATCTACCAAGGCACGAAAGTGCGAGAAGTCCACAATGGATAGCTTGTCTGCGGCTCCTCGGACAAGCCATCCATAAATTTCTCTGCTTAGCCTCATCGAGGCCACCTCCCGAGCATAACGAGCGGATGATTGAACTCGTGCAGGTACTCCGTCCGCATTTGCGCCCTTGCTTGAGCGCGAGAACTCCTTTTTCTTGACTTCATCGGGCCATCCGGGATGTGGGCCCGACGAAAGCGACCGAACTCCTCCCACGCGACCACATGGCGCGCGGTGCATGGCGAGATAGTTCTCCCACCATGAGTGCCGCGCCTCAGGCGGTGGGGCGCGAAGAGTGCCTTGTCTGCGCTGGCATCGAGCTATGTTGAGCTTCCGCTCAACCATGCGCGACCAATCATCCGCATCGAGAGGGTCCTCGAGCGGGAGAAAGTCGGTGGTGCGTGCGGAGGAACTCTGCAAGTCCCCGCGAGTCCGGTGGCCGCCACCACGGCAGGAGTGGAGGTATTCCTAGCAATAACCTCCAAGATGCGCGTGCGGTCCATGCGGTTTCGCTCGATCGGCGAGCACCTCGACCATGGTCGGAGGAGAAGCTCCTCATCATGACCAGCTGCTGACTACCACAGCGTTCTCCGGCCATCTGTTTCACTAAGACAAGTTAACAATAGCAGGAAAACAAGAAGTCGATAACCCACTGCAAATAACTAACTATGACACAAAACAAACACAAGACTTTTAAGTTACAAAACCAATTGACAAAAATCGACACTTAGCAACTCATACATATCTTACCCTTGTGCTCCCACAAATTTTACTTAGACTTACTTTTCTATGGTTCTCCCAAAGACCGATTCTCTGGTAGTAACTATCTTTTGAAAGGAAAGAGAGAAACCAAGTTTTAAACTCAAATTAGAGTAAGATGAGAGTAGAAGGCTAAGATAGGTAAGGAGTAAAATCGAGAATCGCCTAGGTTTTCATAAACCCTTTTATACTTTGAAATTAAGCTTTTTCAAAATATCCTAAAAACGACTATGCTTGGGTTACTACGGTCGAATGGCTCGATACCAACTTTGTGAGGACCCAGTTTATTTGGCTTGTAATGCTTAACCAACCACACGGTCCTAGCATCACAAATCAAATAAAGCTGATCCTCGAGATATGTATACTTCCTGAGCGATATCGCACCTCGTTACAAAATTAGACATCAACTCCATTCAAAACATAGAGTCCAAACATTACACTACAAGCGGAAGATAAACAAATAGTATAGTTATTACGGACAATGGCCGTCGCCACAAGATACACAAATAACAAAAGAGAGCAGCGAAGCAAAAGTGCCATAAGATGGCTATAAACAAAGCCAATCGGTGTGCCTTCACCCACAAGGCATCGGACCGGACCGCCAAGACTAGTCGTCACCCACGGCGACAAAGACTCCACGTAGTGAGGACCACGAGGCTCACCTTCTTCCTCTGCAACAAAAACATTAAGCAAAGCACACGAGTACAAAGATTGTCTTTGTACCCGCAAGACCGACGTGTGAACTAGCGGACTGTTCATATGCTACATGCGGGCTTGTTTAGTGGAAGCCATATGTTTTATTTGCACAAAGCCAATTTTTGTTTGCAATAAGGTAATACGGTTTAAAGGCAAGTTTGCAATTCATTTTAAGATTGAAATACGATGCGGATATTAATAACAAAAGCGAAGATAAACAACCTAGAAGTGACTATCCCAATAGTCACCCCAACAATAGCACGAATCCCAGTTCGTACCACCCATCAAGTTTTAATTTAAATGTTGTAGTCTAACTCTTGAAAAGCTTACCCAAGCGTGTCCATCACCTAGGGCGAGGCTATTCGAATAGTTTTTAACCTGCAGGTGTACCACTGTACCCACACTTGGCATCGCCTTTAAGCCAAAGCACACTTCCGAAGGTATCTTTGTACAGCTAAGTCCTCGAGACTTTTTCCAATATTATGTATTAACTACGAGCAGCTCGTATGGATAGAAACCCATACGCTTACATGGTAAAGCCGAAAGACAACTACCCACTCGGGATAAAGCTTTTGGACAACTACCATGCTCCCACCTCCATCCCTCCTGCGACCTCCTGCGACCGAGCCAATACACGCCAAAGTACTAGGTCAAGAGAGGTCCCATATACTCTAGTGTGGTTATGCGCGAAATGCTGGATAAAAATTCACTCACAAGATGTTCGGTCCTTAATTGACCGGGCACCTTTCGATCACACCAAAAGATCACACCAATCTTACCATTGTGCGCGTCCAAATCATTTTTGTTTTCATTTTTAGTTTTGCAATTAAACATAGCGAAATCTTTGAAACATAAAGTTGTAGTAAATTTTGTGTGATCAAGGTTCCGACTAAAGTCGATAACCGCCTGATTCTCTACGATACTAAGCATGTCTAGCGGTGAAATCGTATCTACTAAGTGACAAGAAATCATCCAGATCTCTAATCACAACAAATAACCTAGGCTCGGTAGTAGAGATCAATATTTGTCTACAGGATATGCGACTCTGATTTAACTAATCCATTTTAACACAAATTAAGCAATGCATACATACAATTGAAACAAAATATTAGAATTTAAAATCTTTGGGATTATCATGATCAAACGCTTGCACAGCTCTTTGTTGTTCAATATGGTGCGGAGGATCGTCCTCGGGGTTGCCGCAAATATCGAAGCCTAACGATCGAACATAACGACAAATAAGAACGAATAACACCGACAAAACTCAAACATTCAACAACATCAAACAAGCCAAAACTCACACAGCAGCCTAAGTATGAAATAACAGAATTTTAGAAACAGAGAACCAATCATTTTAAGTTATTAGCAATTTTCTATGAATTTTCTAAGCTAAAAACACAACAAGTCACTAGTTAATTACTTAACAAATTTTCATGAACAGAATCAGTGTATAAAATCTATCCTAATAGTTAGTATACTGAAAATGAAATTTTCAGAATTGGATTCATTTAATTTGGACAATTATTGGAAGAGATATGCATTTTCTAATTTAGAAGATACATAAGACATCATTTTATTAGCTAACAGATTTTTGCTACAGAGACATGGGTGAAGTTAATTTTATCAAATAGTACACTTAAAATGAAAATTAACAGCACTGGTTTCATACAATTTGGATAAAAATTGAATTAGTTATGCATTTTACAAGTTTAATTGAATTAACGATTACAATGAAAAAGCATTCTGATTTACTAAAGCATTTAATCCTTTTTCTACCCACACCAACTAACCCGGACAACGACCGGCGGGCCATGAAAGTCTTGACGGGACAACCATGCGCGAAAGTGGCGTCGGCGTATTCTAAGAATCGTCTTTGACATATCAAAGTGTACTTCTAACACATACTCACGAGAGAAATACGCTTTCAAGCGGAGAAAACATATCGCCAAGGGTTACACACCACTAAGCGACATCATGGGCCCACATGGCGGTGACTCGAGGGAAATATAACGGTTGGATTAGAGTTTACTAAACACGATTACGAGAGGGCCCACAAATCGGTGACATAACTAAACAAATATTAGTGCTAGCGAACGCCACGGCGCTTTCGCGCGCGCCGCGGGGGCGGCGGCGGCGCAGCGATGGATCTCGCGAACTAGTGGGTTTCAAAGCGGCGAGTGATACCTTCGGGTTCCACGAGACTCGGCGAACCCGGTGGTGGCGGCGCGGTCCGATGGTCACCGGAGTTGAGCTCACGGCGGCCGGAGGCGGAGAAAGCACGGCCCGCGAGAGAAGCGCGTACGGACTTCTAGAAGACTCGGAAGGTGTGCTTAAGCCGCCTCAACACCGGAGCAAGAAGCACACGATAACGCCGACGAAGAAAGCCGAGGTGACCGGAATTTCCACGGCGGCGAAACCGAGCTTGGAGAAGAATTGGTCGCGCGCGCAACGATGCACAAAGGCGGCTCAAGCCCACCGTTAGACTCGGTGCATCAATGCGATCCTAAGGGACTAAGTGGCGGGTGGAAACTCACCGGTCGCAAACGAGCTCACGGGATCGAGATCGCCGGAGGCGAGACGACAATACCGCTCTTGGTGATCCACCGGGCGCCAAGGACACGGAATAGGCAAAATGGAGGCGGCGAGGCAAGAGGAACACGATGGTGCGATCGCCGCTCAAGGCGGCTCGAAGCGGCGCTACGCTCGAGTTTTCTCGGCGAAGCTAAGAAATGGGCGGAGAGGGTGCAAGAATGGCTGCGAAGGAATGGGCGACCCTATGAGGTAGATGAACTTCAGCGATCCTGCGGAGGCGGACACGCGTCCCCGTGGCGGCGGCGAGTGCGTGGCACGCATGCGCGATCGCCCGGCGAGCTCCGATGGCGCGAGTCGGCGAGGAAGAACGGCAGGTGGGACCCATATGTCGGCGGCGATCGAAGTGGTGCGAACCGGTGGTTTGATTTGATCGACGCCGCCGACCGTTGGATCCGAAATGGGCGGTGGGATTGGTGTATGCATTGGACAGTCGGTTGCGCGCGGCGTGGATCGTTCGATCTTCATCGGACGGTCACGATTGATTGGACTCGGGCGGTACGTTTAGTTGACGCGACCGAGCCAAGTGGTGCGAGTCGGACTCGAGCTTTGAGTTGGGTTGGGCCCGAGAGCGAGACCTTTGGAATTTGATTTAAAAGACAGAGAAGGTTTTGGGAATTTTTAGAGGTAGCTCCTGAGCTCTAAAAATTTCGAAATTTATGGTAGCTACTAGAGACAGAGGACAACCTTGTATAATTTTTCCAGAACTTTTATGCACTGCATTGTTCTAGAAAATTCACAAGCTGCTGCACAAGGATTTGACCAGATTTTCAACTAGTTTGACTTGGCCATTTAAAATAGCAAATAAAATCTAAAATTGTGAAATAATTCAGGGAGGTAGATAGGATGATCAAGATGATAGGAAAAATAATTTCAGAGGATGATCATAAGTTTGAAAGCTAAGAATCTGATAACAACAATTTCCAATCACAAGAATTAAATTCTAAAAATTGGAAATTGCTAGGGAAAATTGTAGAAACTTTCAAATGATTTGAAGAGACAACAAAAGTTTTTATTTCTCCTCAAAATTTTACATTTGAAATACAAACCCTAAGTTAGGGATGTTACACTAATCTACCGCGAGCCGACTTGAAGTCGCCGGCCAAGCCGATCGGTGGATTACATGAAAGAGTAGATGATGATTGTACCGTAGGTAGTATATGCAATCGCCTGGAAGGCACCATGTGCGGGCACCGCCGCAGCGGTATCACTACCTCGCGATCGTTCGGTCGGCATAGCCCGCCATCACGTATCGCCACGGAGGCAACGACAGAGCCACGCCGCCAGCACGCGGCAAGCATGCACATGTAGGCATGAAACCGCGCGCCCTGTTGCAATATCGTATTACATCGCATCGCATACACACATGGATGAACAGTAATTTAATAAAAAAATTGCTATCGCCGCCATGAAGTGCGATCTTGTGCCGGCACAACCCCGCCCGTAAACAGCGCCACCGCCGCCGTCGCCGCCTTGAAGGCGGCGGCGCCGCCTCCGCCGGCGAAGCCCGTCGCCGCCGCCGTCGCGGCCCCACAGCGCCGGCAAGCAAAGAGAGAAGAAAAAGAAAAAAGGGGATGGGGCGCCGCGCCGCCGCCGGCAGCCGCGCCGCCGTCGGCCCGCCGCCGCTTCGGCCGCCGCGCACGGCCGGCCCGCCGCCGCTTACGCGGACGCGGCGCGCCGCCGCCGTCACTGGGCCGGTCGAGCCACCGCCACCCGAGGAGCGCGCCTCCGCTCCGCCGTCGCGGGAGCGATCGCGCCGCCGCTTCGGTCGCCGCCGCGCCGCTCGCGGTCGCGCCGCTTCGAGCCTCGCGTCGCGCCGTCGCCGCGCGCCATTGGCGCTGCCGCCGCCCGCCGACCTCGGCCTGAAGGGAGCGCCGCCGGATCGCCGCTCGCGGCGCTTCGCGGCCGCCGCCGCGCGACGGGGGCGGCAAGAAAACCTAAAGGGAGCCCCCCTTCCCCTCTTTCTTGATCCGGCCGGGTGGGCCTTGGGCCGAAGAAGCAACCGGCCCAAATAGAAAAGGGTGGCCCGGGAAAGGGCATTTTGCAAAAGGGACCTTAGGGTTCGGAATAATTGCGCCGAATTTTCGCGAATAAAGTAATTTTGCGGAAAACCCCTCGGAAGATATGAAAATTATGCGCCATTTCTCTCAAAACTGAGTTTTCGCGTTTTAGCCCCTGAAACTTGCAGTTTTCGCCGGAAAATCATTTTCCAGCAGAAAAGGGCTTCGGGAATCCAATTTTTTTTTTTTTTGCATATTTTTGAAATTTTGAAGCATGTTTAACCTTGTTGTTGTTATTTCTATGCAATCTATTTACCGCATTTACTGTTTTGATTATCTGTGATTGTTTATATTACTTTTAATCACTGAAAATAGTAGTAAATCATGAAAATGCATAGAAAAATATGGGATAACGAACCGGAAGTTCGAATAGCATTATGAGAATTTTGCAACCATCTTACGCAAATTACCAGCAGTAATCTTATGAATTTTGGCATGAATATGAAGATGACTGGCATCACGAATCAGGAATTCGAAGAACTGACCTAGCATGGCCAGATTTTGTATAAAATTTGTATCAGTCTTCAATTATGTAGTAATGTAATCACGGATGAGCAGAAGATTGATAAGACTTTCTACCTTTCACCCGAACGCGGTACAATCCGTACGCAACTATCGTCAAGACGGCTACATGAAGTATGCCGAATTAATTGACATCATGCAAGTTGCGGAAGCTCAAGGTGATGTTCTAGGAAAGAACTTCATCTTGCAGCCACCTAGTAGCAATGTTGGCCATGAAGCTACTGCTAGCAGCTACAAGGTGATGAAGCCTCTCACAAATGAGATGAGCAAAAAGGGTAAGGTCGCGCGTCGCACATTATTGATGCTTTACAGTCTAAGAAGAAGGGCAAATGATAGCATGAGGCATATCTCGCCATTGCAGGCACAGAGGATCCACATCCATTAGCTGCACTTATGAATGTGAACGACCCGATGTGCCCCATCATCCCTCCTTTGGACATCGCGGCCGCCACACCGTAGTCGCCCAAGAGGAGAAGATCGCGCATGGAGCCGATTTGGCGAAGTTCCTGAATACTTCGCCTATTAGATCCAGTGCACGCATTGCACTCGGACCTTTTATAGAAACTTGCAGTTTGTAATTGAAGCAGAATTTTTAATTATTGAATAATGGTTGCAAGCTCTAGGAGAGCAAAGCATTAAATTCTTATTATGAGTCCTGCAAGACTTATTTCCCGTCTTTATAATAGCAAGTTACGTTCTGATATCTGAAGTATATTATTTATGTGTTGCTTGCTTTCTGCTACATATTAATGAAGTACATTATATTAGAACACGTGTGGTGCCCTATGGAGGAAGTGTGCTTAGCACGTAGCGGCACAATGAAAACCATCCTAAGAGAAGCGGAAATTTTCGATCGATCGGCAAGAATCTTTGGTAGTCTTACGACAATCATGACGAGTGATACTTGTATAATAGGCTCAGGAAGGGTCACAATTATACTCCCAATGGGCACAACTTTGGTCATTGAAGAAGACTTGTTGTACCCAGAATCGACTAGAACTCTCAAGGATATTTGCGCTAACGCTTTAGTATAGAGATGAAGAAGAGTATGGTACAGAATACTGCTCATTACAAAGCGTGAAGAAAGTGAAAAATAGCATTAGAATGTCTTCCTTCATATGAAATCGGGCTATACTACACTAATATTAAGGCACTGCGACCTATCTTGCCTTGAAAACCGTATTTAGAAGCTCTGAACTTATCTATCTCTGGCATGATAGATTATGCCGCCTAGGTCTTAGGATAATGAGAGATATAATTAACAATTCACAGGGACATAATATGAATATAAAGAATTTCCCGAATCTAGAAGATTTTATGTGCCCCGCATGTGCCATCGGGGAATTAATTATTATATCTTTTGCTCTGAAAGCGAAGGATGAAGTCCCTGCATTCCTGGACCGTATCCAGGGAGACTTTTTGCGGTCCTATACAGCCCCGGTAAGGGTCAATTAGGTATTTTATAGTGCTCATTAATGCTTCCTCGGAATGGTCGCACGTATGTTTATTGTCTACGAGAAACCATGTTTTTGCAAAGCCAATCTCGCAGATAATTAAATTAGAAATATTTTCCCTGATCATCATATGAAGTCCACCTGAATGGACAACGCTGGAGAATTTACTTTGAAAGCATTTGATGATTATTGCATGAAAATGAGAATTAAAAGTTGAGCATTCTGTACCGCATATCCACACCCAGAATGGACTAGCAGAACTTTGAAGAATTGTAATTTACCAACTATATGTTGGGGACACGCAGTCCTGCTCGTAGCAGCTCTCATCAATTTTAGACCGTTGGCCTATAACATCCATCCACTTATACAACTAGCGCAAGGGTCAGCACCAAAAACTACTCATCTTCGCAGGTTTGGTTGCAAGGGTCGTATACCTATACCACCACCGCAGCGAACTGTAATGGGTCTTCTCCAAAGTCTGGGATATACGTTGATTATGAGACAGCATCCATAATCAAGTATTTGGACCATATGACTAGAGATTTGAATAATGCCCAATTCGCTGATAGTACATCAGATGAGGTTAGTTTCCCGTCATTAGGGGGAGGAAATCAACCCTTGATAATAATATCGGGAAATAATTGAAGTCTAGAAGACAATTGAAATCCAGAAGATAATTGAAATCTATGCATATGACCGCGCACTAATGAAGCAAATAGAAGTCGAGAAGATAATTGCGATCGTAAGATAATTGAATTGAAGTCTAGAAGACAATTGAAGTCCGAAGATAATAGATTTGCAAATATTAGCAAATCAACCGTCGAACCACTTTAGTGATTTGAAGAGCGTGACCAAGTAGCATTTGCACATGCACGCAATGCACCGGAGAGGTTGAAATACCAATGAAGGTATCCTAATCCCGTCCGAGGCCTTAGAAAGGGCGAGAACTCCGGTCCTCGAATCCGAAATGGCAGGGGCGCTGGTGAAAAAGGATAAGAAGGACTTGACACAACCGATCACCGAAGTGCCCCGAAACCGAAGGGAGCGGTTGAGACTGCACCGGTATGAAACCTTCAGAAAAGGCGTACCAGAATTGAATATCTCCATGAAGGGAGACATCAGTATGGATGTATGCGCACACATCGGAACTGAAAAACTAAAGGGACTTGCCCCGCAATAGAAAGCAGCGATGAGCAAGTAAAAGCATTAGAAGAATCGCCCCTTGAAGAAATAATTATAAAATTTATGACATCGGGAGAATCTTTGAATATGACAACAGCCAATGTCGACATATACTTTGCAAAGAAACTTGCCACAATCATCAATCTTGATTCAGAGCCTGTATCGCTCGCTGAATGAAAGAAAGATCGATTGAAAGAAGGCGAGAAAGCGAATTATTCTCTTCGAATAAAAGAAGGGTGTTTGGGCCTGTAAGCCGTACGCCTCCCCTTGTGCACCCCGTAGGGCATAAGTGGACATTTGTTCGAAAGAGAAATGAAAAGAAGCAAGGCTCGTTGCATAAGGTTTCATTGAACATCCAGGAGATGATTATGAAGAAACATATTCACGATCATGGCGTAACCCTTTTAGACATTTATCTCAATGGCAGTGAACTTGAAGTTAGAATTGAAATTGATGGATGGGGTACCAGCATACCTTTATGAAATATTGGGTCCGGACATTGAAGATACATGAATGTATCAATGTCCCGAACCAAGATAGAGCAAATAGAAATATGTACATGTGAAACTCGAAAGTCATTATGCGAACTTAAGCAATCAGGTAGAATGTGGTATAATCGCTTGAAGCGACTTTCTATACAAGAAAGGCTACACGAACAATGAGAATAATCTCTGTGTATTTATACGACGATCCCAGAATGGACTTTGTATAATCTTAGAGTATGAAAATGATCTGAATATCATCGGAACCCTGAAGGATATTAGGAAAGTAAGCTCTTACCTGAAGTTGGAGTTCGAAATGAAAGGTTTGGGTAAAACCAAATATTGCATAGGCTTGCAGCTTGGGCATGCCCCTGAAGGGATATTAGTACATCAGTCAACCTACACTCAGAAGGTGTTAGAAATGTTTGATTTTGAAAAGGCATACCCTTTGAAAGTGCCAATGGTCGGAATATCTTTGCAACAAGACAAAGACCCGTACAGACCTAGGAAAGAGGGGGAGGAAGTCCTGGGACCGGAATTCCCATACTTAAGTGTGATAGAAACACTCATGTATTGAACAAACTGTACTAGACCGGACATTGTATTTGCCGGGAACCTACTAGCAAGGTATAGTGCAAAACCTACCAAAGGCATTGGCAATAATGAAGGACATCTTCCGATACCTCTAAGGAAGCAAAGAACTTGGTCATTCTATAGAAAGAACCAAGACCTAACTATGAATGGCAATGCAGATGACGGGTACCTGTAGGACCCGCATACAGCCAAATTGCAAACATGCTATGAATTCATATGTGGTGGAACGCAATTCGTGAAAATCGTCTAAGCGAGTCTTGTATCGACTTGACGAACCACTCGAAATAATAGCATTGTATGAGGCCTCACGAGAATGTGCTTGGCTTCGGCGGAAAATTCACTACATCCAGCGATTATGTGGATTGAATACCGCACAAACCCCACCGTTATCTATGAAGATAATGCACTTGTGTTGCACAAATGCGGATGGGTTATGTGAAGAATCCTCTCACAAAGCATATCAACCCCAAGTTCTTCTATGCTCATGAATTGCAAAAGATGAGCGTATTTAAATCTTGCATACTAAGTCATGTGAGAATCTTGCAGATTTATTCACTAAGTCACTTGCAGCGTCTAACTTTGAAAGATGCATATGTGAATTGGAATGATGAGACTTGAGAGAAGTGCAGAATTCAGGGGGGGGGGAACCTTCACGAACTCATTATTAAAGCTTGATCATGAAGATCGAGTACCCAAAGAATAAATCGAGGAGATTAAATGAAATTGGGTGGATTGTACTCTTTTCCCTTGACGAGTTTTCCTGAAGTTTCTCGGCTAAGGTTTTTAATGAGGCAATTCGTGCATCACAGCAGAACGTGTATGATGTACTCTTTCTCCAATTTTTTCCCACTGGGTTTTTATGGAGTTTTGACGAGACATGGACATGAAGGATGGGTGCCCAAGGGAGAGT
This sequence comes from Ampelocalamus luodianensis, assembly GCA_036346255.1. Taxonomy (NCBI): domain Eukaryota; kingdom Viridiplantae; phylum Streptophyta; class Magnoliopsida; order Poales; family Poaceae; genus Ampelocalamus; species Ampelocalamus luodianensis. The sequence continues at coordinate 10,885,508 of CM070618.1, forward strand.
GTTGGGAAACCATGGGCCTGACCCTGCAATCGGCCCATTAGTGGGCGCCCCATCCCAAACCCTAGCAGGGTCGTAGCCTATAAATAGGGGGTACTATTCATTATAAAGGATTGATCGATTGTTGAAGGAATAAAGAGAAGCAAGAAACTCCCTACATCTCTGTGTTCAATCTCTTATTCTGTTCTTGATTGTTCTTACGTTCTTGCATTGTTCTTACGATTCTGAGTTTGTCTACGAGGTAATCGGTCGGACTGGACTCGCCAGCGACGGTTCCTCAACAGTAATATGCACGCACGGTCGCCTCTCTCTCATAGTCTCATGTACGTAACACAAACACCACGCATATAGCTAGCTAGCGCAGTTAAGATGTTGGCAAATGCCAGAGCACACAAATTTAGTTCGATCGAACCCTTTGCGGTTTGCGCCCGGCCACAAGTACTAACCACACGGCCCACTAACGAAACAAATCGAAATCAAATGCGAAGCCGAGCCAAATGCGCAACGAGCAAACTGATCGATCCGGCCAGGCGGTGGAGAAGAATATAAGTATGACCCCCCCTTCTCCTCCAGTCTCTTCTCCCTCCTCCCTCTGCGCGTCTTCTCGCAAACCCCTCCTCATCTTGTGCAACTTGGAGAGCTAGCGCGCCAAGGATCGATCGATCCCATCCGGCCTCTGCGGCTCTGCATCGATCGATCATCTCGAGATCCTGGCCTGGTCTCTTGGGCTAGCTAAGCTATCCGATCTCCGGGAATTGAGGATCCTATCCATCCTCCTGATCCCTATCCAGATTAGTAAGTAGAGAGTTAGATCCCAAATGCCGTTGAACACAACCACCACTCCCTACTTCTCGGCCTGAGAACAGGAGGAGGCCGGACTCCGGAGTAGCGGTGATCGATGCTTCTCCTTAAATACCACCTCCCTCTTCTTCTTCCTCTCCCATACCACCCGGCAGCAGCTGCAGCTCGTCGTAATTAACGCTAGCTCACGCAATCCAAATCCAATACGGTACGTACGTACAGGAGGTGACATCATGGACTGCTGCGCCGAGGCCGAGGGGAAGAGGGCGCACGACCCGATGTACCAGTGCCACGACAGCCACGGCAAGGCGGCGCCGGCCACCGGCTTTCCCGCCGAGAACACCGGAAGGATCTTGGAGGTGTTCGGGCCGGTGATCGTGGGCGCGGGGCCGTCGGGGCTGGCCGTCGCCGCGCTCCTGGGGCAGGCCGGCGTGCCGTACGTTCTGCTGGAGCGCTGCGGCGGCATCGCCTCGCTGTGGAGGCACCGCACCTACGATAGGCTGCGCCTGCACCTGCCCAAGAGATTCTGCGAGCTGCCGCTCATGCCATTCCCGCCCAGCTTCCCCACATACCCCACAAGAGAGCAATTCCTCGAGTACCTCGAGACATACGCCAGCGAGTTCAACGTCGAGCCGGTGTTCCGGCAGGCCGTCGTCAGCGCCGAGTACGACGGGGAGTTCTGGTGGGTGAGCACCAAGGAGGACATGGTCATCTCGGCGCCGATCGGCGGCGAGCAGGCCACCCTCAGCAGCACCATGATGGTCTACCGGTCCAGATGGCTCGTGGTGGCCTCCGGGGAGAACGCCGAGCCGGTCGTGCCAGAGATCGAGGGCGCCGGGAGATTCAAGGGCCAGGTCATGCACTCCAGCGACTACCGCAGCGGCGAGGGCTACGCCGGCAAGCAGGTGCTTGTCGTGGGCTGCGGCAACTCCGGCATGGAGGTGTGCCTCGACCTATCCAACCACAATGCGCACGCGTCCATGGTTGTGCGCGACACGGTGAGAAATATTGCTCAAACAAAGTTGATATTAAAAAAACGGATTTGCTATTTCTAAGTTGTCTGAATTTTTTTAAAATTTAAATCAATTCTTATGACCATTGAATTTTTTCCGCTGCCTATGTTTTTTTCTCTGTTTTTCATCTTTTGTTGGTTGGTTCATATGGAATATAGGTTTCTCTAATGATTGTGATCACTAGCAGAAAGAATTCGATAAGTTAAGGATTTGTTTAACTAATAACATTAGGGAACAGATGCATGCACAAACGAACATATTAAATAAAGTTGATATTTGCATCTTTCCATCTTTTCCAATAGTGCAAAAAATATATATTAATAATCTCTTGCACAGATACGCACTGTCTGCCTCTCTTCTATACTTTTTGTTCATGTTACAATGTTGCATAAGCTAGCTTGAGTATAATAAAATTATTATAAGCGATCTATCTTAGTTGGCATCACACTTGATCTCACGTGTTCATACACTTCTCCAAGCATAGTAATTTTTTAGCTTCTGATCTGACGGCAGATGTTAACATTGCTTTTCTCTTCTTTTTTTTCAGTAAAAAGGCGAGCTAGCTTGAGCCATGGCATGCCAAGAAAGACGCTGTGATTATCTAAGGAACTTTCTTGGGATTCATGCGCATGCGCTAGCTTGTGTTGATCCTTTCTAATCAAGGAATAAAGGACAAAACTAAACTACCTAGATTTGCTCCAATAGAACAGTTTAAGTTTCTAAAATAGTTTCAAGTTAATTTTATACTAGATTATACAAATAAATACTACATCATATACATATTGATCAACTAACACTAGCACTAACTTGTGTCGTTTGGAATATTATTAACGGTTAGCAAGAAAACTCTTTGGGATTGGCGTCTACATCCTTTGTATATTCGGTCTATATTTTGTGTGCCACCTTTTTCCCCTCATTGGAATGTGAATTACAAACCATTAGGAAAACTAGTCTGATGCTGATAAGCATAAACATGTGGAAGCTGCACCGAGTTGTTGCTCCCGCGCACTTTGCAAAGTTGTAGTACAACCTAGCCAGCGCTTGCAACTACAACCTTCCTTTCTTTTTGCCCTTTTGCTTCCTTCGTTTAACTTGAGTCCATGTCACAGACAAAACAAAAACAAGAGCTAGCCATTTTGATTTGCTTCCCCTTTCGGTGTTATTTTATAGTATCCCAGATGATCATTCCCTCAACCGATTTGTAACTGTAATTGATGTGTCACCAACTCCTGTTCTGAAATCTGAAGGCGATCATATCTTTTGGTGATCTTTGCAGGTGCATGTCCTGCCCAGGGAGATGCTGGGGCGCTCCACTTTTGGGCTGTCCATGTGGCTCCTCAGGTGGCTGCCCGTCCAGACGGTGGATCGGGTGCTTCTCCTGATGGCGCGCCTCGTGCTAGGCGACACGGCCCGCCTCGGTATCGCCCGGCCCAGCCTTGGCCCGCTGGAGCTGAAGGGCGTGTCCGGGAAGACGCCGGTGCTCGACGTCGGAACCCTAGCCAAGATCAAGTCTGGAAACATTCAGGTAATTGTGGTCCTCAATTAGCCACTGCCGCCATTATATGTCATCCTTGATTGCATGGACTCTAACATTGCATATTTGCTGGGGTAATGCAGGTTTTCCCAGCAATACAGTGTTTTAGGGAGCACGGGGTAGAGTTTGTCGACGGAAGAATTGAGGACTTCGACGCTGTCATCCTTGCCACCGGTTACAAGAGCAATGTACCATATTGGTTAAAGGTATATACTATATACATATGTACATGGACTGTATATGCTCACATCATTATTTTGTCTCTCCTTTTTTTTCTGAATGCATGTGTTCTTGTACTGGTCAAGTGGTCATATAGTCCACAGAGTTCATGTGCACCTAATTTAACTTAGCGTGCATAGTTATTTTGTCATGGAAAACTGATCTTTTTTTTTAGAACACGTTGCGCGTCTGAAAAATCGATTTTAATTAGCATTAATTTCCCTGTGTATACGCAGGAAAAACAATTCTTCTCAGAGAAAGATGGCTTCCCAAGAAAGTCTAACGGGTGGAAAGGGGAGAACGGCCTCTATGCTGTTGGGTTCTCGAGGCGTGGCCTATTAGGAGTGGCCATGGATGCCAACAAGATCTCAGATGACATTTTTCGATGTTGGCGTGATTCGGACTATGGAAGACGTGAGAGCAAGAGTGACATGAAACTGCCGATCAAAGAATCCCACCCCCTTTGATCGGAGTAGTATTTTGTGCACACACGTACTAGTCTGGTTTACATTTCATTCTAACTGGTAGATATGCCTGTGAAACAACTATCAGGCTTATCTATCAGCAGACGCGTATATATATACTTGAATCAGGCTAGTGCATTTCATTTTTTTTCTCCGTTCTCATATTGTATATAAGGCATAGTATAGGTAATCATTTGTTGCATTGTAGTTTTTGGTCTAACTTTAATTAGACTCGATCCAATTTTAAGGACAAATCCTGATGTTGAGTGAAACTAGTGTGTGAATTTGAGAGAGAGAGAGAGAGAGAGAGAGAATAGTTTAAGGGTCTTTGATCTGTTTATTTTTTGCTCCCTTTTTTTTAGAAAGCTATGTTTTTTTTCATTTTGGCAAATGTTGTCATCTTTTTGTAACTGTTAATTGTAACAAAAATGCCATATTTCGGATATTTTATAAATATGCATGCTTATTTTTGTTGTGATTGTCCATCGATCTAGAATAATATAACTCCGTTATTCCATTTATATTTGTGATGTTGAATTGATGTGTACGCATATAGGCAGGTTACCGCCCATCTCAATCTATTCAATGGTCATGAATTAAGAGGAACAAGTTTCACTGTATGAGCAATTCTTCCTGCTTTAGTTCTAAACAAATTAACCTTCGATCTGACAACGATTCCATCCAAAATCCTTATTCCATATGCATGCATGCATGGCTGGTCAGCGTCCAAAATTATGGACTTTCGTCGCAATAATAAAGATATACTACTTGCCTAGAACTAAATTGATTGCAAATACCGAAATCAATAGATTTTACTTAAAATTTCTTTCTTGGATACAAGCCGTAATAATATGTGCTTACAATGGGCACCGTAAGATGAATGACATTGAGAAATGGACGCGTATGATGATGCCCGGAAAAGTCAAAATAAAAAATAGTCTATGGTTAGTATAATTTTCTATGGTTAGTATAATGGACGCGTATATTTCCTGGAACAAGAACAAAGTTGTGCTAATTGTTGATATTCTCTTTATGCATAGTGCTTTTAATTATGCCGTCATCATTCTAGATCAATATATATCCCAATTCCCAAGGGACCACCACCATCACCCTCTTTGTGATGTCCATCTACATGCAATCAAGTACCAGCTGCTGGGAGAGGAGAGGAGAGCAATATTGCAAAGATGTTTCTCAACTTATGCCATGTCCTAGTTGAAGTCCTCTACATCATATCACTGTGTGCGCTGTCTCTCTGCCTGATCGATCGTGTACATGTAGTCATGTACGCCACTCCTACATATTCTACGCGAGAGCATATTCGTGAGCTTGCGCATACAAATGGTAGGCGCTTTACTCTATGCAGCCCCTGCTCCTTAGCTTTCCTGGGGCCATGATTCCGTTTCATCTCCACTTTTGCCCCCTCTCTCAACATTTTCCACTTTGCAAGGGAAGGAAGTCCTGGGAGGCCAGGGTTTTGTCGAGGCAAGGTGGTGTTCTTATGTGACACGGGTAGACCTGGGCACTGGGCTAGGGCTTTCGGGCCGGCCCATGGCACGGTCGGCTCAGCACAGCAGAAGCATGGCAGGGCAAGAGCATTGTTGGGACCGTGCCAGGCCTAGTACTCCGGCACGACGGGCGGCATGGCACGGCACGCTGTTGCGGACTATGCTTGGGCCGGCACAGCACGTTCAGGCCTGATAAGCCCAAAGCCAGAACGACACGCGCCAAGGCACGGCGGCACGCGCCAAGGCGTGCTGCCGCATGGCCACACCCGGTGCCATCGCCCGCATGTCGCAGCCCCGCCACGGCCACTGCGCGCCCGCCCTCGTGTCGACTGCCCCGCCATGGCCCAAGCACTCGTTGTACGTCCTCCTTGCGCACGCGGTGGTGGTCGTTGACGAACTCCTACGCACGACCCATGTAGGTTAGGGGTGGGGCTTGGTCACTTGAGCTCGAAGTCACTCACCACCATGACCACAGCACACTCGCCCTCGTCACAGCCATCGCGTTCCCCCCGAGGGTCACGTCCACCCCCACGCCGAGCACGTCGAGCTCGCCTCTCTGCCGCCACCCCTGCAGCTCCCTCATGCGGCCGCCCCGCCATGGCCACCATGCGCCGCCAGCCCTCCAGCTCCCTCACGCACGGCCCCCTCGCAGAGAGGAGAGGGAGGCAGCCGGAGAGGGGAGGGAGTTAGGGGAGCAGAAGAGGTCTAGCTCCCTCGCGCACCCCCCCGCGGAGAGGAGAGGGGGCGACCAGAGATGGGAGGGAGACAGCCAGAGAGAGAAGGGAGTTGGGGGAGTGGAAGAGGCGGGCAGCGTGTTGGGGGCATTGGGGGGCCAGGGGCAGTTGGGGGTGTTGGTGCGTTGGAGAATGGAGAGGCCGAGAGGGACGCCGATGGGGGGGTACTGGGCAGAGGGAGGCCATTGGGGGCGGTCGTGTGGGGGCCGGGGGTGCCGAGATGGCCGACGCGGGGGTGGCCGTTGGCGCTGGGTGGCGAACTGGCGATGGAAATGGAGGGAGAGGGACACAAGAGATAGAGAGTGGGTAGTGCACTAGAGTCTGAACAGAGATGTTGGGACTTTGGAGGGACAGGAGACATTAGGACACCGACGAGAGAGAGTGGCAGTGGAGGACGAGAGACGTTGGGGACATGAGAGGCAGTGGCTAACGTTTGGCTCTCTCTTGCCTATAAATTTTGTTGTCCACACTCCGCACAAGTCACAAACCCACAGCCATCTCTTCCTCTGTCTGTGCTCTCTCTTCTCTCTTTGCTCTCTAAATTCTACTCACTAGTCTTCCAACATGTTTGGTAGGAAGAAGTCAGGAGGGAGGAATAGGAGATCACGCCATCACACTCCTAGTCCTCCTCCCCAAGAACAAGAAGAATTGCAAGAGCGAGAGTAAGAGATCGATCCTCGCCAACTCTCCCTAGACATGGGAGATTGTGGCATACATGACCATCATATGTACGGAACGGGGGGCTTCGAGGATGCCCACATCTCCACCTCGGGTGTCGGAGCTGGTGCATCGACGCCTGCAACGGTTGGAGGCTCCAGCAGCCGATGTGCAAGGTGTTAGCAGCATATGGAGTACAACATAGAAATGGAGGACGGGTGTTAGGTACCTTATACAACATGTAAATATTATCATACTAAATTGTCTACACACTTAGGTGGAGGAACATGTCATCTCAAGAGGCACGCGCAGGCATGTTTGAAGAAGATAGCGGTTGGGTAGACCGGGGGGGGGGCGTCTAGACCCAGCTTAACTTTGGGGCCGATGGTTTGGTAAGTATATGGATGTACAACCCTCATATAGCTAGAGACAAAATTACTATATATATAGTTAACGAGGATCTGCCGATTAGGACGAGTGAAAGCTCTAGTTTTGAAAGAATGATCCAACGTAGTTTTTGCCCACAATACCGACATGTAAGTAGGAGAATAACTGTGCGTGACACAGTAGAACTCTACCAATGTAAACTATCAAGTTTGAAAGAGACTTCCTGAAAGTTACATTTTTCTTTTGCTTTAACCTCAAATATATGGACTTCATTACTTAGATGACGATTACAACTTGAACAAGCAAATCATACGGTTCAGGCCTATCAATGAGGCACGCACTGGAGAGGCCATCGCACAACGCGTATTTGAGGTCATTCAGGATTTAAAAATAGAGAACAAAATTATTGCCATCACTCTTGACAATGCCTCAGCTAACACAACGATCATGGAGTTCCTCGCACCGCATCTGGAGTCTTACACTAGTGGTCTCGTCCTCCACCAGAGATGCATGTGCCACATCTTGAACCTCATCGTGCAGGCATGCTTGTAGGTAATGAAACCTAGTCTAGACAACATGCGCGATGCTATCCAACTTATTACAGTTTTGGGCCCAAGATACACCCAGTTCAAGGAGTACTACAGGGCCAACAATAAGAGACCAAGAAAATTCAACCTGGACATGAAGGTGTGGTGGAACTCCACATATGCTATGTTGGAGTGATGCAAGGAGTACGAGTACATCATCACTCTGTTCATCAATACTAATTCTGGTAAGCAGTTGGTTACTGAAGTGTATTGGCTAGTTGCTGGTCATTTTCGTGAATTTTTGAATTTTTTTTACAATATAACCACAGTTTTATCCGGTGTTTACTATCCTACTTCTTGCTTAGACATTGAGTGGCTTTGAACTATTGCTAACGCTAACAGAAACGATGCCCTTCTAAGACTTATTATTGAACTAATGGAGAGAAAATTTTAAAATATTTTTAAGCTATCCCACATTTCTTTTGTTTTGGTACTATTATGGACTCTCGGAGAAAATTAGCAGATCTGAAGAGGGGTTATGAGGGAATTGGGGAGGCATTTGATCTTGATTTTTCTGAGGCTTACACTCACATTTATGATGAGTTTTTTCGAGTTTTCGATTTATATTATGAAAAGTTTGGCAACAGAAGTCAATCGAGAACAACTGTTTTAACAACACAACAAGGACAACATAGTATGAGTACTTCCAACATCTGGAAGAAGCTAAAAGGCTCAGCATACAATTCATCCTCTCATGCGCCAACTGGGTCTCAATGGAATCCAAGAGTAGAGATCAACCACTTCCTCGACACACCTTTTGTGGACACCGAGCTTGACTTCGTGGAGGGCAATGATGTCAACCTCCTCTTGTGGTGGAAGAACCACCAGCGTATTTATCCCGTGTTGTCACATTTTGCATGAGATGTACTTATGGTTCCAGTGTTGATTGTCATCGGAAGCCACTTTCAGTACGGTGAGGAGGATCATCGAGCCAAGGAGGTCGTCTCTCACACCTGAGATGGTTGGGGCACTCACATGTCTCAAAGACTGGGAGAGCGCAGATGAACGGACGCAACATCAGTTTGAGGATCCAGAGATCGCGAAGGCGATAGCCGACCTAGAGAATCTCAATGTCAACTAGTCTATCTGTGTGTATGTAGTTGCTGCACTCTTTTCCTTACCAGGGGTACCCCAGACTGGGTGTAAGGTTTTTAATGAGGCATCAACTTTGTATTTGTACTATACCGAATAATGAATAAATTTTAGTTATTCCCTTGACTATTTTTATTTTATTTTTCATTTCCTGTCTTATTTTTTCTTTCCCCCCACTTTTCTAACCTCTTTTCTTATTTTCCCTCCTCTTTTTTTCCTTCTCCCTCTGCTTTTCTCTCCTTCCCCAAGACGAGCCAAGAGCCTTCTCAGTTCTCCCCTCTACTTCCCCTTCCTTTCGTGCCACCTGTCCTCCACTCCTCCTTGGTCCTCCATGTCTCTTCCTCCTCCGTCACCACGTAGCCCCACCTCCCCTCTCCACGCGGCCGCGGCGGTGGCCAACTTCTCCCATCCCCGTCCCCCCCCCCACCTCCTCCTCCCCTCGGGCTCGGCCCCGCCTCTCCGCCGCCGCCCCTGCAACTCCCTCGCATGGACCTGGCGCTCTGGCTCCCTCGTGCGGCCTCTCTCGCGGCGGCCACCTCAGGCTCGCTCCTCCCCCCTTTGCACCCCTCCGCCAGCCCCAATGACCCTCCGTGAGGCGCACGGGCCCTCTCGCTCCGCCCGTGCCTCCGCTGGCCTCCGCGCGCGTCGAGGATGGGGCAGGAGAGGGGGGCGTACACTATCGGTTCTACGGGACGCAGGCGCAAGGAGGTCGTGGCGGCGTTCCATGTCGCGCTCGAGTGCATCGAGGTTGACAGCGACAGTCCTTCACGACGACGGCGACATCGCCCCAGGTCGCATCTCCTCCCTCGGTCCCTCCCTCCCTCATTTCCATAGTGCGATGAGGCTATGCTTGGGCTGGCACGACAGCGGCACAGTGTGCCTTTGGACCGTGCTTGGGCTCGCCGGAGCCGAGTCGGGCCGTACCGGCACGACACGACGTGCTGACCGGACCGGGCTAGTATGGCACGGTCCGGCCCTGTGGCCCATTGGGCCCGTGCTGTGCCGGCCCGGCACGACCCAGTGCTCAGGTCTAGCAGCACGGGCGGTGCAGCATAATACATACATGTTGCATGTATATATACGGCACATGTAGAAGGTTTCGTGTATCACATCAGGTCGAATTCCATCCATCATTGCTCAACGAACATGTTTTTTTACGGTTCCTTTTCGTGAGGTTTTATCTCTTTTCTTTGATATCTGCCTAACCTACATACTCACTATTAATCCTGATATCGTGCGTTAGCTGAGACTAGTATGGTTCTAGTATATCAACACCCCATCGTAGGTTCAAAAAAAAAAAAAAACATTTTCTGAAAATTAATTGTTTTACGTGAAAATTGTATGAAATTTGTGCGCTCCAAAATATACCCTTAGGCCTTGTTTGAAAAACCCAAATTCCCATCCTATCTCTATAGATGGGCCATGAGGATGGACCAAGAATTTAGGATTCCCAAACAAGCACTTAGTGATCGAGTATGCATGGTGTTCGATGGTCATGGCACTCATTTACAAGTACCTACACCGTTGCCACAACGACCAGACGCACGCCGTGAGGTCAAATGAACCATAGGACGAAGGGGACCCAAAAAGGAGAGATGAGGCTAAGAGCTGAGCCCACTTTTCTTGGAACTTGTTTTAGTGAAGGTGCTCATTTGCTTTTAGTCCCATAGGATCGCCAACAGCGACCAAGTTGCACTTGGTTCACATCTGCAACAAGAACAAGAAGATCGTATACATTAACAGAGGATGTAGTACTCACTACGCAGGCATTAGCACTACTTTTGTTAGTGCTAGCTAAGGTATAATTAAACTCCGTCACAAGCTGTTCGTTCAAAGGGTCAGAGAAGTGGATTATGTGTGTTGAATTTAATTTTGAGCCCGTGCTAATGGGAAATGGATCCTCCGCATTAGCACGAAGCAATGGCCTAAATGACGTTGTTTCGAGGGGTAATTGTAAGAGTGATTCTCCTCATGCGGCATTTGCAAATCTGGTACCTCGTTCACACGGCCTCACGCCGACACGTGGCACCAAAGCCGCACGGTGGCCATGCGGACGAGGCTTACGGCGACACGTGACACCAAAACCGCACGGTGGTCATGCGGACGAGGCTCCACTGCAAGAGTCTATTAATTAATACTAATGAGTCTGACATATGGGACCATTCATTGTGTTCTTAAATTAAAATGTGTTAAAACTTGAGAGACTGGCATGTAGGGTCCACATGTAAGAAAATAATTTATGAAAATTCTTTAAAATGGAAAAAGCAGCTTTCAGTTCAAAGGAAATACGTCTTCCCTGTTAGAAAGCGGAATTTCAGAAAATACGCCATCGACGTCATCACTTTCTTAATTTTCAGGATTTTTCAAACCGAGCAAATTTCAAATGCTAATAACTTTTGCATACGAACTCCAAATTAGATGATTATTTTTTCTAAATTCATCTAGTATCATGCTATATATGAATATGCAAAAATATTTGGATTTTTTGCTGTTGAAATTATTTTATCATTTGTGATTTATTCACGATTCTTTCGAATAGACTTGGAAACGCGAACGAGTCGATTGACGATCAAGCGCCCTCATACTCAGAGCAACCTGAGAAAGGCAAGCACCTCCTTTGATCATGTTGATCCTATTATTTCAATTATTGTATTTTGTTTGCAAAATCTATTATGCATACGTGTATGTTTGGCTAAAAATTGATATATTTGTGGGTAACGGTAGTTAAATTCCCATTGTATGCATGTATCCCCCTGGAGATGTTGATACACTTACTGTTGTGGCCCTTAAGACATGGTTTAGACTGTAGATAATGTTAATTTGGGTATTTTGATTACGAATATTGAATAGATGCATGGTCGTCCTCTAGTTTTCACCAGATATGAACATTTGATAAAATTTACGTATGGATTTGGGAGATTTTGAAATGTTGGACCAGAGGAGTTACCTCTGCTAGTTTGGAATAAAATGAAAATGAAAAAAATTAGTTTTTGACACGAGCGAGTTATAATATGAATTGAAAAATGTGAGAGGTGTGATCTCGCATGTAGATAGGGGAAGATCCTCGCTTGTGTCGGTGTATCCAACCTAAGCGTAAGTGTACAACCACATGACTGAACTCGGGCGATCTTAGCTAATTAAATTATCTAGGTCTGGCCTTGCATGTTGGTAGGCCGTAGTAGTACAGGCAATCCAGGAAGATTTGCTCGAAGGGGCTCTCTTCATCGAGGCATTGAGAACAAAGCCTTCCGATACAACGGTGAATGCCTCACTGAATCGGGAGGAACCCAGGTACAGTGAGGGTTTATCATTCATCGGGCTAGTACAAGGTTAGGACTAGATGATGCAAAGGCTTTGTTATGAACTCTAGACTGCTTACTAACATGTTGTGAGAGGTGGTGTCGGCCGATGCTAAACAAACTAAAGAGCTTGTATTGTGTGGGTAAAGTTGTACACCTCTGTAGAGTGTAAATCTTTTTATATAGCCATGCTCGAGGTCATGAGCATGCTAAGTGCGGTCACATCAGGTATAGTCTCTACTTTTGCAAAAACGGTCTTGTTGGAAAATAATTGGATGGTTTTGTTATTGTCATGTGTGCCATGTCTATAGCTAAAATGAATCGATGATCATAGCAGAGGAGGGTTGTGATTTATTATTGTTAAATTTACATACTTGTTATTTCATTATCTATCAATTGCTCTTTAAAATTTTCGTTGCAAACTATTACATATCGGTATTACAAATCAAACTTGCTTCATGCTGAAAATAACTTGTAGTGTAGAGCCATATCCTTGTTTAGCCTTACATTTATAATATGTTGTGATACACTACAAGTCTTGCTGAGTACAAAATATAATCAATCTTACTTAAATTGTTGTTCAGAGTATGAGAAAGAACCGGTTCTCGACGACACGTACTTTGCACCCAGCACCGAAGGGTACGGTGATGGGTCTTTCTAGGTCTTGTCCTTGTCAGTTGCCTGTGGGTATGGATGAGGCATACCGCTAGACCGTTTGGTTTATTTACTACGCTTTCCGCTGCTATCTCTTTGATACTTGAGTTCATTTGATCGGTCGGCCCTTTGTAATATAAACTTGTTATGTAAACGCTTAAGTTTATATCCTATTTATTTCATGTTGTATGTATAAATTTTATGGATGCGATTATCAATGTTGTGGATGTGTATACTAGCCACTAATCATGGGACTAATACGCTACACAAACGACAATTTCAGGTATTCCAAGGATCCGACAACGTTGGTATCAGAGCCATACTGACTGTAGGTCAAGCCCTAGTTACAATGATCATTAGTTTAGGATTTGGTTTTCAAAATGCAAATTATTTTAATCATAAAAATAGTTGTGAAAAATATAGTTCTTGCTAATCTTACCTCTCTTAGCTCTCTCATCTTATCTAAGTATTTTTTTTTGTTTTCTCTTCTCATCTTCTCTCAAATAAACCTTGTTTTAGAAGAAGGTGTACTCTCTAAAAATAAGAGTTTTTATCAACATTTTTATCATTTAAAATAGAACCATTTTTTTGGAAAAGTCCCTAAAACACTATACCAAAAGGTCTTTCGAAAACCCGTTTTAAACTAGCGCAAACGCTGCTTTAGATGACTCTTTACAAGGATTTTCAGAACTAGGATACGCGCTGAAAATTATGTGTTTATTATCCATTTAACCCTCTCTAGATTCGATTTGTGGTGATTTGATTGGGTAGTAAGGAGGAGTTATATTTAATCGCTAGACAAAGGGAGGGTATGATCTAGAAATGAACCTTAGGAACTAAAAAATTATTGTAGAAAATGTAAGACAACAAATTGCTGCACCACTCTCTTTTCTTGGTATCATTTCTTATCCTTACCTCTCATTATATTATATAAATGATCACTAAATCTTGCCTTTTCCAAAAATTGTAGATGCCTACCTATTGGGAACCGCAGTACTAGACGAGTGCATTTGAGGAGGGCACATTGCAGCACACCCTATAGGTGATGTTGCAGTGTGTTCACTACCCTCACGTGTCGTTGTACACCATTTTTAGCACACCCTCCAGCGCGACATCCACCGAGTACCTCACACAGGTGCTTGTCCAAGGACGGCACGTTGGAGATCTGTCCTTTCGATACTATGGGTGAAGGTCTTACGCCCTCATGTTGCTTTACGATGCAGCCTATGTCGCCATCGCCCGCCTCGGCCACGACCTGCCCGAGATGCAAAACATGTTCTACTATTTTACCGTGTGATCAGGGGATAGTGAGGGCCACACCTACCAGGTGGCAAGCATGGACTTCATCACTCCCCACCTACACCTCACGGGCTTGGCGAGATCACTTGATGGATACCTCCATCGTGTGTCCCACGAGCTGTTTGAGGCACGCCGGAGGATAGCCACACTTGAGGATAGTATCACCCCATTGGTGGGCCAAGGCTTCTTCACATAAGAGCTATTGTGCGGGGAGGATGTTGTACTAGCACCTACTAAGGAGTTGCCTGAGCCGACCTACCGCATTCGGCCGAGTACCCGACATCCTCGCATGTCGGCTATCAGTCACCGTCGCTGCGTGATGGCCATCCGCACGAACGCGGACGAGTCAACACGAGTAGTGCAACGACACCTCCTTCACCGCAATGGGTGTAAGGAGATTGAGTTCATGGGGGCTTCAGCACCTACTGCCCCTGAGTTGTCTCACGCCGCCGGGCACAACGGCGACGTCTAGGACTAGACTGTCAGACGGGAGCTCACTAGTAGGGACTTAGTGTGAGCTAATTTTGGGTATTTTGGTGCGCTAAAATATGTAAGACGCTGATGTATGATGGTTGTAATTGCCACTTATGCTTGTTTTATGTTTAAGCAAAGGATGTGCAAACCATGCAAAACTTAACCGTTATGTTAAAGTTTCATGTATGGTGTTCCTATGTTATTAAATGTCGCATATTTCAGTTTTAGATGAAGTATTTTAGTATGGGATGTCATTACTTACCGACCCACTTAACTCGTGCTTATTCCCCCTCACCCTACGCGCAATTTGTTAAAAATGCATGTTGTATGGACATGATGCCAGTAACTCATTCTATAAACCAACTCATGGAGATTGGTGATGCCTCTGGTTCGTGGCAATAGGGAGGCGAGGCGCCCAACCCTCTGCAACCTAACCTGTTGCACCCTTCCACAAATGCATCGCAAGCTGAGCAAGATTAGCATGCCACTGAAGAAGCGGAGGTGCTGCCCTAAGTGCCCACAATGGCGCAAGTGTTCACAATGATCGATCAAGGGCGGCAAACGAACACCCTCCTACTACAACAGCTTGTCCAAAACACCACCAACCTTGGCGCTGTAGCCACGGCAGGCGGAGCCACCGTGATGCAACCCTAGTAGAGGATGGGTGAGTTCTTGCGAACTCGGCCACTGACCTTCATGACTGCGGTGGATCCTCTCGATGTCAATGGCTTGCTTTGCTCCATCAAGAGCAAGCTGGTGATTGCTCAATGCAATGACAAGGAGAAGATGCTCTATGCATCTACCAGCTATAAGAAGCGGCAACTGCTTGGTGGGAAAATCAGCAGACCATACTCCGAGATGGCTAAGTCGTCACTTGGGCCACCTTCAAGGAGGCATTCCATAACGTCCACATCCCAGCGGACCTTATGGAGATCAAGAAGTGAGAGTTCTATGAACTCAAGCAGGGAAGCATGACTGTGATGGAGTTCCTCCACCGCTTCAACTACCTCGCTCAGTATGCCACCTCCAAGATACCGAACAAGAGGAGGAAGGTCGCTCTCTTTCGGGAGCGCCTCAACGACGAGATGAAGTGGTCACTCACTGCCCACAACATCACCGACTTCAAGACCTTGATTGACAAGGCAATCTGAGTATAAGATAGCACTGGATGGTTGTGGAGAGCCGCAAGCGCAATTGGATGGCGTGGAAATCAGCAAGCTACTACCGAAATTGTGCATTTCGCAACCATCAAACATTCATCCTTTGGCACCACCCCCTTCGAGGTATTAAGTACAATGCCCCCACCCGCTACAAGCTGTGGTTAAACAATATAACAGCGGAGGGCAGCCACCCGAAGGTCAAAACCGGGCAACAACCGTCACCTGCTTCCATTGTGGCGAGCACAATCACTATTCGACAGATTGCCCACAAAAGAAGCTTTTGGCGCCTCGTCCTCAATGCATCTAGCAGCATCCCTAGAGCCTTGCACAAGGCCAAGGGGGGCAGCAAGCTCCCAGACCAACCCAAGGCTTCGGTGCGGTCGTCTGAACCAAACGACTGCCGGGGAGGCCAATGAAGCGGCTGACGTGGTGATGGGTATGATCCTTGTGCACTCAGCACCCACATTGGCATTATTTTATTCCAGAGCTTCTCATTCATTTATATCCAAGAAGTTTGTTATGCAACATAAGATAAAAATTACACACCTAGGGAACAACATGCTAGTTTATTCACCCGGTCGGTCATGAAAGCAAAACCTAGATGTTTTGAAGTCAAGAATTGTGATCAACAGGGAAGAATTCAAAGCCAACTTCATCATGATAGATATACTTGGGTTAGATGTGATTCTCAGGATGGATTGTCTGTCCAAACAAAAAGGGTTCATCGATTGTGCTGAACGGGCCATTTCTCTTGCCAATTCCGACGGAGAATGGATCGTTTTCTCCTCCACTCATGCCTTCTCTTCACAACAGCCCACCCTCAACTCCATCTCAGTTCCAGAGCTTGGTCAGGTGCTTGTGGTATGTGAATATCCTGACGTGTTTCTGGAAGAATTGCTGAGAATGCCGTCGGACCATGACATGAAATTTGTCATCGATTTGCTACCCAAGACAGCACCTATTTCCAAGTGACCTTATCGCATGCCCTTAGATGAGTTGGTCGAATTGAAGCAACAACTCAAGGAGTAACTAGACAAAGGTTTTATCCATCCTAGCTCGTCATTGTGGGGCAGCCCTATGTTGTTCATGAAGAAGAAAGATGACAGTCTGAGGATGTGTGTCGACTACCGGTCCTTAAATGAAGTCACCATAAAGAATAAATATCGATCCTCTCCCACGGATTGATAATTTGTTTGATCAAATGAATGATGCATGTGTCTTCTCCAAGATTGATCTGAGGCTCAATTATTTCTAACTCAAGATCAAGCCGGAGGACATTCTAATGTCTGTATTCACCACCCGTTACGACTTAAACAAGTACACCGTAATGTCTTTCGGACTCACCAATGCTCCCACAAGTTTCATGAATCTTATGAATAAGATTCTCATGGAGTATTTGGATCAGTTCGTGGTGGCCTTTATTGATGGCATTCTTATCTATTCCAAGAGCACAGAGGAACACGAGCAACATTTGCGTATGGTGCTCGAAAAGCTTCGGGAACATCAACTATACACAAAATTCAGCAAGTGTGAATTTTGGCTAAAGGAAGTCGACTTCCTAGGCTATGTTCTATCCGAAGGTGTGGCTATGGATCCGAGCAAAGTACGCAATGTGCTAGCTTGGGAACAGCCCCGCACCGTTCCCAAAGTCCAGAGTTTTCTCGACCTAGCTGGATATTATCGCCGGTTCACTGAGAACTTCTCCAAGATTGCAAGACCGATGACCCAACTTTTGAAAACGGAGAAGAAATTTGAATGGTCAGCAGCATGTGAGGAGACCTTCCAAGAATTAAAGAAGAGACTCACGACTGCCCCAGTACTTACGTTGCCCAATATACACAAAAAAATTGTTTTGTATTGCGATGCATCTTGTCACAGCCTCGGTTGTGTGTTGATGAAAGAGGGAAAAATGGTAGCCTATGCCTCCCATCAATTGCAACTTCATGAGGTGAATTATCCAACTCACGACTTGGAATTGGCAGCAGTGGTTCATGCTCTCAAAGATTTGAAAACATTACCTCATCGACAACCGGTGTGAAATTTACACCGATCACAAAAGTCTGAAGTATTTCTTCACGCAACCAGATTTGAACCTAAGGCAAAAAGATGGCTTGAGTTGATCAAGGACTATGATCTTGGTATCCATTACCACCCCAGTAAGGCCAACGTTGTAGCTGATGCTCCCAGCCGAAAGCTTTATAGCATCAATGTGTTGATCGAAGCGAATCAACCGACATTGCATGAAGAGTTTCAGTAGCTCAACCTAGAAATGGTTGAGGAGGGATTTGTTGCTGCCCTAATGCTACAACCTACCATCGAATCTCATTTCAAGGCCACCCAACTCAAAGATCAAAAAATCGCCGAAATCAAGTGCGATATGCCAAACGATGGAAATGGAGTGATTATGCGTGGACAGCAGTTGTATGTCCCAGATAATCATGAAATAAAGGAGCTAATCCTTAGAGAAGCTCATGACTCACTACTTTCTATTCATCCTAGTAGTACGAAGATGTATCGAGACCTTTGGGAACAACTTTGGTGGCCCAGTATGAAGCAAGGCACCGTCGCACATGTTACCGTGTGCGATGTATGCCAATGAATCAAGGTGGAACACCAGCAACCAGTGGGATTACTCCAACCTCTAAAGGTTCCCGAGTGGAAATAGGATGACATCGGTATGGACTTCATTACCAGATTGTCGAAAACCCGAAATGGGCACAACTCGATATGGGTTATCATCGACCACTTGATCAAAGTGGCTCGCTTCATTCCGGTCAACACCACATATCATGGAGCTAAACTCGCTAAAATCTACTTGAGCAACATAGTTCTCTTGCACGGTGTGCCAAAAATGATAACTTCCGATCGAGGCCCTCAATTTACCTCACGGTTTTGGGAAAGCTTGCATGAGCTTTTGGGTACTGAGCTATTTTTTAGCACGGCTTTCCACCCACAGACGGGAGGCCAAATGGAGAGGACAAATCAGAATTTGGAACATATGTTAAGAGCTTGTGTGCTATCCATAGCACGAATTAGGAGAAATGCTTTCGTTCGTTGAGTTTTCTTGCAACAATAGCTTCCAATCATGCCTTCAAATGTCCACATTCGAAGTGCTTTATGGGCGGAAGTGTAGAACACCTCTTTTCTAGTCCGAGGTCAGTGAGAAGTAATTATTTAGAATGGCTATCATCCAAGAAGCACAAGAACATGTTGATGCGATAAAGAGCCGATTGAAGGAAGTGCAATCGCACCAAAAGAGCTATGCCGACCATCGTCATCATGATCTGAGCCTCAAGGTGAATGATTATATTTATCTCAAGGTCTCACCGCTTGATGCATCAGCTGTTTCCATGTCCATGGAAAATTGGCACCTCGGTATATTGGGTCGTACAGAATCGTCGACAGGAAAGGTGAAGTGGCATACCAATTGGAATTGCCACCTTAAATTTCAAATGTGCATGATGTTTTCCATGTATATCAACTCAAAAAGTGTCTCCAAACTCCGAGCGAGCTCACTCAGTTGGAGAACATTGATCTGCAACCTGATCTTTCCTATCGGGAGCACCTGATCCGAATTTTGGAGGAAGCTGAGCGGCACACTCACAGTTGTGCCATCAATATGTTGAAAGTCTAGTAGAGTAACCATACCGAGGACTAAGCCACATGGGAACTGGAAGACTGTCTTAGAGCCGACTTTCCTTATTTATTTACCGAGCCCACTGAATCTCGGGGTCGAGATTCTTTATAAGGGGGTAGGTCAGTAACATCCCAAAAATTCAAACTTGGAATAATTGTACTGAGAATAAATGTGGAAATATTTTGAGCATGTTTTTTTGAAAGTTTTCTCAAATCAATTATTGCTTTTGCATACAAACAATGGCCTTGAAAGAATTTTTTAGAAGCATTCAGAATAGATAAAATTTGGAAAATTTATATAATAACTACACTGTGTCTAGAGTCTTCACAAAAAATTTCATAATTTTGAGCTAGTTTTCTATATTTAAAAATTCCACAAACCCTCAGCCATTTTCAAAATTTCAAACTCAATTCTCTTCCATGCTTTCCTTTTGGACCGAAAGCCCAGCGCAGCCCAGCTTTCTCATGCTCACCAGCCCACCTCGCTCCCCGCCTCCCTCTGTCACTGACACACCAGGCTCGCACGTCAGAGGGCTTCTTCCACCTCGCTCCCTGCCCAAGCCGCGCCCACGCTATCTCTACCGCTCGCCGCCGGTTTGCGACCGCCGCCCACCATTTCACACTCACCTACTCCCGTCGCCTACGCACTGTGCCGCACGTCACCCTGCCCATGCCAACTCCCATCCCATCACCTGATCACCACTACCGCTCCCATTTTCTCAATTCGACCGCCATTTTCTCCTGCATTTCTCCTCAGTACATAAGCCCTCCAAACACATCATCGTCTTCCTTAGCTCGCCCCCATTCCATTTTCATGCAAACCCGAGCTTCTCGCTCCTCGGTTCCATGGGAACATGAGTGTCATCCTCAACACTGGTGAGCACGCCTCCGTGCCATTGCCACTCTGGTGAGCTCCATTCTCCTCGACACACGCTTTACAACTTTTCTTGCACCTCCCCCATGCTCCTTCTCTACTCAATGCAGCCTATGGAGCTATGAATATGGATATCATGGGGATATACTCATGATCTTAGGATGATGATACAATTGGCAATGGTGTTGAGGGTTTATCAAATCACTCGTTTTCTGCAAGTTCAGTAAAATTGGTATGACCGCATTTGAGGAGCGGTATTACCGCACGTGGTCGTAGCTATACGTGGTCATAGCTTTTTGCACCGGGTGGTCGAAAGCTACGAGTACTATTCATCAAGTGTTGTTGCTACGAGTACTGTTCACCGAGTATTGCAGTTACAAGTACCGAGCAGTCGAAAGCTATTAGTATTGTTCATCAAGTGCTGCAGCTACGAGTACCGAGCGGTCGAAAGCTACAAGTACTGTTCATCGAGTGTTGTTGCTCCGAGTACTGTTCATCGAACACTGTGTGGCCATGAACATTGGTCGCAAACAGTGGTCGTGGACTCTGGTCAGACAGAGGTCGTGGACACTGGTCGTAGACAGTGGTCATGGATACTAGTCGCAGATAGTAGTCGTGGACTCTGCTCGTCGTGGATGCATGTGTTGCTTATGTGTGTTTTGACTAACGTGGGTCAAGTTACGAAGAACTTGTTCCCGAAATCGATTTCTTGCTCTATTCATGTGCAGGTGGCTTAGTGGTCAACTATAGTCAACCGTGAGAACTATCGGGACCTAGTAAGGAGAACCAAGGTCCAGAACGATCGTGAATGCTGAGTGAGATGGTTGGACTCAAGCATGGCGTAAAATGGACAATGATGATCGAGTAGGACAGTTCGGTGCGACTGGTTGCATCAAGTGGCGCGACAGTTCAGTGTGACCAGTCACATCAAGCGGCGCAGTAGTTTGATGCGACGGGTCACATCAAGCGACGTGGCAGTTCGATGCGACGGGTCACATCAAGCGGTGCGGCAGTTCGGTGCGACGGGTTGCATCAAACGGCACAGGGGTTAGTACAAGTGTCATGATGGTTTCGATGGGAGCCAGATAAGAGAGACTTGCCGACATGATGAGAGCTGTTGATCAACCTACACGTGGCAAAGTATGGGATTGCTTCAAGAAGATTGCTTTGAAATACGTGTGTAAGTGAAACCCATTTGTGTGTGGACTTAACAGGTGCCCATTTAGATGTCTTCCTCTAGAAGCTAGCCTCCACTATAAATAGGGGAGGGTGTTGTCTGTGCACCCTTTAACCCTGGCACGAGAAACCCTAATTTGGTTTTAGGGAAGTGGAGAGGTTATGGTTCTAGAGAGTTGGATTGATTGTGTGCTCAAGTGTTGAGCTTTTGTCCTCCAGGATGGAGTGACTGTAAACCAACATCAATCTGAAATCAATCCAAGCAAGATTTCTCAAGATGAGTCTCTTCTTGTTCTTGCTCTCTCTTTTGTGATTTTGGGGCTTTCTTTTATCCTTTGGTTTTCCTTTGGTTTCTGGCCTGGATCTTGCTTGCTGTGACTTGTGAGAATATATCTACGATCATCTTAATCATCTCTTACCGACGAGCAAGTTTTTGGATCACATTTTAGTTTTAACTCGGTTCTGAAGCAACCTTCACTCAAACCAAAAAAGGTCAGAACTTTGGCAAATGATCTTCATGATCCTGGACTAGAATAGGTTCCTGACATCCTAGAGAAGGTTTGTTTCAAGTTTCGTGTAGTCTGGAGTTGTAGATCAAAAGTTAGACCTATTTGTGATCTTGCATTTGGGCTGACTTCCCTGTTCTTCATGCTAACGGTCTGATCGCCCTTCTCTGTGAGGTCCGACCGCTCAATTCTTTCGATCTTGAGTTTTCGGTGTTTTTGGTCTGTTTTATTTAGGGAGTTGATTGAATTCAATACAAGTCTTCCGCTATGCTTGTTTATTGATCTTCATAGCTCTCATAGCTATTGGAGTGAAAATCTTGTTGAATCTGATCAAAGTGAAAATGAGACAGTGCGCTTATTCACCCCCCCCCCTCTAGTCGCCTTTTCGGTCCAACACTGAAGCGTCGTAGCGCCATCGTCGTCTTTGAATCCGGCGCACACCCAATCCAAGCCACCATGTCCCCGTCGTTCTAGTAAGTTTGAACCCCACATAACCATGTCATCACGAGTTCCTTCCTCTAACTATGTGATCCCCTCACTTAATGATGGCCATCTCGCAGAGAATCCAAGCTTCCCCGTCATCTTCCCCAATTCCGGCCACCATTTCCATTTCCGTTGCTTCTCGTAGATCAGTAAGTCCTCGGTCGATTACTTTCACCTTCACCATCTTTAGCACACCAGTGAGCTAATGCGCACCTTCTTGTAGCACTTCATCATCGTAGCATGCTGTCACAGTGAACCTCTCCGCCACTATTGCCATTGATGACCTCTCTTCTCTTGTTAGTTCCCGACCTCATTAAGGTCATTTTCCCCATCCTCGTGCCCTCCTGAACCTATCCTCATGTTCCATTTTAGCCCAATTCCACTAAGGAACCCTATCACTGTGAAGCTCATCGTCGCCGCCTCTGTTCACCATCAACCAGCCGCCCTAAACCGTCTTCGACCTCATCATCATCACCGTTGTGATCATGGTGAGACCCTGATCCTCATACGCCCTGCAATTCTACCCAGGCGAATAGTTCCCATTGACAACTCCGTAGCCATCCATCGCATCACCGCGGAACAACACCATTGGCTCGCCTCCAGTGACCATTGGTCCCTGTGCCCAGCCTATTAGCATCATGTCGACCCATTGAGTCCAGCACACCAAGCCATTATCCCAAAAAATGACTCTCCCGCGAAAGCCACCTTGAGCCCGAGAGCCTCTGCCGCTTCTTGCCGTTGTAGCACCACCTCCATCCATATCTCCAACCATCATCACCACCCAAAGATTTGTCATGACCTCCGCATCCCATTCCCCATCATCTTCCCTAATTCCGGCCACCATTGCCATTTTCGTTGCTTCTCATAGATCAGTAAGTCCCCGATCGATTACTTTCACCTTCACCATCTTTAGCACACCAGTGAGCTATTGCGCACCTTCTTGTAGCACCTTCATCATCGTAGCATGCCGTCACAGTGAACCTCTCCGCCACTGTTGCCATTGACGACCTCTCTTCTCTTGTGAGTTCCCGACCTCATTAAGGTCATTTTCCCCATCCTTGTGCCCTCCTGAACCTATCCTTGTGTTCCATTTTATCCCAATTCCACTAAGGAACCCTATCACTATGAAGCTCATCGTCACCGCCTCTATTCACCATCGACCAGCCGCCCCAAACTGTCTTTGACCTCATCATCATCACTGTTGTGATCATGGTGAGACCCTGATCCTCATACGCCCTTCAATTCTCCCCAGGCGAATAGTTCCCATTGACAACTCCGAAACCATCCATCGCATCACCACAGAACAACATCGTTGGCTCGCCTCCGGTGACCATTGGTCCCTATGCCCAGCTCGTTAGCATCGTGTCAACCCATTGAGTCCAGCACACCAAGCCATTATCCCAAAGAATGCCTCTCCCGCGAAAGTCACCTTGAGTCCGAGAGCCTCTGCAGCTTCTTGCCGTCGTAGCACCGCCTCCATCCATATCTCCAGCCATCATCACCACCCAAAGATTCGTCATGACCTCCGCATCCCATTCTCGAGCTTCTCCGCGCGCTCGGTCGTGCGTGCTCTGTTCTCCCTGCGCTTTCTCCCTCTAATCGGTGGACCCCACCCGTGTGATTAGGATTTAATTATCACTAATGAAAATAGTTAAAGTTCATGCGCCACTGACATGTGGGCCTAGCCAAAAAACTAATTGGAAATCTAATTTAAATAGATTTTAGAGAATGAGTCACTCACATGCAGGACCACTCACTAATTTCATAAATAAAACGTGTCAACAGTTTGAGAGAGTTGACAAGTGGACCCCCACCTGTCAAGGATTAATTTGGGATAACATTAGGTTAAGTTTAATCACTTAGTTAATAACTAATGAGTCAGTGAAATGTAGGACAATCCACTGTTTTCTTAAATAAAAACGTGATTTAAAAACTTGAGAGACTGGCATGTATGGCCCACATGTAAGAAAATGATTTATGAAAATTCTTAAAAATGAGAAATTTTGCTTTAAATTTTAGTAGAATATGCCTCCTCTATTAGAAAGTGTAATATCAGAAAATGCCCTTTTGACTCATCACTTTTTCTGATTTTCTAGAATTTTCAAACCGAACCAAATTCAAACGCTAATAACTTTTGCATATGAACTCCAAATTGAATGAATTTTTTTTATAAATTCATATAAACTCATGATCTTTCTTAATATGCAAAAATATTTGATTTTTTTGCTGTTGAATTTATTTTATTACTTATGATTTTTCTTGATTCTTTCGAATAGACGTCGGAATTGCAAATGAGTTATTTGACGAACCAGCACCCTCACACTCAGAGCAACCTGAGCAAGGTAAGCACCTCCTTTAATCATCTTGAACCTACTATTTCAATTATTGCATTTTGTTTGCAAAGTATATTATGTATGCGTGTTTGTTTGGCTAAAAATTGCTATGTTTATGAGTAACGGTAGTTAAATTCCTATTGTATGCGTGAATCCTCCTTGTGATATTGATATACTTACTGTTGTAGCCTTTAGAACATGGTGTAGACATTAGCTAATGTCAATTTGGGTATACTTCATTTATGAATATCGAATAGATGCTTAGTTGTGCTATAGTTTTCACTAGATTTGAACATTCGATAAAATTTGTGTATGGATTTGGGTTATTTTGAAAAGTTGTACCATAGGGGTAACCTCTATTAGTTTGGTATAAAAATGAAAATAAAAAACCTAGTCTCTAACGCGGAGAGTTATATTATGAACTGTCAAATGTGAGAGTGTTTGTCGCATGTAGATAGGGAGAGATTCTCGCCCGGGTCAATTAAGAACTAAACTTCGTTGCGCCAATCTAAGCCTAAGCATACAACCACATGTACTAGTTATGTGGTAGCCATAGTTAAATAAGTTATCTAGGACTAGCCTTGCATTGTGGTATGCAATAGTAGCAAGGACATTCTAGGTAGGTTTGCTCGAAGGGGCTCCCTTCATCGAGGTGTTGGGAACAAAGCCTTCTGATACAACGGTGAATGCCTCACTAAAGGGGTAGTACCCACTGGACTGAGGGTTTATCATTTGTCGGGCTGGTGCAAGGTTAGGACTAGGCGATGTAAAGGCGCATTGTAAACTCTAGACTGCATACTATCAGATTGTGTGTGGTGGTATCGACGTTCCCCTAACAAACTAGAGAGCTCATATCATGTGGGTAAAGTTGTACACATCTGTAGAGTGCAAATCTATTTAAATAGCCGTGCTCGTGGTCATGAGCGTGCTTAGTGTAGTTTCATCAGGTATAGTGTTTACTTTTACAAAAACGGACTAGCTGAAAATGATGGGATGGGTTCTTGTTATCGTGTGTGTGTGTGTGTGTGTGTGTGTCATCTCTATGGCTGAGAATGAATCAATGATCGCGGCCAAGGAGGGTTGTGAATTACTCTTATTGCAGTTATATACTTGTTATTTCATTACATGTCAATTGCTCTTTAAATTCCCGTTGCAAATTATTACATATCGGTATTGCAAATTAAACTTGTTTTTTGCTGAAAATAACTTGTAGTGTAGAGCCCTATTCCTTGTTAGCATACATTTATATTATGTTGCGATACACTACAAGCCTTGCTGAGTATGCAATGTACTCAATCTTGCTTAAATTGTTGTTCAGAGTATGAGGAAGACACGGTTCCCTACGATGCGTATATCGCACCTGGTACTGGAGGATATGATGGCAGGTCTTATTAGGGCTTAGTCCTTGTTGATTGCCTGTGGGAATAGATGAGGCATACCGCTGGGCCTTTTGGTTTATTTACTATGCTTCCACCGTTCTTTCTTTTAAAGCTTGAGTTTAATTTCATCGGTCGGCCCTCGTGATGTAAACTTGTTGTATAACGCTTAAGTTTAAGATCTTTATTTCATGTTGTATGTATAAATTGTGTATGGACGTGATTATCAATGTTGTGTATGTGTGTACTAGCCACTGATCATGGGACTAGTATGGTACACACACGAGGATTTTGGGTATACAACGCCAGGGTTTGACATCCAAAATTAATATATAGGTTCTGGGATATAGATATAAAATTTATATGAATTTAGAAATTTAAATCAACTAAATTAGAGTTCGAACGAAGGAGAACATGCTCTCCGTAGATTTAATTCCAAGAAAAAGAGAGAGAAAACCCTATTCAGGATTTTTTGGAATTTGTGGAATTATCTTTCAAAAGGAAAATCCATTTATTACGTCTGCATGATGTCAGCAAAGGGATTTAATTTTTGGCCGAATTATTTTTCTAAAGGCAAATGAATTAGAGTCACTGACATGTGGGCCCAGGTCTATGGACCGGGTCCACAGAACAGTGTCATTCCATGGTGGACCGACGCGTGGCACAGTGCTGGCTTTTCCACGTAATTAGCCACACAAGCGCTGACTAGGATCGAGTGCCTGAGGTGGCGATGATGTGGCATGGCGTGGCAACGAGATGGCAGCCACGTGGCATGGCAGTGGTGGCAACACACGGGAACCCATGGTGCATCGGAGAGAGGGAGTTGCGGGGAGTGTGATGTGCATGGTGTCATCACCTAGACGCGACGCGGTGGCCAACAATGACGGAGAAGGTGGCAGCGTGGTTCAGCTCAAGACAGCGGAGGTGCTCCGACGACGCTCTGTAGAACACGCAATGGCTAAGCCGGTGGTGTAGATGATGGCAGTGAAGCTCCACTGACAGCAGTAGGAATAGCAGTAGAGAGGCTCGGATGCCAGGGGCGAAGAATCTCAAATCTGGCAAGGAGAGTGGAAGAAAAGAGCGACGCTTGATGGTGGAGAGATGAGTGAGGAGCTGCGCAACCGGTGCTCCCTTTTATAGGGTAAGAGGAGGTCGAAGGAGGGAGATCGTGGGCGGCGTTTACATGCCGACACGGGCGGTGGTGGAAACACAGCGTTAACACGCGTTAAGGTGGAGATGATGGCTAGAGTGAAGGCGGTGAGGAAGTGGGGTGTTAATGGCACTTAAATATGATTGAATCGGGGAAGAAACGGCCGCCTTGAAGAGCATCAATGCATGGCAATGGTGACGGCAAATCAGACGCGAGGTTGAAGAAGCGCTTGACAGGTGGGTCCCACCTGTCTATGAGAGGGAGAGAGGGAGAGGTAGCGTGGGCTGGCAGCCTGGCGCGCAGGAGGAAAGCGGCCGAGCGTGGGATGTGGGCCAAGAGGGGAAAGCGGCCCAGATGCGCGAGGGATAGAGAGAGGAAGGAGGGGGTGGCTGAGCGGTGGGCCCAGGGGTCAAAGAGATAGGAGGAGGAGAGGTGCGGTGCAGGCCAGACGCAAGTGGGTCGGGTCGCGGAGGCAAGATAGGCTTTGGCCCGGGCGGGCAGGGAGGAAAAAGGAAGAAAAAGAGAAGGAGAATGGGAAGGGCTGGGCCAGAAAATAGGAGGATTTAAATAGATTTTTGATTTTCAGAAATAACAAGAAATCCAAAAGGCTTTTAGAAAATACCAAATAAAGTTCAACAATTCTAGAAAATTTCACATAAATTCCCTAAATCATTTTGAACTTAGGAAAATTATTTATAACTTAAATTTGGTTTTTATTTTTGCACATATATTATTTTAACTTCAATAAATTAGGAAAACCCATTTTAAAATCCAGAAAATCCAAGGGAATTTTTTTTTCTTTTTAACTTTAAATCCAGGAAATACGAGAAAGCTCTTTTAAATTTTAGAAAAAAAAACCAATAAAATAGTATTGAAAGCTCTTTTAAATTTTATAAAAAAACCAATAAAATAATATTTTTATTTTTAGTAACAAAACTTTGGAATGTTACATAGGTTTGTTTACTGATCTTTGTGGAAGTACTTCTTGCAGTACAATATTCTGTGATAGTTAAAGCGTCATTTTCCTTATGAAGGATCAAATATTTCATGAGAGAACGAAGCACATCGACACTAGATATCATTACATTCGAGGTGTCATTGCTTAAGGTGATATTAAAGTCAACAAGATAAGTACTCATGATAATCCAGCTGATATAATGATAAAATCAGCTCCTACCGCTAAGTTTGAGCTTTGCTTACACTTAGTTGATATCACTTAGTAGCCCTATGGACGTTCGGCGCACAAGGTATCCATGCTAATCTATTTTGAGGAGATCACGTTTGTTTTGGCTACATGAGGAATTCGTCTCAAGTTGGAGATTGTTGAGTTTGAGTGTGATACGAATTTTGTTTCCTATTGTAACTCATAATTCTACTCCTACACAGAGTCTTTCATATACAACTATAAATATATCCATGTAGTTCATGAGGAAGTGGAAGAGCTTCATTGTAAATTCTTCTCATATAGTGATATTGCCTTTGTGCGCACGTGATTTTTCTTGAAAGGATTTTGCACGTAAAATTTGTGTCCCGTGTTTCTATTTTTCTGTGCATTATTTACAACACACGTCAAAAATGACTATGTAGTTTCTAAAAGAGCAAGTGCCTGCCGCCAGCCAGTCGCATGCATGTATGGCTGCTTTGTTCATTCTACAGATGATCAGAGGTGAGAACTGAATTAATTTGACCTACCAATATTCCAATCATGAGTAAGAAATAGTATCAGGCATTTAATTCCATGACCATATGCGTCTGGCCGGACAAAATGTACATATCACTATCATTGTAGATCGATAGAGCACGCTGCATGCTTGCCAGTACCTCTAAAGAAAGAAATTGTTAGCCTACCATATGTTCGCATGTGAGATTAATTAGCAGTTGTTACATGTATTCACATTAGCAGTTGCTGCATGTATTCACATAAGCGTCACCATTGTATATATATCCCTGTACACCAATGAATCAGTTAAGTGCATCATTTCTATGAGCCTTCATGGTATCAGATAGGTTACGATCTTGATCTCCTCCTCCCACCTTCTCTTCTCCTCCCGTCATGATGGGTACACTTGATGCTGCCGCCCTGGCTGCCGCAGCCAAGGAGGACGCCACGGCCAAGACCACGTTGTGGGCGCAAGCGGTCAGCGTTTCCAGCGTCAAGCTCCTCGTCCCCATCACCCTCGACCTCCAGGCAGGCAACTATGCCCAATGGCGCGACCTGTTTGAGGTCGCCCTCCAGAAGTACGCCCTCGATGACCACATCCGTGAGTCTTCCTCTTTGGCTCCCGATGGGCAGTGGACTCGACTCGACGCCCTCATCCGCTCTTGGTTGTACGGCGCCATATCACCCTAGCGTCTCCTCCTTCCTCCTGTCTCCCGCGCCTCCTTCCTCTTCCTCTCTCCCGTCCTCCTCTCTCCCGCGCCACCGCCCCAGCCTGCCCCCGTCCTTCTCCTCCTTCCTTGAGCGACGCTGCCCCACTCCTCTTCTCCTCCTCCTCCCAGCCACCGCCACCCACGCCATTCTCCCCCGAGTAACATCGCCTCGCTTCCCTTCTCCACCTCCTCCCAGCCGTCGCCACGCTCCCCTCCTCCTCCCCCAAGCCGCCCTCCCCTTGTCCTCTCCTAAGCTGCCACCCTACCCTCTTCCTCCTCCTCTGCCTCCTCTTCCTCCTCCTTCGAGCCACCGTCGCCCATGTCATCCTCCCTCCAACCTCCGCCGCTGGACCTGACGTGCCGCTGCCGGCCTCCTCCTCTCCTTGTCTCGGTACCTCACCCCGGTCGTGCCGCTGCCACCACAACCTCAACTACCCGCACCCCTTCCACTTCTTCTCCCGCCACCCACTCCCGTGCTTTGCCGCCTTCTTCCTCCTCGGCTCCTTCCTCGGCCTCCTCCACTTCCTCTCCCACCTCCCGCTTCAGTCGTCTTGTGATCTACCTTGTGTCTTTAGGGTTCTCTACCTCCAAGGCAAACCCCTAACTG
Source organism: Ampelocalamus luodianensis (assembly GCA_036346255.1). NCBI lineage: Eukaryota > Viridiplantae > Streptophyta > Magnoliopsida > Poales > Poaceae > Ampelocalamus > Ampelocalamus luodianensis. The sequence goes on from CM070618.1 coordinate 10,915,895, forward strand.
TTCATCTACCGGCATGGCACGGACACTGTCTACCTCCTGTTGTACATCGATGACATTTTCCTCAACGCCTCCTCGTCGGCACTACTTCACCAAGTGATCAACTCGCTTCACAGCGAATTCTCCCTCAAGGACCTCGATGACTTGCACTTCTTCCTCAGCGTCTCCATACAGCGCACTGGCTCCGCGTTCTTCACGTACCGACCACCTCGCAGTACGCCGACGTCTTCACCAAGGACCTTCCCATGACCATCTTCATGAAGTTCCGCTCTCGTACCAACTACGCGGGGGGGGTGTTAGCCTACTATGTGTTCGCATGTGACGCCTCGGTTCAACCAGGAGATTAATTAGCGGTAGCTGCATGTATTCACATTAGCAGTTACTGCATGAATTCACATTAGCGTCACCATTGTATATATATTTTTGTACACCAATAAATCAGTTAAGTGCATCATTTATATGAGCCTTTAGAATTAACCCTTATCGAGATTAAGATTGGCACTAACAAATGCATGCACATCTGCTCTTGTTGCCTAGGGATGAGCTAACCTGAACACTCGATTCTGAAGTGACAACGAGCTGCATTTCCATAATTCCATGGATGATATGATTCGATGAATTCTTAGAGGAGGGCAAGAACAACTGGAGCTAGGAGAGACTACTTGCATCGATCCGGGGAGGAATCTATGTCCATATATGTGAGAATCAGGGCCCGAATGATTGAGAAAAGAAGCACCGAGCATGGGGCAAGTTGCGGCCAGTGGCGGAGCTAGGAATTCAGTGTTGAGAGTGCACACACAAATCAATGCCTGGTATGATTAGTTCAAAGTACGCATCACCGAGTTGTTTCAGTACTTTTCTTCACAAAATTCATCATTTGGAAATATTTTCGTTCCGAGAAGCACACTGTATACTAGTCTACTAGCAACTTTTCATATGTAATCGCTATATTAATCAATTTGGAAAATAACTTGCAGAATATCTGAATGTGAGAAAAAAAAACTGGAATGTGCTCTGTGTACTGATTTAGTATTGCAACTGCATTTCACTATTAAATCCTAAATCAATAAAAAAATAGAGAGAAAGGAATGGATGTGACTTGTGAGGTTTCCTTCCCTTAACTCACCACCATATGCACCTGCAAAATCGATAGTCTTACTCTTTTCAATTTCAGTCCACTAGAATAGCTACTCTCTAGTAGATTTTGTAAATTTTGAGGGTGTCCACGGGCACCCCAGCTAGATTAGTGGCGGTCCTGAACACTGGCATGCATGTACAATGACCCGGAGAAGAGATATGAGGGGGAAATGGAACGCGCGAATTCAATTTAGCGGTAGCGTGACCGAGGCAGCCGCAGCAGGCCCTATCCGAAAATGGCCGACCTAACGTCATTGCCACCTCCAATGGTGCATATGGACGACAGTTGTGCTGTCGGGTGTCCACGTGTTGCCTCGTCGATCGATCTAACTCATGGCCATGCATGCTCCTTATACGGACGCCCACTGAATAACAACTCTTCCATAAACTCGCAAAATGGTTTTCATGAGAGCGATTATCATGAAAGCCATATGGCCAGTTGCAGAGCTAGATATTTTCCAAAGCCTGGGTAGCCACAAGCATCCTTGTTTTGCCTGAGCAGGATACCATTTTTCGGTCGTGGACGCTGTGGAACCTCACCGGGGCTACTATAGCGCGTTGCTAGCAAGCTTGGGCAACTGCCTAGGCTAGAGGGATGGTGAATCCGCCCATGCACATGGCCTGCTGCTGGTTTCCCTGCTTTGGCTCGTGAGCATTGTGTTCAGAAACTCTGAAAATTACATGAGATTTGGAGAAAAAGTATTACTATTGTTTCAAGAAAGGTTACCGTTCTTAGTCTGGTTGGTTCCTACTACAATACTTTGCCTAAAAAGATGTTCTCACTGCTCTGTTATTTTCTGTGACCGTATCTGTGAGAACCCAAATAGTTAGACTAAACTAAATACCAATAATCGATTAGTGGTAATTAAAATTCTTTAATCCAGAACAAAGTGTAATCTCAAATTGAATATCAAACACTTAATCCACACAACTAACAATTTGAACAGAGTGACAACTTATCAACAACTCTCTCACTAAAGATTCTTATACAAAATAAATACATTTACAAGTCTAATTGAAACTTTAACGCAAACTCAAGATAAATTACATAAGCAATACATCAAGGAATCCGCAAGTTTACAAAATCAAACTATAACCAATCACAATGTAACCTATAAAAGCTAATTAAATTACAATCTAATTCTTGCATTCATGTCGCAGAAATCCTCCTTGCCACCTTGTCCATTTAGCGCCAAACCATCGAGAGGTACCATCGTTCGTAAAAAACAAACGCAAGAAGCAATTAGCTAACCGAAAGCAGTAGCGGTGAGTTAGAATAAAGAGAGGTTGCCGTCAGAGTTCACAAAGCTCAGCCGGATTCCCAAACCAACTCAAGTCAGCCGGTCCCTCGATCATCGAGATATCCAGGCCAACCCAAGTTGAACAGCACCGTCCGCCTTCGTAGGTATCATCACCCGGCAGGTTAAGCATCCAGCACCCACTTTTTATAAATTATCACAGCAGTAATAAAATCCCATAGTATCTTTCCCATAAGCCACCCCTCAGCCGAAGCATCACAGGGTCAAAGAGAGCACAGGCATCACAGGATCAAAGAGTGCGCAGGGGAGTCCACGGGAGCACAGGGAAGAGGATAAGGGCGAAGGACAAGGCAACAGCCGAACATCCCCCTGCACAAGGGCTTCATGCCCCTCACAGCAACACACAAGGCCTCCATTTTCCCCACTGCCTCTCCACCACCCCAAAGCACATCCATAAGAAGCATGGAGGAGGAGCAAGGGAGCTAGGGAGTGAGAGAAGCCGAAGGGCAAGGGCGACGCCGGCGGCGACAGGGGAACCGCAAGCAACCACCAAAGGCCATGCCGAGTCCAGCAGGAAGAACCACCTAGTAGAGGGCAACCAAAGCATTCACCAAATCCCATTTCACCTCCCAGTACAAGGCACTGCCAAGCACAACCAGGAGCAAAGCCACACGGTCGGCAAGCAAGAGCCCCATTGGCAAGCTCAGATTCCACCATCACTACTTGCAAGCAACCCACGTCAAGAAGGGAGCGCGAAGGAGCCCAGAAGGCTAGGAGCAAGGAGTCCAGAAGGTCAGGAGCAAGGAGCCAGAAGGCAAGAAGAAAGGAACCAGAAGGCAGGAGACAGTCGGGTACCCCTCAAGCTGACCACCAACTGCACCAAATCAAGAAAGAGACCGGCGAGACCAACTCCAGCTTCTTCCCAAAGTAGAGCCGACCATCGACAGTCAAGGTAGCCACCCTTTACCCCACTATTGTCAGGCTCAATCAAGAGTACATCACTTTGAGCCCCTGTTGTCACTCATCCATTTCTAGGCACATCCCAAAATACCCATACACATTAACCCCCGTAGCACCTAGCTCTCAGTCATGCATCACAGAGCAATAGGGAGAGAAGTAGAGTAGGGAATATGTTTGTACCTCAGTAGGTCATAGTAGCAACATCATCCCCGCCATGCTTCTTGCCATCTCTTCCAGCATGCACATATCTGTATAAATGAAACTCTGGTAACATCAGATCTGGAAATCACCCACAAGCACAAAAGAATCAGGTAGCTAATTTAGCAGCAGCACCAAAAGCTATTTCTTACTCAATCTAAAAGCCACAGCAACAAGAAGGGGGGAGTAGCAGAGGGGAGGCCAGGTTGGGTAGCGCGCCGGGCTAATAAGGGGAGGCGGCATCGAGCCGAGCTGGGCAGCCGAGAGCCAGGAGCCGGGGCGACGCCAGAGGGAGAAGTCGGACCAGGGGATGCCAGGAGGAAGGGGTCTAAGGGGATAGATCAGATTGGGGAGGAAGAAGCGTGTAGAATAGGGGAGGAAGAAGGGTGTAGAACAGGGGAGGAGGAAGTGCTGCCGGTAGGTGAATGCATTAGAGGGAGATTCAGGGGTGGGGGAACAGATAGGGGGCGCAGGGGAGAAGAGCCCATGGTGGTGGGCGCGAGCGGCGATGGCGGCAGCAGGGCGGCCGGCCACGATTGGAGGAGAACGAGAGGAGCTCCATGGAGGAGTATTGGAGGGGAGTAGAGAAAGAGGATGGGGGAGAGGAAGCAGGCGCCTGGGGTGTGTCGGCCGAGTGAGGGGAGGTGGTGAGAAGGGAATTTGGGGAGTCAGTAGAAATAGGATTAGGGCTAGAAGGTTATATTAGGGGTTAAAATAGATTGAGCATTGCAAAATCTCATAAAATAATATCAATATTTGTATTTATGCTTTCTAGTATATTATTAGGTGGCATGGGTACCAAATCAGGTCAGGAACAAAATTAGTAAATACTAGCGCTAGATAAATGTTCGACTAAACAATATGAATTGCCATAATTATCGTTAATAAAAGGATTGCTTACGGACATATTAAACCTATAAATAGTACGCAAATAGATTATCGAACCACCACCTTTGGGGAGTGCTAACTTAGTAGGGACTGAAAAATGTTGCTAAACTAAAATATACTAACACAGTAGAAGCTACTAGTTTATGTATGTGTAATATCACCCAAACTCAACTAAGTATTTATTTATATATTTATTCGTGCCACCGCATTGCTACAGAGGACGAAACCACGCAGACCGGAGTACCTGATACTGAATTCATCTGCACCAACCATTTCTACTACTATGAAGGCAAGCTATTCTCTTGAACATAAATATAGTTATATTCAATGTAAACTGTATACTGCTATACTATATATATTGCATCAAAACTATGTCTCAAAGTCAAATTGAATAATTGAGATGAAGATGAAAGAACTGAATGAGATGAGAGAAGATGAATATTATGGCTGGTAAAGGGGGCCCATGGTAGGTGGAGATGAGGCAAGAGGTGGGACCCTTTACATATGGTTAAAATATAAGGACCAACAAAACTCTCACTGGATAAGAGGTCGTAAATCAAGTGCCAACCATTTTCCCGTTGCGACGGGCAGAAAATGCTACCTTGTTATGTGGTTATAATCTCCACATCGGGTAAGTACCATGTGTGAGTGTGAGGGAGGAACCCATAGCCGGTATAGAGTCCGGAAGTGGGTGATCCAAGGCGCTATAGCGCTAGGTGGAGTGTTGGGTGTGGGGAGTCCGGCCCAACCAACGTTACTGGAACTCGGTGGGTGACTAGGCCAGCACCGTGGCAAGGTCAGCACCGACAAAAAGTAATGGGTGGAGACTTAATCACGTAACCTGGAAAACGTTCTGTATTATGATCTCGAGCCCGCATCAAAGGAAATGCAGGGAACCCAGTTAACAAGGGGTCATAGTAGCTATGGGTAAAGTGGCACAAGCCTGCGCAGCGCTAAATAAAATCATGAATTCATGCCTGTTCTTGGATTGGAACTTACGGGAACCACTAGGGGTCTATCTTCTATTCGAGTGACAAGTAGTCTTTTCAGTATTAAAATCTACCACTTAAAGTTTTAATGAGTTTATTTATTTTCCAAAAAAGAGAGGATTAGAAATTATGATAACGAACAGAGATGAGTCATATAGTGCATTTTTGCTAGTAATGTTTGTTGAGTACACTAGTGTACTCAACCTTGCTATTATTCTCCTTTGTTAGATCCTAGTCCGGTCAGGAATTATCCCGAGTGGGACGAAGGACCCACAGGTACCGATGAGACCGCAGGAGGCGAGGGCGCTGACTATGAGAACCAGGGCGAGATGGGTGCCATATTCGACACGTGGGACGAGTAGACAACAGGAGAATCAAGACAGGCAAGCGAGGGGAAATCTGTTTCCCATTGTAATTAAGTAATTGTAATGTAAGACTATAGCCTTGCATGGCTAATGCTGTAATAAAGATGTATAGTTTCTATCTATTGTTCTGCTGCGCTGACTCTGGTAAAGGCTTGCTATTCGTCGGAGCGGTGTTCTACTGGGCAGACGAATAGTAATCTGTATTCCTAAGTGTGATTATCCCCTGGGGTAATGACACGGGGCGCCACAGTATCTTGGAAGTATCAATGTATGATTTCTTCAAATGGAAAGAGATGTGCACATTTCTAGGAACAAATGTAGTAGTTAAAATTTATCTATTTTGATATTGTAATTTGTACTTTTTTTCCTACTCCTGGTGCACTCTAATATTTCGATTTACCTATGAATATTGTGAAGAAATAAATTTATTTTCTTTGAAGCGAGAATTGTAATGTGGTGCACTTTGAGTTAAATGCATTGGTACAGGCCATAACAACGCTTATTAGAACTTTTAGAAATGCATACAAACGTTGCAACAGGGGTATTTGTGGTGTAGTGTATTTAGCTCAACTCAATATAGCACATTGTGTTTGAAATGTTTGTATCTCTTCGAGTATTTGTATTATATGGGATCATGTACGGTTCATTGAGAGATGACTTGACACAATTCTGAACTCACTAACAAGATATAAGTGAAATGTAAATATTCTATTTTTTAAAATAAATGATAGTTATGTAAAGATAAAAGTTTTGTACTATATTAATTTTCAAGTGAAATTACACACGAAAGAAAGTAGGAAATAGGTGATAAACAAGTAGTAGCTTATGTTAGAGGTATATTTCATCAATATTTTTGTAAAAAAACAATAATATTTACGCTAAATCAGTACATAAATATGCCTTTAAAAACCCCAAAGGTATTTAAGACATTTTATCATTCTTCTACCGTTAAAATGGTTAGTCAACCCACAAAAAAAAAGACAGGAAGTCCGGTCATTTATAGCCACCTTTTCCTCGGCATTTGGCACATCCAGATAATCATGAGGCCACATAGTTCTTTGGCCCTGGAAAACGATTTCCATTAGTAGTGCAGGCCGAGGTATAGCGAATTTTTTTAAAAATAATATTATTTTAAAAGATATTTACAAAAATAAATAGTTGCCACAAAAAATTACAAAAATATGTCACTGTCACCAGTTGAACTGGCGACAGGAACCCTGTCGCCACTCTGTCCCCAGTTGAGGTATTTATCGCTACTCAGTGGCGGCGAAGAGCTATCGCCGATTGAGCGGCGATTGATTCTGTCGCGATTCAACAGCGATAGGTTCTGTCGCCGCCAGTTGAACCGGCGATAAATACCTCAGCCCTAGCCAATTTTGGATTTTGCCTATTCCACTTATGCAGTTTGTGATTTTCGTCAATTTTGAACGGTACGAAATCTGTTAGACTCGCAATAACATTTTATCATCGTCGTATGTTGTTCTACTACGATAAATTTTTGGAGAATTTAGCGAGGATGTCTGAGGTATGAACGATTCGTAAAGAGGAAGGTAAGTGATATTGCGATTCGTTCGGGAGTTCATGCACACTGATATTACATAACTTTCAGCAGAACATCATAACACTTAATTGAAATGATAATTCAGAACATTGATAATAATATTTTTCCCGCGGTCGCGATGTCAACATCTCCCATGTGGAGTGCCTCTAGTCAGGGCACCGGATGAGGTCCCCGCGGCGACGTCCGGAAGGCCGATGTCTCCTTGATCCTGAGTATTTCGCGTGGGGCATGTCTTGAAGGTGTGCCCAGACTCCCTGCAAATGGAGCACTTCTTCGTGCGACGTCCGGCTTCTGTCTCGTCCATATCGTTCTGATCGCCGTGCCATCGCGGCCAACCTTTCCCTTGAGCCTAGCAATGTCCGCGCCCGCATTAGTTGCTCCTGTTGGATGGCGGTGAAATGGCCAACAACGGCGTAGCCATACATCTCTCCACTCCATGTTTGCATCACCGCCTCCTTGGTGAAATAGTGAGAGAGGTATCGCCGGGATCTTTGTGCCACCGTCGAGCAGCGCGCCATGACATGGGAGCGGGCCTATGAAGAAGAAGGGCTTGTTACAAGTGCATACGCAACTATCGCAGGCGTGGCGTGCACTCATGGTGATCCTCTCGCGTTAGTCGCGGCGTCCTTTATCCTGCACATTATCTTGAGCGAAGCTCCTCGTGCCCATCTTGAATGCGGTGCATCTCACCCTTCTTACTCTTCTCCTCCATGTATGCGGTGATCATGGGGAGTAGAGCACTCTGTCATTGCCATGGCGGCGGCGCATTGCTGCATCGATAAAAAGTAGTTTGTGGTACCGCGAGAATTGCCTCCACAATACCAACCAAAGGGAGGCACCGCGCGCGCGCATGACCAGCTTGTAGACCTCGGCTAGGTTGGTTGATACCATATCGAGCACCACCCGTCATGTAGCGACCACTTCTCCTTAGGCTCGTGCTCAATCCGGTCGAGAAGCATTTGACTGTGCCCTGTCTTCCTCGTGACACTCGAGCGCGTGGGTAGATGTGGCAATGCTTGGGGGCTGGTCGGCGCTGGCGGCCCTTCTCGCTGCCTCCCTACGTGGGTTTGGGTCGGTCGTCCGAATCTTCGAGTGTTTGAACTTACGCCTGCCGGGTTCTCGTTGCCTGAGCGCTGAATAGATTCATCAAGTCCTTGTTGCGGAACTACTTATAGAAGTTCGCACCCAAGTGCCTCGTGCACCACCTGCTCTGTACATCCGGCCATGGAAGTGCTACGTTCTCTCCTCGTTGTAGCTGAGTTATTGCACGCAGCAGGTCTGCGTGCCGGTCATGTATGAGGCATACGTTGGGACGGTCCTGCACAACAGAAATCCTTACATTCTTGGGAACCACGGCTAGCTATCCGTGCTCGCTTTCAACGAAGCTAACGCCACGGAAGAACGATTGTTTCGTCCGTCGCTATTGCGATCGATGTCGGCCCTTATACCTCCCGATCGAGAACGTGCCATCGATGCACAAGATTGGGCGGCGATCTTGGAATGCATTGATGCATGGACCAAAGGCGAAGAATGCTCGTTGTAGTACCCTCTTATTAGGCCACTTCAGATGTGTGGCGTCTTGAATGTCCACATGAGTGCCGAGATTCCTGTCTTGTATGACTCGGAGTTGCCCAGGGAGGTTGTGGTAGGAATCCTCAAACGTGTCGAACCTTGATTCCAATGCCTTCTGTTTTGCCCTCCAAGCCTTGGCATAGCTGATAGTGTACTGGAACCTTACCTCAATGGCCCAAATGATGGATCGTGGCTCAAAATATAGGTTATCCACGATCTCACCGTACATGAGATTGGCGATGAAGCGATGATAGGTTCGGTGGGGTGCGACTTCGGCGACGGCGCGTATGCGAGGACCACTATGGAGCACTTCGATGGGTGTCCCACTTGGGCTGAAATGCGTGCGCGCCGCCAGGGCATCCTCTCATGCGCACTTCACGTCGTAGAATCTTGGGGTAGACTTGTCGACGGTGAATGTGCGACGCACCGACAGTGCCTAGAAAATGACCGCATCCTGCACGGCTGTAACATCCCAATTTTCTGAGCTTAAAAATCTTTTAAATAGTTAGTAGGGAAAAATTCACCATTTGGATTTTATTTGAATTTAATTCAAAAGCTTAATATTGGACTTTATAATCAAAAACATTTAATGTGAATAATCCCAACATGAACAATAGCCAAAAGTATTTTATTCGGGTTCTATGTGCTCAGATATATTTTCTAGATTTTTCTAGAATTTTTCTGAGTTCATTTGCTATTTTCTATTGCTTATTTGAATTTACTGTATTTTCTAAATTAGAAAAACTAATTAAAATCTCGGAAATCCTTTCGGCCTAATCTCCCGGCCCATTCCTGCTTCTCTTGTAGCCCCGGTGTGACCCGGCTCCTTGTGCTTCGGCCAGCGCCACGCCGCCCCACCGACAGTGGACCCGCTGCCGGCCTCTCTCTCTCTCTCTCTCGCGCCCGCTCACTCTCGCCGTTGGATCAAGCATGGGCGGCTAGATGCGCGTGAGGTAACGAGCGGTCCGAATGTTTCGTTGATTGTGGGCCGTTGGATCAAGATTGGCGGTCGAGATCTTGAGTCGCTTTAGTAGCCGTGGTAAGCCGCGCGCGCGCATCCTAACCCTAGCCAGCGGCGTGTGGGCCCGCTTGCCGCGTCGGCCGTCTTCGTCGCGCCTTCTTCTCGCGTCCAAGTCGGACCGCTCGCCATTGCCGTCTTCTAGAAGCTCAATCCGACAACGAGCTTTCCTAACTAAAGCGCCGGATTTCTTCGCCAAATCCTATCCGCTTATCCCGCACTCGTTTAGTTGGAACCTTATCCCGTCATGGACTCTATCTCCGTTTCTCTCGTGCTCATCTCGGACTCCTTTTAGGGTTTCCGCGCCCTTCCGGACCCAGAGCTCCTATAAATAGGACCCCGGATCGCTTGAACACCCGCACCAAAACCCCAACCCTAGATCACTGAGCCCTGCGCGCGCCGTTCTTGGTTTTTGGTTTTCCACCCGCAAGGTCTCCGGTGACCTTTTCCGCCGCCGTCGGTCCGCCGGAGCTCGCCGGCGCACCACCAATCGCACGAGCATAAGCAACCTCTGGTCTTTGTCGATTCGCGAACATCGCGGAACTCCGTCCGACAAATACCGGCTACTCCTCGCTTAAACGTCGCGCCGCCATCTCGGGTGCCTCGCGCTCGTGAGTGCACCATCAGTTCGTGCTAACAAGGGCTTCAATCGGTACCATCGGACCTCGCGGGCGCCGCTGCCGCCGTTGCCGTGCGGTCCAAAGCGCGCGCCGTTTTGTCGTCATCCACGTCGGCGCCAGTCGGCCCGTCGGCGTAGCGTGGCGGCGAGTGGCGCCGATCGGCGTCACGTGTGCGCCACGCGGCGATCTCGGACCGAGTCCGAGGCTCGGTGGACCTAGTCCACCGTGAGCCTAGCCTCGACATGTGGGTCCCACATGTCGAGATTTCTTTATCATTTCTTTTTCCGAAATCCCTCACGGCGTCGACTTGCGCAATAATCTGATTTTCCTTTAGGAAAATAATTGAAATTCATGAAATCTGATTTTCAAGATTTTATGTATTTTCAATCTTCAAAGGCCATAACTTTTGCATCGAACTCGATTGAGCCCATTCAAATTTCTAAATTTGTCTAAATTCGAGATCTACCTAATTATTATTTTTATTTAATTTTTGGAGTTTGTTTTGCCTCTGTTATTTATTTGTTTTGGTTGTTTAGCCGTTTATGCGTGAGCGTCGATACTTGGGGTTTTAAATCGAAGAAGGCTTCAACCAAGTTCAAGACCAGTACATAGACCTATTCCAAGGCAAGTCATACCTTTGATCATATTGAATCCCAGTTTTCCAAATTATATTGTGTTGAATTATTGCATTTACTTTAATTATGTGTTTAATTGTTTTTGGGCTAGTTATTGATCCAATCTGTATGTTCACCTTGCCTACTTGTATACCTAATCTTTTGTCGCCTAGATTGGTTTATTATTTAGTTGGTATTAACATATTGCCAACATGGTTGGTTAGATGACTAGAATTGCTTAGCCATGCTACAGTCATCATCTCATGTGAGTGCAATTATGAAACCGACTAAGTGATTATGGAACGTGTGATAAAGCTGTGTGTCTTTGTGTGCTATTACTCGTGATGGCATGTGTTGCACTAAACCAATCGGGTGGTGAAAGATTTAGGCGAGGCAAGTGGTGGATCTTGTGTGAACTGGTGGCTTTGTGATTGGGATTTATCTGTGTGGTTTAGTTAGAAAAGCTGGAAGTCTTGCCTTGGTCAATTAAGGACTTAACTTTGTGCGCCATTGAATCGAGAGCTATCTTGTGCGACCACATGTCCGTGACAGCCTAACTTAGTAGGTTACGGAGTTTCAACATTGGGGTTCGTGGATAGGTTAAGCTTTGTGATATGGGATTTGTGTGAATAAGAACGTCAATGTTGAGGCGAAGTTGCCGAATCTGTTATGTTACGATTAGTGCTAGCTACACTAGTTGTATCATGTGGGTAAAGTGTACAAACCTCTGCAGAGTGTTAATCAATCTATTCGAATAGCCGCGTCCTCGGTCATGGACAACGCTCGGGGATTTCACATAAGGGGTAGTGTTCATAAAATGTGGGATTGGGAGCTGTGTGATCTCAATCATATGGCTGTGTGAATCAATCAGTTTAGCTGTGTGTCTTTGTGAAACAATCTATTAAATTAATATTGTCTATTTGTTTTGAATTATGTTTTCAATCTATTATTCATATTCAATTGCAAATGTTGCATTTCTGCAAAATAACCACAGAAGCCATTCCTTTGGAATAAGCCTGCATCTATATATTACATTCTGTGGTATGATTTGCGAGTACGGTTGTGTACTCACGCTTGTTGTAAAACTTGCGCCCAAACCTACAGAAGTGGAGGAGTCTTCGCCTGTTTTCGAGGAGGAGTTTGTAGAAGAAGGTTGATCGCTAGGTCATCGATCCCGATCGGTTGCTGTGGTGTCTTGATTGGAGTTGCAAGAGTTTATTTCGTTCATTGCGGTATTTCTTTAGTGTTAGCCTGCGTGGCTCAATAAGTTGTAACCCCGACCTTAAGGTCAAAACTCTAAGTTGTTACTCAAACTATTCGTTTATGTTATATTTCGCTTGTGTGGATTGATATTCACCTATGTTACCGTTGTGTGCACTAGCGTGATCCTGGACTAGTGCAGAATACACAGAGGGTCCAGAATTGCATTTTTGGGTCCCGACAACGGCCTCCTTGCATTTGTACGTAGCTCCTAGTCTGACCTCACTCTGGTCGTACTCCCACGGTACATGGGAGCCTTCCTTGACGACGAGGTTCTCGAACTGGTATGTGTTCCACTCGGATGGAACCGCTTTCTTGTCCGCATCATCATCGCCGCCGGAACCTTAATCTTGGACAATACCATGTAGTCACGGTCTTGAGATCCATCATTTGCACGGTCTTCAAGCTCCTCGCCCTCGTCGGCAAGGCCACTAGCTTGTCTCATCGAATGAGGTAATTGTGTGCCTCGTCAACAAAGATAGCCTTCGCCGACGACATCGGCAACCTCTTGCCCATACGCCATTGTGTGCGGCCTTTGAGTCACCTATTTCTTCCTCGGTGTCGACAACTCCTACTTGTTACGACGCAGATGCAGAGTGGGTTTTGCAAGCGCCTAGACGGAAGGACCAATTTCCATCCCTCTCCCTTGCCATGCGTACATCGACCGCCATGAATTTGTTCCCTTTAGTTGCACTAACTCCCAATCGTTGGTGTCTGCCCGGGGCAAGGCAACTCAATGTCGATCGTATACATCACGATCCACTTGGAACGTGTGGAACAACCACCACATCACAAATACCGAATGCGTTGCTCGTGTCTTGCTAGGGCACGTCTGCCGTGAAAATAACTCAAATCAATTCCCTTGGGACCCTCCATAATAGTCCCTCGTAGTAGTAAATTTTGAAATTGGCGACATCGGACATATTTGATGCCTTCGCGGTGTGAAGAACATTGACAGGATGAACTACATATGTGCAACTAAAAGCCCACAAAAAGTATGTAAACGGACTTCACTCTGAGCAGTACATAAAAATCATGTAATCCGTTACATAAAAAAATTACAGAGAGGTCGGCAGCTGGAGGAAGCGGCGCTTCCTAGCATTTCTCCTACTCTGTTCTCTCCTTCTCTTTTCTTTGAGTAAGATCAATCTCGTGTGGAATTTGAGAGTTCGAAGAGGGTTATATACAGGTTAGGGCTTGTCGCCAGTTTAAACAGTGATAGCTTCATGTCGCCAGTTTAAACGGCGATAGCTTCCTGTCGCCAGTTGAACTGGCGATATATAGATGAACCGGCGACAAGCGGTTCAACTGGCGATAGGGATTCATTTTCGTAACTTATTGCGGCGGGTTTTTCTTGTTGTAAATATCTTTTTGAAATGTGTCGTGAATTGTTGCAAGATTTTATCGAGGACGATTGAGGGATTAATGATTTGTAAGTACGAAGTGATATTATAATGCGTCCGGCAATTCCTACACAAGTCCGTTGGAGAACTTTGGAGAAATAACGCAACGATAACAATAAGACATTTCATCGGAACAAGGGGGTTACATGGCATGCAGGACAACAAACCGAGGACGGTACACGCATGCCTTTAGGGAAATTGAAATACATGGGATTTGTGGAGGACTATGGTAGAACTACTGAGTGGAACGTGGCCATTTACCCTTGCGGCCCAGCTCGGCGTTGTACTCCTCGCCTTGCGCCTTAGCTCTCGCCGCGATGGCCCTCTTCCGCTCCTCTCGGCCTCCGTCGCTTTGACATGGTCACGCTCCTGCTCCTCATTTGCTGTCCGCCTACCTTGCTCGGCTGCTCGACTTTCAACTCTTTGAGCGCCTTTCACGAGTCTCGATGTTCTCCCGGCCCGACTCTTGGTGTCGGCCAAAGACCACATGTCGTAGGGGTGGATCTTGTCGTCGATCCACCGCTGCCGGAAGTCGCATAGGGGTGGCGGAGACTACGGTGGGTAAAGAGAGTTCGTTACGCCATTAAGAGAAAAAATAGCATTGTACCATGAAATACGTTTCATTACGGATGCTGTCGTTCTTGTCCACGGCGTAGTTTGCGCGGCACCAATAGCGCCGCCAATGGTCCACTCATCGGTTGATTTGGCGCGCTTGGAGTCCGGCACGACACCAAAGATAGGTGGCGCCACCCCTATCGGGGCCCTTCCGGGCGTTCGCGAGCATAGGTGGGGTCGCGGCTCGACCCGAACCATTGGGCGTACTACGAGGCGCCTTCCTCGGATCCACGATTACTGGAAAAGTTTTGTGTGTGAAAGGTTCGACTAGCGGCATGATAGCGGCCCTGGTCTCATGGGGAGACACCCAATCCTTCAAAACTTATGGATTTTCTCTATTCCTTCTCCTTGTCCATGTTTTCTACTTGGTGGTCTTTATTGTGGACTTGTTGGGCGATCTGCTTTATTTATAGCTAGAGCGGACGGACACCCAACCCTTCAAAAGCTGCCTCGTATGGTCACATCGTGCTGAAAAGCTGGCTCGTATGGTCACGTCGTGTTGAAAAGCTGGCTCGTCCGGTCACATCGTCGTGGAAAGCTGCCTCGTCTGGTCACATCGTCCTCAAAAGCTGTCTCGTCTGGTCACATCCTCCTGAAAAGCTGGCTCGTATGGTCACATTGTCCTGCAAAGCTGGCTCGTCCGATCACATCGTCGTGGAAAGCTGCATCGTCTAGTCACATCGTGCTGAAAAGCTGCCTCGTCTGGTCACATCGTCCTGAAAACCTAGCTCGTGGGGTCAAATAGTCCTAAAAAGCTAGCGCGTCCGGTGACATCGTCCTGAAAGCTAGGTCGTTTGCTCACGTCGTTGTCGAAAGTTTCATAGTCGCGTCACGTCATTGTCAAAAGTTTGATAGTCGCACCACGTGGTATTCAAAAGCTTTTCGTATCGAAACTGGATAATGTTATAATACTAGTTGCAAACAGAATAAAAGTTACATGGCTATCATAATAATAGTTGCAAACAGAAATCAATATCTAGTGGCGTCCCCTCTTAGGGGCCACCCCGCGTGTCGTCTCGGGCCTCGCCCGTCGCTGCTGCAAGTACGTCAGAGGGTCGGGCTGCCTGACTACCCGACCTGCGCGAGTAGTCTGCGGTGGTGTCGCCAGGGGCTGCTCCTGCATTGGCTGCGTCGACTGACTCTGCTTCGACTGGGACGAACTCGGCGCACCGTACAGCTGAGAAGCCTCCAAGGAGAACTGCGTGTCACGCGGATCCCTGAAGAAGTCCTCGATGGGTGCCGATAGGTATACATTGTCTGGCGATAATGTATCGTCCTCCCAAGCCGTTCCTGCGAATAATTACGTTACAAACATAACCATAGCGGAAAGGACGTTACTCGATCAAGCGAAACTTACCTGTTGGCCCGAAGATGTGCTCGGACGACGCGGCATAGTCGGCGCTCGCGCGTGGGTGGAGGCGAGGCCGTAATGTAAGATAGTCGTTACAAACTTCCGAGGTTCGGAATGAAGAAGCGATGTGAGCGTGTCGTACTCACCTCCGGTATGTCCCGAGGTGCTAGCCCCACCCTGCAACGACGACGTGCCCGCCCCGAGCGGAGCAGGAGGTTGTGTCCTGCCACCTCGGCTGACCCCTCGTCCTGGGACTGGTCGGTCCACCGGGTCGGTCGGCGTGCGACCCGTCGTGATGTGCACTCCGCGTACCCCTGCCTCCCTGATCCACTGCAGGAGCTCTCTGGTCTCCGCCAGCGTTGTCATGTGCTGCGCGGAGTCTACCAACTCGATAATCTCCGGTGCGATCCACCGCATGGTAATCAACAAGTTGTAGACCTAAGTATGTCAAATTAAATATGAAATAAGGACCGTTCGATGCGTGCGCAGCGGTGGAAGCGGTCGGGTGAGTGGGTGCGTGTCGGCGTCACGGCCTCATGTCGAGGAGGGTCAGGCACGACCCGGACGCACCGAAGCCTCGTCCGAGTAGCGTACCACTCCATGTACTGGCCGTACGTCTCGGGGTGGTACTGATCTTACCCGCACTGGACGAGGTCCTCCTGCGCGCTACTCCAACCGTCGACCCAAGGGGCCATCCGGTCCGACCAGGACGTCGTGCCACGAACACCCTTCCTAGTGTACCTGTGGACGGCAAGAAACATATTTGGTGCGGATGTAACACATATTGTACGAATGAAGTAAGTAGTGAACTTACGCGTGTACGTGCGCCGGCACCCGCCTCCCCCCAAGGGGCTGGGACCTCTTGTCGAAGACCGAACTAGCGCATGACACGCTGTACCTGGTACTCCTCCACGAATATATCATGCACTAAGGCACTCCGCGTGTACCAAGATGCAGTAGTCTCGCGTGCCGCGGCAAACCGATCCGTTGAAGCGCGCGCGATCACCTGGCGTCAGCATGCGGTGTCGGATGACGCGGTCATCGGTCAGCTGATCGAACATCGCAACATACTCCGGGTAGGAGCCCTGCGAGGTGATCGGTGCGAAGGTGACCTGCGAAATAGAACACTGCAAACTAAGCACACAAAATAGTGATTGCAATACAAAAATAATATATGACTACGAAACTAACCCGTCGGCGGCACCACACAGTGCCCATGGTCGGCCGATCCAGGTCGTCGTGCGGGACGTACAAGCTATCCTCATACGCTCCCAAGTCCAGGTGTGGCCGCCCGATCTGGAAATGCTCCAACGACCACAGCTGCAGTAGAAGCGGGCATCCCGAGAGGATAGAGCCGTCGTGCGCACGCTGGCACGTGTCACACAGTGCGCGGTACGTCGCGCACAGCACGGCCGGACCCCACGCGTACTGCGGGATTTGGTTGACCGGTGAGTCCGCCACCTCACGCGCGTACCGGATGTAGTGCTTGTCGACGCTGTCGCCGTGAGAGCCCAGGAACATGACCCACCCGAACAACCACAGCAGGTAGGCCTCGAAGTGCCTCCTAACAGCGACGTCCCCTGGGTTCTCCGCCATACGCTCGGGCTGCAAGAAGACACGTACACGTCAGCAAGGTTCATATACGAATTGTTGCGAGAGAACAATAGTTACAAACACTTACGTAGAACTGACAAATCCACTTCAGCGTGGGCGTGCGGCCTTTGAACTCCGCGTACCATTGCTGGGCGGCGCCGTGGAACTCGGCTAGGAGGTCCGTGCGCCACGTGGCCGGGACGTCGTGCGCCGCCATCGGAGCGCCTGCGCACAGCAACCCAATCAGATAGCTCACGTCCTGCAGTGTCGGCGTCATCTCCCCGCACGGGAGGTGGAACGTGTGGGTCTCGGCCTCCGGCCGTCAACGATGCGTCGGCAGGTCGGGCGTGCGAAACGCCTAGACGTACGACCAGCACGCTGGTCCTGATCGTCCTCCACCATCCTCGCGAGTGGAAGGAGGCCTGTCGCTCTCAACCTACGTCCAAACGATTAACCACAAACAGGAGTTAACGCAAAATAATCAGACCGCGATTGAGTGCATGAAGAACACAACTTCACGTACCTCGAATTCGGTCTGGTGCGACCTCCATGCCACGATGAAGTGCGTGGCGAAACGCCCCAAGCTCTATCGCGCCTCGCCCTCCGGGGAACACGGTACTAAGGTGGCTACTGTGTGGCGTGTCAATCAACTGGGTCAAGCAACTCGTCTTGACTCGCGTCGCCATACACGAAAATGCGACAAAAAAAGTCCATATTTTCTCATGCATCTTTACATAGCCTATGTAGCAACTCTGAATTTTCTATACAAATTTAATACATGACATTCTATTTTTCTAGTTTAAATGGTATTTTCCGCACTAACAAGATATTGATCGCAAGACTAACACAATAATAACAGCGCACTAACAAAATAATAACCGCGCACACTTATTCTCATTGCTCTTCCGACCTAATCATCTACTTCGTCTTTATCTCACAATGTACCATACTCAATTGTATGTCGCTATTGTCACAATTCTATGTCGCTACACAACTCAAAATATGTACTACACAGTTCGACTACATTTATCTAGCCTACTCAATTCTATGTCGCTATTATCACAATTCTATGTCGCTATTGTCACAATTCTTTGTTGCTACACTACTCAAAAAATATGTACTACATTTATCTAATCTACTCAATTCTATGTCGCTATTGTCACAATTCTTTGTTGCTACACTACTCAAAATATGTACTACATTTATCTAATCTACTCAATTCTACGTCGCTATTTTTGTTTGCTAACCTACAAGGTTTGGACGTAACGTACACAGTTCAGAAAAATTTACCTGCAAGATGATCGCTCGAAACTGATGCTCTGTCAATCTCTCCTCCGCGACGAACCGGCAGAGCTTCGCTACTATTTCTTCTCTCCCTCTCGAACTCTCTCTGTAATTTTCTCGAATTAAAATGAATTATGCACTGATTTTTGGGGTTTTATAGCGGATCTCATCGCCATTGAATCGGCGATATGTCTCTGTCGCCGATTCAATCGGCGGCAGAGCTCTCGCAACTTCGCCGCCGATTCAATGGCGATAGCTGAATGAACCGGCTACTGAGGTGGCGGCGAGTTCTGTCGCGATTGATTTGCGGCGAGACGTATTTTTGTAATTTTTTTAGGCGACTATTTATTTTTGTAAATATCTTTTAAAATAATATTATTTTTTTAAAAAATCGTGGTATAGCTGCTTCCACGCCATATCCTGACGTGACACGCAGTGGGCCGGATAGCCTAGCCTAGCTAGCTAACTGTGCGCCAGGGAAAAGCACAACGCGCGCATGCATGTGCAGTTAGCTGCATGTTACGATGTTAGTATTTCACAGCTTTACACATTCCGTCTTTCGAAAATTTCAACTTCTCCTTTGCCTTCTGCGACTTCTAGAATTCGTTTACAACTTGTTACATATATTCAGACTTTGTTGAGAATTGGGGATATGTATTTATGGCTAATTATTATGAAGGTATTACACTGCTTTCTTAAGAGATCTATGCTAAAATTATGTGTTTTAAATAGACCCCACATATTACTTGAACACATAGCCATAGCATTTGGTTCTCACTCGACCACGGGGGGAATACATTGTGGAGGTACGTGCACCAATCATTCACTTGAAAACCTAATCCGAAATGGACACAGTGTGTTTGACCGATCGGATCCAGCTATCCAGTGCCCCCACTATCTGGCTAGACAACAAGTGGTACGTATGATTCTCGCACTCTGATGAGCGCCCCCGCGAGATGGAGAGATCCAGCCATCCAGGGTATGGTAGTGGCAAGCAGCCAGCGCGCCGGCAACGACGCGGCCGCCCTATTGGCCGGGTTCTCGATCATGCTCATGTCGGCTGGCTGTACGCACATGCGCGCGTGTGCAATTATACGTGCATAGTGCAGCGCCATACAGGCAAAAAAAACGCCAGCGATCGATCGTGTTCTCGCGCGTCCATCGGTCTCTCGGCCGGGGCCGGGCGGACCGGTCTGGTTGGGGGTTGATGTGTATGCGATCGCAACCTGAAATGATGAAAAGGCCGCGCGCTGCTCGAAACTTTCCGGGATCGTGTCCTGCCATTTTTAGGAGCGCACGCACGCATGGCGGCCAAGGCATGTCAGTTGTCGCGCTTCGGCGGCCGATTCCCTCCGTGCGGGGTGTGTGGTGGTGGCCGTGCGTCGCGTCAAAGATCTTTTCAGCCGCTCATCATTCCATCAGCAGGCTGCGACGGATGTATTGGGAGATGCATCACATCACCGGATCACAGCGAAGATACATGGTGGTGGAGATGGTGGTGGCCGGGGTGTTCCCCCGAGCTAGCTGCTGTTTGCAAGTCTCACTCTCGATCGCCTGTGGGTTCTGAAGGATCTATTCAGAGTTTCAGACAACCCGCGAGAACTAAGATTAAGGAGGGTACGTCACACTTAATTACACTAACCGGAATTAATGTATCAAGTGAAAGCCATGTTTGTACTGAGATGCAGAGAACTGTTGACCTGAATTATCCAGCTATGTGGTTGGAAACTATCGATTGTCCTTAAGTCATAGGGCACTAGCAGTTAACGCCGGTCTTTTGTTGTGTTTACCATATGTTCGTTACCGCACAGATAGGAGAACTCGTTGTGCAGTTATGGTTGGTTAATTTTGAGATGTTGAAAGTGTTTCAAAGGTGTCCATGGAAGGAGCGGCCAGGCTTATGCAGAGGTAGCCAAGTGCATTTCTGCCGGCCCATTTAGAGCAAGATGGGTGCCCAGTTGCAGAAGAATGCTAAATGGGGAATTCTTTTCGGGCCGTACGTTATTGTTCCTTCCTTTTCCCTTTCATTTTTTTTTTCTAGCTGTTTTGACGAAATGACAGTTGGCTGCTTTTTCATCGATGAAAGAATGAATTTACAACCCATGTGTCACAGATTAAAAACTCGGAAATCACCGTGAAAATACACGCAACAACCCAACCAATCCTTGATTCATTAGAATCGAACTCTAATCATCAACCAACCAGCTAGAGCGAGATGGCACGCGACAGTTGGCCAGCTAAACCTTTTACTACTGGTTAACATTGCATTTTTGTTTTTTTTAAGGATTGTAACTTGTATGTTTGGGCTAGTGGCAGAATTTAGGATAATGCATGTATTGGGCCAGCGGTAAGCAGTGATGAACTCAACCATTCCGCCTTTCTCCTGTGTACCACGCAGACGGCAGACCCCTTTCCCCAGCTTAACCCATGGATTACTTGATTATAGGGATCGAATCGATGGTGCGCGGACAAGGACATAAAGCTCCATGACAAAAGCAATGGATTTATAAAACGGTATCTTCCATACACTTGGGTTTTGTTGGGTTGAACTAAAATCATTGCTCATCCATATAAATAGACCAGAATTTTAATTCATATTCTCAGTCCATTCACATTGATCCCGACCGGGAATAGATTTCCCAAATAAGCCCCTAGGGTTCTCCATTCTCCAAGGATTTGGGACCTCAAATCAGCGGGATTCTTTTTGGAATTTTTTTCGACAGGCCGGTTGGATGATTCTCAGGCCAAATATATTAAGAATAGGAGAACAAGTTGAGGGAAACAAGAAGAGAGAGAGAGAGAAAGAGAAAGCTCTCTGTAACGGAAAACTACCTTGTAGCCTCAAACGGCCGTGCTAAGGTAGCACTGACACGTTACATATCGGAGACTAAAAAACTAAAACACAACTGGCAGCCTTCCACGAGAAGATTTCCTCCTTGACACTCCAAAGTACATCGGTCGTAGGCCGGCAGCGTCCCTCAAAAATTCTGGCATTACGCTCTTTCCAGATACACTAGTGAACGAGGATAGTCACCGTTTTAAAATCCCGTCGGAGCGGTTTTGAGATTAACTTTCTCGCAGTAAGCCACCAATCTTGGGAGCTATACATCGCCACAGAGGGGATCGGGAACTAGAAGCCGCTCCAAGTCCTGAATCTTGCCCAGACCTCGGTTGAGAAGGGACAGTCGAAGAACAGGTGTTTGCAACTCTCGCCAGGGTGATTACAAAGAGAACAACACCTGAGATTGGGCCAACCGTACCGTTAGGGATTATCGTTGGTGAGGCACTTCTCATGAATGACCAACTACATAAAAAAACTTGCATCGCGAGGACACTTTAGATTCCCAGATGCACTTATGACAAGTGAAGGTTGCTGATGCGGTGAAGAAGAGCTGATAGACAAAACAAGCCGAGTACTTGCCATCGACCGAGTGCCTCCAGGTAATTTCGTTGTTCTTGTCAGCATGGAGCAGAGTGCCGACGACAATGTCCCACAGCTTCAAGTACTGCGCCAATGCCAGCAGCGATAGGCCCCCCTTAGGTCCTTAGTCCAGGAATTGTTGGCGAAAGCCTCCGCAATAGACTTGTTCTTTTTTTCTGACAAAGGAGAACAGGGTCGGCACGACATCGGCAACCGAGTGCCCACCCTCGGTCCAGTGATCATGCTAGAAGCGCGTGCGCAAGCCGTCACCCAGCCGAATAGTCGTGACTGCCCTCGACACGGGCAGGATGTCCGCATCTTCGCCGGTCATCACGTCATGCCATGGCTTTGGCTCAGGATCCCAGCTGTTCCAATGCCAACAAAGGCGGAGCGCAGTACTGAACGACGCCAAATCGTGGATACCCAGCCCCCCACATCGGAGCGGTATGCAAACTTTCGACCAAGCAAGCAAGTAATGACCACCACTGATGGAGTCTGACCCCTTCCAAACGAAAGCACGACATTTACGGTTTATTAACTTGATTGCCTACTGAGGAAACCTGAAGACCGTCATGAAGTGAACCGGCAGCACCATAAAGACAGATCTGGTGAGTACGACGCATCCGCCCGGAGTTAGGAATTTAGGTTTCCACCCAGCTAACTTTTTCGAGAATTTGTCGACGAGCGGCTGAATGTTGATCTTCCTGAGAGAGTGAATTGAGAGCGGGAGTCCAAGGTACGTGATCAGGAAGCGAAATCGTCAACACTACAACGCGGCCGCAACCGCTGTCTCGGTCTCATCATCGCAGCGAATGGTCGTGATGGAGCTCTTGGTCAGGTTGGAGGTGAGACTAGAAGCCCTGCCGAAGATGAACAACAACTCCCTCACCACCTCACAACCTTGTGATGAAGGGCTGAAGAAGAGCACAGCATCATCTGCGTAGATGGAAACACGCGGCTCCGTCCCCAGGCGGCCGAGGGGGCTTCGCAACCCCCGACATGTGGCCCATCTCGCCGTAGCCTGTTGGACGTCCATAGCCATGATGAACAGGGTGGGGGAGAGCGGGTCCCCCTACCGCACTCCCCACGCGAAGGATAGGGGCGGACTGCGGCCACCGTTGAGCAGGATCGACGTGGTTGTTGTACAAAGGATGGCGGCAATCCAATCACGCCATCTGCTACCAAAGCCAAGTTGCGCCAGAACACTCAACAAGAACTCCCAGGATAAAGTATCAAATGCCTTCATAATATCAATTTTGAGGAGGACGGTGGGAATTTTCTTCCTATGCAGTGTCACCGTGGCGTTACGAACTAGCTTGAAATTCTCGTGGATACAACGCTTTGTAATGAAGGCCGATTGCACTGGCGACACCAATTTGCCAATCACGGAGGAGAGCCGTAGCGACATTACGTTGGTTATGATCTTGGAGAAGCTGTGTATTAAACTGATCAGACGAAAGTCCTTGACAACTTCTGGCTCGTCCTTCTTTGGAAGCAGTGTAAGGTTGGCGGAGTTGAGCTTGTGAAAGTTTTGAGCATTCCCGCTGTGGAATTTGGTGATGGCGTTCAGTAGATCTCCCTTGATGGTTGGGCAACAGAGCTTGTAAAACAACCCGAAGAATCCATCTGGCACCGATGCCTTCTCCGACGGCATCGCCATGATGGCGATTCTGACCTCATCCTCCAGGAAGGGGGCTTCAAGAGCGAGCTTACGAGGGGGGAGGAGGGTAGGCGAGTGAATGCAGCCTCAACGGTGTCTTTGCCGTACCGGAGAGCCCATGATCTCCATGAAGTAATATCCCAACATCTCCAACTTGTCCTCTTGGCTCGTGGCGATGCGGCTGCCATGTGAAAGTCTAGGAATAAGCTTATTGCGGCGCCGTGCATTGGCCTTCATGTGGAAGTACTTTGTGTTGGCGTCGCCCTCGCGAAGGTACGTGATGCGTGCATGTTGACGTTGGCGAATGCGCTCCAGAGACGCCAGAGCGAGGCATTTCCCTTTAAGGAGAGCGCGGAGCCTACGCTCACCGCTGGAGAGAAGGTGATGGCCTTGTGCTTGATCGAGCCGAATAATGATCTCATAGGCGATCTGGAGCTGCAAACCGAGGCCACTAAGTTTGCGCTGCCCCCACTTTTGCAATGTCGTATCCGTCCGGCGCAGCTTGGTGTCGAGAACGACGTACATGTCCTCACTATGCACTGCCGACGACCATGCTGCAAGGACAACATCCTAGAAGCCTCGAGTCTGGTCCAGAAAGTATCGAAGCAGAACTATCTAGCACAGAAAAAAGGAGCGTGGCAGTCCAGCATCATCGGGCAGTGATCCGAGATCAAGGAACTTAGAGCTTGCAGTTGGCTCGTCGGGTAGAGGTCATCCCTGGAGAAAAAAAACTATCCATCTTCACCAACGTGGGACGTGACTGTTCATTGCTCCAAGTGAAACGGCGTCCAGCGAGAGGCATCTCCGAGAGGGCCATCGAATTGAGGGCGTGCCAAAATCTACTTGTCGGTGTTTTAGAACCGATCTTACGTAAAGATTATTTGATTCGGGGGGTCTCCACAATTGATCACGCAGACAGAAGAGACACGGGGATTTTTATACAGGTTCGGACCTTCTCTAGAGAGAATAACAACCCTACTCCTGTGTGTATTGTATTGGGTATCCTGATTACAATCAGTTGAAAGGCTTGCGCTAATTCTGCTCCTGATTGTCTCTCGAAAAAGCCCCCCTTTCTATCTCCAAAAGATACCTATTTATACTATGCAATGGTGGCTATTATCGTTCCAAGCTAATTAGTCGCTCATTATTGCGTAATAATGAGAGTAATTACTAGAATAGTAACCTCCCCATGTTGTCCAACGGTTATCAATCAGAGATAGTGGAGAATTAACTATAGTTATTTCAGGTATAACTACGTATTTTTGACTGCTTAGATTCTCACTAATAAATGGGCCTTCTGACGAGTGGACCCAGTTAGTCGCGAGGAAGTCATAGCAAAGCTGGCCATAGCAGAACTTATGACCAGGGGTAGTCATAGGAAAAGCTTACGACTGGGTACTGGTCGTAGAAAGGCTTACGACCGGACGTAATCGTAGCAGGACTTACAATTACACCATAGTCGTAGAAATACTTACGACTAGGGGGTGGTCGTAGAAGAGCTTACGACCACCTAACTTGCTCTTCCCTTATAATATTAAGGGGTATGCCATGTGACGTCATATTACATGATTATGGAATAATAAAATGAGTATTATTAGATCATCGTCACTACTCATTAGCCTTTGATTGATACGAAGATTGTTCTTGTCGGCAGGGTCGCAAATCAAGTTGAAGTCACCATTAAGCATCCACGGGAGCTAGACGTTGGCCCCAATGGTGGTCAACTCCGATATGAAGCGGACCTTGTCCGCCTCCAACTACAGCCAATAGACAGAGGTGATGTACCATTGGGCATCGTCCGCCATGGCCCTAACATTGGCCGAGATGGTGAACTCTCCTTTTTGAAAAGATGAGAGCATCACCACGTCTGAGCGCCATCCTACAATAACACCACCTCAGGTGCTATCCGCTGGGAGATAGTCGAAGCCATCGAAGCCGGCACCGAGAGTTTGAGTCACAGTACTTTGGTCAACAGTTTCTAGTTTTGATTCTTGCAGACATACGATAGCCGCATTTGCTGACTGGATGAAAAAATGAACTACGTTCCGCCTAGCCAGGGAGTTAAGCCCCCTCACGTTCCAAACTAACACACCGAGGTTTGACATCATGGATAACAATGCAGCTACGACACACCCACTCGACACGGCAGGCTAAGGTTGCGTCGGCGCCTCCTCCGGCAGGGCGAGGGCTTGAGCGTCCACCTCGGCGCCATCCTCCTCCTCAAAGTTGTCCTCACAATTGAAGAGCGCCGCCACCGCTCTCAGATGATGTGCGTGCGAGAGGCTTGGAGAAAATTTCGAGGTATTCCTTGAAGGCATCGTTGGAGACCTTTTCTTTTTCCGCGACAATGCCCTAACGACGCATCAGCACCTCCTGTGCCCACTAGACAAGAGTCTTTGCTCTGCTGTTAGAGGAGTCGGAGAGGCGAGTGCTTTGGCGAGGAGTGAAATCCGGTGGGACCACGTTTCGCCTCCTTCTTGGTGCCAACGTCGCGGGAGGCGACATAGGAGGACACGTGCCCAAAAGCGAACAAAGGTCACTGACATAGAGCTCTGCCTAAAGTTGTAAGACTAGCTAGCTCACCATGACCATCTGGCCCGTGGCGCTGGCAGGCCGTCCAAGCTCACCTTGGACCGGTGCTGACAAGGCCCGAGCAGACTCCACCAACTCAGAATACACCAAAGGCCCAGCGTCAGGCTAGGATGGGAGAGTTTCTTGTGAAGCCACCACTTCTGGGTCCAGAGTCAGATAGGCGACCTGGTCAACCTGGGGGGGACCAGGTGTTATCCCACCACCCGATGCCTTTAGAAGGACCCCAGGTTCAAAGCGGGGACATTCCACCTCCAGAATACCACGTATTGGGCAAATACCGTCAGATGTCCCCCCCAGTTTGGCGACCAGAGCTGGAAGAAACGAAATCGGCGACCGCTGAGCCACCAAAGGGTTCGTGTGAAGCCGTAACAGTTAAAGCTTCGGGTAGCGAGAGAGGCGGCGGTACTGGAGACAGGTGGACAGCCCCGAGGCGTGCATGGAGGACCTCACGGGACGCGTTGAGGGGCCCTCTCCGCAGGAGATGAAGGGTTCACTGTAGGCTGCATGTGTGCAGCACTGGGGCCCCACCTTGGGCGGTGAGCGTGACTCGAAACCGGCACCGGAGCGAGTAGCCGGTGGCGTCGCAGGGCACATAGCGGGCGACGCAGGGAGAGGTTCCTCAAAGGGCGCCTCCGGCCCCGACGCAACTGCGAGGACGACGCATGACGCCTCTCCGACAGCCAAGTCATCCATCAGGGCAGGCGAAGGCGCTGATGTGGCCGAGCAAGAGCCGTCACCAGCGGTCACGGGAGAAGGAAAAGCCGTTGGCGCGATGGCGAGGGGGGCGCTAGACAACTGGCGACTGAGGTCGCCCGCCGAGCCTGCAACGCTGCTGAAGAGGTGGCCACCGCCTACCTCGCCCGCACCCAGGCCCGTGCTATCCGCACGTCCAAGGAAACAGGGGAACTGGTTGAGTCTGGAGGCATCTTCGTCGACGCCGCCGGCAAGGTTAGAGCCCGTATTGAACAGCATGGGGGTCTAACACCTCCCGCACATGCACCAAGATGTCGTAGGACAGCGTGCGCTTCTTAGTAGGGGGTCCGGAAGCGGCGGCATGGAGTCAAAGTCGAACGCCGGCTGCAACGTCGGGCCATCTGGCTCCAGGACAGAAATGCAGAGCTTCTTGGGGACATTGCTCGGGTTGCCGCACTAGGCCAAGTAGGCCAGGCAGCGGCGGTCTTCGAACGACAGCATCTCGACCAGCTGAGCGTCTAACTTGTTCAGAAGTTGTTTCACGGCATCGGGCTCCCACGTGTGCGTGGGCAGGCTGTCGAAGCTCACCTTGGACAGGAACATCAGCTTACCCCCATTAGCGTCAATTCGCCTATTCCACCGCATGAAGGCGATCGGCGCGCCAGCACAGAAGACCTGACCAGAACGAGCCAGAGCAGCAACACAATCGACCGCGGACGCGAAGGTAATGAGGAAGTCACGAGGGTAGTAGACCTCCACCAGAACGAGCCGCCGCGGAATGCTGCAGGAACGTTCTAGAGCATTGACCATCTGCTCGGGAGATACCGACGGACATCTGCCATGAACGGAGGCCACCAGAGCACACGAGGAGAGGAGCGTCTCCTGCCGCAACATGCCCTTCGTCGAGGAGAGGAGGCGCGAACAGCTTCCAAGAACTCAGCCCCAGAACAGGCCATCTTTGGGGGGGGGCAGAGGGGGTGGAATGGGTGCGGGAGTTGGACGAGGTGGTTGACGGTGGGGAGGCAGAGGTGTAGAGGTGGTAGCAATGGGGCGAGGCTGTGAGAGGTTAGAGTTGGTGGCGACGCTACGGCAGTCCAGGCAAGAGCGAGCTAGATGGCCAGGGAACTAGCAGTGGGAACATCGGATGACATCGGAGCATTGGGCTTTAAGGTAGCCAAGGCTGAGGCACTTAAAGCAACGACCATACAGCCAACAGGGGATATGGCACTCGTAGGCACTCGAGGCGGCAGGAAGGGGTGGAGGTTGCCACGAGTGACCGTGAAAACGCCTCGAGACTGTCCTCCAGCCGTCATCGTCATCGGCCGGGCGAGCCGCCACCACGGCGGCAAAGGAGCGAGGGCAACTCGGGCCAGCACGGTCAGGGGCAGGGCTTTGTCTGGTCACTGGTCGTCGGGGCAATTAGCTGGCGGGTGAGGTGTTGGGTGGTGGTTAAGTCGCTGCTCTCTCATTCTAAGACTCTTCTCAAAGCTACACTCTTCTGGGCATTTCATCGAACACTATGAGAGTAACTCAAAACAGCACAAGACAGAGCAAGCTTCGGGCTTGACGGCTGGCGGAGGTGGAGGTGGAGGGCGAAGTTGAAGCGCCGGCGACTGGAGGCAGGAGGTGGCAGCCCGCGGCGTCGGCCCGTCGGCCTTGGAGAAGGAACCGGAGGAGGGAGCGACCAGGCGGGCGAGCGGACGGCGACGACGGTGATGCTGGGCAACTTCGAGGACGGGAGGACCGGAGGAGGGAGAACCGAAGGAGGGAATAGCGGGTGGGTGGGCGGAGGAGAGGGGGCGGCGGCCGGGTGCAGGGGCGAAGGGGAGAGGGGTGGCCGGGGTGAGGGCGTGGGGTGAGGAAGGCGAGGGGGCAGAGGGAGATCCGAAGGAGGGAGCAGCGGGCGGGAAAGCGGAGGGGAAGGGGCGGCGGCCGAGCACGGGGCGGAGAGAGCGAGCGGGGGAGGGTTGTCAGGGTTTCTTCCCTTTGAATTTGTTTCACTCCTATTCTTATGGAATCAGAATCGTATCTACACTTGCTTGTCTGGAGTAAATGGACGGAATTTGCCAATAGTAGTGGCACAAGCTCACAATTCAAACACAAATGGTAGTTCCATATCCACAAGTGTTCCCAGGAAAAGCTACTCCCATTTGGCCATTTGCCTTCCTCTTGCTGTTGTTCGAGGTAACTAATGAAAGCAACCTTTTGCTTGTGTGATTGAGATTCCCTAAGAAAGCAACTCACAAGACAAGCCAGCACAGCTCTGTATTTCCATGCATCACTCGCACAGGAGTTTCCATAGGGAATTCATGCCTTTGCAGAGACCCACATAATATGAGGAAAACGTACTTCCCAGGATTGAACAAGTAGAGTAGGTAAAAATGTTTCGTTTTGAGAACTGCAGAATAGTAATCAGAAGTCAGAACACTATGCCCAACATCTCACTAAGGTAAGAACTCTCACCATAGTTTATTAGTCTGACTACTTGTCATTGTCCCAAATGATTTTCTTGTTTCTGTAATAACAATACACCAGCAAATGTGCATTTTCCCGAACAATGGGGAATTGATCGTCGTCATCAAGAGGCACACATATTATGCCAATTTGTATGAATTCTGCAGCTACGATACTCCCTGAAAATCACACCTTGTTGTACTTCGTATGAGCCCCATAACCACTCCCAATGAATACTAGCCTATGTACAACACTGCAGACATGCATGCTGCTGCGAGCAACTCCAATATTGCAAATGGGTGGCATTGCATCGATTGCAGTATCAGTATGAGCTGTGCAGAATTTTGCACAGCTCAGTTCTCCTCCATGACCAGCCTCTGGCCGTTGTTGCCGACCAAGAACCGCAGGGCCAGCTCGTAGGCGGAGAAGATGGCGCCGTTGACGACGAACGCCCGCGCGACGGCCGTGCCGAGGCCGCGCCATAGCACCGGGAACCCTTCCTCCCGGACGCTCTTCCGGAAGCAGTCCACGACGCCGCGGTACCTCGGCGGGAACGTCTGCGCCTGCAGCCGCGACTTCACCACGTCCAGCGGGTAGCAGCAGACCCAGCTGGCGACGCCGGCGAGGCCGCCGGACAAGAGCATCGTCGCGAGGCTCTCCTGCCCCGTGCGCCGGCACCCCGGGTGCAGCCGCTCCCGCGCGTACTCGTACGTCCAGAAGTAGACGCCGTGGGCCGGCGCGTCCCGGAGCGCGGTCACCGCGAGCCCGCGGTATATACCGCGGAGGCCCTCCTTCCGCAGGATGTCCCGGGCCATGTCCACCGGGCCGTGGTGGTCGCCCGGGTGGCGGTGCTTCTGCCCCACCGCCTCCAACTGCAGCCTGATCTTGACGAGCTCAACGGGGGATAGGATCAGCGTTTGCAGCGCACCGGTGCCGACGCCGGCGAGCGCCACGCTCGTGTAGGAGGGAAGGTCGGAGAAGGAGCTCCGTGGATCGAGCGACCGCGATAGGATCGCGTAGACTTGGAAGACCATTGCATTCTGCAACAAAAGAAAAAAGGAGATGATGATATGGAACTCAATTTCTAGCATGATACTACTACACACAGAGCATGCCTGGTTCTCTGACTACTTTCAGCGGATTTGCTACTTTCAACTCAATTTCAACTTTCAGCTTCCAAGTGCACACGTGCCATGGCCCAGGGACGATAATGTGAAGTTGATCGGTAGAATCTGACTACTGCAGTCATATGACTATATGAGTAGTATTCTAACATCAGTTCAACTGTATCATTTAGGATGACTAGTCAAGGTGCACGTGGAATCCATATCGAGAAAAAAAAAATGGCAGATTCCAAGAATGTGACATATCTGTAGTGACGCACTGGTATACAACAAAAATGGATTGTCTATCCGTAAGATAATTAAAATTTTATTAAGTATAAATTATATGATATATCAATTTTTATACAAATCCAATAGACACAATAATTGATTTAAATTTACAAAATTTCAGACGATTTAGAAATAGTAAATCCGCAACAACAAAAAAAAAATTAGGTCAGCAGGATGCTACCTTCACAATTTTGCCACGTAAACAGCTAAAATGTTCAAGAAGACTGCAAATAAAAATAGACTTGAAAATTTTAGTGACCAGTGTTAGGCATCAGAGATACTACTACTACCTACGCAAAGCTTAATCACAAACAAACATGAACGTGCGCATCTGCGTACGTTACAGCCTTTATTGGCGACCACAACTGCACAGGCCTGAGGCACACCATGTGAACCTCCAGGAACAGAGGGCAACAGTAAATAGAAGCAAACATGTGAAATGTCCATCATCTTTTGCTCGTCTGAGCTTTCAAACACGTCAGGAGTTAAACCCGTGGATCTACCCTGATTGCCCAAATCGGTCGAGTGCAACTGAACCTCACCAAACGATCCCCAGCTTGCAAAAGTGCATTATGTTCGCCAGATTTTACTGATCCACAACGAACCTTTTCGACGCATCTTATTTATCTCTCTAGTTTTCTTCCCTCTAGTGATATCTTAGGGAAACAGAGGAAGGAAGCAAAGACAGAGGAGGCAAAATGGGGAGAAGAATTCAAACGCGACAAGCAAAAAGTGACTCGTTAACTAGTGCCGTCCGCTGATAGCTAGCTAATCAGTTAGTCGTGTCATGGATTTTGATGTCATGTGTGTTCAAAACGAAATTCCCTTTCGAAATATAACAATACAGCATTTTACACGAACCGATTGGAGAGAAAAGAAGACGTGTCTGCAATCTCATGGGTTCCTAAAATTCAAGAATCTAGCTGCATGGAAGGTGAAAATTCCCAGAATCCATGCACGGAGGAGCCGAGGTAGCTCACCTGGAACGCGACGGAGGCGAGGGGCGCACCCATGCCGCGGTAGAGCGCGGACGGGCCCTCGGCGCGGAGGATGCCGCGCAGCAGCGCGACGGCGGAGGGCGGGCGCAGCGCGGCGGTGATCCCGGGGCTGACGGGCGGCGGCGGCTGCTGCAGGCGGATGCGGAGCGTGTCCAGTGGGTGCCCCGCCAGCACGCCGGCCATGCCGCCGACGCCTCCCGCCACGAACTCCTTCCCCCAGCTGTTCGCCAAGAACTCCGGCCAGAACTCCATCGATCCGGCCCAGCAACAACGACCATCCAAGAATCGAACTCCGCCCTTCTTCCTCCCTCCCTCCCTCGGATTGGTGCTCCCCTACCCTCACGCCTCGCCCGCGCGCGCGCACCAAAAGATCGGATCGTATATACCAGCTGGATCGGGCTGGGGGGCCAAGAAAAGCAGGCGGGTTTCCCGTGTCCTTTCGGCGCCGATTCCAAAAGTAGAGAACACACTCGTTTGGAAGCGGGGAGATGAACCGCCGGACGTGCGGTGCGTGAAGCGATTAAGCGAACGTTCTCCGCTTGGGTGGATTGGAGGTGAGGGGAGGCTAGGAGGAGGTGGGAGGCCGCACTGGCGCGGTGGGAGGAGAGAAGGGAAGAGACGAACGAGACTGTATATCCTACCGCATTCGCATTTTCACCGCCTAAATCACATCCACAGGCTAACTCGACCAAGCAAAAGAAATGACGTCAACCTGGCTACCCAACTCAATTTGCATCACAACCACAGAGGACAGGATGTTCCTGCTACAGTTGGCATACAAGTCATGTTTACCGAAAACGCGGTTTGTCTAAATCACGGTATGAAATTCGGGTTCGTAGCTTGTCACTTTTCCTTTCAATTTTCACTACGAACATGACGAATCAGATTTGCGATTTATGGGTTTTATAGTGAATTCGGTAACTATGGTACAAACAACTGCATATGCTAGTTCATGTACATCCACGTAGAGAAGCAGATGTGGAACATGCTACACGTGTGGTGGGTCTCCCCATCTCCTAGCTATATATCCTGCCGTCCGTCTCCTGCGACGCTTCACGCCTTCACCAATCGGTATGTATGTACGTGAGATAGATACGGAGCTCATGGACGCGTACGGAGAGAAATGGAGGATCGAACTGGAGAATGCAAACGAAATGCCACATGCTTTATGTGTGGTACGATGATTGAGATTTGGGAGAGTCAGTGGTCGTGGTCGCGTCGGACTATTATCAGTTAAGTAGTTCGTAGGTCGTAGCTTTCGTGAGTAACTTGGCATCCAATATATCGACTAGAAAAATAGAGTCGCGGACAATTCAACGGGAGTAATACCTGCTAGTTAATAGGAGTATATACCAAGATTTTACCATGCTGCTAATTCTTGGCACAGGTTAATGGTAAGAAACCGGCTCAAACGACCGAACACGGCCAAAATGCGCTGTTCCTGGCTTGTGTAATCTCCGACGGGGAAAAAAAAACTACTATACATCTTGCGATTTTAGCACTTTGTGATTGGTGAAAAAGAGAGAGAGGGTGGGAAGTGAGATAGGGGTGGGGTGATATCTGGGGCATTGGATCTCTATCTGATGGTTCAAAAAGTGACTGATTTTCAAGAAAAAATCAGTTGCATGTTGTATAGACACTCCCAAAAAAGAATGCTTGGCATCATGCGTCCGATGTAAGGACTGATATCGGATGCCTCACTACACGTGTCTAACTCGGCAGTTTGCTAACCTCATTCTCCTCCCAGCACATCTCCGCCTTCATATCTTTTTTCTACCTACCTCCACTACCACACTTTATTCGTCTACTAGTGACTTGGCGCTGGGGAGCTCTCCACGGTGGCGCGTTCCTCCCCCCTCCCTCCGTCGAGGCAGCACGCTGGAGGAGGCAGGGGCGTCGGATCCGTGCAGATCGGAGGGCCTAGCAAACGGATGGCCAGACGAGAGCCACCGGTCTGGCTTCAGCCTCGCCGGATTTTGGGCACTAAGCCAGCTGTCTTCTCTGGCAAGCTCAGTCATCACCAATGCCCACATGCCTCTCTGTGTCTCCTATAGGTACAATTTGTTGCAGGCATTAGCTGGATTTGTTGCAGGCGTTCACTTGATTTGTTGCACGAGTTCACTCGAAGTGTTACAAGATATTTTTAATTGCTGCGATGAGTATGTTGCAACTAGAGTAGGATTTCATTGCAATAGGTGATTTGAAATGTTGACGCTATATCTTTTAGATGTTGTAGTAGTAGATTCTTGAGGTGGATTTTTTTTTTCCAATTTGCAATTGTTGCTGCTTACCTGTTGCCTCCTTCCTCTTCGACTATGATTTTGGAGTTGTAGTAAGATTGCCAATTGTTGCACATTTTCTTTTTCAAATGTGGTATTTCAACTTTGTTGCAAACATTTTTTTTTTGGAAAGCAGGAAGAACTCAGCTTTTATAGAAAGCTAATATCCAAAATACAGACAACAAAAGAAACTAACTGGGAATACCAGTTCACTAGGAACGACCAACTGGGACAATACGGCAACAAAAATGCCAGCACAAAGGCTCTACAAACAGTCAACAAAACAAAACAACCCAAGGAAACAAAGCTAGCTAGCTAGTCTTCATCCATAGCGCAAAAACTTTTTAACCAGGCTTTAAGCGTCGTCAGCATTTTTTCTAGATCTTGACGATCCTCCTTTCTGACTACCACCCTCCAACGCTGTAAGCATGACATAAATTGGAACACAACTTCAGATTGCTGCTTAGGTAAAGTTCTCTCAATTGTCATCTTATTCCTGGTTTTCCAAAGCGTCCAGATCATAGCTGCAAAACTAAGTAAGTAGATATTGTAATTATTAACACCCCGCAATTCTAGCCAATTAAGATGGAAATCTTCAAGAGAGCCAGGGCATCTCCTCCAACCGAAAGCTTCCATACAACAAGACCAAGCAAACTTAGCAAGCACACACTGAAACAGAACATGCATCGCGTCATCTATCACCCCACACATAATAAAGTTTTGTTGCAAACATTATATCCGATTGTTACATGAGTAACTATGAAATATTGCAACAGTTCTTTTTCAAATGTTACAATATTGACATACGGCGCTAGTCACGTCCAAAAGAAGGAAATAGTATTCAAACCGCCAAACCCAATACTTGGTTTGTCTAGCCAGACGTTATCGCAAAACGTGATTAGACAATGAAACAAGAAATAACCGGGCAATCCAATTCCAATTCAGCGTATATTAAAAGGGGACTTCGGATGAGTTCCGGGCGGTGGAGTGCAGGGTGCAGGAGCATGGAAGTCGTAGGTTTGATTTGTACTAAGCATTAGTGGAAAACGCACACCCCACATCTCCTATCTGTGTGGTGTCTGCCTCCCCAATCCCCATCCGATTTTTTTAAAAAATATTATTATTTTTAAAGATATTTACAAAAATAAATAGTCGATTAAAAAAATTACAAAAATGTATCTCTGTCGCTAGTTGAATCGGCGATGTGGATGAATCGCTAGATTCAATCGGCGGCGGGACCCCGCCCCCCCATACTGCCGCGCTTGAGGGAATGAATCGCCATTCAATCGCAACAGAATGAATCGCCGCTGAATCGGCGACAGACTATCGCCAGTTGAACTGGCGATTCATTCTCCAACCCTTATTTTCCCTATTTCACTTAGGCAGTTTGTGATTTTCATAAATTTTAAACGGTACGAAATCAGTTAGAGTCGTAATAACATTTTATCATCATCGTATGTTGTTCTACTACGGTTAATTTTCGAAGAATTTAGCGAGGACGTTTGAGGTATGAACGATTCGTAAAAAGGAAGATAAGTGATATTGCCATTCCCAACCCTTATTTTCCTATTTCACTTAGGCGGTTTGTGATTTTCATAAAAATTAAACGATGCGAAATGTGTTGGACTCGTAATAACATTTTATCATCATCGTATGTTGTTGTAGTACAGTTAATTTTCGGAGAATTTAGCGAGGACGTTTGAGGTATGAACGATTCGTAAAAAGGAAGATAAGTGATATTGTCATTCGATCGGGAATTCATACACTCGATATTACAAGATTTGCGTAAGAACGCCATAACACTTAACTAAAATGATAATTGACAACATTGATAATAATATTTTTGTCGTGGTCGCGACGTCAACGTCTCCCATGTGCGCTGCCTCTAGTCGGGGCACCGGATGAGGTCCCCGTGGTGACGTCCGGAATGCCGATGTCTCCTTGGTCCCGAGCATTTCACGCGGGCATGTCTTGAAGGTGTGCCTGACTCGCAAATGGAGCACTTCTTCGTCGCGACGTCCGCCGCCTCGTCCATATCGTTCTCGATCGTCGTCACTGCCGCCGCCAACCTTTCCCTTGAGCCTACCAATGTCTCGCGCCCGCATTAGTTGCTCCCGTGATGGATGGCGATGAAATGGCCAAAACGGCGTAACCATACATCTCTCCACTCCATGTTTGCATCACGCCTCCTTGGTGAAATAGTGAGAGAGTATCGACGGGATGTCGCGCCACCGTCGAACAGCGGCCATGACATGGGAGTAGGGCCTATGCGAGAGAAGGGCTTGTTACAAGTGCATACGCAACTATCGCGGCGTAGCGTGCACTCATGGGTGATCCTCTCGCGGTTAGTCCCGCGACGCCTTTATCCTCGCACATTATCTCAAAGCGAAGCTCCTCGTGCCCATCTTGAATGCCCTGCATCTCACCCTTCTTGCTCTTCTCCTCCATGTATGCGGTGATCATGGCGGAGTAGAGTACTCATCATTGCCATGGTGGCGATGCATTGCTTGCATCTGTTAACAAAGTAGTTTGTGGTACCGCGAGAATTGCCTCGACAATACCAACCAAAGGGAGGCACCGCGCCGCGCATGACCCAGTTGTAGACCTCACTAGGTTGGTTGTCATGATACCATATCGAGCACCACCCACGCATCAAAGAAATGACCACTTCTCCTTAGGCTCGTGCTCAATCCACCGAGAAGCATTTGACCCGTGCCCTGTCTTCCTCGTGACACTAGGAGCGTCGTGGGTAGCCGTGGCAATGCTTGGGGGCCTGAGTCGGCGCTGGGGCGGCCCTAGTCGATGCCTCTCTTACGTGGGTTTGGGTCCAGTCGTCCGCATCTTCCAGTGTGTCGAACTTACGCTCATCGTTCGGTTGCACAGCGCTGAACATGTTCATCAAGTCCTTGTTGCGGAATCGCTTATAAGTTTGCACCTGTGACTCATGCACCACCGCTCTGTAGATCCGGCCATGGAAGTGAAACGTTCTCTCCTCGTTGTAGCCGTGTTATTGCACGCAGCAGTTCGCGTCTTGGCCATGTATGAGGCATACGTTGGGACGGTCCCGCACTGTAAATCCTCACATTCTTCAGAACCACGGCCACTATCGTGTTCGCTTTCGAAGCGAATGCCACGGAAGAACTTGATTGTTTCCGTCCGTCACTATTGCGGTCAGTATCTGGCCCTTGTACTTGCCAGTCAGGAATGTGCCATCGATACACAAGACTGGACGACAGTGCCAGAATGCATTGATGCATGGACCAAACGCGAAGAATGCTCGCTGTAGTGCCCTCTTATTAGGGCACTTCGGATGCGTGGCGTCTTGAATGTCGACATGAGTGCCGGGATTCCTGTCTTGTATGACTCTGAGTTGCCCAGGGAGGTTGTGGTAGGAATCCTCGAACATGTCGAACCTTGATTCCAATACCTTCTGTTTTGCCCTCCAAGCCTTGGCATAGCTGATAGTGTACTGGAATCTTGCCTCAATGGCCCGAATGATGGATCGTGGCTCAAAATCTAGGTTATCCACGATCTCACCGTACATGAGATTGGCAATGAAGCCTGATGATAGGTTCCGGTGGGACTGCGCTGACTCAGCGACGACGCATGTGTGAGGGACCACTATGGAGCACTTCCAGTAGGTGTCCCACTTGGGCTGAAATGCGTGCACGCGCCAATGGCATCCCTCTATGTTGCACTTGACGTCGTAGCATCTTGGGGTAGACTTGACGACGGTGAATGTGCGTCGAACCGACAATGCACAGAATTTGACCGCATCTTGCACGGCCTCCTTGCATTTGTACGTAGCTCCTAGTCTGACCTCGCTCTGGTCGTACTCCCATGGTACATGGGAGCCTTCGTTACGCATTTAGGTTCTCGAATCGTATGTGTTCCATTCGGATGGAACCGCCGCCGTCCGCATCATCGCTGCCATCGTAACCTTCATCTTCGGACAACGCCATGTAATCTTGGTCTTCGAGCTCCATCATTTCCACTAGGTCTTCCAGCTCCTCCCCCTCGTCCCACTAGCCTGTCTCACTGAATGAGGTAACTTGGCGACATCAGCAACCTCTTGCCCTTCTGCCATTGTGTGCGGCGCGCAGGAGTCACCTATTTCTTCGTCGGTGTCAGCAACTCCTACTTGTTCTGACGCATATGCAGGAATGGATTTTGCAAACGCCTGGACCAGAAGGACCAATTTCCATCCCCTCTCCCTCGCCATGCGTACATACGACCGCCATTAATTTGTTCCCTTTAGTTGCACTAACTCCCAATACGTGGCCGCCCCGCCCGGGCGAGGCGACTCAATGTCGATCGTGACATCACGGTCCACTTGGGCGTGTGGAACAACCACCGCATCACAGCGCCTATTGTGCGTTGGTAAGGTCTTGGTAGGGGCACGTCCGCGGACTGGAAATAACTCAAATCAATTCCCTCAGGACCCTCCATAATAGTCCCTCGGCCGTAGTAAATTTTGAAATTGACGACGTCGGACATATTTGACGTACTGCAGTGTGAAGAACATTTACACGATGAACTACATATGTGCAACCGAATATCCCACCAAAAAAGTATGTAAAACGGACTTCACTACGTAATGACATCAAGAATCATGTAATCCGTTACATTAAGAAAATTACCCGAGGTGGGCAATCGACGACAGCGCTTCGCTAGCTTTTCTCCTCCTCCTCTCTGTTGTGTCCTTCTATTTTTAGTTGAGTAAGACTGAGTCCTGTGTGGAATTTCGACGGTTGCAAGAGGATTTTGTAGAGGTCAGGGGCCTGTCGCCAGTTTAATCGGCGATACCTTCCTGTCGCCAGTTGAACTGGCGATACCTTCCTGTCGCCAGTCGAACTGGCGATACATACGTGAACCAGCAACTAGCGGTTCAACTGGTGACAGGGATTAATTTATCCAAATTGTTCGCCCGCTATTTGTTGTTGTGCATTGTTGGAAGATTTTTTGGAGGACGATTGAGGGATTAATGATTCGTACGTACCAACGCAGGTGATATTGAAATGCGTTCGGGAATCTCTGCACAACTCCGTTGGACAACTTTGGGGAAATGACGCAACGATAACCACACAACATTTCATCCGACAAGGGGATTACATGGCACGCAGGACAACGAACCGAGGAGGGTACACGCATGCCTTTAGGGAAATTGAAATACATGGGACATGTGGAGGACTAGGGTAGAACTACTGAGTCGAACGTGACCATTTACCCTTGCGGGCCAGCTCGGCGTTGTACTCCTCGCCTTGCGCCTTGGCTCTCGCCGCGATGGCCCTCTTTCGCTCCCTCTCGGCCTCCCGTCGCCTCGCATGCTCACGCTCCTGCTCCTCGCGCTGCCTGCCCCGCCTACCTTGCTCGGCCTACTCAGCTTTCAACTCTTTGAGGCACTTTTCACGGGTCTCGATGTGCTCTCGCCCAGCTCTTCCGTCTCAAAGAACGACCACATGTCGTAGGGTGGATCTTGTCGTCGATCCACCGCCTAAGTCGATAGTCTTGGCGAGACTGCGGTGGGTAAAGAGAGTTCGTTACCCGTTTTTGAATAAAAATGCATTGTACCATGAAATAGGGTTTCATTACGGATGTCCATTGTTGCGATCCAACAGCGTAGTTTGGGCGGCACACCAATAGCGCGCCCAATGGTCCACTCATCGGTTGATTTGACACACTTGCGGCGTCCCTACACCAAAGATAGGGGTGCCACTCTATCGGGGTCCTCGGAGGGCGTTCGCGAGCATAGGAGAAGTGTCGGTGGACCCGAGAATCGTTGGGCGTACTACGGGCGGCTTCCTCATCCACGATTCGGAAAGGTTTGGTGTGTGAAAGGCTCGACTAGCGGCATGATAGCGAGTGGTGGTCTTATGGGAGACACCCACCTTCAAAAGCTTGCGGATTTTCTCCCATTCCTTCTCCTTGTCCATGTTTTCTACTTTGTGGTCTTTGTTGTGGACTAGTTGGGCGAGTCACGCCTGTATTTATAGCCGGAGGATGGAGCCGCTGTTGCGGGCCTCTCGTGCCATCGTCCTAATAAACTAGGCCGTGTGGTGCCATCGTCCTGAAAAGCTAGCCCATGTGGTCACATCGTCCTGAAAAGCTGGCTACTCTGGTGCCATCGTCCTGAAAAGCTAGCCTGTGTGGTCACATCGTCCTAAAAAGCTGGCTACTCTGGTGCCATCGTCCTGAAAAGCTAGCCCGTGTGGTCACATCGTCCTGAAAAGCTACCTTTCAAGGGCGATGCTACAAGACTGAGCAGCCTTTAAGGACTCGTCGGCGCGTGTTGTTGCATCGCCCAGAAACCTAGCTCGTTTTGTCACGCGTCGTTGCGAACAGTTGGATCGTCAAAGAAAGCAGCCGTATTACTCATATTCAAAAGATGTCATAACAACAGTTGGCATAATGAAAAAAAAAATTACATAAAGGAAAATCTAATGGCGTCCCCTCTTAGGCTGCACCCCGCGCGTCACCCCGGGCCTCTGCCGTCATTGCGCAATGAGTACGTCGAGGGTCGCCGCCGACAACCCGACCCACGCGAGTAGTCCGCAGTGGTGTAGCGATGGGCTGTTCCTACGTCGGCTGATCCTGCGTCGGCTCATCCTGCGCCGTTTGGGTCTACGTCGGCTGAGTCTGTGTGGCCTGGGTCGCACTCGGCGCACCGTACAGCTGAGAAGCCTCCAAAGAGAACTGCGTGTCACGCGGATCCCTGAAGAAGTCCTCGATGGGTGCCGATAGGTCTGCATCGCCGGCCGAGAATGTATCGTCCTCCCAAGCCGTTCCTACGAAGAATTAGGTTACAAACACAAACATAGTCATGACTAAAAGTACGTTACGCAAGCAAACGGAACTTACCTGTTGGCCCAAAGATGTGCTCGGACGACGCGGCATAGTCCCGCCCGTGCGGGTGGAGCGAGGACTGTGATGAAGATCGTCGTTACAAACTTATGAGGTTCGAAATGAAATGAAGAAGCGATGTCAGCGTGTCGTGTCGAACTCACCTCCCACATGTCCGAGGTGCTCCTCGCTCGCCACGCCGACGTGCCCGCCACGTGCGGAGCAGGAGGTTGTGTCCTACCACCTCGGCTGACCCCTTGTCCTCGGACTGCTCGGTCCACCGGGTCGGTCGGCGTGCGACCAGTTGCGGTCCGCACTCCGCGTCTTCGCCTCCCCGATCTGTGCAGAGCCTCTCGATCTCCCGACATTGTCATGTCTCGCGCGAGTCTACCATCTCGGCGACCTCCGGTGAAGATCCACCGCATGTAATCATCAAGTTGTACACGTAAGTATGTCAAATTAAATATGAAATATGTAATATTGAGTATGTACGCTGCGGTGAAGCGAGTCGGTGGGTGGGTACGTGTTGGGCGTCGCGGCGCATGTCGGCGAGTCGACCACGACCGGACGCAAGCGGGCCTCGTTCGAGCCGAGTACCACTCCATGTAGTGCTCGTGACGTCTCGGGTCGTGAGGCCTCGTCCGCAACCTCGACGAGGTCTCGTGCGCGCAGCTTCAACCGTCCACCCAAGGGGCCATCTGTCAGACCGGGACATCGTGCCACGAACTCCCTTCCTAGTGTACTGTGGGCGACAAGAAAAATATTTGGTTGCGATGTAACACATATTGTGCGCATAAAAGTCAGCAGTGAACTTACGCGTGTCGTGCGCCGGCACCGCATCCCCAAGGCCGGGACCTCTGTCGTGACCGAATCGAGCAAGACCATTGTATCGGTACTCCTCCACGAAGATGTCGTTCACCAAGGCACTCGCGTGTACGGTACACGTAGTCTCGCGTGCGGCACAAGACCGGCGGCATCGTTGGCGCGCGCGACCACCCGGCGTCAGCATGCGGGGTCGGATGATGCGGTCATCGGTCGGTGATCGAACATCGCAGCGTACTCGGGTAGGAGCCTGCGAGGTGATCGGCGTGAAGGTGACTGTGCAATACAACACCGCAAACTAAGTACACGAAAATAACGATTGCAAAATGAAAATAACAAAGATTACGAAACTAACCCGTCGGCACCACAAAGTGCCCATGGTGGCGGTCCGGTCGTCTGCGGGGCGTATAAGCCGTCCCGTCTGTTGTCAAGTCCACACGTGGTCGTCCGATCTAAACGCTCCAACAACCACAGGTGCGGTAGGAGCGGGCATCCCGAGAGGATCGGCCGCCATGCTAACGCCGCAGCGTCGCCGCACTTGGCGCGCGCGTCGCGCAAAAGCAACTGCCGGACCCCACGCGTCTTCGCGGGATCCGCTCGATCGGTGACTCGGCCACCTCCTGCGGCGTCTGGATGTAGTGCTTGTCCACGCCGCCGCCGTGAGAGCTCGGGAACATCACCCACCCAACAACCACGGCGGTGGGCCTCGAAGTGCCTGCGTATCGGCGGCGGCGCTGCGTCGCGACCATGCGCTCGGCCGCAAGAAGACACGTAGCGTCAACACGGTTCACAAACAAATTGTTACGAGAAAAATAGTTACGAAAACAATTACGTAGAACTGGCAGATCCACTTCAGCGTGGGCGTGCGGTTCTTGAACTCGGCGTCTGTATTGCTGGCGGCGGATATTGCGGAACACGCTGGGAGGTCCGTGCGCCACATGGCGGGGGCGTCGTGCGCCACCATCGGGCGCTGCGCGAGGCAACCGGTCGGGTAGCTCACATCCTGCAGCGTCGGCGTCATCTCCCCGCACGGGAGATGGAACGTGTGGGTATCTGGCCTCCAGCGGTCAACCAGCGCCATCAGTAGGGCACGATCGTATGGAAAACGCCTAGACGTACGACCAGCACGCTTGTCCTGATCGTCCTCTACCGTCGCCTCCACCATCCTCGCGAGTGGAAGGAGGCCTGCCGCTCTCAACCTGCGTCCAAACGATTAAACACAAACAGGAGTCAATGCAAAATAATCAGACCGGCATTGAGTGCATGAAGGACACAACTTCACGTACCTCGAAATCCAGTCTCGGTGCAGCCTCCATGCCCTGATGGGGGTGCGTAGCCAAAACGCCCCAAGCTCTATCAGCGCCTGGCCCTCGGAGGATCACGTCTCGAGGCGCTACGGTGACGCTGGTCAATCACTGGGTCAAGTAACTCGTACCCACTCGCGTCTGCCATACCTGAAAATGCAGCAAGATAGAAAGTTCATATTTTTTTCTATGCATTTTTACATAGCCTATGTAGCAACTACGAATTTTCTTTACAAATTTAATACATGTCATGCTACTTTTCTAGTTAAACGGTGTTTTCGGCACTAACAAGATATTGACCGCGCACTAACACAACTAATAACAGCGTACTAACAAAATAATAACCGCGCACATGTATTCTCATTGTTTTTTAGACCTACACAGCTACTCCGTGTTTTTCTCACAATTCAAAAATGTATCGTGCATTAATTATGTTACTACAATGGTCAACAGCGCCATACTCAATTCTATGTCGCTATTGTCGTAATTCTATGTCCAACTCAAAATATGTACTACAGTTCGGCTACATTTATGTAACCTACTCGATTCTATGTCGCTATTGTCGCATTTCTATGTCGCTACACAACTAAAAATATATCTTCGCATGATTCGACTAAATTTATGTGACATACTCAATTCTATGTCGCTATAGTCGCAATTCTATGTCGCTACACAACTCAAAATATGTACTACGAGTCCGACTACATGTATCTAACCTACTCAATTCTATGTCGCTATTGTCGTTTGCTAACCTACAAGGTTTGGGCGTAACATACACGATTTGTAAAAATTAACTGCAACACAAGATGATCGATCAAACCGATGCTCTATCGATCTCTCTACACCGCCACGAACAAGCGAGGCTTCGCGCAATTTCTTCTCTCCTCTCCAATCTCTCTTGTTTTTTCTCGAATTAAAATGAATTCAGATTGTTTTTTCGAGATTTTATAGTCATCTTACGCCGCCGCTTGAATGGCGGCAGAACCTCGCGATTCAATCGGCGATAGCTACTATCGCCAGCTCAAATGGCGACAAGAAATCGCTATCGACTTCACGTCGCCGATTGAACCGCGATAAATAGTCGGCGGCCGTGAGTGGCGGCGAGTTCCTGCCGCCGATTGAACCGGCGATAGGTTCCTGTCGCCAGTTCAACTGGCGACAGAGACACATTTTTGTAATTTTTTAAAACGACTATTTATTTTTGTAAATATCTTTTAAAATAATAATATTTTTTAAAAAAATTCATCCCCATCCTACGTAGATTCATGCTACGCCTATGCTTCACCAAACAATCAGACAATCAGGTACAGTAGGACGGGGAGGAAACTAGCTGATCAACGGTGGGAACGGCGAACAAGATGAATGGGATTTGAAAGGATCGATGGCCGTATCAGAGTATCATCGGGTTGCATAAGAACTTATGTGAGCGAGCAGCCTCACAGCTTTCGTGAGAAACTTGGCATCGACATGAGGAGGACTTGCGTGCAATTCGATCAGATTTGTGCCTGCTAATCGATGCCGACGCGCGCACGCAACCAACGTTTCC
Source organism: Ampelocalamus luodianensis (assembly GCA_036346255.1). NCBI lineage: Eukaryota > Viridiplantae > Streptophyta > Magnoliopsida > Poales > Poaceae > Ampelocalamus > Ampelocalamus luodianensis. Next base: position 10,960,582 of record CM070618.1, read on the forward strand.
AGGGCCGTACGTGCGTTTGGTTTGATAACGTATGAAATGGGCCGGTTTGGTAACGTATGGGATGGCCAGTTCCGTGTTTTCTGGGCGACCTCTTCATGAATTGCGACACGTGTATAAGTCGCTTTCTTACCTCCTGCAAAGCATAAGTGCAAATTGGGACTGCATCTGATATTTACTCGTAGCCTAATCTGGGAACTAAGGAGGTTTTCTAGACATCATGCATGTGTTTCTTAAAGACAATTGGTTATAAGTGGACTCGCACTACAAAGTACAAAACCCTCAATTGGCATATACAAGTTGGGATTCGAACTTGCGATCCCTCTTCGAGTACACGCTCGAAGCAATGACGTTTCGAGCTTTCTTCGGAGATCGGATCCTCACTTGTCCAATGCTTTTCGTAGTCTCGCCTCTAAAACAATCCCACTCGGTGTCTTGGTCCCGTGATTCCCGCGGTCCACGGCAGGATATCTTCATCCGATTCCTTCGCTGACGGTGGGACACGATCTCGCCAGTGTAACTGCGTAAATAAACCCGTCCAAAATAAGTACCCCTTTTGGGTAGAATATTATTCTAGGCGACTCGGCCTGGACAGCTTTTGTCTTGGCCGAACTCTACTCCATCTCGATGGTGTCTTAACTGGGAGTTTTTCTTAGCTTGACAGATTCACCTCGGCGAACTCCAACACGCTTCGATGGTTTGGCCTCGACCAAACTTTGCTTCGCCTCGATGGTATCTCCTTGGCTAAGGGCTCCCCTCCAGCTCGATAGATTTGCCTCGGCGAGCTCCAACACGTCTCGATGGTTTGGCCTCAACCAAACTTTGCTTCGTCTTGATGGTGTCTCCTCGACTAAGGGCCTCCCTCCAGCTCGATGGATTCACCTCGGTGTGGTTCAATTCAGCCTCGACGGCTTTGCTTCGGCCGAACTTTGCTTCACATCGATGGTGTCTTCTCGACAAGGGCTACCCCCAGCTCAATGCATTCGCCTAGGCGAGCTCCAACATGCATCAATGGCTTGGCCTTAGCGTGGTTCATTTCGGTCTCGGCGGCTTTGCATCGGCCAAACTTTGCTTAGCCTCGATGGTGTCTCCTCGACTAGGATCTCTCCCCGGCCCAACAGATTCGCCTCAGCGAGCTCCAACATGCTAGATGGCTCAGCCTTATTGTGGTTCAATTCGGCCTCAACGGCTTTGACTCGGCCAAACTTTGCTTCGCCTCGATGACGTCTTCTCGACTAAGGGCTCCCCCCAGCTCGACGGATTCGCCTCGGCGAGCTCCAGCACGCCTCGATAGCTTGGCCTTGGCATGGTTCAATTCGGCCTCGATGGCTTTGCCTCAGCTGAACTTTATTTCGTCTTGATGGCGTCTCCTCGACTGGGGCTCCCCCTAGCTCAATAGATTCACCTCGACGAGCTCCAACACGTCTCGATGGCTTGGTCTCAACGTGGTTCAATTCGGTCGCGATGGCTTTGCCTCAGCCGAAGCTCGCTTCACTTAAATGGCATCTCCTCGACTAGGGGATCGTTTCATTAGTTCAATAATAGGTTTCTGAAAGGCATCATTTCTATTTTACTTGAAAGCATTAATAATAGTTCAAAGCTACTCAATGACTAAATAAGAAGTAGGATAGTAAACACCAGATAAAACTATAGTTGCATTGTAAAACAACTTTAAAAAAATTACAAAAATAACCAACAAATATCCAACCCCCTTCAGTAATCAACTGCTTACCAGAATTAGTATTGACGAAGAGAGTGATGATGTACTCATACTTTTCGCACCACTCCAACATAGTATACGTGGAGTTCCACCTCACCTTCATGTTCCAGGTTGAATCTTCTTGGTCTCGTATTGTTGGCCCTACATTATTCTGCGAACTGGGCGTATCTTGAGCCCGAAGCTGTAATGAACTAGATAGCATTACATATGTTATCTAAACTAGGTTTCATTGCCTGCAAGCTTGCCTGCATGATGAGATTAAGGATGTGGCATATGCATCTCCGGTGGAGGACGAAACTGCCAGTGTAGGAGTCCAGATGCGGTGCGAGAAAATCCATGGCCGTCGAGTTAGCTAAGGCATTGTCAAGAGTGATGGCAATAATTTTGTTCTCTATTTAAAAATTTGGATGACCTCTAATATGTGTTGTGCAATGGCCTCTCCGGTGTGTGCCTCATCGATTGACCTGAATCTTATAACTCGCTTGTTCAAGTTGTAATCGTCATCTAAGTAATGTGCAACAACACTAAGATAGCCTGTCCTTTGGTGGAATGAAGCCCATATATCTGAGGTTAAAGCAAAAAAAAAAGTAACTTTTAGGAAGTTCTCTTTCAAACTTGATAGTTTACGTTGGTAGAGTTCTACTATATCACGTGCAGTTGTTCTCCTACTGACGCGTTGGTATTATGGGCAAAAACCGCATTGGATCATTCTTTCGAAACTAGAGCTTTCGCTCAGCCTAATCAGAAGATTCTTAGTAACTATATATCTAGCAATTTCGTTTCTAGCTACCTGAGGGTTCTACATCAATGTACTCACCGAACCATCAACTCCAAAGTTAAGCTGGGTCTGGACATTCTCTCCTTGTGTCCGCCCACCGCTATCTTCTTCAAACATGCCTCCGCGTGTCGCTTGAAATGACTTGTTCCTCCACCTGAGCGTGTAGATAATTTAGCATGACAATATTTACAAGTGGCATATGGTACCCGACGTTCGTCCTTCATTTCTGTGTTGTACTCCACATGTTGCCAACACCATGCATGTCACGGAGCCTCCACCCACTGCTTGCATCGATGGACCAAGCCCAGGGTCTTCTCTTGCTCCCCCTCCTGACTTCTTCTTGCCAAATATATTATTGTGCGGTGAAATCAGAGTAGTGTCAGTACAAAGCTAGAATTTAGAGATCAACGAGAGAAGAGAGAGCACGCAGAGGAGAATAGATGGTTGTGCAATGAAGAAATGAGGAGGGGTGGAATTTATAGGCTGAGGAGAGGCTAGCATTAGCATTTGCCAGTTGCCTCTTTGCCTCATCTATGCAGCCACGCTCCCCGTCTTGTCACTGCAAAAGGCACTGCAACTGCTGCACCGTGCCACTGCCGCACTCCATCTTCCCAATGTCTCTCGGCCTCCCTCTCCCCAACGGCACTCCGCTCGCCCGCCTCCCTTTCCCTCAGAGACTTCATCGCCCCGAACCCCTCCCTCTTCCTCGGAGACTCCACCTCCTTCTCCCTCCCCGCCTCCGACATCCGCCTCTCTCCCACCTCCACTGCTCCAACCATTCCCTCTACCTCTCCCTCTCCATCGTCGGCCTCTCCCCTCATGCCACCATCGCACCGCTTGGCTTCTCCCTCTCCACCGCAGGATCTGTGCGTGGCGAGGCAAGGCGCGCACGGTGGCGATGTTGGCACGGCGGCAATGGCGCGGTTGGCGCGCTCGCTCAGCGCCGGGACGCAGGCGCAGTGTCGGTGGCGCGGTTGGGGCGCGAGTACGGCGTCGGGCCCGTGGTGGGGCGCAGGCACAGTGTTGGTGGCGTGGTTGGGGCATGGGTGTGGGCATGACGTCGGTGCAGCAAAGAGCCGGAGCGAGGGCGGCGACACGCGAGGGCCAGAGCGATGGGGTCTAAGCGAGTGAGTCGGAGCGCGAAAGGGGTGTGAGCCCTCAGCGGCTGTGCGGTGGCGGTGTGGTGGGGTACGCACGAGGAAGCCGGAGCGCGGAAGGAGGCGAGCCTTGCATGGTCGTGCTGTGACACCGGCGGGTGGCGGCCGGGAGGGCGCCGGCGCTGGCCGCAGGATGCGGTAGGGCACCTTGCCGCGTGCTGGGCTGGCCCAAACACGACCCACGAAGATGTGTTGTGCCATGCCGCCCGTCATGCCTGGGAGCCAGACCCGGCTTGGCCCTCGGCTTCGTGTTGTGCCATGCTTTCGGTGTGTCGTGGGCCGGCCCCATAAAGCCCAACCAGTGCCCAGGTCTAGTTGTGTACATGCAAAGCTACCGAATCCTAAAATCCACATCAGAAAGCTATTTGGACACGCATGCGTAGTGCATTCACTAGCTGCCAACTAGTTGGATATTCGTAGGGATGTAAAGTAGGTCATGACCCTAATTAAACTAATTAGCCATGATAGTTTTCTTATTTAGAGAAGTTGGCTATATACTAAAAAATACAGTAAACACATAATCAAATATCAGTAGATGGAGAACAAAACTGCAGTAGACACGAGACTGCCGATTGTAGTAAAAAAAATATATACAAAAAATTACAGTAGACACAACCAAACTGTAGTACATAGAGACTAAAACTGCAGTAGATATAGGACCAACGACTACGGTAGAATGTACCAAATATTACAGTAGACAATAACTAAGCTACAATACATATGGACCAAAACTATAGTAGACACCGGACCAACGACCGCCGCAGCCCGCAGACATATATGAAAAACTATAGTATACACATAGCCAAACTATAGTATATGGAGACCGGACATAGGACCAATAACTGCAGTAGATATATACCAAAAGTTACAACAGACACAGGACCGAATTGCAGTACACAGTAGACAGAGGATGGTTTTTGTGCAGTCGTGCGGGACAAGGCGTGTGGGAGGTAGATATGTGGGGGGAGGGAGCAGTCTACATGCAAGTATCCACTAAAATAGATAGTACGAAAGTACTCACAGGCGCTACAAAATTATATCGATCGAGCTCACAAATCGCTATTACGAACACAGAGCAGTGCGAACTAAAAAAGTAAAAATCGGGAGGGCTGTCCCATGTGGCATCATGTACAGGGGTGGACTATCCCATGTGGCAAGGTCGGCGGATGCCCAAGCTCCCCATCCGGTGCCCCCCCATGCGCCTTGGACGCCTACGTCCACTAAAGAGGAGCATGCCGAGTCGAGGCAGACGAAGAACAAGATGGCGCCATCCCTTTGTTGATTTAGGCATGTGGCATGTCCCTTTGTTGATTTGGGTCTGGCCTGACTGGTCTAGTAGAAGTATTGACTAGGGGAGACAGCCATCGCACTACTGATTGAGATATCGAGTCTAATTCTCGTCCCTCTCACGATCTCATGCCTCCTCTCCCATCTCCTAACCCTAGAGTGGGCTGTGACGGGCCTAGGGTGCGCACGGCGGCCGGCCGACGACAACCGTAGCAACGAGTCGGCGAGGTGAGGTGCTAACGCCGCAACAACCAAGGGCACGCCTAGGGCGCAGGCTAGCAGGGGGCGTAGAACGGCAGGAGGTAGCCAAGAGTAGAGGGCATAGGCTGCAACAACGACTAGCGAAGGAGCCGAGCAGGTATGGCTTGCGTTCAATAGAATCTCTCTTGGTGTGGTTCGTGTCTAATTTGGCTGTTTCGTTCACTCATTCTTGATTTATGTGCTACAGTCTTAAAATATGTGTAATGCAGACTATTTGATCGATGATATATCAAATTGTCAATGCTTAGATAAATTACCACCAATAGCCAAGTGTGCACATGTGATAATTTGTCATACAAGATAATTTGTTGTCACTACAAGTAGAAATTGACTATTTGTATATGACTTAGAAGATATTGGCCACGGAGTGAATAGCGAGTAGTAGGCGACAGAGCAGAGATGTGGAACAACTGTAGGTGCGGAGATGCGAAATTGGGGGCATGACGTCCAGCGAGGCGGTGGTGGTGGTGAGTCTTACAACGCGAAGGCGGCTTGAGGCTTGGTCCATACCGTCCTAGCTAAGATTTAGTTATGAGTCTGCCACTAATCATGTATGTATGCATCTATCACCGTTAATTTCATTGCTCTAGGTAACTCCATACGCATGTGCGTGTGTGCATGCTATTTTATTGCCATTCCTTGTTGGTATGCGGATTCTCTGTATTAGTATGGGCTAATGCAGAGGAGTACAGTGACATGCATTAGGTCATTCTATTCACATTCCGATCCACAACGAATGACCTAGAGCAAGCGCTACAGCGCCCAAGAACACAGTAGTTGCTACAGTAGACATTCCACTATGTCTACAATATTTGCTACGGTACTATTGTAGAGTACTGTTCATGCAGACTTAAATAGCTGTTTAAATAGTACATAGATGCATCATCACATGCTTGCATCGATCACGTGGCATGTGCATGATGGCCGACTGGATGGTTGTTCAATGCCTTTGCTTGCCACGAAAATAAGATTTTGAGATGGGCCATGATCATGTGGCATGTATGTGATTAGTGAGGGGACACCACCTAAACAAATTCGGCATACTCATTTATCACTTTGAGTATACTATATGCTAATTACAAGATGCTCTAATGTGAATCACACAGAAAATTTGTAAGGGAGTTCATACTTTTTAATGTTTTTTTAAATACCTTCATATTCGCACATAAAAAGGAGTACATACCACCTAGTTGGTCTTATATACTCATATACTATACGTACATACCCTCGGTTGTACAAGATACTCCATATGTTGTGAGATATGACATAGGGAGTAACTACTCTAGGGAGTAAAAAAAGGCTTCCTATATATATATCGTTGGATTTTTCTATGGCTGTTTGGGAATTTCCCAATTAGAGAAAAGAATAAATAGAAAGGAAAAGAAAAGGAATGGGGCCCACCTGTCAATGGGGAGATAGAAAGATAATGTCACCATTTCAGCGCAAGGCTCTGGTTCTTCTCACCTTCGGCTGGATGCGGTAGGGCAGGCGGGTGACTCGGGCTGGAGGCTTGGGTGGCTCGTCTGTCATGTCCGCTGGTCGTTGGCTGGGGCAAGTTTTTTCCTCCTCTTGAGTCTGGCTCCTTTACCTTCTGGCTTGAATCGAAGAGAAAACAGTGAGGTTTTTTCTTCCCCAATTTGGTTTTCTTCATCCTCTCCCGTTTTTGGCTTCGATCTTTGGGTTTTGAACCTTCGACGCCACCGTGCTTGGCTTGGTGATGTCGGAGGTGAGATCAGGACCTCCCCAGTTGTGAGCAGTTGGTTGGTTCCAATTTGGTGCCACTTTTCTGTGGGCATTCAATTTGGGAATCAAGAACTTGTACATTTGGGGTTTGTTTTGATTGTCTTGGTATTGGCTTCACTGAGAAAGAAGAACCTTGGTTTGGTTCTTTCGGTTCTGGTGCTTGGTGGTTTGCTATGGCTGGCGCACCTCTGTTGGTCTTGTGCCGCACTTCTCTGTACCTCGGCTTCGTATTTTCAGTGTGTCCGGGAGTGCGAAGAGTGGCATTGTATTTTCTGTCAACCTTGTATGGTGATTCGCAGCACAGCGAGGCAATAGGTTTTCTGAGACAGCGCCTTTAGGCGTGCCTTGCCGGTTCTTCTTGGTGGCTTTATGTTGGACCGAAGAGGCGACTAGAAGGGGGGTTGAATAGGCGCCACACAAAAACGACCTCTTCAACAAGTTTTTGTCTCAAGACGTTCAAGGTTCTTTCTCTCCAATAGCTATGTGGATCTATGAAGATAAGATATAATCATTCAAATAAGAACCAAACAACAAAAGGATCAAAACTCGCTGAAATCCTCACTAGACGATCAGATCAGTGAATAGTGGCGGTCAGACCAGTGAATAGTGCGATCAGACCGGTGAACAGCAGTGGTCAGAGCGGGAACAGTAAAATCAGCATAGAAACTGAATTTCAGCACGATTTTGAAATAGCAAATTGATCCAACTTTTGATCGACAACTCCAAACTTCATGAAGCTTGAAACATACCTTCTCTAGGATGTCAGAAACCTATTCCAATCAAAGATCGTGAAGATCATTGCCAAAGTTCTGACATTTTTTCGTTTGAGTGAAGGTTGCTTCAAAACTGGGCAAAATACGAAAACGGTGATTGAGAGGATTTCATGGGAGGAATCATCCAAGATAGCTAAGGATAGTCTCCCATACGTCCTACCACTCTCAATCACAGGAAGAATCAAGCCAAAAGCTCTTAAGAGCAAAACCCCTAGAATCACCCTTTTTTCACCAAAACCGGGCAAAACTTACTCGTAGGTGGATGATGATCAAGATGACCTTAGATCATATCCAACATGTCCCAGCAAGCAAGATCATAGCAAGATCCCAAATAAAAACCTAAGAAGCACCAAAAATCTCAAAGGCATAAAAAAAGAGAACAAGAACAAAATAGAACTCATCTTGGAGGCAAATCTTGCATGGATTGATTAGAGAGATTGTATGTTTACAGCCACTCCACCATAGAGGACAAAGCTCAACACTTGAGCACTCAATCAATCCATCTCTCAAGAACCCTAGTCTCTCCACTTTCTTCTTCTCTCCATAAATGCCAAATTAGGGTTTGTAGAATGCAAGGGTTAAGGAGGTGTTGGCTAGCATCCTCCTCTATTTATAGTGGAGGCTAGCTTCTAGAAGAGTAAACCCTAATAGGCACCCATTAAACCTACACACAAACAGGTTTCACTTATGCATATATTTTAAAGCGTTGTCTTCATCTCCTCTTGACCTAATCCGCTTCTCCTTGCGCCGTGGGTTAGCAAAAGGTCACCAAGGGGGTATTTAGGTGAAATTACCAAAATACCCCTTTTCGATCTCTTTCCAAAGACGAGTCCAATCTTCATGAAGCGCTTCCATGCTTCACCACATGTAGGTTGATCAACAGCTCTCTTTATGTCGGTAACTCTCTCCCATCCGGCTCCCGCCGAAACCACCATGGAACTTGCATCGACCCCCGTACCACTTGATGCAACCTGTTGCACCGAACTGCCCGTTCGATCATCATTGGCCATTTTGCGCCATGCTTGAGTCTTCTGACTTCACCCGACATCCTCGATCGTCCTGGACCTCAGCTCTCCAAGCCTAGTCTCCATCATCCTCGCCGTTGACCGTCATTGACCTTCAAGCTTCTTGTACAACAATAGACAAAGAAATCGATTCGGGAAATAAGTTCTTCGCAACTTGACCCACGTTAGTCAAAACATGCATCATACAACACATATGCAATGAAACCCATGAACTTGATATAACCAAACAGCATCGCCGCCAAGCTGGCCGGCAAACAAGTCAAAATTGGTTAGACTGCTACCCATGGTCGGTCTGACCGCCCCCTGGCTGGTCTGACCGCCACCTGGCCGGTCTGACCGCCTAGCCTAGGGACTTAGCCAAATTTACTCCTTGGAAAACCGCAACCTCTCTAGAAATTTCAAACGAATATAACTTTTGACTCGAAGCTCCAAAAATAATGAGACCAAGTGTAGAAGAATCCCCTCTCTTGCCTACACCCTCTATTTTTTGCCCGGCTCCAAACTCGAAAGACCCTTTATGACAGGTCAGACCGCCGCCCATTGGCCGGTCCAACCGCCAACCTCTTGGCCAAAGACCTGGCCGGTCTGACCGTCAGAGGTGGCCAATCAAACCACCACACAGGCCAGTCTAACCTCCTCTCTGGCCGGTCTGATCGCCTACTGCCTGATAGAACTGGAACTTCGTCGAAACGAGTGTTTCGACAAACCTTCAACGCCATTGTCAATTGTATCATCATCCTAAGATCGTGAGCATATCCTCATGATATCCACAATCTATCTCTTGATGAACACATTGACAATTTCTCAAAAATGTAAGTATGAGGTTTGAGAATGAAAATACTCGACGCTTTCGCGCAAAAGCACAACTTGATCCAAAAGTAAGAGAAAGCAATGAAAATGACCAAGTTGGCTTCATATTAGCATAGGCAAGTGAGATAAGGCAAAAGAAAGCAATAAAGCTTCAATTTCTAAAGAAGAGTAAAAAAATCTCACTTAAGGTCCATATGAAAGAACAATTGTTCAAATTGACCTTCGATCATTGTGAGGTTCCAAGAATTACAATTCAAGTTCAGAAATAGCAATAAAATCATAAGAATACAAATTAAATGCTCCCCCTCACTATGATCATCATTTTCCAGAAAATTTCTCCATTTTTCTCCAAATAGCTCCCATTTTAACATTTTTGTTATATCTTCTCCCCTTTGACAATGGAGTCATTAAGGAATGACGTCTTCCCCTTATCCAGAGATGACAAGTACAGAAAGGAGGAAGAAGCATAAGAAAGAGCATGCATGAAATGCAATTGAGTGGCTTCATTTTTTTTTTTTTGTATTTTGCAGTTTTTAGTATAAGAAGCTTTGCAGATTACCCAAAAGAACAAGCTTGCATTTCTACTATTACTCAATACATATCAAGCCTGAAAGCGCTAGCAAGATCATGTTAAGACATATATACCAAAGCTAAGCTAGAAGGCTCAAGATAAAGCGATGAATTGTAACAATTTAAGCAAAGCTTCTGTGAGACCCGGTTTATTTAGCTTGTAATACTTAGCCTTCCATTGGCTCTAGCATCACAAACAAAATACACCGTGCCTCGATGGACATGTGCTTCCCAGAAATGCAGCACACATACATCTTTACAAAAGCATGCATCAAGTCCATACATCACAATATAACAAGTCTAGCAAACGACATACATAATATAAAGTTATTACAAAAGAGCCGACCGGCCAAATGACATAAGTATCAATAACAGCGGAAGCAAAAGGTGCCATAAGATGGCTTTAACCAAAAGTCGACCGGTTAGCCATAACCCACAAGGCAACCGACCGGGCCGCCAAGCTAGTCGTCCCACATACTGCCACAGCACAACTCGTAGAAGTGAGGCCCTTGGGGCTCACCTTCTTCCTCTGCACACAACAAGCAATGCAGATGAGTACAATAATGTACTCGCAAGACTTACGAGTAACAAGCCTATACATAGCTACATGAAAGCTGTATCAAAGGGGTTGGTTATATGGTTATTTGGACGCGTAAAGCAATTTTCATTTACAATAATGTAATAGATTGAAGGTGATTTAACAAATCAGTTTTTAATCATTGAAATAACAACGAGTAACAATAAATAACAAGTAACCACCTAGAGGTGACTAACCCAATAGCCACCACAACATAGCACGAAACCCTGATTCGTACCACCCATCAAGTTTTAATTAAAAAATTGTAGTCTAACTCTTGAAAGACTTCCCCAAGCGTGTTCATAACCTAGGACGAGGCTATTCGAATAGTTTTAACCCTGCAGGGGTGTACCAATATACCCACACTTCAGACCGCCTTTAAGCCACAAGATTAGCACACTACCAAAGGTATGCCGGCACGGCTAAGTCCTACGAGATATTTCCAATGTTGTGTATCAACTACAAGTCACTCGTATAGATAGAAACTCATACGCTTACATTGTAAATCCGAAAAGACAACTAACCCTCGGGGTAAAGCTTTTCGGACAACTACAATGCTCCCAACACACAAACCATCTCATTTTACCACAACACACACACACACACACGCCCTCTTGCGACTCATAGCCAACACACGCCAAAGTACTAAGTCAAGAGAGGTCCCATACCCTCTAGTGTGGTTAGCACGTAAGAATGCTTGGTTTAGTGTAACAAGATGTTCGGTCCTTGTTGACTCGGGCACCATTCCAGTCACACCCAAAATCACACCATCTTACCATTGTGCCCAAGTCGTGCTTTTATTTTTAGTTTTCACAATTAAACATAGCTCAGAGCTAAAACATAGAGTCATAATAAGCATTTGTGTGATCAAGGTCATCGACTAAGTCGACAACTGCTCATTTCTACCGATAGCTAAAGCATGACTAAGCATTTTAACTCGTACTACTAAGCGATAAGGGCTCATCTAACGAACCCAAAATCACAGCAAGATAGACCTAGGCTTAGTAGTAGAGGATAAACATTTTCCTACAGATTATGCATCTAATAGGTCAACTAATCGACAATAGTTTAAAACAAGATAGCAATGCATACGTAAAATTTGCAATCAACATATTAGAATTTGAAAATAATAGGAACAACATGATCAAATGAATGCTACATCTGCTTACCTTGCTGTAGGTCAGAGTCTAGCTGCTGAGGATCAGATTCAATATCGATATTATCTTCGGAACCTAACGCAAGAATGTGATAAAACCAATAAGAACGAAGAACACTAAACAAGACTCAATAGCAAAAATCTTCCAAATTGTATGAAATTTATACAGCAGCAAGGTTATGATTTTAAATGAATTTAGGAACAAGAATCAAGTCATTTGGACTAAGCATGCAAAAGTTATGACTAAAACAAATTCTCTCAGCCTGGAAATTCAACTAAATTATTTATTGATACTGTTCATGGCATAAATTTCTAGAATGACCTAGGACCTGAAATTTTTATAATAGGTAGGTTATGACATCCTAAGATCAGCAAAGTTTGGTTTACAAAATTTGGAGTTAAAATGATTTACTTATGATTTTTCTAAGTTGTAAAACTAGCACATATCACTTTTAAGGAATATGAACATGAGCAAAACCTATTTCAGATTAAAGTATGCTAACAGAGGAAATTTATAAGCTTGAGTTTGCTCAGTTTGGAGTTATACATAAAAAGATATGCATTTTACAAGTTTCAATTCAATTTCTGAAATATCCTAAAATGGTTGAAATCAAGTTAATATTGTTTATAAAATTTTCTGGCACAGAACAAAGTCTATATGCATTTTTAGATTAAACTCTAGTTAAACATGAATTTATCCCAGCTGGAAACATCTAAAAAAGATTTAAAACAAATTAGTTATGAGTTTTCAAAGTTTAATACAATTTTCAGTTGTCAAATAAAGACTTACCAGAATTAAACAAAACCTACTCAAAAAGAAATGATGTGGAACGTTGTGGACCTTTGATTCGGGATCCAACGGCCCACGCGCATGAAACACAACCACGCACGCGCACTCACGCGAGGCCACCGTTGGATTAGATCCAACGGTCAAAATGAATGGGGCGTTCGGGTGACCCGAACGGCCTAGTTGATCTTGACCGTTGAAAGGAAATCGGATGGCACACAGCGATAGGACACTCGGGTGGTCCGAACGGCCAAACAAATCTAGACCGCTGAGCTAGAGATCGACGGCGAAAAGAGATCGGGGCACTTAGAACTCTAAATGCACCGAGGAGGTCTGGCCCGTTAGATCAAGATCTAACGGTCCGGAGCTGATGGGGAGGTCCTAAGATTAAGGATCTACGGAGGGAGGTCTGGGACGGCTAAGATCTTGTGGGGGAGGTCTTCAATGGTCCAGATTTACACGAGGAGGTCCTACGCGACAAGGTTTTAACGAAAGAAGATCTGGACGTCTCAGATTACCATAAGGAGGTCCTGAACGGTCCAGATCAAGCGGAGGGAGGTCCTGAGGTTCTCTCTGCAAAAGACCAAGGGGTGGTCTTTTGCAAAGAGGACCCCAAGGAAGGTCCCGAGGGTGGTTTTTACAAAAATGACCGCGAGGAGGTCTTTTTGTGCAGGAGTGGTCCTAGCAGCTCAGATTGAATTTAAAGAGATCTTGAACGGCTAGGATCTAACCAGAGGAGGTCCTAGCGCTTAAGACTTTTCACAGAACCAGATCCTACGGCTAAGAGCTAATCCACAGAGGTCTTTAACGGCTGAGATTAACTCTAGGAGGTCCTGTGACTTAGAGTTTTACCGAAAAAGGACTCTACGGCTAGGATTTAGATCGAGGTGATCCTAAACGGCTACGATGCACCCAAGGAGGTCCTGGCAACCAGAGTGCACCCAAAAAGGATCTAACGGTTGATAGCTAACCTCAAGAGATCATGGACGGCTAGGATGAACTCGAGGAGGTATTGTGACTTGACAAAAATACGACAAAGGTACAGACCACCGCAGTTTGCTCGCCGGCACGTCACCGACGACCACGGCCACGGTAGCGCGCAACTAAGGTACCAAAACATGCGCAATAATATTACGAACCTAATGGTAGCACCCTCGATGGCGGAGCAGGCCTAGAACACCGGCGAGTCGGAGAAGGGCGGAGGAGTGTTTTCGACAAAATCCGAAAACGCAAAAACGGGCCGCTACGACCTAACCTAACTAGTGCTCGAGCTCTAGGAGGCTAAAGTGGACTCACCAGGGCACATAAGAGGATCAAGGGAAGTCGGAGGAGACCTGGTGACGGAGCAGTTCACCGGAGCTGGAGAAGATGATGATGATAAGGTGCTCTGAGCAAATATAGGTAAAAACAACGGTGAGGATAGCTTCGCGATAACTCAAAGATGGTCCGGGACCAAGGGATTGAACGGAGGAGCCCTTACCGGAGATGGGGACAAAGGGGAGCTCTTACGACCGTGAAAATCCCAAAATTCCAATTAGGTTGTTCCTGAGAATACAACCCCAAATTGAGTTAGGGAAAAGACTTGCGACGCCCAGAGGTCCAAAAGATGAAGTGAAGAGTGGACTAAAGAACCATTGGAGCTCCGACGACGACGAAGAGCTCCAAGGTCCCGAAAATGGCGGATTTGGTGTTTCTGGAGCTTTGAGCTCCACAAACAGAAGGCGAGCTGGGGGGTGACTGGAGGTGTGGAAGGGAACTAAAGGAGGAGCTCGGAGGCTTAATGAAGCTAGCGGGCATGGCACAAAGGAAGGGGGCCCCCGCGGTGAGCTACGACGAGCTCAACTCGAGGTACAGCCTAGGACAGACAGGAATGATGGGTAGGTGAGGAGCACGATCGTGGGCGGAGCACTGGAGATCAATAATTTCTTCGACCAACGAGACGTGGACGAGGACGGTTGACAAGACCAGTCCACTACTCACTGCTACGGCGAACTGCGAGAGGAGGAAGAAGAGGAAGAACAGAGAAAAATAAAAGGTGGTCGTGAGCGGTTGGATTTTTGATCGAACGGTTGAGATTCGAGGTGGCTTGGTTCGGCCGAGTCGAGTGACTTGGAATCGGGTTTGACTTGAGCCCAAGTCTGGCTCAGACCAGAGTTTAGTTTTTAGGGTTTTTAAATTGAGCTGGACTTTGGGGATTTATTTGAGGTAGCAAAATAACTCCAAAAATTCTGAAATTTTTACAAAAGCTTGCTAACTTGAATATTTACCTTGTGTAAAATTTACAGAGGTTTTGGTGATGTAAATTTTCCTCTAGAAATTCAGCAAGGTGCTGGACTAGGGTTTGACCAATTTTCAAATTGGTTTGACTAGCCTCCAAAAATGTCCAAACAATTTTCATAAATTGTGAAATTTTTCAGAGGGGTCACACATTAACCCTAGAACTTAGGAAAAATATTTCCAGGAGATGATCATAAGGTTTGACAAGATTGTTTTTGGAAGATCAAGGTTTGGATCAAAAGACTTGTGACTTTGTATTTTCATAATTCTTTTACAAGAATTTTTCAGACCATACAGGAAATACAAGATGTAAAAAAAAGTTTTAATTTCTACACATTTTCTTACATTTGAAACACAAGTCTAAACTTGGGATGTTACAGCTTCAAAATTAGCAAGTTCATTAACAGGGATCCTAAAGTGACAATGGTCATGTCAAAATGTCAATGTGAGATCAAGAAGCTAACAAAGACCATTCTAGAGACACAAAGTCCTAAATTGAATCATTTTACTCAAAATACTTCAATCACCCTTTTTTTTAATAGATTTCATTTGCAATAGATATTGATGTTGATTAAAGGTCTATGTTAGCGAAGAAGATCCTAGACTAGGAGCTATCCACAAACTCTTTCTAAGCTTCAACCAGGGCGACAAATCTTGAGGTACAAGTCAATTTTGACAAGCAGTCCCCATGAGATCGACTAGATCATCAAACTATCTCCAAGTTCATGTCTTTGACATGAAATCTCGTGAGAATAGTTTGGCACAATTTAACCACATGAGAATCTTGAAATTTGATTTTTCATTTTTCGCAAGAGCAATTTTATATTCTTAAAGGAACAAGAAGCTCTAGAAATATTCAATCTTAGATTCAAAGGCTAACAAAGCAATTTTGACAAGGCCAATGTCACAAAATGATCACTAATTGTGCAACTAGCTAAAAGATCCACAAATTATAATTTTTAGTTCAAGTTGTCTTAAAATTCTAGCTCAATTAGCAAAGACATAGCTACACATGTGAAAGCGTGATAATTCTAGCAAGTTAAAAAACTAGACATAGAATTGAGTAAAGAATGAAATACTAAAACTCAAAAGGGTAATAAGCAAAGCTTCATCTTTTTAAAAAACAAGCAGTAAAGCTTATATTACAATGCATCTTTTTATGATTTTCATATGAATATAATATGATACAATGAGATACAAAAAGATCAAATGAACAAAGTAAGTTCAGAAAAGAACCAACTCCCCCTCAAAACAGGCCAAGAGGACTAATAACCCTCAACTCTCCCCGCAAAAAAGCAAAACAAGAAGAATCAAGAGCCTTAGTGAAAATATCCGCAACCTGCTGCTCAGACTCTACAAAGTGAAGCACAAAGACTTCCTACTCCACAAGATCTCTAGAAGAAAAGACTTGACTAGCTAAGGAGCGAAACACCAACACTAAAAAGCTTATAGGTTGCTCAAAACCTACTAAGGACTGGTGATTGTGAGACAAGCTCGACCTAAGCTGTGAGAAGAGTGCATCCTAGCAAACCATGGGATAAGAAGAGTGTCTAGAAAGGACACATGTTAGAACAGAACCTCCTATCTATCCTGAACTCAACAAGTCCAACACCTGACAAGAACCAGATGCTATGCAAAGCAGAATAGGTATACCATACACAAATGTAAGGTATAGGAGCTCGAACTTGAGCCACACCGCTTGGTAGTGAGACGTAGTCGAATGAGTGGAAGCTGGACCATACTGTGTCTCCAAGAAGTGATAGCCAACATCGAATGTGCATATGAAGAAGGAGAACTAACAGCTGTAGTCATGAACCACATGTTCTCCTTTTCAACTGAAAGACTACACCAAAGAGACAGAAAAAGTCTATACCTTGGTACCGGGTTAGTGATACATTATCTAGGGAAACAGTACCGACACACACGACAATCAAGAATAGCAGTAGATGATCCAAAGCTCATAAAAGCATATAATAAACAATTCAGGGCATGAGCATGAAGATAGACATATTAATTGCAACACATGTTATCCAACATATGATAAAACTCAAAATATCCTTAAACCATAGTAAGGCATATGAGCAAGCAAGCACATAGCATGTCATACAACATAGATCAAGTCAAGGGTAAAACATGCTAGTGAAGCTATGGCAAAGCTCATGTATCCATGATTAACAATAGGGCACAATACCATGTAAGCATAAAATATATTATAGAACAAATCATGGATAATGTAGGCTAACATGGATATCAAGTAAGCATGTGGATACATAAAGCAAAAATCAACAAGAGGAAGATAATAAATGTACAAAATATCACAAGCTCATAATGACAAAACCAAGCTTATACACCCATGAAAATAATGAATAACAATATAGCCTATGGATATATAAGAAAAGTACTAGCAAAGGCATGATGAAAGATATCATAAGAGTAACACATACCGATATGATACAAGTGACCACAAAGACAAGCACAACACACCAAAAATGAATAATCGTGAAGGTAAAGGCATAAAGGTGTAAGATAGCTCACAAAATAGGTGAAGACGCTGATCCTGAAAGCACGTGCTTCTTGGAGGCCATCATGGGGATGGAGGACCATCAAGTGTTCCGATCGCGTGATGAAGCAAAAGACCGGAACCATTTAAGTCCATGTTCTCCAACCCGTGTCCCCAATACCTACACATGAGAAAGGCAAGAAGCCCAAGTCTTGGATCCCGAAGGGTTAAAGAACAAATAATTGGAAACCCAAACCTTGGACACACAGCCACTAGAAGCAATTGAACCATTATGTGAGTTAGCATGATGTAAATGACGGTTCATGTAAGAAGATCCAACACCATCCTTGGAGACACGCCGTGAGTGGACAACTCAATGAGGAAAATGAGGTCCATCTCTAAAAAAGCGGCGATGACCTTGCTTAAAAGCACCATGATGAGAACCAACAAAAGCACTAAAGGAACTCACACATCCTCGCCGTGGGTGTGTACCTCGATGAATAAAACGAGGTCCACCTCTTGGGAAACGGCGAAAATTCTGCATCGGGGTCGCTCGTGGACCAAAACCAAAACCACGGAAACCGAGTCCACGATGTTGTCCAACACCACTAGAAAAGGTGTCAAAGAAGCCATCAACAGAGCGAGTCCTCGTGCTAGGCAATTTAGTGTGCATGTCATAAGAAAGACTATGCCCACTAGGAGACTTAGAAGCATGAGCTTGACGCATGTGTTTTGCACGCCGAAAACAGAAATCCACAAGATGCCCATCCTTCTCACAAAATGAGCAATGGTGTAAAGGTCTAGTAGGAAACACAGTCCGAGAGGACGAAGCACCATTGTCGCTCAAAGAAGAAGTCCTTTGGGACAAGCTAGAAGAACCAATATCATAACTTGCCCGCGTGTCGGCACTAGGCTCACACATGCCATGAGATAGGAAATGTGTGTCCCTAAAAGCTCGACGGCACATTCGACGCCGGTGTTTGACACGGCGGAAGCAAAACTCAACAATGTGTCCTTCTTTCTTACAAAAGGTGCGATGATACTTCTCTTTGGGAGATATAGTACCTTTTGAGGAAGAAGCACCTATGTCTTTAGAAATCCCTTGGACAGCACAAGAAGAGTCACAAAGAGTCGCACTTGCCAAGGAAGAACTACTCAGAGCAATGGCACAAATGCAACATCAAATGATTCATGTTTAGTACGAGAAGAATCCAACTCCGAATACAAAGAAGCAAGAGAAATCTTGAAAATGTCAATCTCGGAGTGGAGGAAAATACAAGAGTTACATGACTTGGCGCTCATATCATCGCGCAATTTCTTCAAAGACTCAACCTCGCTTTTCAAGGCAATGCAAGATGTGCAAGAAATTAATGATGCTTTCGTATGAAGCATACAATTCAAAGCATCCATTTTATTTTCTAGACTAGCACAATTCTTGCAAGAGACTAAACCATCCTTAAGCAATTTTTCATACTCTAAACACATGCTACAAGGTCTAGCTTCAATTTCAATAATTTTAGCCTTAGCATTCTCTAATTGCTCAAGATGAATAGAATTAGTCAATTTTACCTTTTCAAATTCAGCAAATATGCCTACACAAGAATCACAATTATTTCTAGCTATAGATCTAAAATTGCCTATTTCTATTTTAGCATTATCAAGCTCATGATGTAAGGCAACACAAGAATCACATGGCATAGAAGCATTTGATTTCAATAATTTATTTTCAGATTTTAGACATGCAAAAGAATTATTCAAGTTATCCATGTCTACAAGCAAGGAATCAAAAGCATACATGGAAGTTTCCAATTTGGCTAGCTCATGAGACAAATCACTCTTTTTTCTTCTAGCAATTTCACTTCTTTCCTAAGAGCATGCAATTTAAGATCATATGACAACAAGCCATCAATGAGTTTTTCTTTGCTCACCTTGCTTAGCTTGGGTAGGGGATCGTCGGATGACTCATCATGATCATCCTCGAAAAGCACTCCATCATGCTCATCCTCAATCTCTACTCCATATATTCCAATGGGCTCCGTCTCCTCGAGCTCCAAACGTATTTCATCCTTAAAACTAGGACAATCAAAATCAAAGAGATCGCCACAAATATCGCAGGAGAATTCCTCCTCAACTGACAACATAAACATTGTACGTTCAAACCTCTTGTCATGATGGACATCAATGGCAAAAGAACCACGACAAGATACAAAGAAGCACTCACAAGTCCACATACTAGCCGCCATGCTCAAAGATCGGTGAAGATCACAAAAGAGCAAACCTCGCTCTGATACCACTTGTTGGACCGAAGAGGCGACTAGAAGGGGGGGTTGAATAGGCGCCACACAATAACGACCTCTTCAACAAGTTTTTGCCTCAAGACGTTCAAGGTTCTTTCTCTCCAATAGCTATGTGCAGCTATGAAGATCAGATATAATCATTCAAATAAGAACCAGACAATAAAAGGATGAAAACTCGCTAAAATCCTTACTAGGCGGTCAGATCAGTGAATAGTAGCAGTTAGATCGGTGAACAGTAGTGGTTAGACCAAGAACAGTGCGGTCAGACCGGTGAACAGCAGCAGTCAGACTGAGAACAGTAAAATCAGCACAGAAACTGAATTTCAGCACGATTTCGAAATCGCAAATTGATCCAACTTTTGATCCACAACTCCAAACTTCATGAAACTTGAAACATACCTTCTCTAGGATGTCAGGAACCTATTACGATCAAAGATCGTGAAGATCATTGCCAAAGTTCTGACCATTTTCCGTTTGAGTGAAGGTTGCTTCAAAACTGGGCAAAATACGAAAACGGTGATTGAGAGGATTTCGTGGGAGGAATCAATCCAAGATGGCTAAGGATGGTCTCCCGTACGTCCTATCACTCTCAATCACAGGAAGAATCAAGCCAAAAGCCCTCAAGAGCAAAACCCCTAAAATCACCCTTTCTTTCACCAAAACCAGGCAAAACTTGCTTGTAGGTGGATGATGATCAAGATGACCTTAGATCATATCCCACACGTCCCAGCAAACAAGATCATAGCAAGATCCCAAATAAAAACCTAAGAAACACCAAAAATCTCAAAGGAATCAAAGAGAGAGCAAGAACAAGATAGAACTCATCTTGGGGCAAATCTTGCATGGATTGATTAGAGAGATTGTATGTTTACAGCCACTCCACCATAGAGGACAAAGCCCAACACTTGAGCGCTCAATCAATCCATCTCTCAAGAACCCTAGTCTCTCCACTTTCCTCTTCTCTCCCTAAATCCCAAATTAGGGTTTGTAGAATGCAAGGGTTAAGAAGGTGCTGACCAGCGCCCTCCTCTATTTATAGTGGAGACTAGCTTCTAGAAGAGTAAACCCTAATGGGCATCCGTTAAGCTCACACACAAACGGGTTTCACTTACGCACGTATTTTAAAGCGCTGCCTTCATCTCCTCTTGACCTAATCCGCTTCTCCTTGCGTCGTCTTGCGCCGTGGGTTAGCAAAAGGTCACTAAGGCAGTATTTAGGTGAAATTACCAAAATACCCCTTTTTGATCTCTTTCCAAAGACGAGTCTAATCTTCATGAAGCGCTTCCATGCTTCGCCACGTGTAGGTTGATCAACAGCTCTCTTCATGTTGGCAAGTCTCTCCCATCCGGCTCCCACCGAAACTACCATGGCACTTGCATCGACATTCGCACCGCTTGATGCAACCCGTCGCATCGAACTACCCGTTCGGTCATCCTTGGCCATTTTACGCCATGCTTGAGTCTTCTGACTTCACCTGGCATCCTCGATTGTCCTGGATCTCAACTCTCCAAGCCTAGTCCCTATCATCCTCACCGTTGACCGTCATTGACCTTCAAGCTTCCTGCACAACAATAGACAAAGAAATCGATTATGAGAACAAGTTCTTCGCAACTTGACCTACGTTAGTCAAAACATGCTTCATGCAACACATATGCAATGAAACCCATGAACTTGACCTAACCAAACAGCATCGCCGCCAAGCTGGCCGGCAAACAAGTCAAAACCGGTCGATGCCACCTGGCGGTCGGCCGATCTCTCCGGTGATCCGCCACGACCTAGGACTTAGCCAAATTTCCTCCCTAGAAAACCACAACCTCTTTGAAAATTTTAAACGAATAGAACTTTTGACTCGAAGCTCTAAAAATAATGAGAACAAGTGTAGAAGAATCCCCTCTCTTGCCTACACCCTCTATTTTTTGCCCGGCTCCAAACTCGAAAGACCCTTTATGGCCGGTTAGAACGCCGCCCATTGGCCGGTCCGACCGCCAACCTCTTGGCCAAAGACCTGGCCGGTCTGACTGCCAGAGGTGGCCGATCAAACCACCATACGAGGTGGCCGATCAAACCACCATACGGGCCGTTCTGACCGCCTCCCTGGCCGATCTGACCGCCTACTGTCTGACAGAACTGGAACTTCGCAAAAAACGAGTGTTTCGATAAACCTTCAACGCCATTGCCAATTGTATCATCATCCTAAGATCGTGAGCATATCCCCATGATATCCACACTTTAAGTGCCATCGCATTCGTGAGTATTGCTATTTTCTTGTTCATATCACTTGGCATTGTGGGTTGTTCTAGTAGAAGATTCAATTGTGTTGAAATTGATTGGTATTGGTACTGTGAGACAATGCTTAGTGATATTGTGGGCTCTGTTATTGCTCGATGAAGATAATGTCCTATGCTGAAAATGGATTAATAGCTAGATCAGACTTGAGCTTTTAGTTTGCTTACTAGTGTTGTTTGATCCATAACATTTTTATTCTGTATCTTTCAGCAGCTCGATTGCATGTGTGCATTTTGAACATGAGTAATATGATCACCTTGGTTCTTTTTTTTTCTCTGTTAGTCAATAACAGTTAAAGTTGTGATCTCCCTTTTGCATTGAAAGATATTTTTTCTTCTGATAGCCAAAAGGCTTTAATGCTGTTAAAGGTGATCTCAATTTTGCACAGTGACATACTTGATACTTAGTTGGCTGGAAGTATAAAATTCTGATTATTGCTTATGAGATATCTCTTGACACATTAGTAAAGCATTTCTTTGAGCTCAAGGTCTGATTAATAGTGTTATATCTAATTTGTGAAGAGTATAGATATTAGTGGCGAGGAGGCCAAGATTTCATCTTAAGCAGCCTGACATCTGAGAGCAAACAAACATATTAAATCTTAGCATTATGCTTAGGCCCTGTTTGGTACAGCTTCTACTTCCAGCTTCTCAATCGATTCTCATGGAGCCATACCAAACACCCCAATTCTCAAAACCACCAGATTCTGCTTCTCGCGAGGAGCTGTCTCGGAAATGAACTAGCAACGAGAAGCAGCCTTCCCGCAAATTCTCGTGAGAATCCAACCTTCATAAACGAAAATACCCTTTGAAGTTGAAGGTTTTTACCCGCAAATGCCATTGAGCTACCCCACACATCCCACAGCCTCCCTGTAACATTCCAATTTTTTGAGTTTTAAAAAAAATCTTTTAATAGTTAGTAGGGAAAAAGTCACCATTTGGATTTATTTGTTTTTAATTCAAAAGCTTAATATTGGACTTTACAATAAAAAACCTTTAATGTGAATAATCCCAATATGAACAATAGCCAAAACTATTTTATTTGGGTTCTATGTGCTCAGATATATTTTCTAGATTTTTCTAGAATTTTTCTGAGTTCATTTGTTATTTTCTATTGCTTATTTGAATTTCTGGTATTTTCTAAAATAGAAAATCTATTTAAAATCTCAGAAAACCCTTCGAGCCGAATTCCCTAAACCCGGCCCATTTCCTCCGCCACCGCCCAATCCATGTATGACCATTTCGCCACCACATGTATGCTGCTCTCTCGATCCGACATGTGGACCCCACCGCCGGTCTCTCTCTTCTCTTTCCTTCCGAACGCCCCGCTCACCCTCCACTGTGCGATCAAACATGGATGGCTGGATGCGCGTGATGTAATCGGAGGTTCCGATCGTCCCATTATTTGTGGACCGTTGGATCGTGGACGAACGGTCAGATCCTTTGAAGCTGTTTCTCAGCCGCGCCGTTTTGCACGCGCCCGCGTCCGAGCCCTAGCCACTGACGTGTGGGTCCCACCTTGCCGCGTCATCGTCGTCTTCGAATCTGTTAGGAATTTGCCGCCACCGCGCTATCCCGTTTTGGGCGTTCGTGCCTTGGACTCTCCTGAGCCGCCGCCTATATAAGGGGAGGTAGCCCTCGGCGTCCGCACCTCAACCCTAGCCACCACCGCCCTCGCGCCAAACCCTAGTTGCCGCAGGAGCTCGAGAAGCAATCTGCGCCGTCGCCAACTCCGACGAGCCCGTACGCCGCCGTCAGTACCGTCCGAGCTTCGCGGTCTGCACCGCCAACATCACACGGAGCTTCGCTACCTCGTGGTGGCCTTCGTTTCGCCGAAGTGTCACCGTAGCCCCGATTCCGTCGAGCCCATGAGCCCTCCGCTGCCTAAACCTCGTCGCCGGTCGCCACAGTCGCCCTCGTGCACCAGTGAGCACCTCAACGTGATCTCCGTCGCACCCTTTACACGCCGGTACCACCCACCGCCGATGAGAAGCCGCCGTTCGCCGGGACCCTTGGTTCCCGAGCCACCGCCGCTGCCATTGGGTCTGCCACGTCAGCGCCAGCACAGCCCGTTGCCGACGTGTCGCATGCGTGGCGCCATGTTAGCAGGCACGTGTGCGCCCGCGTGGCACCGTCCACCGGACCCCAGGTCCCGAGGCTCGGTAGACTTGGTCCACCGTTAGCCATCTCGCTGACATGTGGGTCCCACCTGTCAGTGTTTTCTTTTATTTATCTCTTTTCCGAAATCCTGAGGGCTGGCGTCATGCTTGCGCAATAATCCGATTTTTCTGTTAAGAAATAATTTGGAAATTCTGGAAAATCCAATTTAGGGTTTTTCTTTTAGATTTAAACTTCCAAAGCCCATAACTTTTGCATCCTAACTCCGACTGAGCCCATTCAATTTCCTAAATTTATCTAAATTCGAGCTCTATTTATTTGAGATTTTTATTTAATTTTTAGAGTTTGTTTTGCCTCTATTATTTATTTGTTTTGTTTATTTATCTAGTTTGCGAGTAGACGTCGATTCGTCGGGAAATTTTGGAGAAGAAGGAGCACCCCAAGATCAAGACCAGTACATAGACCTTTTCCAAGGCAAGTCATACCTTTGATCATCTTAAACCCAGTTTTCAAACTACTTTGTTTCAAGTATTGCATTCTATTTTACTTATTTATTTAAATGCTTTTGGGCATAGTTATTATCCAATTTGTTAATACACCTTGGCCTTGTATGTCATATTTCCTTGTCACCCTAGATTGGTTATTAGTTGGTAATATCATAGCACCAACGTGGGTTGGTTAGAGGCGAGTACAATTGCTTAGCCATGCTACGAGTCTCACATTTCATGTAAGTTGCAAATATTAAATCTGACTAAGTGACTATGGAACTTTGTATAAAACTGTGTGCTATGTGTTATTACTTTGTGATAGCATGTGTTGCACTAAAACCAACTGGGTGGGAAAGAATTTAGACTAAGACAAGTGGTGGATACTTTGTGATATGGTGGACTTTGTAAATGGGAATGATAATCTTTGTGATCTAGTTAGAAAATGGAAGTCTTGCCTTGGTCAATTAAGGACTTAACTTTGTGCGCCATTGAACTAAGCCTTACTGTACGACCACATGCCTGATGGGACGGGCCTAACTTAGTAAGTTATGGATTCTCGGTATTGATGTTCAGGTGGATAGGTTAGGCTTTGTGACAGGGTGGAGGTGTGACTACTTGGTAGTTGCATCGCGGGACGGTTCGCCGCATCCCTGTCCAGCGGTGTGTGTTAGACTAGTATTCTCTGTGAGCTGGTCTAGCGGGAAAGCACATCGGGAATGTCAATGTTTGAGATGAAGTTTCCGAACTGTTTTGTTACGATTAGTGCTAGCTACACTAGTTGTATCTTGTGGGTAAAGTGTACAACCTCTGCAGAGTGTTAAAATCAATCTATTCGAATAGCCGTGTCCGTGGTCATGGACATGCTCGGGGATTTCACACGAGGGGTAGTTTTCATAAAATGTTTGGGATGGGAGCTATGTGATCTAAGTCATATGGCTATGTGAAATAATCTGTTTAGCTTTGTGTCTTTGTGGAAACAACTGTTAAATTAATATTGTCTATTTGTTTTGAATTATGCTTTCAATCTATTATTGTATTCAATTGCAAAAGTTGCATTTCTGCAAAAGAATCACAGAAGCCTTTTCTTTTGGAATGAGTCTGCATCTATACATTGCATTATGTGGTATGATTTGCGAGTACGGTTGTGTACTCACGCTTGTTGTAAAACTTGTGCCCAAACCTACAAAAGAGGAGGAGTTTACGCCTGCTTTCGAGGAGGAGTTCGTCGAAGGTTGCTGATCGTTAAGGTCTGGATCCCAGTCGGTTGCCTGTGGTGAATTGATGAGATCTACGCTGAAGCTATTTCTGTTCCGCTGCTATTTATTCTCTGTTAGCCCTGCGTGGCTTAATAAGTGTAAACTCGACCATAAGGTCAAAACCCTTATTTATTATTCAAACTAATTGTTTACTTTATTTATCGCTTCTATGGATGGATATTTACCTATGTTGACACTGTGTGCACTAGCGTGATCCTGGACTAGTGCAGTATACACAGAGAGTTCCAGAATCGTAATTTTGGGTCCCGACACTCCCCCTCATTTCCACTCTTCCCCAATCTCCTCTTTCCTCTCCACTTCCTCCACGGCACTTCTCCCGACGCGATCCCGGCGCCTCCGGCCGCCTGCTCCCTGCCGCCGCCGCCCCCTGGCTTGGTGGTAGCCCGACGTCGCCGCTCCGCCCTGGCTCGGCCCGCCATGGTACCTGCTCGGCCCTGGCTCGGGCTGGAGCTCCTCCCAGCGCTGCCTCCCTCTGATTCCTCCCCGTCTCTCTGTGTCCACCAGCAAGCCCAACTCCTGCTCCGGCTCTCCGTCACCTCATCCTGATCTGGCTCCTCTCCCACGGCGCGGCCGGGTGGCCAGCGCCGTCGCTCGGCTCAGCTCGGCTCCTGCTCCCTCTGCGTGCTTGGACCGGCCTACAGCCGCCTCGCGCCTGCGCCTCCCTCTTTGGCCCGGCCCTAGCCAAAAGCCGCCCGAGACTCCCCTCCTCTTCGAGCAAGGCGGGCTCGGCAAGGTGAAAATCATTGTTCTTTTTGTTCTTGGTTTTTCTGTTGTGCTACGTTGCACTAGTTCAGTTCAGTTGCGGTCTTCCTGATCTGGTTGGCGTTTGCCTCATCTTGTGAATGAAGTTATAGATCGATTGGTCTCATCATAAACTATCAAATGTGTGATCTTTTAATGTAATGATCTGCATCGTGAACAGAAAAAAAGAGTTGATTAGTATAAAAAAGAAAGGAAAATGCTTGAAGAACTTAGGATCTTCGATTAAATTTGGTGTTGTCAGTAAGAGCAAATGTGGTTAGGAACTTGTGTTCTCATACATATCCTAGGTGTAGGTGGGGGATCAGAATGGACTGTGTTTATGTTGAGATTGCTACACAAATTATGGAGATTTCGCATTGTGGGTGACTGGGTATGAACGAGACTTAAGTCCAAAAACTGTTTTCCTTTCCAGGTTCTGGTGTTGGATGCATCACCTCTTCCACTGTGTGCCTGTATGTTACTTCTCCCATGAGCACTTGTTTTCATTTCTTGCTAATCCTAGAAGTTCTTTGTTGAAAGGACCAGCTGGTGGAATTCACTTTGTCTATCCAATAACTAGTATGGCCATCTAATGCATTGCTTGCTATAGGTCTCAAAAAATGGGAATGGTGAGTGTTCTTCATTCGGTAAGAAACCAGTAAGAATTGAACTCAATTTGCTTTCATTCTGAAGGATAAATTTTACATATTTTTTTTAGGAAGTAAATTCATGCTTATGCTCTCTGATTTGTTATTTGTCCATATGTTATTTTACAGAATAATTATTGTACAGATCATGGAAAGAAAAGGCATTATTTCAGATTGCTAGAACCTTAGATCTGATTATTTTATGGTTTGTGATAGCAATCAAGATGTGGAGAGGATTGACTACTTGGAAAAATGCATGGCAAGCATACTGAAAGCCATCAGGTGCAAGTGTTGTGTTTCAAACAGACTCGTGTTGCCTTAGCTTGTTGTCAACATTTGCACCTAGTTACCAAATTTCACTTCTGAAGTTTGGTAATTCATGATTGATTGATTGTAGGAGTGGGGCCAATGTGAAGGGATACGCTGCGTGGTCATTCATAGATCTCTATGAGATATTCGGTGGGTACAAGTTTCCGTTACGACCTTGTCGCTGTTGATTTCGACACTGGAGAACGGAGGAGGCAGCCAAAACACTCTGCTGGCTGGTACTCAAGACTTCTTGAAGAACAATGCTGTAATCAAGGTGGAGGATGGTTTTGTCACTGGAACCTCACATGCTCAATCCAAAACAAGTCATCTTGTCCCAGTAGAGTACTTCTAGCACTGTAGACTATATTGCTCATTTTTATCCTCCAAGAGAGAATTGGCATTCCCAATGAGAGAATATGGAGGCAGATGTGGAGAAGTACTAATAAGGTCAAAATAAGTGTCAACCGAAATAAAATGAAAAAAATGTAATCTTTGCTCCGGTTGTGATCTTTGCTAAAGGGAGTAAATAATATTAAGGGAATACATGTGTTAGTTCAGTATTAGTACTGTATAGCTTTTTTTGTTAGAGTAGGAGTCCTCATGTACTATGTATATTTGGTAGCAGCTTTTCGTATAGATGGTAGCAGTTGTATTGCCCAAATGAAATACTTGATGAGATGATATTTTCCATCCTCATGTATTTCAGTAGAGTTTGATTAGCAGTTGTTATGCATCTTGCAGATTGCAGTTGCTATGCATCTTGCTGTGTGTAAAAAGTAAATGGAGTAGATATAGTTCATATTTTTTTTGGCAAAAAGTTGCTATGCATCTTGCTGTGTGTAAAAAGTAAATGGAGTAGATATAGTTCATATTTTTTTGGCAAAAAGTTGCTATGCATCTTGCTGTGTGTAAAAAGAACTCACCATTTATTTGTCATCTCGAGCATGCCCTTAGGTATTTTTTTTAAAAAAATAATGATGTTCCAGATACATACACACAAGTTGCCATTGGTTAGCTGGAGCTGTTCTGTTGTATTCTTAAAAAATTGGTAGCATCACCACAATATATAAGGCGAATTTTGAAATATGTCACTCCTCAGTTTGTGGTTTTGAAATATGCCACTCCTCAGTTTTAAACTGAGGAGTGGCATATTTCAAAATATGCCCAATATATAATCATATGGTCTTAACAAATTTGGAGGGTAAGACACAAATACAATTGAAGCATTACAACCAAGGGGTAACATGGTCTATTTGCTTCTAATCCTCACTCATATGGTCTTTGGAGTCAACCTACCAGCCAAACGCTTTCAACAGACAGCTCCTGATTCTCAGAGAATCAGGAGCAGAATCTGAAAAACGAGAATCTGGAGCTGTACCAAACATGGTCTTATTTTAATTGTCCACATGATCTATGTGTTGAGCATAATATCCTGTTTAAATGGCTTGGAGAATGTACATATGTATATATTAATTTTGCTATTTAAATGTTGCTGAAATTATGCTTTAATTATTGTTAATTATGTTGGAATTAAGGGGTTGTTTGGTTTGTAACCCCAGGAAGCCATACCAAAATTTTGGTAATGCCAAAACCAGGGCAGTGTTAAAACTAGGGCAAAAAAAGTGTTTGGATTGCAGCCATGCCAATTCACGGGCAATGCCGAAATTGATGTGTTTGGATTGCAGTCATGCCAAAACTTGCCAAAAAAGTGAGTATGGCACGTGGGGCCCGCATGACATGTATTCTTTTTTGCACCAAAATATGCCAACAATGATCTTGTTTTGTTGATAAAATGACAAGAAACACAATGGTTCAATCGGATTGCAAATCGGATACTCGGTTTACGAAATATGATCATTTGAAATTGATTAATCAAACTAACTATGCATTTAATGCTTCAATTGGAACCAATGACTGACTGCCACCTAGCAAGTCAATGGCGGGCAAACTTGCCAAATTTTTTGTTAGCATTTTGGCCACCCTAAATTTGCCCAAGAATGAGAAGAAAAAAATTAGCATTACCAAAATTTCGTAGGCGATGCCAAATGTTGGAACTGATCCAAATAGTAGCCAAATTTTCAAAATATTACCAAAATTTTGGTTTGGTTCATGTTGGCATTAAACCTAATTACGAATGTTTGCTAAAACCGCTATATATATATATATATATATATATATATATATATATATATATATATATATATATATATATGTGTGTGTGTGTGTGTGTGTGTGTGTGTGTGTGTGTGTGTGTGTGTGTGTGTGTGTGAAGCCTTTTTCCTACTTAGGAGTAGTTACTCCCTATTTTGTATCTCACAACGTAAGTAGTATCTTGCGCAACCGAGAGTATATATGTGTAGTACACAAGTATATAAGACCACCTAGGTGATATTTACACCTTTTCAAGGGTGGTATGTACAATTTTTTCGACATACTCTTTTTTATGTGTGAATATAAAGGTATCTACAAAGTATGCTAAAAACTATGAGCCCCCTTGCAGTTTTTTCGTGTGGTTCACATTAGAATATCTTGTAATTTGTATATAAGTACACCCAAAGTGATAAAGAAGTATGCCAAGTTATTTTAGGTGTATACACACACACACTCTTGGGAGTATGTACTCTCACTTCTAATATATTACTTAAACACACATATTATACTTCTTTATCACTTTTAATATACTTAAATACCAATTATAAGATACTCTAATACGGTTTGATTAAAAAAAATTCATTGGAACTCTTTGTTTTTTGCTATATACCATTTTTCATGTATAAAAGAAGTATATACACAAATTTTGCTATAAAAAGTGAACTTCAATGAAATTTTTTATGGGACTCACTTTGGGGTATTTTATAATTATTATTAGAGTATGCTCAAATAGATAAAGAGATATCATCATACGATTTAAGTGGTATATAAAAAGTGGAAGTATGTACTTACAGGAGTACCATACTATTTTCATATATATATATATATATATATATATATATATATATATATATATATATATATATATAGGAAAAATACTTCCTACTCCCTGGTGTAGTTACTCCCACTTTTGATATACCACCTAAAAGAACTTGACATACTCCTTTATCACTTTGGGTATACTCATATACTAATTATAAGATACTCCAATGTGAATCACACTAAAAATTGCAAGAGAGTCTATAGTTTTTAGCATATTTTGTAAATACCTTCATATTCGCACATAAAAGGAGTATGTCACATAAAAGGAATATATCTAAAAATTGTACATACCACCTGAAAGGTGTGAATACCACCTAGGTGATCTTATATACTCGTATACTACATATACATACTCTCGGTTATAAAATACTCCCTACATTGTAAGATACGAATAGGAGTAACTACACAGGAGTAGGAAAAGGCTTATATATATATATATATATATATATATATATATATATATATATATA
This sequence comes from Ampelocalamus luodianensis, assembly GCA_036346255.1. Classification (NCBI taxonomy): domain Eukaryota; kingdom Viridiplantae; phylum Streptophyta; class Magnoliopsida; order Poales; family Poaceae; genus Ampelocalamus; species Ampelocalamus luodianensis. The sequence continues at coordinate 10,991,605 of CM070618.1, forward strand.
TATATATATATATATGAAAAATACTATCTACTCTCAAGTGTAATTACTCTCTCTCCATCCACATTTTAATCTTCGATGAGATTCGTGCGTCTTTTCGAGCCTAACAGGCCTAAAAATCACAGATAGGAGAGACCCGATCCAATAACTATTTGGCGTTACGTCATCCACTATTTAATCCTGGCTTGAAAAGTGGTATGGAGTATACATAGCCCGTCATCACCCTTTAATCCTGGCTTGAAAAGTGGTATGGAGTATACTCCTATTGGGTCCTTTTTCAGAAGCAAGAATATAGTATATAATGTTTTTCCAAGTCAATACTTCCCATATGAACTGTTTAATTTTATGAACATTCTTCATATAATAACAAATAACATGTACGGATACTCCTAGTATACATACTTCCTCTCCGTAAAACAAAATGTATGCATACTTCCTAAGTATACTAGTTCTGATACAGCCCCCAAATTTTGTGTACTCCCATACAGAGATACTCCTGTACATCCAAACTGTAAAATGTCTTATGGGTTACACGACAGATATACTCCATTTTGTTTCTGATGGCACGATAACATAATATTTATATTAGTTTTCAATGAACTATACAAGAATACACATGGTATCAAGGAACTAGCTAAAGTATGAAGAATCGAGCATACACATGGTGAACTGTTTTTCTAAAGTTTAATTGAAATAAAGGTAGTAGAATTTTTCTTGAGAAAAAAATAAAGGTAGTAGGCCGGAAATCTCGGAAGTACGTAATTAAACTAATCCATAATTAGTGGGTTTGCTACTGGTGTTAGTTGCATCCGCACACCCAATCAGAAAGTAGGATTCTCATGGATGATCAACGGCAGATGTATAGGGAGTAACTACACCTGAAGTAGCAAAAATGCTTTCCGGCCGAAAGAGAATTTTTTTTGCGACTCAAAAAAAAAATGACACTAGGCCACCTTAAGGAAGGCCTGCTGAGAAACAAAACGAGGAAATTCGGCCCAGTTTAAAAACTTCGCCGCCTGCCTCTTCTCCACTTCCTCCAAAAATGGCCGCCGCCGTCCTCCTCCGCGCCGCCCTCCGCCGTAGCCGTCCCGCTGCTGCGGCCCTCCTCCTCCACCGCCCCCTCCCCTCCTCTCCAAGCCTCCCGGATCCTCCGCCGCTCGGTAAGCCCCCTCTCCTCTGCTGAACCAAACCCCTAAACCCTCCTCGTCTCACCATCCAACTCCTCAACGCAGGCCGAGCTTTACCTCTCCTCCCGCACCTTCCGTTCTCCGCCGGCTTCGGCTACTCTACCGTCGCCGAGGAGTCGGAGGTCCCCGCGAGGACCAAGGGCAAGCCCAGGAGGAACCCCATGAAGCAGTCACGCTTCGACTTCACCAAGGTGGACGCCGCGCTTCTTCCCACCGTCATACTCGTCGGCCGTCCCAACGTCGGCAAGTCCGCCCTCTTCAACCGGTGAGAGACGCCCCCACGCAGTTTCCTTGAAGCTCCATGGCGGCGGCATTTCCACAAACACCTTTTAAGTCACCTTGTTTCCGTTCAGCTCCATGCCGGACCAATATCACAAACACCTCTTTGAGTTTTATCCCTAGTGTGATAGTGACATAGTGTCAACTATCTGCATTGCCGACAACTATCTGCACGAGTGCAATCCGCACAGTACTTGCTTTTGCGGCCATCTTCATGATTGTGCTCTCTAGTGACGCATTTTCCACAGATACCTTCCAGTTAGCTTGCATTTTCATGTACATATTGTTGTGAGAACACCTTCACTTACAGTTTGCAATTTCACATGCCAATGTTGTCATGCTACTTTATTAGAGTATGTACAATACAGGTGTTTAGAGAGGTGTTTAGCAAAGAAAAACTGATTTTTCTTGCCACGTAGGATAGATGAGGTGCTTATTTTGTAGCATCGATGCTTGATTAAGCACCGGTGTTTAAGATGTGCTTATGTATGTAACTATATATAATTAATAGATAATATAATCATCCAAGCACCTACAAAACAGATGCTTGCATTGGAAGAAACGATTTTTACATAGGTACTTGATGACATGGCTACATTCGCTTTCTTTAAGCACTCGTATTTAAGCATCTCGCATTGTATATGCCCTTATGGGAAGCAGGTTGGCATCTGCACAGAACGTTGCTGTCATCTTGATTGCTGTAGCTGCATGTGGCACATTTCCTCAGGCAGCTCTCTGTAATCTTGCACTTGCATGGATATGTCTCCACCCTAATGTGCTTTGATACTCTCATATAGCTTCTAGCTCTTCTGTGCTGCATACACTTTGTCACTTTGATCATCTGGTTTCCCTAGTTAGCACTATGACATATTTACAAATGCTATCGCACTCATATTATTTTTAATGGTTTATGCTTTGGCACTGTGGCATGCATCATTTGCCACCACTATCTTATTCTCTTGAAGTTTTTGCTTTGTACTGAAAAGTTTCGATGATTGTAATTAGATTTATACGGAGGAGGGAGGCATTGGTGTACAATACACCCGGGGACCATGTCACCCGCGACATCCGTGAAGGAATTGCCAAGCTCGGAGATCTCCGTTTCCGTGTTCTTGACTCAGCTGGACTCGAGACAGCAGCCACATCTGGGAGCATTCTCGCTCGGACAGCTGACATGACAGGGAATGTGTTGGCTAGGTCTCAATTTGCCATTTTCTTGATTGATGTGAGGTGAGTGGGCTATGGATTATTGTCAACTTCTCATCATGGAGTCAGGTTAAAATGTTGATACTTCTTGCCTAATAAAAGTGCAATGGCCTTTTTAGAGATGGCCTACAACCGCTGGATCTTGAGGTTGGGCAATGGCTGCGAAAACATGCTTCTGGGATACATACCATTGTCGCAATGAACAAGTCAGAGTCACTTGATGAGCATGGAATTCTGACCGCGGCTGCTGGAGAAGCCCACAAGTTGGGTTTTGGTGACCCAGTTGCAATATCTGCAGAAACAGGCCTGGGGATGGCTGAGCTTTATGAGATACTCAGACCATTGTTTGAGGAGTACATGTTTCAGCTTCCAAACGGTAAGTTTGTAGCTGTATGTGCAATGATTTGGTATTTGAAACATTTGGTTTGATATTTAGTGACTTAATTCTAGTTCCTCTTTGGCCAAGCATCTTCGCTTTCTTCCAATGTCATACTGATTGAGAAAATTAATACACTATTCACCAGTGTGAAGAATTTGTATCAGCAGGATATTAATATTTCAGTTAGTTATCAAGATCACCTAAACAAATATGATGTTTTGATCTGCTAAATCTGTCTCCATATTGTGTAGAAATGGTATCTCAAAATAACTAAAAGGTTTGGAAGTTTGAATATACTTTCGGTTTATTGTACATGTCCTATTACAGTATTACTCAGAAACCCTTTTTAGTCTGATGGATGGATGGATCTGGCAATTATACTTTTGGTTTATTGTACATGTCCTATTACAGTATTACTCAGAAACCCTTTTTAGTCTGATGGATGGATGGATCTGGCAATTATAAATCAGTGACCACCAAACCTTCGAAACAGTAGTCTTCCGTGTCCGTTCAGAATGTTACACTTTTCTCAAGCATAAGAGTAATTTATGACTCTAGCATTAGTGATCCAGAGGGGTATGCTGTCAATTTATGAACATATTGTTCATGGTTTTCATTCACATATGATAGATGGACTCAACCAAGATGACCCTACCTCCGAGGTTGAGGCTGAGGCCCATGAAGGTGATGAAAGAAAGTTACCTTTGCAGTTAGCAATTGTGGGACGTCCTAATGTTGGGAAGTCTACCCTCCTGAATACCCTGTTGCAAGAACAAAGAGTTCTGGTTGGCCCAGAGGCAGGCTTAACAAGGGACTCGATTCGGGCTCAGTTTCAGTTTGACAACCGGACTGTATATTTGGTAAGTTAACTTGCTCTGTGTTGGTTGTATTTTCTTTTGCACCCCATTTGTCTACATATAAGTGCTTATGTTGTGAATATAAACGGTGCTATCTGTTGTATAACATAACCCCCTTTCTTGAATCATTGCAGAACTTTTGAATCCAATGACACAACATGAAAAAGTAAATTGTGTTTACTTTGTCCTTTATAATGATTAAACAAGTCTTATTATCATGACAATAAGGATATCTGAACTGTTGTGGTTCTGTTGTGTGCATTTTCACATCTTTTACCGACTCTTACAACAAAGTTCAGTCTAAGTTCTAGGTGCCTAGATACTAGAATTCCCTTTGTTTTCATCCTCCTTTTATCTTTTTTTGCACATTCTCCTGTCATTATGCTGCTTTGTTTATGACAAATAGAATATCGTTTTAAACTGCTGGTTGGAAAAGGCATATCTGTTTCTGAAATGATTAGCAACAAAAAATTGATGGGGACAATGACTAAAGAGGCTTTCAACCGACAAAATGTGATATAAGCTAAATCCATGCCACAAAATGCTATATAAGCTACAAATCCATGTAGCCAGGCTATTATGTTTATCTAGCTGATGGTTTAGCCAAATAGGATCATATCATTCTGCAATTATTAATTTAATTATCTATTTGTATTTTGTATAGAAAAACGTTTTAGCCAAATAGAAAAATATCTTTTAGTGAAGTTGGAGCATGTCAAACCTACCCAAAGGTGCAGTGTAAGAGCCCATGGCATAATGTTCATACAGGTTGTCTCTACCATTTTCTTCCTTTTTTGTGATGCAGGTGGACACTGCAGGTTGGATGGAAAGATCGGGAAAGGAGAAAGGACCAACATCATTGAGTGTGGTACAGTCAAGAAAGAACCTGATGAGAGCTCATATAGTAGCTCTTGTGCTGGATGCAGAAAAGGTACTTACATACATTCATTCTGATGTGCACTGAGCCAGTGACCTACAAAATTCTGACTTACCACACTTCCTTTTATCTGGTTGATGGGAAACATTTCCAATGTTCATCGTTTTGTACTTTTGAGGTTTTTGTTGATTATGCTGAGTTGAATCTAAACTGATTATGCATACAATTGTGGTTAGTAAATTAAACAGTGAATGATGTTGGAATTTTTTTGTTATAGAAAATTAAGGAGTTTTGCAATTCTGAGGTTCTCCAAAATTCTGGAAACATTGGAAATTTCAAGAGGAAGATATAATGTGGGATCCACCTGTCGTTGTGAAGGAAGAGATGATAAGGAATTAAGGACTGCTCTATTACAATGAGCAGGAAAAAACTGAATGGGATTGATCCCCATTTTGTCTGATTTTGTGCTATGGCTGCGGCATTGACCTGATTTTGTGACCTTGTTCGCTCGATAAAAAGGGTCTCATGCTCGTCTCCTCATGTAGAACTTCACAACCTGCGCACCCATCTCCTCTCCCACTTTCCAATTGGTTTCCGTAATTTTGGAGAACCTCGAAATTGGAAATTTTCTGAATTTTCTAAAACGAAAAATTGAAACACGTGATCTTGTACTATGGGGTTCTAGTTTTGTTTTCTTAAAGTGGCATATATTCAAATTAGGAATGCTGCTGTTCAACCTATCTGGCCATGATGTCCTGATATGTGCTAATTGGAGGCTTTACGACTTGTGTGATGTGTCTGAATTAGCTCATTAGCTGGGTACATACAAATATATTTTATTTGAAGGAACACAAACAATTTCTGAAATTATTGTTTGTTACGATTGGAAATAGCTTTTGAAATACTTCTTCTTTACTTAACATTTGCTTTTAGCTAGACATCACATGACTTGCCTGCTCGTTGACCTTGATTTGCATCAATTTTATGCCTAGTCTAAAGAGTACGTTAACCACCTCAGCATTGCTATTGTGGTTAGCAGTAGTTTTGTAATTATGTAACATTACTTCTATGCTATACTAATAGTTTGGTAGAGCTTTAGATTCTTATTTTTTAGATTCTGCTCTTGATTCTCTGAGAATCCACTTCTCTGAGAATTTAGAGCTGTCTGTTGAAAGCATTTGGCTGGTAAATTGACTCCAAGAATCATAAGAGGGAGGATTAGAGGCAAATAGACCAAGCTACCCCTTCTAGATGAAGGTGGAAACAAGTCGTGTGGCATCTGCTCTACACCCGCGATGCTCCATCGCTATCTTTTCCTGCTCTTCTTGCTTGTGCAGTTCTTCTCTTCCTAGCCATAGCCAAAGAGATTGGAAAGTGTATGTGGCAGTAAGGAGGCAAATCGACGGGGATTGTTTATCTTGTTCGTATTCTTCTAACCGTTGTGGCAGTCGTAATTACCACTCCATATACGTGACAGATTGTTTAGTCCTGCATCATTATTGAGGATTTCATGTTTGGAATGCAGAAATAGGATAACACATAAATCCTACTAAGAATGTGTAAAACAGATATTTCTTGAGGTAAACATTGCTATTCAATTCTTTATTTCTTGAAGTATTTGTACAAATACTTCATGGAATAACAAGGTCTGCGAGCTTATTGACTCCAGTCTGACATGTAGAAACAACTCCATCCTTGTTGCAGTACAGCTCCTTAGCTGCTTTTACTCTGAAGTTGCACTTCCTCTGAGGGTGCACATTTCGTGGAGTTGCCATGAGGCCAACAGTAGAAGTGGCACCGAATGTTGAAGCCATGTTTGCCTATGCAGTAATGATAACATCAGCATGACAAAAGAACAGAAACATATACGCGATCCATAATCTGAAGATCTTGCAATCAGAAACAACCATAAGCATGCTTCACTTCAGATAATGGAAGTGGCGGCGACTACATGCCACTAAGGCACTAACCAAAAGTACACGATCAGATATACACCAAAGCAAATATATATCTGAATGGGGATGTTCCCTGTCTCCATTATAAACAGGGAGGGAACACACACGCGACCATTACAGACAAATCAAGCTGATGAATCCAAAACCCCCTATAAACAACCAATTCATTTACAGTTACAGCACTTCCTTAGGCACAATGCCACACCCTTCATGCTTACTACAAAAGCGAGAGTATACCGTGTACGTGAACGAATTGAACAAGAAATACACCATTTTACATTGGTGTGCCAATTATAGCACTCAAATCCAAAACCTTGCTAGTACGGTGGGCACCAACAGTCCATAGCATTTGGATAAAATTTAGCTTTGTTAGCAACCATAGAACATCCCAAAACCACGCTTCAATCTAAACCACCAAATGAACTTTCTAGAATCCGAATTACCGGGCGAATTACAACGAAACACGACGCAACCAGTCCATATAATCCTCAAACCACGGCTCGAAATGCTACGACTCGACACCAAATTAAGGGAGCGAGGGGAGCGGCGGAACCTCGAGTTGGGGTTGAGAGGAGGAGGAGGAGGGCGTAGGGTTAGGGATTCACCTCACCTCGTGGAGGGGTGGGAGGAGCGGGCGGAGAGGATAAGGCTGCGGCCTCGAGAGGGTTGAGCGCTGCGCGTGGGGGGTTTGGGGATGGGGGAGGAAGGGATGAGGTCTCTGCCTTCGTTGCCCCAGGACGCGCCGTCGCCAGAGAGGGAATCGAGACTCGAGAGCCAGACGCGAGAGAACGAAGGGCCGAAGGGGTACATCGCTCAGGACTTGGATGGGACGAGGTGTTGAGGCCTAAGGGGTATATGAGTGGCAAATTGCGGGTAGATAAGTGCAACTTCCAAGGGCAAACATTTTTCATGTGGGTTGGCTTCCCACGAGAATCCACGGGAAAGTCACTCCTCGTTGCTAGTTCATTTTCGAGACAACTTCTCGTGAGAAGCAGAATCAACTCGTTTTGGGAAGCTGAGTGTTTGGTACTGCTCCACGAGATCCAAATGAGAAGCTAGGAGTAGAAGCTGTATTAAACATGGCCTTGTGTGATGTGTCTGAATTAGCTAATTAGCTGGGTACATACAAATATATTTTATTTGAAGGAACACAAACAATTTCTGAAATTATTGTTTGTTACGATTGGAAATAGCTTGTGAAATACTTCTTCTTTACTTAACATTTGCTTTTAGCTAGACATCACATGACTTGCCTGCTCTCTGACCTTGATTTGCATCAATTTTATGCCTAGTCTAAAGAGTACGTTAGCCACCTCAGCATTGCTATTGTGGTTAGCAGTAATTTTGTAATTATGTGCCATTACTTCTATGCTATACTAAAAACTAGATTGTGCAAATCTTGAATCGGCACTGCTAGTAGTGTAGTAGTGGGTGGTTGTAAATCATACCCTCGATCTGCTTCAAAATTTGTGCATTTCACTTTTAGGGAGTGCATTGAAGCACCTCTCTTGATGTAAATATGTGTAAATTTGGTCTTCTAGTGCCGGTCACATATCATATAGTATGTAGTACAGTAATTAACTCCTCAATATTGTTATGGTTAATATTAGCTCTGTTTAATATGTTGCATTAGATTTGATCGGTATTTTAAATATGTATAAGCTCGTTGCTCTAGTGTCAGTCCCATGCTCCCATGTCAAATTAATGAGCATCAGAATCGACGTCCCCAATGTTTACTTCGAATCTACTGGTCTGATTCCTCCTATGCCTTCATGCATGTTTAATGAAATTTGCATTGTAATGTCGAATGCCGTGATAAAGCCCTATTGATATGTAGATTGCAAAGTCTAAGAGTAGCATGAATCATCCAGAAGTTGTGATAGCACGACAAGCAATAGAAGAAGGCCGCGGACTTGTTGTAATTGTCAATAAAATGGATCTTCTTAGAGAAAACCAACAATTGTTTGACAAAGTGACGGATGCTGTTCCTAAAGAAATCCAGACAGTTATTCCTCAGGTTTGTTTTCTAATTTTTAATGTTGTTATTAGTTTATAATATACTGGCCTTCAAACTTGAAGAAATACTTATCATTACCCTTCACTATGGGTTTACTATTATTTCTCTAGAATGAAACTATTAAATGGTCAATAAGATACTCGTAACATGAATACTGGTAACTATAGTCTATAGGAGGTTTCTCTCAAAAAATTAATTCAGAAAACTTAAATTATACCAGACCCTTGCATTTCTGATTAACCTTTTCTTTTTCTCAGTTGTTGATGAGGTAGCTTGTTATTGGAACAAATAACAGCAATTCTAGAGAGCTTTCTCACCGTTTGGACTTTAATTGAGACCTCATTAAGTTTATAATCACTCGCTTTTCTTTTTGATGAGCTGGATATTTTGTTGGTTATCACTTATAACGCTTGCAGATGCTTTACTTTGTTTAGTGATGGAGTTTGGAGATGGAGGTTTATTTTGGTGGTTACTACACGTGCAAATGCTTTACTTTGTTTAGACAGAGTATAGAGATTGGGGTTTATTTTGGTGGATCTGTCATTTTGCTTATGTTTTTTTTTTTATCTTTTCAGTTTGTGTTGCATATCTGTTAATATAGTAATATCAAGGCGTGAATGTTGCTTTTCTAATGCCTGTGCGTATAATTTGACCAATCGAAAGCCCTGTCTTTCACTGAAAAGATCAAAAGAGAGAACAGGCACATTGCAAGAATATATTAATTTGCTTCATATTTTTTGCCAGGAGCACCACTTGGGAATATATGTTAACCTTCTTCTTGTTTTTTGTTTTTGACAGGTTACAGGAATACCAGTTGTGTTTGTGTCAGCATTGGAGGGCAGGGGCCGGGTTGCTGTTATGCGCCAGGTTATAGATACTTATGAGAAATGGTGTTTAAGATTGTCAACCTCACGGCTGAACCGTTGGTTGCGTAAGGTAAACATCCTGCTCACATTAGCGTCTCTCTCTCTCAATTCACATTAGCGTTACTTAATTTGTTAGGGTATGTGGCCAGTAGGAACTACCATTAAAGTAGGATACTACAAACTTAAATCTCGGCCGCTAGATTCAATTTAGATGATGTCGATCAAGGTGAGTTCCCTATATCACTAGGTGGAATTGTATGAGTGCAAAGTGGAATAATTTAGGGGGTCTTTTGAAAAATGTCAGTGCCGTTTAGTGGTTGATCTGAGCCATCTAGATTGATTGCTACTTGCTAGTTCTCATTTTTTTTCTATTTTAAGACTAGTTCTTGTTTGATATGTTTCCTTGTCTATCATTCCTTTGCTTTGACTACACCATGTTTATATTTTTGACTACTGAGGTCATTCATGTGACGCAGCCATTTACATTACTCGACTATTACCTTTAATGCATTCTGACAGGTTATGAGCAGACATTCCTGGAAAGATTCAGCCACACAGCCAAAAGTGAAGTACTTCACTCAGGTGAAAGCACGACCACCAACATTTGTTGCCTTTATGAGTGGGAAGGCTCAGCTATCTGATACAGATATAAGGTTCTTGACAAAATCCCTCAAGGATGATTTCAACATTGGGGGAATACCAATCCGGGTCGTACAACGTTCTATTCCAAGAAAAGCGTCTGTGAAGAGCAATAGCAGGAGTGTAGGGCCTAGGATAATCAGGATGAAAACAGACAAAAGAACAACTGCATCTGATCCCACCCTCTGATAGTCTCATAGAGGACGACAGTGCCGGTATCAGCCTACCCTGCAGAAGGGGAGTATTGTTTGGTTTTTGAACTATATGCTTTGGTTGGAGTTAAACTAGCAGAAGAAATCCCCTAACAAAGCAGTGGAAACAGAAAACTGCTGCATTTCAAGCAGAACATGGCGAAAGAGGAAAGAGCTTTGTTGTCCACACGGGAAGTGATCAAAGGCATTAGCAGTTTGACTGCTCCTTTATAAGAAAGGATGACCGCAAGAAACAAGCTCAGCAATCTAACCGTGAAGGCAAAACTTTTTTTTTCTGAGCAAGGAGAAAAAGAGCAGAGCTCCCAGTTCGGCAAAAAAAAAAAATCAATATTTTAGCGAAACAAGGCGGTAGCGTTGAGCTTCGAGTTCTTTTAAATTTATCAAACAAAATGACAATTTCGTGTATTCTCCTATATTATTGTACATATGATAGATAAGAATGCTCTGACAAGTTTGAAGTCTTACTGGTTACATCAAACTATATGTTAGATGTAATCAGAGAATGGTGAATGTACTAATGATAGGGAAATTTCCAGCCCGAAAACAATGTTTTTGGGACGAACATATCTTTTTGAAGCTGCTCTTCGTTTTTTTAGCTCAATTTGGGGAACTTCCATCATTCCATATTTCCATGGCCAATGCGTCGATGTAGCATTTCCAAAAATTCATGTGTTGGCTCTTTTTTTACTAAGGTTGTATAGTTCAGTTTATTCCACTGCATTTTTTTCCTCCCCAAAAGCTTGTGATTGAGATCAATGATCTGCAAATTAAGACATGTGAGGTTAAAATATTCTTTCCGTTACCTCGTTTGGAACATGGAAACTTCATGAAAATTTTCTCTGTAAGAATTACGGATGAATAGAGATTTTGACTCAACCAATCAAACCCCACATGTTCCAAGCAGGAGCAAAGTTAGTGGCGAAGCCGACCCACTGGGCAGGGTCGGCACTTGCCCACGCTCGTTAAATTTGCCCATGCTAGATATTTTGCTGGCTCCGCTACCGAGCAAAGGGAAGAATATCACACCAGCGTATCCAAGCGGAGCCAGAATAGCATATATAGCACCAAGAGAAAGGAACAACGAGATATAAAACGTGAGCTGTTGAACACGAGCACGACCCGGCGCGGTGCAGAGAAGAGAGGGAAAAAAAAGAGAAACCCCTCGCTGAAGCAGCGGATCCATCCCACCAGCAGATTCCAAGCCCAAATCCAACGAAACGCACCACCACCACCACCACCACCACCGCCACCGTAACATAACGCCGCTCGCCACCGCGCCACCACCATGCCGCGCTCCCCCTCCTCCAACCCCTTCCACTCCCTCACCTCCACCCTCCCCTTCCTCTCCCCTTCCCCTTCCTCCTCCGCCTCGTCTTCCTCGCCCCCCACGGCCCACCTCGCCGTGCCGCTCCTCCTCCCCGTCTCCTCCGCCTCCGACTCCTCCTCGTCGTCCTCTGCGTCCCACCGCAGGCAGCCGCAGCCGCCGCCGGGCGCGCGGATGGCCGGCCCCGACGGCGGAAAGGGGGCAGGAGGGGGTAAGGGCGGCGGTGGGCCCGCGTTCGTGGGGCAGGTGTTCACCATGCTCGACCCATCCGGGAACGGCCTCATGGCCGTCACCACCCGCTTCGAGCTCCCCCACTTCCTCACCAACAGGTGCCCTTCCTAACTACTGCTTTCTTATGTGTAACTCTGGTATCGCAGTGCGTTGGTGATGGCATGGCCATAAGCCTGGGGCTTTCGGTGATAAGGCGACATTTTGCTTTTGTCGATGTGCGGACTGATGGGAATGTGATAGGTTTACCGTGCCATTTAAGCTGCAAGTTGCAATGTTAAGTGGTAGGGAAGCACTGGCAGACCTAGGATTGAAATTTAGGTTGGGCAGAACGAACCAATAGTATTATCCGATAACAAAGCAAGATATACATAATTCATGTTGCAATCACTGTAAATAGAGTATATAACACTAAATAGAACTCAAAACTACAATCCGCATCATGTGAACATACAAAGACAGGTCAAATGTAGAAAATGTACCCTCATCAATGAAGTTTACATAACAATTTGCCACAAAAATACCAAATTATTGAATGTACTAGTAACAACATGTCAAAAGTAGATAGATAGTGAGTATTCAGATTAATTCATCATAAATCATAAAAAATTATTGAACATTGACAAACAAAAAGACATACCACTAAAGTACTAATTACGTCTAGGAGGCCGAGGCAATTTCATTCTCCAAGATTTCATGTCTTGAAATTGTTTCTTAATTCTATCATGATTAGTCCTTTAAATATCTCCCGCTCGATGTAGCACACCATCAAGTTATTGAGCCACTCATCGGATAGTCTATTGCACAAATCGGTCTTAATAATATTAATAGCCGAAAAGACTCTTTCAACCGATGTTGTTGTCATTGGTAGGAGCAATGCTAACTCAATGAGGCGGTAGACCAATGGAAAAACAATATGTCTTTCTGTTTCAACCATCTTGATGGCCAAACTTGCAAAATCATGACAAACAATGGAATCATCAATTCTTCGGACATGAAGGTTTCTAGTTGACCCCTTATAGTTGCACGATCAGCAGTGGAGAAATCTATATCATAGATCTCTGCAAGTCGAGCAATCTTATCCATATCAAACTTACAGAATGAGTCTCTTGGATCAAAACAAGAAAAGCAAACAAGCAACTCCGAAGACACCTCATTGAAGCAGTCGAACGGGTTTCATATTTCATTTCAGAATCTTTGTTGAACACATTTGGGCATTTAATGGACATAACTCCTCAAATGCAACCCTCACTTCTTCCTTCATTTCTTTGTACCAATCAATCATCTTTAGAAAATTGCCTTTGTTTATGGATGAAGAAGATTCATTATGTCCATGGAATGGTAAAATAGCTCTTCAAATCTAGCAAATCTTCAACATTGCCAACTTCAACCGGTAGTACTTGCTCTTTTGTAGCTACCACAACATTCCCGCTTGCACCGGTACTTGGGGTCGACCCACTCGACGCAATGGTAAAATAGCTCTTCAAATCTAGCAAATTAAGTAATCAACCAATCACAATCCAATTCACCATCAATTATACATCACAGTGTCACCAATTCACCATCAATTATACATCACAGTATCACACATCATCAAATTCACCATTCACAATCCAATTCACCATCAATTATATATCACAGTATCACACATCATCAAATTTCGAAGAATTCCACGATGCATTTTGACTTTTGAGCGCTCAATAACTCTTACCTTTGCCTTTGCATTTTGAGGAGCCATCTTATTCTCCACCCGCACGCCCCCTTCTGGCCGCCTCACCGACGCCGTCCCCCCGCGCGCCCCCTTTGGCCTCGCAGTCACGGCGTCGCTGTCGATGTCCCCCGTTGGCTATTGCTTTCCACTCGGAGTCGACGCGCTGTGCCGCTCCGCGCCTGCGCCCAACGTTAGCCCACTGCTCGTGGCTAGCAGCGTGGCCCGCGCGCACCCCTCTCAGCCGACGGCCGACGCCACCAAGCCCCCACGCCGGTGTGTCGGCCCACCGTGCGCTGCCTTCACCCTGCTGCCCTGCGCCTCTGCGTCGCCCGCCCCTGCACCGCCTTCGCCTTGCGCTTGTGGCTTGCCTGCGCCTAGGGTTGGAAATTGGGGGAAGTGAGGTGTATTGGTGTGGGCTGTGGTAGTGAGTTGTATTGGTGAGGTGTGGTGTGGGCTTAGCTCTGGGCCTTTGGGCTGTGGCCCGTGGCAGTGAGCTGGCCGTCTGGCCATAGCCCGTAGGCGCGCGAGGCGCTGGGGAAGCCGGGAAGGGGCCAAGGGGGAAGGGGTACCGACAAAATCTCTACTATTGACCATAACATATAATTATATCATAGTTGAGCTAATATTTTGATTGCTCCTGCTGATTTTCCCTTTTAAAAATTATTCTTTTTCAGAACTCCTACGTGGTTCAAAAGGATCTTATCACCGTTAAAGAAGAGTGAAAACAGTCCGGTATTTAGGTTTTTTATGGATTTGAATGATGCAGGTATTTGCTGTTATTAAACATTTCATTTTCTTTCTCTGCTTGATGCATTATGAACTTAACAGTTATTTAATATGTCTGTCTAGAGTACAGAAGTGGTACACCCAGCACATAGTAGTTCAGTTCTCTTTTTTTTTTAATATATAATTGAAGGCTGTTAGTTATGTTACCATGGATTTAGATTAGCATCAGGGCAGTCAATATTTTTGTAAAAAAAAGAGAATATTCTGGCAACTCAACTTTTAGATGGGAGCGGTCAGAGTTGCACTCCTCTCTCAAGTCGGAGCTCCTTTTAATCAGGGCCTATAAAAGTGCCCTAGGAGTCTCAGACTGAGAGCTAATTGCCGGCTCTGATTTCTAGCCGAACAGCAAGGGTCCAGAATTTCCTATTGGGCAGGGCAAATACATTTTCTTCTATTCAAATTTTATGGCTGTAGTTTGCTGGGTTCTATAGTCATTTCAGGTTTGGACCTCTGATGTCTAGAAATAATGTTGTGTCTCTGAGCAACATTTCCTTGCATTAGTAATACAGATTATGTCTGATTACTGGCTTTTACATAACTTCTTCAAATATTTAGTTGTCGCAGGGAAAACTTTTAGCTAACTTGGTTTAACATCTTCAGTATCCTATGTTAAGCGGCTAAATGTGCCAAGTGGTATGGTGGGGGCCTGTCGCCTTGATGTAGCATATGAACATTTCAAGGTAGGTTATGGTCATTTTCTTAAGAAGTTTTCTTGTGATTTTTTACATTTTTCTTTTAAGTAAATAATAAAGACATTACACTGATTAAATGTTTCCTTTATTATGCGTTATATTTATTGCTGAGCCCTTTGAATCTAGTATTTCTTGATAATATGCTAACATTCAGAGCTGGGATGCTTCTGTATGGAGATCACATCACCCATCATGGTCAAAATTGTCTTCGGTGCATGATGTTGAGATGTGTTTGGTCAATGCTCAAATATTCCATTATCACATCTTGTGTTGGAAAACACTTCAAAGATGAGCATCCATGTTTAGGTGCTTACGTATATTTAAACTCTAAAGTTTTGACACCAGAGTCTTTACACCAGTTGTGCCATGGCGTCAAATATACTGCATTGATGGCCTATCCAGATGGCAGATGGCCATTGAAAAAGTGCTTTTGCATTTCCAGATGGCACAGCATGGCACAGCAGTACCCTATTAGGCCATGTAATTCCAGTTTGTTCTTTGAGAATGTTCATTCAACTTCTATTCTGTACATTTGTTGTGCAACATAACTCAATTTGTTCTCTACAGCTTAAATTTTCCATATTTCATGTCAAACTCAATTTGTTCTGTATTGACCATTTAAGTATGAAGCTTGCTTTGATATGATTGACATTGTATGTTTTAAAAAAATAGTCATTAGCTGTATGCCTCTTGGCCGATTTCTTTTTTTTCTACATCATATTCATATGTATATATTGTATTTGGCATCTTGTGTTCGTCATATTCAAGAAAATTGTTGTTTTGCAGGAAAAGCCTCACATGTTCCAGTTTGTCCCAAATGAAAAGCAGGTTTGTGCTAAAATATTTCAGTTTTGCATATAACTTAAGCATGTCATTAGAAACTATACTTTATTTTTCCCTTTTAGGTCAAGGCTGCTAATAAGCTCTTAAAGTCACTTCCACAAAGGAGAAGGAAAAAACTTAGTGGTGTTCCCGTTTTTAGCGCTCAAAACTTAAATATTGCAGTGGCAACGAATGATGGAATTAGATGGTATGGATCAAATTCTTGATTCTTCCCTGATTGTTTCTGTAAGCATTATATTTATCGTGTCATGGATTTTCTTTACCAGCACATCAAAGATGTGGTCATTTTGTGTTATGTTTTATGTAAGCATGAAGCATCTATTTCCTATGAGCAGAGAGCATTGAGAACCCAACAATGTACCCCTTTTAATTTATTGTCTGTTCTTAAATTTTACTCTGAGGAGGTTTTCATATTTATGTTTTTTTCCTTTTACCTAATTTGTTATGAGTTATCTGTCAAATATGCTTCTTTTTACCGATTTTTCCTTTTTTGCATGATGTCCTGGTTTCTGTCAAATGTCAAGAACATTAGATTACACGCATATGGTCCACTAGTTTGTGCTCATGGACTATGCTATGACGTTTTGTGTGCTATTTATGGCAGTTCTTGTGTGTACTAGATGCTTCTGTTTGATGCCAGGAAAAAACATAGGAGATTGTTTAGATGTCTTATATTTCCATGAAAGCATAACATGAATTTCACTGCTCATGATTTCAGGTATACACCATACTTTTTTGATAAAAACTTGTTGGACAATATTCTTGAAGCTTCAATGGATCAGCATTTTCATTCAATGATCCAAAACCGCCATACACAACGTAGGAGAGATATTGTTGATGACAGTTTAACATCAGAAATAATTGAAGAAAGTGCAGACAGCTTGCTTGAGCCCCCGGAGGTACTATGATAATTTAATGCACACAAGATCACTTGAATCTTGTTTGTAGACTTTTGGCGCACTCATATTTTTGAGGAACTGTTAATGTAGGTGCAAGAATTGATGAATGAGATTGGTCCAGCTGGAATACCATTAAGTGTTGTAACAAAAGCTGCAGAGATTCAGTTTCTTGATGTTGTTGATAAAGTACTTTTAGGAAAAAAGTGGTTGAGAAAAGCTACTGGCATACAGCCACAGTTCCCTTATGTTGTTGATTCATTTGAAGAAAGGTGCAGATGCAATGCCATGCTTAGATTATTTCTTGTTTCTGAATTTTTTTATAGAACTGCTTCTTTAGTTGTGATGAACTTGTTCTGCGAAATTAGTTATGAAACACTTTTAAAGTTTTTTTAACTTTTCTTATGCATACCCTAATTTTGCATATTTAAAACAAGTTTGATCTCATAACTTGAATACTTGATAGCTTGATGACCATGTATAGTATAAATTGTCAAAATGTCAGTCCTGTAGGTTCATTGAGAGGCTGGTAAAAATATAAATTGATGTATTGATTACAAAATCTGGCCTCAAAGGGAGGAAGAGGAACAATGGTCAAATTTACCTTTTAGAGATGCTATAAATAGGAACTTCTAAAATACTGAAACAAGCAATTTAACCTGTTTCTTTGTTGTATCCCTTTTGTCCTTTCATTTACTCTTCATTTTTGAACTATTTATGTTTATATTTTGTTCACTCTTTCAGGACTGCTGTTTCAATTGATAAGGCTGCTACCTCCAGTAGTGGTTCTACTGCTTCTAAGGATGCTGACCGCTGCCAAAATAATCAGCTATCTCAAGCTTTGGAGCCAGACGTTGATATCAGCAACCACAGAAAACACAATAGCCCAGATCATGACCAATCTCACTTCCCTTTTAGCAATCTGCTTCCTAATATATGGCCAGGGCATGATAGAAAGTTCAAAGCGCAAGAAAGTGACAGCAAATTCAAAAGGTTTGTTCCTCGATGGCATCTCCTTCCCCTTCTATGTCATGATGCACAAAAGCATGCACTACGTGGCCTATGCATTTTTGGTTGAATTCTTTATGATTTCACATGAATTTGGAATTGAACTGAACTTGATACTGGATCAAACACAACTTTAATGATTTAGAGCAAACAATGTTTTAAGATTGTAATTTATCCAACTAGTTGCTTATTTGTCTGGTTAAGATTTCTTCGGATTGTCTATCCGCATGTTTTTAAATCGTCTTGGTTTGATGAACAGATATGATGCCAGTGTGAACAATGATTTGCAAGCGAACCCTCTTCTCCCCAAAATCACCATGGTTGGCATCTCCATGGGTGAAGGTGGACAGATGAGCAAAGCCAACTTAAAGAAGACAATGGAAGACTTGACGAAAGAGTTGGAGCAAGTAGGCGAAAAAACTGCCTATGATGAGAAAGACCCACTGTTTGTTGCCAACGTTGGTGATTACTCCAGGATTACAAAGATTAGCTCCACGTGAGATTCACTGATGAAGAGCGGGAGTGTAAGCACCGTTCTTCGCTTCTTATGAAGAGCTTCTGATTCGTATTACGGCCCTACTCATCCAGTCGATTCTACACGGCGTACATACTGAATTTCTAAGAAAATCAGCTGAACATGTCAATATGCTAATCTCAAAGGGTCCTACCGATATAGTGATGTAAATGGTAGGCCTTGTATGTACATTTATCAGATCATGTGCACATTTGAATGCCCACAGATCTGACTTCTGACCGTACACAAGGAGGCACTCGGACTTCAGCGTGACCAATGCTAGATGGTACAAAACTTACAAGCATGTGGGCGGTTTGCAGGATGTTACTGTGTTTCTAGAATTTTGCAGATGACAGCTTGCAGGACCTTTGTGGGCATACATACAGAACGTTTGCTGCCATTGTATGTAGAACAGACGGCAAGAAAGTTTGTTTATACTGAATTAGTCATGAATTGGACTGTGTGTGAACATATAGATCGAAACAGCAATTGCTTAGTTCTGTTCTTAGCTTATCTGCACTTCAAAATTGTACATATTCAGTTTATTGCTAATTGATGATCAAGTCCTCCCAACTTCTGTTGTCTTAACTAATAAAATAAGGAAGAGGTTTACCTCCGCGCAGCGGGATGAATCGTTCCACCCCACTTTTGGAAAGAAAAAAAAAACGAGTCAGCCACCCTTGCCCCTATCTCCTTAGCCGGTAGCCGCCGCCCTGTCCTTTGCCACCATGTTGTCCTCGCCCACCATTGCAATGCCCCACCCACCATTGCAATGCCCCACCCCTCGCATCCGCAGTGTCCGCGCCCCTACCACATTTATGCCACCACACCCCTTGTTTATGCGCCACAATTGCCGCTCGGGACGGATGGAAGCATCTAGGTCTTGAAAAATAATTTTTGTAATTAATGATAACAATGTGTTAAAAGACTAACATATGTACTAAGATGTTTTAAAGGTTTAGTCCCGAATTATGAATGACAACATGGAAATGACAATGCAAAGATTATAAAATATTGATATGACTCAAGACAAAGGTAATTAGTAGCCTAAAGATTCTTCTATAGATTTTACTGTTCTCGGTGTTTGATGGAAAGACTGAATTTGTAGGCTAGATGTCGTACTATAAAGAGGGGTCATGACTAGTAGCTTGAGGATTTATTTTGTGTCACGTTGATCAACTAAGAGTCATGCATTGCATTTAGAACAGCTTCTGAAAAAAGTTTAGTAAAAAATGGTATGACTGCACCTGAGGAGCGGTACTACCACAGTGCAGTAGGACCGATTTTTAGTTGGCGGTACGTTATCTTCAGAGAGCATGTTTTGGGACTTTTTCCTCCCCTGAAAAATGGTAGTTCCGGTTGAGCCGAGTGGTATTACCGCCGTGCGGTAGTACAAACCTTGTGAGTGCAGTAGTATCGCACCTGACAGTAATAGCTAGTTCAGAATCATTTAATGCACCCCTTATGACCGTTGAACAGTAGATGCAGTAGTACCGGTCGATCAATGGTAGTAGTACCGCACCTGTTGAATTTTTTAGGGGATTGCTTCAAACGGTCGAATTTGTGGTTGGGGCTATAAATATCCCCTCACCAGCACCAAGCTCAGTACCTTGGACCTCATTGAATATATTTGAGCCTTTGGTGCACTCTTATCTACTCATTTGCTCATATTTCTCATTTTGAGGCAGTTAAGAGTATTCAAGTGCATATGCATCATTAGTTGATCTCTTTGGCACTTGATAACCTTCAAGTAAGGGCTGTGATTTATTACTTTTGGTGCTTGCTGGCACCTAGATGGCTTCGAGGAAATTTGTGCGGTGAACTCTTTAAGAAGATTATGAAGAGGCCCGACAACGTTTGTGAGTAATTCGGTGCTCACCATCTCCGAAGTGGAGGAAGAGTAATTCTAGTGGAAACGAGGTCATTAGGCTCAATTTGTGGAGCCGATCCAATTCGTTTAGGCTCAGCTCAACGTGGACTAGTGAAAACCGGTAAGTCTTCGATACCACGGAAAAAAACATCGATTGTCCTTTTGCGTTTTTTTCTCTCGTTTTCACTATTTTCGCATTTACACATCTAGCTACTTATTTGTGTAAAATTGCTTAGCTAGAATTGTATTTAGTATTGATATAGACTTGAGGTGTCTTATTGAAAGCTTAGAATATGTCTCTTGATTTGTGCTAGAATTCTTTTGTTAAGATCATACTTGTTAAAATTGTTAATTAAAGCATAAGTTTTTAGAAACCTCCTATTCACCCTCCTCTAGTGGACCATCCTTGATCCTACAAGTGGTATCAGAGTAAGGTCTCTCTTTTTGTTTTTAGGCTTAACTGTCTACGAGAGAAAGGATGGCTAGTGAAGGTATGTCTATGGGCAAAGCACCTTTATTTGATGGATCAAATTTTGCTTACTAAAAAATTAGGATATCTATTTATTTAAAGGTCATGAGCCCAAGCATATGAAGAATTGTAAGTGAGGGTTTCGTTATGCCACTTGATCCTATACACCCCACGGATCTTGAGGAGCAAAACTCCCATCTCAATGCTCAAGTGATGAACACACTTTTTGAAGCTTTGAACATGGATGAGTTCAATCGAGTGAGCAACCTAGAAACTGCTCATGAGATATGGACTACGCTCTCAGAAATTCATGAGGGTACATCCACTGTCAAAGAAGCCAAATTGCATAGGCCTCATGAAAACATCACCGAGATGTATTCTAGACTTAGCAATATTGTAAATGAGCTCAAGGGCCTAAGCACTAATCTAACCGATATTGATATTATGCGCAAAATGCTTATGGCTCTACCGGAGAAGTATGAGACATTGGTGACTCTATTCCTCAACTCACCCGAGTTGTCAAGGGTGAAACCAACTGGCCTCTTGGACAACCTCATCACCAATGAGTTGCACAAGAAAGACAAGGATGAGCTTTTAGAGCCATCCTCCTCCAAGAAGAAGATTACCGCTTTCAAAGTAAAAGCGAAATCAAGTAACGAAACGGAGGATGAAGAAGATGACTCCGAGGAGGAGTTCGCTCTCCTTGTGAGAAAAATGAAAAAGTCTATAACTCCAAGGAGGAGTTCGCTCTCCTTATGAGGAGAATGAAAAAAATCCATGAGAAGGCGCTCAAACCGGAGTGCGTATTTCGACAAGAACAAAAAAGGACACTTCTCTAACGACAACAAGCGCTATAGCAATATCCGTTACTATGAGTGCGATGAGAAGGGGCATATTGCCTCTCATTGCCCAACCAAGAAGGATGACAAGGCTAAGTCATCAAAGAAGGAATTCAATGGAAAGAAAAAGCTTTTCAAGAAGCTTCACAAAGATGGCAAAGATGAAGCATATGTTGGAGAATGGAACTCCGATGAGGAGTATTCCGACTCCGACTCTGATGATGACGAGTCCTCCAAGAAGAGGGGACTTGTTGGCATTGCCATCAAGAAAGCGCCATCACTCTTCTCCACTCCTACATGTCTCATGGCAAAAGGAGACAAGCTAAACTACAAGACCGGTGAAAAATATTGGGTACTTGATAGTGATTGTACCCAACACATGACCGGGGATCAAAAAATATTCACCACATTCAAACATGGAAAAGGAAACAATGACAAGATCACATTTGGTGACAATAGCAAAGTGGAGGTAATAGGATTGGGTAAAATTGTTATATCCAATGACCTTTCAATTTCAAATGTATCTCTAGTTGAATCACTTAATTTTAACTTGCTATCAGTAGCTCAAATTGTAATCTTTGTTTAACTTGCACATTCTCTCAAGAAGGCGTTTCCATTTCAAATGTAAAAGATAAGTTTTTGGCTTTCAAAGGTTTTAGATTTAGAAATCTTTATTTGGTGGATTTCTCTTCAACTGTTTCATGTTTAAAAACCTGCTTAATTGCAAAAACTTTATTGGATTGGTTTTGGTATAGAAGGTTAGCTAATGTAGGTATGATTCAACTCAAAAGGCTTTTTAAACATGATTTAGTGGTTGGCTTGAAAGATGTGAAGTTTGAGAAATATAGATTATATAGTACTTGCCAAGCTGAAAAGCAAGTTGCAATCTCTCATCCTTCTAAGAGTATCATGTCAACCTCTAGACCATTAGAGCTCTTACATATGGATTTGTTTGGGACAACAACCTATAAGAGTATCGGGGGTAATAGCTATTGTTTTGTCATTGTGGATGATTACTCAAGATATACTTGGGTTTTCTTTTTACATGACAAAGCCGAAACCTCCAGCATTTTTAAAAGTTTTGCTAAAATGGTTTAAAATAAATTTGATTTCAAAATCAAGAAAATCTGTGGTGATAATGGTTCCGAATTCAAGAACACTAAAATTAAATATTTTTGTGATAAACTTGGAATAAAGTATGAACTTTGTACTACCTACACTTCGAAGCAAAATATAGTTGTAGAAAGAAAAAATCGAACACTAATTGAAATGACTAGGACAATACTTGATGAGTATAACACTTCCGATAGCTTTTAGGTGGAAGCAATCAATACCGTTTGCCATACCATAAATATCCTTTATTTGTATCGTCTTTTAAAAAGATCTCCTATGAGCTTCTCATTGGAAGAAAACCGAACATCTCTTATTTTCATGTATTTGGTTGCAAATGTTACATTTTAAGGAAAGGTGTTCATCTTTCAAAATTTCAAAGTCATTGTAATGTTGGATTTTTACTTGGCTATTCATCAAATAGTAAAGTCTATCGTGTCTTCAACAAAAACTCCAGTTTAGTTGAAGAGACTCATGATGTACAATTTGATAAAACTAATGGCTCTTAAGGTAATTCTACTAGTTCTTGAAGTGCTAAAGCCATTTGATAAACCCTGTAATATTAGTTGAACAAAGTAAATCCCCAAGCTAGTCACCACATGTATATAGAATCAACTAGCAAAAAACTTCAACATAGAATAGAATGAACAAAATAGTATATTGAGTTTCGAAAATGCTCTAACACTGACATGGTTATTACAATAATAGCATTTAAATTAATGGCTGCAAACATAAGACCTACAAACAATAGAAGAAAGAAATTTGTGTCATAATTGGCAACGAAAGAAGAATATGTTTACCTTGCTCCGTGCTTCAATGGTGCAAGTGAATATCACATGAGAGCATGAACTTTTGAAGTTCATACTAGTAGTGCCAACTTTTCTGTTTGACAGGCCCTGTAAAAAAAAAAGCAAGCTCATACTAATCAAGATAAGTATCCTCGTAAAAAAAAGAAAAATCAAGAGAAGCCAGCAATAACACAGCGAAGGCCCTGTCACTGACCACGACGAATTCTGGGGAGGTCTTGCATATGAACCACAGATCCTTGTTGTCTACCGGCTGGCTCACCGTCGGCCACACTCTCACCACGACATGCGCGCACCAACATACATCAAGAAAAGCTCGCAATTAACATTCAAGAGATCTCAAACCACCAGGGAAGGAAGGGGTCTCTATTGAGCCCACGGATTGTACTGGTCAGGATGGGTTTTGAGCGTGGCAACATGTCCGGTGCCGAGGAGTTCTTGGCGGGGGACATGGGCAGCGAGGCGGTAGTGAGGTTGGGGTGGAGATTCTCCTAGTCGGCAGCGGCTGCGGCAGAGCGCAGTGAGGAGAATGCGAAGGCGAAGAGGGACCGCGATGCCTGCTACTTCAGGCGGAGTGGGGAGGAGGAGGGGCGGCGAGGACTGCGCGGGAGGAAGAGGGAGGGGCTGCGTGGGGAGGAGAAGGGAGGGGCACACCGGTGGGGAAGAGGAGGAGGGGCGTGGGGCACAACCCCGCCTCCCTTGCTAGGGTTCGGAACGAGCGCTCAGGGGGCGCGAGTGGGGTAGGGGAAAGGGAGAATGGGGTTGCCTCCGCGATTAAATACTTGGTACAGGGCGGGTAATAACCCCGGAAGTTCAGGGGCATTTTCATAACACAGACCCAAGGAAGCGGTGGGAAGCCCCTCACGGCCGACTTCCAGCTTCCACACATACTAACGATTTCGAGCTTCGGGGAAAAGCAGGGGAAGAAAGCCCAACGGATGGCTTCCGTCTTTTTCGAGCGAAAAGCGAAAGCTGAAGCCGTCCCAAACAAGGCCTTATGCTTTCTTTATTATTATGCAATAGCTTTATATATTCATAATATGTGATTGATATTTAATGATGTAACTGCGAGCACTAGCTACTGATCTAAGGACTAGTGCTGTGAACACAGAAAATTTCAAATTTCAAATTTGGGGTGTGACATGGATTTGCAATTGATGGACTGTCTTGGTGGCCCTTTTCACATCAACTTCTTGTTTGGATGTTGTGTGGGCTGTGGTAATGTGTGCTAATACAGGTTCCATAAGGCTGCCGCAGCAGCGTTGTTTCTAAATTTCCGTTGATGTTCTTGTTTAATGCATGATGTCTACTTTATTAGTTGTTTACTTATTTTACATGATAGTATGTCAGTTATTTATGTATTGAAGTAAACTAGGGGAAAATATCGTTTGCTATTGTTAATTTCCATAATCGTCACACGAAGTTCTTGTTCTACAATGTTACACTAATGTGATGCTCTCGCGCGTGTGTGTGTGTATGTGTGTGTGTGTGTATAGGGGATGTATATAGTGCTAATAGATAATTCAGTGCTAAGGTGCTAATGCTAATCTTGACCGTTGGATTTGGATTGAACAACCAAGATGAATGCAATCTCTCACCTCCAAACCATTTAATCACCTTGCATGCTCCCACATCCAATGCGCCTTCATTAACGCACCTTCATTAAACACCCTACATGCTTCCACATCCAACGGTCAAGATGCAGATTTCAACGGTCAAGATTGGTATTAGCACCTTAGCACAAACCACCTTCATGATTTTTGCTCTCAATGTCTCCTTAATGCTGACAATTTGGTGAGAACAAACATGTAATCACTGTGACTTTTAGTAAAATACTAGCAGGGTGTCCGTGCATTACAACAGAACCTTAAAACTTACAGAAATAATATTTCTCTTTAACATATAAAGCGAATCAAGCAATTAAAAGAAGAAGAAGAGCAGTTAAGGCGTCCAAGTGACTATATTCAACAAGGTTTCTTATAGCAAAACTTATTCAAGTTTTAAAGGAGAATATAATTATTGTGCTAAAAGACAAGAATATATTGTTATGCATAGTTGAAATGCTTGCATAACTAGAATAAATACAGCTAGTAAAATCTGCATTCTTGAATAGCATGAACATAACCAACATATCTGTAAGAAACGCAACCTCTACTCATTTGTGCATGATGATTAAACAAACCTGTCTACTGCAGAATGGTCCAGCCCCAATGCCAATGGTTGGGATTTGCAATGCTGATGTTGCAGCTGCCGCCACTGGAGCTGGCACACACTCCAAAACTACTGAGCAGCAGCCAACCTCTTGCAAGGCGAGTGCTGTCTCGACAACCTACACGGACAAGCAGAATAACACGGAGAAAAACCTATCAGTGAACACACCAAACATGAAACAAACTGTTGAGGAACCGTCGCTGGCGAGTCCAGTCCGAGCGATTACCTCGTAGACAAGCGTAGAATCGTAAGAACAATGCATGAACAACAAGAACAGAATAAGAGATAGAACACAGAGATATAGGGGGACTTCTTGCTTCTCTTTATTCCTTCATCCATCGATCAATCATTTACAATGAATAGCACCCCCTATTTATAGGCTACGACCCTGCTAGGGTTTGGGATGGGGCGCCCACTAATGGGCCGATGCAGGTCGGCCCATGGTTTCAACACTCCCCTTGGGCACCCATCCTTCATGTCCATGTCTCGTCAAAACTCCATAAAAACCCAATGGGAAAAATTTGGAGAAAGAGTACATGATACACGTTCTGCTGTGATGCACGAATTGCCTCGTTAAAAATCTTAGCCGAGAAACTTCAGGAAAACTCGTCAAGAGAAAAATAGTACAATCCACCCAATTTCATTTAATCTCCTAGATTTATTCTTTGGGTACTTGATCTTCATGATCAAGCTTTAATAATGAGTTCGTGAAGGTTCTCCCCCTAAATTCTGCACTTCTCTTAAGTCTCATCATTCCAATTCACATATGCATCTTTCAAAGTTAGATGCTGGAAGTGACTTAGTGAATAAATCTGCAAGATTCTCACATGACTTAGTATGCAGTACTTTAAAAACGTTCATCTTTTGCAATTCATGATCATAGAAGAACTTGGGGTTGATATGCTTTGTGAGAGGATTCTTCACATAACCAATCTGTACTTGTGCAACACAAACTGCATTTATCTTCATAGATAATAGTGGGGGTTAGTGCGGCATTCAATCCACATGATCTTTGGATGTGGTGAATCATCCGCCGGCCAAGTACATTCTCGTGAGGCCTCGTACAATGCTATTATTTCCGAGTGGTTCGTCGAAGTCGATACAAGACTCTGCTTAGATGATTTTCATGGAATTGCAGTTCCACCACATAGGAATACATAGCCTATTTGCTATTTGGCTGTATGCGGGTCCTACAAGTACCCGTTATCTGCATTGCCATTCATAGTTAAGTCTTAGTTCTTTCTGTAGAACAGACCAAGTTCTTTGCTTCCTTGGAGGTATCGGAAGATGTCCTTCATTCCCTGCCAATGCCTTTGGTAGGTTACGTACTATACCTTGCTAATAGGTTCACGGCAAATGCAATGCCCGGTCTAGTCTGCTTTGTTCAATACATGAGTGTTTCTATCACACTTAAATATGGGAATTCCGGTCCCAGGACTTCCTCCCCCTCTTTTCTAGGTTTGTACAGGTCCTTGTCTTGCTGCAAAGATCTCCCGACCATTGGCACTTTCAAAGGGTAAACCTTTCCAAAGCCGAACCTTTCCAACACCTTCTGAGTGTAGGTTGACTGATGTACTAAAATTCCTTCAGGGGCATGCCCAAGCTGCAAGCCTAGGCAATATTTGGTTTTCACCCAAATCTTTCATTTCGAACTTGACTTCAGGTAAGAGCTTACTTTCTTAATATCCTTCAGGGTTCCGATGATATTCAGATCATTTTCATACACTGAGATTATACAAAATCCATTCTGGGATCGTCGTATAAATACACAGAGATTATTCTCATTTGTTCGTGTAGCCTTTCTTGCATAGAAAGTCGCTTCAAGCGATTATACCACATTCTGCCTGATTGCTTAAGTTCGTACAATGACTTTCTGAGTTTCACACTGTACATATTTCTATTTGCTCTATCTTGGCTCGGGACATTGATACATTCAGGTATCTTCAATGTCCGAATCCAATATTTCATAAAGGTATGCTGGTACCCCATCCATCAATTTCAATTCTAACTTCAAGTTCACTGCCATTGAGATAAATGTCTAAAGGGGGGTCTGCTCATGATCGGGGAATAGGTTTCTTCATAATCATCTCCTGGATGTTCAATGAAACCTTATGCAACGAGCCTTGCTTCTTTTCATTTCTCTTTCGAACAAATATCCACTTATGCCCTACGGGGTGCACAAGGGAAGGTGTACGGCTTACAGGCCCAAACGTCCTTCTTTTATTCGAAGAGAATAATTCAGTTTCTACTGCCTTCTTTCAATCTGATTTTTTTCTTTCATTCAGCGAGCGATACAGGCTCTGAATCAAGATTGATGATTGTGGCAAGTTTCTTTGCAAAGTATATGTCGACATTGGCTGTTGTCATATTCAAAGATTCTCTCAATGTCATAAATTTTATAGCTATTTCTTCAAGGGGCGATTCTTCTAATGCTTTTACTTGCTCACCGCTGCTTTCTATTGCGGGGCAAGTCCCTTTAGTTTTTCAGTTCCGATGTGTGCGTACACATCCATACTGATGTCTCCCTTCATGGGGATGTTCAATTCTAGTATGCCTTTTCTGAAGGTTCCATACCGATACCAGGTCTCAACTGGCTCCCCTTTTGGTTCTGGGGCACTTCGGTGAATGGTTGTGTCAAGTCCTTCTTATCCTTTTTCACCAGGCGTCCCCGGTTACTTCGGATTCGAGGGGCCAGAGTTCTCGTCATTTTCTGAGGCCTCTGGACGGGATTAGGGATACCTTCATTGGTATTTCAACCTCTCCGATGCATTGCGTGCATGTGCAAATGCTACTTGATCACGCTCTTCAAATCACTAAAGTGGTTACGGCGGTTGATTTGCTAATATTTGCAAATCTATTATCTTCTGGACTTCAATTGTCTTCTAGACTTCAATTCAATTATCTTCTTGACTGCAATTATCTTCTGGACTTCTCTATTTGCTTCACTAGTGCGCAGGTCATATGCATAGATTTTTAATTATCTTCTAGATTTCAATTGTCTTCTAGACTTCAATTGTCTTCTAGACTTCAATTATTTCCCGACATTATCATCAAGGGTTGATTTCCCCCCTAATGACGGGAAACTAACCTCATCTAATGTACTATCAGCGAATCGGGCATTGTTCAAATCTCTAGTCATAAGGTCCAAATACTCGATTATGGATGTTGTCTCATAACCAACGTATATCCCAGACTTTGGAGAAGACCCATTGCAGTTCGCTGCGGTGGTGGTATAGGTATATAACCCTTGCAACCAAACCTGCGAAGATGAGTAGTTTTCGGTGCTGACCCTTGCGCTAGTTGCATAGGTGGATGGATGTTATAGGCCGACGGTCTAAAATCGATGAGAGTTGCTGCGAGCAGGACTGCGTGTCCCCAACACGAAGTTGGTAAATTACAATTCTTCAAAGTTCTGCTAGTCCATTCTGGGTACGGACATGCGGTACAAAATGCTCAAATTTAATTCTCATTTTCATGCAATAATCATCAAATGCTTTCGGAGTAAGTTCTCCGGCGTTTGTCCATTCAGGTGGACTTCTCATGATGATCAGGGAAAATATTTCTAATTTAATTATCTACGAGATTGGCTTTGCAAAAACATGATTTCTCGTAGACAATAAACATACGTGCGACCATTCCGAGGAAGCATCGATGAGCACTATAAAATACCTAAAATTACCCTTACAGGGGCTATATAGGACCGCAAAAGGTCTCCTTGGATACGGTCCAGGAATGCAGGGACTTCATCTTTCGCTTTCAGAGCAAAAAAGGTCTAGTAATTAATTTCCCGGTGGCACATGCAGGGCACACAAAATCTTCCTGATTCGAGAAATTCTTTATATTCATATTATGTCCTATGAATTGGTAATTATATCTCTCATCATCCTAAGACCTAGACGGCACAATCTATCATGCTAGAGATAGAAAAGTTCAGAGCTTCTAAATACAATTTTCAGGGCAGTATAAGCTGCAGGTGCCTTAATATTAGTGTAGTATAGCCCAGTTTTATATGAAGGAAGACATTCTAATGCCATTTTTCACTTTCTTCACGCTTTGTAATGAGCAGGTATTATGTACCATACTCTTCTGTAGTTTCTGCGTGGAAACTGTTAGCGCGAATATCCTTGAGAGTTCTAGTCGATTCTGGGTACAACAAGTCTTCTTCAATGATCAAAGTTGTGCCCATTGGGAGTATAATTGTGGCCCTTCCTGAGCCTATTATACAAGTATCGCTGCCTGCAATTGTCGTAAGACTACCAGCATTCTTGCTGATCGACTGGAAAAATTTCTGTTTCTCTCAGGATGGTTTTCATTGTGCCGCTACATGCTAAGCACACTTCCTCCATAGGGCGCCACACGCGTTCTAATATAATGTACTTTATTAATATGTAGCAAAAAGCAAGCAACACATAAATAAAATACTTCAGATATCAGAACGTAACTTGCTATTATAAAGACAGGAAAATAAACCTTGCAGGACTCATAATAAGAATTTAATGCTTTTGCTCTTCTAGAGCTTGCAACCATTATTCAATAATTCAAAAATTCTGCTTCAATTACAAACTGCAAGTTTCTATAAAAGGTCCGAGTGCAATGCGTGCCTTTGGATCTAATAGGCAAAGTATTCGGGACTTCGCCTAAATCGGCTCCATGCGCGATCTCCTCCTCTTGGCGACTACGGTGTGGCGCTGCGATGTCCAAAGGAGGGATGATGGGGTCGCTCTTTGGGCTGTTCACATTCATAAGTGCGTAATGGATGTGAATCCTCTGTGCTCGCAATGGCGAGGTATGCCTCATGCTATCATTTGCCCTTCTTCTTAGACCGAAAACATCAATAATGTGCGACGCACGACCTTACCCTTCTTGTTCCTCTCATTCGTGAGAGGCTTCATCACCTTGTAGCCGCTAGCGATGGCTTCATGGCCAACATTGCTACTAGGTGGTTGCGAGATGAAGTTCTTTCTTAGAATATCATCTTGAGTTTACGCAACTTGCATGATGTCAATTAATTCGGCATACTTCATGTAGCCGTCTTGGCGATAGTTGCTTGCGGATTGCACCGCGTTCGGGTGAAAGGTAGAGAGTCTTCTCAATCTTCTGCTCATCCGTGATTACATTACCACAGAATTGAAGATTGTTATAAATTCTGTACAAATTCTGACCATATTGGGTCAGTTCTCCGAATTCCTGATTCGTGATGCCAGTCATCTTCATATTCATGCAAAAAGTTCAAAGGATTACTGCTGGTAATCTGCATAAAATGGTTGCAAAATTCTCACAATGCTCTTCGAACTCCAAGTTCGTGTTCCCGTATTTTTCTATGTATTTTTCATGATTTACTGCTATTTCCAGTGATTAAAAGCAATATAAACAATCACAGATAATCAAAACAGTAAATGCGGTAAATAAATCGCATAGGAATAATATTAACAAAGTTAAACATGCTTCAAGTTCAAAATACGCAAAATATGAATTCCCGAGGTCCTTTTCTGCTAGAAAAGTAACTTTCGGTGAAATCTGCAATTTTCAAAGGTTAAAACGCGAGATCTCAATTCTGAGAGAAAATTCGCGTAATATTCCAATTTCCAAGGGGGTTTTCCGCACAATTCCCTTATTCGCAAAAATTCTCGTAATTTTCAGAATGACAAGGCTCTTTTTGCAAAATTTCCTATTTCCGGTTTTCTTTTCCGATTTTCACCGCTGATTCCTTCAAGGCTCGTGCGCCGATTCCCCCTTGGGGCGGCCTTCATGGGTCGGCCTTCTTGGCCCACCCCGGCCGGATCAAGAGAGGGGAGGGGTGTGTCCTCTAGGGTTTTTGCCCCCAACCCGTGCAAGAAACGGCGGCGGCGGCGGCTCCCTCCATGGAAGCGATGAGGAGGTGGCGGCTTCGTGCCTCGGTGCGGCGGAGGCGGCGGGGCGGGGTGCGCGGCCGGAGGCGTGGCGCCGTGCGGGGCATCGCTTCAAGCCCGGCTCCGGCGGCGGCGGCTCTTCAAGGCCGTGCGCCTCCCATGCTCGGTCGGCGGCCGAGGCGGAAAAAGGGCGCCGGTTTGGCGGCGGTTCGACCCGACGGTGGCTCTCAGGAGGCCGTGGTGGCGGCCGGGCGGAGCGCGCGCGCGGCGCGCCTTGCTGGGCGGGATCTTTGCGGCGGCGGCACGGAGGCGAGGAGGCGTTCACGCGACCGGCCGCGGGAGGAGGCCGTTGCGGTGGCGCGCTCGGGTGGTCTTGCGGCGGGCGCACTTCGAGGCGACCGGCGGCGCATACGGGTGGCGGCGACCCGCTGGCCATGGCGCGGAGACGGCAGCGAGCCGGAGCTCCTTCCAAGCGTGGCGCGTCTGCGGCGGTTCCGACGACGCGTGGCCATACGGGAGCTCGTGCGGTTACTCGTCCGACGGCCATGTCGGGGTGGTGGCGAGCGGGCACGGGGCCGGTGCGGTGGCGCGGGAAGGCGGTCACCGTGCGATGGTGTGGCGGCCTACAAGGCGCGACGGCGTCGCTTCTTGTGCGAACCGGCGGCACTTCGGGCTTGCGGTGTCGGCGTCGCTTCAAGGCTTGGTGGTGGCGTCGCTTCTTGTGCGAACCGGCGGTGCTTCTGCGGGAGGTAGCCGAGCGGCGGCTCCGGGGTTGCTACCCGGTGGTTCCAGACCAGCGGCTTCGGGTCGATCGCCATTTTTTTTTCAATTACTGTTTATGTAGCTGCAATGTAATGTGCAATACAAGATTGCAACGGGGCGCGGCTTCATACCGACATGTGCATGCTTGCCGCGTGCTGGCGGCGTGGCTCTGTCGTTGCCTCCGTGGCGATACGTGATCGCAGACTATGCCGACCGGTAACGTATCGCGGAGGTAGTGACACCGCTTGCAGGCGGTGCCGTGCACATGGTGCCTTCCATGCGATTTCATATACTACCTCCGGTACAATCATCATCTACTCTTTCATGCAATCCACCGATCAGCTTGGCCGGCGACTTCAAGTCGGCTTGCGGTAGATTAGAGCGGATTTGCACCGTAGGAAACCAATCTAGAAAGCCAAATTTGCAGAATTGAAAGCAATCTAGAAAAACGATTCAATCTACGAGTGTCGTTCATCGACGGTTACCTTTTCGATGCGGTAGAGTCGATCGTCGCGATAACGTGTTGAGGAACCGTCATTGGCGAGTCGGTCGAGCGATTACCTCGTGAACAAGCGTAGAATCGTAAGAACAATGCATGAACAACCAGAACAGAATAAGAGATAGAACACATAGATATAGGGGGACTTCTTGCTTCTCTTTATTCCTTCATCCATCGATCAATCATTTACAATGAATAGCACCCCCTATTTATAGGCTACGACCCTGCTAGGGTTTGGGATGGGGCGCCCACTAATGGGCCGACTGCAGGGTCAGGCCCATGGTTTCCCAACACAAACCACCAATAATCAAAAGCACCATACCTTTACAGCACTATCAACCGTCTTCCCCTGCGGTCGAAACCCACCGAGCGCACTGATAGCCTGTGGAGTCAGCCCAACATGGCGCCAACATGGCCAATGACCAGTGTTTTTTTTATCGGTAAGTTTTTTTTGAGGGGGGGGCGCAAGGTGGTAAGGCTGGTTTGGCCCAAAATCGAAAAAAATTGGCTGAATTTTTCGAGGAATTTTTTTTTTTTGGATTTTCAATTTTAAAAAATTAAATTTAAAAAAATTAGAGTAAGCTTGATTTTTTTTTGACAAAATTCAAGCAAACCAAAATTTTTGAACCCGATTTGAATTCCTACCGGGAGCCGATAGAAACAAAAATCGACGATTATCGACCGATATTTTGAACCCTGCCCATGACAGCTATTCCTGCCTCCACAATAGCCTTAGCTGCGCTGATCCTTGACGGTGCGCCTCCTTCCAACTTGATTGCATCCACTCCACCTTCTTTCAGCACCCTCACCGCAGTCAACAGCCTGTAACAAAAGGCTTGTTATACGAAAACTCTAGTCCCAAAACTCATATTTCTTATGTAGTAAAGTGACGGACGGCCTTTGATATAATGATACGCCTATATGTGCATGTGTGAATGCATGTCTATGGCGTATAACAGGTTGATCTTAATAGGGGTGCAAGAGTTCATGGTTTTTTTTTTCAAGAGTGAAATGCATCATAGGTGCCTAAGCTTACATGTGTGTGCCATTTAGATTTCTGAACTTGAGAATTTCGTATTTGGACCTTAAATTTGTATGACTACTGAGTGAACATAATTGCAAAACCCTAGGCAGTTCATGACTAGGGGTGTCATTAGGGGTGAAAACAAATCGGATACAGACGGATAATGGCTTTGCCATATTTGTTTTTATATTTTTTTCGGATCCGGATACGAATGCGGATATGAATAATATCAAATACGAATACGGAGTGAATATAAATCGAAACGAATACGATCACGGATATTTTTCGGAACATAAAAACCCCTTAAATTGTATACCAGAAAATTAATGAAAACATATAACTAGTTTATTTGATACAAATATTTATGAATTATTCATATTTTCAACAACCACACATAACATTGGCACTAGCAAGCTTCATTAACTAGTTCATCACAAATATAACACTTAGTTTATCATATTTAGCTCATAAGTCATAACTCACAAAGTCACAAGCTATTACACATTCACACTTAGTTTATCACATACATAAAACTTAGTTTACACTTACATCGATCAGACTGGATGGTTAATCTATACATAAATGACTGTAACATCCCAAAGTATGTTACCAAAAATAGTATTAACAAAGTTATTATTTTATAGGATTTTCTAAGATTTAAAGTTTTCTTGGTTAAAAAGAAAATAATAATAAAATAAAGTCAATTATTTAATTTCCTAGTTTTTAATGTAAAAATAAAATTTATTGATTTTTCTAGGATTTTATTGGATTTAAAGTGAAAAATAAAATTTTAATTTACTTATTGAATTTTTTGGATTTTAAAAAGGTTTTTCCTATTTTTTAGAAATTAAAAATAATTTATATACAAAAAATAAAAACCAACTTTAAGTTGGAATTAATTTTATTAAGTTAAAAATAATTCAAAGAATTTCTGTATTTTTTCTAGAATTTTTTAACTCTATTTGCTATTTTCTAAAAGACTATTTGATTTGTTCATTTTCTGAAATTCATAAATCAATTAAAATCTCATTTTTTTCTCTTTTGGGCCGAAATTCGGATATCCGGACTTCGTCTTATCCGGATAATCTGTATTCATATCCACTGGATAGCATGGCTACTGTATTCGTTTTCGTTTTCGACAAAAAAAATCCAAATTCATTTTCGATCCGAGACAATCCGAATTTGTTTCTGTCCGGATCGACCGTAAACTATCTGATCCGTTTTCACCCCTAGGTGTCATGATACCTTCACTCAATCTAAATTGCTAGTTGTCCATGTAATCTTAAGGTGAAATCAATGCAGAAGTGCCATCTTTAGATTTCAAGGAAATTTGTGGATGTTCTTTGTGTTAGCCATGCACGTTTACGTGCATTGGCGCGCACGTCACGGTGAGGAGGATCACACCGAGCCGGCCAGGAGATCAATGCGCTAGCTGTCTAGGAGATTGTTTCCTAGTTTGTTACATTGTATAGTTGGCATATATCTCAACCAAATCGGTTGCCCCATGTACTGTATAAACTCTTGCCGAATCAATACAACGTCAAGCGCAAATTTTCTCATCGCCTTCATGGTATCAGAGCAGTTTCCTTCCCGAGACCTCCCTATCCACCAACCCCTTCTACTTCTCTCTCTCTCGCGCGCGACATGGTCAACCCGTCTGATGTGGGCAAGCAGGAGCAGGCCTCCAAGGCCGCCCTCTGGACGCAAGCCATCGCCGTCGCGAGTATCAAAACTCTCGTCCCCATTACTCTTGACCTGCAAGCCAACAACTACATCTCATGGCGTGACCTATTCGAGGCCGCTCTCTCAAAGTATGCCCTCGACGACCACATCAAGGCGCCGGCTACTTCCGCCCCCGACGCTCATGGAAGCGTCTCAACACCCTCGTCCGCTCTTGGATCTACAACGCCATCTCCGCCGACTTGCTGCCCATAGTGATGGACACCACGGCCACCGCCCACACCATCTGGGGGAACATCGAAGGCCTCTACTGTGACAACACTGAGACACGTGCCATCCTCCTCGAGCAATAATTCTACGGTCTTATGTAGGGTGCCATGTCTGTCGGTGACTACCGTCACAAACAGAAGTCGCTCGCCGATGAACTCCTGCGGTAGGCACCATGATCCTCGACAAGAGTCTTGTCCTTAATACTCTGCGAGGACTGAGCCCACATTTGGGCCACATGCAGACGCTGTTGTCCATGTAACATCCATTTTCGTTGTTCCTTGAAGCTCACTCTGCTCTCATGCTTGAGGAGTTCACGACGGGTTCCGAGTCCTCCCAGCACTCGATTTTCTTCACCAACACCACCGGCGGTGACGGCAACTCCAAGGGCAACTCCGGTGATTCTGGCACCTCCAGGGGCTCTTCCGCCAACGCAAACAGCGGACAATCGCACGGTGGCAACTCCTATGGCACCGACGGAGGCGGCAACTCCTCCATCCGTGGCAACATCAGTGATGGTAACTACTCCAACAACAACTGTCACCGTAACTGTGGCAACGGCAGAGGAGGCGGGAACAACACCAGCGGTGGTAGCAAGGGCAACACGTCGTGGCCCTCATTCCAGCACCCGTGGGCTGGATCGATCCACATGTGTCCCAAGTAGGCTCCTCGACACACTGGACAGGGCCTCTTCGGCCCACACCCCACCGGTGGGCCCTAGGCATTTAGTCTTCCACCCTTAGCTCGTGGCAAGGCATGCCGTGGCCAGGTGCGTCGTGGAAGGGTGCTCCGTGGCAAGTGCCCAACCCGACTTCCAACTCTGCCCCGTCGATGTCGTGGGACCAGAACCAACTGCTACAGTCCTTCAACACCATAATGCTCACACCGCCCTCCTCCTCCGAGTGGTACATGGACTCGGGTGCGTCCGCGCACATGACTTCGAACCATGGTAATCTTTTATCCATCTCCTGTTTTTCTTGCGCTGCATCTCCTTTCGCCATTGTCAGAAATGGGTCTCACCTTCCTATCACCCACACCAGCACGGCATCCTTTCAAACTCCTAACCACTCTTTTCACTTGAACAATGTTCTTGTCACCCCTAATCTCATTAAGAACCTTATTTTCGTTCGTCAGATCACTTTAGACATCATTGTTCTATTGAGTTTGACCCTGACGGCCTTTCTGTGAAGGATCTTCGCACTAAGAACGTGATCATCAGGTGCAATAGTCGCGGCGACCTCTAACCCTTTCGGTGGCCACCTTCCACTCCATGCGCCATCTCCACCACCACGTCCTCCGCTACCTTGTGGCATCATCGTCTCAGCCACCTCGGACACCAAGCTTTATCGCACCTTGCCAGTGTTTCTCATATTCCATATAATAAAATGTCGGTTGACACTTTGTGCCATGCCTGCCAACTTGGTTGACATGTGCGTCTACCATTTTCTTCTTCCTCTACTTGCACCAATAAAGCATTCGATTTGATACATTCTAATATTTGGACGTCCCCTATTTCCAGTGTTTCTGGTTACAAGTATTATCTTGTTGTCTTTGACGATTTCACACACTACTTATGGACGTTCCCCCTTCGTCTTAAGTCGGATGTGTTCACCACTCTTAGCAATTTCTTTGCTTACGTCTTAACTCAGTTTTCTTCGTGTGTCCACGGCATCCAGTGTGACAACGGTGGCGAGTTCGATAACACCACCATGCGTCTCCACCTCCTCTCTCATGGCACTGCACTCCGCATGTCATGCCCACACACGTTCCAATAGAACGGCAAGGCCGAGCGTGTCATCCACTCGACCAATGACATCCTTAGTTATCTTCTTTTTTTAGGATTCTCTCCCGCCCATCTATTGGGTCGAAGCTCTTCACACCGCTACCTATCTCCTCAGTCTCCACCCTACTAAAACCCTGAATTTTGGCACCCTCATGAGTCCCTATTCAGATCCCCACCTTCCTACTCGCATCTTTGTGTTTTCGACTATCGATGTTACCCTAATCTCTCCTCCATGACTGCACACAAACTCGCGCCTTGCTCCATGCCTTGCGTGTTTCTTGGGTATCCCGATCACCACAAGGGTTACCGTTGCCTCAACCTCGCCACAAATCGCATTATCATCTCGTATCACATCACCTTCGATGAGACCTCTTTTCCCTTTGCCGAGCAACCAAACCTACCCGCACCTTCGGATTTTGACTTCCTCACCGAACTCTTGCGTGCGCCGGTCGTTGTTCCTCCCATTGCACGCTCGGTGCCAAACTCTCCAGCACCAGCACTCGTGTCGCTTCCTCCCGCACATGCGTCGCTTCCCCTCGCGCCCGCACCCGCACGTGTTGATGCACTTGCACCACCCCTGTAACAGCCCAAAGTTCTGTTACTGAAATTAAAATTAATAAAATTATTATTTTATTGGATTGTCTGATTTTTAAAAGAGTTTCTTGTTTTTTTTTTATTTTCCTGGATTTTAAAAGCCAAAAGGAAAAGTTATTGAGTTTTCTTGGGTTTTAGTGGATTTAAAGTTAAAAGAAACTTAATTAATTTCTTGAAATTTCTAAAATTTCAAAAGGTTTTTTCTATTTTCCAGAATTAAAAATAATTTATGTGCAAAAATAAAAGCCAACTTTAAGTTGAAAATAATTTTATTAAATTCATGGAGAATATACAAAGTTATTGTTTGGAGAAAATCATAACTCTGCATCAGTGTCCACTGTCCACTACTAGAAGAATCACTCCATGCTAAATGGAGGCTTTTTTGAGGCGCAGCGAGCTGGGCCACGTCGACAAGATTTTGCTGGCCGTCCAATCCCGCTCGTCTCTGCCTCGCGTGCATTCGATATATTTTTGGTTTTGCGTGCCTGCGCTGCCTTTGCGTCGTCATCCTCTCTCGATTCTTCGGCTGCTTTCCCCCTCGCTTCCAACGCCAGCAGCCGAGGCCTCCATCCCTGCTTCCCCCTCCCCTCCCTAGCTCCCCGCTTCCTGTTGCGCCGCTCTTCTTTCTCCTTGCGCCTCTTCGTCTTCGTTTCTTCCGCCCGGTTTCTTGAACTCGCTTCGTTCCCCTCGGTGATTCTCGAACTCCAGCGTCTTCCTCCTCTCTCTCTGTTGTTTTCCCTAGGCTGGTTTTTACGTGTCTTTCGATCTGGATTTCTGTACGTCTGTGCCTTCTGCTGCGTTCGTTCCTCCGTAGCCGATCGTTTCTTCTTCGTTGGTCTCTTCGAATTTTTTTCTCTTCCCCGCTTCAGTTCTCAGATTTGCCTCTTTCGGTCTTCCATTTATTTATTCCGGACGACCAGAGACACAACGCGTGTTCTTTTTTCGCCCTCTTGTTCTTCCGTCTGAGAATTTATTGTCTTCGTCGATCTCTGCTGGTTCCGTGTGTTGTTTTTTCGTTGCTTCCACGAGTACACAGTTTGATTTTCCGAATGTGTTTCTTGTTCTATGTGGATTTCCAGATTCGCCAGAGTTGTGCTTTCCCCCCTTCTTTTTTTCTCCTCCCTACTCTTTGCTTCCTTTGTTTCTCCGTTCTTTCTTGCGGCGGGTCGAGTTCCAGATTCGCCAGAGTTGTGCTTTCCCCCCCTTCTTTTTTCGTGTCTTCCCATCCTTTCTTGTACAAGACAGTAGGCACAACGCACGTTCAATTATTGCTTTGACGATTTTCTTGTTTACTGCTCCAGGTTCTTCCAGCCGCATTCCTACTGGAAGGAATCAAAGGGAGCATTTGATCCTCCTTCTTGCTAATGTGCACACAAGACTGGAGGCAAAGCCTGGTCCTCTTAGCAAGGTATGCTTCCTTCGTGCTATGTATTTTGGTAGATTGATTATATGGATATCTATGTGAAATAATGAAATGATAAGCATGAGATTTATACGTGCTCCTTGGCTGACTCTACACTCTCTAAAAGTAAATCATAGGTGCTTCTATAAGAAATATGTTGGTAGCCTTCAGCCAAAACAAGATTTTTTTTTAATGACATACATAAACTAACTCTATTTTTCAATTGATTAGCAACCTATGAAATTCTACATCGATTAGTCGAGCTTGTTCAGAAAACATATCTTTGGCATTGGATCAGCTCAGTTTTGACGTCTCTAAAAGTAAATCATAGGTTCTTCTATAAGAAATGTGTTGGTAGCCTTCAGCCAAAACAAGATTTTTTTTAATGACATACATAAACTAACTCTATTTTTCAATTGATTAGTAGCCTATGAAATTCTGCTAAATGCTCAATTGTGGTTGCTGGTGCCATTTGGCACCCCATATACATGCAGTTTGAAATTACTTGATATTTCTTGACTGTACATTGATTAGTCGAGCTTGTTCAGAAAACATATCTTTGGCATTGGATCAGCTCGGTTTTGACGTAACTGCATGCAAAATGCCAGCTGACTATTGCCATCTAGCACATGGTGAATATTATCACCATTTAATTAGATTGATTAAATTGACTGCATTAATGTGTCTCAGGTGCTTAGCTCAAGAATATTATATATACGCTTCATTTTCCATGCATTCCTTTTGGATTTTTTTTTGGCACTGTTACCTCTTTGTTGACTGGTGCTTTTCTCCACACCCCCTGAAACAGCTTGATGACCGAGCTGTCGATGTGGTGACGACTAAGCTATCTAGCAATTACAAAAGGTGGTGGAAATTTTTGGTCAAGGAAACATAGTTTGCGGTATAATACTGCTTACCATTGTTTTTTTTTAAAAAAAAAACTTAATATTTTCTCTATGTACATTGTGCTGATGATTTTGCAGCTGTAAATTTCCTCCAGATGCACAACCACATGAAGTTTAGCAACGAAAGACTTTGTATCTAGGTCTTTATCTTCTCATCTGGGGTGAAGCAGCAAATATCCGATCTATACCAGAATATCTTTGCTACATCTTTCATAATATACCTTGCACTTTCTTAATCATGAGATATTTTTTGTTAAGTATGCAAAGCCTATTGCA
Organism: Ampelocalamus luodianensis; assembly: GCA_036346255.1. NCBI lineage: Eukaryota > Viridiplantae > Streptophyta > Magnoliopsida > Poales > Poaceae > Ampelocalamus > Ampelocalamus luodianensis. The sequence continues at coordinate 11,032,424 of CM070618.1, forward strand.
AGAATATATCTATGAACATCATCTTCAATGTGTTCAGATGGCGTATGAGCTTCATGGACTGCTGGCCGGAAATGTCAGCATTGTGACCGGGGAAAATATCAGGCCATCTTATGGTGGGGATGAGGAGGCTTTCTTGAAGAAGTGGTTACCCCTATCTATCGTGTCATCAGCAAGGTGCTTTGATAACTCAGCATTATGTAAAATGAGCAATTTAGTTTCTTCCAATACATCTAATTGTATTGGTTTGCAGGAAGCAGGTAAAGGCAAACATGGGAAAACAACACACTCAGCATGGTGTAATTATGTTGATCTGAAATGAGTACTTCTGGTCTGTTCACAGCTTTACCTTCTGGGTACATATTTACATTCTTTTCACTTTTTCCTGTAACAATCCTATGCCATTTCTGAATAATATTCCTCGACTTTTCTTGCACTCGATGCCCGTGCCTTCCACCGTTCGCCTAGCTTATTTCTTGTCTACTGCAGTCTCTTTTGGTCTTGATACTTCCGTACCTATATGGATCTTCCCAAATGTTGTTGTGTAAGAATGGATCTTCGTAGCCGCAAAGCGAAGCAAAGAGTCATTTACATGTACCACTTTAGATTCCCCCTTTTTCAGCGATAACTGAGAAATCAAGTATGTATTTTTTAAAAAAATTGTGACTTAAGTTCTACCTGTACTTACTATACAGAGGTATCGACTAGCAAAATATCACAAGTGGCAGAAGCTCTAAGGATGCGAATGGAGGTTCAGAAACAGCTTCATGACCAATTAGAGGTGTGTATCAGAAACTTTGTAGTCTGGAGTGCAAGCTATTTTGTTATTTGTATTAGAGGGTTCAAGCATAGCCTTATTTTATCGTTAGATATATCAAATTTATCTTAGAAAATCATGTTAAATTAGGTGCGAGTTCTATCTTAATATATATTGTGACATATCCATGCTTCTTTAGGACTGTGCTCTAGAAAGAACGACATATCTGTCTATCACCTTTTCCGGAACAACCCTTCCATGCTAGCTGGAAAGAGTTTAAAGAGTTTGGTTGATAACATATCCAATTTTTAATGACAACTTTAGTCTTCTAGAGGTAGATAGTCTAAAATTGATGCAACAACATCCACCATGCAAAAGAAGAAACTGTTCTAGACTTCTTTGTTGAATATGCTCGCTGTTGGCAGTGCTCATCTCAAATTATCTAGATATATTTATTCCAATGATGAAATTGCTAACATTCATGATTTTTTTCGACAGGGAAAACTCCTTTGAACTGTGCTTCGGCCATGGGAGTATGACATTCCTGTTTATATTTTTTTCCCCAAAATTGACTGCACAACTCCTGTCAGGCAAACAACAGAAGACTTACTATAGAGATTTGCCATTCCTGTTTATATTTTTTTTTCCCAAAATTGACTGCACAGCTCCTGTCAGGCAAACAACAGAAGACTTACTATAGAGATTTGCCACTTCAAATCTTCACATGTGTCTTTATGAACAAAAGATAAATTTCAAGTTTGACCATACATAGCTGAACATGAAAAATTATATTCTTAATCTTGTATTTCATTTCGTGCAATTCTTTATATGTTTTTATTTATTTAGTGTTCTCCAGTGATGCAAATATTTGAATCTCCTGCTACGCAACTTGTTTGTACCCTTCTATAAGGTTCTTTATCATCTATTACGCTTTCTGATGTTGCACACGATCTATCTCCGACAAGTTCTTTGTGCTGGTCATAATTAGGTGTTTCTAACTCTGCGCGCCATTAGCGCGCGCCGGTTTCTAGTCGTTCCGTTTAAATGGAGGGTGAAAGCCGCGCAGCTCAGCCTGGCCACGACGACAAGATTTCTTGGCTGTTGGATCCTTTTTCGCTCGTTTCTCCACCGTCCGATCTAGCGTTGTGGTCTGCCTTCACGTTCGCTTGCGCGGCCTCACGTGCTTCCATACGACGTTTCTCTCGCGTCTTCTCGGATAGTCCGCCTTGGCTACACAGCCACCCACTTTCCACTGTCTTCCCTCGCTTTCTCTTCTGCTTCCCCTATGCCCCAGCGCCTCCATGCCTGACCAAATCCCCTCCCCCCAGGCCCGGCTGCCGCCTCCTCCCCTTCGCCCCCACACCTCTCCTCCCCTAACCAACGCCCCACGCCTGGTCCCCTCCCCTACACCCGTGGTCGGCCCGTTCCCCCACGCCCCTCCACCCCCTACTTCTGGCCCCCTCCCCTAACGCCCGCGCCCACGCTCTGTCGCCGCCCCTCCCCTTCGCCTGCGCGCCGCCCCTTCCTCCGCCACCACGCCCGCCCCTCCCGCCCCGCCTTGGCCGTGTCCCATGTCTTGCCCTCCCATATCTCGCCCGACCACTCCCGCGTGCCGCCTCCTCCTCTGCCCCACACATGGCCTCCTCCCCTTGCCGCTTGCGTTCGCGTCTCGTGCTTGATCTAGAAGAAGACTAGAACCCTCGTCGACCCACCTCCTCTCCCAAATCGAATCTCTGCCCTGCCCGACTTCGAGCAGATCGGCCGAGTGATGGAGGTGAAGATCAGCAAGTTCTTCGAGTCGGCAAGCTCCATCTTCACCGGCGGCGACAACATCCCCTGGTGCGACAGCGACATCATCGCCGTGAGAGCCCCTTTTGCCCTGTACCTCGCTTTGCTTTATCTTTCTTGTTTTTGGTTTTGCCTGTCAAATCCTGCGTTGTATATAGGGATTAACACTAGGATGCACACCAGTTAGTGGAGCACACAAAGATGTGTAAAGAAAGGAGTCCCTGCATTTCTACAATATGTGTGCTTGATTCTGCCCTGGTGGGCGACTAGCTCATCTGTTGAATTGGTGTTGTTTTGGCATGTTTCTAATTCTGATGATGATTCGTGGTTGCATGCTATACTTAGGGATGTGAAAGAGAGATTGTTGAGGTTGCAATTGAAGAACAGAAAAATGATAGTCTTATGAGGCTTTCATGGGCCCTTGTGCACTCGAAGCAGCAGGATGATGTGAATTGTGGAATAGGCAATCTTCTTCCTTCCTAGCTGGGGGAAATAAATTTTCTCCTCCGTAAGGCCCCTCCCCATAGTCGTCCGATCCCTCCTCCCCACACACATGCTACAGTGATGTCTCACACAATCCAAAGATGGTGAGGAAGGGGCCTCACGGAGGCCCTCCCCTAGAAAAATTATTTCCCTAGCTGGGAGGCTGGATTTCGCTCCAGGCCTTCATTTCAAGGAAGGTGTCTAGCAGAGTTTCCATTCTACGGTACATTCTCTCTCTCTCTCTCTCTCTCTCTCTCTCTCTCTCTCTCTCTCTCTCTCTCTCTCTCTCTTCTCATGGTTTCTTTCTTGTTCTCTTGATTGGTCGAGCCTCATTCAGAATCTCCGAAGAACCAGTCGCTATTGCTTTGCAATCAAGTTTGGCCGGTAATCCAGAAGACTTTAATGTTATTCATTTGCGGAATACTACTTGTCAGTTCACAACCTACTCTAAACATGTGGGTTTTCTTATATGTTCTATGTGCAAATACAATCTCTGCTTCTCCCACGCCCTCCCCCGCGCAGTTCTTCCTCATCCCCTCCACCCCATCGGATCGCATCCAAGGCACCACTAGTCACAACCGCACGGGCCGCATTCGCTTCACAGCGATTTGTGCTTTTTTTCCTTGGAGAAGAAGGAGAGGGGAAAGCTGTGGCCTTCCTTCTAATCTAACCCGAGCAGCGAGCAAGAGCTAGACAAGATGCGCTCCACGAATCTGCTTCTGGAGGAGCCCATCTGGATGGCATCCATCCTCGAGCCATCCTAGGTTGTACGTATTATTACTACTATTTGCTATCCTTTTCATTTTTAGTTGGATCAGTTCGTGGATTTCCGGATCCCTGAGAACCCTAAATAGTTCAGCCTAATTGGTGATGCATCAGAAAATAAATGCAATGAGAGCTTCTTCCTTGCGATGACCAAGATTGTGGAGACGCTGGGCCCTAGGTCGTGCTCTGTCGACACCATCTCCTCCTACATCAAGGCCGTCATTATGACACATCGAAAATGCCGGCAGTTCGATTCCATCTATAAGTTGCTCAGGATAGATGCTATGCCTTCTATTTTTCTTGGTGCAGGTATGCTGCTCTATTTTGCTTTTGCTCCCCTTTTTAGTTCGATTAAAAAAAACTCCCTTTTTAAGGGTGTTATTTCGGTGGTTCTGGTTGCCGCAGAAATGGGAAGGAGGGACTTTTAGGCTCTTTCGTGCAATTCCTGGATGCGCCCGGAGTCCATTGGTTTAATAGTTTTGATGTTTCTATGAGGCTGGGTGATTTGGGGGTGTTTTTACTCCTTAGGGATTTTGGTTCGATGGGAAGGGGAAAGGGGAGGTTTTTTATGTTGTTTTAGAATAATTGGATGACTTAGGAGTTCTCCCTTTAGCATTTTTCTAAAGTAAATTAGGTATTTTAGTTGCACAGCCAGTGGAAAGTAGGTAAATTTAGTAGTTTTTCTACAAATGTTTGGCATCTTGTGGAGTGGAGTCGAGAAGATTCTTAGCATCAAGTTAAGGAAATTTGGAAAAGATGGGGGTGTTACGTACAACATCAACAACAAAGATTTTCTACCTCCTGTAGCTGCATCCCGCAACTGCAACTCTCTTAGGAACTTCGCATCAGTTAGACTCCATTCGTCTTTAAATACCATGACCATCTACTTGATTAATATTCACTATTGTTCCTCTCCTGCTATGCCAACTAGAGCATTAGTATGACCGAGATGCCGAGTCATTGTGACAGTTTAGATATTTGGTGTATAAATTCCTTCCATTTTGGTTTTAAAAAGATGGTAGACAAGCACTCACATCAATGTTTTGATTTAATTTTAGTGTCTTATGGTCCATAGAGCACCGTGATGATGAAAAAAAAAGAACTTGTAATTCTATTAGCTATCATGTACCCACCATTTTTAATTAGAAACGTGATGCGGGTATCCCTACGACTAGTTCTGATATCCCTATGATCAATTCTGTTCAGGTACATAGGGACAAGTTGAAGCCAGTCGCAAGACGAGCCAGACAGAAACGAGGTCCACAACCAGTTCCAGAAGGTCCCCGACTAGCTTCACAAGGTCTACGACCACGTTCAGTTGGTCTACGACCACATCCAGATGGTCTACAACCACAACCAGCGAGTACTGCCGTGAGCGATGATTCGACGGAGGAATACTCGGCGGAGCGATGCTCGGTGGGGTAGTCTACGACCAGGTGATCTACGACCACGTCCAGTTGGTCTACGACCATGTTCAGATGATCTACGACTACGTCCAGAAGATCTACGACCACGCTCAGATAGTCTACGATCACGACCAGGTGGTAGATCTGAACTAAATCATGGAAGAGATTCTTTGGGCTGAGATATTTCGTTTGTAAGTTTTGGTATATATCTCTTAGTTTGATTCGGTTGTAATCTTTTTGGTATATATCTCTTAGTTTGCTTCGGTTGTAATTTTTTCATAACTGTATTAGGAAAGAAATTCGATTGTAATATTTCCATAAATGTATTAGGAAAGAATCTTTGTATGATATGAGAGTTAGAGATAGAATCGGCCGCACTCGTAGGTGCCAATATAAGGCCAGGGTATTGCCCATTGTAAAGGGGGGAAGAATTTTAGCAGAAATACAGAAAAATCATGGCAACTTTGTGGCGCAATATCTTGCATGTTTGTTGAGGTTTTCCCATCTAGGGTTTGTTGAGGTCAGAGCAAGGCAAGAACATGACGTTCTTGAGATTGTCTACCGAATCTACATGATTCAACTCATCTAATTCTTGATCTTTGCTGCTCACGGTTTAGAGAGGCTTCGAGTTCATGCTTCTAATCGTCCTTGTGATTGATTAGTGCGTGAATCCCAGGATATCCATCTACACTGCGACGTGGTCGTAGGAGCTGCTGCTATCTTCATCACCGTAAGGTTCAAGGAGGGTTGAACCCTAGCCGCAAAACGAAGGGTCGTTTGTACCGCGAAAGATTGGGCAACCATAGGCATCAGCTAGTTTACTAGTTGATCTGTATCAAAACGACTATGATTTTAGGTCATTGCTTAAGTGGTGTTAGAATTTAAATGGTTTCATCCTCTGTATTTTCCCCTTATCATACACTCCAGATTATCAAGATATGAATATGTTGACCGAAAGCATTAACCTTTGATTATCCTCTTTGGTATGTTTTCTTGGTTTTCATAGGTTGAATAGTTTACCAGAAGAGTGCTTTTGGATGATTGCATAGGTAAAGCTTGCTAAATGTAGATTTTGAAGTTCTGCCTTTGCTCCGTATACACCTGGATTATGGCATCACACAACAGGTCTTCATCTAGAAGGCCTCTCTGGATCATCGTCTTGATTGCTTTTGTTTGTGTAGTAGTCATTGGAACTTATCTTTATAAACCCCAACATTACACAGCTTGTTACTTGGTATCGTCAAACTCCTGTAGTTCTCGACCTCCTCCAGAACCTATTAGGGTATACATTGATGATGAGATTCCTGCTCGTGTTGTCATAAGAGACATCATTTTGGCATGGTCGGTTCAGTCAAAAAATCCAAAAAATGCTTTTATGTTCTTGACACCCAATTCATTGCCTTTTGAGAAGCTTTGGCAGAAGTTCTTCATGGTATGATTTTGCGCTATTTGCGAAATTTCAACTGCCTGTTCTCACACGTCAGGCGGCGCGCGCAGGCTACTAGTACACTTCAACACAGGAGCCACTAATGCAATGTACCAGGCCTAGACATGTTTTCCTTTCTGTAAATGATACTCCAGAAGGATGACTTTCAAGCAGCTTCAATTATTTTTGCAATGTATATCTTCGGGCTGTTGATTGCTGAAACATCTTCTCCGTAAGACTTTGTATCGATGTTATTAATACACTTCTAGTCCTCTTTTTGTTTTCTACTTTCAATTATGATTCTCATTGTAGCATATGAACAATAAATACCTTTAAGATGGCAAAGAACATATCATCAGAACAAAATGGATTGGTCCAAGGGATTCAGACTAGACGTACAATTTAGAGTAGCTCTATGTAAATTCCATGGGATTCAGAGTCCCATGCCTGATACACACTAACACTGGTCTTCCCTCAAGTGAGCTAAATAACACTCAGAAACCAAATCGGAAGGCAAATTTTACGAAGAGATGAAAATGTCTCCTAGTTGTGACACCTAAGAGAAAGCAAACTATCAACTACACGATTTAAGTATGAATCAAGCTTCCATCTGGCAGCTCACTTTGCCTGCTTCATGCATCACAAAAGTTGAAGGCCCGGCACATCAGCAAGGTGCGCACGTGAGCAGAGTAATAGGCGAAGGGTTCACCCTGTTCATCGCTGTGACGACAGAAGGTTGAGAAGGCGAGTAGGGGCTTCGCCGCGCGGAGTATTCGGCTACGAATCATGGAGAATAAGAGGATGCGGTATCATGTTGGGGTTAGGGAACGAGATTCGCCGCCGGGAGGCAAACAACGATGAACAGGGGGAGACTATTTCCATCGAAGTGCAGACTTCGGGGTTCTTGTTGGTGGGCTAGACTGCATCAAGATTCATTGGAGATGTCCAGCAAATCCTCTGTCCGAGTCGGCACGTAAGTTTCTGTAAATTAATCTGGTATGTGTAGCATTACTGAAATATATCAATGCCTAAAACGACTTCCTTTTTAATCAGAGGGAGTAATAACGTAATGCTACTTACCATCCATCTTGTACGGTTGTACACACTGAACCTGTGTATGATTCATTTTTAAAATCAACCTGTGTATGGTTCGAAGTTCAAAAGAAGAAAAAAAACTGTGTATGATTCGTATCGTCTTACGTGGCATGCATTGAAGTAGCTGGAGTTTTTCTTTTCTTTTCTTTTCTTTTCTTTTTTTTGACAGGATGTTGGAATTGGAACCGGAACAGCCATCTTTTGTAGGCTTGTGGCTCAATCGGGCCTGAGTCTAGAACCAGGATTTGTTTCTGTAGGCTCAATTTGGACTTTGGCCCATAAGGCCGTAACACCGAGGGCAAAGTCTCCAGCAACAACAGCTCTGCATCATTGTTCTCCTGTCCCCGCCGGAGATCCACCCCCTCCGCCCTCCTCGGCAGCTTCTGCGATGCAGTTCTTCGGCGGCTCGTCGCTGACGTCGGTTGCGCCGGACGCCAGCCCAGCCCCGGCGGCGCCGCCGGGAACGGGCACGGGCGCCAACGCGCAGGTGCTCTACGTGTTCAACCGCAGCGGCGTCTGTCTCATGTACCGCGAGTGGCACCGCCCGCTCCGCACGCTCGACCACACCCAGGACCACAAGCTCATGTTCGGCCTCCTCTTCTCCCTCCGCTCCTTCACCGCCAAGATCGACCCCACCACGTACGTATCTTCCTCTCTTCGGTTCTGCTCTGCCCAGGGTGATTTAGAGAGAAGGATCTAGATATGATTTCGGTCACAGGTCGTTGAGTTCACGAAATTAGACTAATTGGTCGGTGGATGTTGATGGAATGAACGGTTCTTGAATTCAAGAACCGTTCTTACGATATTCACTGGCTGCTAAGTAGCAGCTATCAAAATGGTTTTGGGTTAACTATCCTTGAAACGTGCATCAGTGCCAAATCGCCAATGGTGTGCTCTTTAAAATGAGTGGACGATTGAATTACTTAAGTTAGTATATTGGTAGTATCTATCAATTCTTTTCATGACCAATTTGACAGAACTTGCAGGATTTTGTAGTAGAATTTAAGAGGAGAAAATGGATCGGAGGAAGGGGTGAAGGGTAGAGGTGGCAGTGAAGAATCCGTATTCAGAAGTAAAACCTCTCCTTATACAAGTGTGGGAGAACTTGAAAATAACGAAAGGCCAGACCTTTGGTCTCCCTCTTCAGCTCTGTATATACAGACCTCCCTAAGCCAGTAATGAAGTTCAGAATTATCCAAAATTTTGGATTTAATTGTTTATATACTCTAGTTACTTGTCTACAAAAGTCAATGTTCACACCTGAGGTAGTTTAACGTGAGTGACAAAATGCGGAAGATGAAATGGGTAAACCGCTTAAAATTTCAACCATAAAAAATTACTTACACTGTCATACTTTGTTGGAACTTGGAACTTGTGTATCCTCGTTCCCATTACACTGTTCTTCAACTATCTCTTTCCCGAATTGTGATCCTAAGAAATATCTCTGTAACCTGAGATAACGAGAATTGTCAATGGATGAATCTTTTTGGCGTTTAATATCATATATTCATTATTTCTTTCTGGATCTATTTACATTTCATATGCAGAGCAGAAAAGGTTAATCTTGGGGTGCCACTACTGCCGGGCCAGGGCTGCTCATTTTATAGCTTCAAGACCAACACATACAAATTGAGCTTCATGGAGAGCCCTTCTGGTATAAAGGTTAGTCATTGTGTTATTTATTCTCTTCCCATGCTGTCTTGCATTCTTGAATTTATCATGATTTTATTTTGGCTGATGTTGTAATTTGGTTAGTCCGTTAAAACTGAAGGGTTTTTTTTTTTTCTGGATACCAAACTTTTAAGTGTTTGAATAGGTTGGGTTCCTGTGAGTTCAAACTACTTCCAATCCTGCAATTCTATCACGTCAGTGGAAGTCATGTTTAACTAGTGCGACTCCAAATAGTAGAAGTGTCAATGCTACCTTGTTTTCATGCTGACCTGTTCAACTTGATATATGTTTTGAACTATGGTCATCGTTCTCCACCTTTAGCATGGTAGTTATTGAGCAGATAGGTGTATAATACTCCTTTCTTCAAAAATATATTCAGTCACCGACAGTGCCATTTTTATGTAGCTTATTCTAATTACCCATCCAAGGACTGGTGATCAGCGAGATTCACTGAAGCATATATACAACCTATATGTGGAGTATGTTGTAAAGAATCCTCTGTATGTTCCTGGCACCCCAATCAAGTAAGTTCCGCTTGTTGACAACTACATGCTTAGCTAGGAGCAATTGCATATGTCAGGATGCTTGAAAGGATGATGCCATTTTTCGCCAGACTATTTATACAAGGCATCCCTTTTATTTCATAATTGAACAATTGACTCAAGTAGTGAGTTTACAATGGGCAGATAAATGCATAACTTATTTAGGGAAGCATATAGATGTTGTGAATACGATGAGAGTAAATAAGGTATTGGGAATAAACATAGCTAACAATTTGGTGTAGATCTTCTCACTTCTAGTCCTCTCAATCTACCAAACATACTAAACGTCCTATCTATGAAGAAATTCATGTAAGATTACAAATTCAAAAGGAAGAGTGAATGGGTGTACTGTTCTATCAGTTGATTTACATGAGAAGTGTTCACTGAATTATTGTTGTTTAATGATTGTGTTAAAATGTCATGTGGGGCCGTGTATACAGTAGACGCCACAAGGTGCAGGCGCTACCAGCACCGGTGGCACAGGGGCAACCGGTAGCACAGGAGCGATCAGCACGGGCTGCTGATTAGGAATCCTTGTATCCCATTAGGAAGTTTTGCAATTAGGAAAGTTTACATTAAGAAATTCTATTTTAGGAAGAGTCCAATTAGTATCGGTATTTAATACCTTCTATATCTAGTTTGATTGTAGTCCAATTAGTATCGGTATTTAATACCTTCTATATCTAGTTTGATTGTAATCTTATATAAAGAGAAAGAGGCAATAGAAAAGGTAACAAAGGATTAGGTGATTTACCTAATCCCTTGCGCCGCAACTCCTGGCTGCTCCTGGCGGCTGCCCCTCCCGAACTCTCCTGCGGCTAGGGTTCCTCCTAGCGGCACCTCACCACGGCGCCCAAGCGCAATCCTCATCCCCCGATCTAATCCTTCTGTTCTGTCTTTGCTCCCACAGTTCTCACATGACATCTTGGTATCAGAGCCAACAGTTGCTCCTTCCACCATGTCGAGCAACGGTGGTAACGAGGATTTCCAACAGGTGATGCACCAATTCGCCGAGGATACGGCAAAATCTCTTGCTAGTATCAATGATCAATTTGCTCGCCACGCCAGGTTGATTGAAACCAACATCAACCGGCTAGCCCGGCACGATCGTCGCCTGGCGCGCATGGAGGGACAACCCACCAGCGAGGAGGGCAACGAAGATGTAGAAACCGCCGCACGGACGGGGCCGACGGGGAGCTGCCGCTGAGTCAGCACCGTCCCAGCGAGGGCTCGGGCGTCGCCCCCGCGATGCTCCCTCCTCGACTGCTGCCACTACACCTTCCGGCCCCGGGTACCAGCCAACAAAGGAACCTACCGCGCTACATCAAGCTCAATTTTCCGACCTTCGACGGCAAGGAGGATCCACTGCGTTAGATCAACCGCTGCGAACAATTTTTTCGCGCTCAGTAGACGACCATGGACGATCGGGTGTGGCTTGCGACATATCACATGTCAAGCGTAGCACACCTGTGGTACATGCAGGTGGAACGCATGGACGGAATGCCTGACTGGTGGCACTTCACTGACCTGGTTCATCGTCGGTTCGGAGCACCCACACGTCACAACCTGCTGGGTGCACTGATGAGCATTCGGCGTACAACCTTGCTAGCTCGTTGCGGCCACCTTGACGAGGAACAGCAAGTCATGCTCTTCACGGCCGGGCTGGGTGAGCCCCTGCAGACGCACGTAGAGCTCCAGCGGCCGAACAATCTGGAAGTCACCATGGATCTCGCTAGAGCATACGAACGCTTACTCCTATTGCCCCAGGCCCCGGCATTCTCCAAAGCCACCAGCTCCAAGTCGTTCATGCCCAGGGCAGCGACGCTCGGGGTGACGGCGTCCAGCATCAGATCAACGGCACCCTCCACGACCACCACAAGTGCGTCAGGATTGGTCAAGCTATTCAGGCTGCTCACGCCGACCAAGATGGAGCAGCGTCACAGCAAGGGTCTTTGCTACAACTGCGACGAGAAATTCATTTCGGGACACCAGCGTTTCTGCAAGTGTCTTTTTCTGCTCCAGGTTGAACTCGACGAGGACAACACCAACGAAGGGGACGAGGACGCCACAATTTCCCTCGCTCGCACTAGGATCCGCAAAGCTCAAACGATGTAGCTCCCTGTGCTTATCAATGGCGTTCAGTTAATGGCTCTCGTCAACTCGGGCTCCGCACATAACTTCATCGCCGCTGAGCTCGTCGACAAGGTCGGATTGCAGCTTGCACCATGCACGGGCCTCTCCGTGGCCGTGGCCAACGGCAATAAGGTTACCAGCGGCGGCGTGTGCTACGCGACACCTATCTCCATCGACCGTGAGCACTTCGTCCTCGACCTTCTCACTATCTCACTGGGCAGTTTTGACATCGTCCTCGGGGTCCAGTGGCTGCGCTCTCTGGGACCAATCGTCTGGGATTTCAGCAGCCTGACAATGTGCCTCCACCGCTAGGACCGCACGGTCACTTGGCACGGCGTGGCACTAGCCCGGCCGGCACCGCACCTTCACGCAACAGCAGTCGTGGGGGAGCTCATGGAGGAGCTCCTCGCTGAATTCCCGACGGTCTTCGACAAACCACACAGGCTTCCACTGCCGCGCGGCCGTGACCACTGCATCCACCTCATGCTGGGGACCAACGCGGTGGTGTTTCGGCCCTATAGATACCCAGCACTGCAAAAGGACCAGCTGGAGCGTCAATGCACTGCTATGTTGGCATAGGGCATCATTTGACGCAGCAGCTCTGCCTTCTCCGTGCCCGTGCTTTTGGTCAAGAAGGACAGCTCTTGGCGCTTCTGCGTCGACTAACGCGCATTGAACGATAAAACCATCAAGGATAAATTTCCAATCCCGGTGGTCGAGGAGCTCCTGGATGAACTCTGGGGAGCACGGTTTTTCACCAAACTGGACCTCCGCTCGGGCTATGATCAGGTTCGGATGGTCCTGGAGGACGTGGAGAAGGCCACATTCCGGACTCATGAGGGTTTATTCAAGTTTTTGGTCATGGCTTTCGGGTTAACCAATGCGCCGGCGACATTTCAGGCTCTCATGAACGAGGTTCTTCAGCCATACCTCCGCCGCTTTGTACTTGTGTTCTTTGATGATATTCTGATTTACAGTTCCTCATGGGCGGATCATTTACGGCAATGTTTGAGCGGTGCTCCATTGTCTCCAACAACATCAACTCTTTCTAAAGAAATTGAAGTGCTTATTTGGCGACACGTCGGTGACATACCTCGGCTATGTCATACGGGCCGAGGGCGTCGCCATGGACCCGTCCAAAGGTAGAGGGCGTCCTGGACTGGCCAAGCCCCAAGTCCGTACGCGCCCTCTGCGGCTTCCTCGGGTTGACGGGCTATTACCGGCGCTTCATCAAGGACTACGACGCCATTGCGATGCCCCTAACTCGCCTCCTTCGCAAGGAGGGGTTCGCATGGTCCAAGGAGGCCACCTTGGCATTCGCGGCACTCAAAGGTGCCCTGACCGCGGCATCGGTGCTCCAGATGCCCAATTTCGACGCACCATTTGTGGTTGAATGCGACGCCATGGGGCTGTGCTTCACCAAGGCGCAGGCGCCATTGCCTTCTTCAGCCGGTCACTTGCCACCCGCCATGCCAAGCTTGCAGCTTACAAGCGTGAACTTATTGGCCTTGTTCAGGCCATGTGGCATTGGCGGCCTTTTCTATGGGGACGGCCGTTCACAGTTTGCACGGATCATTATGCTCAAAAATTTCTCCTCGACCAACAGCTGTCCACTATACCGCAACACCAATGGGTGAGCAAATTATTTGGCTTTGACTTTGTTGTTGAGTTTAAGCCAGGGTGTCTTAACATCGTTGCAGGTGCCCTCTCCCGTAAGGAAGTCACCGAACACGGGGCCGTTTTCGCCATCTCTGCACCCCAGTTCGACTTGTTTGACGAGCTGCGTTGGGCCGCGCGCACAGAGCTGGCGCTCTCGGCCTTGCGTACCCGCATCGAGACAAGTGATCTCGCAACTCCTTGGTCCCTGATCGACGACATCGTGTGTTACCACCAGCGAGCACACGTTCCAGCCACATCGACGCTCCACTCGACGGTCTTGGCAGCCATCCACGATGGGCCACATGAGGGCATTCAGAAGACATTGCATCGCCTGCGCTAGAACTTTCATATCCCTCAGGATTGGGCAGTGGTGCAGGCATTCGTCTTTGCATGCGCGGTTTGTCAGAGAAACAAGACCGAACAGCTCCAGCTAGCCAGATTATTGTTTCCCTTGGAGGTGCCCTGTCGTATTTGGTCTGACATATCTATGGACTTCATCGAAGGATTGCCAAAGGTAGGCGGGAAGTTCATGATTTTGACTATTGTGGATCGCTTCTCGAAGTATGCTCACTTCCTTCCATTGGCTCATCCTTATTCTGCTTTGTCCGTTGCATGAGTTCTCTTTGCTGAGATTGTTCGCCTGCATGGTATACCGGTATCTATTGTTTTAGATCGAGATCCAATGTTCACCTCCAATTTCTGGAAAGACCTGTTTCCCACACTCCAATTTTTGGAAAGACCTATTTTCCCAGTGTGACACAAACATTCCCATGAGTACGGATTTTCATCCCCAATTGGACGGTCAATCCAAGGTGGTCAATAAAGTCATTACTATGTATCTTCGTTGTATGACAAGAGATTGTCATCGCCAGTGGATTCGTTGGTTGCCTTGGGCTGAATTATGTACAATACGTCGTACCATTCAGCTTTGTAGACTACTCCGTTCTGGGTCGTCTATGGTCAGGACCCGCCATCTTTTCGTGATTATGAGCCCGGTGCGCCTCGCGCCTCTGCAGTTGATCACGACCTTCGGGACCATGATTTGTTTTTTTCCGATGTTTGCGGTCGTTTGTAGCATGCTCAAGAATTTTACAAAAAATTCTATGACCGCAAGCATCGCAGGGTACACTTTGCGGTGGGCGAATTTGTGTGGCTACGACTTCGTCACCAGGCGGCCGCAACATTGCCAGGCGCTTGCCGCGGGAAGCTAGGGCCTAAGTATTATGGGCTGTACCGTATTCTCTCCAAGATCAACGTGGCTCCTTACCAATTGGATCTGCCAAAGACAGCACGTTTGCATGATGTGTTCCATGTGAATTTACTTAAGAAGTATGACAGCATTCCTCCAGCAGCTCAGCCGCCCTTGCCGCCTATCCTACTTGGCCGGGTCATCCCGACGCCAGCCAAGGTACTCCATGCACAACTTTCTCGGGATCAGTGGCAGATTCTGGTACAATGGGAGGGACTTCCTGCGGCTGATGCTTCATGGGAGGATGTTACTTCTTTTCGGGCAGCCTATCCCTCTTTTCAACTCGAGAACGAGCTGTTCATCATGTCATGTGGGGCCACGTATACGGTAGACGCCACAAGGTGCAGGCGCTACCAGCGCCGGCGGCACAGGAGCAATCAGCACGGACTGCTGATTAGGAATCCTTGTATCCCATTAGGAAGTTTTGCAATTAGGAAAGTTTACATTAAGAAAGTCTATTTTAGGAAGAGTCCAGTTAGTATCGGTATTTAATACCTTCTATATGTAGTTTGATTGTAATCTTATATAAAGAGAAAGAGGCAATAGAAAAGGTAACAATGGATTAGGTGATTTACCTAATCCCTTGCGCCGCAACTCCTGGCTGCTCCTGGCGGCTTCCCCTCCCGAACTCTCCTGTGGCTAGGGTTCCTCCTAGCCGCCCCTCATCACGGCGTCCAAACGCAATCCTCATCCCCCCGATCTAATCTTCCGTTCCGTCTTCGCTCCCACAGTTCATGACCTGACATAAACATGGCCATTCGAGCTATTCATAAACTACTGTCTTAATTTTAGTTTCATCCATAACTTGTAATGCCTTTTCAAATTGAGAATAACAGTCTTTTTGTATAGTGATAATAACAGTCTTGTATAGGATCATTTGAACTAAATAATCTTTAGTTGCGTGATGATACACATACACAACCAATTTCAGGCTTAGTGGCTATGTTGGTTCTTGTTTAGCTCATCAATTCACTAGTTTTCTGAACATCTCTTATTTACAGGTGTGACCTTTTCAATAAACATCTCGATCAATATGCAAAAACATTGATTTGATCTCATTGAGGTAATGTTCTATCTTCAGTGTTTGGCGCAATGCTGCATATAATGCTTGCATCGATGCTTAACAATCAATCGCTGGTTCTCTGTACTGTATGTAATGATTTGTTTGGATGCTTAACAATGTTTAACATGATTACTTGGGGCTTTGTGCTCAGATGTGTACAAATTTGATGTTTCCCCATTTAGTTTGTATGTTTCTTTGGTTAAACAGTGTTGCTGAATTGACAAGAAATACAATATTTGAGATGATCTTTCCATGTATCCTTTTGTTTATCTGAAGAATGAGCTTTAGGTGTTAGTTTCACAAGAAAGCTTTAGTGTTCGGTTTTTCATAGCTTTACATGCTCCTTAAGATCAGTCAATGATTAAACATGACGTCTGCAATGATGAACTAACGTGAAATGTAACTGTTAGTTTTTCATTATCTTTAGCAAAGCCTTCTGGTCCATTCTATTTTTCTTATCTTTACTATTATAAAAGAATGCTTTGGTGGTAGTGATGAGTCTACAATCTATCTCACCACCTCACGAGTTGATATGATCTTTTATGGATAGATATATGCATACATGCATATGTTACTATAAAGATCTTTTGTGGATAATTAGATCATATGCACATTTGGTTTATGATAAGACTCTTTGTGGCTTGTTGATCGGATGTTAATTTTGTATGCAACTTTTAGATGCAAGGATAATTATCTTATGTATATTGGTTTTTCAAATTTAGAACATATATATGTTTATTTGAGATCTGTTGCAAAGCACGGGTACTCGGCTAGTGTCATAAGTTTTTAAGACGAAGAAATGTCTTCACTATCTTTTAAGACATCTGGAGATGCCTTGCCCTTTGTTGTGTGTGTGTGTGTACACATTCAGTTCTGTATTTTGTTTCAGTCTTCACTTGATGTGTTCGAACTTGTATATAGGACTGACACAGCAGATAAAGGTCTAGTTCTCTGCCTTTATTCACATGCTTCTTATCAGTACTGCTATGTTTCCTTGCAGGTTTGGATGGCGCATGTTCACTAGCTAAAAACATTTGCATTTCATGTTTTTTTTTTTATGGAAATTCTGGGCTACAGAACTGTTTATTAGTGTGGTGTTGTCACTATGTGATTTGATTTGATTATGACTATTTTGAGGAAGCGTTTCTTCAAGGATGCTACAGACTTTTATGGTGCAAAATTTGTTTTGTTCCCATTGTATTGTACATTTGCACCTTGTATTAGATGTTACAAAGTTGCTATCTTCTTGTGGACTAACTTCAATTTGACAGCCCTGTACACAGATCACACTCCTCCGGCCCACCTGTAAATTTCTTGCTTGATTATGACGGATACCCACAAAATGGAGAATGTCTCTCTCATTTCCTGTGTTGTATGTCATCTTTTGATGATTAATATTCCATGATTTATCTGGTTACTGTTTCAGATATTTCTCTTCAAAGGCTTACCAGGTACTCCCTCTTTGTTTGAATCGATGCCCTTGTGAGATGCGACCAAACTGAATCGAAGAGAATGACAGACACGATATTGCCACAGAAAGGCATGGTAGTAACATGTATCGTGTATGCTCTGTTGGTCCCCTCTTGCTGCCGAAGCTTCAGTACGACATAATTAGCAACGAAGTTCGCAAAAAAATCATTGTTCTTTGCGTTATGCTCATATCTTTTCCTTCCTTCGATACTGCAACGCTCCGTTTTGTGAACGAGTACAGTTGCTTGGGATGTTACTGCACTGCTACCAACAACTGCCACAAAACTATATACACACTCGGTATATTAAACTACATGCATGTTCTCTGGGCCGTAAGAACAAAACGTGGACACCGGATTCCCTTCTTTTTTGCACTGCGGTATGCGGACATCGATGTTACACGCGTTGTCTAGCGTAGTTTGCACCAGTAGTTTCTCCAAGAGAGCCCGCCCACATCTACTGAATCTTTCCACCGAACAGGTACACATGGGTAATGCATGTACAGGCCACCCTGCTCAATCATTCATGCCTTGGTCCAGGTACATTGATCTATCTCCCTACTCTCTTCTCCTACCACTTCTGTCACAAATTTCATGGATAAGCTTTTGGTTTTCCCGCTAATATTGATGTCCGTGATACGCCATGGCGCTCTGTCCGAGCTAGATGCCTAGATCCATGGCGTTCGGACAGCGGACAGAACATGTTTCTTGCAGAGATCAGGGTTGCAGCGCACAGACGAGCCGAGACAGCCGCTGCACTGCTGATGGCAGCGGTCTAGGACAATTGCACGAAAAGGATGGTTTGCACATGACACTGGGATGAATCTTTACTGCACATTTACAGCGTTGTGTACGTGCACTGAACTTTTCGCTGGATCCGATCGACAGTCTGCGCGAAAGCTTATTTACCGGATGGCGAGGTTAGGTAATCTTCAATTCTTATATAAAACGTCGATCAAGACAAGACAAGTAACCAGACAAGTCA
This sequence comes from Ampelocalamus luodianensis, assembly GCA_036346255.1. Taxonomy (NCBI): domain Eukaryota; kingdom Viridiplantae; phylum Streptophyta; class Magnoliopsida; order Poales; family Poaceae; genus Ampelocalamus; species Ampelocalamus luodianensis. Next base: position 11,050,912 of record CM070618.1, read on the forward strand.
TCCAACGGCTCAGTTATATTAGCAGTTTGATTACCAAAGGAAGAACAGCTTGGCTATGGTTGTTCTGCGTTGTCTTCATCTGCAGTGCCTGTTAATCCAAGTTGAGCGTGCATAGGATACGAGCATATCGACGTGGTAATTAAGATAAGAATCGCTAGTATAGTAGCCTGATGCCAACGATTAATAGAATCCGAAGGAAGTCAGCTCGCCCCAAGGTGGCAAGAGATCTCAAGCCAATAAATAAGTTGCAACACGGATCACTGTTTAACACCGGTATTTGCTCTGGCCACACCACCGTTAGCTTCTTGTTTTCCACATTCCCACTTGGTGTGTTTAATGGCCGTGTAGGTGGTTGTTGTTTTTTTTTCCTCCAAGGATGGCCATGTAGCTCATGGTCAAGGGTATTATAAAGCAACTCCAATAAGACACGAGTAACGATCAAGTTCCCAGGATCAAACTCCAATTGAATAGTATTACCAAAATAACTCGTATAGCAACAACTATCTAGCTAATATTAACCGGTTCTATGTGAGTCCGGCAAACATCACTAATTATAAATAATCACACAAAAAAACTCAAATATTACATGCTATTTTTCGTCGTTAACCCTGCATTTTTTTTTTATTTTTTTTTGCAACAGCGATGGAATTGGTGCTACATGTCACGCTAGCCTCTCTCCCCTGTTTGGTCTTGGTGTCGCATTGCATGCTGTGACTTGTGCGTAGAGCAGCTGAGCTGACCGAAGATTCCCATCCATCCATGTGCTGTCACTGGCGAGACTTCACGTGTAACGCAGTGTACTATTGGCTCCGTAGCACCAACAAGTACCACGCTCCGGTCCCCAGTACACTACTCCATTAACCTATCCAAGTCTCCCTCTCGCACGAAAATAAATTCTACGGGAGAAACCTCCGTGAGGGTCCTCTGTATCCGTTGTCCATCGGGCTACCTCACAAGGGGTGTTATTTTGTCTTGGCCTTGATGGTTTTCTGAAGAAAGATTTTGTTCTTGATGTTGTTATGGCTATTTTGGAGCTTGCAGAATTTTCACTGAAATAAATTTTCCTTTCTGATAAGCTTTCTGGAAAGAAGCGTAACTAATAAAACCTGGTTTTTAATCTTCTTTTGCAATAGCTTGTCTAGTTTTTCTTCAAAGAGATTTATTGTTCTAGTTCTGTGCCATCAAATTCAGAAAGTAAACCGAATTCTCACTTGCGATCTTAGGATTGTTGTTACCTCAATGGTTAACTTATTACCGCTGCCTGTAATTCGTGCAGTTGATGCCTGATCACATGTCACATTGGCATCAAGTGGCAATCGGTGATACAAATCTTGTTCTTCCCTTAATCAGATCATTCACTAATTGAATTGGAATCTATACCTCACTGTCACATAACGTATGCAGCACAGGCTTGTTAGAAGCTCGCGAGCCAGATCAAGTCGGATTCTAAGTCAAGCCGAGTTTACTGTTCATCCGAGTTGAAATGAGCCTGACTTAACTGGTTCGACTTGACTCGTTTCCACTTCTATAAGTGAGGGATTCAACAGTGGGAAGAGAGGTCTCCCGGTAAGGTCCTCCCTCGTAGATTTTGCTTCGCTCTCACACATGCAGTGTTTTAAATAAGCTTGTACACATATGTACCGCCTGGTCAGTCTTCAACGTCTGAGTTAGATCTATTACCTATGTCAACTGTGTCAAGTACTCACATTTGAGTAAGCATTTGTGAGATCTCATGTTGAGTAAGAGCACCAGAACTAGCGTTAACTTCAATCCACAGATTAAAGGCTGCCTAACAACCAGCTATACTGCATGTGTACCAGTGGTATAAGTAACTTTGCTTATTTCGAGGTCATTGTGTTTTCTATACTTTTCCTTAGATAGTTAGATGACAAATAATTCTAACATCTCACGCGTGTTTGAATCAATGTTGTAAAAATTGGTCAAAGCGGTGGATTATTCGGCCGACTAAACGAAATCGGCGAGCAATCCATCGAGACTAGCTGATACGGGTGTTGTTAATGCTTGTGAGCGCTTAATCAGCCTTATATACCGATTAATCGGACGTTTCTGACTAATCAGCTGCATAATCCGTTTAATTAGCCATGTCAGCTCATTAGCCCTATGTCCAACGGCCCAATATAGCATCACAAGAGGAAACATATGTATTGATAATCTCTTGTGTTGCCCTCAGTAGACTCTTGGCCTTCTTGTCACAGCAATTTATGATTCATTCTCCATCAAATAGTAAGATATGTAGACTTTGGAGCTTTTTTTCTAAACAAGACAACGAAATCAGCAACTTCTTTTTATTGGATCTGCTGGTATGAGTCTTTATTCCAAGCAAATGCAAACTACGTCCTTGAGTAATTTAGTTTGTTGTATCTTAACAGCGGTTTTTCGTAGATACTTGCATTATTTTATCATGATAATTTTATGAATTTATATCGTTACTTTGTTGTTGTTGTTGTTGAGTTTCGGACATCGATAAAGAAGAAGAATTATGTCAACTACAAAGTTGAATTTTCATAACGAAATCACGCCATAACTCGAGTATGGCACATGTATGTTTAGTAATTTTGATAATATTATATGTTAAAATACCTCTAAGACTAATATTATCATCAACGTCAAGTTGCCCGCCGATTAATCGCCCGTGTTCCGATTGAGATCATTCGGAAAGTATATGAAAGAGGACTGCCCCCTGAATCTAATAAACTGCTGCCTCTGAAACAGGCCTTCAACAATGGAAAAGGCAACACATGCATCCCGATTCCTTGTAGTTGTGAGTTGTGACGAGCGACAGAGCAAGCTCCTGCCAGTTGCACATGGCGTCCCAGCACACGTACCTTATAAAGCTGCAGCGCAGCGCGGCACAGTGCTCGTCAAGTAGGGAGTGGGTCATAGCACATCATCAGTACTCGATATGATCTGTACTACATTACTAGTACCAGTACATCCATCCATGGGACCCACAGTGAATGACCACATGTCAATGGTTTAATGACTGTTTGCTAAGTACTACGGTGCGATTTCTTTTTCTTAGAACTCAAAGCGTCAGTGCTTTCACTACTTTGCTACTCTCTCTACTGAGATAGTGAGATGGCACCTTCTGAAGAAAAAAAATAGGTGAGACAGGAAAGAGCTAACACTTGAGGAACGAGGATGGTGAAGCACTAAAGGCTGGGCCTCTAAACTCTAGAGACAAATCCAGTATCCTGGGTCCTACTTTGTTCTCTGAAATCATTAGCCATCTGGAGCAAAGTGTCGGAGTCACCATCAAATCGTCAATTCGAGGCCCACCTTATTGTATGTTGGAGCTAGGATCATTCCATTCCTGAACGTAGCTTGCTTTGTGATGTGAGCGCATGAAACTGCCAAACAGTAGCAATAACTGTCACATTACTCACTGCAAATATCTCACTTCCCTGTATAGTTAGCAGCCAGAGATCAGACTGCAAGGTAGACATGCACTCCTGCTGCGCTCGGAGATGCATCACATGAAAACCTCTTAAAACAGTAGCAGTGCCAGGGACTTGATCGCGATCTGAGTATCCGACCTGTTCGGTTCGGCTCGGTTGTATGAGGAAGGATAGTTTTTTTTTTTTTTTGGTCGGCCTCCTTCGAACTCTACTATTGTTGGATCAGCGCCACGCAAGGCCGTCACGTCATTTCAACGCTTCCATGCTCGATTCGACACATTGCATGCTTTGCCGTCTTTCCTTCGGTAAATTTGCACCTCCGAGGCAGGCAAATAGCAGAAAATCCACAGCCCGCGTCGATGCGTGAACCGCGAGCCATGCACAGCCTTTGTCCCCCCGGCCGCCGTGCCTAATCTGCTAACCATCGAAAATAAATTCTACAGGGAGAGTCTCAGAAGAGATCTTGTTTATCCACAGTTCATAGGAGAGAAAGAGGAGAAGCTGATCAAACGATGGAGGAGAGGGGTCTCACCATGAGGCCCTCCTTCATAGAATTTACTTCCCTAACCATCACGTACTATCACTACCAACGCACGTACTCGGCCCATCGCAACGGGGCGCGGATCACCACGACCATCAGTTATACACGAACACGTCACACTAGCTAGTGCACGACGAAGAATCAGCCGTATTAGCATTTTTTTTCACCGTATTTACAGGATTGGCCGTACACTATTTTTTTGTAAAATTAGCCACTGGTTGCACGGCCACCGTGCTGTAACGCGCCACCGCCCGACATGTCGCCCCTCGCCGCACGGCCACCGTGCGGTGGCCCAGCCACGTGTCCCCTCCGATTAGGGTTTCGTATTTCGTTTTCAGCCGTGTTGGTAGGATTTTCTAAAAATGACAAATGAGTTCTAAAAATTATGAAATTTTAGGTGGAACCTCCCGACACAGCGTACTTACTTGTATAAATTTTTTATAATTTTATTCGTCAAGAATTTTTCTTGCAATTTCATATATGTGTACTATTTGTATGAATTTGTAAATATAGAAAATGAGCTCTAAAAATTATAAATTTTATTTTGAAGGCTCTTCACGCAGTAGACTTGATTGTGTAATATTTCAGTAATTTTATATGTGTTCTAGTATTGTCTCAAATTCTGAATTTAGGTCACGAAAATTTGGATTTGAGGTTTCGGATATTAGGGTTTTATGATTTTGTGTGACTTGGAATGCATGGAAAAAAATGCATTGCAACTCCATTAGAGATATTAATATACAATATGGCGTAGGAATTTCATATTACGTTTGGATCATTCATTTTCACATCATCACGAAGTCCAATATTTGTACGGGGCTTTTTTATTACAAATGTACTCATGCTAATGAAATCTTTAGACCGAAAGTAAAGAGCAAGGTACGGAACCAGGATGGCATAATTTTGGAGAAATGTAGGACTCTAATGTACAAATGAGCTCCAAAAATTAACTGCATTGCAACTCTATTGGCGAACTTTTGAGAAATGGCGCAACGATAACAACACAATAGTTGATCCGACAAGGGGGTTACATGGCACGCAGGCTAACAAACCAAAGACGGTACACGCATGCCTTGAGGGAAAAAGAAATATATAGGACATATGGATGAAGAGGGTCGAACAACTGTGTGGAACGTGGCCATTTTCCCTTGCGGCCCAGCTCGGCGTTGTACTCCTCGCCTTGCGCCTTAGCTTTCGCCGCGATGGCCCTCTTCCACACCCTCTCGGCCTCACGTCGCCTGGCATGCTCGCGCTCCTGCTCCTCACGTAGCCTCTCCTGCCTCTCCTTCTCGGCCTTCTTAGCCTGTAGCTCTTCGAGGCGCCTTTCACGATCCTCGTAGTCCTCCCTGACCCACCTCTTCCGTTCTAGCAGCTATCTAGGTAGTGGATGCGCTTTCATTTCTTCTCTTTATCCATGTTATCTAGGTAGTGTTGTTAGTGTGAAGGTCCTAGCCGAGTCGAGTTGTATTTATAGCCGGAGCGGACGCAGCTGTAACGGCTCCATTGCGATGAGGAACGGATGTGTTTCACGTCCGTGCGACGCGCCCTTTGAAGCTGCCTTATCGGGTCACATTGCTGCACAAAGCTGCCTCATTGGGTCACGTCGCTACACAAAGCTGCCTTGTCAGGTCACGTCACTGCGCAGAGAGTGGTCACGTCCTGCTTTGCAAAGCGAGATCACGTGTAACCCAATCAAATATGACACTCTTTGTTAATTTATCAGTTTAATATGGATGATATTCTTTAATACTGTGTTGCACCACAGGCTAGATAAACTTGTACATGAACCAACTGAGGAAAATGTGTGGCCTGCAGATCATATAACGATTTACCGTAACCTCCGACTCATGTGCATTTCGAAGGCTACAGTACATCGTTATATGATCTGCATGCCACATATTTCTCTCAGTTGGTTCATGTACAAGCCTATGTATCATGTGGTACAATATGCACATCGTTGATACATTAAATTATGACACCGAATAATGACCAAACGAGCTCGGTCTGTTCGGGCAATCCTTCATTGAGTGCCCAAGAGTCTTGCATATCCGGCACTTGATTGTGCGGCTAATACTGGTACGTTGGCTGGCATCCATGTTATTCTGGAAGCACCACGTCTGCCGTCGCCCCTTCCGTATTGTCTTCAAGGCCATGTTCAGGCCCCATTATACCCTGTCCGTCCAAAGATCATTGTAGTTCATTTCCAAGTCGTACGAGTAAAACTCTGCACTTCATGTACCGAAAAAGGTGTTGCATGTCATAGTACTCGAAGATGTACGCCGAACACATCTGCCTCATTTGCACACACGCCTTGTACATTTGCGAGCATGACTTGTGCATGAGCTTTGGCTTGTTGCATGTGTATGTCGCCACATCACCTAGGGTGCATACATGTTTTCTTTCCCCCCTGGCATGATTGTTGACATATTTAAGCCGAAGCCTGATCTCATACTTCCACCAGAGGCCATCGATCACCCGAATGTCGTGCGTTCGGGATTTCTCCATCTTCTGGTCCATGTGCCTCTGTATGTTCTTGGACCACTGCTTGCCTTCCTCCATTTGTCGCTTGTCTGTGGTGACTCTTTTGATGAAATAACCAACAGTGCGAATCCATGTCTCCTCGACGATCGCGGTGATAGGGAGGCATCGCACACCTTTGAGGACACTGTTGTACATCTCGGACATGTTGGTCGTCATAATTCCGTACCTCGAATCGTTTGTGTCGTAGAGAAGGGACCATTTCTCCCATTCAGGAGTATGGCCATTAATCCACTCCGAGAAACTTATGGCACTGTTGGGTTACTCTCCCTCCAAAACCTCTGGAGTGGACTTCCTTGTATGCCTCATTGTCCGGTGCTCGAGGTCTCTCCAGATGGACACGAACTGTGAGGACCCGGGGTATTTAACTAGTAATATTTAACCTCCATATGGTTCTAGCATTACTAATTAAACATCCTAAGTCTCGATGGATATGTGCTTCCCAGAATTGCAGCACATGCTCATCATCACAAAATCATACATCATTTCCATACAGCATTTAACACTAAGTTCAACAACGACATACATAAAGTAAAGCTATTACAAAAGAGCCGACCGGCCAAATAACACAATATACAAGAATGACAGCGGAAGCAAAAGCGCCATAAGATGGCTAAGAACAAAATTCGACCGGTTAGCCAACACAACCCACAAGGCAACCGACCGGGCTGCCCAGCTAGTCGCCCCGAATACTACCACAACACAGCTCACAAAAGTGAGGCCCTTGGGGCTCACCTTCTTCCTCTACAACAATTAACATTTAAGCAAGACAAATGAGTACACTAATGTACTCGCAAGACTGACGTGTGGAATAGCAGACCTATTCATAAGCTACATGCAGGCTTATTTAAGTGGAGGCCATATGTCTCATTTGCACAAAGCCAACTTTATTTGCAATAATGTAATACATTTGAAAGCAAGTTTGTAAATCTGTTTTATTGGTGAAATAACAGCGAAATAATGATAAATACAAGTAACCACCTGGAAGTGAGCCACTACGTTGGCGTCGGGAATTTCGGATGCGTGGTCTACGCGCAACACTGCGGCCAACAGGGAATAGCCGCTAGGAGTCGACAAATGTGCAGAGGAGGGAGGATGGAGGGAGGGGAGCCATGCGGGCGGGAGGGGGAAGGGGTGACAGGTGGCGGAATAAAAAACAATACACTTATATGAAATTGCGAGAAAAATTATGGATGAATAAAATTATGAGAAATCTACACAAGCAAGTACGCTGTGTCGGGAAGCTCCACCTAAAATTTCAATATTTTTGGAACTCATTTGCTATTTTTAGAAAATCCTACCAACACGACCGAAAATGAAATATGAAACCCTAATCGGAGGGGACACGTGGCGGGGGCACCTCATGACAGCCGTGCAGCGAGGGGCAATGTGTCGGGCGAGGGTGCATTGCCACATGGTAGCCATGTGGACAATGGTCAATTTTGCCAAAAAAAAAACGCATACGACCATTCCTATCAATACGGTTCAAAAAAGTGCTAATACGGCCAATTTTTCGTGCACGACGGCCAGTGGAATAGAACGTATGTACACTAGTAACACAAAATTGTACGATAGCTTTCTAAACTCGTGACATTGTGTCACTCAGCTTCTCAAACTTGTATGTTACTTTATCGACTCTTTAAACTTGTGTCCATTTGCACCATAGGTTCAATCCACCGTTTCCAAACAGATTTTATCGAGTTGGCGTACTACATGGTTGAGGTACTGATGCATGCTGCTGAGATGGAAGAGAGAAGGGCACATGACTCTTTTTTTAAAAAAAAAAAAGGCCAGCTCCATGTTGTCTCGCTCACCTCCTTTTCCTATTTCTCTCTCTACTTTGCATGAACCAAGCATAGTCCAAGCCATTTGCCAATGGTATCTATGACCGCCTCAGCACCAGTCTCCCCACCTTCGACCCCCCACCACCCCATGCAGAGCAACTAGAGGGTGTGGCCAACACGACTGCATTGGAGGAGGCGGAGTGCACGCTAGCGTCGTTATCGACGATGGTGTTCGTGAAAGAGGCACGTGAGCAGCAGGAGGGCTTGAGGAGGTGATACAATCCCCACGGAGGATACAAGGTTCGGGACAAGTAGTATGGGTTTTGAAAGAAGAACGAGACTGGGAGGAGAAACAAGACAGGGGAATAGACGAACTAGACACAGGGAGTTCAGAGTTCGTTGTTTTCGCGATTACATCTTTCTTGCCCAACAAGGATTCGGGAATGGACATAAGTAGCCACACTGCCACCGGGACAAATAGGTGGGGTCCCTAATCCCCATTTCAGCAGGAAACGCGCCCCTCACGAAACCCAATCCGTCGTCGGATATCGATCGCACGGCTGACACTTGTGCCTACTGGTTATGTTGTCTTGCCGAAAACCAACGCTCTCCTGTTCATCGTCAGGTGCTCCATCTGGGTCCGTAACATTCCCCCTCCTTTAGTGTTGGCTTGACCCCAAGCCAGGGCATAAGGGAAACGGTTCTTCATCTCGATGAAGTCCTCCCATGTAGCATTCGCCGGTGAAGATCCCGACCACTGCACCAGTACTTGGGTCCCCGAGACCGATCCCGCCTGATGGAGTCGATGCCGCAGCACCCGGTCTGGCAACTGATCTCCCTCTGGTTCAGGCAACACCTCCTGCGCCTTCTCGCTTGGGGCTAACGCCTTCTTCAGTTGTGATACATGTATGATAGGGTGAATGCTGCACGTCGGTGGTAATTTAAGTTTGTATGCCATCGCTCCTACCTTCTGCTCAACCTGAAAAGGCCCAAAATACCTAAAAGCCAGCTTATGATTAGCTCTTGCCGCTACAAAAGATTGAATATAGGGTTGTAATTTCAAGTACACCTAATCCAAAGGAATGAAATTCTGGTCTGATCGTTTCGTATCCACGTGTGCTTTTTTTTCGCTGATTAGCTCGATTGAGATGTTGTTGCAGCAATCTATCATCAACTCTCTATTTTGTAACCAAATGGCCAAATCAACCGATGCACATGAGGAAGAATCTGCCACACCAAAATGCCTCGGACAGTGTCCATACAACATCTCAAATGGTGACTTCCTCAAAGTGGTGTGATAAGACGTATTATACCAAAATTCAGCCAGCACCAGCCACTCGGGCCATTTGTTTGGGCAAGCATGCACAAAACAGCGGTGATACATTTCCACACACGGATTGAAGCATTCCGTCTACCCATCAGTTTGCGGGTGGTAAGCCGAACTCATCCTCAATTGAGTGTTCACTAGCCGAAATAATTCTCGCCAAAGAGTGCTAGTAAATATTCTGTCTTGATTAGAGATGATGGACTAAGACAGACCATGAAGTTTAAAGATGTTGCTGATAAAAGCTTGAGCTACCTGAAATGCTATGAAAAGATGCGCTAATGGCACAAAATGTGCATATTTGGAAAATTTATTGATAACCACCATTATGATGTTATATGTTGCAGATCTTGGTAGACCTTCTATGAAGTCTAGAGGTATTATCTGCCACGCATGATCAGGTACTGGAAGGGGTTGCAAGAGCCCGAAATACTTGACATGTTCCACCTTGGCTTGTTTACAAACTGTACGAGCTTCCACAAACGACTTAATGTCTTTCTTCATTCCTGGCCAAGCAAACAACTTCCTTGTTTTACTGTAAGTCACCTGGAATCCCGAATGTCCCCCAATTGTGCTGGAATTCATCGACTGAATGATTCTCTACTGGATTGTTATATTACTGCCAACCCATAAATGCCCATCATAGCGTAGGATACCATCCTTTAATATGAATTTCGGATGCTTAGAATTTCCCACACTCAACTCTACTAGCAACTGACTGGTTTGAACATCCTCTTTGTAACGTGCAACCAACTCCGTTTACCAAGCTGGTATACAAGTTGATATAGCTATCAGTTCTCCATCACTTTGTGAACCCCTGTCGCTCTGTTTTCCACCCTTTTTTGTACAACAAACGGTATTGTAGTCCCAACAATTTCGTCATCGCCTTCTGTTGCCATGGAGTGGTCAATCGTTGGTCATCTAAATGTACCAAACTTCTCTGATTAGTTCTGATAACAAACTCAACCTGTTGCAGGTATGGTCTCCAGTGTTCCACCCCCAAGCATGATTGCTAAACTCTCTTTTTGTATGTCGACAATCCTCGAGTACAGGGCCCCAAAGACTTACTCAGATAAGCTACCGGTACCCTTCTTGCATCAACAATGCCCCCCCAATCCCCTTATCGGAGGCATTTGTTTCGATTTCAAACGTCTTTTTGAAGTTCGGCAACACGAGAACTAGTGCAGTAATCAGAGCCTTTTTCAGTGCTTGGAAGGACTCATCTTTCTCAACAGTCCAAACAAACACTAATTGTTTCTTCAATAAGTCAGTGAGAGGTCTGCTAATCAATCCAAAATTGCACACAAATTTCTTATAGTAACCGGGTAGCCCCAAAAAACCATGAACCTCCTTGACATTTGTCGAAATTGGCCAATTGCGCACAACCTCTATGTTTTTGTTGTCGGTTGCCACACCATGTTTGCTGATAATATGACCCAAGTAAGTCAGTTGTTTTTTAGCAAATGAACATTTATACCTCTTGATTTTTAACTGTTGTTGATCCAAAAATTTCGAACACCCTTTTGAGTTTGTCCACATGGCTTTGCATATCAGGGTTGTATACGAGGATATCATCAACAAACACAAGAACTCCTTTGCGTGGCAAAGGTGCTAAAATGGTATTCATCAGTCCTTGAAACGTCACTGGTGCGCTGGTCAGGCATATGACATTACTCTAAATTCAAAGTGTCCATGGTGTGTTTTAAAAGCTGTTTTGTGCTCATCTTTTGGTTTCATCCGGATTTGATGGTATCCTGCTCGCAGGTCCAAACTTGTGAGCAACTGAGATCCTGCTAACTCGTCAAGTAGCTCATCAATGATTGGTAGAGGGTATCGATTTTTGACAATCGCATCATTCAGATGTCGGTAATCCACACAAATTCGTCAAGTCTTGTCTTTCTTTTGAACCAACAATAGTGGGGATGAAAATGGGCTAATACTGGGATGTATAATTCCTTGAGCTAGCATCTCCGTCACTTGCTTCTCAATCTCGTTCTTCTGTGTAGGATTATACCGGTATGGCCAAAGATTTACCGGCTTGACTCCGGAAATCAAGGGTATGAAGTGATCAAAAGCTCTACATGGTGGTAATCCTTGATGTTCAGCGAACAGATGATCAAATTCTCTTAGCAATTGCAATATAGATGGAGGTGTCTCAGTTTCTGTATCCTCCATTGCTTCGAGTGCAAATAGTTGTTCTTTCTTTGGAGTTCCTTCCTAATTTCCTCGGTGTTTCTTCCACACCAGACAACACTAAGGCACACTGGGTTTAATGCCTTACAAACAAACACTTCGTCCCTTGTAACAAAAGGACATCACCTTTTTCAGCCAATGAACATTCATCAGACTATGTTGTTCCAACCAATCAATACCCAAAATAATAATCATAACAGCGTAGTGGTAACACTCTGAACATTAGTGTAGAAGGTGTGACACTGAACCTCCCAAGGGCAAAGAGGAAACTCTGTCACGCATTCCAATAATCCCCCATTAGCCACATGTACCTGCACTGGTTTGATCGACCGTCGAACACCAATCAACCTCTGTGAGAACTCTTCACTGACAAAGCAATGAGAACTTCGCGAGTCTACTAGCATGAAAACATCTTGATCTTATACACTACTATGTAGTCGCGGTGTTCGAGCGTTTTCAGCACCATTCACCGCTTCCTTGGATATGGACATCAAGTCTGCCTCCAATTGCAAGCCTTCCTCATCAACTTTCTGTGAATTCATGTCACCATCTTCCATCATTTCCCATAGCTCTTTCACCACATGTAGCTGAACTGTTGAGACACATTTATGCTCCCGGGACCAGCCCTGGCCGCAAGTATGACAAAGCCCCTTTGCTCGTCGGTAGGCACAGAGAGCTCCGAGCTTGTCGTCGACAGGAACAACTCTTGCTCTATCCATGCCTTTACGATCATCCGATCAATTCCCTGCCACCCCCCTTCCAGGTGGCGGTGGAAATGGCAATGCGGTGCGCATGCCAGAGCGTGTGCTGGAAGTGTAATCCACAGGATGTGGATCCCTTCTAGCTATCTCTAGCACTTATTCCTGCAAACACGCGAGAGCTACAACAGTATCCAGATCTTGCAGTCGTAACACAATAGCAGATCTTATGTCACCACGCAATCCATCCACAAATTTAGTTACAAAAAATACAGGGTTCCAGGAAGAATGATGTGCCAACAAGTTATGCATGATCCCATTAAACTTCTTTGTGTACTCAGCTACGGTGTTGGTCTGACGTAAACGATTGAACTGTTGGAACTCCTCTCTACCAAATCTACTACAAACCGCCTCCGCAAAGGTTCCCCAATTATCGAATCTGATATGAGCCCTAGATGCTTGTAACCATAGCAGGGCCCCTCCCACAAAATACATTGTTGCAATACTAATCATTAACTCTGGTTGAACTGAGCAAATTCTAAAGTAATTTTCACATTTTAATTGCCATGCCTTAGGATTTTTTCCGTCACACTACGAAAAATCCAGTTTAAGCGGAGGATGATGATGATGATATGTTCCACGATGTTTAGAAGATGTTCCCCCAGAATCAATCGCACAAGAACACAATTCGGAGCGACCGAACGTACCATGGCCCGGAGGTGGCGTTGTGGGGAATCTTTTCCCGATTGCTTTGCCCCGGTAAGTGAATTCATCACGGTGGCCAAGTGGCCCGAGACAATGCTCCCCGTGGACGTGAGTTGTCCCCTCCTTGCCAGATGGTGTTCGATCCATCTCTAGATCGGGCTCTTGCTTGGCTTCTGGCAATGGAAGAATTGGCGGCAAGTCCAGTGGCCATAGCACCAGCATTGGGTTGCGGTCGATCTAGACGACTTGCGACTGTAGTTCGCCCAGCTTCGAGCGTAGCCCATCCACCGACGACTCCATCTCGGGTTTCCATTTCTGCAGCTCGAGCACCGCCGGTTTGATCTCCTCGACGATGGCATGAATCGCTTCACTCTTGGCTTGTAACGTCTTGATCGAATCGCTCTGCGCCAGGATGACCCTTGTCAACTCGGCTATCTGCTGCTCCATCTCCTGTGAGTGGGCTTGAGCGCGCGTCTGGTAGCGTGGATGTTCCAGAGCTTTGGAACAGGCTCTAATACCAATTGATACAATCCCCATGGATGATACAATGTTCGGCACAAGTAGTATGGGTTTTGAAAGAAGAACGAAAGTGGAGGAGAAACAAGACGGGAATAGACGAACTGGAGACAGTGATGAGTTCATAGTTCGTTGTTTCAGCCATTACATCTTTCTTGCCCAACTGAGATTCGGGAATAGACATAAGTAGCCACACTGCCACCGGGGCAGACAGGTGGGGTCCCTAATCCCATTTCAGCAGGAAACGCGCCCCTCACCAAACCCAATCCGTCCACGGATATCGATCGCACGGCTGACGCTTGCATCTGCTGGTTCTGTTGTCTTGCCGACAACCAACGCCCTCCTGTTTGTCGTCAGGTCCTCCTTCCAGGTCTGTAACAGGAGGCTACCATGGAGACGACAGGGACAACATCGGCGAGGTAGACGGCGACTAGGAAGACGAGAGTTTCCAGCAAGGACCACCACCCTCTAGATCTGGTAAGGAAGGGGACGACGCCAGTGCAGACCTTGCCATCATGCCGTCGTCGGTCCTCGTTAGCTGCCTCCTTCTCCTCGCTGCTCCCCTGTCCTAATGTCGATGACGCTGACGCCACCTCCTGCTCGCACACGGCCACCGCACCGCCTCCTCGCCGACTTGCTTCGGTTAAGGAGCAGCGGTGAGGCGACAGGCGACCGAGGAGCAGCAGCGGATTCGGTTAAGGGCAACAAAGAGGGGTCCAGGAGCGACACGACTACGCCAGTAGTTGCCGGCGGCAGGCTGGTGATCGGCAGGCCCAGGGCATCGATGCCTAGCTCAGGCATGAGAGAGAATAGAAAGGAGAGGCAGGGAAAGGAAAGAAAAGAAAAGAAAAGGGCTCTCATTGATAGACAGGTGGGCCATGTCTATTATCTACTGCATCTGAATTTTTTGGCCAGACCGTCGTCCGCCTTAGCGACGTACGTTAGCTAATAGCAAAAAGGACATGGGGTGCCAAAGCAGTTTAATAGAAATTTTAGTGGTAGTACACGGTGGTGATAGTATAAATTAAATTAAATTATTGATTTATTAATGGTATAATAGATTTTTTTTTGTATCTATAATTTTTCGTAAGTGTATTATGGACTCTTTTAACTAGGGTTCAAAATATTACTCATGTGTCATGTAATTCCTACATAAGCAATTACAATTCTACTCTTACTGAGGTTCTACCATTCATACTACCGGGTGTAGTATAACTAAATCCTAACTAATATGAATCATTAGATCAAAAAAAGAATAGATAGCATGTATTAAATTGAGTGTACTGTAAAAGAACTCAAGTTTAAAGGACTCAAAAAGTGAAATATAAGTTCAGAGAGTTAAGTAACACAATCTCATATGTTTAGAGAGCTGTAGTGGCACAACCTTCTGGGTTTAGAGAGGTGTAGTGCAATTTTCTCTGCTAGTAACAAGGCTCTAATGTAGCAATGATGCCGGTCTAGAGACCGTATGCCGGCACGCAGCTATCTGGTCCAATTTCGCGGCCTCATGTCCCAGTTAGCGCAGCTGTACCGCGGCTGATATCCCCGCCGTATCCGCTAATCGTCTACTGGGACCGTCGCAATGCCCTATTTAAACAGTTTTTCGCACTGGATTGGTGCAAAGAGAATAAAACTGGGAGGGCCTAATCAGGCTCAGTGGTCGGCTTCGAGAGATGGTTGCGCGGAGCCCACACGCAATGGACGATGGAATATAAAACGCTGTGGACAGGAAACATCGAACAGGCGTCGTTGTAAATGCCAAGCTGAGAGGTGCTGCTGCCGCTTTAATTTTTCGGTACTTCTTGAAGTGCTCCGTCGATGGACATTGTAGTATAGTGAGCATAATTTGTATTTTTTTTCTCTCAATATTAGGATAAAATTAGATTTGCAATTTTGTGGTAAGATAGATTTTATTATATCCTATCTATGTAAATTAGTTTGGAGTTTTCCATAGCCATTCGGATCTACTCCCTCTTTCTTATTTTTGACTAGTAATATATATATATATATATATATATATATATATTATATTGGTCATGTGAAAATAGTTTCAATATTAGAAATTTTTTGGCCAAAATGGCGCAAATTCGCACTATAATTGCAAGAATGACCATCTTCGCATGGTATTTGTAAAAAATTATTTAATTATATTGTTTGTAGGAATTTTGATAAAATTCAGAACAGACAAAATTTAAAAAAAAATTACACAAGCAATCACACTATGTCGGGAGGCTTCACAAAAAATTTCATAATTTTTGAAGCTAACTTACTATATTTACAAAATTCATACAAAAGTATACTTAAATGATTTTTTTAAAAAAAGAGAGAAAAATGCTATGGTACCGCTGCCGCACCGTGGCTGTGCGGTAGAGGGGTGCTACAGTAACCCTACCACACGGTGATCGTGCAGAAGGCCTCAACCGTACAGTGATCGTACGACAGGGGGTAAGTGTCAGCTCCGGACATTCTGCCGCACGGCTGCAGAGTTATTTTTGCGAATACCGCATGAAGACGGTTATTCTTGTAATTACGGAGCGAATTTACGTCATTTCAGCAAAAAGTCCAAATTAGTCATGAAAAATATTTTTATAATATAATAACTTTATACTATTTTATGAATATATTTATATAAAAAGTAATAATTAAAGTTACCTATTACAAACGATGTACAAAACATGATATATTTTTGGACAGAGTGAATATTTTTTAAGAGTGAGCAACTGTAACACGAAATTTGTTGGAGCACTACGAATGTCCTCCTAATGAAGTGTGTGTGTGTGCAGAGCATTGGATTCCTGTCCAGCACCAGCATTTATGAGCGTGGATATGGTTCACATTAAGCAGGGAGCTAGTCTGACATTATCTAGTGGAGTATAGTAACAATAGTTATCTAGATCTAGAAAAGTCAATGTGATTCTGCAATCTTGGCGAGTTAATGCATCTGATGCGTACGAGCTCTGCGTGCCAATGCGTAGGCTGACAACCATGGCCCACGTACGAATACACACAAACAAAATGGCACAGTACAACACTATGAACAGTTGGTGATCCCAGACGTCAGCGGGCCTCGTTCCGACGGAACGTACGTAAAAAGGCTTAACAGCCAGCGCCGTAAATCCCATTTCCCGAATCAATGCGGCGCAGGCAATAACTAGGGGTGTTTGTCGACACGTAGTAGTGGTAGGCTAGTAGCCGCTGTCACGTACCTCTCGTGTATGTGTAATTGGAGTTTTTGACGGATACGGTCAGTTTGCAAACTACATTTATATTTTTGATCATGTGCAAACTGTATTTGCAGAAATGGTAATGTGAGCGTGCGCCAGTGGCGGATCTAGAAATTAGATAATGGGGGTGCACAATTCATACTCACAATTCTAAAGTTTATACAATAATTCCATAACATCATAAATCCAACACATAGTTTCAAATTTGTCAAAAGCACAATACAAATAGTTCAAATGAAGTCTTACATGAATAAAAAATTACAAAATATACAACTACGCAAAGAAATTATAGTACTACTTTACGCGTTTTCATGCCTTGAAAACGTTTCATTACATCATCTTCATTAACCTTCAAAAAAATTTCTCTCTCAATAAATATGAATAAACAATCATTCAAGAATTGATCGCCCATACTATTTCTCAACTTGTTCTTCACAAGAGTCTTAGCGGAAAATACTCTTTCAACGCTTGCCGTAGCCACTGGTAGGAGCAATACCAATTTGAGAAGCACGTATACCAACTTGTAAATTTCATGCTTTTTTGTTTCAACAAGCTTAATAGAAAGGTCACCAAGATTGTTAAGGTTCTTAAACCTATCATCACTTCGCATGTCATCAATGAAGTTATCAAGTTGGAAAGGGAGTCTCATCAAATCTGTACTTGAAAACTCATTGGAATAAAAATTTGCAATGTTAAGTATTTTCTCTTTATCAAATGCTTCAAATGAGTTGCGAGGATTCAAAGCAAACATGCATACAAGCAACTCTATATTAACTTTGTCAAACCGGTTGTCAAGCTCTTGAAGAACATTATCAATGATACCAAGATATACCCTTCACTTCTCGATCCCAAAAAAAGAAAGAATATCTCTATTCCTCTTCATGTCGCTACAATCTACATTAACATATCGTAACACATTTATCAAATTTTCATTCACAATTAAGCTCATATTCACAGATTAACAAAACAATATAACATGATTACATGACTACATGAGCATGATAACAATGTAACAGTGAAAACAGCATCCGGACTATGGCATACTAATAAAACAATAACGACTACGGCGTACCAATAAAGTAATAACTAATTTCAGTGCTTCACTGCTTCTCCTCCAGGCTCCAGCCAACTGCCCAGTGCCGTCTTATAGACTTATAGTTACAGACTTATAATTGAAAATCCCACTCCAAATCCTAAGTCCTGCTCGGCTGCTCCTGCAATGCAAAGTGCAAACTCCTCTCCTGCTCTCCCACTCCCACTCCCAGCCGGCCAGCCCCAAGCAGCCAAGCCCCCAAGGCAGTAAGCCAAAGTGCCAAAGTGCCAAACTCCAAAGCCAGTAGCCCCTTGTCCCTTCACCCCCCTTCGGGCTTCGGTCCTTCCGCCGACCACCCTGAGGGCCCTCCGCGACCGCCTCTCCGCGGCGCGCGACCCGCAGCGCGCTGGCTGGTGCCACCTCCGCGCGCGCGCCGCCTCTCTCGTCGCCGCCGCCGCCGCTTCCCGAGTTCCGGCGGCCGGCCTCATGGCGCCTCCCGGCACCCGCGCGCCGCGCGCCTCCCGCGTGGCGCGCGCCCTCCCGGCCTCCCGCGCGCCCTCCCGGCCTCCGCGCGCGCACGCCGTCCTCCCACGCGCGGCGGCCGCGCGCGCCTCGCGCCGCCGCCTCGCCGGGGCCCGGCCGCCCGGGGGAGTAGCCGAGCAGGAGCAGCCGAGCAGGGATCAGGGGAGATGGGATTGAGGGGAGGAGAGATTAGGGTTGAGTCTTGGCCTCTTGGGGGATTAACTGCTGCTGCTGCGGATTGCTGCCTTGCTGGGCTTGGGTTGGATTTTCGCTGGACCGGTTGGGCTGGGCTGAGGCGCTGATCCAGGTGAGTTTTCAAAATTTTGGGGGTGCCGGGGCATACCCGGCACCCCACCTAGATCCGCCTATGGCGTGCGCCCACGGCGACGCGCTGCCCTACGTCACTGTGGGCGCACACCCACCCTGTGCCCGCGCTTTTTTTATTTTTTTTTATTTTTTTTATTTTTCAATTTTTTTAGACGTAGAAATATTTTTTAAAAAAAAAAATGCTACAGTAATGGACGCACGCTCACCGTACGCACACTGTAGCAAAATTTTTGTTTTTTGTTTTTTTAACAAAAATTATTTGTGTTTATTTTTTGTAAGAATTTTTAAATATAGTAAATATGGTCCAAAAATTATGAAATTTTTTATGGAGCCTTTTGACACCGTGTACTTGCTTGTGTAATATTTTCAAAATTTTATCCATTATGAATTTTTCTCAAAAATTCATTTAAGTATATTGTAAATAGGGTTTCATCATTTCATGTGATTTGGAATGATTTCATGAAATTTTGTCCATTATCCCACCGTCCCTCCTCCCTCATCCGCACATCTGTCGCCTCGTCCAGAAATTCTGGCACCAAATCTTACGGAATTCCCGGCGCCAACGCCGCGGCTCATTCTCCGCTCAGCTATAAATACCGAACTCTGGCACTCACTCGTCGCTTGACCTTGATTGATTACTTCCCCCGAATGACTGATCGATTACTTCCTCCGAAGGGCAAGTAATTTGTGCTATGCTTTTGCCGTTATTATCGTAGTTATAATTAGTCAATCTTAGTCAGCTAGTCGTAATTAGATAGTTTAAGAATAATTAATTAGTCGTAATTAGTTAGTTGACTAGTAATGAATTAGTTTAGTAGTAATGAATTAGTTTCGTGGTAATTAACGTTGTTAGTCGCATGTAAGAAAATGTTATGGCTTAAATTGGATACTTATCTTTTCTTAATTTCAAAATTTTTTAGATGTGTTTCATGAACACCTGCGCTGAGAAGGGGGGAGGTTTCTGTGCAGAGTTGTGGTGCATACTTCAGGGTTTGGGCTACGTCCACCGATCAGAGTATCATGGCTTCACTATCAACAAGTACGGCAAGGAAATGTAGCGCATCAAGGTCACCGTCTACTCGAAGAGCCATCTACGAGGAGACAGACCATACCACTTCACGGTAGAGAGAGAGCGAGACAAGCTCGGGATGCAAGATAAAACCCTAATGTAGATGCTATTCTTTAATACTGCATCGCACTACAGGCTCGATAGGCTTGTACATAAACAAAATAGGGGAAATACGTGGCGTGTAGATCATATAACGATGTATCGTGACCTTCGAAACGCACACGAGTCGGAGGTTACGGTACATCGTTATATGATCTACATGTCACACATTTCCTTCAGTTAGTTCATATATAAGTTTATCTAGCCTATGGTACAATACATTATTAAATAATATCATCCAATGCAGTGATGATATTGGATACAGTATTAAAGAATATCATTCAATGTAGTGATGATATTGGATTGCCGCTGGGATGTTGTACGAGAGTGACAATTATTCTTCCTTCCTTCAGATATCTCCAATGGAGTTGAAATGCAGCGTATTTTATGCAGTATTTTTTTATACATTCTAAGTCACATGAAATGATGAAACCCTATTTACAATATACTTAAATGAATTTTTGAGAAAAATTCATAATGGATAAAATTTTGAAAATATTACACAAGTAAGTACACGGTGTCAGAAGACTCCATAAAAAATTTCATAATTTTTGGACCATATTTACTATATTTAAAAATTCTTACAAAAAATAAACATAAATGATTTTTTTAAAAAAAAAAAACAAAAAACAAAATTTTGCTACAGTGTGGGCACAGTGTGGGCACAGGGTGAGCGTGCGCCCACCACTGTAGCAAAAAAAAAAATTAAAAATATTTCTACGTCTAAAAAAATTGGAAAAAAAAAAAAAATTGAAAAAAAAAACGCGGGCACAGAGTGGGCGTGCGCCCACGCGACGTGGCGGCCAGGTGGCAGCGGGCGCAGGGTGGGCGTGCGCCCACAGCGACGTGGCCGCGCGTCCGCATTGCCATTTCTGCAAATACGCATGGTCAAAAATGTAAATACGGTTTGTAAACCGACCGTATTCACCAAAAATTCTGTGTAATTGTGTATATACTGTAGTAGTAGGCTGTATAATACTGTGTCAGCAGTTCAGCACTACCCCCTAGGCAAATGCTAAGCTACGCGTTGCGCCAAATCGCAAGCATGCCCCGCGCGCACGTACACCGAAGCGGGCAGAGCTACCCATGCATCACAGCGTCCGGCCGTCACACAACGCACCCCACGTCCCGCCCCCCGCGCCTTCGGCGCCGGTCCGCGACGAGACGAGATGACACAGCCACTCGCTCCACGTAGGCACGCAGCAACCCGCAGGGAGGTTCTAGACCTGTACCGTGATAGATTAAACAGGATAGGTTCCAGCCGCGCACCAGAACCAACACCCCTCCTGCCTGCTACCTCTGCCCGTAGCATGTGTCCTACCACGCTAACGTCCGCACTATTTAGGGCTGTTTTGCATCACTATTCAGCAATATTTTGCATGAACTATTTAACATTGTTTGTACTGTCAGACACATATTTGTGTCACTATCCGCTATTTTTTCTCATTACAAATTAAAAAAAACACAACAAATCAGCCGAAAACTCGGCGCGGGGCACGTCGTGAGCTGCCACCCCACCCCCACGCTTTTCGCGGCAACCGAGGCAGCACCTCCCCCGCGCGCGCGCCAGTAAAGCCCAGGCCCGGCCGACGCCACGCCACGCCACGCCACGGGCAGACCGCGCCGAACCGAGCCGAGCAGAAGAACAGGATGGACGTGGGAGGGGATAGAAAGACGTGTGTGCTGCCGTCCGGAAAAGGCAGCGGATTTTGATCGACCGCGACGCGGGTCTCGCTGTCGGACGCCTCGCACTGCCTTTCTCGAACGGAAACAAATTCGGGCGTGCAAATCAGCCTTTTCTTTTCTGTTTGTTTGGTTGGTTTTCCCGAATTCCACAAGGCAACAGCGTGGTGTTAAAGCTGCCGCCCGACACAGCCGTCTTTTATCAGCAAGATGATGTTACACACACACAAGTCACCAGGCCTACACGGCTGCACGCACCGTCGGTCCGTCGCTGTTCCATCCAGGCCAGTCGCATGCACAAAATGTGACGGAGAAAAATAATAATACCTCCGATTCCGATTCCAAAGGTCGTTTAAAGTATATGCCGGACTGTTAATATATATATAAAAAATTACTAAGATGCACAAAGTATTACTAGATTCAATTACTTTCATAACGTATAATTAATTTTATTTAAAACAATATGTTTTCATAGAAATTGATTGTAAAACAACCCACATTTGGAACGAGGAGTATACAATACTATTATACTAGTACTACTCCTAAACAAGGGGCACAAAGGGGGAGCAATTTACTACAAAGCGACTTCACATGGGAGATGGAAATATTTTACATGCATACTAGTACTAGCACTATCAGATTATTGAACTAGATGGCGGCGAGGGGGGTACAGGTAGGATTGGGAACAAACTAGGAGTTCATCGCGGCCGAAAAGACAATCTTTTGCCACGTTAAGACAAGAGAGCGCACACATGCACGTTTTTTAATACGGCATCATGAGATTAACTATCACTAATACTAGCATCTAGGCTAAGATTTGAGTACGGCGATCACCGTTCGTCCGTTTCGGCGCATCGGACGGTCCGCGTCACGCGCCGTCGCCGCCGTCCTTGGTGTCGGCCCCGCCGTCCCCCGGGTCGCTCATGGTCCGCAGCAGCGGCGACTCGGACCCTACGGTTCGCAACAAAGTACAGAGAGATGTTAGTATTGCGTCGTGTCACTGGGAGGTGGGCCATCGGGGGGCAGGGGGCATGTTCACCTTTGGAGGTGTTGAAGGAGCGCTTGCAGTGGGCGATGGCGCTCTGGATGCCGTCCTGGAGCTGCAGCAGCGAGTCGTCGCGGCGCTGCGGCTGCGGAGGGGGCGGCGGCGGCGGTGAAGGCGAGGGCGCGACAGCCACGGCGGAGGACGCGGACCGGCTCTTGCCAAGGCGCTTGCAGACCTGCTTCAGCCCGGCCGGGACGCTGGCGCGCGGCGCGCGCACGCCGCAGGCGACGACGACCGGCTGCGACGCCGGGGCCGCAGCGGGAGGAGGCTGGGAAGGGGCAGGGGAGGGTGATGGGGAAGGGGACGGCGAGGGGTCGGGCTCGGCGTCCGTCTCCTCGCCCTCGCTGGCACCGGCGAAGCGGAGGCGCTCGCCGTAGCGGCGGGAGACCTTGACGTAGAGGGGCTTGATCTTGTTCAGGTACTTGAGCAGCACCTCCTTGGCGAAGCGGCGCTCCTCGGCTGTGATCACCGCCGCCTCGTCCGGCAGCGGCGCCTGCACCGCCGGCCTGGCTGCGCCGGTACCGGCGTCGGAGGTGCGAGAGCTGTTGTCGCGCGTGAAGAGCGAGACGAATGGCGCGTCCTCCACCCGGAACTTGATCAAGAAACGGTTCGTCTTCGGCGCAGGGGAGCCGCCGTTGCCCTCCGCCATGACAGGGACCTTCGGCTTCCTCAGCTTCAGCAGCAGCACGCGGAACTTAGTCGCCGGCCGGAGGAACGACGCCGGCGGGGGCTGCGCCGCCGCCAGCTCCGCCTCCTTCCCGTCAGCGAGCTCGCTGCCAGGCGCCACCTCGTCCACGGCCACCACCTCGCCGCCGGATGCATCGTCCCCGGCGACGGAGAAGTTAAACTCGACCCTCTCCTCCTCCGCGTCCGACGCGGCGCTCTCGTCGCCGGGCACCGCGAACTCCAGGTCGAAGAACGACGCGTCATCGTCGACGTCCCCGCCTCCAACCCCTCCCCCTCCACCATCTTCACAAACCGACGCAGCTATCGTCGTGGCCGCCACAGCCGCGCGCTGGTTGCCGGCGACCGCACCACCGCGCAAGTACTTGAGGAAGCTGAAGGACTCCATGACGCACAGCTCACTCTCCACACACCACTCCCCCCTAGTCCTGCTCTCTAACTCAGCTACTACTCCTGCTTGTCTCAACACAAAAAAAGGACTCTTTTGGGGAGCCTTTTGAGGAGGTGAGAGGTGTGAGGAGGACAAGGTGATGGTGTTGTTGCATCGATGACTAATAGATGAGCGGCAGGCGGTCAGACGCGAGGCCAGTGACCCCGGTGGGGTTGGACGGGGAGGACGACTTTGGCAGGGCCCGTCCCGCGTGGGCTTGGCAGTTCTCTGACCGTGGGGTGTGTGAAGATGGTTCGCGCGATCACATCCGTTCGTCACGGATTCAACGGTCGTGGTCGAACTAGACTATACGGAGAGGATTTTTTGGCTGGGATTTTCCAGACTTTGTGAGCACTGGATCTGTAACGTACGGTGCGGATCACATGGCTTGGCTTGCTGTGGGTTTTGCACATGTTAGACATGAACTATTGCGTGCGTCCTTGTTCTTGGGCTGGTTTCGGTTTTCATTTGGTTCTTTTGAAAATTTTCTGGCCGGTTACTATCGGTAAACAGAAAAAGGTCAAAACGAAACTGCAGCTATCTTTTTTCAGTCGCTTCTATCTTCTCTATTACCACATTAAAGCTAAAGCCAAAACGAGCCACAATGTTCGCTCTCCGTAACTACAAATTTTCTCGTTAATCGGGGGAAAGAGAAAAAAATCTACACCGTCTATCATGATAGGTTCAAATTATAACGGTATAAATTAAAAAAATATTCAATATCAAATAGAATAAAACTAAAATTCAGAATAAAAACTAAAATAAAATTATTAATTTAATTTCCATACGGATTCATAAGTAAAAGAGCACACATGTCAAGCACAATAAAACCGAAATTCGAAATAAAAATAAAATAAAATAAAAAATTTGACTTCCATATGAATTCCTAAGTAAAATCCGTAAAAAAATATAATTCAGGATACAAAAATAATTGGAAACTAGATTTGTATATGAAATACAACAAAAAAAACTACAATTTGAAAAAATAAATTAAATAAGCAATTTGATCCCAATACAAATTCCAATAATTACAACTCGAAATAAAAATTAAAGAATAATTGGCAATTATATTTGTATAGGAAATCCAACAAAAAAACTAAAATTAGAAATAGAAATATAAAAATAGAAATTTGATTTCAATACGAATTCCGAATTAAAATCCCTAAATAATTGTAATTCGTAACAAAAAATAAAGAAAAATTAGTAATTAGAATCATATACAAATTCCAAAAAAAAATAGCAGAGATTCAAAATAAAAAATAATAATTTAATTTCCATACAAATTCCAAATTAAATCACTAAATGACTAAAAATTAAAATAAATAAAATAAATTTTGAAATTATAATTTTTATACGAACTTCAATAAAAATAATTGAAAAGTTGAACACAAATAAAATTTATAACGATGATAGCACAAATGATGTCACAAGAGACAAAAAAGTAGCTACCATGTTCGCTCTCAATGGCTAGAAATTATCACGTTGAAGGAAAATAAGAAAGATCTGCACCGTTGATCATAGTGTGTCCATATTATAACGGCTTAGATAAAAAGGAGTCTGTGTCAACTACAATAAAATTGACATTCATAATAAAAATAAAATAAAATTAGCGATTCGATATCCATACGAATTCCTAAGTAAAATATCTAAATAATCATAATTTAGAACAAAAAATTAAAAAATTGTCAATTAGATTTGTATAAAAAATCCATCCAAAAATAACTGTAATTCGGAATAAAAGATAAAATAAAATTAGCAATTTGATTTCAATAAAATTCCAAAGTAAAATCTCAAAATAACTATAATTTGGAATAAATATTAAAGACAAATTAGCAATTGAATTTCTATACGAATTTTAAGAAAAAATAACTAAAATTTGGAATACAAATCATATAAAATTTGCGATTTGATTCCCGTACAAATTCCAAAGTAAAAATACCTAAATAACTAAAATTTAGAATAAATTATATAAATTTTGCAATTTGATTTCTATACGGACTCCAATAAAAAGTAAATGGAATTTTCAATAAAAAGTTATAACGAAGATAACACGAATGGTATCGTAGGAGACTACAAAATAGTGCAATGATATCGACATGTCCTACAACAAGATATTAACCCACGAGGAAGAGAAGAGCCAAGACAGCGACAATGAAGATGAGGACAATGTTGTGTTGCTTACCTTAGTCGTTCGACAAGGATAATATCATGTTG
The DNA here is from genome assembly GCA_036346255.1 of Ampelocalamus luodianensis. Taxonomy (NCBI): domain Eukaryota; kingdom Viridiplantae; phylum Streptophyta; class Magnoliopsida; order Poales; family Poaceae; genus Ampelocalamus; species Ampelocalamus luodianensis. The sequence continues at coordinate 11,076,960 of CM070618.1, forward strand.
CTCGCTAGAGACACTGAAAAGAAAGTCTAGAGTTAAAGGTAGGGGTGAAAACGGATCGGATAGTTTCCGACCGATCTGGACGGAAAAATATTCGTATTGTCTCGGATAGGAATTTTCTCGCATAGTTTTCGGATAAGAAACGAATTTGGTTTTTTTTCATAAACGGGAACGAATACGGTAGGCATGCTATTCGGCAGGTACGAATACGGATTATCCGGATTTCATCCCAAAAGAGAAAAGGAGATTTTAGTTGATTTTTGAATTTCAGAAAATGCAACAAATCAAATAGTCTTTTAGAAAACAGCAAATAGAGTTCAAAAATTCTTTAAAAAATCACAGAGATTCCTTGATTTTTTTTAACTTAATAAAATTAATTCCAACTTAAACTTGGTTTTTATTTTTTGTATATAAATTATTTTAAATTTCTGAAAATAGGAAAAACCTTTTTAAAATCCAATAAATTCAATAAATTAATTTAAATTTTATTTTTCACTTTCAATCCAATAAAATCCCAGAAAACACAATAAATTTTATTTTTGATATTAAAAACTAGGACATTAAATAATTGACTTTATTTTATTTTTTTCCCTTTTTAACGAGGACAACTCTTTTAAATCTCAGAAAATCCAATAAAATTATAACTTTATTAATTTTATTTTTTGTAATATACTTTGGGACGTTACATTCATTTGCGCATAGATTAACCATCTCACCTAATCGATGTTAGTGTGAACTAAATTTTATGTATGTGATGAACTAAGTGTGAATGCGTGATGACTTGTGACTTTGTGAGTTATAAGTTATAAGCTAAATATGGTAAACTAAGTGGTATATTTGTGATGAACTAGTTAATGCTTGCTAGTGCCAATGTTATGTGTGGTTGTTAAAAAATATGAATAATTCATAAATGTTTGCATCAAATAAATTAGTTATATGTTTTCATTAATTTCTGACATACAATTTAAGGGGGTTATATGTTCCGAAAAATATCCGCGACCGTATTCGTTTCAATTCATATTCACTCCGTATTCGTATTCATATCCATATCCGAGGTATTCGTATCCGAATCCGAAGGAAAATATGAAAACAAATATGGCAGAGCCATTATTCGTCCATATCCAATCCGTTTTCACCCTTAGTTGAAAGGAGCCAAGAGCCGCGATGACAAGTGGTGAGCATCGGCGTTGTTGAAGAAGTTAGTGGCCAAAGACGATCGATGATGGGGAAGCCCTGGCGGAGATGAGGTGAAACTCTGCATTGAAGACGAGCTATAGACGGTATGAGGTGATCGGATAGTTGAGCGTGCTATCACTTCTGAGGGCCTGCACTACTACAAAATAGGCCATACCAAACGCCTCATCACAAACGAGCCATCTGTGTTGAACTTATACAGACGGTTCTCTTTGGAACCGTCTGTGATATGTGTCTCATCACAGACAGTCCTTATTACCACCCCTATAAATACCAGGACCCGACAGACCCCCTGCCCTAGCGCCTCTGATCTGTTGTTTGGAATAGAGGGGCTGTGGTGGCTGTAGGAGGCTTGCTTGTTTTGCTTGCCTTGTTCTTGGTTGTGGGTTGCCTTGGCAACTTATGGCTATTTGGTTTGCATGCTTGCTTTGTGAGGTTTAGCTTTGGTGGTAGCTCTCGGTTTGGGTGTTGTGAATGAGAGTGCTTTGTTTTGGCAGTGGATGTTTTGTGAGAGGGAGAAGCTTATGGGGGAGGTGCATTTCGGCTGTGACTCTTCTCTTGTCCTGTCCACTTAGCTCTCACATTGCACTGTGGCCTGAAGGAGAAGGCCAGTGAGGAATCTCGCAGGATATTTGAAATTTTTGTCGTGAGCTCCGAGGGTAACGATCTGTAACTCTTTATATTTGCTCTAGGTTAATCTTTAATCAATTTTAGTGTGATTGGTTAATAGGAGGAGTAACATATTTGTAGTTTATTAATATAATTTAACCTACTAAGTTGTTACGTGCATAGCGTAGATGGACCGAAACTGGATATACGGTGCGAACCATGTAAGTGAAGAGTACATTAATGGCGTGTTTGCTTTTAAAAGAGCCGTCGAGCAGGATATGTTGAATAAGGGGATAGAATTTATGTACTGCCCATGCATTGATTGCGGCAATCTGAAGATGTTTAACAACCCGGCGCAGATCGTAGGGCACTTGATTCGAAGGGGTTTCAAAAAAGAGTATACATGTTGGACCAGTCACGGTGAAGAGCAGATTATACAGGAAGTTAATAATGACGACAACACCGAGGAAGTTAATAATGACGACATCGCCAAGGAAGTCAACGATATGCCGGATGTGGACTGTGCTTTTGATGAGGATAGGTCGCACGATGGCAATCTGGATCAGATGCTACGCGATGCAGAGGAGAACTACAGTGAGAGAGTTTTGTAAATTCGCGCTTAATAGAGGACTCGGGAAAACTTTTGTTCCCTGGCTGCAAGCCGGAATACACAAAGTTGTCAACCGTACTTGAACTGCTGAAATTGAAGGCAAGCAATGGTTGACCCAACAAGAGTTTCACGGCGTTGTTAGGTCTCCTAGCGGACATCCTTCCGGAGGAAAACGTGTTGCCCAGCACCACCTACCAAGCCAAGAAGGTTCTTTGTCCATTGGGAATAGAAGTAGAAAGAATACATGCATGTCTGAACGATTGTATCCTGTATCGTAAAGAGTATGCAGACTTGCATGTATGTCCCGTGTGCAAAGCATCCCGATACAAGCGTAAGAATACCGCTAAGGTGAAGCAAGGACCTCCTGCTAAGATGTTGTAGCATATGCCTGTGATCCCACGTTTGAAGCGTTTATTCGCGAACCGAAAGGAGGCAAGATTGCTGCGTTGGTACTCGGAGGAGCGTAAGAAAGATGGAAAGCTAAGACACCTTCTTGATTACGCGATGGAGAAACTTCGATCGGACCTTCAAAGAGTTCGGTGCGGAACCGAGGAACATAAGGTTAGGGTTGAGTACAGATGGAATTAATCTTTTCGATAACACGAGCAGCCGACATAGCACCTGGCCCGTGAATCTATGTATGTACAACCTTCCTCCTTGGCTGTGTATGAAGCGGAAGTACATTTTGATGTTACTACTTATCCAAGGGCCGACGCAACCTGGGAACGATATTGATGTGTACCTAGCACCATTACTGGATGATCTTGTGACACTGTGGAACGAAGGGGTACAAGTATGGGATGCGTACAAACGAGAGAACTTCTCTTTACACGCCATGTTGTTCTACACTATCAATGATTTTCCTATCTTTGGTAACCTGTCGGGCTTCAGTACGAAAGGAGCCAAAGCCTGTACGCACTGCTTAGATGCTACGGAGAGTGTATGGCTGAACAACTCGCGTAAAACTGTGTATATGCATCACCGTAGGTTCCTTCCCAGTAGTCACCCATATCGCAAGATGAAGAAACAATTCGACGGAAATAAGGACAGTTCAGCTCCAAGGGCTTTTAGAGGGAAATATGTCTATGATATGGTTAGAGATATTGATGTTGTGCTTGGGAAGGGACGTAAATTAAAAACCTATCAGAAGAACATCTGGAAGAAGCGAACAATTTTTTGGGACTTGCCTTATTGGGAGCATTTAGAAGTTCGTCACTGCATCGCGTCATGCACGTAGAGAAGAATGTATGTGTTAGCTTGATTGGTCTCTTACTAAACATTAGTGGCAAAACAAAGGATGGTGTTAACCCACGGCGTGATTTGGTTAATATGAACATAAGGACTGAGTTAGCACCGAAAGAGACCGATAAAAGACGAACATACCTTCCACCAGCTTGCTACAGTATGTCCAAGGTCGAGAGAAATAAACTGTGTCAGAGCTTGCATGGTGTCAACGTCCCGTCTGGTTACTCCGCTAACATTAAGAAACTTGTTTCTATGCAAGATTTGAAATTAATTAGTATGAAGTCTTATGATTGTCATGTGCTGATAACACAAATATTTCCTGTTGCAATTAGGAGTATCTTGCCGAACTAGGTCCGAGTGGCAATCTTGAGGCTGTGTTATTTCTTCAACTCAATTGCTCAGAAGGTCATCGATCCCCAAGGACTAGATGGTCTATAGGCTGAGGTGGTGACGACTCTATGTCATCTTGAGATGTATTTTCTTTTGTTGTTTTTCGATATCATGGTCCATCTCATTGTTCATCTTGTGAAAGAGATAAAGATATGCGGCCCTATGTTCCTACGTCATATGTACTTGTTCGAGAGGTACATGAGAATTCTCAAGTCCTACGTACAGAATCGATCTCGACCGGAGGGCAACATCATCGAAGGTTATGCAACCGAAGAGGTCATTGATTTCTTCTTCGACTACATGGCTCACGTGGAATCGATAGGTGTGCCTTTATCTCGTCATGAGGGAAGGCTGGATGATATCGGGACCATCGGAAGGAAATCAATCTCAAGCTCATTTCACGGTCTTGCAACACATGACCCAAGTGTCCCCGTACATCGACGAGCACAAAAACATGGTACAGCAACAGAATCCAGACCGGTCGGAGGTTTGGATCACGAGAGAGCACAACCGTCGGTTCAACGAATGGTTAAATATGCGAATCACTGGGAGGTCATCAAATGATGATACGCTGATATGGTTGGCAAAAGGGCCACAATTTACAATTGTCACATGGCAAGGAGACGACATAAATGGGTACACATTTTATACGACAGCTTAGGATAAGAAGAGCACAGTCCAGAACAACGGTGTCCTCATATATGCATTCAGTACCGATGGGCTGAGGAGCTCGTACTATGGGCAAATAGAGGAGATATGGGAGATCGACTATGTGCTTTTCAAGATCCCCCTATTTCGGTGTCGTTGGGTCCATCTCCCACAGGTGAAGGTCGACAAGTACGGCGTCACTACCGTGGACCTCGAACGTGTCGGATACAAAGACGAACCATTCATACTGGCTAACCAGGTTGTTCAAGTCTTCTGTGTAACCGACCCGACAAATAAGAAACGTCACATAGTTCTTCATGGAAAAAGAAGAATTGTCGGAGTTGAGAATATAGTGGACAAGGAAGAATACAATCAATTTGACGAGTTGCCTCCTTTTGGAGACAGCATCAGGATCGAGGAAGAACCCAGTGAGAAAGTTAGCTATATGCACGTCGATCATCATGAAGGGCTATATTTTAATTAAGAATTTACTCCATTGTAATTAATTTATTCCATTATCATGTGTTAATGTGTGATGGACTTGTCATATTTAATATATATTGATGGCAATGTGGACGTTCATTGTATTTTGGAGTTGAGTTGAATTAGATATGAATTTTTGAAGTCAAACGAATTGTTAGTGGATAAATTGATTTTCAGTCAAATTATTTGGAGATGTGTTATGAACTTGTCATCATACTTGTCACCAGGTTCATATGGACTTGTCATGATTGCCATCATACTGCTTGTCCAACAGTCTCATGTGGGGATTCAGAAGGCCTCTCCAACAACTCATGTGGGTTGGGAATGGTTCACTATCCTACCCCTGTGCTGTCAGGATGTGTCATAACAGATTGTCTTCTGTTGTCTCGGTGGACATATTAATTCTGATAGTCTTTGATAATATGTGAACTGAATCTAGTACTAAAGATATCACAGAACCGTCTATGAACTAATCTAGTACTATAGAACCGTAATCGTCTGTGATTACTTATCACAGACAGTTCCATAATAGAACCGTCTGTGATAGGTACCCTAGGGCTCGCCCATTTATCTCTCCGCCCATTTATCTCCCCAGTGCCCGCCCATTCAGCTCCCCAGTGTTAGCCCGCTCAGCTCTCGCGCGCTCCTTCGCCTCCTCTAGGGTTCGCCGTAAGCCCCAACGCCGCCGCCCTCGACATCGACGACGCTGTCGCTGCCTCCCTCTGCACCGGCCTCCTCCCCGCGCCGTCCTCCTCCCCGTGTTGGCGTCCTCCCTCTCCACCGGCCTTCTCCCCTCACCGTCGACCTCCTCCCTCTGCACCAGCCTCCCCGTGTCGGCCTCCTCCCTCTACACCGGCCTCCTCCCCGCGCCGTCGACCCCGTGTCGGCCACCTCCCCCCGGTACTCTACCCTCTAGTCCTCTCTCTACTCCTTCCCTTGTTCTGTGATGGGTACTGATGAATGTGAGAGTTGTGGGTATGGATATGGGAGGGATGGTGATATTGCTAGGGTTTCGTCATGGGGTTAATGTTGGAGACCCTCTGTGCATGCATAGATTGTGTTGATATATTTAGCGTGAGCAACACCTCTAGATGGCAGTGAGGATGTGTTACCTTGTCGGTTGATTGTTGGGTTGGGAATGGCTCACTATCCTACCCCTGTGCTATCAGGATGTGTCATAACAGATTGCCTTCTGTTGTCTTGGTGGATATATTGACTCTGATAGTCTTTGATAATCTGTGAACTGAATCTAGTACTGAAGATATTGCAAATGGATCAGTGGGCTTTGTTGACATGCTCTGTGATGAACTTTGTCTTATACTGAGATTGAATGTGATAGTTAGTTCATTCTTTAGCTCTATTGTATTACTTGCTACTGTCAGTTTGATATATTGTTAATTGGTTACTTTCGGTTGAATGCTAGTTATTCTGATTCTTCTGGTTCGCTCTGTGATGAACTTTGTCTTATACTGAGATTAATTGAATGTGATAGTTAATTCATTCTTGAGCTCTATTGTATTACTTACTACTATCAATTTGATATAATGTTAATTGGTTACTTTTGGTTGAATGCTAGTTATTCTGATTCTTCTGGTTCTTTTGATCTCAAGCATTTAAATTGACTGAAACTGTGACTTCATGTTCAATTTGATATTGTATTACTTGCTACTGTCAATTTGATATACTGTTAATTAGTTACTTTCAGTTCTATAGAGAGTATTCAGTTTTTGTTGGTAATCTAACGACCGCTTGTGATTCTTCTAGTAGTCTGCTTAATCGAAGTTTAATGCTTTTCATAATGATTGAGATCATTTGTGATTAAGCAAAGTATTGTTTAGAGCTCATAGTTTGAATTTATATTATCATATTCATTTAATGAAGAGTATAGACAATATAATTGAGATGGCAAAGACTCGTTCTTTTGCAACTCTCTTTCTGAGAGCACAAACTATCATCAATCCTTCTTTTGCAACAGAATACTCTCAGTCACGTGCTTCGTGCATAATTTTTGTTATTAAGTCCTAATCATACTTCTATTTTTGTTTATATAATTAATTTGTTTACAACGCAATTTTAGTTATTTATATAGATAGCAAGTAAGCGATATGGCGTCCGCACTGTCTTCGTCGCCGTCATCGACATCGCCAAATGCATTTGAATCTCAGAGGAAAGTGGTACGTACGCGAGATGGCAGAGGAATATCGAAAATTCCTACAGGCCTAATGACCGTCACGGAGGTCAATACCAATGGGATCCCTGTGAGTCCCCTAAAGCAGCGGCGAGATTCTGAACCATCTGCGGGATATTTGGAAGGGAACGGGTCCCCATCACCACACTAAGCTCGGACATTGTGTCGGATGATCGGAGAGGCGAGCTGTGGAAAGAAATTTTAAAATCGTTCACTTTCCCAGAAGTAGACAAGGCACACGTAGAACGGCAGGCGTTGCTCGCGATGGGAAAGGCGTGGAGGACCTTCAAGAGCACGCTTGTCACGAAGTACGTGAACACGGGTCAAACGCTCTTCACGACGTATAAATTCTTGTCGCGGGATATATAGGACTCCTTTGTGCAAATGAAGACGACAGCCGAATTTCGTGAGCAAAGTGTGGCGCACAAGGCTCTCCAGACACTGAACACTCACCCCCACAAACTCGGCATCACTGGGTACGCGGGTAAAACCGCCTAATGGGCGGCGGAGGACGAGAATGAAACAAGGCTATTTGCTGAGATCACAGACAAGCGCGCTCTCTCCTGGTTAAGAGCTAGGGCATCAACCACGTCTTCGGGCGGAATCTCTTTCACAAACCCGGTAGACCAGGAGGTGGCTTAACGTGTGGTAAATATATTGAACTACCTAGTTGTTAATAAGTCCATAACTTCATAGTGTCTATAATAACATGATGACCTCCTTGCAGCAAGCATTGACTTTCGCATGTTCCGAAGGCTCCTTCCAATCAGACAGGGAGAAGGATATACTATCTACAGCCCTGAGAAACAATGAGCACCCAGGTCGCACGCGATGCAAAGGGGTTAACGTACCTTGGAGGAATGGATTCGCAGACGACTACTACACGTACAAGAGTAGGAAGAGATTCAAGGCCGAGTACGACCACCAGTTGAAAATGAGGCTTACTGCAAGATTTGAAGGACATATAGCAAGATTGGAGGATCGAATCAATCAACTCCTCAACCAGTCGCAAGGCGCCCCCGTTATTTTGGGAGCCAGTCCTACTGAACATCGGAGTAGCGTCGCGTCCACGCAAAATTCTAAGCATGATGACGTCTAGTTACCTATCGACGCCATCAAGGTAATGTACATCTCTGAAATGCTCCAAAGATAGACCTATAGGATGCCTTAGCTAATTGAGTATCGTTTTGTAGGAGGCGACGCCCTGCACGCTCCAAGTGAGGATGACTGGGTTGTCTATTGAGGCTGGGCGGGGGATGGTGTATCCATGTCAGGAAGGGACAATGCAGCACGGTGCCCAGGTGGCGCAAGGTTACGCCAAGGTCCAAGTGGACTTGGTACATAAAAATTTAAGGGCCATCCCGCTGGAGATTTGCCCGAATGAAGAAATCAAAACACTAGGGGATGCTTTGTACATTTTTATCCAGTGGCCCAATATGGACATCGCCCTAAACCCTGTAGTGCCGCCTCAACCTTCGATTCAGAAGGCCTCTCCAACAGAACCCTCGATGACTCCACCTTAACCATCTCGACACGACCATGCCTCTCCAACAGGACCCTCGATGACTCCACCTCATCTTTTGCTTCAGAAGGCCGCCTCATCGGTTCCCGTGGAGAAGACGCTGAAGGAACAAGAAAAGCATGCCGCCGTATCGGTTCCCGAGTCGTCTCACAGGAAGACGCGTAGCGGGCAAGTCGTTAAGTCCAAGTCGAAATCGCAGAACATTAAGGCGCCTCCGCTTCCTAATCCCAGGAAATACTCCCTCGAAAGTCCGTTGGTGACCAATACAGTATTAGCCTACGCTGGACTAGGTTGTCAGTCTTTACATACCTAGTACATGCGTAAGACCAAAGATAAAGGGTACCATTCTAGAATCGTCGTCAGATACACGAAGGAGCATTTCCTCCACGAGCCAGGCCACTTCGTCATGGGCTTCAACGACTTATTCGACCTATTCAATCTCCAAGCCCTCGACGCTGCGCTTCTACGATGCTGGACACTATAAGTGTGTACAAACCATTGCTTATGCATAGATACATGATGAAAATATCACAACTCATTGCTTATATACATAGATACATGATGAAAAATGCCCGGGGATGCGGAGAACCGGTGGGTTTCCTCGACCCACACGTGGTCTCTAAGCAAACCATCAAGGAAGACGCATCCTACGTCGTGAAATACATAACGACGAGATTGCTTGCTCAGGACGACAAGGACTACATACTGGTGCCCTATAACCAGAAGTAAGTGCTTCACTACTTGCTATGCAAATTTCATTTATACTTTATACGCAGCACGAACTTAGGTTTAATGACTATGTCGACATACATGATCGCAGCTTCCACTGGATCCTTTTAGTCATTGTACCAAAGAGGAACAAGGTAATATACCTTGATTCCCTACTCAGCAAAACGCACGACTTCACCCCTGTGCAAGGAATACTCGGCAGGTATGCTCATTTCCTCCATACATAACTCTATTGTAGTCTTCCTTTATTTGAAATGGCAGAGGATAACTTTTGGAGACATGTAGGTCGTTCATCGCCTATGTTGCCGATGGAGGGTTATACAACGGATCGAGCGGCACACTGTAACACAGGATGCGATTTCAGGTACGTGCTACAACACAATAAACCTATATCATACTTCATAATAATGCGTCTCGAACTGATTATACATATATATGTAATTCTATTTTTGCAGTGTCGCCAGCAAAAACAAGAACAATATGCATTCTACGTTTGCCATCATATGCACGAAATCATGAGTGCTAAGATGAAGGATCCTAGGGTTTGTCAATCTTGCAATAATTATTTTCTAATTATAAATTTAAATATATATGCTTACTACTTTACTCTTGCTAGCTACATGACTTGAACATACAATTAGATTCACTCGTTACGAGGGTGCTCTTGGAGGTTCGAGAGAGACTCTACAGCTTCATTATGATGGATATCGTTCACACCGACGGAGAGTTTCACTCCGTCGACACCACTGAACCACCTTCAAACAATTAATTCAATTGTAATTCACTTTGAGTAGTTGTAATTCAATTATAACTCTAGCAATAATAATTGAACATATTCTTTTGTAATTGATTTTGAGTTGTAAATGATCACTTTGAGTTGTCAACGATTGATTCATCTGTGATATGTATCTATTTTCTGCATGCTTATTTTCAGAGGGCATGGCTAGCAATCCTGAGGCTAGCCGAAAATCAAAAAAAAAAAAGTTAGGATTAAAGAACAATTACAGACGGTTGGTAACTAGAACCGTCTGTGATAACCGCTGTTATCACAGACGTAACAAAACACAGACGATTCGAAAACCGTCTGTGATGACTGTTTTTGTAGTAGTGTCGGTGTCACCGGTGACAGTGAGAAATCTCCGTGTCGTTAGACAACGACTAAAGTAAACATGTCGATATCAGTGAAGATAGAAGGTCGCCGCGGTTAGTGAGGAAGTCACAACGTTAAGCTGACAAACCTTGAAGAAGAGAAACAACTGATACGAGAGAAGATGATATTGAGTATGTATAACATCATGCATGCATCCATACGAATAGAAATCCAGACACACAGAGGGAGAGGAACAAATGCTTGGAGTAGGATGACACAGTCGTAAGGAATAGATTCAGGGTCACTGGAGAGATCGTGACAGGTGTCCCCGACAGGTATCAACAATGGTTCTATGTGTATGCGTGTTGATGTCGCAATAGTTAGCGTTGAGTAATAATTGTGGAGAAGTATAATATAACTATGTGATAAAGTATTGTGTTGGAAGGGGTAGCACTTGAGAGGGATCAATCAAGATTTGGGCTTGTTGTTGGATGTTGAAGCAAAAAAGTTATGACGATAAGAAGAGATAGAAGACACATGGTTCGGTGGGACAGACAGCGTGTGAGGGAAGATAAGTTCAAGGTAAGTCGTCCGTGGTGCATCAGTGTATACGTGAGCAAGATACTCTAATACCATGTAAACTAATAATATAACTTGCCGCATATATAATCAATATATTGCTTGAGATTAAATATAGATACACATGCATGTTGCATGCATACAATTTGGAAAAGTAACTAATATAGTAAGAATAGGGGTATACAACTACATGATATATATGCATTATAGAGAGTGGTTACATTTGTAAGAACCCTAACAACTTATAATGTTCAATAATTTTCTTGCGTCGAAGCCATACTTCAGTTATGTTCCTCAGGTTGTATTTTTATTCAAGCTTCTATTATCATTGTCAGTGTTTAAGATATCTTAAAAAACTAAATTTGTATTTTCATTCAAGATTCTATTATCATTTTTAGTGTTTAAGACATCTTGAAAATCTAAATGGCCTAAAGATATATAAATATATTTTTAAATATTTATACAAACTTAGAAACAAATTTAACCGTGCAAATGCATAAACCACCCTAGCTAGTACTAACTCAAGTGACATGTAACTCGTGTAAGATGTGGAGTACCATTTGGTTTGAATCAAACTCTTGACCTTGTTTTGAAAACCGGTCTGCCACACCGGTAATTGTAGAAAGTGGGAATTGCCTGTAAAAAACGTGGAGTAGCATTCAGTTTTGTCTAATAAAAAAAATCATCAACCACCCAAATAGAAACGCAATGCATATCCATTTCTTACTCTTTTTATATCGAGGATATGATCTTGGACGAGAAAGCCGAAATTACGTGAGCATCATTCTAAATTCCCGATGGCTGCTTCTTCAGAGAAAGGCACATCATCTCGTTTCCAATCCCGAACCATCGACCAACGACCATGGCGTCCAACAGGCTGCAGCCATTGTTGGTGCGTACTCACGGATGACAATAATTCCTACCTCTTTGACCACTGGACGTTCGCTATACTGAGGCATCTGAAGCCGTGGAAGACCATCATGGGATATCGACACAAACATACAATCTACTCTTGAGATCTAGGAGTGTCTGTCAGACGAACGCAAACACGAGCGCTGAGGCTTGCGAGACTTGATCAGCTAATCATTTCCTGTGAATGAGGACTGCAGATTGCAGTTTGAGAGACTATGTTTCCATGGAGTGATTTTGTCTGTAGAATCATGTCAATCATGATATGTCTTCAGTCTGGACTCCAGTGTCAGTGTCACAGTCTGCTTTTTTCCTTGAAGGACACTACAGTGTCAGTGTGTCGCTGTCAGTTTCACTTCACATACTACTCTCTGTCACGAAAGGATGTCGGTTTGGGCAGCTCCCGTCAAACTTTTTAAATTTTAATTATTGATATTTTTTAAAATATTTAGATTTAATATATGAAAATAGTATCTATAGATTTGTTTTGAGAAGAACCTTTCTAAAAATATAATTTTATTAGGTTTATAAATCTCTTACAATAGAAATTAGTGATCAAATATAAGTCCAAATCCAAGCACTTTTGTGAGTGGAGGAAGTAGAAGATCCGTATGCAGTTCGTCATAGTTGACTCGGTGAGCTGCGAAGTTGTCCGTGCAGTTCCATCCCTACCAGAAAGAGAGAGGTACGCCTGACCTATGCACGCTGTGTCCGTCACTCACGGCAGTACACGGATATCACTATATCAGTACTAGACTAGATCGTTTTGGTTTTTGGCTTGAAAATGAATAAGCAAACCTTCACTATGTTGGCTTGCTTGAGTCTGACTAACCATGGTTCACCAAAAAAAAAACACATAAAAGAACCGATGCGTGTATACGTGCAAACCACATGGCGTGTGAATCGGAGTATAAAATTTCCAAGATATCCCATCCAAATGTGACCTCTCGACCCTCTTGACCTCTTCTGGCGACATGCAATACAGGAAGTGCTGAAAACTTGGAACAGGTTACTGGGTTCTTCTGACATGCAATAGTGAACATGTCTGAAGGTCAGGCGAGAGGACTTCTTTTGGGCCTCTGGCGAAATCAACCGTGGAGTAGGCTGGCGATCGATCAAGATTGGCTTGGGCTCGGAGGAGGGTTGGCGGTCGGCCGGGCTAGCAGCCCAAGATTCCGGCCGAGCGAAGCATGCCCGCTTCCGACAACGATACTGACGTGGCCGACGTGGGAATTCTGAGCCCATCTGTGTCGCAACTGCAGGCTGCACAGCAAGACGTGAGATCCCTTCAGAACGGGCAAATTTTGAAACTTCCCTTGAGAAATATATATCGAGAAATAAAAAGGCTTTCCCCTTCCTGACGTGGTCAGTATATACGTGCAGTTTTGGTCGTGCGGATTTGGACGCCGACTAGACGGCCTAAGGCGAATATTACAGCGAGGAGATGACTAGCCCACAACTAAGTCCGAATCATCTTCTTATTTATACGCGATTTCTTCAGAAACAATATGTGCATGGCAGTACCAATTAATGGCACATCTTCGACTCTGTTTTGTGGTTGCGTCAATTTTAACTTTACATTTGGAGGAGGAGGCGCGCAACTTTTCGAACGCACAATGCCTGGATTCTGCTTCTGCATCTCCACGCAAGGACGCAGAAAAATTTGGTACTGTATGGGGCCCACGGGACGGCTTGTGCTATAGGCCGGCCGCGACTACAAACCCAAAAAAAGGCACAGAGATTCCGAATGCAAGCAAATCGTGGGCCCAGTCCAGCGGAAAAGCTGAAGCGGTGAGGTGGAGTTGGTGCCATCCACGTTGATTCCACGGCCCTTTTCGCGGTTAACGGCTGGTCCTCCTCCCCTCCCTTCTCTGCTAGGTGTACACCCCCCGTGTAGTGTGCACCCCCTCCTGTATGCGTTTAACCATGTTTGGACGAAATATCTCTACTATTTAAAAATTTGAGTCGGTGGTCATACGTCATCCTTACCTTTTTTGGAGTCCGTTAGATCAACGAGCGAGGCACCGACAGATCAGATCGTGTCGCTGAGCACAACGATGGTCGATAACCCGACGTGATGGGAATATGATTGTTTTAATCCGTAGCAAAACATGGGCATTAAACTAGTCATTATACAATGCTTCTCTAAAAAGTAGTATGTTGATTATTTCAACTAGGACAATATTTTCAATTGGCTTTCTTATTTTTCCACGCAACATGCTAAAATGTGTTGAAAGCTCTTGAACTAAAAATAGTGTAAATATATCATCTTGTTAAAGCAAAGGCAAAAGAAGCTATCACGTTCGCTCTCAAGGGCAAAAAAAATTGTCATGTTAATCAAAGAAAAAAGATAAAGATCTACACCGTTGATCGTAGTGGGTCCAGATTATAACAAACCTAATTAAAAGATAGAGTTCAAGTACAATCCATAAAATAACATAAATTCGAAATAAAAGGTAAAATAGAATTAGTAATGTGATTTGCACACGAATTCCTAAGTAAAATCCATAAATAAATATAATTCAAACTAAAATTAAATAAAAGTTAGCAATTAGATTTGCATACGAATTCCCAAAAAATAACTAAAAAGATAAAATAATAAAATTAGCAATTTGATTTTGACACGAATTCTAAAGTGTCGATGGTTTAGTATTGATATTATGAATGAATGCTGGGGGCTCTCCTGGAGAAAAATCACACAGAAAAGGATACATAGATTTTATACAGGTTCAGGCTTTCTCCTGAGAGAATAATAACTATACTCCTGTGTTGCTGTATTGATTGTGTTTACAACAGGGAGGAAGTCACTAAAACTAGTGTTTGATGACTTCTATCTCTCGTTGTCTCTTCTTTGTCTTGATTGCTTGATCACTTGAACCTCTCATTTGTCTTTCGACTTTATTTCTTATATAACACATGAAGGGGTGGCAGTGTCCACGTCAAGAGGTGTATTACCGTTTGATGCAATACGCACGTTTAAGGACAGTTATTGACAGAGACATATCCCCCACGTCACCTTGCGGTTATGTCAGAGACAGATGTTTAATATGTGCAGTTATATCAGGAATAACGGTACATATTAACTACTGCGTGTATTAAACACAGCGCATAAATGTCCTTAGTCGATTACACCAACATGTCTGTAGGTTTTATCGACCATAGGGTGATCGTAGCTGACCTAGTCGTAGAAGAACTTACGACCATGAGGTGATCGTAGAAGGACTTACAACCATATAGGGTGGTCGTAGAATAGCTTACGACCACTAGCTTACGACCACTAGGTGTGTATTAATATCATTATTAATATTGAGGGGGTACATTTGAAGGTTGTATGCTATTGTCGAACCCGGGAACGAAGGATCCCGAATTCTCTGTGTTCAAACACCAGTCCAGGATTTCCAGTGTACACAGTCTCACAAAAATGAATATCACATTCATATCATGAAAACGTAAATGACATTAAATAAATAACTGTTTAATACAACTGAGTCTGAATAATAATATCAAATGTCAAATGATAAACACAGCGGAAATAACATAATAGTGGGAGCCACACGATGCGCCATAGGCAATCGTCTGGGTCAGAAGGCCTACTCGTCCAGGTCCTCACCGTCAAGATAGCAGTCTTCTCCTGAATAAGATTTATTCAGCAAGAGTGAGCACTACTACCGTGCTCGCAAGTCACACCCAATATTGAATTTAAATGCATGCATAAGGAAACAAGTGAGTATGGCAGTGGTTGTTTTGCGTAAACAGCATTTTCAGTTTGAATAAGCATAGTAGTTTCTAAGGCAATTTTATACTATGGGTAAACTCATATTTTGAAATGACCATGATATAATGTGGATAACCTCCAATGATAAAGTGAAGGATCCTCCTAACACCGGCTTCCCGCCTAAATTTTCATAAGGATTAACCATCCTCAACATTTAATAAAGCATTTTAAAACCAAAAATAATTTAACTTTAAGTGGCCTCGCTAGCATGTCCATGACCATGACGCGCTATTCGAATAGTTTCTACTCTGCAGAGTTGGTACAACTTTACCCACACGAGGTGACATGCTCGTTATGTCGGCCAATTCACGCTCAGTAGGCGTGTGGTGAGCAATTACCATGAGACCTTTACAATGTTTTATCCTAGTACATTCATGCCCTAAGGTTTCGCCCTTTGGATGGACCGTCCTCCGAAGCCCCTCTTGCGCCAAGTGGGAATAAAGCGTCTAACCGACACCCACAAAATCACATGACATAAATATACTAGGACATCACAAATTAGTTAGCCAAATCCTCGCCCATACAGACATGTGGTGGTACGTTATGGCATAGCAATAAGCGGCTCAAAGACCGGTCCTCAATTGACTTGGGCGTCATTCCTACAACCCATGGGCCTTGATCTTAACGGATCAAACCTGCATAAACTCGCACCCACCATTCGACCATTTCGCCCAAGTCCAAACCCATTTTGATTTTATTTTGAATAAAAACTTCATTTATAAACTCATGTGATAAAATAATACCACAATAACAAGTTTGAAAACAATTTGCGTAAACGGTGTAAACCTCCCAAATTCAGTAAATGTGGACTAAGCTTGCTAAGCATATATTTGAATTTTGGTAATATCTTGCCTATGGTATCAAGGTAGTCAGATACAACATTCAAATTTGGCCATACAATAACATATGGAATTAACTATACGTAAAACAGGATATTAAAATATTTATAACAACATATGCATGCAATAAGGAGTTTAAAAACTGAAAATAACTTAAAATAATAGGGGCAATATGGTCAATGGTGTAACTTGTCTTGGTCGATGTCTTGGAATTCTAAATCTTCAGATTGATCGAACTCTCCGGAGTCGTCGAAGTCTATACGCGAAAATACGACAAATTCAATATTCAAATTCAAATAAATTCAAAAACATAGTTCAAAATAACTCCAAATAGAAATATTTTGGTTTAGTTAGTTAGATTATAATTTTATCTAAATTTTGCAATTTGAATCACTCCATTTAGAGTTCATATGCAAAAGTTATGAATTTTAGAAGTTTTAAACCTAAATCTGAAATCTAATTGATTTTCCCGAATTATTTTTTTTACTGAAAACTCTATTTATTGCGCAATGCTGACGCCAGTGAGGGATTTTCGGAAATTAAAAGAATTAAAAAGATTTCTGACATGCGGGTCCCACGTGTCATAGACACGGCTCACGGTGGACTGATTCCACCGAGCCGTATGGGTCCGGTGTACCTGAGGTGGCGCGTGCGCACACACGTGGCGCCGAATCAGCAGCCACGTGGGATGCCACGCATGTCCGAGTGCCGAGGTGGACGCCACCGTGGGCGTGCCACGTCAGCTTGACGACGGCGACCCTCGGATGCGTACGACAACGGCGCTCGACGGCTTTCCGGCGAGGGTGAGTGGTCGCAAGATGTAGAGGGGGATATTGCGAACACGATGGTACCGTTTTGGGTGCGAATGGTCGTCGGAGCTGACCGGCGGCGAGCTTTTGGCGGCGGAGGGGTTCGGGTGTTGACGACAACGGGGTTCCTGTGGCGCTCCGGAATGACGAAGGGGTCCCTGAGGTAGCTCCGGTGATGGTGATGACGATGGCGCAGTCCACGACGGCTCGGCGACGTTGTCGGCGGCGAAATCACCGGAAGCAGCGACGGCGGCGAAAAACCTAGAACTCGGATTACGACGGCGCTATAGCTCTGGAGGGGGAGAGAGTTGGGGAGATGAGATGAGGGCGAAGATGCGATCCCGGAGGTGCCTTTTATAGGGGCTGGAGGGCTCTGAGGCGGCGTGGAGGAGGTGGAGATCGTGCGGCGGCGGTTGCGGCGTCGTGGGAGAAACCGACGCGGAGAAGAGGGGTGAATGTGGGGGAAAAGCGGCGGAGGTGGACACGGTCTCGTGCGCACGCGTCGCGAAGTCGGGCGATTGAAACACCGTTAGTGGAGCTCGGGAGCGGCCGAAAATGGCGGAGGCGGCGAGCGTTGCGCGGAGACGAAGACCAGAGGTAGACGAAGGTCGTGGGCCGTTGGATTTTGATTCAACGGTTGGGGCTAGATGAGAGTAGAAGAACGTGGAGGAAATCCTGGCCGTAGGATTTAGATCGAAGGGTTTAGATTAGAAGGAGTTTAGGTCTCCGAAGCGGTACGAGGATCTCGCCGTTAGATCACGATCGCACGGCTCACGTTGTTGAGGATATTCGGACCGTGCGGTGGTTAAACAAGATCCCGACCGTTGGTGCACGATCGGCGGTGGAGATCGGAAGGGCGCGTGTGTTAGCGCGCGCGTTGGATTAAGATCCAACGGTGGATGAGGAGTGAGAGAGAGGTGCGGCACTGGTTGTGCGGGCATGTGGTGAGTTTGGGCCGGAGCCTTTGGGTTTCGGCCCAAACACTGTTTAGAGATTTTCTTTTGCTTTTCTATTTGTTTTAATTCTGATAAATCATAATAGCTTTAGAAAATAGCAAAATACTTCCAAAAATTATGGAAAAATTCACAGAAATTCCCACACTCATTCTGGACTTAATAAAATTATTTCCAACTATTTGTTGGCTTTTAATTTTGCAAATAAATTTGTTTTAGCTTTAGAATATTTATAAAAAGCTTCTGAAAAAAAACAGGAAAAACCACAAACATAAATAAACTTTTAAATTTTACTGAAATTGAAAATAGGGCTGTTACAGCTATAGATAAATAACTTAATTAATTAAGGATTATTAGATTCTCGCCATCTAACCCCTCCAACTTCAAGTGAAAATGACTTACTTGGAAAAGAGGTCGTAGGATAATGGTCGAAAGTAAAGTCTTTTTGAATTATTTTTCTTTTGATAAAAAATTGACTTAGTCAAGAAAGATATTTTTACTTGAGTTGTAAAAATAAAACTTCTTTTTTCTGAATAGATAAAAAAGAATTCAAACCGTTTCTTGTAATTATATTTATTGAGAACATTTCCCGAAGAGATGGTGATGCTTTGGTTTCCAACGATTCATCAGAAACAGTTTCTAATAAAATTTTAACCGTTGGACTTCCATCCTTATCCATTGAATTCTATCGCAATTTGATGGCTATAAATAACCATTAGAAGGGCTAAACTAAGAAGAACTCACTTATAATCTATCTATCTATCCCACCTCAGCTTCTTCTTTGGATTTTTTTTCTAAACTCCTCAAATCCGAGTAGATTTCTTAGAAGAAATAGTTGGATCTAAGTTTGCATAGGAAGAATTAAGGATGGGTATGAAGAAGAGGACCATCTTTGATGTTGTTAGAAGAACTTTTTTGAAACTTTTGTTGAAGTAGAAAATAGTAGATGATGAACGGTGGTCTTTAAAAGAGAAATGTGATATTTCTATCTTCAAATCTTTTTATGGGTGTGAACTCAGATCACCTTGGTATCTTTCCATTGTGAGTAAGATTGTGGAAAAAGAAAATCCATGGAACATGACTTTAAGGTGGTCAAAAAGTTAATTTGTTCCATGGGTTGAAGTCCTCAGGAATTTGGTGAAAAAGATCCCGATAAGTAGGTGAGCACTTCATTGTCTATGATGTGCAATTTTCGATCAAGGCTGAAGTTAATATCGGAGGGAAGCAACATACTGGGCAAGCGTGTAACAATTTACATATCTTCTACTTTCTTTTAATGGAGATCAACTTCGACCACTTTGAAGAAGAAATCCAAAGAACTGGTCGAAAAGACTAACTAGTTTAGAAGAAAGGTCGTAGAAGAAATGTAACTAAGATTTTTTTTCATTTTTGTAATATGTTATTTCCTTGGTTTTGATCACATCTTTTGAGATTAATTCCTTACCTTGGTAGTAAGAATGAGGGTCTGATCGATGCTACGAAGTTCCTTCTAGTAGGCAAAACCACGTGCAAAGAGGAGAAACTTTGACTATATGACATTCCCGTTTTTCGACCAATATAAGGAGGATCAAAAGGTATGAAAAGAAATATAAGGAAAAGGATAGCTTTCAAGCACTTTCTTAGCACTCGTATCACTCTTCCCTTGTTGGTTTGAAAGTAATAGAAAGACCATAACCGATTTGCTTGACCATAAAAAATTCATATCGCAAAGGTTAACGATAACAAAAGAAGTATTAAAAAGATGCTGCCTCTCATGATCATGAAATCAAGAAGCTTGACTCTCGCTTGGCAGGTAAGAATTCTTCACCTACGGTCAGTTTTATTTACTGATCTTTGAGAAGTGTTTTTCTAATTGGTCGTGCTCTATTTTCAGAGCAAGCGGTCGAAATAAAACGACTTCAGGAACCTTGGACTTGCTGTCAAGAGAAAATGAGGGCTACGAAGGTCAATCTTTAAGACAACATTTATCTCCTAAACAATGTGCTCGTTGGACTTGGTGCTGAGAAGA
The DNA here is from genome assembly GCA_036346255.1 of Ampelocalamus luodianensis. Taxonomy (NCBI): domain Eukaryota; kingdom Viridiplantae; phylum Streptophyta; class Magnoliopsida; order Poales; family Poaceae; genus Ampelocalamus; species Ampelocalamus luodianensis. Next base: position 11,097,537 of record CM070618.1, read on the forward strand.
TTACTCCTCTTGAAGACACCACTGTCGGACATACGAGCGCCATTGGGCAACAAGTCGGGACACTTCAGGAGTTGATAACTACCCTAAAGACCAATCAAGTCGACTCAATAAGACAAGCAGTCGAAGACACAGTAAGTTTTGCTCTTGCAAAACTTAAGGCTCATGACCGGAGTCTTAGCCTTCAACCAGTCAAAGCTGACTTCGACTGCCCTGAAGTAGAGGCAGCACGACTGATTGAAGAAGTGCAGCCAGTCGGCAAGAAGGTCGTAGAGGAGATGCAGATCAGAACTCCTTCATCAGAGTACTTTGTAATATGATTTCCTTTATAAAAACAATTTCTTATTTATGTATATAAAACTTCATTTCCTGCAATATGTCTTTTCGAGTAGTTAGTAACTCATAATACAAGATAAAAAATGAGAATTGAAATTTTAAGGCTAAGAATTGAAGTCATAATTATAACTTTATCCTAGCCCTCAACTATTTACTTAGTTTAATTAGATAAACTAAGTAAATAGTGGAAAAAGAGCTTGCTTAGAAATTCGTTTGACATTTGCTTTTGATCTCGATTTTCTTGTACTGGCAGCAATAGTTAGGAACAGATCGACACTAGGAAGTTCCTTCTAGTAGGCAAAACCACGTGTAGAGAGGAAAGACTTCGACTAGATGATGTTTCTTATTCTGACCAGGTTAATTAAATCGAATATATTAAAAGTAGTCGAACAAACTATAAAAGCCCAACTCACTTAGAAATCTTTACGTGAATTGAAGTAAAGCAATTAAGTAAATTATTAAAAAGAGCTCGCTTAAAATTATTTCAACCACATTTTGTTGAACACATTTTTCTTATATTGGTAGCTAAAGTTAGGAAGAGATCGACGATAGAAAATTCCTTCTAGTGGGCAAGATCACGTGTAGAGAGGAAAAGTTTCGACTAGATGATGTACACCTCCTGGGGGTAACCGAAGGGTGACGATTATCAAGTGTTACTATAATCATAAATTCTAGGACTTGCTGTGCCAGATCGGACGACCTTAAATGGGCTTGAACGTTTGGAGGAGGAACCCTCACTGTGTTCAACACTCGCCGTGGGGTGATCTTGGTCTTGGTCAGTTAGACCCTTGCCCTTTGAGGGTTCTGGTTCCTCCTCTGGGCATAGTGTTGTGGGGGAGAGGGTACCCTCATCAACTTTGTCTGTGGCATGGCTCCTTGGATCTGGTGAAAGATCCATGGAACCAGCATTGCCGTTGGACAAAATGATGCTCTGCTCGTACTCGTAGCAGACATCCATGTCGAGTTCTATTGTAGTCTACCAAATCGAACTAATTTTTCTCATTCCACTCTCCTGCCATGAAAGCATAAGGGTTGAAAATGAAGACAATTTGTCGAAAAGGAAAGGAGAAATTGAAATATCCCCATGAAAGGCGTTAACTGTCGATGGTTTAGTATCGATCTTATGAATGAATACTGGGGCTCTCCTAGAGCGAAACCACATAGAAAAGAACACAGGGATTTTATACAGGTTCATGCCTTTTTCTGAGAGAATAACAACCCTACTTCTATATTGATGTATTGATTGTGTTTACAATAGGGGGGAAGTCACTAAAACTAAGGTTTGATGACTTCTATCTCTCGTTGTTTCTTCTCTATCTTGATTTCTTGATCACTTGATTCTCTCATCTGTCTTCCAACTTTACTTCTTGTATAGCGTATGAAGGGGTGGCAGTTGTCCACGTCAAGAGGCACATTGTCGTTTGATGCAATACACACGTTTAAGGGCAGTTATTGTTAGAGATATATCCCCACATCGCTTTGCGGTTATGTCAGAGACATAGGTTTAATACATAAAGTTATCTCAGGAATAACGATACATATTAACTATTATGTGTATTAAACACAACACATAAATGTCCCTAGTCGATTAGAACCATATGTCTGTAGGCTTTATCGACCATAGCGTGGTCATAGCTAACTTGGTCATAGAAGAACTTACAACTATGATGTGATCATAGTAGGACTTATAATCAGTAGGTGATCGTAGATGAACTTACGACCATTAGGTGATCATAGTAGCACTTACGACCATATAGGGTGGTCGTAGAATAACTTACGACCACTAGGTATGTATAATCTCCCTCATTGTTAATATTGAGGGGTACCTTTAAAGGTTGTATAAGCGACATTATTATCTATAACACTACAGATAAATAACTTAATTAAGTGAGAATTATTAGATTCTCATCACAAAGTAAAGTCCCTAAATAACTGTAATTTGAAATAAACATTTAAAGAAGAATTAGCCATTGGATTTGTATACTAATTCCAACAAATAATAATTGAAATTCTGAATAAAAAATAAAATACAATTTGTAATTTAATTTCCATAGGAATTCCTAAGTAAAATCCTTAAATAAATATAATTTGGAATAAAAATTAAACACTAATTAGCAATTAGATTTATATACAAAGTCCAAAATAAATAACTAAAATTTAGAATAAAAAATAAAATAAAATTAGCAATTTGAATTTTATATAAATTCGAGTGTAAAGTTCCAAAATAACTATAATTTAGAATAAACATAAAAAATTAGCAATTAGATTTGTGTACGAATTTCAACAAACAATAACTGAAATCCAGAATTAAAAATAAAAGAAAAATTTGTAATTTGATTTCCATATGAATTCCAAAGTAAAAAAATCTTAAATAACTAAAATTCAGAATAAATTAATTAAATTATAAATTTGATTTGTATACGAACTCCAATAAAAAATAACTAAAATTTTGAATAAAAATAAAAGTTATAATGAGGATACCAAAAATGGCATCGGGGGAGACCACGAAAGTGTACAATGGTGTCAATCTAGCCTGCAAGAAGAAATTTACCCATGGGGAAGTGAATAGCCGAGGCAGTTGTGACAGAGATAAGGACAATACGTGCTTCTCACCTTATCCATTCGCCGAAGAGAATGTAATGCTGCTCGTCGGAGCCATTGAAGAGAAAGTCTAGAATCGAAGGAGCCACGGGCCGCGACGACGAGTTGTGAGCGCCAACGTTGTTGAAGAAACCAGTGGCCAAAAAAGCTCGATGACGAGGAATCCCTAATAGAGGAGATGAAGATTTGCATTGTAGACGAGCTATGGACGATATGGAGCCATTGGGTAGCTAGGAGCGTGTCATCGTTGGTGAGGGATATGATGTCCCCTGTGATGACGAGAAGATTCTCCATATCGCCAGACAACGACTAAAGTATACATACTGACATCAATTAAGATACGAAGTCATCGCGGCTAGTGAGGAAGCCACAACGTTGAGTTGGCCAATGTCGAAGAAGAGGAACGATCGATGTGGGAGAAGAGGACATCAAGTACTATAGCTTCATGCATGTGTATATACATGCATACATCCGTACAAATAGAAGCACGGGTGTATAAAGCAGAAGAGCAAATAGCTCAATGCAGAGATGGTGCTTGGGGCCACCAGAAAGAGCGTGATGGGTGTCTCTAGCAGGGATCGGCGATGGTTGCATGTGTATGCATGTTGATGTCGTAACGATTAGCTGGAAGTAATAATTGTAGAGAAGAAGAAGATAACTATATGGTAGAGTATTGCATTGGAAATGGTAGCAATTGAGAGAGATCGATCAAGAATAGAGTTTGTTGTTGGAGATTGAAGCAGAAAAGTTATGGTGACGAGAAAAAAATAGAAGATGCACGGTTCGATGAAACAACTAGCGTGTGAGGGAAGGTAAGTCGCCTATAGTGCATCGTTGTATGTATGAGTAAGGTATTCTAATACCATGTAAACTAATAAGGTGATTTGCTACACACATAATCAACATATTGCTTGAGATTAAATGGAGGGAGATGTGGATGCATACATTTTGGAAAAGAGTAATAATAGGGGAAGAATAGGGGCATGTAACTACATGATCTATACATGATTGAAGAGTGATTTTGTTTCTAAGAACCCCTATCAACTTATTATGCTTAACGATTTTCTTCCATCAAAACTCATACTTTTCTCAAGTTATATTTTCTTTGAAACTTCTATTGTCATTTACAATGTTTGTGATGTCTTAAAAATCTAGATAGCATACAAGATATGTAAAAATATTCTCAAACATCTAAGCATCATATGTAGTATTTTATGGGATTTTAACATTGGTTTAAATCCGGAAGTCAAACTCAGCACCAGTTGCAGCTAGCATGCTATATAATGGACATTTGCAATATGATTTGGTTACATCAATCCGATTTCCTTCGATCGAAACATCAGTGGCTGTACCTACGTAGCAAACCATTGTGTTATGGTAAACTAGTAACAGTGGCGTTCTAGCAGATCCTTGTGGCCCCGAAGCTTGTTTTTCTTCCAAACTCGCGTACCGGAAGCATTTTTCTTCTAACTCGACAGTCCACCCCGAACCATCCCAGTCCGCCGCTTTCCGCCGTCCAATCCAAATCCAGCGTCCGCGATCTCCCGATCAGCCCTAGACCCCATCACGCCTATAAAACCCCGCACCACCCACCCACAACTCCCCCGTATACCCGTTTCTCCTCCACTCACACGCACCACCCTCCCTTTCCCGTGTCCCGCGGAGCAGCGTGAGGGTCTCGACAAGGAAGCCATGGCGGAGCAGCCGCACGCGGAGGACGCGAGCCCCAAGTCGGAAACCCTAATGGAGAAGATCGCCGACAAGCTCCACGTCGGCGGCGGCGACGGCTCCTCCTCCTCCTCGTCGGACTCCGACGCCGAGGAGCGCCCGCGCCCCTCGGCGCCGCCCGCCACCGCCGAGGTTACCGACTCCTTCGCCGACTCCGCCGCCGCCGCCGTGGCCGAGGCCAAGGCCAAGGTGTTCCGCCTCTTCGGCCGCGAGCAGCCGATCCACAAGGTCCTCGGCGGAGGAAAACGTATGGCCGATGCTCCTCTTCTTAGTTGTCTTGCTTTTAAATGCGTAGATCGGATCGTGTTGCGGTGGATCTGGATGGGTTAGGGGCCTTGGGTTTTGGACTAGATCTGATAGGTTACGGATTGGGTATGCAAGTAGGGTTTTAGCCTTTCAGGAGGGATGGATTTGTTTAGATCGTTGGTGGGGAAGTGTGTAGCCTCGACAAATTGATGCAATTAGTGTGGCCTGATTCGTGCTGGTGGCTCCAAATTTGATCAACGCAGGTTGTCCTTGTATGACGTATTTGTTGTGCGATCTGATCTGTGCGATTTCTCCCTTGATACGCATATATCGTGCTGAAAATGGATGTGACTTTTTTTTGTAAGTGATCACAGTAGGAAAAGCGAAGCTTATGTTTGTCGTGATCCATTTGAAGCGAACTGTAGACTGCTAATATAATAGAATAATCGAATATGAAATTAGTGGTTTTCTATGTTGGGTGGGTTATCATATTGTTGTCTGTTGGTGTGCTAGTGTTCACATCTTTAGATTTCTATAGCTTCTTCATGTTGTATACTATCATGATTGTGGTAGAATGATTCTCAAGCGGCCGGTCTGCCAAGCATTTGAATTTTTGGTTTGTAGTGCTCTCTGTGATATAATGCTGGGAATCACATGAGTAGTGAATGTTACTGTGGCATTGGCATTGTGTGTTCTTGGATGAGAGTCATCATCATAAGAATTCTGGCTTTGTTTTCTATTAAGATCCTGAAAAGTTGAAGTTTTGACTCTTCCACAAAGAAACAATCAACCTGGTGATTTTTTAGTACAATTACCACCTTTTTTTGAAATGAGAAGCATTTATAATAATATTGAAGTTCAATATTATTCTGTTTCTCGTCTTCAACACAACCATGCTTTTTCTCCATCAAGGTGTCTTATTTTGTGATCGAGGTGTAATTTGCATTATATAACTTGATTATCTATCATTGTTCCTGCTGTATTCACTTCAATTCTCTATTTTGCAGCTGCTGATGTGTTTATGTGGAGGAACAGGAACATCTCTGCTGGAGTACTAGGTGGTGCCACTGCAATCTGGATCCTTTTTGAATTGCTTGGCTACCATCTTTTGACTTTTGTTTGCCATGGTCTCATATTCTCTCTGGGTGTCCTCTTTCTCTGGTCTAATGCCTCGTCGTTCATTAACAAGTAAGATTTTTTCATCTCAATATCATGCATTGTACAAATTTGCAAAAGATACAAGCTTGTTCCTTGCAAGTTAGATAGGCAGCCGTTACTTCAAGATGAGCTCTAAATTCTGCCCTTTATTTTCAGGTCTCCCCCACGGATCCCAGAGGTAATTATTCCTGAAGATGTGGTTGTCAACATTGCGCTGTCTACACGTTATGAGATCAACAGAGCCTTTGCAAATCTTCGTCAGATTGCTCTTGGCCGGGACATAAAGAAGTTTCTTATTGTACGTCTGTTATGTTATTGTTGAAGTTTAGCAATTGCTCCTACAGCACACTGGATTCATCTGATTTATCGTTCTTGCGAATTTGTAGGTGATTGCTGGGCTTTGGCTGCTTTCTGTTCTCGGGAGTTGCTGCAACTTCTTGACCTTGATTTACATTGGTAAGGGAATTGAGCACCTTGGAACTTGGAAGAGACTTTTTTTAGCACCTCTTCCAAATATAGACTTGGCTAACAGTGAATCTTTCTCTTTTATTGCAAACAGTTTTTGTGGTCCTGCACACAGTCCCAATTCTCTATGAGAAGTACGAAGATCAGATTGACTCCTACGGTGAGAAGGGGTGGGTTGAGATTAAGAAGCAGTACGCCGTGTTTGATGCTAAGGTTCTGAGCAAAGTACCAAGGGGTACATCGAAAGACAAGAAGCACTAGAAACAAGTGATACAGTGTTACTCTCAGTAGGGAATGATAGCGATTGGTTCGTGGTTCTCATGAAGCATCGCGGCCGCCCTTGTGGTACGGGCACCAATGTCCACCTATTGCCTTTGTTATGTATGGCTTTTTTGTTGTTTGCTACTTTGACGAGAGCAGCCCGAGTAGCTCCTGCAACAGTAATGCAGACGCAGCCCATCTTTTGCTGTACCGCCGTTTGATTTATGGTTTCTGCGACATTGTTTTTGCTACTCACTGCTGCAGTTTGGAGTTTGATGATATTTATGAACTGGTGTTAAGCCTAGATGTCGTCTACTCATTTCGTTGTAGCATTGGTGAAAAATCTTGTTCTGATTGTGCTATTTACGGCCCAGTTTGCAGTGTGTTAGGTTATATTGCTATTGAGTAGATCACAGGAAATACGTAATGGAAAATTTTGGTTATACACCACCCAACCTTTGACCACACGAGTACACAGCGTCACATCGGGTGGTAGGAGGTAGTATAAACTGGGAAAGCGGGAATCAAATTCCGATATATCAGTTTAGCTATTCTTCAAGTTCATCCGAGATTCAATCACCTCATAATCTATTGATCTCGTCAAAAAGAGAAGCTTAACAATAAGCCACGGGACGCTGGCATCATCGTTTGCATTGCAAGTTTGTAACATCGCCCACGTCTGTGAGCTGACAGTTTCCTGACGTGCAATGTGCGAGCGACATTGCTGAAACTCGCAGTAGATTGACCGTGTGCCACAGTTGCAAGTTTGCAAGACCAATGGGAATAAACTTCACAATAGCAAAGAGAACCGCTATTTACAGTACAGGAAACCTCACAGATCTCTGATATTGCACTTGTTTCAAACCAAAAGAAAAAAAAAGTGTAGGATTCACCATTAGGTTTGAGAGAACCCTACAAAGATTCATACAAAAAGGTACCTGTAAACAGCACGCTAATACTAGTTTGTGCCAACCACAACCTGCCAGGTATGACCCTATACAAAAAAACATGGTGTAATGCAAAAAAAAAAAGGAGCAAAAAACAAATCTGCACCGCAGATTCATTATTAGTGTAGTACAACAACCGAACACAGGCAAACTACAGTTTAGGTGGGAGATGAAACTCTTTCATATTTTACACAAGAAACCGGCTTTTAGAGCCTGACTTCTTTCGTCCCTACTATTCTCCGTTTCTCCTGATGAACTTAAAACATCAGACTTGCTCAAGCCTATTTTCTCATGGTTGTTTGTCGTCTATTCTAGTTTTCAAATTATGTTCATACACACTGCGTCTGATACCCTGATAGTTCAGAGGAAGTATGTCAATTGCTGCTTCTTTCTCGAGCCTCCTTCACCATACAACTCATTCCATTGCTTCAGTTCACTCATTATGGCACCTTCAGCAGCAAAACTTGCCGCCACCTGCAATTCGAAGTTTGCGAAATATTAACAAGTTATATCGTCAAGATACCAGTTCTCCAGTTTCATATTCACGAGTCTTACATGCTTGCATATCTGAAAATTGTACTTGAATTGTACTAGAAGATGGATTTACCTGGTTCTTTGCTTCTTTCAAATCTGTCATGTTTAATGGCCTTAGAATGATCGCCTCATCCTTTTCTTTTATCTTTGAAGGATCTGATGGATTGTCTCCTTGTTCACGCTGCTTCTTCTCCTGAAGATAAATGAGTGTAAACGTTTTCATAGAAAATCCACAAAACTTGTCATGAATTAAATGCTCAAGTATTGCGGTGATTAGACTACCAGTTCCTTCTTCCTTTCCTTCTGGATCAGTTCCCTCACAGGGCGATATGCTGCCGTCGTGCACAGGTTCTGGTACAGAGCAAACTGAGTCAACTGAGGAGTCTTTTTCAGGATGAAATAGATTCATGTCTCATGATACTGACCTTGAGATCACTGCCACTATATCCTTCAGTCATGGTTGCTAGTTCCTTAAAATCTAGTCCTCCATCAACTTTCTCCTTTGACAGAAGGCTTCTCATAATCAATTCCCGACTTTCCAGTGATGGCAGGCCAACCATGATTCTATGAAAGCAAGGGAACACACACCTCAGGCATTGAACAATGAAATGGTACTAAAAACAACTTCAGTGATGGATGAAGAGAATTAGTGTCTAGCAAGGAATGGATGCAAACCTGCGCTCAAACCTTCGAATGATAGCCTCGTCAAGGTCGAAAGGCCGGTTGGTCGCAGCAAGAACGAGAATTCTTTGATCCGGTCTTGACAAGAGGCCATCCCAGTGTGTCATAAACTCATTCTTGATCTTCCTCATTGCCTCATGCTCTCCAGCTCTGTTACGCTGCCCAAGCATGCTATCAACCTCATCGACAAAAATGATAGTGGGTGATACTTTAGCAGCTAATGTGAACAATGCTCTAACATTCTTTTCATCTTCACCGAACCACTTTGACGTGATAGTCGACATCGAGACATTTATGAAACTTGCTTGAGCTTCATTTGCGATAGCCTTGGCTAGCATCGTCTTACCAGTTCCAGGAGGACCAAACAGTAATATACCTCTGCAAGGCTTAAGAAGACCCCCTTTGAAGAGGTCAGGCCGTCGTAGAGGGAGCATAACAAGTTCTTGAAGGGATTCTTTGATATCATCCAAGGCACCGATATCATCAAATGAAACTCCAATTTCATTAGCAGGTATCACTTCTGGTCTGATGCGCTTTTCAAACTCATTGTCTGGTGGCACTTCCTAAACGCAAAAAGTTTGAAAGTACAGATAGGTGTAAACTAGTTTCTTGAGACTTGCACAACGTAACATAAACCAGCTAATAGTGCTCTTACTGGTGCTTTTGCAGCTGGAGGTGGATTATCCTTCTTCTCCAATTTCTCTGGTTCTGTCTTGCTCTCAGGAGCAGGAGCAGCAGCAGCAGGAGCTGCAGGTGGCAGCAAAGTTGCAGGTTTTGTTTCTGATTTTGCAGCAATTGGAGCAATACCCTTTTCAGCAACCTATATATGTGAGGCATGATGTGTGAATAACTACAATTTTTAAATGACAAAATATTCTAAATGGCCTGTAACATATCAATCCATACATGGCTTGCATCTTTTTTATGTAACACAAAGCAATTTACCAAACTTCGCAATAGCATCAGATATCTACAGTAGAAATCTAGCCGCCTTGTTGGAAAAACAATGATTAAGTATAAAAGCAAACGACAAAAATCTCACTTTGCAGCATTAAGATTGATCCTTTTTCAGCAGCCTATATACTTAGTACAAAAACAATAAAGAGAAGACAAACCTTTGAAGGGTCACCATTTACTTCCAACTTCATGGTGTCCTTATCACACATCTTGTTTTCTTGAAAAATTCCCAATGCATGGGACAAGCTGCGCCATGAAAGTGTCATAAACCGAGGAAGATATGAAGAAACCAACAGACAGCTATACTAAAATGCTACCTCTTTGCAGATAGAACTAATTTTCCATTTCGGTACTCCGGATCTTTGTTGTTCATCAAGTGATAAGAAACTGCAGATACCACAATCTCCTCAATGTACTTACTGAGGACCATTGTATCGGATAGGCATATTGAGCTTAAATCATTACACTCAAGGTCATTTTCTGCAAGGACTTCCATAGTATGATTCCGGTTATCTTGAAACTGAATCATCTTCATATCTTCTTCTAATTGGGAGTTCCAGCTTACAAGGTGATTCTCGTTTTCGGGTGGCTTGATTTCTATATTGTATGGAAATAAAACAGTTAGTCTTTCATCCAGCTCTTCCTCACAGTCCATTTCCACAATCCTTGAGCCGAGGACTAGCACTGGCCCTTCAAGCTTGTTCAGTAGTTTTTCAAACAGGAGATACATTTTTGGGGATTTGTGAAGAAACTTCTCGACGTCTCTTATGTAGAGTACAATTGGATTCTTCTTAGATACTGAAAGAAGAATCTTGTATACCGCTTGTACCAAAATTCTCTCATCAAAAGTCCAGCTGCTGGCACGTCTGAGAGGAGCTGCAGTTTTTATCAAACATGACCATGAAAACAGAAGAAGGTGCATGATGCAAATCAACAGTGCAGCAAGAAATTAATGAAGCTAAAAGCTGCAGTAGCAGTAGTGGGACAAACTTGGCAACAAAATGATATAGCTTACATATTCTTGTTTGCTCGTTTTCAACTATGTGCATGAGATAATGTTATCTGCGGAAAAGAACTTGACATGCCAGCATATGTTCATTCCTTCCAAGTAAAAATATTTTACTGTAGGATAACAAGAACAATGAGGTGCATTAACAAAGAGAACAAAAACAAACAACCACTTCTCAATTTGTGCCTTACTTTCATTGTGAGAATAGTAATATTTAGATCTATTTCACTATCTTGCAAGTCAGAAATTAATACCAGATCACCATTTGACATGTTAAGCAAGTAAGAAGCATAAAGAACACGAGAACTAAAGACTGGGGGTGCTTAAAAATGATATGAATATAAGGTATACAGACACGGCGGGACTACCAAAGAGGTCCAATTTACCTCTAATAATTTTATGCATATTTCAGTCAATTAATAAATGGTGAACAGGAAAACTAAGAATATTCTCAGGGATACGGATTCTATTTCATTCCATTGCAAGTCGTTCAAAAGGACATGCTATGACCTGAATTAATTGGAGGGCCTTGTGATGCCAGGCTACTCATATCGGATGAAGTAGATGCATTTCTTCTGAGCTTGGGTAAGCTGCTCATACTATCAGAGCCCCTGGAAATTGCATAAAGCAATGCATATAAAATATGGTAAATGAATTTCTGTAACAGGTTCACTATAGCTTATTTTCTCACACCTTGATTTTATGTCTGCCACGCTGCTTTGTCTACGTATAGTTCCTGTGACAAAACCAAAGTAAGTTAATAAATACGCAGGCACGGATTTTCTAAAGTAGAACTAGCAGAACTCAGGTATGTTGTACAGTCCATGTATGCAAGTGAATTCAGTTATGCATTGAAAGCAAAGAATAATATTTTTTTACAGCATTCAGTCTAAATGGATGCTAACTTAACAGTGCATTGTCGGCAGCAACTGTACTTCATCAGAAACTTAATTTAGCAACTGTACTTCATCAGAAACTTAATTTATTCTATCATTTTATCAGGAATTGTAATTCTCTAGAACTCCGTTTCTTGTGTACTTCTGCCATTCATCCATAAAAATGCTCAGCAGATACATGTTGTGTCAATAGATGAGAAAAGGCATACATCTTTTCTCTACGTCATCAGGTTTTTAGATAACCGAGAATAGGAACATGAATAGGAATAACTTCATGATTTCAGCTTTGTAGCGTGTGAAATCAGTGTGATATTCACATGAAAGCACATCTTCCATCCAGTTTGTACAAAGAGAAATGGTACATGGAAGTTCACATGAACCGCTGATCACTGACCTGAGTTTCCACAGATTTGAGTCAACAATCTGAAGTAGACTACTAGAGAAGCAAACAAAACCCTTGTGTACTACTGGAGAATAATGAAGAATTGTAACACTATATACTAAATGCTCGAGTGTTACCTTTGGGTTGCTCCTTTTGTGGAAGAATTGAAAGAGATCCGAGTAATCCAGACACCCTTTCAAGAGTTGTCTCGGAGATGGATCTTCTAAAAGACTGATAAGAAGAAAATGCTATTCAGTTAGCAATTATTTAAGACTTGCCAATATTTGAAGTGTTGAAAAAATTAAGACTTGGCAATGATGTAGAACTAGAACAAATTGAACCACCGTGTCGACAAAAAGCAAATGGACACACTAATTTCTATTCACCTACATTCAGAAATCGGAAGACTGGTGACTGTATGCAAATATGACCAATTTTAAGATGAAAAGTAAAACCAGAAGTATGGTAGGGTCTTACCGGCTCTGTGCTGCCACCAGTGCCATATTTGCTATGAATCTGCAAGGAAGAACATCACATTACTGTTAGATGGAGAGGGGGAGTGCAAATGTGAATTGGTTAGTTGTATTGCAATAGCCCAAAGGGTAATATATAGTACAAGGACACAAACGAGTAAAGCCTAGACTAGGAGTGGAATACCACAAATACCCTTAACACACCCTCAAATGCAAGGCATATGCAATAGCATTGCATTTGAAAGGGTTGACACTAAAAAGGAAAAAATCCAAAATCTTGAGTCTTGATAATGTCGTTGTATTGCGCAACTCTTGAAAAATATGTCGAGTATCAAAAGATCTCTCATCCGGGGTCGCACGACAGCCCAGTTAGCATAGGCAAGCGGGAGCAAAGTCGACCGTGGCAACACGACGAAGAAGATGATGAAACCGACAAGAATAGAGAGCTGTCAAATTAAGTCGAAGAGGAATAGATAGAGTTATGGCGGCACAGATCGAAGCCCGAGACGACAGTGGCGCAGTGCACAAGAAGCGTTGTGCGGAAGAAGAACGGCGGCCTTAGAAGCTTGAGGCATCCTCTCCGAGAGAAGCGGCGGCATCATAACGACTTCTACAGTCTGCAGAATCTCAAAGAGAAGAGCAGCGGCTGCTGCCATGTGAAAGGGAAAGAAGAGGGCCATACTAGATCTAAGAGGACGGACTGCGACTAGCAAAGCAACCAGCCGATTGACAAGGAATTTGTGGACTAGCACAATCAGCCGATTGACAAGGAATTTGTGGACTAACACGACGAATTCAAAGATAGTGTGTTACGGATTTAGATGGGCTCAAAAGGAAAAATGACTCAAATAATAGCAGCAGCAGTAAGATAGTCTTTGACCCAAGGCGTCGGCGGCCCACCGTACACCCCCTCCTCGACAAAAACCCCCACCGTCTCTCTCCTCCCCCCTCTCTCTTTCCACCGAATGGTGAGCGGTAACAGCTGGAGGGTGGCGGCACGTTGGCCAGCGGAGAGTGGTGGCGCTGCGAGCGGCGTGGACAGACCCGGATGCCACCATTCGTTGAAGGGCGAGAGAGCAAAGGACGGATCCAGAGGGCAATGTCTCCCTCGGCGTCAGCGGGCGTGGACGGCGACGGCCGGTGCCGGAGGGGAAGACCCCGTCCGGATCTAAGCCACTGCCTCCTATGCATCGGCGGTGGAGGACGAGGATGAGGGAGGAGCTGTCCGTGCCCGGCGTATCAGGTGCGCTTATGTGTCGCCACGACGTCGTGGACCCCGCGTCAGCGTTGAGGAGGACGCCCAGATTCGGATCCCGTGCGCGGAGCCTCCATGATGTCGTGGGCCTTGCGCGGAAGCCCGGATCTGCGTTCGGCATCGATGGATCTGGCCAAATCTGGCTGGGGAAGATGGTGGCGACGGCGCCGCCGGGTGAGGTGACGTCGGCGACAGCCGGATCCGTGCGACACGTCGAGGCAGGGCCAGCGGCTGGATCCAAGCAAGGCGACGCCGTCGTATGCATCGGCGAAGAGGTAGGCGACGTATTTGCCTCTGGTCTTGGCCGTGAACTGGTTCCCCCGCGCCGTTGCAGCTTGATGAGCTGGCGTCCCTCGATCGAGCGGATCTTGAGATGGCAGCGACGGCTAAAGGAGCGACGGTGGTCATGGCAGCGGGTGGATCCCAAGCAGCATCGGCAGCCATGCCAGATTAGGCCCGTCGAGATGGGCAATGAGGAGGGCCCGACTGCTGCTGCTGATTGCTGAAGAAGACTACAACTAAGATGTGGCCGGCTGGCCGGCCCAGGAGATTGCTCCTCTCAGAGGCAGAGGCAGCGGCAGAAAGGATTTCGGAGCTAGGTTTTCGGAACCTGCTCTAATATCATGTTAGATGGAGAAAGGGAGTGCAAATATGAATTGGTTAGTTGTATTGCAATAGTACAAAGGGTAACATACAGTATTGCCCCACAGTACAAGTACCCACACAAGAGTAAACCCTAGATTAGCAGGGGAATACCCCAAATACCCTTAACAATTACAACATATACTTATGCGCATGAAAAGGAAATATGTGCCAGACAAACTCACCTTTACAAGAAAATCTGTAGGATCTAGCAAGAGCAATTTTGCTTCAAAATAGTGGGCGAGCGCCTTCGCGAGCATCTGCTGGTAAAGCTCTTCAAGATAGGAACTTAGTCTTAAATTAGTCCGACGCAGAAAAACAATTACCAAGCAACTCGTTAACTTTTGTGATGATGATAATTTACCTGCAGGGCCTGATAACAGAATTGCACGACTAGCTGGAGCAAGATTCCTGGTGTATTTCGAGATGTCTGCTTGCTTCAAGTGAACATACGCAGCGCTTGTCAGCACAACACGTGTTTGCTCGCTGCAAATCGGTATTGGAGGAATACAAAGGGATGAGAAGATAAAAAAGAAAGAAAGAAATTTACACGCCAAAACAGGTGCGTTTTTTTAATCACGCCAAAACAGAGCTTAGAGCGTGGAATCTATCACTCATCTAGTATCATCATCGTCTTGCTGGGTGATCATCAAAGTGACAGCAGACGGTTTTTTTCTTCTTCTCATCTCTGAATCTCTGATTTTCAGTATGTATTCTGTCATCACCTCTTTTTTTAAACCGATTCTGCCCATTCAATTACACCGAGGCACATTTCACAGAGCAAATTTGCCTCTTCGTTTCGTAACGCAAAAACATGAGACCGTTTTGCTTCTGTTCTTTTCGTAACGCAAAAACATGAGACAATCAGTGCTAGAACATCATTCTGGATCACTGTCTTCAGTAACAGCGTCCAGAGGCAGAGTTCTTTTCTGATCCCTGAGCCCAAATATCCTAGATAACCTTCCTTCTCCTCGTTTTGTTTTTGGAAAATATCATGTTGATTTGATGCATTCATGCACATCACACGGGAGGGGGGGAAATCCAAAGCGACCACCTCCAAATCTGACGGTACTACTACAAGGTGACGCGCGGACGCAACGCAACAGCTTTCGCAGTTCGATGGAAGAAACACTAGTACACTTGATCTCTGTTCTCTACACACCAAGAGAGCAAAGAAAGGTCGAGAGATCTTTGGATTTCCAAAGGCGAACGTACGTACCTGAGGTAGTAGGGGAACTCGTCGAAGGTGACCTTGCTGTCCCTGCCGTCGGCCACCAGCCGCCGGAGCTCCTGCTCCACCCGCTCCACCGTCACCCCCGCCAGCGCCGGCCTCCCCGACCCGCCGCCGGCCCACGGCGCGGACGCCAGCCCCAGTCCCACCCCGACCCCTATCCCGATCCCCACCGCCGACATCACCACGTGCTTCCCCTCCATGCCTGGCAGCCTTCTCCCCTGCCTCCGCCTCGCGCAGCTAGCCGGCGAACGTGTCGAGGACCGTGCGTCTAGCTTGTCCTCCGAACGGTGGCAGGCTAAAAGAGGGGGGAGAGATAGAAGAGATCAATGGGAACGATGATAATGGATTAATGGGTGGTGTGGCGAGATGGATGGATGGAGGAAGCCGGGAGGGTGGCGAAAGTGGCGGTCCTCTGCTCGTTGCGGGTTGCAGCGTTGCAGGCTTCTCGATTCTTCTCTGCCGTGGCCCGTGGGGGGCGGCCACGCGGGCGCGTACGTGTGCTATATCAGAGGATTTTGGCCATCGGAGGCTGGCGTACGTGTGTACCGGTGGGGAGGGAGGAGGCTCTCTAGGTTTGGCTGAATTACGCACCGGTGCTTAGAGCCGGCAAAATGGGCGACCCGGCACGGTTCGGCACGGTTCGGTCAATAGGTAGAGTGTTTGTGTCAGTCCACGTATTAGGGAGGTGGTTCAAGTATGATTGGTCTGCTGTGTTAGCTTGAGCCTATTTAGCTTGATGGATCGTTCCAGCTCAATTAGCCTGTTAGGTTTGAAAAAATAGAAAAAACAAAAAAAAAAATTCCAAAAAATAGAAAAATATGTATAATTCAGAAATAGATATGAAAATCGTAAAAAAAATGAGATAAACATATTAAAAATGTAATAAAGAGCTTTATTAATATTCAAATGGTTGCCTTGTTAAAATCTTTATCAAGTAAAAACTCAACATAAGAAAACATTAGCAAAGAAAAAAGAGTACAGCCTATAACTCTACATACATCATTGTTCTATGTGTCGTTGTCTAAGTATAAATTTTCGAACAACTCCGACAACTCCGAATTTTTCACAGAGTGTTGTGTTCATGAATTAGCTTATTCCCAGTTCTTCACAGTTAGAAGTATCTCCACCATCTCACTTGTGAAGCTTATTCTTCTCTTCTCCAATATTTTTTCAAAAAGACTGAAAGCAGGCTCGGAGAAAACCGTCGAGATAGGAATAGTTAACACATCACATGCAAGTATGGATAGCACGGGATATGTTAACTCATAGGCTTGCCACCGTTGCAAAATTTTGAAGCCTTCTGAGTTAAAATCCACTGTATCACTGTCCAGACAGGTGGAAGTTCCCCACTCCTTGGGGTTCTTGGCTGAGCAGGTGACGCTGTAGAAGAAGAAGATCTGTACTTGTCGACCTGCAGGAAGAGCCACCGAAGATCTTGCCCCACATATTTGACTTGCTACTTGAGACGAGGGCTACTGAAGGTCATTGTAAGCGAACTCTCCGGAACTTATTTTCAACTTGTACTAAGTTCCAAAACAGATATTCTATAACTAAATTTATTTGTCTAAATTCTCAAGTTTTATAGTCAAATAACATTCACACAAGAGTAGTGAAGGCTACTCTCCTATCACATGGCTACCTGCCTAATTTCCCATTTGGATAAATCACTTGATAAAGTCTTTTGAAACCAAAACCAAAATCTAACTTTGAGTGGCTTTGCTTAGCATGTCTATGACCGTGGACAAGACTATTCGAATAGTTCTTAACACTCTGCAGAGGTGGTACAGCTTTACCCATAAGAGACAATTGACTTTTAATGTCCGTCTGACATATTACCGAAGGTGTGTGACTAAGTCATTATCACAAGGCCTTTACAATGCGCCATCCCACCGTAGTCCAGCCTCGCTAAGGTTTTGCTTCCTTTGGGTTAAACCATCCGCTAGATTTAAGCCCCCTATTGCGCCATATGGGAATATATAAAAGTAGGTCATAATGACACTGACGCAACTGGATGGCACAACCACAGTGAAATGTTACAAATTAGTTAGCAAAGTCCTCCCCACTCTGAACATGTGGTAGTATGATGGGGCTTAGGAACATACGGCTTGAAGACTGGTTCTTAACTGATTTGGGCGACTTCTAATAAAACTCTGGGCCTCGATCATAGAAATGAATCGATCTCGTGCATAAACATGCACCTATCCAAACATCCAATTTGCCCCAAGTCCCAACCAATTTTTATTTTATTTACCAAGTCAAATCATTTTATAAATTTCTATGGTAAATACAATACCATAGAGTTATTTTCAAATCATAGTTGAACTTTTGGCAAACTTCTTCAAATCAAATATTTCGGATCTAAGCATCGCTAAGCATGATTTTTCAATATGTTTTAGTCATACTAATGTACTAACCATATTTTAGCTATGGTATCAAGGAATGGCAACTTTAATACTAAAATTTGGCTATACAAAGGTATTTGGGAATATCTATAATTTAAAGCAGGAATTTAAATAACTGAGTATAAATAAGCATGCAATAATAATTTAAAACAGAATTTAAATAACTTTAAATACTGGGCTCAAATATGATAAAAAGATGTAACTTGCTTTGCTCGTATGCTTGAGGATCTAACTATTCAAAAAGATCAGTTTCCCCGGAGTCGTCGAAATCTACACGCGAAAACGAGCCAAATTCAAATAATATTCCAAATAGATTCAAATGAACTAAAAATTGAATAATTTTAGTATAGATAGCTAGAACTTGATTTTAGATGAATTTAGAAATTTGAATCACTGGAATCAGAGCTCGAACGAAGGAAAACGAGCTCTCGGAAATTGAAAATCACATGAAATGATAAAATTAGGGAATTTTTGATTTTGTGGAATTAATTTTTTTGAAGGAAAATCAATTTCTGTGTCATGCTAACATCGGCGAGGGGATTAATGATTTTCGGCTAAATTGTTTTCTTAAAGAAAATCCTTTACAGCCACTGACATGTGGGCCCCATGGCTATGGACTAGGTCCATTGTTTCGCGGTGGACTGAGCGCGTAGCACAGTGGTGACTGCCAAGCGTGCGTACACGCAGGCGTCACGAGTCTAACATGCGGTGGCCACGTAGGCATAAATGCTGAGCTGGAGCACACGTGGCCCTACGTGACAGCGATGTGCACGGCGACCAATGGTCACCGGCGTTTGGCAACACGACGGCGGCCGACGAAGGGTGCGCTAGACAAAGGAGAGAACGACAAGGGTGATGCCCACCTCTACGGTGACAGGACGCAAGAGGATCACTGGCGGTGAGGCGATGAGCGGCGGCGAAGCGCGGGTGAAGGCGGCACGACAATATCGGTGGAGCTCCGGCCGAGGAGGAGGGAGGCACGGAGTAGAACGTGGTGGCGCGGTGCTGAGGGTGGCGATGCAGATGGTAGATAACCAAGGATGGCGGCACAATCGCCGAAAAAGGGAGCTCCGACTGCAGGGCTTCAACGGCGAAAAGCGGGGAGGATAGGGGAAGAGGGGGGAGGAGAGTGAAGGGGATGGAGAGAGGAGGAAGAGGTGCACGTAGTGATGCGGTTAGCGCGGCCCAAAGGTGATCGGAGGTGGAGATGGGGGCGAGGGGCGGTGTGGTCGGAGCCAGGGAAGAAAGAGGGGGAGGCGGAGCGAAGAAAGGAGAAGGGGATCGGCGGCCGGCTTTTATAGCAGAGGGCAGAGCGGACGAGAGGAGGCGACTGAGCGTACGTGGCGCACGTAGGGGCGACGAGGTGGTCTGTGGGCGAGACGTGGCGTGCAGCAGTGCAGGCGTTGCTCTCGCGAGGAAGAAGGAGGTGAGGGAGACACTGACGGGGCGGGCCCAACCGTCAGTAAGAGGGAGAGAGGGAGGGTGAGGCGCGGGCTAGGCTGGAGATATGGACCAGCGCGCGTGGAAAAAAGATTGGGCCGAGACTGTTTCATCCCAAGAAAAAATTTGGGTTTTTCTTTTGATTTAACATTTTCAAAAATTGAAATAATTCCTTTAGGATTTTAGAAAATAGCTAATGGAGCCCAAAAATTTAAGAAAAAATCACAGAAATTCCTTGATACAATTTGGACTTAAATAGAATACTTCCAACTCAAGATTGGTATTTAATTTTTGTAGATAATTTATTTTGGCTTTGACATAAATAGGAAAAATCTTTTCAAATTCCATAAAATTCAGAAAACTCAAGGAAAATAATTAAAAATATTGCTAAACAAAATTAAAAAATTGGGATGTTACACCAGCCTTGGCTACCACAGTGTCGATGCCTCACCTCGCCGACTTGTCGCTCCAGTCGTCGCCCGCCGGTCGGTTCTACTAAGGTTAGGAGGTGGAGGAGGAGGCATGAGGCCGTGAGAGGAATAGGAGTCAGACTCGATGTCTCGATCGATGGTGCGATGACTGCTTCATGTAGTCAATGTTTCTACTTGGCCAACCAGTCCGGGCCCAAATCAACAAAGGGACACATCGTCTTGTTCTTTGTCTACCTCGGCTCAGCATGCTCGCTAGTGGCTGGTGGATGCTGAAGGGGGTGTCCGGCCAAAGGGGAGCTGGGGTGGCCGCCCGACCTTGTCACATGGGACGGTTCGCCCCTGTAGCATGGATGAATCCGAATGAAGCGTAGTACGTACGTGTAGACGGGAAGGCCGACATGAACGAAAACACATCTCTCATGTTACCTTGTTTATTTCTTCTGTTGACGTAAGTCCATAACGACATCAAAAACCACAATGCGCAATTTTCTTTCTAGCTACTGTATATTTTGGGATTTGCATTGCACCACCCTTGTTTCGCCAACGGTAGGCAGAATCATGCCTGCATGCGTATGGATCTCTGATTTGATTGGCTAGGGTTGCTATCGAGTTTAACGAGCGACGAGGATCTAATCATCCTCAATTAATTAAATTATTTATCTGTAATTGTTACTATAGATAGCAATATCTTCATGTTATTTGTAAGGATACCCCTTATCATGCATGGCGACTTTAAGTCATTTTATCGCACTACCGTGAGAAAAATGACTTCATTTCTTTAAACTTTTGAGGAAACATCATAGCTTTGAGTGGTCATAGAAGGCAAACAAAGCTTTCGAGGATATCAAGAGGTATCTTACGAGTGCTCCTGTTTTGGGTTCTCTGAAACCAGAAGAGACACTCCTAATATATCTAGTTGTTATGCCACAAGCAGTGAGCGCAGCGCTGGCCGCAGAATATGAAAATATTGAACACCAGTTTGCTACATTAGTGAAGTTTTACATGAGGCTAAGGAGCGTTACCCTTAGGTCCAAAAGCTTCTATATGCTCTTCTCATGTCTTTAAGGAAACTGAGTCATTATTTCGAGGCGCACAAGCTTATCATGTCGTCTGAATTTTCCTTAAGAGAGGTCCTCCAGAACAGGGAAGCAACGGGGCACATGGCAAAACGATCGACTGAACTTGAGGAGTTCGACCTCTATTTCGTGTCTCGAACGACCATTAGATCCAAAATCTTGGCAAACTTTGTCACCGAATGGACAATCCTGAACCTATTCAGGAACCTCAGTACGAATCCCACGACTAGTGGAAAATATGTTTTAATGGGTCACTTACGCTAAGTGGCTCGGGGGCTAGGGTGGGCTTGGTAATTCCTACAAGAGAAATATTAAAGTATGTTGTTCATTTTTTTTTTGCTAATAACAATGTGGCAGAATACGAAGGTTTATTGATTGACATATGAGCAGCGAAAGCGTTTGGTATTCGACGACTACTCGTGAGAGGAGACTCTCAACTGGTTATGAATCAGGTCGGAAAAGAGTACTAATGCTCTAATACGACCACGTCTCAGTACTCATCGGAAGTCAGGAAGCTTAAAAAGCATTTTTTCGGTTCGAGGTACAATATATCCCTGAAAATATAATTTTATCGCTGACTAGTTAGCTTGAATGGCTTCTTTCCGATCACAAATACCACAAGGAGACTTCTTGGAACAGCTTCAGAAGTCGTCCCTAGTCGAAACACCAGAGACATCTCCTATTGAGACAGCCCCCTAGAATACAAGGATACCTAAATGAGTCTTATCTACGAGTATCTTCAGAAAGTCATTATACCCAATGATGATATTGAGGCTGATCGTTTATCCCGTAAGACCAAAATGTATATTTTAGTCGAAGGAGTCTTCTACAAGCAAGGTACTCAAGGGGTTCTCATGCGAAATACACGAATGCATCTGTGGAGCTCACGCTTCTTACACTACTGGCCAACAACCCTCCATGATGCTAAAGAGCTTGTTAAGAAATGTGTAAAATGCCAGTTTCATTGTAGGCAAATACACTAGCCGACTCAAGCATTACAAACTATACATTTTTCTTGGCTTTTTGCAACCCAGGATCTCGATATCTTAGGACCGTTCCCAAAAGCACTAGGGGTTTCGAGTTCCTTTTCGTGGCTACTGATATATTCATGAAATGAATTGAAGCCGAATATGTGATTGGGATAACAACGGAAGCAGCCAAGAAATTTATGATGAAAAATACGATCACTCGATTTGGGGTTCCAAGTCGAATTATTATAGATAATGGTACATAATTTTCGAGCGCAAAATTCAAAGAATTTTGCGAATAATTGGGTACCAAGCTATGTTATGCCTCTGCCGTCCATCCACAAAGCAATGTGGCAGTCGAAAGGGTAAATGACCAAATTATGCAGAGAATTAAAACTCGAGTTTTCAACCAGCTTATAAAGCGCTCGGGGGCTTGGGTAAAAAAATTACCCTTAGTATTATGGGCAATTCACATGACTGCTAGTCAGACTACAGACGAAATACCATTTTCCCTAGTTCTAGTGATTTCTTCCCTGCTGTAAAGTATAGTTAATACAACAACATAAGAGTATAGTTATTATTATCTCAAGAGAAGGTCCGAACCTATACAAAATCCCTGTATATTTTTATGTGTTGTTTAACTCAAGGAAAGTCCCAAGTATTTATTCGTAAGATCGATACTAAACCATCAACAACGAGCTTCATTCAAAATTGACATAGTTCGACTTTAAATCATTTTATTTATTGTTCAAGTGGTTATTTTAAAAGCAAGCTAACAAGTCACTATCGAGCCAAGCCTCATTAACATTTTTTTCATTCTAAATTGATTAATTTTAATTTTAATCAATTAACTACTGTAATTGAATCGATTTTGGGCACATACAGGCCCCGTTTGGAACGACTTCGGCTTCTGGCTTTCGCCCGAAAAAGCCGGAAGCCGTTCCAAACGGTTGGCTTTTCGTAGCCGCTTTTCCCAAAGCCGCTTCCTTATTCAACGTGAGGAAGCCGGAAGCCGGCCGTGAGGTGCTTCCGCAGCTTCCCGCAAATTCGATTCCCAAATTACCCCTAAAGTTTGGGGGCAATTACCCGCAAAATGACATCGCATAAAAATTCCTCACCTCCGTCCTCCCGCACGCCCCCCTCCCGTGCGCCCACTCCTGCCGCGCGCGCCTCCTTCTTCCACACCAGCAAGGCTCGCCGCCCTCCTCGTCCCCCTCCCTCCGCCCCCGACGTGTCGCCGGCCTCCCCCTCCTCCCCCGTCGCGCTGCTCCTCCTCCCCCCGAGCGGCCTCCGTCTTCTCCCCCGCCCCCGCCCAGATCTGGATCTTCCCAACTCCTCCGCCTCGCCTCCGGCCTCTTCCTCCTCCGCGACCGCCGCCCTCCTACTCCCGCGCCGAGTTACTCCTTCCCACGCGGCCGAGTTCCTCCTTCCCACGCGGCGACCCCCTCCCCCTCCCGCGCTGGCCCCCTCCTCCTCCCTTGACCCGGCGCGCCTCTCCGCATCCCCCGACCCAGCGCCGCCCCTCGTCCTCCTCCCCCGCCACCGCCTCCTCCCTCCACCTCCTGAGCCACCACAGGCCTCCCCCTCCTCTCCCCCCGAGCAGCCGGCGACCTCCCCCTCCTCCTCCCCCTGAACCACGCAACTCCTCCTCCCGTCTCTTCTTCAGCACATCAAAGATAGCATATTTTCCACGTTCTTGTATCTAATTTTGATTTCATGATGCCACTGGAATTGCTACATTATTGCTTGCAAATTGGTTTCCTTGGAAGAATTGCTAATTTGCAGATTGTTGAGTGAAATATTTCGTTCATTACTTCTGAAATGTACTGCTGTGAATTGCTGCCTTTATGTAGGTTACACTGGTCATTTTGAGCTAACGATTCATTAGTCTGAGTATGAGTAGCCAACATGTGGACTGTTAGTTTCAAATAGCAGTTATTTTTGTCGATTCAAATAGCCAAGGAGTTGTAACCTGTGAACTTGCATTCCACTTAGAATTGTTGATGTGCAGTTGATGTGTGATTCAATGGGTACATATAAAGTTTACAATTATCATACTCTTCTTTGTAATTTAAAAATCATCATTATTGGGAGCAGTGCAATTCATCTTGGTTGGGAGGAAATTTGTTCTTAGGGAACCTGTAAACAGCTTTCAATCAGTCTATTATGTTCATGATGTTTCTACTTCTGTTCATATGCATAAGATGTCTTGGGCATATGGCTTTGGTGTTATTGTTTGGGCTGGTCATGGTGCATGAGCTTGTTCAAATAAGCATTACCCTTATACATTAGTGATTGTCTAATGTCCTTGTAGGTGAGAAGATAGATGAAGCAAGAGCTGTCATGAAGTTCTTCGATTGAAGTTAACATGGTGGAGAAATTCGTGTAACATGCTTCAATTCGGTGCTTGATCAGAAATAGTTTACAATGATTATGAAGTAACTCTCGATGCCTCAACATCTATAGAAATTTGTTCGGTTACTCTTATTGTAATTATATCCATTAATGAATGTTCCTCTGATTGTCAATGCCTCGTCAATTGCGTTAGTCGTCGTTAATAGACGTCAATTGTTGTGAAATGTCGTTAAATATAGGAAACTATCGTTAAATGTCGACAAATATCGTTAAATGTTTTTAAATATCGTTAAATATTGTTAATTATCGTTAAATGTTGTCAAATGTCGTCAAATGTTGTTAGATATCGTCAAATATTGTTAATTATCATTAATTATCATCAAATGTCATTAAATATCATTAAATGTTGTTGAATATCGTTAAATGTTGCTAAATATCGTCAAATGTCGTTAAATATCGTTAAATGTTGTTAATTGTGTTAAACGATATCAAACAAGTCATTACTGTCCTTAAGGGCATTTTAGATATTTCACATCTTGGAGATGCAGCCAGTCTATCTAAAAGCCAGACAACCAAACACTAAATCAAAAGCCCAGCCGTTCAGTCCACACCCAGAAAGCCCTACAGCACAGCCGAAAGCCGCTTTTAGAAAAGCACAGCCAAAACAAACAGGCCCACAAGCATTTTTGGGCCGCCTATTCGGCCCCAACTTGACCGGCCGCAGTGCATGCGTGCAACGCACCTCAGTCCTGCCATTTCAGGCGTAAATAAACTAACCAGGCATGCATAATTGGGTCCAACTTGTACGCCTATGCAATGCACCTCGCCCTTTGGCCGCCACGCCACCTACGCCGCCCACCCATGCGGAAGATCTTTCTGGTAGTTCGCACACGTTACGAGGCATCCACGCACTCACTGCTCGTCGCGCCATTGGATGCCTGCAGAGGCCAATGGTTGCTCCCAGTACGTGCCTGGGGGTTAGCACCACCGCCTAAAGTTAGCAGAAAGCTACCGACGCGTAAACGTCAGAGTTGAAGCTGGTCACGACCAAATCAAAGTGCGAGGTCGCGTGAACCAAAGTGCGGGACTGTAGGTCAGGGCCGTTCCTGGCATTTTGGAGACCCTGGGGTGAGACAAAATGGGAGGCCATTTATTTTAATATCAACATATAATGTTACTTTTTATATCGTCTGCAAAACTATTTAATATATCAAAAAGATACAAACTACTAATAAAATGCAATTTCTTCTAACATTTCTTGATGAAAGTCATTTATAATAGTATCCACGTCAATGTGATCATACGTATCCTTTTCAATGCATAAAGTGGTCAGACCATTCAACCTTTCTTGTGAAATTAATGACATCAAATAGTTTTTCAATAACTTCAACTTTGAAAAGCTTCCTTCAGCTGATGCTATAGTCACAGGTACAATAAATAAGATTTGATGAGCAATTAAAATATTTGGATAACAATCTACATCTCTAATAAACTCAAAAATCTCAATAGCAGACATTGTCACATCTGGCAAAGTCATTTGCAACACTCTTAATTCAGACAAAAGATCAGCTAATTCAACATCAGATGAATCATTTTGAGAAAAAAATTCTGCAAATTTAGTGCAACATTTTCTTAGCTCGATATCATCCAATGACTTCATGTTTTTTTGAGCTAAGTAAAAATAAAAAATACCTTTAAACACTTTAAGTTCCTCAAATGTATTTTTTATTGAAGCAATGGCCACATCCACCGTGTCTAAAAAGTAATTAGCTTCAAAAGGGAGACCGTGAGGTGTGACTCATGAGGGCGTGAGGGAGGCGGCGGTGTTGGTTTCGTTGCAGAAGGGTGAGGCACCAGGCATGGAGCAATCAGCGATAGGATGGGAGACTGGAAGTTGCCTATTGGTGCTTCGGTAGTTGACTATTTGGGTGGGCCTTAGTTGCCAATTAAATGATTTAGGCCTATGTCCTGGGCTCCTACCTAGCTCAATGCCTCAATCTAGTTAGTAGTTATGCAGCCATGCAAAGCAATAGAGCATATATAGAGTATATATAGTATGATGTATCAAGATCGGGGGCCCTTGGCTCTACTGGGCCCTAGGCGGTCGCCCCGGCCGGCCCTCCATCAGGAATGGACCTGCTGTAGGTGATCAATGGTGAAAACTGACGATCATGAACTGATAGCTCTACCTATGTCTCTCAGCGGTGGTGATCTTTAGTCTGACTTAGAACTGCGGAGTAGGGAGACATGTGTCCTACTAATCTACTAGGAGGATTTTGAGGTGTGATACAGAGATTTCTACTCCACGAAGGATGACTAGTGAGCCACTATATAAACCCGCGAGGGTTGGCCATAGGAAGCAAGCAAGCCACAAGCCATAGGACATGTACAATGCAAGATACTTAAGGAAAGAGAATGTAGCCACGTCATTAAGTACCTATATAAAAGTTGTTCCTCCAATGCAAACATCTGTGTTGTAGGTGCTTGCTTAGATGATTGTATTATCTATTAATTATATATAGTTATATACATAAACACCTCTTAAGCACCGGTGCCTAATCAAGCATCGATGCTACAAAATAAGCAACTCACCTATCCTATGTGGCAAAAAAAATATCAGTTTTTATTTGCTAAACACCTCTCTAAGCACCTGCATTGTACATGCTCTAAGAGGGACTCATTTAAAGTAGAGGCACATGAGATGATTAGAGGGTAAGTTGTTCTTTAGCACTATTCTTGTATAGAGCAAGGACATGAGAGTCCTGAAAGGTTCGATGCGGCTATGAGAGTGTCAATTCTTTGTACTCTTTTGAGATTGTGTTTAAAGAATTTGTGATTGGTTTCGCCAAATCTTTCTCTCTTGTAGTGGTTACATTGTCGCCGTTCTTGTGGTCCTCTTTACAATATTCTTCTACTTCGTTATTGACACCGTGCACGCTCATGACATATGTCACAACTCTGATACGATCCAGAAAGGGTAGCCGTGCATAAGGAGGGGTATCAGAGTATAATAAGAACTTTGCATCGTCGAGTCATGCCCTATGCAGAGGAAGACATTGCATGATCTGTGACGCTTTGCCTCTTTAGCTAATGACTAGAGTTTGATTTCTACCAACGGTGAATTGGGTAGATTAGTTGTGTAGATTTTTTTAAATTTAAAATTATAATTCATGGGTTTTGTAGTCTCAATATAACTACGTGCTGATTGTCCGTGCTAGAGCTGGGAGTCGGGCCGGGCCAGGTTGTGCATGACACGGGCCTCGGGCCACAGCGGCACGGCGCGGAGAGCTCGCCGGGTCATGCCTTGCAGGCACGGACAGCCGCCGACGAGGCCTAGCATGACACGATGGCCCGCCGTGCCGTCGTCGGGCCGTGCCGGTACGGGCATGGCACACGACGCCTGTAGCTCGCCTGCCTCGATCGTGCGCCACCTCTGTGGCTTCGCCATCGATGCCCACTCCCCCTCGCCATGGCCTCCTCCTCCCGACCGCTGGTCGAAGAACTCCACCCTCCTTGGCTGCCGCTGCCGAGGGAGAGGGAGGAAGTGAGGGCGGGCGGCGGCGTGACATGAGGGGGAAGGAGCGGGGGCCACCGAGGGAGTAAGGGAGAGCCAGAGAGGCAAGGAAGGAGCAAGGGAGGGAGAGGGCGGGCGCAACGGCGGCGTGAGGAGGGACTGAGGGAGAGGGAGATGGGAATAGAGGAGAGGAGGCAGAGGTGGTGCTCGGGAGGGGTTGGGGATTGGCCATTGAGGAGGTTGAGGATTGGACCATCAGGGAGGCTGAGCTTCTTTTGTGCCGGGCCGACCCAAGCACGGCCCAACTGACCGTGCTATGCCGTGTCGCCCGACGGGGCCACATTCTCAGGCCCGGCCTAACCTGGCCATTCGTGTTGTGCCGGCTGGGCCTCGGGCTTGCCCGGAAAAGCACGCCAAGTACTAGATCTAGGCTCTGTTTGGGACGGCTTCAGCTTCTAGCTTTCGCTCGGAAAAGCCGAAAGCCGTCCAAATGTGGGGCTTTTCACAGCCGCTTTTCATCGAAGCTGCTTCCGGTTACAACGTGCAGAAGCCAGAAGCGGAAAGCTGCCCACAGAGGGCTTCTGTAGCTTCCCGCAACCTCCATTCCTATATTACCCCCGAAGTTTGGGGGTAATTACCCACCGATTGCCACTCCATAAAAGCCCTCCCCACCAGGCCCCCTGCCCTACACGCCCGCCTGCTCAGCTCCCTCCTCCCATGCCCACTCTCATGCCTGCCTGCCTCCTCCTCCTCCCCCGGCGCCCTCCTCCCCCAGCCTTCTCCCGACGCCCTCCTTCCCGCTAGCCTCCTCCCCGGTGCACCTCCTCCTCCATATCCAGATCTAAATCTCCCCCGGCTCCCTCCTCCACCCCTCCTCCCCGGTGCACCTCCTCCACCTCCCTCCTCCGCGCCGCCCTCTTCCCCGGCGCACCTTCTTCCGTGGCGCCTCTTCCCCCGACTTCCTCCTCCCCCGATGCGGCGCCTCCTTCCCCGACTCCGTGCTCCCTCGATGCGGTAGTGCCTCCTCCTCGGGCTCCCTCCCCCGATGCCTCCTCCTCCGGTTCCATCCACTACTAGCGGCAGCGGCGGCTTAAACCCTAGCCGCCGCCACCATTCTTACTTTTGTATATGCTTGTTGTTTCTTTACTTCCCGATCAAAAATTGGATTTTGATCATGTACCTGAGTTCTTACTGGGAAAGATCTGTTTGCCCCTTGCTTGATCGACAGTAAAGGTGGTGGTGTTTTAGCTTCTTGGTCATGGTCAAGACCAGATTAGACCCCAAGATCAAATATTTCCCATCAGATTGGGGTTTAGCTTATGCAGTTCAAATCTGAAGCTTTTGGAATGTTAGTACCCTCATCACTAATGATCTAGTGTTCAGATTGTTAAATGCACACTGGATTTGTACTTGTGCTAGGGTACTCCTGATCTAATTTAAGTAGTTTTTTCCCCATGGATATGTTTGTGAGATTAGTGCTCAGATTGTCGACTATTGAAATGTGACCATCTGCATAGCTTGGTTACCTTAAAAAGAAAAAAAAGGAACAAGACAAAACCTACATCAATTTGTGTTATAACTTGCAGGATAGCTTACCTTGGAATTGTTAACTTAGCATAACAGAATTTTCCAGAATCCTGTATATTGTATCAATCAATTCAAACATTGTCACTTTGTTTTACTGAACTAAGTAATCTTGTTGTATATTTCTTATGCTAGGTTTGTGTTGGATGCCGAGAGGGTACATGCCATGGCTCTTGAGGCAAAACAAGTTGCTCTATGTATCAAGAAAGTTTTAAGGACCTCCATTAGAAAAGGCTATAGATGTGTTTCTGAACATCCAATCCTTCTAATTTTGAGTCAGGTAGGTAATTAATGGTTTACAGATATAAGTTTTATTGAGAGGATGATTATTGATAATTGGAATCTATGGTAAAAATGTTGATTTAAATTGGAACTATGATTAGGTGTTATGATGGTTTGAC
This sequence comes from Ampelocalamus luodianensis, assembly GCA_036346255.1. Classification (NCBI taxonomy): domain Eukaryota; kingdom Viridiplantae; phylum Streptophyta; class Magnoliopsida; order Poales; family Poaceae; genus Ampelocalamus; species Ampelocalamus luodianensis. The sequence goes on from CM070618.1 coordinate 11,127,510, forward strand.
CCGCAAATCATGGCTTTATCGAATAGTTGAGAATACAACTAACTAATGGCAATAATAGGATTTTTCATCTGGAGCAATAGCGTTTTTTTTAAAGAATAATTTGAGTAATAGTTGTACATTAAGAAGTACATTATATATAATATCTGTGGACATGTGGTACTTAACAAACAAATCCGTTTTGAAGTGGCCACGGGAACAAGCAAAGCATTGATGTCATTATGTTTTGCTTCCTTTTTTTGGACAATTTTGGATGAATTACAGATGTAAAGTTCTATCAGTTCGAATACCCTTTTATTGTTGGCTTGATGAAACCTATTACAGTCTGTTTATTGCAAAATAGTTGTGAACCTTTTTGGTAATGCCTCGTTGATCTATTATCTTCTGTGACGGTAGGTTAGAAGTATCAATGGGCGATTTCTTTAAATAGAAGAAGATGTGCATATTTATAGGAATAAATGTAGTAGTTAAAATTAATCTCTTTTCATATTGTAATTTGTATATTTTTCATGCTTCTAGTTTACTATAATATTTCGATTGTACCTATGAATATTGCAAAGTAATAAAATTATTTTCTTCGAAGCAAGAATTGTAATGTGGTGCACCTCGAGTTACATTCTTCAATGTTAATTATTTAATAATTCTTTACCGTATTTATTTATGTAAGAATTTTTTATTGCAATAATTGTTGTTAATTGCGATTTATTGCGTTAATTGCGGTAGTCGTTGTTAATTGCAGTCAATTGCAGTAGTTGTTGTCAATTGTGCTAGTTGTTCATTGTCTTTAAATGTCGTTAATTACGTTTAACGTCGTTAATTATCGTCAACCATCGTTTGTTCTAGTTAAATGTTGTTAATTGTGTTAAACAACATCAAACAAGTTGTTACTGTTCTCGGAGGTATTTTAGATATTTTCTATTTTAAAAACTATAACCAATCTATCTAAAAACTAAACAATTAAACACTGAATCTTTTCGGCCTAACCGTTTAGCACGGAACCGTCATGCAGCACATGAAAAAAAAACTCTGTTCAGTCCGAAATGTCACGGTCGTTTCGAACAGGCTCGGTCCGTGCAAGACGGACGAACTGTTCTAGTGCGAAGCGATGGCCCGTCTCTTTTTTTACTCAAACCGATGGACAACGACTTGGAAGGCTTGGAGCGACGTGCGTGCGCGGCACTGGCTGAGAGCCTACGTGGCCTGCATGCAGGGTGCTTCGACGTGCGAGATGGCCCCGGGGGAAAGTATCTGACGTGCAACGGGCCCCACGCCCCTGTCTTCAGTAATCAACTGCCCGTTTGTTTGCAGAAAGGCCCCTGAGATCTTTTTTTGCTTTAGAGGGAAAGGCCCCTGAGATGGCAAGATATGCCGCGCGCACGGAGAAAACCGAAATCAGCCTGCCGTGCCATCCAGCCCGGTGCGTGCTCGCTTCCACGGAAGCCCACTCTCTGCGGGCCAAGTTTTTTCAGCGTAGCGCACGACCATGAGAGGACAGCTGCACGTCGCGGGCCAACCCCTCTCCCACCGGGCACAGCCCATAAACGCCGCAGCGACGTACGCGGCCTGCACAAATGTGGCCCGCCGAAAGGACGCAGGCGGATGCGTCCAGCACTCCAGCCCGTCGCCCCCGTGCCGTGCGGATCGGAATCGCGCGCGGTCCAAGCCATCCAGTGACGGGACGGCACTCTCTGGGTCGGCGGCCCGCGTCTCGTTTCTGGACTCGACTGAGCCCTCCGCCTCTTTCCGCTCCGATCGCGCGCAGCCCGGCCCACACCTCTCTCCGTTCCTCCTCGCCCCCTCACTGGCGGAGCCGCCCCTTTCGTTCGCCGGGCTCGATCTCTTCTACCTCCTCCTCTCCCCCTTCACCCACGGGGGTCTCCCGGACTAGTGCTTCCGCTCCTTGGTAAGAGTCGATCGATCGATTAATTTCGCTTTCCCCTAATGTCTCGCGAGCGGCGGTTCTGACGCGATTCGATTCTCGGTTGACTCCGTGCTCGCCTCATTAGATTTGACGAGTTCTTCCTAAGCTGCAGGGCACGTTCGCAGCAGGCGCATCCGCGCCCTGAACTCAGCATGTTCGCGCCACCGAATGCTTTCGGGGCATCGCGGCCTCCTCAGCCTCTGCCGTGGCAGTGGCAGCAGCCTTTCCAGCCCGCGGTGGCCGATTCCTTTTGGCAGCGCGACAATGCGCGGGAGCATGTGAAGAAGCTGCAAGAGACCATCGAGGTTTCAAGAGCGCTGTGAGTTCCTAAAACCCTAAAGGTAGCGAGGACCATGTAACCGAGTCTCTACGGCGCTTGTCTAAGTTGTCTTTGATAATGGATTTGAATTGGCAGGATAAACGAGCTCGAGGAAATCGCACTCGCTAGGAATTCAGCCGATGGTAGTGCACAAGAACCTGATTCATCTTCGGTAGAATTGTCTTCAGAGTATGATGGTTCTTCCGCAGATGGGCACCTTCATTTTGTTGAGCTCGCTAGAGCTATGAAGATTAGTCAAGACGCTCATGAGTATGTGGCCACAGAGGCCGCTAATTTTCTCTGCTCTCAAATTCAGCACCTTGTTGCACCTATTTCTTCTGCTATTAACGAAGGGGGTCCTTGGGAAGAAAGATCAGCAATGATTAGGTTAATTCAGAAGCTGCAGAAATCCAACAGAAATAAGCGATGGAGGAAGAGGAAAAGAAAGCATGTAGCGGAGCTTTTCCAGAAGGTGGTACTCATTCACATGTTTTCCTGTTCCTATTGCTGTGGAAAAAAAATCAGTTCGCTTCAAAGCTGCCACAAATCCATTAATTGAATGATAACCTTTGTCTTAATGTTTAACAGGAGCGTGCAGACTATGACAGAATCAATCAGGAAGCCGATGAATGGAGGGCTAGGCAAATAGCCAAGGATATCGCAAAACGCAAGGTGCTTTCTCATCTGTCAAAACTCAAAACTGTTGTTTCATTCGGGGTTCTTTTGTAGTAAGACAACACTGTTGCTCCACAAATAATCAACTCGTTGCTATACGTGCAAACCAGATGGAAAGCATGAAGCAAATTGCCAAAAATAAAGCAAATGAGGAAAGAAAGCGTCTAGAATCTGAGGTAAACATTGGGACAAAATTAATGCCTATGGTTTGCTGTAAAAATTCTGGTTGTTTTTTTGTGTATGTGTGTGGAAGTATGGGGACTATGTTTTATATTGTCTGCAACTGCAAGCATATCTGTGCATACTATTGAATATTGATACTATCAAATATTCCAATACCTTTGAGTTAAGGGTAAGTTAAGCTGTAAGCCCTAAGTTTTGCCATTCTTATTTGTGGCCTTTTTCTGGTTTTCTTATGTAGGAAATCTCTATAAGATGCCATCTAAAGATTTGTTAATTTTCAATTATTTGTTCTTGATGTAGTGCAACCCAACTTCTGTGCCATGATTCCACCTTCCTGCTTGCTTGCTTTCATTAAGAGTTTTTATGCAATCAATTCATGAATTCTTGAGTAGTTGTTTTGATTTGCTTTATTTAGATTTTAAGCTCTTAATGTTCTTTGTCAAAGTTTTTAATTCTAGAGTATCAATGTAATATACCTGGTTCCAAGTAGACTAATTTTTTTTTGTTTCAATTCAAATCTGCCTTTTCCAGCTTGAGCTTGCACTAATGGTTGAGAAACTCCAGGAGCTTCGCTCTATAAGAGTTCAAAAACTGAAGAAACAAGGCAAGATATTCTCGTTTACCCATAGTTTTCTTCCTCTGTTTCACAAACAGCCTTATGGTCAAGCCTCAAAGACCTAGGGGCACAAAATCTAGGAAATAATTATTAGATTGGACCATGCTTGTCCCTATTAAATGAAGTACTTTAACCACTCAATCTCTCTCGCAGCTTTAAAAGCATGAACAATGGTTTGAAAATTTTATCTAACTATACTCTTGATTTTCTCAACGAAATTACATTGTGAAATGACAATTCCCAAGAAACTGGACTTGCATTAAAGCAGAGGGAGTATTACTATCACATTGTTTTCTGACCTAAGGTCTCAGTCCTAATGTTTGAATTCGAATATAACTACTCGTTAGTAGGCAATGTTTTTGCTTGCTAAAAGTTTTTGTCTAGGTGTGATGAGATGATAATTTTTTTTTTATGTTTCAAGTTAAGACGGCATGCCTTATAATCAGCACCGAGGACATATATTTTCTTAAAGAAAAAACATGATCTCTTATCATGACACAGATGAGGGAAGCATATGCATGAGAACAATCTTGAAGATTTGGAAATTTTTAAAAGAAAACAATTAAGAGCTCTGTGCATTCTACCAGTGCCATAAGTGTGCCTACCAGTGTACAAGTATCCTACATTTAGAAACTGGTATGACTGGCAGTGAGCACACTAGCAGTTTGCTGCAGAGTCCGTTCTTTGCTTTGGTAGTGCTGACTTTCCTTTTTATCCAGTTCAGTTGATTAATCTAAATAGCAAGAGACGGACGCATGAGTTTCTTTGTATTATATTGCAGGTCATTTTCTGCCAGAAGAGGATGATAAATATCTTGAGCGTGTTAAGGCTGCAGTTGAGGAAGAGGAGCGCCAAGCTGCAACTGCTGCCCGGACTGATGCTGCTATGGACGCTATTCTGACTGCTGAGGAATCAAGGAATGCTGCCCATTATACAAATGCTCAAGAAGATGATTCTGAACAACCTAAAATTGGGTCAACACCGGAGAAGAACCAGGGAAATGCAGGAATAAGTGAGAGAAGTGATCATGCAAGTCAAACAACAGAACATGAAGGTCAAAAAGTTGAGGGAAAAGGACGTGGTCATTATGATTCTGTTACCAATCTGCCTGTTGAGTTCTACCACTATTATCATGGAAGTAGCTATGACATTGGGACACTAATTGAGGTAATTTATTCCAACTTATGAACTTCATGCAAGTATGTCAGGGTTGTTAGGCATGATAAGGCAGTGTATATCAGATACAAATCTGAAATAGGCCTTACAGTCTTAGACATGACATATTGAGTTTCAACTGGATGTCATCATTGGGATGTTAGGGAGCTACCAGCTTACCAGTGCTTGCTTGACGCGCTAATGAAATTTCTGTGAAAGTTGGAGATTTTGTCTAAGTTCTATCAATTTTTCATTTTGTGCAATTACTCAATATATTCATTCAGTCATCTTATCTGCATTTTACTTCCGATTGTAGGTCCGCAGAATGTGGGATTCTTTTATCAGACCTGGAGGAAGGTATGGTTTTTACTTGCGCAGTCAGACTGCTTTATGGTGCCTTATGAATAGAACAGCTAAAATAATATCATGTTAGCTAAATGCATTTAACAAGCATCTTTGTCTTGCAATGTGAAGTCACCGTGCAAATATGGTTTGGTGGTTCTTTAAAGATTTTGTTTTATAAGCCGGAAAAAAACTCACGAGATGTCCATCATGTAATATTGTGTTCAACTTGGCTGAGACATGGGGATTGGGGATTCCACTATAAAAAAGTAGCATCTTCGGTAGGCAAGGGAGTTAATAGTTGGTGGAGTATAGATTCAGATTGTACTAACACACTAACAAGATGGTCAATTTTATGGGTATTTTTTCCTGTAGCACTTTAATCTAATTTTACTAATGATGTGGCAGTAATGTCTTGCTGTGTTCTCAAGCGAGCTAAAAATTTATTAATCATGATAGCCTTCATCTAACTGCAGCCGTATACCTGGGCACTGGGTTCAGCCACCCCCTCCAGCTGATGAGGTATGGGCATCATATTTAGTACAGCACAAGTAATTCCCGTCGGTTCTAGCGATGGTTCTTCTGCCCAGCCACTGGAACCTTTCAAGGCTACTGCAAGGTAAGCCAGTTACTTGAGCTACTAGTACTTTTCTTCATGCCAACTAATGATGTAGAAAATTGATATCGGATATAGTGATTACAGTGATCATAGTCAAATTAGCTCAGTGATGGAGGCATCTATGCAAAGATTGGTAGCCACAGGTTCTTTTTAACCTTTTGTGTAGTTCATGCCTTCATGGTGACCACCAGAACATTGACTCCAAGTTTAATGCACACATCACCCCTTTTTGGTGAAAAACTGAATGCAGGTGCAAAATACTAAAATTCTATGTCTTGGATGGTAAGCTATTCAGTTCGTAGGGTGGTGATGTACCCCAGTCAACTTATGCATTAGGATGGAATCCTAGTAATGACATACCATGCATCAAATTAGATGGATGAAGGATATAAATCTGTAAAACTATAGAAGGAAGAACAAACTACCCAGGCTTACAATCCAAACCATAGCATTTCCATGTTTTGGTGAAAACCTCTGTTACAGCTTAAAACTCTTCCAAAATTTAAAATGCTATTTGACCTTGTATGAAAAGTACTTCGGATCTAATGGTGTTCCTCGTCCTCGTTTAAAATAACATTAGTAATCTATTGATTTTTGTTTAGTGACTACCGGTTAATTTTACCTTAAGAAATTATACCCGGGGCTTAACACTCCATATTTCTGTACACTACAAAATATTTACTCTCTGAAATTCTCTTTTCCTCTCTGAAATGAATGGGCAGAGCTCCTGCCATCCGTTTCAAAAAATAAATAAATCATTTACTAGTCAAGAACAGCTATAAAATAACTATGTTGCTATATTTCTGAGTTTAGTACATGCTGAGAATCATTTTTATTGTGAGATCAACACACTAGTGAAGATTCGAAGTGTGAATTTCTTTATACTCACTTTTGGATCTATGTAAGGACAAAACAGGGTATTGTCTGGAAGGAATAAGGACTTCTTACCAAGACAGCTAATGGATCGTCGAGTTAGATTCAGTGAATGGCGAGGGCGAACAAGAGGATGCAAGAACGGATTGATCTGAGTGTTGCCATTATGCAGACTCAGATTCTACAACGAGGCGGCAACAGAAACATGCAAAAAGAAAGAGTGTAGAGTATAGATTGTAAAGTTGTGCTTCACCTAGTAAAACTCTTGAAAGTGCAAGGTAACTACGGAACATGTCAAATGATCAGCATGATTTCTCATTTCCTCTGTCAGCTTCAATACTTCCAGCCATCCTACTGGCTTACTGTCCCCTCAATCGCCATTTCCTCAATAAGTGCCAACTCCATTTAATGCTTTTGGTACCATTGTTAGTGTGATCTCTAACAAGAACAACTCAGGACCACAACTACAAGAAAAAATATATTTCAAACCTTTTCCTTGAATTGTTTATGTAAAAGATGTGTGGGATTTATGCAGGCCATGGAATTGAGTGGGACGCATAGGTAAAAAAAAGTGTCTGGTAATTTAATCTGGATTTCTGGAGGATTGTACCTAGCAATGGTCAATGGAGTTTGAGAGAATATGTTGAGTCCATGATGGCATAGATGAATAACAGAGTCGTTGTTTAGCTTATCATTTCAACAAATTTTATTCAGACCGAGTGATGACCATTTCTTTCACCCTGCATTCTTTTTCCTGAAGCAGCATTTTGGGGGACATGTCCCACAGCTCACCTGTTTGTTAGGGCTTGTGCTTTCTGTATCCTGTACCATAGATGAGGCTCCAAGAAAAAGATGACCAACGAAAAACTTATGGACGCCAAAAGAAGAAAAATAAGAGGTTAGTGAATTGGATGGCATTAGCATCCAGTACTAGATATCTATAGAGAATACAAGGACATCATAATGCGTAGTGCCTTTCTTGTTATGCTTGCTTGCTCCTCCCATTCTCTGTCTCTTTGAGGTGATTATGCAACCCAACACTTTGCACCAAAAAACACTAAATCCTAAAGCTCATAGTGACAAATTTGATGACCTTCGAAATTAGGGCAAGATATCTCCTTGCTTTCATGAAAAATAATGCTGCTTTGGTCTATTGAGTGTACTGTTTTTTTTGGGTGTAATAGGAAACAAAGCATCATATCATGTTGAAAGAATGTTGGTTTCTTCCGGGGTTTTCGGAAATCCTATACCCATCTGATGACCTCTTGACTTGGTTGGGGCGGTTTCTTTTCTACATTTAGGCAGGACGGGTTAGAAACAAGTCAATTAAGCAATTCGTCTTGTGTATGTGTACAAATATTGCTTAACTTTTAGCTTCTCGACAGCACTTCAATTTTACCAATAAAATTAAGAGAATTGCTGAAAATTAGGTGCCTATAAATTATATATAAAAAATACATTTCTTTTTTTACTTTGTTGTTTAGATACATGCCACTGCAAAGTTGCAGGTTTTGAGATATACCATTGAAAAGTTTTTTCTTTAACTTATGCCACTCTAGGGTTCCATCCTTTAGATATATGTCATTATGGACCAAATTGCCCCTTTCTTCTTCCTTTGTCTCGTCTTCCCAACCTTCCTCCACCTACTCCCATGGTCGCCGCCGCCTCATCCTTCCCATGTTGCCTCCACCTCCATGGTTAGCAGTAGCAGCTTTGCCCAACACAACCACCACCTCACCGTGCCTCCACTCACTCTCTCTCTCTCTCTCTCTCTCTCTCTCTCTCTCTCTCTCTCTCTCTCTCCGACCCTAGTGCCATTGTTGCCTTGATCCGTGGACTCTAGCAACTTCCATCGCCGCCGCCGGTCTCCCTCGACTCCCTCCCCTCTCTCTCGGTGTCGATTAGCACCGTCGCCGCCTTGATCTACAAAATATGGTGGTCGTTACCATCGCCAGTGACCTCCCCAGCCTCCTCTCATTTCTGACGACGATGGCCAGCGTTGACACACCATCCTAGTCTTCTTCGAGCTCTTACCCTATCTCCCTCTCTCTTGGCGCAACTGTGCTCGGCTGACCCATCGGCCGCCACACAAGCTCGGCGGAGGTGGAGCTCAAAGGAAGCGTTGGAGCCCCGGGATGAGGCCATGATGACAACGACATAGGAGGAAGAAGTAGGAGGGGATGGACGGAGGCGACCATGGGAGGGGTGGAGGATGTTGGGAATGGAGAATGGTGGGAGGAGGAAGGATATGTAATGTGGTCTTAAAAAATAGAGTAAAGTACACTGTAGGTCCCTAAACTTGGCCGGGGGTTTCACTTGGGTCCAACATCTTTGAAAGTGTCCAATCCGGTACCTAATCTATTTAAGTGGGTCAAGCAGGTCCAAAACAGCCCGGGCTGGCATTGACCGGTGACGTGGAACGTTAACTCGACCAACGTGGCTCTAGCGTGGCTCCTCGTCACGCCAAGCGCACAAAATTGCTCGGGGGTTCCACAAGCAGCGCAGAGTTCATCGAAGCACCGATGTTCGGGCGGAGGCGACGGTGAGGGGTTCTTTGGGTTGCCAGCGTCGTCAACCGAATAGTGGTTCCCGGCATAGGCTACCGAAGACGAGCATGGCGCCGACGCTGCGGGGAGAAGGCAAACCGCCTCCGGCGTATGGTACGTGCTTCATGCTTTAGTGCCCGGCTTAGCCTTGATTTTGGTTTTGGTTTAGGTTTAGGTTTTGATTTGGTTGAAATTTTGGTTGCGATTTTGCTCTGCGAAGTGGTTGGCGTTGGCGCATTGCTGTTTTTAGTAATCTAGGGTTTCGGATTGTGGCGATGTGTTGAGCACGGATTCACAAAATCTTCTTAGCTTGTTTTCTTGGTCGCTAGTTTTCCTGAAATTGCTTCATTCCGTTAACAATGTAGGGCCTGATGATGACGAATTCATAGTGGAGGTTCACCATGGTGGTTTTTTTTTTGCGGACATGCTAACAACCGAACTATGTGGGTGGTAAACGGAATTGGTTTGATCATTGTGAGACAGATACGTGGTCTCCTCTTTGGATGGATGATTTTGTCCAACAGCTCGGCTATGAGGAGAGTGAAACCTTGAAGCTTTACTGGTGTTTGCCGGGGAAACATGTTGGCGAAGGTTTGAGAATCATCAAGAAGGACTCTGACACTAACAACATGGTTGTAGTGACAAACCGTCACAAGAACTTAATTATGTATGTTGATCATGATAACAGTATAGGAAGCGTCAACTGGGATGATATTGTAGCACAACTAGTTGCCCATTTGCCTAAGGTGATGAGCCCCAGGAAGGTAGCTATCATTGAGAGGATTGTTGATGAGAAGCTATCGAGCTTTTATGATGATATCTTCACTAAATGCAAGAAGAGTAAGGACAAAGAGGAGGCAGGACCATCAGAGCAACATGAAGGAGATAGTGGCAGTGAGATAGAAGATGGAGATGAGGAGGATTATGATTTTGTAGACAGTGACTATGAGATAGAAGATGGAGACGACGACCTGTTTGTTGATAATGTCGATGACGAGGTTAATCCTCATGAACCCAAAGACAATCTGTCATCAGATGAGGAAGAGTTGTTGTAGTTGCCAGATTCTTCACATGATGAAGACACACCCAAGTTCAATTTCAAGGCATTTAGGCCAGATGTTGACATGTTGGACCCTGTCTTCAAAGTTGGATTGGTGTTCCCATCAGTTGAGGTTTTGAGGAAAGTAATTACTGAGTATAGTTGCAAGCACAGAGTTGATATCAGGATGCCTAGAAATGACCAGACAAGAATCCAAACCCACTGTGTGAAGGGTTGCCCATGGCAGATGTATGCATCAAAGGATAGCCGTGCCAATTGCTTTATGGTGAAGAGATATGTAGGTGAGCATACTTGTAGAAAGGAGTGGGCGTTGAAGACATTCACTGCAAAGTTCATAACTAAGAAGTACATTGAAACCTTTAGGGTAGATGATAAGATGACCCTCAGAAATTTTGCAATGATTGTTTAGAAAGAATGGAACATGACCCCTTCTAGGAGCAAACTAGGAAGGGCAAGGAGAATGGCACTAAGGGTCATACATGGGGATGAGGTTGGGCAATACAATCAGCTGTGAGATTATGCACAAGAGTTGAGGAGGTCTAACCCTAGAAGCACTTTTTTCCTAAGTGTTTACAACAGTGCTTCAGCACCATGTACTTCTCAATTGATGCTTGCAAGAGAGGTTTCCTTGAAGGTTGCAGACCACTGATTTGCTTGGATGGATGCCATATCAAGACAAAATTTGGTGGGATTATGCTTACTGCTGTGGGATTATGCAAGTAATAAGGAAGCACAAAGCACTGCCTGAAGAAGAGATTGAGAAAGATCCTATGATCACCCAGGCTATTCTGCCCTCATTACCACCAGATGAGCACATGTCCTCCCAACTGAGCTCCACTATGTTGTCTCAGCTATTCACTGAGGTAAACATGTTTTGTTTTATGCATTTTATGTCATGCTAATCTATTTAATTGTTTAGTGTTGAGTAAAATCATGACTGGTCCAATTCCTGAAAGAACACTGATGACATGCTATTTGATTATGTCCAGTCCACTCCATCCTTGAGGCAAACACAAGAAGCTGGTCCAATTCCTGAATGTGTTTTCATCGCCGAGAATGTACCCACAACCAGACCAATTGCACTTACCACTGCAAGGACAACAGGTAGAGCCAAGATGAGGAAGCACAAGAAAACTGTTGAAGCTAAGGAGGCTACTGGCAACAAGTGAATGATGTCCTAGCAAGTTCTTTTGTGCAGACCAATTGGTGGTATGAAGATCTTTTTTGTGCAGACCAACTGGTGGTATGACGTTCTATTTTGTGCAGACCAACTGGTAGTATGAAGATCTATTTTGTGCAGACAAAACAATAGTATTTTGTGATTTTGTGAAGAAACAAAGTCATCAGATGAGATGCAGTTATGTCAACCTACAAAGTGTCCAGCTAGATGTTTACAAGACTTCTTAAGATGGTTCTATAATGCTATGAATGCTTTATGCAATATTATGGCTGAACTGCTTCAACAATTAAGTCTAGTTGTTGCTTCTCCAAAATGCCTGCCTGCTTGACCTGGATGGATTATTGTGTTTCTTTAGTATCCAGTTAGATGTTCAGTATAGTTGTTCTGAAATTCAACAAAAGAACAGATTTCACACCATTATTTCAGCACAAGAACAAATACAATTGCAAAGAGCATAGTGTGAATCCATCCATTTCACACCATTCATTTCTATTACATACATAAATTTGAACATCTGCCATACATGCTCATCTTCAAAAGCAGCAGTGAGACTGAAGTAACTAACAACAACACACACACAACAAGCAAACCCTTCAGCAAAATTACAACTTCCTTTCCTACTTCTATCACTGCCATCAACATGCGAATAAGCACAGATAACTTCTCCTCCATACCTTCTCTAACTAGTAATTCTTCCACCTTTGTTTCTGTCTTCATCACTGCCACATTGTACTCATCGGAATGGATCATGCCCCGTTCACACAAATACTTGCCATATTGTTCCTCCCACAGCCAAAAGTTACAGCCAGAACTATCTCGCTGACTCAAAGACAGTCATACGAACAAGATCAGAACCAACTCCAAATCCCAAATCTCAAATCGACACAACAACTCACCTGATGGTTCGGGCACTTGAAGAAATCGCGGTCGGGATTCTCTCTTGTTCTGGATGTCAACCGCACCACGGTCCTGCTCACACAGTTTGGGCACACGATCAACGGGAGTGCAAGCTTTCCCCTGCGCCGGCTTCTCGTCGAGGAGCTCGACGTCTCGGCCATGGGAGGAGAGTGTCGCCTTCGTCGCCGGAGGAGAGTGTAGCCTTCGTCGGCGCCTTCCTCGCCGCCGCTTTCGTCGCCGCCTTCGTCGCTGTCGCCATCGTCGCCGGAGGAGATCCACTGGAGAAATTAGGGATTTGGTTGTGGACACGGCGGAGAGTGGACGCGGTTTTGTGCGCTCGGCGTGACGAGGAGCCATGCCGGTCGGGTCAACGTTCCACATCACCGGTCAATGCCAGCCCGGGCTATTTTGGACCTGCTTGACCTACTTAAATAGATTAGGTACCAGATTGGACACTTTCAAAGATATTGGACCCAAGTGAACCCCCCTGCCAAGTTTAGGGATCTACAGTGTACTTTACTCTTAAAAAAAATATAATGACACATTTTTAAATTTTACATGCTACCAATGGCATTTGTCGAAGGAAAAACTTTGCAGCGATATATCTTAAAACCTGCAACTTTGTAGTGGCATATATCTAAATAACTCATACTAAAAAGTAAGAACCAGGTACCTCTAATTTTTATTCTCATATGAAATTCATTCCAGTTAGCTCAATTTCGATGGAATTCACGTCTAAACGATATGCTTCTAACTTGACCTCTCTCACACAACAAAGTAACGACTAGCTAAAGGTTGAAAGCGAGTTAACCACGCCCAAATTGATTGGACGTTTGATAAGTGCTCTTTTGTTTCACCTTTAGATTGTATACTAGTTTATACGACATTTGTCCTTCGGTTTAAAACGAAGAAGAAAAATAAAAAGCAATAAAAGCACGGCATACTTTTGGCTCTTTTGCACTTTTCATTCCCATCCTTCGCAAAATGACCACGATTGGATAGCCAAAGATTTTGATCCCTTTTTTCCCCTAAGGGTTTGCTCGGATAAGGAGGGATTAGAATATTTTGGTTCAAATTTTGAGTCAATCCGAAAGGATTGAGTCGGATCACAATGTATCCAAACAAACCCTAATGTGGTGTGACCTTGCAGCTAGTCTGTGGGTTTGTCCGCAACTTCATTGCCTTGCTAATAATGCTTTAAAGGAAACATAGAGCTTTTACAGGAAACAATATAATTTCTGCAGAACCTTATAAATCTCCTAATTAAGTTGTAAATGAGGCCTTACCTCGTGTTTGTACCAGGATTTTCTTGAAGAGCTTGACTGCTTGAGGCGGGGTTAACTTTGAAGGAGTTTGTCCTGCAAAACCCATACTAGTCACCCTCTCCCACAATAATGAGCTGTCTTAATCTACGGAAATACCTTAGCTACTAACCTGCTTTTCTCTTGTTATTGCAAGGAAAAGAGATGCTACACAATTGCATCAGCTGGTGGAATTCGCATATATAAATCCGAGGAGAGGGCACGCGAAAACAGAGAGAGAGAGAGAGAGAGAGAGAGAGAGAGAGAGATTGTGGAATCCAATCCTTGTACACTCGCACGTACATCACTTGCATTTGCATCTCTAGTTGAATAGCTGCTTCAACAATCAACGCGCCAGGAGCTCCCATCTGTTCATACTCCGTACGAACCTGCAGTGGGCTACTGTGTGCTTAATCTGTACATTCACGAGGTCAGCTGGTGAGTCCAGAATCTTTTTGTCTGTCTTGCAGTATCATCTGAATTATCGTGGCAAGATGCCTCGATACATATTGTTGCGCATCGCCGTTTTGATTGGAGACGGACTTTGGACCCTCAGAATCAGGCCACATTAGCCGATTCACCCTCCTGTCGGTTTGCTAGAAAATCGGTTGTTATGGAACTAAACATTAGTTAGTCCGATAATGTCATTTCTGGTCATGTCATTCTCACGTACATTGTGGGGCCAGAGTGTATGGAGACCAACCAACGAACGGAGCGAACGAGCACGCTAGCACCTCGAGCCCGATCCCACCCGCACAGCCACAGAGACCCTCGTACCCCATCCCAACGCCCGCCACCTTCGTAGCCCAATCCCACCCACCCGGCCGGCCGCGCCTCCGCCCTGACCGCCGCCACTCCGCCCCCAGCGAGCACACCCCGACCACCGTCCAGCTACGCCTCGCCGGAAGCCACCGACATACCTGTTCCCTCCTCTTTTGATTTAGCAATGGAGAACAATGTTCTTCTTTGACGGACGCGTGCATGCATGGCCTTGTGCTGAACCTGAAACCCAAGACTACCAAAAAAACTCATTTTTTCAGGTTTACACAAACTGCATGCGCCTTCTTCTTCTTTTTTTCTTTCCCTGCACACTTTTCGACAAGAGAATACCCCGTCAGTTTGGAATGTGCTCGATTGGCGTCGTGGTTTGTTGCAGAGGCAGTTCAATTCCGGAGATTTTGGTTTTGCTCCTGATTTTTTTTTCTTGAAAGCGACGACTCATGTGACGTGGTTCAGTCAGAAGCTAGCCTGCCTTTCTTGAGTTTGCTTGAAGGGGTGAACCGATATGGTGGTGATGGGGAAAACCTTTACTTCCTGTGAAGATTTTGCATGCAGTTCGTTTTCAGTTCAGAAAGTTCGTGCGTGACTTTGTTCGCTTGTAGACATCACTGGTCATAGAAAATATTATGCCTTTACTTACATATAGGAGAAGGGGAAAAGTTAGCAGAAAACTTTTTTCAGTTCTCTGTTTGGCTGACGGTGATGAGTGATGGATGGTGGCAAGAAGGCTACAACACAAAAACAAGTGCCCTTCTGCCTGAATCAGTTCTAGATACTAGGTAATGATTCCAAAGCGTGAACTATGTATAATTAACAAATGAAATCTCTCATATATGGATCACGTGTTAAGGTTAACTTGGTTGCAAAGCTCCAACCCTCTTTGAGGTTTGAACACTTGACATCGCATCGATCCCTTTTTGTTTAATAGTGATTAATCCAAATAAGAGGGCCATGACAAGCGAAACGAGCTCCTCCCATCGTACCACCGATGATTCTCGACAGCGCTATGAGTTGTGGCTAATTCATGCTTTTGAGGTTTGAAGCGAAACCGGTGGAAGATTATTCGTCAGAAAACTGGTAACATTGGGATCGCTAGTGGCACCAACTAACCATCGATTTGATCATTCGCAACGAATCATTTTTGCCTGCTGATCAGTTTGATTCTTACAGACAGTACATGTGTCTGACTGTTCTCTTCCCCAGCTTTGCTAACACTCCTCACCAGAGCCTAGAGCCCATGCTTTTGCCAGGGTTACCAGCTGACCAGGAAAGATTCTGCCATTTATGTCTCTGGAATTCCCTTCCTAATTTCGAGCACCACAAGTCCGGAGATTTGCTTGGATGTCCTGCACATACGCCACACACCTGTACGGCCGACAATACGTCTGCATTGAATTGCACACTGCCTAATTAGCAACATGTGTCTAGGGAGTACCTGAGTATTTTATTGCTAACAAGTACTCAAATTTTGAACTCTTAGATCTAGATTCAATGTATGAGATCATTTTGGTTCTTCCCCTAGTGAGATATCACATAGCATAGTATAGATAAAAAAACTTAAGTACTTACAAATCTAAAAAATACTCGAGTACTACCTAACAAACCTCAGCAAAATGTTGTAACTTGTAAGTATGCACTGCTGGGGTGCCGTATAAATCTGCACTGAACTAGCACAAAGTCACAAAAATCTTATATATGTTCGATAACATGAGATAAGCAGACAACATCTTCTTAGCATTCCATAAGATCAGGCGGACAGTTAATTTTGGCTTGATCTCCGGTGACCACCCACACTGAAGACTGTACTATAATGGTGGTCACTGACAATGTCACGTTGCAAAGCATGCTCTCGGAGGAACTTTCATGAGAGGGACTTCCATAGTTCCATACATGCCTTTCTTGCACTAATAACAATTAACAGTGTGATTTCATTTCCATTTTTTTCTTCTTGAAGGCCTACCGAGATTGATGGAATCTGACGAATCCGACGTCCCGCGACGTCCCGCGCATGCAGAACCAGACGCCGCCGGTGTTCACATCCCGACCAGTCACTCCGCCGACCAGCCGGCCTTGAGAGTAAGTCCTCGTGTCACCGGATATGGTGATCGAACGACGTGAAGCACGATTGTGAACAGCTTCGTGTCAGTGTAGGAGCGACACGGCGACCCGATCGCCAAGGCATCCCCGGACTCGCCGTTCCACGCGCCCGTGCTCCGCGCGGCGCGCCCGGTCTCCATCAGCCTGCCGGCGTCGCCGACCGGGTTCGACGTCGCCAGGGCAGAGGTGGAGCTCCAGCGGCACGCCTTCACGGACTCGTCGAGCATGCTGCCGCTCCCGGCGCGGCCCCCGATGATAGCTGTCGCGTTCGCGCAGCCCGACAAGGTGGTGTTCCGCTCCCAGCCGATCCACGCCGCGGCCGTGCTGCCCCAGGCCAGGAGCTCGCAGGTGCACGACGACTCGAACGGCGGGAGCTTGCCGCGCATGACGAGGAGCAAGGCGCGCAGGGACACTAGCTACGACTCGTTCAAGACGTGGTCCGGCAAGCTGGAGAAGCAGATCATCACCACCCACCTACATGGCGGCAGGCAGCAGCAGCAGGAGGAGGAGCCCGAGGAAGATGACACGGCAGCAAGCAGCCACCCCAACTCCTCCATGCCCAGAGTCCAGCGCTTCTTCGCCGCATTGGAAGGCCCTGAACTCGACAAGCTAAGGGTACATACATCATTGAGTCGAACTGTGGTTGTACGTAACTGACGATGCTGTTGTCATTGTGTCGTGTCAGTCGTCGGAGGAGCTGGTTCTGCCGTCCGACAAAACGTGGCCGTTTCTGCTCCGCTTCCCGATATCCGCCTTCGGTATGTGCCTGGGCATGAGCAGCCAGGCGATCCTGTGGAAGAACATCGCGGTATCGACGTCGACGCGGTTCCTGCACATCACGCTCAAGATCAACCTCGTGCTCTGGTGCATCTCGGTCGCACTCATGTGCGTCGTCTCGTCGCTGTACGCCTGCAAGATCGTCTTCTACTTCGAGGCAGTGCGCCGCGAGTATTACCACCCGATCCGGGTCAACTTCTTCTTCGCGCCGTGGATCGCCTGCCTGTTCCTGGCCATCGGCGTGCCGCAGCTGGTCGTGGCGAGCCTCCCCCACTGGCTCTGGTACGTGCTCATGGCCCCCATCGTGTGCCTCGAGCTCAAGATCTACGGGCAGTGGATCTCCGGCGGCCAGAGGCGGCTCTCGAGGGTGGCGAATCCGTCGAACCACCTGTCTATCGTCGGCAACTTCGTCGGAGCGCTGCTCGGCGCCATCATGGGCCTCAGGGAGGGGCCCATCTTCTTCTTCGCCGTCGGGCTAGCGCACTACATCATGATGTTCGTCACGCTGTACCAGAGGTTGCCTACGAGCGAGACGTTGCCGCGGGACCTCCACCCGGTGTTCTTCCTCTTCGTGGCCGCGCCGAGCGTCGCCTGCCTGGCCTGGGCGAGGATCAACGGCGAGTTCGGGTACGGCTCCCGGATCGCCTACTTCATCGCCATGTTCCTCTACGCATCGCTGGTAATTAAGCACGCAGCTAGTGCCCATCAAACACGCAACCTTCATGCATGCACACATGGTTGGTCACTTGAGAGCATGCATGCCTCATCGCTAGCTCTCGCACCGTTGCAGGCTGTCCGGATCAACCTGTTCAGGGGGTTCAGGTTCTCGCTGGCGTGGTGGGGGTACACGTTCCCGATGACGAGCGCGGCGATCGCGTCGATACGCTACTCGTCGGAGGTGAAGAACGCGTTCACGCAGTCGCTGTGCATCGGCCTCTCGGTGCTGGCCACGCTCACGGTGACGGCGCTCTTCCTCACCACGCTGCTGCACGCGGCCGTGCACCGCGACCTCTTCCCCAACGACATCTCCATCGCCATCACGGAGCGCAAGCTGAAGCCCATCGCGGAGATGCACGAGCACGACAACGGCGCCGACGCCGCCAGGGACCTGGAAGCCGCCGCTGCAACGACCACAACACATTCCAGTCGGCACACCGGCTGAGCTTGATGTTAGTGATATGTTCTAGAGGTAATCGTAAAGATGATTGTATCACGTTTATATTTATGAGTTATAGAATAAATGTTATTATGTTCTTTGAATAAATTATCAGTTATAAAGATCAACAAGTATTTGATTTGTTGATGAAGCACTTTAACTTATATGATGTCATTTCAAATGTACCATTGGTCGGATGTCACTGGTTGGAACACTAGTCGGATGTCACTGGTTGGAACACTAGTCACTTATCGATCAGCACATATATTGATTGATGACCATATTTTATCGATCATGAATATAAAGATATCGAATCAATAATGTGAACATATGTTGGAGAACATAGTGTTGAATTGACCCATCTTGAGACACTATTGAGATTGTTATGATTCTACGTGTCATCAGTTGATCTCAAACAATGATAATGTATAATCCTTAGATATGAGATCAGTATGGCTTTCTACATGTGTAAAAGTACACTTAGGGGTTGCCAAACGATATTCTGTAACGAGGTAGTTATAAAGGTAGCTTTCAGGTATGCTATGAAACACGTGGAGTAATGTGACTGGTTGGATATGATATTTGTCTCTCCTAACATAACATAAGAGATATCCCTCGACCCCTCGATGTGGTCGGATAAAGAAAGTGTATGGTCATGTCACTAGTGGTGTCGGACCCGGATTTTCTAATCCGAATCCTCTGTGAAAACGCCGTGCTATTCCCTGGATCAGTAGATAGCACTCACAGGCATTGCTGAATCATTCATACATGGCGTGAACTAAAGTATCATTATTACAAGCAACAGAGTGACATAGACCACGTCGGGTCGAGTTTTACAACGAGGGCGTCGGGCCAAATTGGTTACAATCTGACGAACACCGAATGCGATAGCGGAAGCAAAGGGTAGAGCTCATCTCTTCACGAGCAAGCGGCCGGGCACCACAGTGTCTCGATATTACCCAAGGACCGGATAATATCGGTTTATGCGTAAGTACCAACGAGTCAACTTAGACTGCGCCGAGGCCTAGACTACAGATCCTAGACTACTCTTCATCGTTTCCTTGTCCATCAACTTCTGGTTCCTCGTAGTAAGCATAGTCTCCTCCATCAGCGTCATCTGAAGGGTTTGGGGGAGAGCGAGGATGAGCACAACTACCGTGCTCGCGAGCCAATACACAATGCAATGATATACATGCAAGGCTTACAAGGATGGCTCGGTTCTTTTATTTGCGAAAGCAATACTTTTAAATATCATAAGTACAAATTCCTAGCACTTAGCATTTTTAACAATTTCATTTTAGATAAAGAGAGAAATTGTGCAATATTTATATCAGCAGAGGTTACCTCCACCTTCATGCTTATTTTGATTGTGGTTACATCCACCACTAAGCGACACTGGTACAAAGACCCGGAATAACCAATCTCGGGGCTAGGTGAGCCCGCCAAAATTTTGCATACCACCCAACAAGGTTTTGAAATAGAACTAACTCAAGTTAAGTTCCCATGTCCGCTTTGACCGTAGGCACGGTTTGTTTAAACAGCAGTTATAACTCTGCAGAGATTGTACACTTTACCCACAAGAGACAATTAACTCGTTGCCCTACACGATTCCGTAGTCGTGTAGTCGAGAGGTTGTCACAATAACTTTTCTAAATATCTCGCCCTTCCTCGTCTCACCCATATGGGGTTATGCCCATACGTTGCGCGGGATGTCCACCTCAGCGACTGGCGTAGCGTGGCTACACCTCGTGATCGCGAACTTCACCCTTGACTCGGTGTCCCATCCAAGCCCGACATACCCAGAGCTTGTGCCCCCTTAACCCTCCAGTGAGATGATTTTGAGATTTGATAAATGTACTAAGCCAAGTCGCGGTTTGTTGCGGACTTGTGGTTGTACTTGTTATACACAGGAGGTCGTGACAAGATTAAGTCCTTAGGGTTGTGCGGGCGGCTCAACCACATTCCCGCCATTCTCGTGCTACATCCGCACTCCACCATCTTACCATCCGCCTGAGACGGGGTATTAGCGATTTAGGGTTTTGAGATGTAAATACAACAATTCAACCATCTCGGTCATTTACCCGCAATGACGCCCAAATCATTTTATGTTTGAAAGATGATGATTAGGACACGTTAATGTCCCATGATTTAAGCAAGCCTAGCATGTCGCTTAAGTACAACCTATAACTAGTATTACCATATAATTACTAGGGTGACAATGGAATTAGGGATTCAAGTTGTCAAGTGTGGCATAATAATTAGTTAATCATCAAGTGGGTAATTAACTACCTTAAACTTTAACATACATTTGTTTAAAGAATTAAAGCATGCATTTTGCTATTTTAAAAGAATATAATTTGCATAAACTGTAGGCTCAATATGATCAAAGTATTGACTCGCCTTGGTTGTAGGGGAGAGAGTCCGAGTAGTCTTGTCCTTGATCGACGTGGAGGTCTCCGGCGTCTCCGAAATCTACGCGGGCGAGGTACCGGAAAAAGACACAACAGGCAAAAGGACTAATAAATACACAAGAATACTCAAATGAACTCCAAATTGAACAAGACCTATGCCATTAGCAAGATCTTGATTTTAGAAATTTTTAGAAATTTATTTCATAATTTTTGGAGTTGAAATGAGGGAGATATTAATATTTAAAGTCTAGCTTTGGAAATAAAATAGAAAAAGGGAAAGAAAAACAAAATAAAAACAAAACCAGCGCCGGCCCACGACAAAGAACCGGCTCGGCCCACGGCGCGGCTGAAATGCACACAGTGCAGTGGCGCGGCCGCAGCGGAGGCGGCCCAGAAGGGGGGAAAGAAGGAGGCGGCCCGGGGGAGGTGCTGCCCTAGGAGGGCAGAGGGGTGCGGGAGGAAGGGGAGCACGAGGCGGCGGCGGCGCGAGGGAGAGGAAGAGAAGCGGCGCGGCGGAGGGGAGATGGAGGGTGGCGGCGCGCCGGGAGAAGAAGGTGCCCGGGAGGCGGCGGCGCGCGCGGCGGGGAGAAGGAGCTTCGGCGCGCGGCGCGGAGCTCACCACGGCGAGGCGGCGGCGGCGAGGTAAGCCTCGGCTTCTTCTCTTCTTGCTCGGGGTGGGGAGAGAAGGGCACCGGGGTTTTAAAGTCGGCGGAGGAGCTCGGGCGCGGAGGGGGTCCGGCGGCGGCGCGGCTCGGCGCGGCGTGCGCACGGAGGGCATGATTGCGGCGGGGTAGCGTGCGGGAGGAAAGGAGGAGGGGTTCGGTCCGCGAGGAGGGCGAAGGGGGCCCGGCGAGGGTTGACCGGGGCAAAACGGGCATCACAAATCCTACCCACCTTAAACGGAATCTCGACCTCGAGATTCGAGCGCTCCCGAGAACGAGGGCGGAAATCCGGCAAGTTGATCTTCGCTCCCGGTGGCTTCTTTGGTGAGTGATGGCTCCATCGAACCTTGCAAAGGCGGATGACTTGACGTCTTGTCGCTTCGGCGGCGTCGAGGATCTTGATCGGGTGCTCGGATAAGTCAAATCTTTCTCAAGTCGCGATGGCCCGGCAGAGTCCGCTCTTGGTACTCGAGACATTTCTTTAGTTGAGAGACATGGAACACGTTGTGGGCGTCGACAAACTTTCGTAGCTCTAGCTGATAGGCAACTTCTCCACGCTTAGCGGTGATCGGGAACGGGCCTATGTATCTTGGTGCAAGCTTGCCTTTAACTTTGAATCTTCGGGTTCCACGAAGTGGCGATACCTTGAGATACACAGCATCTCCAACTTCGAAGGTTAAGTCTCTTCGACGGTTGTCAGCATAACTCTTCTGTCTAGACTGAGCTGCTTGAAGGCGATCTCTGATTAGTCGAACTTTCTCTTCAGCTTGCCTGAGGGTATCCGGTCCGAAGACATATCCTTCACCTGATTCTGACCAATGCAGAGGAGTTCTGCATTTTCTCCCATAGAGTGCTTCAAATGGGGACATTCTCAAACTTGACTGATAACTATTATTGTATGCAAACTCGGCATACGGTAGACATTTTTCCCAATCTACAGTAAACTCCAAAGCACAAGCTCGAAGCATGTCTTCTAGGATTTGATTTGTTCTTTCCGTCTGACCATCGGTCTGCGGATGATAGGCTGTGCTGAAGGTAAGGTGTGTTCCAAGGGCATCATGCAAACTAGCCCAAAAATGCGAGGTAAATTGAGAACCTCGATCGGAGACTATTCTCTTGGGTACTCCATGCAAACACACGATACGAGCCATGTATAACTCGGCTAACTTGTCTCCCTTGTAAGTTGTCTTCACAGGGATGAAGTGGGCGACTTTAGTCAATCTGTCAACTATAACCCATACTGAGTCACATCCGGACTTAGTTCGAGGTAGACCGGTAATGAAATCCATTCCGATTTCTTCCCATTTCCACCGAGGATCTGTAAGGGTTGTAGCAATCCGGTGGTCTTTGATGTTCACCTTGATTCACGACATACATCACAACAAGCTACATACTCGGCGATATCTCTTTTCATTCGTGGCCACCAATACAAAATCTTCATGTCTTGGTACATCTTGGTGCTGCTGCACAGTGCGAGTGTAAGCGAGCGTGAGCTTCCTTTAAAATCAGATCTTTGAGTTCCTTCTGGTGGGGAACAAAGAGACGTTTCCCATACCATAGGATTCCCTGCTGATCTTCTGACATCTTAGGGGCCTTTCCTTTTGCCATGAGATGCTTGAATCTCTGGACTCCAGGATGCCCTTCTTGAGCGGTCTTGATTCGCTCTTCTAGAGTTGGATACGCTTCTATTGTGGCTAGTGTGCCTTGTTCTATTAACTCAAGGTTGAGGGCTTCAAATTCCTTGCAGAGCTCAGGTTGATGTTCTTGAATCATGACATTCTTTGCAGATGGATTTACTGACTCAATGCATCGGCAACTACATTAGCCTTTCCAGGATGATAATGGACATCCAAGTTGTAATCCTTTATTAACTCTAACCATCTTCTTTGTCGGAGGTTGAGGTCTGATTGGGTGAAAATGTACTTGAGACTCTTGTGGTCTGTGTAGATATTACAGTGATTTCCAATCAAATAGTGTCGCCAAATTTTTAAGGCATGCACTACTGCTGCTAACTCCAAATCATGGGTTGGATAATTGTCTTCGTGAGGACGGAGTTGTCTGGAAGCATAAGCTACAACTTTTCCTCCTTGCATGAGTACGCAACCAAGACCTTGGCGCGATGCATCACAATAGACTTCAAGTCTTGATGTATATCCGCGGATTAAAATCGGGCGAAGTTAACTTCTTCTTCAATTCTTGAAACTCTTTTCACAAGCTTCATCCAATCATACTTCTTTTCCTTTTAGCGCGATGGGTCATCGGTTTGGAAAGCTTAGAGAATCCTTCAATGAAGCGTCAGTAGTACCGCCAAACCGAGAAAACTACGCACTTCCGTTCTGATGTGGGTTGTTTCCATTCCATTACAATTTGCTACTTTGGATGGATCAACTGCAATTCCTCCAGCGGATACAATGTGTCAGAAACGATTTCATGAAGCCAAAATTCACATTTACTGTACTTGGCATAAAGATGATTCTCTTTAAGCTTTTCTAAGACCAATTGCAAGTGTTCAGAATGTTCTTCATCGGTCTTTGAATAGATCAAGATGTCATCTATGAACACGACAACAAACTTGTCTAAGTACTCCATGAATACTTTATTCATGAGGTTCATGAAGTAGGCTGGCGCGTTGGTCAAGCCAAACGGCATGACAGTGAACTCATACAGGCCATACCGGGTGGTAAAAGCCGTCTTAGGAATATCCTCATTCCGATCTTAAGTCGATGGTATCGACCTCGTGTCTATCTTGGAGAAAGCGATGCTCCTGTCAATTGATCGAACAGGTCATCGATGCGAGGTAAGGGATACTTGTTCTTGATGGTCACATCATTGAGTGCTCTGTAGTCCACACACAATCTGGCGGTGCCATCTTTCTTCTTCACAAAGAGAATCGCGAACCCGGGGAGAAGAACTAGGTCTAATGAAACCTTTGTCTTGCAAGTCTTCAATTTGTGTCTTAAGTTCTTCAAGTTCGTCGTGACCATTCAGTATGGTCTCTTAGCAATTGGGGCTGTCCACGGCTTCAAGTTGATGACAAACTCAACATCTCATGCAGTGGCATGCAGGTAATTCTTCCGGGAAGACATCGGGTAAGCTTGAACTACGAGCGTTGTCTCTAGGGACAACTCTCCAAGGTGGTGGATTGTTCTATTCAAGGAGAGGAACGATCCACACTAACTCTTATTGTGGTCTCTGGGTTCTTGGTGAGCACCACTTTCCTGTTGGCACAATCTATCAATCCTTGATATTTGGCCAACCAATCCATCCCTAGGATGATATCCAGCGTTTGAGATTCTAGCACGAGAAGGTTTGCTAGGAATCGGAATGTTCCATAGCAATTTCTACCACAGGGTGATGAGGTAGCATAAAGGATCCCCGGGTGAGCTAAGTACCACGGGTTTCTTTAACTTATAGGTTGGCAACTTAAGCCTTTCGACAAACTTTCTTGAAATAAAGGAGTGTGAAGCTCCAGAATCAAACAAAACTTGTGCGGGTACTGAATTAACAGGGAACGTACCCATTAGTACTCCTGAGGCACCTTGAGCTTCCTCGGCTGTGACGTGGTTCACACGCCATGGCTTTGTGTTGGTGTAGACCTTGATGCCCGTGAGGTCCGTGACTCTTGCTTGGGTGGGGTCCCGCTTGAACCGTGTTACTCCTGTGTTGAGTCTTGCTGGAGCATTCTGACGGGTAGGACAACGATTGGCGAAGTGTCCTCTTTCTCCACAAGCGAAGCAGTGGAGGTTTGCTGCTGGATTGACTGCTGCTGGTTGCCCGGCGGGGCGGAGAGCACCGAATCCACTTCCTTGGGGACGCGGGGTGGAAACTTGAGTTTTCTGAGAGGAGGCTGCAGATGATCTGAAAGATGAGCTGTCTTGGAATGTAGACTTCTGGGGAAAGCTACCTTGTGGCCTCTGAAATGACATCTTCCTTTTGCGGCTAATCTCTGCAGTCTTCTTCTCATTTTCACAAATGAGGGCTTTATTAACTAACTGCTGGAAGCTAGAGTAATCATGGAGGATAAGCTGTCCTCTCATGTCTTCACGCATTCCTTCAACAAAGCGGTCGATTTTCTCTTCTTCATCCGCTACATCATTGGGGGCGTAGCGAGCAAGCTGGTTAAACTTGGTTAGATACTCATTTACTGACATCTGACCCTGCTTGAGAGCTCTGAATTCATTCTTCTTCAATCTCATTGTTCCACTGATGCGGTTGGCCCCAAAGCGCCTTGAATTCCTCGAGAATCGGTGCCATGCGGGTTCAACTTCACTTGTTGTATTTCCGCAACTTCTTCCATTGCGCGCGAGGCGGCGGGATCTTGTGGGGCTCCAATCGTAGATGCTACGACTTCCGCTATTCCGCTTCTTCTTCCTCTAGATTCTCATCACCTCGGGCGGCGGTAATTCTCCCACCGTGCAATGGCGCTGCTTTGATGGGTGGCGAAATCCACCTTGTCTTCATTTGAGCAATGGGCGAGGCGAAGTTTCTTCTCGGTGTCCACGAGCGGTCTTGACTTCTAGCGGTTCATTGGCTGCGACAAAGGTGAGAGGTCTTGTCCCGAGGAAGTCTGCTAGCTTGGAGTTGCGGCCGGCCGTCGGTCTGCGATTGTTTAGTAATGCTGCGCAGAATCCGAGTCTGTGAAACATGACTTGAGTCATTGTCGGGTTTCTTGGTGGTGGAGAGACGGTTCGTCCTCGGCCTTGGCCACGACCACGCCACGGCCTCTTCCTCGGCTGCGCGAAGGCTCCACTGATGGGCGGCGGCTCTTCTTGGCGGCATCCTGAAGAAACTCTGAAGCTTAGAACTAGAGGGAGTATATGAGGGTTCACTAGCCCTCTAAGGCACACACAGACAAGAACAAAACCAACAAAACGAACGAAGCAAGTACAATACAAAGCCTAGAGCGGCTATACTATAATAAGGGGGTTAAGTGTTACATGACTCTCGAACAAAGCTTATACACTAAGCTAAGTCATGACACAGAATACAAACACATCGTCTACAAAAGAAAGAAACAAAAGTGCTTGCAACCCAAAAGACTGCTCAGCAAGCACTGCTAGCTAACCTAAACTAATCGGCAATGCTCTGCGGGGGTCGACCACGAGCGATACGATTGCGGGAGCGAACGGAGCGGCTCGGCGAAACTTCGGCGAACGGGGCGAGGCGTGAACGGCCGAGGTGGCGTCCACGATCGGACTCGTCAAACCCGGGCGGTGGGCGAGGCTGCGTCCACGGCCGACTCTCTAGGCGACGACCGGACGGCGGCGGCGCGCACCTTCTTGCGTCTTTGTGAGTCGAGACGGGTCCTTCGGCGGGAACGTCGGCTCGGCCTTTGGGAGGACGGGGCGGCGAGAGGTGCAACCGGGCGGGCGAGGACCGTGGCGGCGCTCGAGGCGTGCCAACTCGCAAGCGGCGTCCCTCTCCGCACCGCATCCCTCTCTGTCTTTGCGGTGGAGTGAGCTTCATCACTCTCGATCATGTTGCTCGAAGGGTGTCGGAGTGGGCATAGCTGCCGGTGAGGAGTGTCCGGTCGCTGATCTCATCCATGGCGGCGGTGATGGTGGCTATCATCGCTGCGTAGCCGGACTCGCCGCGTCAGCGAGGTCGCGTCTCGTGTCGAAATTGCTGGGACACGCTCCTCATCCGGGAGGTGCGGGTAGAAGCGGAAGGGTGACCTCGGAAGAGATCCTCGTACTTCCAACACAAGCGGGTGGAAGCGACGCGTCGCGCGTCTGAATGGCGTCATGGCGGCTACGCCGGGTGCCTCGCCCAAGAGGTAGGAAGTGAACTCGCCAACCACGGCGGAGAGGTACACCTCCATCGCCCGGGACTCGCGGGACTCGATCCTCGTCATCCTACCCGGGCGTGGGCCGACGGGAAAACCAAGGTACAAGACATCGGTGGCGAAGTATGTCCGCGAAGCCTCCCTCGTTCTCTCCGTGAACGAGGAGGTCCCACGGGCCATCCGACGACGGGGTAGCCATCTACAAATTTTGAAAACAAGAGGAGGTCAGCACAGGGTAAAACTCAAGTGAAATAAAGATAAGTACAGGACTAGGAGTGAAGAGTAGAAGCAATAAATACTCTATATTTTTAGCAAAGCTTTTTCTTAGTTTTCGAAAATAAGATCCAAGTCCTTAAGGCAACGACCAATCTAACTAAGACTCTACAGTCGTATGCTCTGATACCAGCTCTGTCGGACCCGGATTTTCTAATCCGAATCCTCTGTGAAAACGCCGTGCTATTCCCTGGATCAGTAGATAGCACTCACAGGCATTGCTGAATCATTCATACATGGCGTGACCTAAAGTATCATTATTACAAGCAACAGAGTGACATAGACCACGTCGGGTCGAGTTTTACAACGAGGGCGTCGGGCCAAATTGGTTACAATCTGAGAACACGAATGCGATAAGCGGAAGCAAAGGGTAGAGCTCATCTCTTCACGAGCAAGCGATCGGGCACCACGTATGCGATCGATATTACCCAAGGACCCGGATAATATCGGTTGTACGTAAGTACCAACGAGTCAACTTAGACTGCGCCGAGGCCTAGACTACAGATCCTAGACTACTCTTCATCGTTTCCTTGTCCATCAACTTCTGGTTCCTCGTAGTAAGCATAGTCTCCTCCATCAGCGTCATCTGAAGGGTTTGGGGGAGAGCGAGGATGAGCACAACTACCGTGCTCGCGAGCCAATACACAATGCAATGATATACATGCAAGGCTTACAAGGATGGCTCGGTTCTTTTATTTGCGAAAGCAATACTTTTAAATATCATAAGTACAAATTCCTAGCACTTAGCATTTTTAACAATTTCATTTTAGATAAAGAGAGAAATTGTGCAATATTTATATCAGCAGAGGTTACCTCCACCTTCATGCTTATTTTGATTGTGGTTACATCCACCACTAAACGACACTGGGTACAAAGACCCAGGAATAACCAATCTCAGGGCTAGGTGAGCCCGCCAAAATTTTGCATACCACCCAACAAGGTTTTTGAAATAGAACTAACTCAAGTTAAGTTCCCATGTCCGCCTTTGACCGTAGGCACGGCTGTTTAAACAGTTTATAACTCTGCAGAGATTGTACACTTTACCCACAAGAGACAATTAACTCGTTGCCCTACACGATTCCGTAGTCGTGTAGTCGAGAGGTTGTCACAATAACTTTTCTAAATATCTCGCCCCTTCCCTCGTCTCACCCATATGGGGTTATGCCCATACGTTGCGCGGGATGTCCACCTCAGCGACTGGCGTAGCGTGGCTACACCTCAGCGACTGGCGAACTTCACCCTTGACTCGGTGTCCCATCCAAGCCCGACATACCCAGAGCTTGTGCCCCCTTAACCCTCCAGTGAGATGATTTTCAGGATTTGATAAATGTACTAAGCCAAGTCGCAGCTTTGTTGCGGACTTGTGGTTGTACTTGTTATACACAGAGGTCGTGACAAGATTAAGTCTTTAGGGTTGTGCGGGCGGCTCAACCACATTCCCGCCATTCTCGTGCTACATCCGCACCCACCATCTTACCATCCGTCCAGACGGGGTATTAGCAGTTTAGGGTTTTTGAGATGTAAAATACAACAATTCAACCATCTCAGTCATTTACCCGCAATGACTGCCCAAATCATTTTATGTTTGAAAGATGATGATTAGGACACGTTAATGTCCCAGTACTTAAGCAAGCCTAGCATGTCGCTTAAGTACAACCTATAGCTAGTATTACCATATAATTACTAGGGTGACAATGGAATTAGGGGATTCAAGTTGTCAAGGGTGGCATAATAATTAGTTAATCATCAAGTGGGTAATTAACTACCTTAAACTTTAACATACATTTGTTTAAAGAATTAAAGCATGCATTTTGCTATTTTAAAAGAATATAATTTGCATAAAATGTAGGCTCAATATGATCAAAGTATTGACTCGCCTTGGTTGTAGGGGAGAGAGTCCGAGTAGTCTTGTCCTTGATCGACGTGGAGGTCTCCTGTCTCAAAATCTACGCAGCGAGTACCTAAAAAGACACAACAGGCAAAAGGACTAATAAATACACAAGAATACTCAAATGAACTCCAAATTGAACAAGACCTATGCCATTAGCAAGATCTTGATTTTAGAAATTTTTAGAAATTTATTTCATAATTTTTGGAGTTGAAATGAGGGAGATATTAATATTTAAAGTCTAGCTTTGGAAATAAAATAGAAAAAGGGAAAGAAAAACAAAATAAAAACAAAACCAGCGCCGGCCCACGACAAAGAACCGGCCCGGCCCACGCTGGCTGAAATGCAGCATGCAGCATGCGTGCGCGCCCACGCGCGAGGCGGCCCAAGGGGAAAGAAGGAGGCGGCCGGGAGGTGCTGCCCTAGGAGGCGAGAGGGTGCGGGAGGAAGGGGAGCACGAGGCGGCGGCGGCGCGCGAGGAGGAAGAGGCGGCGGCCGGAGGGGAGATGGAGGGTGGCGCGCGCCGGGAGAAGAAGGTGCCCGAGAGAGGCGGCGCGGCCGGGGGAGAAGGGAGCTCGGGCGCGGCGCGGAGCTCACCACGGCGACGCGGCGGCGGCGACGAGGTAAGCCTCGGCTTCTTCTCTTCTTGCTCGGGGTGGGGAGAAGGGCACCGGGGTTTAAAGCGGCGGAGGAGCTCGGGCGCGGAGGGGGGGTCCGGCGGCGGCGCGGCTCGGGCGCGAGCGTGCGCACGGAGGGCATGATTGCGGCGGGGGTAGCGTGCGGGAGGAGAAAGGAGGAGGGGGGGTCCGGTCCGGCGAGGAGGACGAAGGGGGGGGCCCGGCGAGGGTTGACTTCGGGGGCAAAAACGGGGCATCACAAGTGGTCGAAGAGTCGACTATATTTTGTTATCCGTCACTTTATCGAGAAAGTATTGAACAACCCATTAATGATAATTTATCTCACCTGTTGTGAGGCAAAGGAAGAATACACAAGCAGATCGCTCAGTTCGACCAAATACAAACAGGTCGTATGGAGCTACGAGCTGGTCGTAGACTGGTCGAACATAATCACTAAGTGATCATAATCTGGTCGTAATTAAGAAGTTACGAGCTGGTCGCAAGTGATAAGGACTTAGTCGTAGATCATATTACATTAAGGTTCATCCGATATAATTTATATGTATTTAGGAATCGTTATGTTCTGTTAGGAACCGCTAATGACTCATGGTCGGAAAAGTGTTTTTCGAGTCACAACCGATTATGCATAAACCTATAGGATCACACACTTAACGGGTTGGAACAAATGAGTTCGGATAGGATCTGTCATGTGCTCTTTATAAGGGGATTCATGCGGCTGTTGGAAAAGATAGACGACATGAGTTGCTTCACTGAAACCTTAGCCGCCATCGTCTCAAAGACTCTGCCGCGTGAGCACCGATGCTAGCATACCGATGTACGGTGTTTCATCCCTGGATGTGTGGATACCGTAAAGACGCTGCTGCGATTGCTGCTGTGCTGAATGAGGACGATCGATCCACGATTTTCACAAAGAATGCGATTGATTGCTAGAAGAGAGGGTCGGCATCGAGAACGCTGGACAATAGACTGCGACCACTACTTCGACGTGATCAACGTTGGATCTGACTGTTCTAACTTTTTTCCGCTATACTGTACATTTAGTGGTAACGATCTATGGTCTCTTAATTACGTGGCTTACTACGTGCGTACGTGTTGCGTCGATGGATCGATGCATCGCCTCGATCGACGTTAATTCGTGGAAGAAATCGGGCGTGCTGTGTGGGGTTGACTGCCGTGCGGGGCAGTGCGGCCGGATCAGCACGTCGTGTGGTGTACGTGAGTGTGACGGAGGAGCGAATTCGATGAGGTGCTAGATGATGGCACAGATGATCTGTACGTCTATGTATGTACATTATGGATGCGAATCGATACGGCTGAATAAATATGCCCCTGTATGTGCATTGTGGATCACCGAGGAAGATCGTGATCAATAACTAGCATTATTTCATCTGGGCCAAGTACGAAAATTACCCTTGTGATTAAATATGATTGTCACGCATTTTCGTGTACGAGTAAGTGGTGTTTGACATATATACATGCTACTCTACCAAACTTTGGCCAGTGTAAGTATCTGCATTGACTATCGATATCTGGTCGTTGTAGATGCTGAGTTGCTGACCTTCAAATTTTGGTCCATGTACCTTTTTAACAGTTTTTTGTTTTGAGAAAATCTTATTTAATTCATAAGTTGTCTAAATTTTTTCTTAAGTTTAACTAATTTGTTGTGATCATTGGATCAATATCCAATCATATGACATCCATTGGATCAATATCCAATCATATGACATATTAATCTCTACAAAAATCCAATAGTCACAACAAGTGATTTAAATTTTAAAAAAATTAGGCAATTTAAAACTAGCAAAACCCCTTTTTTAATGGGAAAGTCTTATTTAAAAGCTTGGAAGTGGCACTGCCTGACCCGGGCAGCAAGGCCCAGGGTCCCTAGAGGCCGGCCAGAGTCAACTGGATCGGAGAGCGGCCTCAGACGATCAGACCAGATGTTCGGGCCACTGTTGGCCTGAGCTCTCGAGCCGTGCTTGCCCGATTTACGTCCACCCGTACATATCAACCCTTCGTCCCTGCGGTTCTCGCGCCTCGGCCTTTTTTTTTTTTTAATCTCTGAGATGGAACTGAATACTTTCAAGTTTAACATGTTGTGCTTGTCTCGTAGTATCTGTCTTGTCCGCCTCTTTATTGTTGACCTGGCATGGAGTCGCGTCGGTGATCCAATCCAGCGCATAACTCCCGTCTCTTCCTGAATAACGAGAAGATCGTTAGAGTCATCTCTACCGATGAACAATAATTTTCTATAGGATTTACTGACCCAATGATCCTATACTAGGTCCGCTCCTGTGAACAACCCACCCTAGAGGCCAAAGCATAATTCTCTCTGAACCTTTGCCAGGCGATCTAACAGCTCCAGCTGGGGAGTTGCTTCAGAAGGTAAGCCTCCGATACAGTAACTCCCTAAGTTCACGCAGCCGCAGGTTAAGAATTAAATTAGAGCAGCTAAGGGTATTTTCAACAGTAGTCACCTTAGCCGTTTCTTATCTATCATATCATTTAAAAATCTAGTTGGAGAAGAGATGATATAAAGAGAGAGAATGTGTCATCTCTTATATAAAAGACAAGTTGGACACACAAACCATCACAAATGATGAATGAGTAATGAGAGAAGTTGTGTTGAAAATGAATGTTTTTATAGATAAATTATTGAAGATGTTGTTTCTAAGATTGTCTGTAGATGAGTTGGAGTCTTTAGAGACAACTCTAAGAGACAAAATGTTGTACATAGCCTAAGGTAGATGTTGGACTTTATGGACTTGGGGCCAAATAATACTCTTCATAAATCCTAGAAAAAACCCAGAGGCTCACTCATGTATGGTGGAAGGTGGGAAATTTAATGTCATATTGCTAGTTTAGGTGGAACGAGACTAACTTATAAGGTGGAGTTGGTATTATCTAGCTAAAGCAAGCAAAAGAAGTAAGCGGTCTAGAGCACGTGTCAAAGTTTTTACATCATCTATTCCTACCCTTGCACTTAGCCCGTCGAATGTTGATTCTCACTTCACCCGGGTATACCCATCTTAGTGATACATTTTTCTCACTTCACCCGGATATACCCGTCTCAGTGAGACATTCGCCGTTATGTTGGCAATCAAACATGCTCGCACGTCTCCTGCCTATCCCTTGTGCAATGCTACTTTTTGATAATTTAATTAGCTAAGGCTATCCCATACTAGCATATGTGGTTGTACGTTAGGTCTTAGATTGGATTTGCTGGCGTCCGGTCCTTAATTGACCCAGGTGAGAATCTCTCCCTACCTACTAGTGAGACTCATCTCTCACTCTTCTCAGAATATAATCTAACTCGCCCACATCCAAAACTAGGTTTTGCATTTTCATTTTCATTCAAAATAACAGAGGTACACCCCTATAGACAAACTAGGTCTATTGTTCTACTAAGCAGTTGTACGATAATCGCACTCAAAACTCTCAAATGACATTACATATTGTCTAACCCATAATCTAGTAGCTACAATAGTAAGATATCAATTTTTCAAGGAGATACATGCATCGAATTGCATTTACGACTACTGGTTACCCAAATATAGCATTTTCATAAAGAAATACATGTATGGTTAATTTTTTTTACAAAACAAAGTATAGTATTTGAAGTAGTGGGATAAATATGATCAAAGGGGTGGTTGCTTTGCTCTTGTTGTTCTGAATATGTAGATGGTTGGTCGTCGAAGATATCGCTCGACAAATCAACGTCTATTGCAAAAAGAGCCAAAAAACCAATTAAATAATGCAAATAAATTCTAATAGTAACTAAATCCAAATATTTTTTCATATTCGGGTAGATTATGATTTTAGAATTTAGAGATGAAAATCATTTAATTTGCAGTTTGTATGCAAAAGTTATTAAAGATTTGAGTGGCTCGGCTTGGAAATCCCTAGAAAGAGAAAAAGGAGAGAGAGATCTCTCTTTGACAGGTGGGACCTGCTGCCTTTTTCCTTTTCCTTTTGATTTATTTTCCCAATCGAAAATGTTCAGTGTATAACAGGTGGGTCCAACGTATTTTCTTTTCTTTTCCATTTAAATTTCTAAAGGAAAACCCTACTAACATGTGGGTCCTACTGTCGGTGACTCGGTTCACCAAACAGTGTGTGGACCTTCGGTCCATGAGCACAGTGTATTGGTTCATGCGGTGGATCATTGTGCCATCAATGGCCTCGGCCTAGCGTGTTAGCATCTCAGCGTGGAAACCAGCGCATTAATACCCATGGGTTTCTGTTCACAAGCCCGCACGTCATACTCACCGAGCGACATTAACTC
The DNA here is from genome assembly GCA_036346255.1 of Ampelocalamus luodianensis. NCBI lineage: Eukaryota > Viridiplantae > Streptophyta > Magnoliopsida > Poales > Poaceae > Ampelocalamus > Ampelocalamus luodianensis. The sequence continues at coordinate 11,161,946 of CM070618.1, forward strand.
AGCATTTAAAAACCACTTAACCCTAATCCGACGGAGGTACATGCGTGGCTCTCGTCCATATGCATCAATTTTTTAAATTAATTCTCCGTCCTTGCAAATTAGACAACCTAATCACACGAGGGATGTTGAAACTATAGCATTTGTATGTTCATAATGAATGAGGGTATGTTGATATGATATGAATTAAAAAGAAGTATGTTCACGACTCACGATGGAAAAGGGTATATTGTTCACGACTCACGATGGAAAAGGGTATATAGACAAGAGATCAAAAGAAGTATAATACATATGCTTGGAAAAGAAGTACATTCGGAAGTGAGTATATGCACACAAGAAATGCTGAAACAAACTGGAGCACCACCAGCTTCTTGTACATGTGACGTTGTTCTCGTTGGATGAAAGAAAATAGCTGCATGTGCATGCATGTATGTAGGTTCTATGAAGTATGTCATGATACCACTTTCCATTCCTAGTACATATACAACTTGATATACCCTGGAGCGGCGGTAGCCAGCCGCATCAGTAGCACCGACGGCACCATCATGCACGTGCAGCCGAATACCTGCACATCGGCTACATCAGATTCCCAACTCAAAACCTAGGATGAATGAAGAACAAAGCACAAATTAGCAACACATCACAGGAATTTCGTGCTCCTAGATCAAAACCACCCGCGATCTAATTAGGACATTGGAGTACTGTCGAAAAAACATAATACCGAGGTTGGATATAGAACAAATGAACAACATACCTTGCGGTGTTTGCGTCCTCCATATAGATGAAGAACTGATATGCATGATTCCAAGAAGTGCCGGCCTGATCACCAAGGGGATTAAGAATTAATTGATCTCCAAGAAAGAGTGTATCGGCCTAGTCGCCAACCAGGAGTAGCGTTCCGAGAATTGACGACAGAGCATCTCCATTTTGGTCGACTAAATGCTACAAGATAAACCTACCTCCCAAGAAAATCTCGTACGTCGATTGAGATTCAAAATTTGGATTCACTCCATACATAGATAATTCGCAGATAAAATACAATGATTTTTAACCCCAATACAGCGTGTTGGATCAGGTATCTATCTCATCCACTATTTCCAGCCTGTTAGGCTCGGATGGGTGCGTGCATCTCATCAAGTGAGGAACGGTGGATGCAGTGGAAGTAACTACATCGTAGAGTATATACTAGATAGTATTTTCCCTATACACACAGAGAGAGAGGGGGGGAATGGTATGGTACTCCTGAGAGTACATACTCTCACTTCTTATATACCACTTAAATCGTATGATAATACTTCTTTATCTATTTGAGCATACTCCAATAATGATTATAAGATACTTCAAAGTGAGTTCTATAAAAAAATTTCATGAAAGTCCACTTTTTATATCAAAATTTGTGTATATACTTCTTTTATATATAAAAAGGATATATAGCAAAAACAAAAGGTTCCAATGAAAATTGTTCAATCAAGTCGCATTGAAGTATGTTATAATTGATATTTAAATATACTAAAAGTCATAAAGAAGTATAACATATGCGTTTAAGTGGTATTTTGGAAGTAGGAGTACATACTCTAGAAGTATGAAACAGATAATATATTTTAGTAGTTAGTATGTATATATATATATATATATACATACGCTGCTGAGCTCAGGTAAAGAAAAAGGCAGGCGAGAAGACGTTAGCTAGCTGGTGGTAAGGCAGGACGGATCACATGACCAAAAGGCGTCGCAACTGCTCGCAAAAGCTGGGGAGGAAGGCCATTCGTTTGCTTACGTGAGCAGAAGCCTTCTTGGCGCCTCGTTGAGGTCAAGCTAGACGATGGATAGCTAGCTAGCACGGTTCAGTTCAGGATATAGCTTGGATCGATCGGTCCATGCATGCAGAGTGGCCGGCCGGCATGGTCCCGATCCGTCCGATCGTGCTGGTGATTCGTCATTTTTTTCACGACTTTTTCCTCCAATAGGTTACATCTCTGTCGTTCTGACTTTGGATTTTATGTGCATGAGATGAGATGATCGCATTTCATGCATGATGTATCTCGATCCAATCGCTTATCCAACAAGTTCAATGCACGAATGCAATGCCTTAATGTGGTGGCCTTGAGAATGTGCTAAATTAAGCATGCTTATTTGATAGGAGGGTTTTCAAAATGAGAAACACCCAAGGGTCTGCCCTGTTTTCCTGCAAAGCTTTCGCATTCTAATTAACTCGGACATACGTACGTCCTATACACATCATATAATATACGTTCTTATGCAGCAGCAGTTGTATTTTCTGACGTACACATCCTTCCCCCCACTCCAATTTTTTGTGCTTGTGCCGCCTTCGATCTGCGAGTCGGACAGAACATCACAAACCAAAGAAACCCACACCATGCCACGACGCACGAAATTAAAAGCTTTGATCAAATCCAGATCCATGCAAACAAAGGGAGAGCAAAGAAAAGTACGTTTTTTTTTCTTTTCTGCCGTGGACTTGCCCTCCCCGGGAAAAATAATTCTATAGGATCTGGCTCACAATTCTATCAGTATAGACCCATTCCACCACGTGACATGTGTCTTTTCATGAATCTCAAAGCTCACAGCTCAATAAATCACTGATGTAAATTTTCACGAATTAAATACTGAAAACTAGCATGTCACGCTTTGAGATTCGTGAAAAGACGCATATCAACTAGTGGAATGAATCTATACTGATAAAATTATAGACCGGTCCCTATAAAATTATTTTCACTCCCCCGAGGCCCGAGAGGCACCCCCGACTGCATGCATGAGGGCCCCACGCGTGCGTACGGAAAGGCAACAGCCCGCGTGACACGTCAGGCGCACGTAAATATGCTCCTCGCGCAGTGACACAGTTGCATGGATTCCGAAAACTAAACGACGCGTTCGCTCTTGATGCAACGATCGATGCGTACGTGTACATGCAAACGCATGCATGCATGTTCGATCTTGTTGCAACACTCGTAATCCTGGTAGCAGTAGTAGTCCCCTCACCCCTTTAAAAAAACTACTCTCCCGTTTCGCTATATTTATTCATTGAGATAATTTAGAGTATCGTTATTGCGATTTTTACACTTTATCTCTACTTAAATATTTTTGAAAGAGGTTAAATAATTGTGTCATGTTATTTAATAGAGGTATGCATGTATGGTCATTCTTCGTTAGCAATTTCTTAAATTTAGTGCTTCATTGATAGGTGCCCTGTACGCACAATGGATTATGGACAAATATAGCGAAATAGAGGGAGTACTACATTGTTTGCTTCTACTAGCTTGTTAAGTTAATTGAGGCCAGATCAGTAGGGATATGAGATACTGCCTGATGCTGATGCTACGTACTGTTTCAAACTTGTTTGAAATGAAGGTGGCCAAGTGCCTGCACTGTGGCTGCAAAAGTTCACGTAGTTCGCAGAGCCTGATGCGGATTCCTGGGGCGTGATTAGTTGCTTCCAGGAATCGAACGCGGATGAGTCCAAGCAGCACGAGGAATTTGTCCGACTTCCGATGCACCTGTGTCACCGTGTCCCCTTCCATTTCATAACACTAGCTACTAAACTGAAGTACTGAATCATCAGCTGCTACGGAAGCTCAGGCCATCTGGTTCTTTTTTTAGACTCTAGGCCATCTGGTTCTGTTTGCATCCCATATACATTTTAAGATGCCCATTTATAAAGGCTAGGTGCTCTATCCGCTGATTTTTTTTATAGGGTGTCGTTTAACTTGGCACAGTCTATAAAATTGAACTTTGACTGTTAATATCTTTTACGATATATTGTTAATAACTATAAAATCATAATCATACGAGTGCATCCAAATACATATCTAACCATACTACTTCCATGTCACTGAACCAATATATTGTTAATCTAATTGTTGGTCAAACATAATTGAAACAACCCAGAAATTTCGGGATTTCAAAATTTTGGAGTCTTTTTTGTTCGATTTCGAATTCTTTCCCAATTTGGACACTCATCCCCATTTCCCGCTTTCCCCTTTGGGAAACCTGCCTTGCCAGCCCGAAGGTGCCTCCCTCCTCGCGCCCCTTCCGCCGTCTTCCTCCTCGGTCGTCATCGCCCGCACGTCACCACCTCCACCTTCGCTGCCGTCACCTGCCACCTCGCCACGCCACCTCCCCTTCGCCTTCAATGCGTCGCACGCCCCAAGCCGCCAGCACTGCGCCGCTCCCATCCCGTCGCCATGATCGCGCCGCCATTAACGACCCCACCGCACCAGCTCCCTCCCCACTCCAGTGAGGGAGCACCGCCACCTCAACACCACCGTACGCGAGCCCATGCCTCCACCTACCCGCTCTCGCTCGGCGTAGAACACTCCCGGCCGCCACCTCGCCGTCCACGCGCCGCACGCCCTGCTCACCTCCACTGCTCCCACCGCCTCTTCATCGGCTATAAAAGCCACCCCATGCCCTTCCCTCATCACCCGCACACCTCCTCTACCCTCCTTCGTCTCCAAGACCGATGGATTCCGCGGAACCGCCGCCACCTCTGCTCCTTCTCCATCGAGTCGTAAGGCGATTCTGCCCCCTCCCCGTCTCTTCCTCTCCCATCCGAACAACCCAACACCACCCCTTCCACTCCCTCTCACTCTAACCCCAGCCAATTTGGCCAAAGCATCACGTCGCCACCGCCGCCCCCATCCTCTTCACGGTTGTGCGCCGCCACCCCCACAAACCATCGCCCAAAAACCCCAGCCCGCACAAAAATCCAAGGGGGGAAGCACTCACCTCAGTGGAGCATCCCCGCGTGCTTCCCTTCACCGCCGGCCACCACCATCGCTGAAGCGCCACCGGCCCCTTCGCTTCCCTCCCTTCGTGCGAGCGAGCCGAAGAGGTGCTCTGGCCTTCGGCCGAGTGCCTCAAAGGCCTTAAAGGCAGGCCATGTGGGCCGTTTGGGCCTTCAGGCCACTGAGCCAAATGGGCTCAGCCCAGTTCAATGACCCATCACTGTCCAGTTTCCATTTCAGCTCATACACTGTTCGTTCAAAATACTGTTCATATCCAGATAAAAACAGTGAACATGCTTATTTTTCACTAACTAAAATAGTGGTTAATTACTATTCATCATCAGGTTGCATGCATCAACAGTAAAAGAATCCCTTTTCGCCCGAAACCCTAATTTGACAATTTATACTCTTTTCGACCGTTTCGAGCTCGTGAATCCAATTCTCAGCTCTGTTCAGTCCAAACCACCTTCCTTTATGTTTCATTTTGAATATATTTACTTGCATGTTGTTCCCAGCTCATTCCTTGTCGAGTCGGATTTTATTTGGTTTATTTTATTTCCTTTTGCGATAGGTCACGACTTTGATGACCAGAAGACACCAGACGGGACCAGTATTTAGAAGATTTTATGCAAGGAGGTGAATCACATTCCTTGATCATTTTGAGCCCATTTTCATATATGTACATTATTACTTTTATTATTGTATTTGTGCCAATTACTTTAAATATTGAAATAATACTTTTGAATGCCATGATGATTAGGTAAATCCTATTACCCCACAGACAAACCCACCTAGCACTTGTAGGCCATATACACCTTGACAAATATACATACTTTTAAGCCATATTCACCTTGATAAGTTCACATAAAATGATAGCTATATAATTAGCATTGTCACACAATGCGCTTGTAAAATCATCAAAGTAGTATTGGCGGTTCGTCATTGGTTTTGGTGGAGAGTTGAGGGTTGAGTCCAAGAAGTTGGACAACCCAATAGACTCGTCAAAAAGTGAGTCAAAGGTGAGTATGGACAGCCATGTGCTGGTGTTGGTCCATCACCTCACTGTAAGATAGGTAAGGACAAGAACCTTGTGCCAAGTGACTGACATAAAAACCGCTCAACCACAAGTGTGGTTATTACTCCCTGGCTTAGTACACTGCTCTTCCGATTGAATATCTACAGGATGTCAACTGCTGCTTGTGTGATAGGGCAGACGCGGAATGGGGGTGAGTCAGGAGTGGACCGATTAGGGCACTCGCTGAACTACACAATGGTATGGGCCCATCAGCATAAAAGTTATTATTTATCTGTAATTAATATTATGGGTAAATATGACGTCATACAGCTATTAGATATACACCTTATAGTCTTAAGTGGGAAGCCAACCAGGTGGTCGTAAATTCTTCTACGACCACCCCCATAGTCGTAAGTTCTTCTATGACTACCTCATGATCGTAAATCCTTCTACGATCACCTTTGGTCGTAAGTCTTTCTACGACCAGCTTAACTACAACAACCTCATAATTAATTGGGTCCACTTGTATGTAGGCTCAATTGATTACAGGATCTAAGTAGTTAATATACGTTGTTATTCTCTGGAGTAACTGCACGAAATGCGCCATCATCTTTGACAAGTAACTGCTAAGCGACGTGGAGGGGTTACTACTCCGGTGATTACTACCATTATTACGTCCATTATACAGAATAATGAGGCGTCTCTTGGCCTGAAAAGACTACCTCTCCGCGCACTATAAAAGAGCTTCAGTCAGAGATAATAGGGGAGAGGCCGACTGATACAGGACAATCGGGCATACGCAATCAGTAAGAGTACAAGCCTTAGTCTTTCCACTGATTGTAACCAGTATATACAATACAATACACACAAGAGTTGGGTTGTTATTCTCTCCAGATAAGACCTCCCGTGTCCTTTCTGTCTACGTGATCAATTGTGGAGACCCCCCAAATCAAACAATCTTTACGTCAGATCGGTTCTGAAACACCGATAGTTGGCGCCGACCGTGGGGATCTTATGGTAATTCCTTGTCAACAGTTTTTCTTTTCTCTTTGATGCTTTCATGGCAGGAGAGTGGAACGAGGAGAACTGGTTCGACTTGGTCAATTACACAGATGTTGATATGGATGCTGGTTTCGATTACAAGCTAAGTATCGAATCATCCGATGGTATTGCCGCCTCTGGAGATCTTCTATCAGATCTCAGAGACCATGACACCGATGGAGTTGAGGAGGGATCCTTATCCCCCACAATAGTATGTTCAACTGAGGGACCAGTTTCCTCAGAGGGCAAGGGTCAATCCGACCACAAACAAGATTGCTCTAAGGCAAACTCGCAACATGATGAGAGTTTTCTCTCCGAGTGTTCAAGTCCCCCTAAGGTAGTTCGACCTGGCGAGGCAAGTTCTAGAAGCCATAATTCCGGAGCTTCACCGGCACCTGGTGGTCCTCTCTCTCCAGTTAACCCCGCAGAGGAGGGGATCAAACATGCTTTTCCTGCAAGTTCAACCATCCCATCGCAGGGCACACCTGCGGACGGAGACGATTATGACCCGGAGTTCCCCTTCCTGGAGAGGTTTACTCCAAGTCGCCAGATGGTGTCTCTCGACTACTCCTCAAGCGCAAGTGGAGGTCCTAAACGGGAGGTCTTCGTCCTTCCCTCTGATAATGATCATTCTCCCAGAGGAAGGACTGACGTTGCTCCCCGACGAGAATACACTATGTCCCCTCGTGGCAATGGCAAGAGGACCACCGGTGATGAAAAGGGTGAACACCTTGATGAGCACGCGGGAAATCCTCAACATACTCGCACTCCACTGAAACCAACTCAAGGGGTCTCGGATGGGCAATCATGAGATAACTTGACGGAGGAGAATAGCGGCCTAGAAAAATCTTCCTGGGCGCGCTCAGTACCAGCCGGAGGAAGCCCAGGAACTCCAGCACATCAACGACTTGCTTGAGAATCTAACTCAAGAGCTCGCGCGAGTGCCAGGTTACGACCTCTTCGCTGAAGAGATCGCACGAAGGCTTCAAAGCACAATGGCAAGACTCGAGCATCCTCGCCGACATCATTCCAGAAGTCGTAGCAGTACAACTCAATCATCTGTCAGTCGTTCGACCAATTCACCACATGGAGATCGATGTGACCACAAATCACATCGTTCTCCTAACCAGAGAAAGGCTCCTCGAACGTCTGACAATCAATAAGCTCCCAAGAGAGGTGATCGCTCACCGCTTCAGGGCAGAAATCTGTAGCCGCACATGGAATACGAGGAGTATTTCCCTCGTAAGACTGAAGTCCACCTGTGGCCGGGTATCGTCGAGTTTGATCACCTGGTGACGTCAACCCTTCTTTCCTGCAAAGAAGGTATCAAGAAGTTATTACCGGATGCCGAGCGTTCTCACCCGACCTCCGAGCAGTTCGTTGGCCACCTCGGTTTTGAGCGGTGAATATGGAGAAGTTCGATGGATCTCAAGATCCCATTAAATTCCTTCAAATCTACACAACAGCTGTTCGAGCAGCAGGAGGAGAAGAGCATGTAATGGCAAATTACCTTCCGACTGTGCTCGAAGGGTCTGCTCGATCGTGGCTACTAAACAAGCCACTCGAGCCAATCTACTAGTGGCAACACCTTTGCGACCTTCTGCTGGCGAACTTTCAGGGCACCTAAAACCGCCTTGAAAAGGAGGACGACCTGTACCGAATAAGACAGAATGACCATGAAACTCTGCGTCAATTCATCAGACATTTTAGTTAGGTTTGTAATTCAATTCTGGAGGTTTCTGACTCATCTGTTATCAGAGCCTTCTAGCAGGGAGTCCGCAGCAGAATGATAATGGAGGATATCGCTTTGAATCCTCCTACCACTATCGCCGAACTCTTCGAGATAGCCGATCGATATGCGACTGCTGCTGAAGCGGTCGAGTGGAACAACACCATTGATCGAGAGGACAACCTTCCTCAAGAGTCAAGCGAAAGTGGTAAGAAGAAGGACAAAAAGGCCAAAAAAATCCAAGAATAAGGCAAAGTGTTAAAAACCTCAAGCCACCAGTTCTAAGGAGGTCTTAGCCGTGAGCGACAAGGAGCCACGTAGTTCCAAACAAAACTCCGACCGAGGCAAAGGTAAGCGCCCCGATCGGAAGAACGACAAGCCAACGTTGTGTCTTTTCCATAAAAAGGAAGGACATGACCTTCGCAACTGCCGGGTTTTCCTACGAAAATTCGAGGACTATTAATTCGACAAAGGGCTGCTTCCTACTCTTGAGCAGGTAGGGCAAACGAGTGATCAAAAGGAGTCGGATGATGAGGAGGAGATGTTGTTTCAAGATCCGCAGCACACCATCAATCACATCTATGGGGGATCGTCGGCATACGAGTCAAGGCGACAGCTTAAGGCTGTCAAGCGTGAAGTAAACTCAATCGACTCTCTTCTTGCCAATAAAATGCCGAAGTGGTCGAAAGTCACCATCTCTTTCGAGAAGGGTGACTGTCCGATCCCTTCGACTCGACCAGGTCAATTTCCGATCATGGTCGAACCCACCATCAACAACTGTCGAGTAAATCGAGTGTTAGTTGACGGTGATAACTCGTTAAACATTCTGTTTACGAGTGCCCTGGACGAGATGCAAGTACCTAGGACTAAGGTAAGACCGGTACGATACTCTTTTTATGGAATCGTACCGGGGTCTTCGGTCAAATCTATTGGCCAAGTTTCTCTTCCTTTAATATTTGGTTCACCAAGTAATTTTAAGATAGAGAAGATCTCCTTTCATGTGGTCGATTTCGATATGGCATATAATGTCATACTCGAACGACCAACTTTGGCAAAGTTCTTAATAGCTACTCACTATGGGTATCAATGTCTTAAGATGCCAAGTTCCAAAGGAGTGATCATAATTTATCGTGACAAGAAGATGGCGCATACCTGCGACCGTCGATCCCTCGAGATGGTTGGACAGATACCAGATCGAGAAGAAAGTCAGTCTTCGACTAGCAAGTCGAAGCCTAAAGCTGCACCAAAGCCGAACGAACAAGTCAAGGAGGTTCCTCTGGACGCAGAGAAGCCCTCGAAGACTGTTCGCATCGGGGATACTTCCGACCCCAAGTAGGAAGACATCATCATCACTTTCCTCCGAGCAAACGCAGATGTCTTCACGTGGCAAGCGTCCAACGTGCCTGGAGTCCCCAGGGAAGTGATCAACCACATGCTAGCTTTACGGCCTGACAAAGTACCCGTAAATTAGGTCAGAATTGCCCCTGATCGACAAGATGTTATTAAAACTCGAGTCTTCGACCAGCTTGTTAAGCGCTCGGGGGATTGGGTACAAAAACTACCCTCAGTATTATGGGAAGTTCGTACGACTGCTAGTCGGGCTACAGGTGAAACACCCTTTTTCTAGTTTTTGGTGTTGAAGCCATGCTTTTGCCAGAACTAAAGATCAGGTCGGCACGAGTCGAAAACTTTAACGACTCCGCCCAAGAACAACTTCGAGCGAACGATATTAACCTGCTCAAAGAGAAGATAAACCAAGATTTAATTCATTTAGCGGTCTACCAACAAGCCCTGTGCAGATACTACGATCGTAAGGTCCAACCTCATAGTCTCGCTCTAGGTGACTTGGTATTGAGGCTTATCTAATCAAAGTCTAATCGGAACAAACTTTTTCCCAAGTGGGAGGGTCCTTACACTGTGGTCGAAATTACGCGTCCAGGTTCAGTACAACTAGCAATGGAACATGGTTGGGTTCTCTCAAACTCTTGGAACATCGACCAGTTGCGCAAGTTTTATGTGTAACAAACTACCACGACAATAAAGTATCAGATTCTTTCTATCTTTATTGTCTTACTTTGAGTAGTACTTTTCTAATCTTTCGACTATTTTTTATACGCTCAGTTTTTTCTTTACAATGGTCGAAGGAAGGTTACAACAACTAGTCGAAGTCTTTCCTCTCTGCATGTGGTCCTACCTGCTAGAAGGAACTTTCTAGTATCGCCTTGTTCCTACCTTTTGCTGCCAATACAAAGATGCTGAGCTCAAAAAACATGATCGAACGATTTTAAACCAACTCTTTTTACCTTAGTTTATTTCTTCATTAATTTTGAAAAAAATACTCTAAGCAGAGTGTACTCTTGAGATTTATTCGACTACTTTTGGTAAACTCAGTCAGTTCTAACTGGTCGGAGGAAGAAACACACCTAGTCGAAGTCGCTCCTCTCTGCACATGATCCTGCCCACTAAAAGGAACTTTCTAGCGTCGTCCTGTTTTCTACTCTTGCTACCAGGGCAAACCTATTAAGTACACCGAAAAAGGTCGAACGAATTTTTATGGTCCTCTAGATGTTTGTTTAACTCAAGTTATCATTCTTAGTTTGATTAATCTGGCTGGAGATGGTAAGATCAGCTAGTCGAAGCCTTTCCTCTCTCCACGTAGTCTTGCCAGTGAAGAAGGAACTTTCTAGCGTCGATTCGTTTCTACTCTTTCGACCAGTGCAGGATAATCGCGATAAAAAACTATAAGTTAACCAAACATCTCTGTTTTCATAAACCCTTTTCTCACTATTTAAATAGTTGGAGGCTAGGATAAAGTTATAAAAATGAGTTAGATTCTTAGTCTTGGTTTCTTTTTCTATTCATTATCTTATGAGTTACTGACTACTCGACAAGATGATATGCAGGAAAAAGGAGGAAGAAAGGAAGGATTACATATATCTGGTCTGATCATCTTTCTCATTCATTATCTTATGAGTAACTAACTACTCTACGGGATGATTTACAAAAAGAAAAGGAGATCATATATATCAACAAAGAGCTTGCCTTTACAGGTTCCTTTTACAGATTACTCTGACGAAGGAAAACCTATTTGCATCTCCTCTCTGACCTTCTCGCCAACCGACTGCATGTCTTCAATGAACCACTCCGCTTCTGCTTTACTGCAGTCAAAGTCGGCTTCAATTGACTGAGGGTTAAGGTTGGGATCACGAGTTTTAAGTTTTGCTAAGACATAACTTACAGCCCCTTTGACCGCTTCCTTTATCGAGTGGGTCTGGTTGGTCTTTAGAGTGGTCACTAATTCTTGCAAAATACCGACTTGCTCCCCAATGGCACTAGTGTGAGCACCTATCGTGTCTTCATGAAGAATGACCTCTTCAGCACGTAGCCCACCTAATACATTATTCAAGAGAGACATGTTGTCTTGAAGATTGACCTTCATTGACTTGATCTCCTCTTGGGTACAAGTCGAAGCCTCATGGAGTCGTTTTATTTGGACCAATCGCTCTGAAAAGATTAAAGCTGGCCAGATGAAATAACTCTTAAGAGATGAGAAAACCAATCTGGTAGTAGGTAAAGAATTACTTACCCACTAATTGAGAATCTGGTTTCTCAATTTCTTGATCTTTGTCCTTAGCGATGCGGGAGATCTCGTGAATAACCAAAGTCTTTTTTCTAACCTCAGTTTGAAGGGTTCCCACCTCAGTTTGAAGAGTTCTAGCTTCGACCTCTTTTTCTGAAATAGAACAAGAGTTAAGAAGGTGAAGATCAATATCATAAACAGTCGTAAGTCCAGGACTTACTGTTTATTTTTTTCTACAACTATTGAGTCGCAGAGTTTGCCTCCTAAAACTTCTTCAGAAGGTCATCTTTTTATTCCCTTAGCTTTTTCATCTCGGTCTTTTCATAGTCAAGTGAATCAACTAGGGTCTTTTTGTCACTTTTGAAAATATAGAGGTTAAAGGTAGACATGAACACGAAGCCAAGTGGTCATAAGTTTTTCTATGACCACCCTCATAGTCGTAAGTTTTCCCACGACCACCCTTCGGTCGCAAGTATTTCCACGACCAGTACCTAGTCATAAGTTTTTCTACGACAATTTTCTGGTCGTGAGTGTTTCTACGACCAATACGAGTCGTAAGATTTTCTACAGCAACCTCCACGAGTACTGAACAAGTGGACGAAACATAAAACGACTACGAGTATCAGTCACTTACCATTTCTGTGCCTGCTCGCAGAGTTCCGCTTTCTCCTGTTGCAGCTTGACAAGTTGCCGGTTGTATTCACAAACAGTAGCGATTTTTTCCAAAGCTTTCTGCAAAGGAAGACAGTGAGAGGTGAGAAAAAACCGCACATGTAGGTATCGTCAAATACTTACATTCATGCTCGTCCGAGCAAACATGGAAACAACCGCCGCTGGATTCTTCAGCCCATCCATATTTTTGATACGGTCCCACCAAACCTTTTCAAGACGTTCATCATTGAAAATCTCCCCACTGTCGAGAATATCCTTTGGGTGAGGAGATCAGTCATGGGATCTAATGCCAGAAGACTCCACAATGAAAGCGGGGCCAAAGAAATCAGAACAGAAGTTAAAGTACTTCTCTTTCTCTGATTTAGTGACGGTAGTTTCTCCTCGAGGACTGGGAGGAACATCTACGACAACTTCCTTCCCAGCGCGGTGATCAGATGATCCACCACCTTGGCTAGAGGGTTCTGCCGCTACCTCCGCCGTCTCTATCTCCACGACCACCTCAGTGGTCGTAGCAACTTCAGCAGCAACAGCTTCTTCCACCATGGGAATAGTGACTGACCCTTCGACCACTACCGTTGTCGTTCCCTCATTTACTGAAGAAGTAGTAGCGGGCTTCTCAATAGAAGCATCCTCGTGGACCGTGGACTGAAGGAGTTGGGCTAAGATCACAAAAAAGAGAGCACATTAAAATAGTGAAAAACGAAAAGGTAAATGTTGTTCTTATACTTTTGTCTTTTCACATATCCCTGTGTCCTAGGCTTAACCAGGAATTTGGAAGCAACCTTCCCGATGGAAGATTTCTTTGACTTCTTCTCGGCCCCTTCTGGTCGGAACTCAAGCAGGGGAACAGGATTCACTGCTTCTTGAGCCTCCTGACTCCCCGAATGGCCGAGACCTATCTCAAGCACTTCAAGAGAGCTGCTCCCCTCGATCTCAGACTCTGCTGGAGCAGCAGTTTGCTTCACAAAAGATATGAAGCTTTTTCAGTTCTCCTTTTCTAGCTACTTGACAAAGCCACGAGAGGTAGAAACTGTGAAAATCTTGTTGTCGAAATAGAAGGGTACCTTGACCTTGGGGGCTTTGTGTTTGAGAGCTATAGCCGCTTCATCCGCCTTTGCCTTCTCTGCAGTAGCCATGTCTGCAGCAAATTTTGCGAAAGGCTTGCTCAGAACAACCGTGCTCGAGCTTGTGGCGTCTTTGTCAGTGACTTTCACAAGTCGACACTTTTTGGTCGAAGGAGCTTTGACTTGCTCCTCCTCCGTCATTGCTCCAATGACCACCAATTCGGCCTCCGTGTCGTCTTGACGGTTCTCCATGTCTACTTTCTGTTAGAATAAAAAAAAAGCAATAATTACTAAGCGGTCGTAAGTTCCTGTACGACTAGTACCTAGTCGTCAGTCCTTCTACGACAGTCTTATGATCGTAAGTTTTTCTACGATCATCTCCTGGTCATAAGATTCTTTACGATCAGTACCTAGTCGTAAGTTTTTTACGACTATGAAATTCTAAAGATGAAATCAGTCCTTGATTACCTTTAAGCGTTTCATCCTTTCCTCCGCGGACAAAACCACTAGGATTTGAGGAGCCGCCACATTCGATCGAGCTTTCTCGTAGATGAGCTTGACGCGGCTGTCATTCTTCGCCTGTGAAAGATCTGTGCAAGCAGATAAAGTATTCAACAAACTAGTCTAGGATTAACCAAAACGAGAGCCAGAAGTAGAATTTCACTTACCCTCCCTGTAATCTCTAATCGGGTCTGTTGTCCCCGAGTACCTCCACATAGGAGGAACTCGTTTCTTCAGAGGGCTAATACGGCGCGTGATGAAATCCTTCACCACGTGCCATCTGATGAGTCCCTCCGCCTTCAAGTCCTTGATAGGTTGAATGTAGGGGGTGATCCGGTCGAGGTCCTTGGGAGTTGAATCCCAGGAGGAAATCCTCTCAGCAACATTCCCAGCAAACGAGAGGTTGTCCTCGTTGGTGATCTCCCAGTAGAACCACCTCTTCTTCCACCCCGACCACGATGACCAGGTGAACATCTGAATATACTCCCTCGACTTGCCATCGTAGAGCTTCAGACCACAACTTCTGACGATCCCGTCTTGTCAGGCGATGCCATAATAATACTGGAAGAGCTCGAGGTCCGCCGGAATCTCCAGGTATGCCTCACACAAGTACACGAACACACTTAACATGGTGATAGAATTGGGACCTAGGTTCACCAATTCCACCCCAAAGTGCTCAAGTACGAGCATGAGGAAAGGGTGAGAAGGCAATAGGAGGCCGCATTCGCAGTACGCCTGGAACAGGGATTTGCCCAATTTTCCTTGACGGCCAATGTTGCCCAGCAATCGAAATTCATTTCACAAGTACCTTTTTCGGCGACCAGAGCTTTTATCTTCACCTTGTCCATCTCCGATTCGACCCACTAAGAAACGGTTCCAGCCATCTTTCTCAAAAGAGGGAGGTTTGGATTTGAAAAGGCTTCAAGAAAGCGTATGGTTTGGCTGGCAGCGGAGAAGGTGAGAACTCGATGAACAGTCGAGGCGGTTTAGGGAAAAGTAAGAACCCTAAAACCACCCCTGTGGTAAGTTTTTATAACAGCACGCTTGAAACGAAACGCCGTGGAAACTCAGCAGAGGATGCAACGGAGAGGATAATTTCTGACCGACCGACCGAATGCTCGCGGAGCGAATACTAGATGGAGAAATGGGTATTGTCGTAGGGGCAGCCCACCGGCTCCAACGATCGAGCGAAGACCACAAGGAGGCCCCCAAGGGCCAAGGCCTAAGGCGCGACTAGAGACCCCTAGAGGGCACCAAGCATAACTTTAGGGTGGCCCTAAAGGAGGCGCGAAGGCCACCAAAGGGCCTACGGGGCCCAAGGTAGGAGGAGCGACTAGGGGCCCCCAGAGGGCACCAAGTATACCTTCAGAGAGGCCCCAAAGAAGGTGCAAAGGCCACCAAAAGGCCCGCGGGGCCCGACAAGAGGCGCGACTAGGGGCCCTAGAGGGCACCAAGTATACTTTCGGGGAGACCCCAAAGGAGGCGCGAAGGCTACCAGAAGGCCCCCGAGGGCCACAGGCAGAAGGTACACTTCACCTCCCCTCCCCCGAAGGGTACCGCGAGTACCCTCGGGAAGGCCGAAGGGTGCGGAAAGTTCACCGAACACCTTGGGTCCAGGAGCGAGGAGGCTCCTGGGATCCTTGCCCGGGCCACCTTGTTAGCACCGAAGGGCGTCCAGCCCCCCTGGCCCGGGAGCACCTAGCACGGTGCGAAGGGAGAGAAATACCAGTGGACCACGCGTACCGGTCGGATGGACCAGGTCTAGGAGGCTCCACCATAGATTGAAGGCTACGCGTAGAAAGAAGAAAAGTCCCTACGGCCTCTACAGGCATAGGGTCTTTTTAGGGGTAGAACTATAACCTCGTGTACCCTGGTCGGAATGCTATAAATAGCCGTCTCTCCATGCAATAGAGGAAGACATTTTTTCAAAATAATTAATACACATTTATTCCTCTTGGCATCGTTCCCCTTTTCCGAGGATCTCTATGTTCCCCTCGCTGTAATCGGGCCCCCTTTCTTATACTGTCTGGTCTTTTTGCTATAACAGGTATCCGAAACTATCCGTGTCTGATTGACTCCGAGGAAAAAATATAGAATAGTACACAGGATGAGCGATATCCATCTGTATGTGTCCGTATGTTAGGTGGTATAAGGAAAGTCTGTTGTGACTTCACTTAGGAACAAGATAACAGATAGGTGAGTTGTTGCATTTGAATAGGTAGGGGATACTGAGTGTTTTTCCTTCAACATCTCAGCATCTCCGTGTTCGCTCTGATTGCACTCCTACTATCCAATGTCCTATGTAGGGGTGCAAAAAGGATGATAATTTTCGTCTGATCAACCGACTGAAGGCACGCGAAGCAAATATGAGATAGAGAAATAGGTATCCGACATTATCTATATCCGACTCTGAGAAAAAAAATAGAATAAGATATAAAATAATCAATATCCATTTGTATCGTTCTGATTGCGGCATATGAGTAAATCCACAAGCTAAGCTTTGTTTATAACGCAAAATACAAGAACATAAGGACTATGTTTAAATTTTGATTCTTTGGACTCCAACAAAGGTGCATGCATGTATGTGTGACTGGACCGGCCGGTTACGTGCATGGGAGGCAAGATACTTAAAAAAAAAAAAGGTACTGTATATACTGGAGTAGTAGGAATTGTCACTGTTTTGTATTCTTTTGGTGTGCACATATGCATGCATGGGGCTCGATCGATCGATCGATCTACACTGTTGGTGACAAGAAGTTGAGTGAACTGTTGCCTCGGCGTTGACGTGATATGCATAAGGCAGGGTCTTACCTTTGCAAACTCCACAGATCACTGGCTGCAGGATCAGTATATTCAGCGGCACACTTCCATGCATGCATGTTTGTACTACAAAAGCATGCTGTTGCACTGTCGGCTCAATCTTATGTCAACTCACGCACCTAGCTAGCATTTCCATCGGGGCCGGATAGCTTTGGTGCTTTTTTTTTTAAGCATTAGTCGTGCTAACGTAGAGAAGTACAGTGACATACATAATATCCTCTTCACCGTCTGATATAAAACGAATGGTTTAAGATGAAATGTTGCAGTATTAAAAAAAAAACAGTAAAATTACTACAGTAAATATATAAATGTTTCTACATTACTTGCTACATTGATTCTCTTGCACTACGGTAGAGGTCCCAGATCTTTTTTCCCCCTTTGCTGTACCATGCAAAGCTGGTGCAAAATTCATGCATTGCCACAAGATCTCGCAGCTTGATGATACTTAAAACAATTACCATTAAGCATTTTAGTGGTTTCCAGCCATTGAGAGTTTGCGACATAGTAGTACGTACATACTGCTCCGTGGGAGTATTTTTTTTTTCTACTTGGAAAGGCCTTGTGAGACAGTCCACTGTAGTGCTTGCTACTACAGTGTAGGCTGTTCAGGATAAGAGGTTGAAGGGACTATAGAGGCAAAAGGGCCCAACAGGTTGCAGGTGATTTGATGTTGGGGAGGAATGCATTTAAAAATTGGAGTCCATACAGTCTTTTTGAATTCAATGTTCAACAGATATTCAGAAATTCTACATGCAAGCATGCCTCCGAGCAACAAGCTAGCTGATGGCCTCAAACTCTGCATCCTGTCTGCATGCATTACTGTTGAGAAACCTGTTGGAAGTGGAGTGTTCATTGACCAGATTTTTGAACTGTTACAGAGTACTCGTACAAACCTTATTATGCAACATTGCAACTACTTGGGTATATATAAATGCACAGTAAAGGCTTAACGAGCATGAAACATACAGAGTTCTGAATTTGTGTTGATGGAAGATTTCAGTGTAATTTTTAGTTTTTTACATCACTTACCTTCCATGGCTCTTTGGCTAGACACTAGTAGCCACTAGTAGAAGGTGACTTCTGACTAGGCCACTAGGGCATGGTGTCTCAGCCTTGGGACCAGAAAGGACAGGAATGAATGGAGCTATGGAAGCCCATATGGCCATCTGACTAACTGAGTTTTGCGTAGATGAGAAAAGCATGATAGTAAATAGAGGATAAGGAGATATAGCTCCTCACAGTAATGTTAGGACAAGGACTCCTGCTAGATAGATAGTTGAATGCATCATCTATCATTGCTCAATACATGCATGCCCAACAAGCCACCCTATATGCAGCATTTTGTAATACACTCGCAAGGGCAAGAGTAGGGGTGCAGAGTCCATATGAGAACTAGCTATATATATTATTGGATTAACAATTTTGAAGGTTTGAGAGTTTCTTTATGGATACATACAGTATGTTTTTAGAAAATATATTTGTGAGCACATTAAGGGCTTCTGAGCTGTGCTCCTTGTGCAGCCAGAGTGGCTGCAGGTTTCAAGTGCAGAGATAGTAAAGGAAGTAGGTGGATGAGGCAGAGGAAGAAGACCTTGGAAACATACTCTTTGCCAGGAGAAATAATGGGGCCATCCATTTCAAATATCACAAAGCAGAAAGATCCTTCTTTTACTAGAGCTAGTGAGCTACTACTACTTTCTGGCAATATAATATACAGGTTTGATTCCTTTGGATCCAGAGCTAGTAGAGATCTGAATGCAGCATTCATGGCGATCGATCTGATCGGTCTGGAATGTGTATCTGACCACGCATGTCTGCTAGTGGCAGAACATCGCTTGGTGCCACAATGCTCTCCAAGAAAATTGCTCCTATACTACTAGAAAGTGTAGAGCAATTCCAGTTAATACTAAACAGTACAGATCAACGCAACTACTGAATTTCATTATGACGTGCAACAATTTTCTTTGTGAAAAAGCAATGAGGGCACATACATATGACTCGCCTAGCCACAGCCATAAACTTACAAAGTTACGTATACAGTATTGAGGATAAAGAAGTTCCTATAGCAATTACAATTTGCAGTTCATGGCAACAGGAGGCTATGTCTGATACATTGAATGATGTGGATTGAATTGCCTAGGCTGTTACTCTAAACTTCACTGTTTGCCTGCTGAAACCTATTTTTGTGTAACACTTGCTACAGTGTTAGCGCCCAGATCAGGAAACGGGGCCCGCCGGGGTCCCCTCTGCTTGCATACATCCACAGGTTTTTAGGCAACTGCCTCTGTTTATACTTCTGAAAGAGAGCAAGTTCTGGACGCACAAAGCAGAGGGTGTAGACAGTTGTTCATGCTCCTACGTATTTTAGTCCAATCTGTCACTGGAGCACATAGCTCCTGTCCCCGTTATGCATTGCAAGCCTGCAGCCTGGTCTCTCCCCTTCACGTGTTAGCTAGCCCGTTATATGTCCTATTTGTCTAGGTTTTTTCTTTGTTTTATAAGAAAAAAAGCTTAAACCTAAACAAAGAATGTTTTTTTATCTAGCTTTATAAAAAGCATATGTTATTTTAAGTCTAAAGCCATAAGTAAGGGAGAGATTTTTTTTTTAGTTTTTACGTAATGAAATAATCCTTCGCTAAAATTACCTACAAAATATCATTATATATAAGTACAAATCCTTTCGTTTTTTTTTCTCTTCCTTCCTTCTCTCCACCCGTTTTTCCCCTTTCCCTTCGGTTCTCGCAGTCGCCGCCTCCCCCTCCCCTCCCCCAACGCTGCCGCCTCCCCTCCCCTCCCGTCAGACGAAGAGGTCGCCTCCCAACGCCGCCGTCTCCCCTCGGACGACGACACCGCCTCCCCCGGCCCGCCGCCACCTCCCGACGACCTTGACTTCGGCCCTTCCTCGTCCGACGCCACCTCCCCTAGTGTGAGTCTATGTCTCCTCCGACGCTGGCACTTTTTCTTGACATGTTTCATGTTGCACCATTTTCCTTTGTTTACATCTAGTTTCTGTCTGTACATCCATAGCTTGTATTTTATGACAAGGCTAGATTTGCCTGCCACAATCAGCGCCAATATAGCATGCTTGTCGGGACCCAGGGTACTCAACCCCCGAGACCCACTGTACACCCTGAGCTAGTCCTATGATCAGTAGTTAGCTCGCACAGTTTTCAACATAGATGTAAACAAAACTAAACGACAAGCTTAAGATAAAGCAGACAAATTAACTTATATTAACAGAGAACCTTACTGTCAAGGTTGTTACAGAGGCCACCACCATGGGCTTACAAAAATGACAACAAGAACACTTGCAGCGGAATGACAAAATGCGCGAAGAGCCATCCGACAAACCCACAGGCTATCGAGTGGAGGACGTCCCCTAGAAGGCTCGGCCTTCAAAGAACTCCTCTTCAAAGAGGTCGGAGCACCCTTGGTCTTCTTCGACCACTGCTCAAACAGAGGACTTAAAGCCATGAGTACATTGAATGTACTTAGTAAGTCGCAGGGAACAAGTATGCAATTAATATTTATGTAAGTCTTGACAAAAGAGAGCTTTAGGGTTAATTTGCAGAAAAGCAAAATTGACAGTGAATATCATAAGTAGATTGCAAAGCTCGAGTTAAAAGAGTAATATATAAATAAAAGTTTTTTTAAGGAGGTCATGAGCACCCAGCTCACTCCCAAAAAGGTCGGGTCACACCAACGACCAGGACCACCTCCACGCCCAGGTCGCACCAACGACCAGGACGTCCTCGGCACCAACCACGATCACCTATTTTGAGAAAAGCTACCCCTCGTACGATTTCACCAGGCAATGTCCGTAACCGGGGACACGGCTATTCGAATAGGTTTACACTCTGCAGAGGTTGTACAGTTTTACCCACCATTCACGACCTCTCTAGCTGGTTGGGTTCCCGTCGAAACCGTTGTTCACTTCCAAAGGTGAGCAGTCTAGAGAGCATGACAAGGTCTTTACAAAGTTCTGTTCTGGCTTGGTTCTGTCTGCTAAGGTTTTGCCATCTCAGCCCCCTCTTGCGCCATGTGAATCAGCACACACCACCACGACAGAACCAAACATTAACATTGCTAATTAGTTGGCCCAAACCACCCCATAAATGATCTTATGGTTGCACGGTAGACCCGGATCAATGGAATACAAAGTTAACTCCTTAGACCACTCAGGCGAGACAACCCCATCCCAATGTGCATATAGCACCCCCTTTATTGCACGATCACTCGCCCGAGTGAGAAAACGTTTTGGGTTCAACCCAGCCAAAAGACCACCCTGGTCTTAGTGCAACAAGTTTTAACAACAGTGGCATCGCACCACGATCGACACAACTGTGGCATCGCACCACGATTCCATAGTTCAATTAGTCAAGTTTAACCACAAGGATTCATGATTCGCAAGACCAACGTAATTAAAGCAAAACTAAGCATAAATACGCTCCTAGGTTGGTAATACCAGTACAAGACCAACTAAGAATATCTATACTATGGTGTCCAAGGGGAACATGTCAACATGTTAAGCATAATTATTCAAGGGAGCATACTGTCAAATGGGAATTTAACTACTGCCCAAACCATTTTTATACAAGTAGCCATACATGTTGATATAAAATAATATAGTTTTGAAAGCTAGGTACAACATGATCAAAAGTACGCGACTTGCCTTTACTGTAGAGTTGCGAGTCTTCGATGGAGGCCGCTGGATCCACGAACTCTTCAGTGCAGCTGGAATATACACGTACGAGAAGAGCCGAATAAGCAAAGCAATACCAAATAAAGACCAAATAACTCTCCAAACCAGAGCCAAAAGAAAGATTACAGAGAGAAAACAAAGAAAGGAGTTTAAACCACTCAAGAAAGAGTTTGAACAAAGGAGGAGGAGCTTGCGGGAGGGAGGTCTAAAGCAGCTGGACAACAAGAGATACAAGAGGGCTCCCTGGTGCTTTATAAAGGTGCAAGGAAGTCCTGAGGAAGGAGCGGGTGGCAAGCAATGGAGGACATCGGATTCAATGCACGCGATGGGGGCAAGTGAGGGAGAGGATTAGAGCAGGTACAGGAGGAGACCAAAGAGGAAAACGAGTACTGCAGAAGTGATAGCATTTAATGCGACACTACAGCATTTAATACACGAAGACTTTCGCTGCAACAGGGACACAACGAGAGGAAAAAGAAGGAGCAGGGCCTGCCAGGCGGGGCTTGGTCAAAAGCTTGGTTAAAAGCGAGAGGGAGGTCCAAAGGAAGAGGTGGTCTTTGCAAAAAGAGAAGGTCATGACTAACTGGGTGGTCAAGACCGAGAGGGTGGTCTTTGCAAAAATACCAAGAGGTCCTGAGGAGGAGGAGGTCCTGAGGACAAGTTGAAATCAAAGGAGGTCCTAACAGTCAAGATGAAATCAAAGGAGGTCCAGTGATAGCGAGGAAATATAAGGTGAAGCGAGAGCTGTCAAATTTCGATCGGACAAAGCAAAGCGATAAGAACGTCCGGACCGTCCAGAAGTCGCAGCGCGACCTAGCCGTCCTACTAGATCACATGGAGCAAAACGATAAGAACGTTCGGAGGTCCGAACGTAACCAACAGATCTAGCTGTCCATCGAAGATTGGACGGTGCAAGGAGGGAGGTCACGACTGGGTCGTAGAAAAAGGGAAGCGGATGAAGGAAACCCGATTTAAACTCCCAATAAAAAGTGATAGAGTTCAAATAAATCCAACTTTAAGTTGATTGAAGTTTAAATTATTCAAATTAAATCGTTTTTAAAATCTAAATTTTGAGTTAATCTTGGGCAACTTAATAAATCGAATGGTTCCTTTTTTGTTTTGAAAACTTGCAAGAACTCTGGACAAACGGGACGTTACAATGCTCCAGCAGGAGCATACTTGTTCTTGTTTACTAACGAAATAAACCTTAACATTTTATTAGTTATACATCAATAAAATCATGAATTAAAGACAATCATCGTCTGTAGCTTTGTATGCTCCTCCCATCATCTCATATCTGCTGACTTCTGTACCAGCCGCCTAAGTTCTTGCCCATGTTGATGTGGAGCCTGTTTTTGCTGTTTTGATATCACTTCCATATATGTTTTAGGAACTGGCATGTGCATTTGAAGTTAGAATGCAAGCAATGCTCACTGGAGCATTAGTATCAATGTTCACTGGAGCATTATTAAGCTATAATCATGGTTTTTTTATAAGTATTAGTACCTCAATTTATAAAATACTAAGCTCAAAATTTTGTGGCCATCCTTATGAAATGTTGGCAACAAAAGGGCAAAAGAACAACTCTTTTAACTTTGGATTTCCGTGAATTGGATGCATGAATACCATGGAATGCTTTTGATAGACATGTTTTATTTTTCGCATTACATAGTGCACATGGCGTTGTGTCAGTGTCATTGTCAGTGAGGCACTGTCTTCAGTAAGTTGGTTTTTTCTGTTGTATATTGTTGTATATTCATATTTGTAAATTCTTATGCTGCACCACCATATGCTTTGCTGTTTAGATAATTCTACGTGTTTTGTTTCTCACTCATGAATTGTTAGTTTTACTGTTTTGTTCCTTATGGTACCTTAATTCAAAGAACCTGATTGGCCTTGTTCTAGGTTTAGTTTTACTCTCTCTTTTTTTGAAGTTAAAATGTTAGTTTTGCATACTATTATATTATGCCCTAAAAAAATTATAAATCATCTTGTAAATTGTATAGATATAACTAATTGCTATCAGCGATGCAAATTGGGTTACATTTCGCAATAGGATATTTTGTCAAATTTGTGCTGAGGAAGTTGGTGTTGTAAATAAACCATTGGGATATTTGAATACCATTGGTTACAAGAACCTATTGAAGAAATTCTTTGAAAGGGTAGGGAAAAAGTATAACAAAAAACAACTAAAAAACCACTAGAAAGCATTGAAGAAAGAATACAACTTGTGGAGCGATTTGGAACAAAAAGCAACTGGGCTAGGTTAGGATCGTCAAAAAGGAAATATAGTTGCACCTGATGCTTGGTGGAAGGAGCACAAGGTAGTCACTAGAGAAACGTCTATTTATTAATGTGTATGATCTCATATTTTAATTTATGCTAACTTCAGTCATTTTTTTACTTTCAGCAATATCCTAAACATTTTCATGATAAATCACCTGAGAACCTAGCTGATATGGACCATATGTTTGACAAGACTCATGTCACGGGTAACACTTTAGGCATTCCCGGTGAGTCTACACAAGAAGACCAAACCGTTGTGGACATTGATGGTTCGAAGGACGACGAGGAAGACGCCTTCGTCGATACGGAGAATAATGAGGTTATCTGTACAAAACCAAAGGTAGTTACGAAGCGTAGGGCTAATAATATTAATCCTAGCCCAAAGAAGAATAGGAAAAATCCCATAGCTAGGGATTTCAAGTGCATGGTGGGCATTATGGCAAAATACTCTTTTCAGAATGGTCCATCCGTAGCGGATGTTATGGATATAGCTATCCAGACTGGGGTAGCATAAGGAAGTGATGAACACTTGTAACAGCCCAAATTTCAATTTCAGTAAAATTTAAAAGTTTATTTATGTTTGTGGTTTTTCCTGAATTTTCTTAAGCTTTTTATAAATATTTTAAAGCTAAAACAAATTTATTTGCAAAATTAAAAGCCAACAAATAGTTGGAAATAATTTTATTAAGTCCAGAATGAGTATGGAAATTTCTGTGAATTTTTCCATAATTTTTGGAAGTATTTTGCTATTTTCTAAAGCCTAAATGATTTATCAGAATTAAAACAAATAGAAAAGCAAAAGAAAATCTCTAAACAGTGTTTGGGCCGAAACCCGAAGGCTCCGGCCCAATTTCCCTCACTGCCCATGCCCACACACCAGTGCTCGCACTCTCTCTCCACCTCCTCATCCACCGTTGGATTAAAATCCAACGCGCGCGCCTCCACACGCGCTCGTCTTATCTCCACCGCTGGATCGGCATCAACGATCAAGATCTCGTAGCGCCGCACCGTCCGAATGACACCATCAATATGAGCCGTGCGATCTTAATCTAACGGCGAGATCTTCGTACCGCTTCGGAGACTTAAAACCTTCTAATCTAAACCCTTCAATCTAAATCCTACGGCCAGGACTCCTCCACGCCCTTCTACTCTCATTTAGCCCCAACCGTTGGATCAAATCCAACGGCCCTCGTTTCGTCTTCTTCCTCGCTCCTTCTTCTTCGCGGCGATCGGCGCGCCATTCGCCGCGCCCGGGCTCGGTCTCGCCACGATTCCTCCCCTTCTCACGCAGGACGTGCGCAACGGCTTCGCCGCGCCCAACCGCCCCATTCCCCACCTTCTTCCCCTTTCTCCGCGCCGGTTTCACCCACGTCCGCCGAAATCGCCGCCATGACCCCCACCTCCTCCACGCCGCCCCGGAGCTCCCCGATGCCTATAAAAGGAAGCCCCGGGTGCGCATTTCCCCACCGGTCCCAACGCCACCAACCATTGCCACTCGTTTCGTCTCTAGCGCCTTGAATTGAAGTTTTCGTCGCCGGCAACCGTGAAGCTTGGAGCTTCATTCCCGCTGCCGCCGACACCGCCGCGTCCTCTCCGTCGCCGCCGTCGGCATCGTCATCCTCTTGCGAACCTAGTGGTCACCTCCACTTCGCCCGGGAGCTGCGGGAACCTCAACCTCGACGACGACGAGACCTCGCGCCGCCTTCTCCTTCGTCGCCGGCGATACCTTCACTCCCTCGCACCACCTCGGTAACCAACATGCTCCTCGTCGCCTGTTCTTCCTTTCTAGCATCTCGCCGCCGGCAGCCGCGCCGCCGATCGCCGGTTCCTTGGTCACCGTGCGCCGCCCGCCCGACGCCGACGTGGCATCGCCACGCTGTTCACCACTGTCGCCACCTCGCGTCGGCCCGCGTGGCACCATGTCGCACCACGCACACGTGGCGTGGTCCACCGCGCCGTCGTCCCAAAGCTCGATGGACTTGGTCCACATGGTAAAATCACCGACACTTGGGGCCCACCGCCGAATTCAATTTTAAATCTTTTAATCCCGAAATCATGAGCTGATGTAATCATTGCGCAATAAATGGATTTTCAGTAGGAAAATAATTCTGGAAATTCAATAAAATTTCAGATTTAGATATAAACTTCAAAAATTCATAACTTTTGCATATGAACTCCAAATTGGGTGTTTCAAATTGCAAAATTTATATAAAATTATAATCTAGCTAACTAAACCAAAATATTTCAGTTTGGAGTTAATTTGAACTATGTTTTTGAATTTATTTGAATTTGAATATTGAATTTGTCGTATTTTCGCGTATAGACTTCGACGACTCCGGAGAGTTCGATCAAACTGAAGATTTAGAATTTCAAGACATCGACCAAGGCAAGTTATACCATTGACCATATTGCCCCTATTATTTTAAGTGATTTTCAGTTTTTAAATTCCTTATTGCATGCATATGTTGTTATAAATATTTTAATATCCTGTTATACATATAGTTAATTCCATATGTTATTGTATGGCCAAATTTGAATGTTGTATCTGACTACCTTGATACCATAGGCAAGATATTACCAAAATTCAAATATATGCTTAGCCAAGCTTAGTCCACATTTACAGAATTTGGGAGGTTTACACGATTTCTACAAATTGTTTTCAAACTTGATATTGTGGTATTGTTTTACCACATGAGTTTATAAATGAAGTTTTTATTCAAAATAAAACCAAAATGGGTTTGGACTTGGGCGAAATGGTCGGAATGGTGGGTGCAGGTTTATGCACGGGTTTGATCTGGTTAAGATCAAGGCCCATGGATTGTAGGAATGACGCTCAAGTCAATTGAGGACCGGTCTTTGAGCCGCTTATTGCTATGCCATAACGTACCACCACATGTCCTGTATGGGCAGGATTTGGCTAACTAATTTGTGATGTCCTAGTATATTTATGTCATGTGATTTTGTGGGTGTCGGTTAGACGTTTTATTCCCACTTGGCGCAAGAGGGCTTCCGAGGATGGTCATCAAAGGGGCGAAACCTTAGCGGGCATGAATGTACTAGGATAAAACATTGTAAAGGCCTCATGGTAATTGCTCGGTCACACGCCTACGGAGCGTGAATTGGCGACATAACGAGCATGTCACCTCGTGTGGGTAAAGTTGTACCAACTCTGCAGAGTAGAAACTATTCGAATAGCGCGTCATGATCATGGACATGCTAGCGGGACCACTTAAAGTTAGTATTGTTTTTGGTTTTAAAATGCTTTATTAAATGTTGAGGATGGTTAATCCTTATGAAAATTTAGGGGAAGCCAAGTGTTAGGAGGATCCTTCACTTTATCATTGGAGGTTATCCACATTATATCATTATCATTTCAAAATATGATTTTATCCATAGTATAAAATTGCCTTAGAAACTACTATACTTATTCAAACTGAAAATGTTGTTTATGCAAAACAACCCCGGCCATACTCACTTGTTTCCTTATGCATGCATTTAAATTCAATATTGGGTGTGACTTGCGAGCACGGTAGTAGTGCTCACTCTTGCTGAATAAATCTTATTCAGAGAAGACTATATATTGACGGTGAGGACCGGACGAGTAGGCCTTCGACCTGCACGATTGCTCGTGGCGCATCGTGTGGCTCCCACTATTATGTTATTTCCGCTGTGTATATCATTTGACATTTGATATTATTATTCAGACTCATTTGTATTAAACAGTTATTTATTTAATGTCATTTACGTTTTCGTGATATGAATGTGATATTCATTTTTGTGAGACTGTGTACACTGGAAATCCTGGACTGGTGTTTGAACACAGAGAATTCGGGATCCTTCGTTCCCGGGTTCGACAACACTTCATTGTGACAAGGCTCTTTACTAAACTAGAAAATCGAGAAGTATTTGTCACTATGAAGACCAATAAAGTAAAGATGAATCGGCTCAGGAGGATGTTTGATCTCAAGATGAAGAAAGATTAGATCTTTTTTGTTGTTCTTTTTTAATTTGAACACTATTCGGTGATGATTATGTAAGGGGTTGAAACTATTCAGTTATGTCATACTCGTATTATTATTACCTTCTAATGTGTTCTCAATTAAACTGTAATGGGGTTGAAACTATTCAGTTATGTTGTACTCGTATTATCGTTACCTTCTAATGTGTTCTTAATTAAATTATGTCATGATGTCATATTCTATGTTACTTATCATTGTTATTATTTGTAGATGAGCTCATCAAGTGATATTGATGGTTCAACCACTGAGAGCGATTTTAGCGAAGATGATACCGAAAAAAAAAAGAAAGAGGAAGTTACTATTTTAGGATTTTGCTCTAGCGGCTAGTTATATAAGTATGCACTACTACGACACTTACCTAAACAAAAAGGAGAGGAGACAACCACTCCTAACTGGCTATGAATGGGTTGTTGAGCAACTGAGCGATGAGAGAGATTGTTACTCGATGTTCCGAATGAGTAGGGTTGTTTTTATAGTTTGCACGAAACCTTGGTCGCAAATTATGGTTTGAAATCAACTAGGATTATGACTTATGTAGAACCTTTGGCTATGTTCTTGTGGACAATTGGTGGCCGTCAGTCAGTTAGTCAAGTTTAAAACTGCTTCAAGAGGTCAACGGAAACAATCAATAGAAAGTTTGGTGAAGTCTTGCAATGTGTCTAACTTTTATCTAAAGATAATATTAGACTAATAGATCCGGAGTTGACAACAGTGCATCCAAGACTTCGAAATAATTAACCGCTTCACGCCTCATTTTAATAATTGCATATGTGTAATTGATAGCACGCATGTACCTGTTGTTGTTCCAGCAGATGAACAGGTTGCCCACACTGGTCGCATTGGATATATGTCTCAAAACGTGATGGCGGTGTGTGACTTCGACATGAGGTTTACCTTTGTTGTCTCCGGATGGCCGGGTTTAGCGCATAACATAAGGATTTTCAATAACACTTTGGATAAGTATTCGAACCAGTTTTCACATCCTCCTTAAGGTACTTTGCTTCTTTAATCATATAATTAATTATTATGATAACATTTTTTTATTTGCATTGTTAACATTTATATGTTTCATGTATGTAGAAAAATATTATCTTGTTGATGCGGGTTATCCCAATCGAAAGGGCTATCTAGCTCCTTATAAGGGACAAAAGTATCGTCTACCAGAATTTCGCCATAGTCGACAACCGAGTGGGAAATACGAGGTGTTCAATCACACTCACGTGTCCCTTTGCAATGAGATTGAGCGTTCCTTTGGTGTGTTGAAGATGAAATAGAGAATCTTGTTGGCTTTGCCAAGTTACAAAATGAAATATTCAAATAAAAATGATAATTGCATGTATGGCACTACACAATTTCATCCGAGATAGTGCTTTACGTGATGAACTTTTTGAGTGATGCGATTTTGACGAAGATTATAATCCAAACGATACACAAACTGGATCATTTGGAGGGTGTGGTGTCAATGGATCAGCAATCGATGATGGAGACATGCGTGTCTTTCATGATAGTATTGCTACTTCTTTAATGACCGCAAGAGGATGAATAGATTACATTAATATGATATGTATATGTTGCAGTGATAAAATAATTGCATCATATATGATCTAATAATATTTTGTTACTGTGTTATTTTGTTTGGTTGGCTAATATTTGCCTTTCTATATTAATTTCTTTCATTACGCAATGTTTAAAATTAATACTCTGGCATGAATAGGTTGTCTGGTATTAATATCTTGCTATGAACAGGTTGTCTGTTATACTCTGGTCTTCTTAGATATACATCTCCGATAGATGTCGAGATTTGCAATTTATTTAGATAGACCATGGTACGCACATAAAGCACGTCTGAATGAAATCTTTATATATATATATATATATATATATATATATATATATATATATATATATATGTACACTTGCACGTATCGTCGTATTTTCAAACCCCATACAAAAATAAGTTTATATACATGCTTAAAAAAGTCCTTTAAACCCTCAATGATAATTCATACTTTTTATCCTTCACACATAACTCAATAAGCTAGCATCCTATAAAAAACATATTAAGTTTGGCTTAAAAGCTAAGGAGCCTATAAACTGATTAAACAAAAAAAAAATAGCTTTAAGATATAAACCAAAAAGTTTAAGTCTAAACAAGCAGGGCCGTAACCAGACAGCATTTACCTGGGCAGAATTCTGTAATTCGGTTCGAGGGGAAACTTGAATATATCTTGGATTGCCATATTTAATTTGGTCGGAAAGTATTTATTTTGCAGAGTTGCATTCACCTACTGCACGCATGCTTACCGTAAGTGTGCATTACCTTTGTCGATTTGTGCCGAAGAATAAGCAGATTATCCGCCTCTGTCTGACGAAAGTTTCACCTTGTATGTGCGAGTATGAGTCAATGGGGCAAGCAATAGCATGTAGGTCTCTGAAGCTCGTTTCCTAATATGCCAAGAACAAGGAAGAACACCAATGACAGGGCGCCTCTTTTCGCGCGCATGCAAACGCAAGCCTTAATTTCCACGCACTCGCCAGAGGCTTCCCATGTAATGTAGCCCACCACAAACACGGTGTTTATCACGGTGGATTTTGCGCCACGTACATGCATGTAACCCAACCCACCACGGCGCCACGGCGTGCGCGCGGTGAAGCGAACAGCCGCTTGATCGCGGCGAGGTGACTGATGGATGCGCGCGGCGTGCGCGCACGGTGCGGCTGCCGCCCTCGCGGCGAGCAGAGCGCGGCAGCCCAGGTGAGGCCGGACCTCCACCGAAACAGCGCCTCCACTCTCCGGTCTCCGCTCCGCTGGCTGTGAAGAGACCAGGCGTGCAGAGCGCGGCACAAAGCCACGCCACGGCACACGGCAGGCAGGTTTTGTACGGTACGTACCGCGCGTCAACCTACCCCATGGCCCCCAGATTGTGGAACGGTGAAGCAATGAGCAATGGCACGGCGCAAGGCCGGTGCGGGGAACCTGGTTGGTCCGTACTAGTGGGCTAGCTGGATCCGATTCCTCTGCATTAATACTGAAGACCAACGTTTAAACAGTGTTCTGTGAGATATAAACAGTGTACCAAAATACTATAGCAACAGAGAAGTAGGCAGCACATCGATTTTTACTGTAGTGAAAACATGGTATCAAAAACATATGTAGCAATTGATCTTCGTTCTTTTTTTTATCGTACGGTGGAAATCGCTCCTGATGTCATACACTGTAGCATAACAGTATTGTCTACTTTACTGCAGATGATCTATCTCCGTGCTAGCTATGCTGCTGCACTGCAAGTAAAAAACAACACATACGATTAGTGCACATGGTAAATCGGACGAGCGCTGCTAATATCATACGATAGCGTTACAACGGAGCAAATCATGCGTGTGTACGCTTCCTATGTCCCTGCGTGTTTGTGCCTCCTCAAGATCCAAGAACAGGTGCGTTGTAAGCTCGTACGATAGAAAAAATGTCGTACGCGAAGCACTTCATGGTAAATATATGCTCCATATTTCTCTTTTATTTTGTGCATATTTGAGCCGGTTAATTTGGGTGTCATTTCGAATACGGGAAGTGTTTTCTCTATTCTTACCGTAATTAAACTGTTTTGTGTAAAATTCTTGTATCCCAGACTGGGCATCGGTGAATACCGGGCATTGGGCATTGGACATTGGTGAATACCGATGGAACGGACATTGGGCAACAACGCATGCCATCATATTGCGTTTGGGCAATGGTGCATGATTGTCCATTGTTGAAGTGTAGTAAGATTTCCCTTCAAAAAAGGTGTAGTAAGATTGCTTCTGGTGCGTGAAACTTAATACAGTAAATCTGCCTAGAAAGTTGTATGCACAAACCTGCAAAAGACCATTAATTCGGACATTCAGGTCTCATTTCCAGCGCGCGAGATCAATCACGAGCAAAAAAGAGAGAGGCTTACACGATAAAATCTGTGTCAGTCAATCCACAACGAAAAGCTTACAGTGCAAAATATCTGTCAGCCTACCCCTAAGCCAAGAACAGCAAACTGTATGAATGATAATTCGTCACGTGACCGGCTTTTTACGCGCGGCTCCTAGTGCGCGTACTGGTCTCCGCACAGCGCACACTAACCATTTCAAAACCACGACGCCACTACGCTTCATTGCTTCCCTCCCTCCCGGGTCTTCCACGCTATATATAACACTGGCTCGCCACTAGTGCTCGCTCCTGCTTCAAGAACCAACGCGTCCGGCATTAGTGGCTAAGCTAGCATTCTAGCAATGGATCATGGCGGCGGCAGGAGCAGCAGCCGGCTCCGGGACCGACTGGCCCGGATGTTCCGGCCTGGCTCGCTGCTCCGCTCGACCTGCAACAACACCACCTCCTCCGCGTCGTGCTCGGCTGCCGGCGCGGCGGGCGGGGTGACGACGTCGTCTAAGCAGCCGCCCCCGAGCTCCGCCTGCTCCTCCAGCCGCGCGCTCCTCGCTGCGGACGCAGCCGTGGCCCGCGACAGGGACTCGTTCCTCGCCTCCTCCCGCCGCGACTACGCCGCCGTCATCGGCCGTACCGAGTCCTTCTCCACCGCCCTCGACCGCCTCCACCGACGCGCCGGCGCCGCGCCGGCTCCCCTGCCGCCAGCCCGGTTCTCCGTCGACGCGCCGCCTCTGCTGGGGAGCAAGAAGGAGAAGGAAAAGAGCCCTCGCGACGCTCACCAGTACCACCGCCACCGCCTCGGTGGCGGCGTCAAGATCGACAGGAGCAAGAAGCTGCTCTCCAAGAACCCCTACGGCTTCAGCAGCTCGGACGACGACGCCGACACAGAAGGCGAGGACGTCTTCAGCAGCGACGCCGACGAGCGCGGCCGCAGCGGTGTCAAGAAGCAGGGGGAGGCGGAGGCCTTCTTCTCCTCCTCGAAAAGCTTCTCCTCCGACTCCTCCGAGTTCTACACCAAGAAGAAGAATAAGTCGTCCAAGAAGAAGTCCCCTGCTGCATTTGCGCCCAAACCGCCGCCGGTGCCGCCGAGGACGAGGGGGCAGTGGCGCAAGCGGCGCGCGGTGAGCAGCTGCGACACGTGCGGCGTGAGGGACGGGTTCCGGCCGGTGATGTCGGCGGCGGAGGAGCAGGTGCGCAGGGGGTTCGCGGTGGTGAAGCGGTCGCGGGACCCCTACGCCGACTTCCGGGCGTCGATGGTGGAGATGGTCGTGGGGCGGCAGCTGTTCGGCTCGGCGGAGCTGGAGCGACTGCTGCGGTCGTACCTCTCCCTCAACGCGCCGCGCCACCACCCCGTCATCCTCCAGGCCTTCTCCGACATCTGGGTCGTCCTCCACGGCGGCTAGCGCGCTAGCTAGCTCAACTAATTACGCCGTTTAGCTAGCCCCGGGACGCTTAATTAACTAGAACTATCTTGAATAATCATGTCACGGATGTACTCATGTACGTGTTGAGCTTCTTGTGGTGTAGTGTTCATGATTAATTAGAGCTATCTTAATCAATTCCGTCTTAGTTTTGATCATATTTATAATTGGCTGTGCACTTCTGTGTAATGTACTACTGTTCTTGTCTCTGACTCAGTGTGCTTGCTAGGATTTGGAAGTGGATTTGGATTGACCTGAGGGCGCCCTGGGTTTGTTTGCTAGCTCGAGGAGCTGTACTACGTTTGATTTTGGGGGTCAATCATTTGGAAATCATGATGGCATTACAGAACCTTTGGGCTTGCACTTTCCTTGTGTATATCACTATACTCTTGTTTGTGTCGGCGGCATTACAGAATGCTCGTCCATTTAAATTTGAAAACGATCAGGCAATCAATCCTGTTTACCAATCGTATTACCTATGCCGTTCAAACAGAAAAATGTATCATCTAGAGTAATACGGTTAAAAATGTGTAGCAATATGGAACTACCCTGCACAAGATTGTCTATTCAAAGAAGTATTTCATAACAGTCTCTAATAGGCATATAGACTTTTGTATGCATATACAACACTTAAATAAGGAGGTCAGTTCTTCAGCGCATATTGACAGGGACTACCTGTCAAAAGGGCACTTAAATTGTAGTAAAAGCAATTACCTCAGTTTACAGCTCACTACACTTGCTCCGCTGAAAGAAGAGAGATACTGCCAAACAAATAACCCCGTATAATCAACTCATCCATGTAGAGCCGGAACATCCGGAACATCCTGTGAGTATTACTACATGTATGGAGATGGAGATGGAGAGAGAGAGAGAGACTCAGTGACTCACCATACATCAAGCTCCTCAAAAGAATGGAAGGCCTTTGCCTGCAGAAGAGGTCAAAGGGAAAAGGGAATGGAAGATGGCAATAGAGTATGCCTTTCTATGCGCACATCGGTCACTAGCTTGGGATTTGAGCCCTGCGTGGCTGCTCTCCCTGCCAGCGTAGCTTTTCACCCCTCACCTGTCAGATCCGAATCAAATCAAGAGGTGTGTTATGTATGGCAACACAAGCAAAGGTATTGTAGTACTAGTACGTGATTGAGTTAGTACTTTAGTAGTAGTAAGACGTTGGAATTACCTTGGAGCAGGAGCTGTACCTTACCTTGGAGCAGGAGCTGTACCTTTCTCCAAGGGCTTAGAATAGTGCTGGGAAAGAGGGAGGCTAACTCTAGAGTAGGTAGATTTGCTTGCAATCGAACTTTGAAAAAGGTGATGCCCTTGGCGCATTCTCCAAATCATGCTATTGGATATCTCTTGTTTGTTCAAGGGATTAGGTTTGTGGGGGAAGTGTTTCCATAAAAGATTTCACTGCTCGTAAGTCTTGTTCTCTTCTGCTTAGAAGGGACACCAGCCAGCCAAGATGACCTGAATGCCATGCCATGCCATGCCATACCTTTGTTCTGATGTGTAGTAGTATATCGGTTTGTGAGTAGGAAGTAGGAACTAATAGTGCGATATTCATAATCGATGGTGTTGCTTTGTTAGTTATCATGGCAGCATCATGTTGTGTATTTGTATGCATGGATCGATATATGCTTCATTGCCAATTTTCTACTGAACATAGCAAGGATTAATCATCAAAGAAATTTTGTGGCATGATACCACATTTTCTAGCTAGGCACGTGCATGCCTAACTATGACATTGACATTTCAGCTGAAACCTGCGCGTTTTGAATATATATACCCCCTGTTTTCAGCATTGCAATCACATCAGCTCGAGGTACATAATTCAAACGCGATCAACGGTACTTTTACTTCTCGAGCAGAAAGCAAGCATGCATGCTGTCCTGGGCTGGGCTGTGTTTGACAATGTTCTTATCACCAGTGCGGTTAAGGTTTATGAAATACAGCTCGTTTAGTATATGCTCCATAAAGCTTCTCTCACTTCTAAGCCAAGGGAAACAGCTAGTTGTACCCCCTTTGACTTGGTGGCTAATCTCCATTGTTTGCACCGGAACCCTTCCATGGATGTCCCCTCCGGCCACTTTCTTGTTGGAAAAAAGGAGCTTGGAAAAGGCGATCGCTTTTAGTCCTCGGCCACCTGTCTGCAGGGTCACCTCGGTAGTGGCTTCGACTGTTTTGGGATCAAGATTTGCTACGAAAAGCCAATGACCGAAAGATCTCTCCGATCCACGCATCAACAGTCTCATGCCTCTCCGATCCACGCATCAACAGACTCATGTGCCAAATGTACATCTGTACTTGTACTAGAGTCGTTCTTTTGAAAGAGTGAAGCTTTGTTTGTGGTGGACAGAACGACTGGTGTACGTACGTACTGGCCGGCCTGTACTCTGTAGCCATGTCAAAGCATTTCTTTACGGTTTTAAATCTTTGTCCATATACATTTGTACACATCCTTGTACAAGCATACGTTCTCGAGATCGAGTCCCGTCGACAGGCAAGTGTGGTAGTAGTAACAAGTAAGTAGGAGCAACAAAAAGGAGTTATTGCCGAGCTGGAGCAAAAGCGAAAGCGAGCAGGCGCCGGGTTTGCAGAATTCAGGAAGCTGCCATGCAAGATGGCCGCGCAGCGCGGTGTCTGGAAGCCATGCGCGAACAGGGAAAGAACCCCGGCAGCTAGTTATAGCCACTGCCGTTTCGGAGTTTGGGATCCCGACGTACGCTGCAGGCAGAGGCAGGCAGCGACTGCGCGCAGCCGGCCGAGAACTTGCTAGAGAGTAGAGAGACGGCCGCTGCAGACGCGCTCTGAATGCATGCCCAAAGCCTGCGCGCTGCACCGGCGCTGACGCTGCCACGGCACGGGCGCACGGCAAAGCGTTGGCGTTGGCGTTGGCGTTGGCATCGGTGCATATTGAGCTGTGCGCGTGGCGTGCACAGCGGTGCGCCGCATGTTGAGCCGTGCGCGGCAGGGGCCAATACTAATAGCCCCCAAGTGGCCAAGTGCTGAAAAAAAAATTCTATAGGACTTGATCCACAACTTCATTGATGTGGATCAACTCTACTGCATGACATGTGTCATTTCACGAATCTCAAAGCGTGACGTGTTAGTCTTCAGTATTCAATTCGTGAAAATTCATATCAGTGATTTATGAGCCTGTGCACTTTGAGATTCGTGAAAAGATACGTGTCACATGATAAAATTGGTCAATATCAATAAAGTTGTAAACTAGATCCTTTAAGATTTTTTTCCGAGTGCCGTGGACTGTGTCTGTCTCTGCAGGCGAACAGCGCGCCGAAGGACGCACGCAGTACGACCCCTCTCGCACGGTGAACATGGGCTGGCTACTGGCTATCGGCCGAGTCGGCGGCAGGCCCGCAATTGAACGCGCGCGAGGCCTACTACCCATCGATCGATCTGTCGCTCTTGTTTCACGATTCGTGAATCGTGTTTGAGAGGAAACACTGTTCGCACGAAGCAAACGCGTACGAAAATGCGTGTGAACATCCGGCGATGGAGCTTCCACCTTGCTCTGAGATGCGTGTGGGCCCATGAATTTCTGCACGTTCTTCCTTCGAACACACCATAGCCTTTATCGTTTGGAGAAATATAGCAAACGGTACAGTGTTTGCTGAAAAACCAACGGTGTAGACGTGGTGTAGACGTGTAGTAAATCACCGTTGGATTTCAGCTTCCTTACGATTCTTTCGCTACTACAAAAAGACTAATATTGGACGTCTCATCACAGATGGTTGATCAAAACCGTCTGTATTACATGTAATTATAGACGGTTTTGGTTTAGAGACCGTCTATGTTACTGGCTACGCTAAAAACCGTCTGTGAAAAGGTAATATCGCATACGGTTCATATTGAAACCAGTCTGTGAAGTATGACAGACAGTTCTAAAACGAACCGTTTGTGATAATTGTAGACTTCACAGACGGTTCATATTAAAAACCGTCTGTGATAATATCGCTTCACTCGTGAGTTGTTCGTCGCCCGATGAGTTTCTTCGTCGCTTCAATGCCGCTTTGACTCCCTGATGCGTCTTTTCGTCTCACGCGCCGAATTTATTCCATGTTTTATAAAAAGGATCATCCACCATCGAAGATAATCATCATCCCCACATATAACTCTACTGTATGTACTTCTAAAGCATAAATATATATGGCACCCTCCTCTGTTTCCTTGTCGCCAGCATTGATGGTGTACCTGGCCATACTGTACGAGCACCTCGTCGGCCGTACGTTGGCAGATACGGCGGAAGGACTCTGTTCCAATAGTGTCCTCCCTCCACTGTCCGAGGATTTGCTAGAGCAGGTGGCAGCCACCTTCCGCCGTCTTGACATCCTCCTCCGCCGTGTCTTTCGAGTGATCTCCCACATCCGGCGAGTTTACCACGTCATCTACGTGGTCCTCCACAAAGACGTTGCACGTCTTCAGGAGGCTCACCGTCACTAGGACTGCTTAATCGAGACGGCAGGCGACCGAGTCGACCATGCCGAGACCCCTCAAGCAAGGGAAGAGAGACTATGGGATCAATTCTTCTTGATTCAACAGTCCGAGGGTCTTCGAGAGACACTCGAACGAGCACGTTAGCGGGTGAACGCATTTTGGGCTGACGGTCACGAATCGTTCGATGCCGCCGCCGCCTACGAAGTTTTAAAGACGAAAATAGTATCCTACCTCCGCCACTAGAAAAACTTTGTTTATTTAGGTTTCTATTTTTTTTAATCTTTGTAAGAAGTGACTGGCCACACTGTTTGGCCATATATATGTAAATTACAAAAATAAAAAAAATCTAGTTTGAAGGTGATCGAATTACTATATTACATGTTGAACTCTCTCTCTCTCTCTCTCTCTCTCTCTCTCTCTCTCTATATATATATATATATATATATATATATATATATATATATAAGAAAATGGTATGGTACTCATGGGAGTACGTACTCCCACCTCTCGTATACTACTTAAATTGTATGATGATACCTCTTTATCAATTTGAGTATACTCCAATAATGATTATAAGATACTCCAAAGTGAGTTCTATGAAAAATTTCATGAAAATTCACTTTTTATACCAAAATCTGTGTATATACTTCTTTTATGTATAAAAAATGGTATATAGCAAAAATAAAGGGCTCAAATGAAAATTTTCCGATCAAGTCACATTGGAGTATCTTATAATTGGTATCCAAGTATACTAAAAGTGATAAAGAAGTATAATATATTCGTTTAAGTGGTATATTGGAAGTGGAGATGCAAACAGTGTCCTATATATATATATATATATATATATATATATATATATATATATATATATATATATATATATATATATATATCAGACGGTTCATCCAAACCGTCTGTATTAAAAACAATCACACACGTTTTTTGTGTAGCGACCGTTTGTGTTACTTTTCGCGCTAAAAACCATTTTTAAAGCGGTAATATCACAAACAATTCATTATGAAAACCGTCTATGAAGTATCACAGACGGTTCGTAAAAATAACCGTCTGTGATATTTAGAACTATCACAGATGGTTTTCAACAAACAACCGTCAGTGATAATTAAATGTTTCGGCTCCCGCGCGATGCGTCTCTTCGTCTCCTGCGCCAACGGGCGATGGCGATGCGTCTCTTCGTCTCGCGTGCCGACGTTACGTACGATGCGTCTCTTCAACGTTTTATAAGAATAATCATCGTTTACCATGGTGAGCACGCATGGTATTGATCAATACGCCATGGTGAGCACGCGGAGCATGACTGCCAAGCTGGCAAGGAGGTCGGCGATCAACGTCCTTCTTCCTGACGATGTCGTCGTCCACATCATCCGCCTCGTGGCCGCGAGCTTTCCTCAGCCCATGGCTGACCTCTGCAGCCTACGAGCCACGTACGTGATTTCGTTTTGTGCCAATATCCAATTCTGAACTGTGATCCAATTTGACTAGCGACAATGACCTTAATTTGTCATTTAAATTTTCTCTTACGGAGTAATTAATTCTTGTATTAAGATTCAGTCGTCTTGAATTTTAGTTGCAATGCTATATATAAGGCGTCCAAGAAGCGCGCCATGGGGAGGCACGTGGCGCTGGAGCGAGAGGAGGCGATGAAGTGGCAGGACAACGAGCACTACCTCACCGTCGTCAACCACCTGGTCGGCGCCGGCAACCCGGAGGCCTACTTCATCGTCGGCCTCGCGCTTGTCTTCGCACCTCAAGACATGCAGTGCAACCTCATGTTCCTTGAACGGGCGACCGTCGCTGGCCACAAGGCCGCGACCAACGTGCTCGGCCTCCTCCTCTACACGGTCGGCGAGACGCGCGACGTTGGGAAGAGCTACATCAGGTAGTTCGAGGGCAAGCTGACCGGCGACGGGTGCGAGACGGCCAAGAGGACCAGCCGGGAGTGTAGGTGGTGCCAAAGGCTCGTCGCGGACATGGTCCAGGTGGCGGCGTGGAACAAGATCGGGCCACTGGGCCGGGTGTGGGCGCTGTCGGAGGACGGCCACCGATGCACGAGTACTGGCTGCGCCTGGAAGGGTGGGATGATTACGCCGTCTTCTGCAGCGATGTCTGCAGGATTAGGTATGAGTATGCCAGTTTCTTTGCAAAGGTGTTGGACTGTTTGTCGTAAAAATCTAGTTTGGAGGTGATCGAATTACTATAATATACATATCATGGTTTAGTGACCTACACTAAGTTTGAATTTGAATTATACAAAATATATATTGAATAGTCGCCCAGCAGTTCGAACGTACTCACGCGCCCCAGCCGTCCGATTTTAAATCAACCGTCCAGATCAAGCGGAAAACGTTCGGACCATCCGAACGCGCAACAATTACAGACCGTTAGATCTCGATCGGGCCGCCCAAACACAAGGTCCGAACATCGCTATCACAGACGGTTCTTTTATGGAACCGTCTGTGATATTCCTTTATTAATAACAGCCCACGTGCTAGGGTTTGTGCCCTTACTCTCCATCGCGCGCTAGGGTTCGGGACTTTGGGCTCCCGCATCGCGCCTCCTCCGTCCGCTGATTCGACCTCGCCGCGGCCGAATCGAGCACGCCCCGCCATCTCCCCCGCCGAATCGAGCTCGCCCTGCCATCTCCCCCGTTGAATCGAGCTCGTCCCGCCATCTACGCCGCCAAATCGAGGTACGCCGCTCCCCTCCCGTGCCGCTGCCCTCCCCTCTCTACTCCCCTCCCGCATGGCCGCCCTCCCCTCTCTGCTCCCCCTCCCGCGCCGCAGCTCCCCCTTCTCTGACTAATTTGTGATTTTTAAACTGATGAACTGAATACTGTGGAGGCTTGCTGATCTGCTTTGTGATTTGTGATCAACTGATGAACTGAACTGATTTGCTTGTTGATCTGTTGTGCCTAATGCCTACATTTGTTGATGAATTGAATACTGAATACTGAATAAGTGAATATTGAACTATTGAACTGAACTGAATATACTACTTGCCGAATACTGAATATTGAAGTATTGTTGAATACTGAATATTGAATATACTCCCTCAACGATATGGATGAGCCCTTTCTCTTCCCCTTGCTCAGTGATAAATCTTAAGAGCTATTGACTATGCTTCTGTGATGTGCTATGAGGGCTAATGTTTTGTGATTTTGGGGGATGATGATATGGCTGTGGGTTATGGGATGAGTTGAGCTCGCTCTCTGTGAAATATCTAGTTCATGTGGACGGTCCCTTTTGAACAAGAAAAAAAAAAGGGGAAAGGGCATGAGTAGGGTTAATCTTGTGCGGTCCACTAGTTTGAATATGTTAGCAAGTTTTAATCTTGTGCAATTAACCTTCTAAGAGCAATAATCAATCTTCATTTCACCTTTGCCAAGTACATCCTACCATTTCATTCCTGATCTCTTCTCTATAAAGTCTCTAAACAGTAGCTGTTTGTGCTTTTAAAATTGGCATCATATATATATATATATATATATATATATATAGGAAAAATACTTTATACTCCCGGGAGTAGTTACTCCCACATTTGATACACCACCTAAAAGAACTTGACATACTCTATTATCACTTTGGGTATACTCATATACTAATTATAAGATACTCCAATGTGAACTACGCGAAAATTTTTCAAGAGAGTCCAAGTTTTTAGCATATTTTGTAAATACCTTCATATTCGCACATAAAAATGAGTATGTCTAAAAATTATACATATCACCTCTGAAAGTGTGTAAATACCACCTATATGGTCTTATATACTCGTATACTACACATACATACTCTCGGTTGCGCAAGGTACCCCCTACATTATGAGATATGTGAGATATGAAATAGGGAGTAACTACTCCCGGGAGTAGGAAAAAGGCTTCCTATATATATATAAAACTTGTTGAAAATTGAGTTCCAAAATCAGAAAATTGTTGAAACTTCCTGAGACATGTTGAAACTTGCTGAAACTTCTTGAATTTTTTGTCTGAAATCTATTGAAACTTGAGTTCTAAAATCCGAAATTTGTTGAAATTTACTGAAACTTCTTGAAATTCTTTTGTCTGAAACTTGTTGAAACTTGACTTTCAAAATATGAAACTTGTTGAAACTTGGGCTTAAAATTTTCTTGTAATCTTTTGGAAACTTATAGAAATCTGGAACACGTTGAAATCTAGTCAAAATTTTAAACTCGAAATATGGAACTTTTAAACAATTGAAACTTCACGAAACTACTATACTGTTGGAAATGCATTTCAATGATATAGCGTGGGCTAGCAGCTCCCTTACGTTTAATGCCGCATTCAGAACACAGAGGTTTTATATCAATCACGTGGGGGTTAAATTGCTTCTTGTAGAACCGATATAAATTTCTTGCGTTTTAAACAGATCTAAGCCTACAGCTGGAATA
The DNA here is from genome assembly GCA_036346255.1 of Ampelocalamus luodianensis. Lineage (NCBI taxonomy): Eukaryota > Viridiplantae > Streptophyta > Magnoliopsida > Poales > Poaceae > Ampelocalamus > Ampelocalamus luodianensis. Next base: position 11,204,325 of record CM070618.1, read on the forward strand.
GAAGGATGTCAGAATCATGAGAGAGAAAACAATCTATTTGGCAAACCACATTAACTCAGCAAGTCAACAGGCTAGCTTTCGTAGAATTACAAACAATCTATTTCCTGTTTGAATCTAGAAAAAATAGTATTCAAAATGGGGCGTGAGTGGTGCCATTCATGGCAGCATATCCTATGCACAAGAGCCAATTCATAGACATATGAACATACATAATCAGAGCCATCCAAGTCAAAATCAGAAGACTAGATCTCACGCGGGAGCTCCCACCATCCCATCTATCCAGTTTGGGATTTGCCCCCCACGCGGGGGACAAAATTCCATCCCACCCCCGTGTGACCATGCATCCCCTTGGACGCCATTTGACGCACACCCAGATCCAGTGAGCTAGGGTTCGCCCCCTGCGCCGCGCCGCCCCGTCGCCGGCGCCCTCCCTGTGCCGCACCTCCCCTCCACCGGTGCCCTACGTCGTGCCTCCCCTAAGCCGCCCCCTACGCTGACCCTCTACCGGCGACGCCCCTGGCCATCCCGTCGTGAGCTGCCCCTGGCCATCCCGCCGCCTCCCTTATGGCCATCCCCGGCGAACACGATTGGAGAAGAAGAAGCCACACAATGAGGTGCACTCCGAGTCGTCAACGTGTACTTCACATGGGCTACCGCTTGCTCCATGCCAAAGATTTGGTCGATTTCTTTTTGTTTTGATTGATTTGAGCTGTTTCTGGAAGCAAGAAGATTGGCAAGTTCCCCTGTATTAGTGAAGATTAATATCATGTTAGTTCCATCTAGGATGTATTACTGCTGTGTTGTAAAAATTATAGCTTTTGTGTTGTCCTAATGGAAGATTGGCAATGTAGCTACAGTATCAGGAATTTGTAAGCAAGGGCCTCAATATTATGTTGTAGGGATGTGAAAATTATGTTGTTGAATGTGAAAATTATGTTGTTGAATGTAGTATTTTGGAGTCATGGACATGTACTCAGAATTTGACATGTTGATGTTCTCCAGTTTGCCTCTTCAAGTTTGTCAATTTTGGAGCCATGGACATGAACTCATATTTTGACATCTGAATGCCCAGATTTTTTGAAGGTTTGCTCAATTGTTGATGCAAAGAACTAGGAAGCAAAACTTCAGCCCAGTCTGAATGCTAATTAGTTTCGAAACCCAATTTTGAGGGTTTGATCAATTGTTAGTTCTCCTTCTCCAGAATTTTCTTCTTCTTTATAGCAGTGAATGTGATGTTTTTATTAGTTGCTTCAAGCAAAATATACTGATCTATGCAATCAGCTTCAGAGGCTTCTGCACATGTTTTATTGGTTGCATCTTTATAGCAGCTTCAGAGGTTTCTGCACACAGTAACAGGTTTTTGGCAAGTTCACTCAGAATATGAGGTTCACTCATACGGAATCAAGTCTCAATTATTGAACATACATTTGGGAAGTTTACTCATACAGAATCAAGTCCCAATACTTGAACATACATTTGGATAGCACAAAAAACATTCAACTCCATGCTTCCATTCACTCAAGTAGAATCAGACACATTTTCATGAGCATACATTTGGATAATACATTCAAGTCCCAATTCTTAAACAAACATTTGGATAGCACAAAATACATTCAAATCCATGCTTCCATTCACTTATACAGAATATGTTTGGTTCACTCATACACAACAGGTATCATCCATCAGCCCCAATTCATCCATTTGCACTCCATTAGCCCCAATTCATCCATTTGTTCCCCATCAACCCCAATTAATCCATTTCATCCCATTCCAGCTGTAGCCGAAAGAACCAAAAATTTCATCCCATTCCCGTTGCAACCGAAACAACAAAAAACCAATTAGCACTGCGACTTGCAAACATGCCAAATATAAAATCTCAGTGATTCCAAGAAATTACCTACCTGAGTTGGAGTACAGATCAAAGGGGAGAAGCTAGGGGATGCGTGATGGGGTGGTCCTGGTGGCGCACGTTAGGAAACGGATGTGCAGGATATGTCGCTGCCATCCATTGCCGTGAATTTGGTGTTATGCCAAGAGAAAAGATGGAGAAAGAATTCCATCGTCCATCGAGTAACGACAAGCACAAGCGGAGTAAATGCTCACGTTCTGTGTTGCCTGCCAGAATTGGCAGCTTCCTGCTAGCAATTCGGACGGAGCGGCAACCGAGGCATCTTAATTGCGTCAAATACCAGAATTTCTATCGTCCGGCGCCGTGTCACGGGCTCACGACGACGAAACGAAGGCCACTCCACTAGCTGCTTGGTTCCACTTTACCCCGCTGCCACCCGCAGGCCGCAGCGACAGCAGTACGTGGTGCGGTACGTACGTGGGTATTCAGAATCAGCGGCTTAAATGCCTTTTGGCCGTCGACCAGACCACACCGGCCCGCGCTCGCTCGTCGTCTCGTCTGCGCTGCCCGCAGCTAGCGCAGGCGCGCTCAGGCTCAGACGGCCCTCGTGTCCTCCCTCGTGTTTGCACCGGTTTCTGTCGTCATGTTCCGGGGGAAGCGAATCGGATACACTGTTACTCGTGAGCCGTGACGTAGCCTGCTGGTCAGTAGAAATGTGAGCTTTGCGTCGCGGTGAAACTTATGACTGGGCAAGAGAGATATATGGTTGTAGGCCCTGGAAGCGAAGCCCAACAAGCTGGCCCGGCGATTGACCCGGTGTGGTTGAAGCCCACCCTAAATTGCCACGTAGGTTCCACTATCAGAAGATGGCCCATGAGGAGCTCAGCTGGCCACATGGGGTTATAGGCTTAGCAAATAAAGCTGAGAACCGAGTTGAGCTCGGTTTGCTTGGTGCGAGGGTGTTCGCTCAGCCCGTCCGCATTCGAGCTTCCGGCTCAACGCGCGTGTTTCATTTGGTAAGGATTTATTTTTTTAGAAATAGTATACGCACGTATGAATATATTTAGTGGTCAAAAGTGTGCCCGTATTTCGTAGGGTTCAACCCTCGTTCTATATTAGACATGTGTTTAGGACATATTCACGTGTTTAGATGTACGTATGGGGTGTGTGTATGAGTGCGTCCGACGTGTACTAAAAAAGCAAATAAAACAAAATTTTCTTAGCTTATTTTATAGCATTGATGCTTAATAGACACCGGTGCTTAACATCTACTTTTGCATATAATTATATTCAATAAATAAATAGTGTAACCATATAAGCACCTACAAAAAATACGCTTGATAGGAGAAAATGATTTTTACATAAGTGTTCGATGATGTGACTATATTATTTTTCTTTAAGCACCTATGTATAAATATCATTGTACATTCTTTTAATGCCCACGCCGCCCGGTCAAGACGACATTTTTTCTTGTGAGATGCAGACGAGGAAGACGTACGACACTAGTGGTAACACCTTTTCTTCATGCTACGGAGTATGTGAGATGCATGACGCGTATGTATGCGTACATGCATGTATATAACCGATTTTTTGGCGGATACGATCACTTTTCAACCGATATTTACACTTCTAACCACGTTCCAACTGTATTTACAAATATAGCAACGCGGGCGCGCGCGTGCCGCGCGCGCGCGCGCCATGTTCCCGCCTTCACCCGAGCCGCTCGCTCCGCGCGCCACCATTGCTCGTAGCGCGACCCCACCCCGCGCTCGCCACCATCGCTCGTGCCACCGCACCCCGCGCGCGCGAGCAAAAAAATCACTATTGCGGGGGAGCGTTGCCACCCCGCTCCCCCGCAATAGTGCGCCTAGGGTTAACAGTAACCGGTTAGGTTAGGGTTAGGGTTAGTAATTAGGTTAGGTTAATTAGATAATTAGTTAGAGTTTGAAATTTGAAAGAATTTTAAAATATAGCAAATGAGTTCAAAAAAATATAAAAAATTTTGTGTAGCCTCCTGACACCGTGTACTTGCTTGTGTAAATTTTTCATAATTTTATCCGTTCAGATTGTTATCGCTACTTTGTATGACTGTCGCGTTCGTACGAATCAATAAATGTAGAAAATAAGCTCAAAAAAATTTGAATTTTATTTTGAAGGGTACTCACGCAGTGGACTTGATTGTGTAATATTTCGAAAATTTTATATGTGTTCTGATATTGTCTAAAAAAATAGTATTTAGGTCGCAAGAATTTGGATTTTATGTTTTGGAAATTAGGTTTCATGATTTCATGTGAGTTGAAATGTATTTGAGATTTGCCGGACTGTTATGCGGAGAATTAAAAAACCTCGCGGTGGCCATCTTTTCCACCGTCCCTCCTCCCTCCTCCGCACATCTGTCGCCTCATCCAGAAATTTCGACGCCAATGTTTACGGAATTCCCGGCGCCAACGCCGCGACTCCTTCTCCGCTCGACTATAAATACCGAACTCTGGCACTCGCTCTTCGCTCATATCAATTACATTTCGATTCTCGTTCTTGCGCTCGTCGCTGAGAACTCAGAGAACGTAACATAATTAATTTTATTGGGAGGTTAACTGTTTTCCTTCTTCTCGTCGCTCGTCGCTCGGCGTTGATTTATTACTTCCCCCGAAGGGCTGATTGATTACTTCCTCCAAAGGGCAGGTAATTTGTGTTATACTTTTGCCGTTATTACCGTAGTCATAATTAGTCAATCTCAGTCAGCTAGTCGTAATGAGATAGTTTAGGGGTAATTAATTAGTCGTAATTAGTTAGTTGACTAGTAATGAATTAGTTTAGTGTTAATTAATTAGTCGTAATTAGTTTAGTAGTCATCATTACAGCGTATTAAGTAAGTGAAAATGAAGTACTGGTATTTTTTAGTGGTAATTAATCAATCGTAATTGATTAGTTTAGAGGTAGTTAATTAGTCGTAATTAGTTAGTTCACTAGTAATTAATTAGTTTAGTGGTAATTAATTAGTTGTAATTAGTGTAGTAGTCATCATTACGGCATATTGAATAAGTGGTAATAAATTAGTGTAGTGGTAATTAATCAGTCGTAATTAGTTAGTTTAGAGGTAATTAATTAGTCGTAATTAGTTAGTTCACTAGTAATGAAATAGTTTAGTCGTAATTAGTTTAGTAGTCATCATTACAGCATAGTAAGTAAGTGCAAATGAAATACTAGTAATTTTGTAGTGGTAATTAATCAATCATAAGTAGTTAGTTTAGATGTAATTAATTAGTCATAATTAGTTAGTTCCATAGTAATGAATTAGTTTAGTGGTAATTAATTAGTCATAATTATTTAGTGATTGTTGTGGCTTTAGGTATTTTCGAATATGCAAGACTTGTTTGTGTTTTACGGCGATGGGCTCGTACGAGCCGGACACGATGGGTTGGACCTGTCGAAATGCCAGTACAAGGTGGTCCGGGCGGAGGGGCTCCACGCGATGAATATTCACAAGCTGCGAAGCTGCATCTGGAGGGAGTTCGTCATGGAGCCAATGACGAAGAAAGTTTTGATCGAGGCGATCACCTGCACGAATTATGTGTGGGAGCTTGTAAAGGTGAATGGAAGCATAGCATGGAGGCAGTACATGGATATTGTCTCCCAGCCCGAGGCGAATGACCAACTTCTCCCGATGGCATTTGCCATTGTGGAGAGTGAGAACACATCCAGCTGGCTGTGGTTCTTGAAGAACGTGAAGAGGGCGGTGGTGGGAGACCGGCCCAACGTCTGCCTAATCACGCAGCCGTAATCTTTGGGTTGTTGGCGGCAATCAACACCATGCAGTGTGCGACGGATCCATCTCACCAGTGGAACGACATGCAACTTAGGTGGTGCATGAGACATCTTGCATCTAACTTGTTCACGCGGTTCTGCAGTTAGGAACTCATGAAGACGTTCAAGGCATTGTGTCTGCAGAACCAGAGACGGAAGTTTGAGTCTATTTGGAGAGACCTCGAACACCGGACTACGAGGCATACAAGGGAGTCCACTCCGGAGGGGGAGCAACCCAGTAGTGCCATAAGCTTCTCCGAGTGGATTAACGGCCACGCTCCTGAATTGGAGAAATGATCCCTCCTCTATGACACAGACGGTGCAATGTACGGGATTACGACGACCAACATGTCCGAGGTCTACAATAGCGTCCACAAAGGTGTGTGCGGCCTTCCTATCACCGCGATCGTTCAGGAGACATGGACTCACACTGTTGGTTATTTCGTCAATAGAGCCACTGCAGCCAAGCGACAGATGGACGAAGGCAAGCAGTGGTCCGAGAACATATAGAGACACATGGACCGGAAGATGGAGAAGGCACGAATGCACGACATCCGGGTGATCGACGGCCTCGGTAAAATGCGAGATCAAGCTTGGCAATCGTCAACGATCATGCAAGGGGAAAGAAAACAGGCATGTACCCTAGGTGATGTGGCGATATGCACCTGCAACAAGTCGAAGCTCCTCCACAAGCCATGCTCGCACGTGTACAAGGCATGCGCACAAATACGGCAGATGGCTACACCGTACATCTCTGAGTACTACGACATGTAGCACTTATTCGGTACATAGAGTGGAGAGTTTCACTCGTACGACTTGGAAATGAACTATAAGGATCTTTGGCCAGACATGGTGCAATGGGGTCCCAACAGGGACTTGAAGAGAATAGGGAAGGGGCGACGGTAGACGCGGCGCTTTCGGAATGACATGAATGCTAGTCAACGTATCAGTATTAGCCGCACAATCAAGTGCAGGATATGCAAGACCCCTAGGCACCCAATGAAGGATTGTCTCAACAGACCCAGCTCGTCTGATCGTCATTCAGTGTCGTAATTTCAAGTTTTTCTATCTTGTTTGTTATGTACAACGCAAAATTCTACGATACCCAGCTATGGACTCTTCGTTAAACTTCTACGCGAGGATGTTGTAGAAGCGCAAATGGCTTGCGCAAGTGGGAGACCAGCCGACGTCGAAGCGTATCAGGCCGACCGGGCGCACTCCGTATCGAAGACGTGAGTTATATACAATTTGCATCCTTGTTACATTTCTTACTGTACGATCCACTTACATCATGAAAACGCAGGACACGGACAACTTCTACACTCACCGCCACCGTGGGCAGCCCTGAGACAAGAGGCACTCGCTATGGCGTCGCGGAGACAAGTAGCCAAATTATCTAGACTTTGGTATATCCCGTGTTATGTGATTATGTTTATCTATATTTGTATTCATATTTTGTTTTGCTATATGTATACGCGTGTTTTGGTTGTTACTTAATGTGCGATGCCCGTAATACTACACAACCAAACCCAATGCTACACTACAGCACTACAACGACATACGGCGATCACAAAATGTTATTGCGGGTCTAATAGATAGTTTTCCTCAAGTAGGAAAAAATAGCATATTTGCAATATCCCACAACCTCCTCTAGACCGCAAATATACCTTGCTGTTAAGACATGTATATCACCAAAATGTAACCCGGCAAATCTCAAATACATTCGAAGTCACATGAAATTATGAAACCCTAATTTCCGAAACGGTTTTGCTAGTTTTAAGTTGCCTGAAATTTTCTTAAGTTTAAATCACTTGTTGTAACCATTGGATTTGTGTAGAGATTGGTGTGTTATATGATTATCATATGATTAGATATTGATCCAATGGATGTCATATGATTGGATATTAATCCAATGATCACAACAAATGACTTAAACTTAAGAAAATTTCAGACAACTTATTAATAGACATTCCCTTTCCGAAACATAAAATCCCAATTCTCGCGATCTAAATCCTAATTTTTTTAGACAATATTAGAACACATATAAAATTGCCGAAATATTACACAATCAAGTCCACTGCGTGAGTACCCTTCAAAATAAAATTCAATTTTTTTGGAGCTTATTTTCTACATTTATTGATTCGTACGAACACGACAGTCATACGAAGTAGCGATAACAATTCTGAACGGATAAAATTATAAAAAATTTACACAAGTAAGTACACGATGTCAGGAGGTTACATAAAAAATTTCATAATTTTTTGAACTCATTTGCTATATTTTAAAATTCTTTCAAATTTCATACTCTAATTAATTATCTAATTAATCTAACCTAATTACTAACCCTGACCCTAACCTAACAGACTACTAACCCTAAACCTAACCCTAGGCACACTATTGCGGGGGAGCGGGGTGACAACGCTCCCCCGCAATAGTGCCAAGGATTTGTTTTTTGTCGTGGGCGCGGGGTGGGGCTGCGGCGTCGGAGCAGTGCCTGCGGGCGCGGGGAGTCGGGAGCGTGGGCGCGCGACACGTGGCGGGGTGGTGGATGGGGCACTGAGGTGGCGGGCGCGGGTGGCTGTGCGGCGCGAGCGATGCGGCTCGGGTGAGTGGCGAGAAACGAGGCGGCGCGGGGTGGCGCGCGCGCGGGAAATGCGTCTTGCGGTGGCCGCTGCGCCGCATTGCTATATTTACAAATACGGTTGGAACGTGGTTAGAAGTGTAAATATCGGTTGAAAAGTGACCGTATCCGTAAAAAATTCTATATAATCCAGTTGTAAATTTGTAGTAATACGAGGAGGAGACGATTACGTTCACGTACAAAACAGTTGACACAACTCAAAGACGGGGTTGTTATCCAAACGTCGACCCGCTGGTGCTAGCGGTTGAGTGCACGTATACCCCAACTGCCCCAATTCAGTAATCACCTCACCTGCATCTCTCGTCAAAGCAGTTGAACTGAATCGGCACAGAATAAGTTCAGAGCAGTCCAGGAAAGTTGGAGTCAGCAGCTGCAGCTTGCGTGCCGAACAGCTCGGATCGTCAATCGACGAACATGTTTTTTTCTCCTTTGAAGCCTCGCCTCAATGGAAGTTCCGTGCACGCACCGCTCCCTGCCCGCCTGCCCGGCCGCCATGTGCCCATGCAGGCATAATGCCTTGGACACGTCCGTGAGTTACACGGATACTTGCATGAGCATGACCAGTAGTCGCGCGCGCGCGCAGCTGAGACACACGGCGCATGCACGACGACTGAAACCTTGGATGTAGCTCGATGTTTTCCGTAATTTCGTGTGGAAGCTGATTTGTTTTTCGTGTTTATCGCACAATTAATTAGGGCATGTTTGGTTTGCAGTCTAAAGTTGTCATATCTAACCTTAGTCCTACCATAATTTCTTAGATAGTTGTTTGGTTCATTACAATAATTATAGATTGCCCTATTTTCTTAGCCTCATGGTTTATGTGTCATAGATTTTGACTAACTTTGCCAAAGTTATGGCTAGTATTTTGTTGTACACATTTTTTATGGCATGCCACACTTCGCCTAAGACTAGTTATGGCAATATTGGCAGTGAACTAAACATGCCCTAAAGTCTATCTGTTACTACTGTAATTTAAAACTTTCACCAGCATGCATACTACAGTCATGGTAGGAATTGGATTTCACTCTCACTTACAGCTAGAATAATGAATGGTAAAAAAAGTTAGAAAAAGGGAGAAGTACTAGTAGGGATTTTTTTATTTAATCTTTTTTTAATTAAATTTTAAAGTTAACCCATCGCAAACTTTATTTCCAATTCTGACCTCTTTGGTCACGTCACCACCCGTGGCGTGACCAAACAACACTGTCACGCCAGCCCATTTCTGGTCAAAATCTTGTCACGCCACTGGTGGTGGCGTGACAGTATTGTTTGGTCACGCTACCACCAGTGGCGTGACAAAAATACGATTTTGGGAACTTATCCTGTGGCGTGGCGGTGTTGTTTAATCACGCCACGGTGGTGTGCGTGATCAAAGGTTAAATTGAAATAAAGTTTGCGAAGAGTTAACTTTAAAATTAATTTTAAAAAAAGATTAAATAAAAAAAAGTTCACTAGTAGGAGGTGATTGGTTGCCCCATCCTTCTCAAAAAAAGGAAAAAAAAGGAGAAGGTTTGGCTCACTCATGCTGCAGATTTTTTCCTCCTTGGAGCTGTGTGTTGGATGCAGTGTTGTAAAAAAACAGAATACGGTTGTCGGACGGATAGGGTACCATCAAGCGATTAATCGGAATACAGATGATTAATCGAAATTATACGGACAATTTGGCGTTCTCACATATTTGATCATAATGCTAGTTTCAGAGATATTTGAACACATTATATTGTCAACACTATCAAATAAACTTATACCATCCTTTAATTGTACATGATAACTTCATTATTAACTCAAAAGATAACAAGATTGATCGGCGGATAATTATAGTTTTACACCAAAGTACGACTTGCAACGGGTTTAGATAATAGATTAAAAATATGCATTGTCACGTAGACTAGACTAACTTAACACACTGGCGAGACGACCACCAAAAGAATTAAGTTTGAAATTTAAATACACAAAATGACCCACAACCACGAGAAAATCAGTTACTTTGAATCATTATCAAGCATAATATCACCACCAGACACTTCGGTCTCAGGCTCATCAGAAGTATGGAAATCCTCTTTAGAGGCAACCAACTCTTTGTCACTCTCACTTTCATCAATTGCTAGTAGTGTAGATTTGGAACCACGACTGAACGATGCTCTGTGAGACAATCTTTTTGTACGTTTTGTTGATTTCTTGTTGTAAAAAACGGTCGTGACGGCTGATTAATCGCCCGTTTATGCAAATTATGCGGGGTGATTATACGGAAACGGCCGACTAATCGGATAATATGGCTGATTTGACGTTCACAAGCGTTAACGGTGCTCCGATTTATGTATACGTGACGGTTTGCCCGCCGACTCCGATTAAACGGTCGACTAATCGACCGTCACGACCGATTTTTACAACACTGGTTGGATGACTGGACTAGATTGACAGGGAATTAAGCTTGAATCGGGTATATGAGTGAGCAAGCTTGCTCAATGGCATGATTAGATGAGTAATGAACAACAAGCAGTTGAATATGACATATTAATGATTACCAAGGTAGAATACTGAATCACCTTTTATGGTATTTTTTGTACATGTACTTACATCACTCATGTGACCAACCAAAAACCGTGTCATCTCAATCTGCACGAACACAAATTAGCATCTATAACCCCACGTTCCTTTGATACAAGCAACCCCTAATCTTGTTGCTGATCACACACGTACAGATCTTATTTTATTTTTCTAAAGAGATGTTGTATCTGCCTTCGATATTCAGGGAAAGGCAGTAGAGGTACCGTACAGAGATACTTCTGAACCGCGACAAAAAAAAATCCCAGGGCGGCCTGCCGCGAGATCAAGTTCGGGGTTGCAACGCGCGCCGGTGGCCGTAGCACGTAGCAGATCGGCTGACCGACCATCTGACGACAAGGAGAGGGCGACCCCGAAAAGCAAGCGGCGAAGCCGACCGCGGCCACGTGCCGCCTATCCCCGCGGAGACGAGGTTGCTTGAACGTGTGGCCATCTCGTTGCTTGCTCGCGTCCGCCCCGCAACCAGATCTCTCTCTCTCTCTCCGTCCCCCCTCCCTGCGTCAATTGATGAGATCAAATGTACGGGCATTCTTTCGTCCCGTTGTGGCGTGCCCACGATTTTTCTTAATTGAAACATCGAACATGGTACGAGTCGACCTTGACTGGTGCCGTTATCCGTTTATGCCCACTGCAAGGAGCACCATTACAACGGGCCGCTTCTCCTTGTACTGTCGCTATATATATATATATATATATTGACATATGACCATCTATCTTTTGACATATTTCAAATATCCCACCATTCCTGGAATGTTTCGAAACACTTGAAGTCGCTTGGAATTGAGAATTGACGATTACATGTTTGCGGAATAGTTTAATGATGGAATTGCCGCATACGTTGCAGATATGGTGTAACATCTAACCAAATTGTGAAACGACTCCATGTCTGTAGCTACTGGCATCGAACTAAATATACACCAATAATATTTTGATGATCACCTCACTAATCAACACACATCCACCTCTATCACCATCATGATTGTTTCTGGTTGGATGATTCTAAAAGCAAATTGACACCTTTGATGTTCGGAACGGTTCATTACATGCAAAATCTATAGTGAACGAATGTGCGATATAAAAAGAAGAATCTTTTGGACCTAAGCATAATTTCGAATTTATCAAAGCCTATATTTATGAACCGAGCCCATTATTTATTCACTGGTGAGGTGCTGGGCACACGCCCCTCCAGAAATTAAGGAACAAAACAAACCCCACACAGAAAAGGTCCCCACGAAACTGAGTAGAGAGGGGGAAAAAGAGCAGGAAATCCTTATCTCCTCCCGGCGACGCACGCCATGGCCGCCGCGGTCGTGCACCTCTCCGTCAACAGCCGCCTCCGCCGCTCGCCTGACATCCCTGCTCACACCTGCTACCGACCATCCCTCCTCCGCTGCCGCGCGTTCAAGCAGGAAACCGGCGGGGACGGTGAGGAGCCGTCGTCGCCGCCACCGCCCGAGGCGCGGAGGCGCAGGAAGGGACCGCTCTACAAGTTGAAAGCGGCGATACAAGGGCTCGCGGGGTCCCGGTCAGCGGCGGCGGAGGCGTATGGGGGGGAGTACCAGCGCGCGGTCGAGAAGGCCGAGGAAATCTTCTTCTCGGTGAGCTCCATTCGTGAACCGTCATTTTGTCATTTCACGGGTGATCTGATGCTTGCTTTACTGCTTAACTAGTACTACCTTAAGCATAAGCAAGTAATGTGCAGCAGGCATCGTAGTTAAGCTGCATATGATAATTGCCCCACCCCAAATCAGATGCTGGCTGCTTCTTCGGGGGTTAGAATCCATTCCACTATTAGCGGCACCGATCCGATGTGTTCGAAACTGATCAGCTTGTTCTGAAGGCATGAATTTAGGCATGTGCTATTATAAAGTTGTGTAGTGTCGATTCTGTAGTATGGTTTTGTGCTGGATAGCTTACTTCTGCCTGTGCGGAAGTTGACGGCGGCCCTGTGGCAAAATTGCTCAGATTGGGGTGTTCTTGCAGGCAAGGGTTTCATTTTCTGGGGGTGGGAGTGGGGGATGGTTTAGCGTTGTTCTTTAATTGAAAGTTTGAAACTAGGTTATATAAATCCTCAAAAACCCAATTGGTAAATAGAAATTGAATCTACTTTATCCCTCACATGTATGGGCCTTGCTTCTCCGTTTGGTTATGCAAAAACTTTTCTTCTACCATTTTATGGGCTGAACATCCAACCATTACAGCCTGCTTGGCAGCTCAAATGTATTTTCTTTCTAGTTCTGCTGTGATTTTATAGTTATGACTGCAAATGAAATGTCTAGTATCTGCTGATTCTAACATAAGCACCTCTGCAGTATCTACTTGTGGCAAGCCTGAACAAAAGGTTTGTTTAGTACATGTTGCTATTTAGAGCGACTGCATTGTGCTTACTCATATTTAGTCAGTGAAGTTGTCTAGTCACGTGGTTTAGACTTACACTGGACCATGTTGACTGTGTGTCATATTGCTTATCAATATCAGGGAACACATAATTTTACCCCTTTTCTGAAACAGGTCACATATTTTTACTCCTTTTCTGAAAAAGACTTGGTTTGTATTCACTGATTTCCTTCTCCTTTTCAGGTTGCTACTCAGCTAGGCCGATATGTTATCACTATGATGAGCACTGGTGTTGTACTTGCAGTTGGATTTCAGTTATCAGGTCAGTCATATACTCATGTATAATTTATTGCATTGCCTTTGCATTCTTCTTTTCTCTTTGTTTGATATAGATCCTTGGTAGAGTTTCAGTTAATAATCTAGCTACTTTTGTATTTAGGTGGAGACAGTCAAATGAATACACTAATTTGGTATAGCTGGATTGGTGGAGTAATTATTGGCACAATGATAGGTGCAAACAGTGTCCTAGATGAACACTGCAAAGCTGGACCGCGCAATGTTGTCATAACTGGAAGGTATCTCATTTTACATTCTTCTTTTGACATGCCATGTGAATCTTTTGCTAGGAAGTAGTGTGCATACTCTGAATATAGAGCAAAAGAAATAATCAAAGCTAATGAATTTTCTCCTAGATAGGAAATACTATTTTACCTTCTATTATTCTCTTTTTACATATTGCATGAGTGGAATATAAGATATAACAGTATTTAAGTATGTCTTCATTAGTGCATAAATGAGATTATGAGGTGCAGTTATATAATACAATAGTCTAAAGAAGTTGCCATGTAAACATGTTGATATAAAAAGCAATGGATGTTGTTTCATGGATTCGATTCCTTACTGGTTGCATCCATTGGGAGCTGGTTTCTTATTGTTACCCATGTTTTGCAATCATTGTTGACCTTGTAGTTTGATTTTGGCAGCACAAGAGGGTTAGGGAAAGCACTTGCTCGGGAGTTTCTTCTTTCTGGAGATCGTGTTGTAGTTGCTTCTCGCAGGTGGTGGTCGTCGACATAATACTCACAATTTATTCTTGTTGCAGAAATTTCCATGAGCTTCTAGTGCAATGCTTTTTCTTAGTTTTTAAATATATTATTTTTTGAAGGCAGCCCTGAATCAGTTCTTCAGACCATCAATGAACTTGAAGAGAACATACGGGAGGGCTTGTCAGTTGCCAAAAAGAAAAAAAGAGAAACTTTATTACATGCCAAGGTGGCTGGTACATCTTGCGATGTTTGTAAACCAGAAGATGTGAAAAGGCTGGTGAATTTTGCTCTTGATGAGCTTGGTTCAATTGACATTTGGGTAAGTAATTCTTTACATATGGATCTCTTTTAGCATCTGTTCTGCATTTCACCTGAATAGTTACTCAGTTGGATTGAGCAGACAACGTTTGCCTGTTTGTACCCTTTCATTTTGTTATGTATGGTTGCATTGCAGCATGCACTAAATATGTACTATTTCTTCTTAATCTTATCTACAGATAAATAATGCGGGCACAAACAAAGGTTTTAGGCCACTGGTTAGTTTTTCAGATGATGATATTACCCAGGTTTGTTAGTTGATATATTCTACTGCTCGTGTTGTTTCCTTTTAATAACAGGGCTGGTATAACTAGATTGATCATGCAACCTGATTTAACTGTTCCATCTTATTTTTCCTTTTTGTTTAGCTCAACTATTTTTTCCTTGTTTCGTTTACAGATTGTCTCAACAAACCTAGTTGGCTCTCTACTGTGCACCAGAGAAGCCATAAATGTCATGCAATACCAAGAGAAGGCAGGCCACATATTCAACATGGATGGAGCAGGCTCTGGAGGATCAAGCACACCATTGACAGCTGTGTAAGCATCTCATTTTTTAATACTCTCCTACTTCTCTAACACTTATATTGGAGAGGCATATTGTGTCCTGCTTTTCTTGTTGGCTAAAACATGAAGATGCATTTTATTGGATGCTGTTACCTGTGCAGTGAAGCTAAACCTGATACTGGTTTGTAAATTTGTAGTTATGGTTCAACTAAGTGTGGGCTTAGGCAGTTCCAAGGATCACTTCTGAAGGAAAGCAGAAGATCAAAAGTTGGAGTACACACTGCCTCTCCTGGAATGGTCCTTACAGACCTTCTTTTAAGGTAACCTCAGAAGTTACTTGACTTATTTAGATGCCATGATTTGATTGTTAAGTTCATTCTGAACTCTCTGTATATTGATTGTTTAATACAAACTTATACTGCATTGGGCATGGTCAAGTGATCATGATGTCCAAACCACAGCATTCTATGTAATAAATAGTAAAACAAGATCTGACTTTAAACTTGTGTTTGCTTCTACTTAATAAAACAAGATCTGACTTATTTAGATGCCATGGTTCTTGTTTTCGTTCTCCTTGTTTCAGTCTTAGTTTTTGTACTTGTTTTTGCTTCTACTTAATGGAATGATGCGCAATGCTTTTGCGCGTCCTTGGAAAAAATAAAGATCTGACTTTAAACGTATAGCAAAACAATGTCTGCTTTTGGTAGGATCTTTACAGAGATAACTAGGTTAGTTTATCAAAATTTTACGTTATCTTCAAGTAGAAGTTTTTTTCATATATAAAAAAATTAAAATGTATAAGACAACCCTCACTCCTGCCAATTTCTTATTTATTTCAATTTCCTTTGCTAGGATTTGCATTGTGACAACTATTTTCTCTAGAATCAGCAGCAGATTACTTACTGTTTGGTTGTCATTACTACCTAGTTCCTATCTGGTATTCAGGGTAATTGATCCTTTATTGGTTGGAAGATTATTAATAAGAAACTTGGCAGCCTGCCACTCGGCCAGGAATTAGCCTTTTTTGTTTCCAGCCACTGTTTGAGAAAGGTCAATAGAACCATTTAGTTTTACTTCATTTTCGCCTTTCCCTTCCAAATAATATGAGGAACATTGTGCTTACATTAAAATTAATGTGAAGTTCAGCCAAATTGGTGGATATTGTTCGTAACTTGGGCTAACTCAGTGGAACTTGTCCTATTCTGTAGTCCCTAAACGTTTTCCTCCCAAATGCTAAGCTAGGCTGCACTCCTGTTATTGGCAGTAACTGATGGATTACATCTGGGATTAGGCACCTTGATGAGTTGGTGGAAGGTTTGGTAATAAATACAACTGGCTTGTGCTTGACTACTTGTTGACAGATGTGTACTTATACAATATCGTTGCTGTTCTAGTTCTGATTTCTATGTTCATGCTCATAGATTTGGGTATTGCTTAGGTGCATCATGCTTGTTGTACGGAGTCTTTTAGTTCCTTCATTTACTGTGATTTTGTATTCGATCTTAAACTAGAGAAATGCATAGTCCCAGGATTATGGCAAGTGGTGAGCATACTACAGTGATGGCATCACCCAATGGTCAAGAAGTTTCGCAGTTGTAGAATCATCTGATGTGTATTAGGATTCTTGGTTGTTTCGCGTGAAAGACTCCATGGCAAGTATATCAGTGAAAAGTTACAACAGAGTATGGGGATATTACCAAACTATACGTAATCTGTCCATTTGACGCACAAATGCTAGGAAACTTATTAAGTAAATTGGGAATTTGGGATTAATGACAAACTATATGACATGGTTAGCTTGAGTACGTAAATCCAACAATCGTAAATACGAGTCTAGACAGTAGATTTGTTGGCATCCCCGGTTGGCTACGTCGACCACCGATGATGCGTTGGTAGGGACCGAAGCGTAGTCGAAGCAAGGAAGCCACACAAGTTATATTGCTTAAGTGTCCAATGAAGTACAAGTGGCCTCCCCTCCCATGTTACAATGAAATCCTATTTATAGGATGGGAGGGGAGAGTAGGTGAAGTTACATAAATGATCCTTATTCCAGGGTTGCCCTGGGGTAGGCTCATCTTTCCTAGTTAGGTTGGGCCGTTTACGTCGGGCCCACATGATGATGTCGTGCCCGCCGGCTGCGAGGATGGGGTTTGGGTTCGAAACCAAGCTCGGGTTCGAGACCGAGGTTACACCTTTCGTCGTCTATTATACTGTTGTCTTGCTCTGGTGTTGACCCTTCGGTGACGTGGGTTGATCCTTTGCTGACGTGAGTGTCGACTCGAGGGGGCACGAGGACCCTTCCCCCAACACCAACAAAAGAATTTCTGTTCATTGTGGCATCAAGAAAAACAAAACCAATCGCAGAGAAGAGAGAAGAAAGTTAGCATCAGAAAGTTACAAATTTCACCATGATCTGCAATCTTGCTTCTAGACCCTGTTTTAAATCCTGTATTCTCTTTATAGATGAAGTTTCCGTTGGCTCCTTTCTCTGTAGGATGCATTGTTTCATCAATGCCATGCCGGGCGCGTGAACAGTACAATGCACTGTAGCAGCACGTGAATAGTACCTGTTGGTTCTGTAGCACGTTATTTTCCATGTACGGTTGATGGGTTTCCTAGGATAAAGAATAGCTGGTTAGGTAGGTTAATTTGAGATTCCTTATCTATCAAGCTATTATTAAGGATATGACCTTTATTTATTATGAAGGTTATTTTTAATAGTTGGAAAGATTAGATTGGATTGATAGGTTTCTTTATAGATTATTTCTTAGGCATTAAGTTGGGTTGTCCCTATAAAAGGAATAGCATGTATCCATTATCAATAAAGCAATGAATAAACAAAGTTCTTAGTCTCTTCCTCCTCTTCAACTAAGCCTCAGAGCTTTGGTGGTGGCATGACCAATCGTTCAAGGGCGAGTGCTCTACCCTCGGTCTTTGGACCCGTACCCCAACAACTACCACAACATTTGGTATCAGTGCCATCCACCATGGCTTTCGGTGTCGAACTATCTCCCTTCGCCATGTTGAAGGTTGGCAACAAAAAGATAATGGCCTTCATTGACAACATGATGGCCATCCTCCAAGAAATGTGGGCATTGATGGTCAAGTTGAAGGAGCAGGAGGAGGCGTCGCGTGCCATTGCAATGGCGGCACTACCATCACCTTCCTCAACGGCACCACCAACGTCACTCCAGTGGGCATCACTACCTTTGGTTGCACCCCCGGTACAACGTCACTGGAGGAAGGATGCCGCTGTCCAGTGGCGATCTTTTCCACACGACTGACCGATGTTGTATCATAGGCAATGCAGAGCGCAACAACTAAGGGGCCAACGCCGCCGTCGTGTCCTTCCCGCCATCGTCACGCTCCAGGGCAGTAAGGGCGTAACTACTGCCCTATGTCGGTTGCCCATGCCGTCGCCGTCTTCCTTAACACCACAACATGCTAAGATGTTTCTTCCTTGGACACCATACGTCGGAGTGCTGTTGATCTGCTCTCAAGCGAACCGACGCTGGTACCAGATACTCTTGTCAACATGGAGCCATCAAAGACTTCAACTGCGGCCACCATCGTAGCTCGAGAACGAGCTGCCTCGCCGCGAGGGGTGTAATGTTATGGAATAAGGCGCGACACACTACAGCAGGCACGTGAACAGTGCACGCACTGCAGTAGCACGTGAATAGCACCTGTTGGTACTGTAGCACACTAGCACTGTTATTTTCCATACATGATTGATGGGTTTCCTAGGATTGGTTAGGTAGGTTAATTTGGGATTCCTTATCTATCAAATTATTATTAGGGATATAATCTCATCTATTAGGAAGGTTATTTTTAATAGTTGAAAAAATTAGATTGGATTGATAGGTTTCCTAATAGATTATTTCTTAGACGTCAAGACGGGTTGTCCATTATCAATAATCAATCAAGCAATGAATAAACAAAGTTCTTAATCTCTCTTCCTTCTTTTCAACTAAACCTCAGAGCCTTGACGATGGCATGTCCAATCGTTCAAGGGCGAGTGCCCTATCCTTGGTCCTCGGACCCGTATCCAACCAACATGTACCACAACACTTCGGAACAGTTTTAGTGATATGTGTTATCATCCCCAAAAGAGTTATCAATGTCGTTGTAAACTTTGTGTGTGACAACAGCCAATCAAAAGAACGATAATTGTACTTGGGTGCATCCTCCTTCACCTTGTGAGTCCAATTCAAAGTTGCGACTGTAGATGCTAGCACAAATTACATAATAATTAGGTGCTATACAATAAGGTACTTTATAGTTTTTGTATAAATATAATTAATTTGTGAGATATCTTAGAGCTATAAGGCTCACAAATTGCTAAACAATAGAAAGGCTAAACATGGCCATTTTTACTAGCCATGCTGTATAGTGTATAGATAAAATAAGGGAGATTTGATTATTTGCCACTGTCAAAGATTTGCAATTCAGGATTTGCCACTGATGTGTCTATGGCATGTGGTCCCGGGACCTAGATGTCATTCACACGTGGAGTGGCAAATCCTGAAATCCACATCTTTGCAGTGGCAAATAATTGATTATTCCATAAAATAAGATGTGCTACTCTTCCATATTACCTGATCGGCCCTTCTGTTGTTGCATGCCTAAATTTACAAAATACCGTTGTTAACTTGTAGTCCTATTCTTTGCAGTGGTTCATCTCTCACAAACAAACAGATGTTCAATTTAATATGCGAGCTTCCAGAAACAGTAGCAAGGACATTGGTTCCAAGGATGCGAGTTGTAAAAGGAAGTGGAAAGGCGATCAACTACTTGACACCACCAAGAATCTTGCTTGCCTTGGTTACTGCATGGGTTCGCCGAGGTCGATGGTTTGATGAAGAGGTACACTGCTTCTCTTTGTAAATAAATAAATATTTATCTTTACATTTTTATTTCAGTAACATCAGTAAATGAACATTATGCTGAGTTCCAGCAGAAGCCCCATTTGCAAACAGAATTATTGCATTTATTATCATCCATCCTTTTACATACTTGTAATGTTGGAACTCAAAACATTATGCTTCTCAAATGTACTTTTCTAGAGAGAGCGTCGAGCTCTTCTAGTGTTGTGCTAAATGTCTGGATCGCTCTTGTTGCATATAAAGACTATTGAGTGCATCACTTGACTATCGAAATTATGCTAATGGGGTCCTATTGTACGACGTACTAAATAAGAATTATTCCTTCAAATACTGGACCAATTAGGTGGGGTCAGATAATAAAGAAGCTTAAGACCAATGTCCAGTTTTGTCAGTCTCTACAGGAGAGCCATAGTACTGGTCCTTGATGGTTTAATTTTCAGGTTCATAACAACTAGCTCAGTCCATCACCCTTATTGCTATTTTAGTGTTCAGTTTGGTCAGATCTCTCCAGGAAGGATGTAGACTGGTCCTTCATGGCTTCAATCACCGGGTTCACAATGTCTAGCTCGGTCCATCAGTCTCAATGCTATTCTGTGTATTGCTGGATCTCAATGCTATTCTCAATGCTATGATGTAATTAATTCTCACATGTATTGCTGGATCTCAGTTTCCACATGAAAACCCACTATATATATATAACCGCACAGGACCATGGTTTTAAAAAGCAATTGTGCCCATCAGAATATTGCCCAGTATGCCATTTTGGGGTTGAACATGGACGATATTGATAGACGGATGTCTAATGGTGCTGTATATATTGCCTGGGTATATTGGCTGTGAACTAAAATGTGTGACTATGACTTGAGAAAAATCGTTTGAAATTTGGTATTCAAAATTTCCACTATTAGATTGACCAATCTGAATAAGAAACACTGAACAACATAATTCCCCCCCGAAATATTTATAAAATTTGATATTTGTAGTTATAAGCTTATAGCAGCTAGACATTCAAGAAAAATGATGACAAGCGGATAGTACTATGATTTAATTGTAAGTCAATATTTGTTCCTTTAGAATCTTTCACAAGATAATCAAGAATAGTTCTGTACATTATTGTAGATCGAAAACATTCACATGTGAAATTGGATCGTATTTTTTGCATGTATGCTGATTGTCCAATGCAAGGTAGTAATGGGCACAAGGTTGAAAAATTAGACATGGAGTGGAAAGTGCTATATGCTTACAGAAGCTATATACTTGCATTATGTGATTGTAAAGATGATACAAACTGTGTGGATGCGCGTTAGGAGTGAATTAGAGATAAGCACACCAACCGACTCTGTATTTATTTCACAATGCTTTCAATCCTGTTGGATTTATTTTACGCAGATGTATGATCGATCATTTACCCATTGCAGGGGAGAGCAGTATATGCAGCTGAGGCTGATCGAATTCGCAACTGGGCTGAAAGTCGAGCACGCTTCTCTTTCACAGATGCCATGGAGATGTACACTGAGAACACATGGGTTTCCGTATTCTCTCTCTCTGTTGTCTGTGCATTTATAATTCTTTCCAGCTCAGGTGGACCTCTTCCGGGCACATGACACCCAGAGTCGCTAAACTAGACGGCTGACGGCCACACACTCCATGTTTGCACTACATGCATTATATTACCAAATGACATATGACACGGCACTTGTGGAAGGGGGGAAAGGTGAACCCACACGCGTACATAATCACATATGCCCAAGAGAGATCAGCGTCGGCTCCTTCACCATTTAAGACTAAGCTAACGATGTGCTCAGAAAAAAAAAAAGGATAAATAGCATTTGTTATGGGGCATTCCACTGTTTGTAAGCTAGTCTGTGAGCTGTGACTTGTAAGAATATGTATCTGAATTATACTTAGCACGGACAGAGTGGACAGACGTTCTTACCTCGTGTAGTTACGATCCCTGTAACTTTCTGATCGTCGCTTTTACCCTTCAAAATAGTATAGCAAACATACTATAGAACTCAAAATAAGTGAAGTGGCGTGCGCCTTATATGGTCCATCGATTTGTTCTGTGGATATGCGTGTTACGGTCAATCGTGCGTCTGAAGTGCAGGATATGTGTGTGTACCTTTTGTCTTTTAGATTACCAGGGGAAGAACAAGTTGTATAAAGGTAATCTTGCAATGAAGTGGATCTTCCATATTTGTAATGAGTAATTTTCAACTCTGGTTTCTGGATTGGAAAAACAAAACTTCACCTCACCTATGGGTGAAAATGGGGTGGATATTTCCTATCTGATCTGATGCCGTATCTACTCAGGATATTATTTTTTAGTCCTGGCCTATATTTGTATCCAAAAAATCTCATAAAATATAGGTTAGAATATAGCAAGAGCAATATTAGATCTGTATCTGTGTTTTATAAAATATCTGATAAACCAATAAAATAGATATCATAGAAACATAAATATCCTACAATATCCTTTATGATTTTATAGTCATTGACTAATATATAATATGAATTTAGATTATATTTATGTTGTTAAGTAGAATAAATAATTCTCTAATATATAGTATAATTTGACATTTTCATTGACGAAGTTATATCTTTTCTTTATATGTACATCATTCTAAAAATCCGTATCCGTATCCAACTATAAATCCAGAGTAAAAATATAGGTCAAAATACATAAAAATACTCGTTTTCACCCCTTCCACCAAGGCACAAACCTGTTGGGATGCTACAGACTATAGTAAGCAAGGGCCTTTTTTTTCCAGAGAAAATGCATATGCATGCATTTGCAGGAAATATCTGCCAAAGTGGAGTACGGTACGGATGCATGCTGGTTTGCTGGTTCATGCGTTGGCAACTTTCCTGAACGAAAAGGAGAAGCGAGGCCCAAGTGCTGATAACAGCAGCTACTTTGGACTTTGGGTGTCGATTTCTTTCCTTTTTCTGAGCACTCTCAAGTTCCATTAGTTGGGAGGTCGGAAGCTTCCTACTAATTGCATAATTGCATACTCCAAGCTCACTGATTTCCACCATATTTCCATAGTTCCCATTCCATATGGCCCATCCTCAATCCTCCATACCACTAAGGCACTAACAACAGAAACTACCCCAAAAAAACACACCCCTACAAATATCTCCAACCTACATAAGTAAACCTACACACAAAACAGATGAGATTTTTTCTCCAAGAGGTCGCATTTGCCAGAGCTGAGACCTCACTAATTTGCGGTTAATGTGCTTGAATCCAGCTACAGAATAGTTGACTCTGCCCGGCCGGTGACTTTGATATATACACTTCTTGGACCGTGATTGCGGCTTGCTACTAGCAGCCACCGTCCCTCAATTTGTTTTCGGCTTCAACATCGCCATCGTCGAATTTCGGATAATAATTATGCGTTTTTTTTTATCCTCACACCCTTTATTTATAGTGTCAAATATTACAGTTCCACTCTAACACAACTCGTACACGATTTGAGTCCGACTCGCTCACGACTTGCACTCTTATCTAAGCTCTAATATCTCCAATACCCTCTCTCAAGATGGACATAAAATAACAATCATAGTCATCTTGTTACATATTGCAATACCATTACTAGAATCTACCAAAATCTACCATCGACCCTATAACTAATATCATCACAAAAACCAAAAGTTATTCACCAATAATACTACCAGGGACGTCACCAAATCCATCTCCATCCTCTACCAGCTGCCCTGACCTCAACCTCATCGTCCTCTACCCTCATGCCCCTGGCCATCCCCGGCCTCCACCACTATGCCCACATGCTCCGAGTCTCGGCCTCCACCACCTCTACCTCTGTTACAGGCCATTACGCCTGACTTCAGTCCCAATTCTCTTCCGGACCTCTTCAGCAGCACCATCACCAGCACCCATACCAAGAAACATTATCATCGGCACCCATACCAACACCACCATTAGCACAGCCATCACTTGAACAGTCTTCTCCCCCTGTTTTCCATGCCTTCTGTCGCAACCTTCGATATTGTTACCACCTAAGCTTCCACCACTACCAACAATCAGCACACACCAGACCACACAACAGATCCTGCCACACCAGATCACCAGACCCTCCTGCCACATGAGGTCAAGACCCTCCTGCCACACTAATTGCCACACCAGATCGTAATTGTCACACCAGATCGTAATTGCCACACCCGATCTTTCACCGATATGGATTCACGCCAGATCCCCCTCAATCACATCAGATCCTCCGCCGAACTGGATCCACATCAGATCCTACCACATCATATAAGATTCTCCACATCGGATCAAATCGTTAGACTTCCATACTAGATTAGATCCTCCACACCAGATCAGAATATCCTCCACCCTCCAAGCACTCACACCAGATTAGATCCTCCACACCTCTACACGGGATCTAGCTCTCCACACCGGATCCTCCACACCAACACCACACCACACCAAATCCTCCACACCGGATCCGGATCTCAGATCTTCCCACCAGATTCTCTTCCTCCTTTTTCTTATCCTTTTTTTCTCCTTTTCTCCACACCAGATCCGAGCTCCTCTCTCCTTCTTTCTTCCTCCCTCCTCAGACCCGAGTGCCTCCTCCTTAGATCCGAGCATAGCTTCTCCCTCGAGCACCGCCTGTCTCTCCTTCCTCTGCAGCTACACCGAAGCTTCTCCCCCCGAGCGCCAGCCCCCCAAACGCCAGGTCCTTTGAGCGCTGCCACACCGCCGTGCCGCATGTTGCCTCCCTCTCTCCGCCGCCACGCCAGATCGCTCGGATTCGGCTAGTGGCCGTCGGATCCCGCCACCTCTGCCTCCTAAGCCGCCGCCTTCCTCTTGCGCGCCGCTCCAGCTGCCCGGATCCACCACCATGTTGTCTCAAGCCTCCCTCGACCGTCGCCACTTCTCCACGTCGCATGGCCTTGGCTCCACCATCGCCGGATCCCTCCTCCTCCTCTCCACTGCCGCACCATGATACCAGATCCCCATCAAGTTAATGAGGCTTCACCTCCTCACCAACTCCCCCTTCAGCGCCCTACCACCTGATCCGGATCCACCCGGATCCCTCCTCCTCATCTCCCCTGCCGCACCAACCCTCCTCCCTCACCGTCGTTGACCCCAGCTCCCTCCTCCCTCACCACCGCACCACTGTCGGCCCGAGCGTATGCAACCCCAAAAGGCGGCCGTGGCCTGCGCGGCTCGACGATGGTGGCTCACGCGCAACCCGGCCGGCCGCAATCCACTCCCGTGCGACATCGGTGGCCAGCGGATCGTCTAAGGTGCGGTGGCAGCAGCTGTTTTGTGGTAAGGTTTTTTTTTCCTGGTTAGGGTTTTGGGTTGGGTTGGCTCTGATATCATGTAGAATTTCAGGGAATAATTGTGTGTCCCTCATGGGATCCCCGCACCTTTTATTTATAGTGTCAAATATTACAATCCTACTTTAACACAACTCGTACACGATTTGATTCTAACTCACACACGACTTGAGCTCTTACCTAAACTCTAATATCTCCAATAATCATCATGTACATGGCACTACCTAAGACAAAGGGAAAGAAAGAGCCAGGCCTAGTCTTTATCTTGAACAGCGGCTGCTGAGCCCTTAGGTCAATGATTTTTTTATTTTTTTATTTGTCTTTGGAGGCGACCAAACAATAGGGCACATCAGTATGTGTGAGTGCTCCCAAGATTGAACTCAACCGCTCGGTCCACATCTGTTGGGAGTTGGAGGGTTCTTTTATGGAGAGCTTTACAACAGGAGTGAATTGGGGTTCATTGTAGGTGGAGTGTGGAGCCCTGAGGGGAAAATTATTGGAGAACGAAGGGAAAATTATTGGAGAATGGTCTATGTGCCTGCCCTGACTTGATGGTTTATCACACGCAGAGCGCGTGAGCGTCGATCCGTACTAATTGCGGCACCCATTTCCAAGAAAGTCTTCCCCTATAATCGTGGAAGCCATCCAATAGCAAACCTAACCCAGCCTAAACAAATAGAGTAGAGCAGCAATAATGATTTCTTTTAACTGGGCATGACCTTACTTTCGCGTAACACAATCCAGCTTGTCACGCAGAAACTAAACAGCAAGGTTCATCTTCACAATTAAAACAATTAGGAATTCGACTAAAAGTAAAATAGAAAAAGAAAAATCTTTTAATCCAAGAACGATTACTGCTTACTAAGATTTAATCTTTTTTGCTAGAAAAAAAAATCCAATAGTGATTTACTAACTATAAAGAAAAACGAATAACTACTGATTGTTGCGAACCGCTCCTTGATTTAAACTGAGAATATATTTTTGAGATGTTCTTTCCCCTACGGCTATTATAGTTGTTTCTTTCTCTAAAATGCAGAGATGAGGTCCCATTTGGAATCACCGATTCCCGCGGGAACTAAACTGATTCCTATGAATAAAAATCCTATGATATTCATGCGTTCCAAATAAGACTTAGTTCTCTGAACTTGACCCGTTCACCGGACCGGTAATCTTGCCACTAAGTTGAATTTACCGGACAAACTCAAAATCTCAAACTACTAAAGAAATACAGACGGTCTACTCCAACAAGATGGATGCTACACTAAAAACTTTCATAAGGAGGTCAGGTTGGTTATCCGATGGCAAGCTAGGTCCAGTAGTGCGTCGTCACTGCACCATATCTTATTGGTGGCTATCGCGGGGTTAAGCTTCCGAAGGTTTATCCTGATCGAGCCGCTCTAGGGCTTGGCCGAAAGCGATGCATGGGATCGAATACACATATACGCAGGCCAGGAGAGGAGAAGGACATAACATATGGAACCGGCCGAGATGTAAAATGCTAAAAGGTTTTGGCCGCGTGATTGTGCGACGGGGATGCATGGCCACTGCCCACTCGCGTGTGTGCAAGTGCGTCAGTGCATATGGCCATAACGCGAAAGCAACGGGCACTATCAAACAACTGGAAGGTGTACGAAATCTTCTTTTCTATGCATAATGTTGTAGAGTTTGTGTGCTGGCGCTTTGCCGCCAAGTTTGGTGTCATCTTTGATCTAAAAAGAGTTGGCTATATGCAGGTTTAAGAACCTAACTCATATATATCCTATATCCTTAAATTCGAATAACATACACTGCCTTTTATCTCCTAGACAAATGTACTCCTACATCAGAATTGGTGTAATAATTGTCTAAAATTTCTGGGATGGGGCCTTTACTGGTTGAAGGAAATCAATTTTAATTTCCTGTCATTTTACATTTGCGGGGGGAGTCAGACATGAATTCTTGCTTTTATATATATATATATATATATATATATATATATATATATATATATATATATATATATCATAAAACTCTTGTTGATATGTTACCGTGATGTGATTGTCATAGGAGATTTGACCATTGGAAAGATCAGGGACTGGGAGCCATCAGAATTCACCTGCGGTCTTCATACATGCTGAATTGCTCAGATAACATGGTCTTTCTAAAAGAAAAAAAAAAGAGAGAATCCGTTGACGATTGCCAAACATTTCCAATCATTGCAAGGAAACAAACAACTTGCCGAAGGATTAATGATGCTAGCAACGAGGTTAACTTGATGGGGATTCAGTATCATGTTGTCGGGGGATTCTACGTACGTTGGTTTTAATCATGGTCCAATCTGCGAAGTTACAACCACGACTGATTTGCACTAAAAAAACCCCATGATTCGTGCCTTTTGTTTTAGTAAAAATCATGGCCAACGTTGCCATGCGACCGAGTGAATGTGGCATGAAATTTATCTGGTTAATTAGATGGGGTAAGCTTCCCATCCTTCATGCTAGAAGCTGAAGTTGGGTCAAAGAGCCGGTTTCTCCCCCAGACTTCTCAAGAGGCTGAAGCCCATCAATATATTATATTATTAAGGTGATAGAAAAAGAGTCGTTATGTTCATTATTAAGAGCTAAAAATTATCATGTTAATCGAAGGATAAAGATAAAAATCAACAACGTTAATTGGGATAGGTCCAGATTATAACCGTGAAGATTTTGTGCAAGTTATCCGATTAAGAATAGTAAATAAAACACTACCCAAACTGTCCACGACAAAAGCCAGACCACTCTATGAATTTGGATAGGATTATAACGGTGTTGGTTCTCAATTAAAGTGAAAGTTCGGTTCAACACAAGAAGCAACACGTGCAATAAGAGGGGGTTTCTTTCGCTTGCTTGAGTGCAGGTTGAACCAAGAACGTGAGCCAAAGAAACATGCATATGTCGACTCGGTCCAACCGGAGGAAAGAATTAACAAGGCAGAAATAGAATATGAAGCTGATATCAATTACACGAGAACAACTGAACAAGTTGTCTGCGTTGTAGATAGAATATGGGATGAAAATAATTTCATCATAAACATTCGAGTTGTATAACAAGTACAGCTCTATTTTCATATTGTAGTATCTAGCTGTATAAATTGCACGAGAAATTCAGCTAGTTACTGTAAAAGAAGCTAGAAATAGTGGGAGCTCCAAATCTTAAGCTCTTCATCAACCTGAATCCCTAAGCTGATACGGAGCCTAATTAGGTTATGTAATAGTTGTTGCATTATTTTTATCGAATGTCTCCCAACAGAGATTTTTTTATTATTATTTAATCCTTTTTTAATTTTATTTTAAAGTTAATCTCTCGCAAACTTTATTTTCAATTGTGACCCCTTTGGTCACGTTACCACCCGTGGCGTGACAAAACAACACTGTCACGCCACAGGATAAATCTCCAAAATCGTATTTTTTGTCATACCACTGGTGGTGGCGTGACCAAACAACACTGTCACGCCACCACCAGTGACGTGACAAGACTTTGACTAGAAATGGACTAGCGTGACAGTGTTATTTTGTCACGCCACAGGTGGTGGCGTGACCAAAGGGATCAGAATTAGAAATAAAGTTCGCGATGAGTTAACTTTAAAATAAAATTAAAAAAAATTAAATAATAAAAAATTCCCCAACCGACGGGTGATCACGAACAAGACTAATGAATTGTTCCTTGATCTAGGAAGTAGGAGTATCTTATTTGAAACATATAAAACTCAAAACTGTTCACTCCATTGCGTCGAGCTCCGCACGTACGTAGCAGCAAACAAACAGATAGTACCTTCACTAGTTTGGTCAACGCATAAAGCAGGATTCACTACTAACCATGTGAATTCATAATTAGATTATTTTCCGTACTTATACGACTTTGGCGCAATATTTGTCCAGCTCATATATAACGAGAAAATATATCACATTCTCAATGTTATCTTATTAAAGTGAAGTCAAAAGAAACCGCCATGTTCACTTTCTAAGGCTAAAAATTACCATATTAATCGGTAGAAAAAGAGAAAAAATCCATAACGTTTATCGTGTGGATCTAGATTATAACGGTCTTGATTAAAAAAAAAAGAGTCCATATCCAGTACAACGCACAAACAACATGAATTCAGAATAAAAAATAATTTTTTTTTCTAATTTGATTTCTATACGAATTCCTAAGTAATATCCCCAAATAAGTATATTTAGGAATAAAATTAAACAAACATTAGCAATTAGATTGTATACAAATTCCAAAATAAATAACTAAAATTCATAATTTAAATAAAATAAAATTAGCAATTTGATTTCTATATGAATTCCAATGCGAAATCCCCTAAATAACTATAATTTATAATAAAAATTAAAAAATATCAGGATTTGTATACGTATTCTAACAAACAATAATTGAAATTCATAATAAAAAACAAAACAAAAATTTGCAATTTGATTTTCGTATGAATTCCAAAGTAGAATACCTAAATAACTAAAGTTTGGAATAAATTAAATAAAATTAGCAATTTAATAAGTATACGAACTCTAATAAAAAATAACTGAAATTTTGAATAAAATAAAAGTTATAACGAGGATAACACGAATAGCGTTGGAGGAGACCACGAAAGAGTGCAATGGAGTCAATTTGTCCTGCAAGAAGATATTGACCCACGGGGAAGCAAAGAACCAAGGGGATGGCAACAGAGATGCGGACAATATTGTGTTATTCACCTTAGTCGATCGACGAGGACAATATCGTGTTGCTCACCAGAGTTGTTGAAGAGAAAATATATAGTCGAAGAAGCTAAGAGCCGTGATGACGAGTTGTGAGCGTCGGCGTTGTTGAAGAAGTCAGTGGCCAAAGATACTCAATGATGGGAAAGCCTTGATAGAGAGGAGATTTTAGATTTGCATTGAAGATGAGCTATGGATAATATGGAACCATTAGATAGCTAGGAGCGTGTTATCGCTAGTGAGGGGCACGACATCACCGTCGACGGCGAGAAGATTCTCTATATTGTCGAACAACGACTAAAGTAGACATGTCGACATCAATGAAGATGGTAGTTATCGTGGTTAGTGAGGAAGCTACAATATTGAGTTGGCCAACATCAAAGAAGAGGAGTGATCGATGTGGGAGAAGAGGACATTGAGTACGTATAACATCATGTATGTGTATATACATGCATGCATCCATACGAATAGAAGCACAGGCATATAGAAGCAGAGGAGCAAAGAGTTTGGAGTAGAGATGGTGCAGTCGTAGAGAATAGGCTTAGGGTCACCTAGGGCTGGAAACGAGCCGAGCCGAGCCGGCTCGAGCCAGGCTCGGTCGGGCTCGTTTAAACAGTCAACTCGATCTGGCTCGCGAGCCAGCCTCGTCAGTGGCCCATTGCCCATGCCCAAACCATCTCTACGGCTCTACCTCCCCCGTTTTGCCCCAAACTCCACACCACCGCGCATCTGCGCCCCACCATCGCCGTCGGCGCCGTCTTCATCCCTCTCCCCTGCGACGACGCCGGCTTCCCCACCCTCACCGGTCGCCACCTTCGGGTTTCCTTCCTTCACTACCCTGGATTCACATCCCTAAATCCCACTGCGGTGGTGCGCAGGAGCTCCACGAGCCACGACGATGTCAGATCCGGGAATTAATACTCCCGAATCCTCTGTGTATTTCTGAACTAGTCCCATGATCAGTAGCTAGTTCACACAGTAAACAATTATGGTAACAAAATCATATCACAACTTTATTAATAAATACCAACAGAGTTTATTACAAAGGAGGCTTACAGGCCAACAATAAAATAAACACAACGGAAGACGAAGAAGTAGTAGGGTCCAGTTAATCTGCCACAGGCAATCGACTGGGGTAGCGGCCTAGTCGTCGAGATCCACATCGGTAGCAAAGTCCTTCTCCTCTGAAATTTATTTGCATAAAGCAAGTATGAGCACAACTTCCGTGCTCGCAAGTTACACCCGTCAAATAACAGAATGACATGCATATATGGATGTAACAAAGGATGGCTTATTGGTTGATTTGCATAAAGCAGTATTTTCTTTAAATACTTGTACTAAGTTCCAAAGCAGTTATTCTATAACTACAAATCATTTTATAAATTCTCACTTTTATAGTCAGATAACATTCACACATGAATAGTGAATGATACCTTCCTATCACATGGCTCCCTGCCCAATTCCCATCTGGATAAACCAGTTTTGAAGAAGTCTTTTTCAAACAAAATCAAAGTCTAACTTTGAGCAGTTCGGCTAGCATGTCCATGACCGTGGACACGGCTATTCGAATAGTTTTACACTCTGCAGAGGTTGTACAGCTTTACCCACATGACAAGACTTCTCTAGTTTGTCCGGCATATATCTATGCCACCGCTCACTACCTTTGGTAAGCGGTCTAGAGCATGTGCCAAGGCCTTTACAAAGCGCCATTCCACCGTAGTTACCCCTCGCTAAGGTTTCGCCACCCCCTTTGGAATAAAGACCTCCGGGTTCGGGCCCCCTCTTGCGCTAGGTGGGACTAACATAAGTCGTAACATGACTACCCATTACATCTGTAGGGAACGACCATGGTGGAATATTGCAAATTATTTAGCCAGGTCCCGACCCATACTTGGGACATGTGGTGGTACGGTATGACATAGCTTCATACACTCGAAAATCGGTCCTTAACTGACTTGGACAACTTTCCAACAAAACCCATGGGCCTTAACCCTAACCAAATTAAGCCCGTGCATGAATATGCACCCACCAAACATCCACTATGCCCAAGTCCAAACCATTTTCATTTTTTTTTCAAAGCCATAAACTTCCATAACATACCGATGCCATGGATACAATTTAAACAACAATTGATTTCTGGCTGAAATTCCCCAAAATAAACATGTTTGGTCTATAAGCATGGCTAAGCCTGATTTTTCTCAAAATGTTCTAGTTCATACTATCGTATCAACCAGGTTTTACCTATGGTGACAATATGTTTGCTTCAATTATCAAAAGTGGCCATACAAAGGAGTTTAGGCATAACTATATATTTAAAGTAGGAATTTAAATTACTGATATAAATAGGCATGCAGTAATAATTTAAAACAGAATATAAATAATTTGAAATAATGGGATCAATATGATCAAGGGTATAACTTGCCTCGCTTGAGGTGATTTTTTTTCCTTAACAGGTCACCTAGTACTCACAAGTACTTTCTTCAGGTAGTCCAAGTGTACAATCACGATGATCATACAGTCAAAATCAATCCTCTTATGTTGCTATTCAATCGGCGTCGAAATCTGATTCTCCGAAGTCGTCGAAATCTAACGTGAAAATAAGCCAAATTCAAACAAAAATCAAATAACAATTCAAATGAACTAAAAATTAAATAATTTTGGTTTGGTTAGCTAGATCTTGAATTTAGACAAATTTAGAAATTTGAATGGGCTCAATCGGAGTTTGGATGCAAAAGATATGAGCTCCGAAAGATTGGAATTACATGAAATGATAGATTTAGGGTTTAAAGGAATTATTGGTAGAGTGAACCCAAAATTAAATAATTTTGGTTTGGCTGGCTAGATCTTGATTTTATAGGAATTTAGGAATTTGAATCGACGACATGGGAGTTCGTATGAGGGAGAACGAACCCCGTGAAGTTCTAAATATAAGAAACCCTAATTTTCAGATTTTATTGAATTTCTTGAATTATTTTTCTAAAGAAAATCCTAATTATTGTGCAAGATGACGTCAGCGGCAAATTTTCGGAATTTAAATGAATTAAAAGAAATTTCCGACACGCGGGTCCCACGTGTCATAGACATGGCTCATGGTGGACAAGTTCCACCGAGCTGAGGGCTAGGTGGTGCGGTGGACCTGCCACGCGGGCATGCCACATGGGCGGACACGCGAGCGGGGGAGGCGACGTGGCGCTGACCGGGCGCATACGTGGCGACCACGTGGCGGGCTACGTCGGCGCCGGACGGGGGCGGTGCTCGGGGCCCGATGGCGCCGGCGATCGGCGGAACGGCGACTCCCGGCGAGGGCATGTGCAGAGAAAGGGGAGTGTGGCGAGCTCGATGCCTACTGTGGCGACGCAAGGGCTCGCAAGGCTTGCCGGTGGTGAGGACTTTGGCGGTGGAGCAAATCGAGTCACGGTGGCGAGGGCTTTCCGGCGGAGCCCCAGTGAAACGGAGGTGAGCGTCGGGTGGAGCGTCGCAAGGTGGTTCTAGAGGTGTTGATGGCGTCGACGGAGACCCTTCAACGGCGGAGAAACCACCGGCGGAAATCGTGGCGGCCGACGGCGAGGAAACGCCGATTGTGGCCGTT
Source organism: Ampelocalamus luodianensis (assembly GCA_036346255.1). NCBI lineage: Eukaryota > Viridiplantae > Streptophyta > Magnoliopsida > Poales > Poaceae > Ampelocalamus > Ampelocalamus luodianensis. The sequence goes on from CM070618.1 coordinate 11,237,893, forward strand.
ATAGAGGGAGATGGGAGTGGAGGTCTACCGAGATGGATTGAGGGGAACGAGAGGCACACCTTGCCTCCCTTTATAGGGGCGGAGGATGCTAGGAGAGGGAGATCCGGTGGTGATGTCGGCGGCGGGGATTGCGGCGTCCCAGCGAGCGCGTGTGCGTGATGGAGGGAAATTGGGCGAAATGGGCGCGGCGGAGTAAGGGGCTTTGATTGCCCTCGAATCGGTGATATGAAGGGGAGAGAATCACGGAGGGGGCGAAGCTTTTTGCGGCGCTAATGGCGGCAGCGGCTCGGGCGCGTTGGAGAAGAAGGAAAGAAGAAGAAGGTGCCGGGGCCACGCAGCAGCAGGAGAGCGGAGGCTGGCGGGTGGGGCCGGGTGTGGAGAGAGAGAGAGAGGAGCGGGCTGGGGTGAACTGGGCCGAAATAGGCCGGAGACGCGTGAGAGGAGAGGTGGGCTGGGGAGGTTTAGGCCCAAAAGGGATTTAGGAATTTTAAATTGTTTTCTTAATTGATTTAATTCCAGATAATTCATTTAGGCTTTAGAAAATAGCAAATTAAATTCAACAATTAAGAGAAAATTCACAGAAATTTCCTGAGACATTTTGGACTTAAATAAAATAGCTCCAATTTATAATTGGCTATAGTTTTTGCAAATAAATTATTTTGGCTTGAGAATACTTAGGAAAAAGCTTTTAAAAACCTTAGAAAATTCTAGAATTAATTAAATTTTATTTTTCAGATCAAACCAACTGAAACTTCAAGAACTTCAAATAACTTTTAAATTTTGACTTTGCAAACTTTAGAAACTCAAGTCAAGCAGTGAAACTCCATCAAATTTTAGAAAATCCAATTAAACCATAACTTTATTTTATTTTATTTTGGTAACAGCGCTTTGGGATGTTACAGGCGACCTCGTTGGACTCGATAGCGAAGGGGCGAGAGGTGGTAGGTGATGGCGTTCTCGGGGTCGTTGGCTCGTTGCCTGCTGATGGCGAGGTGGAGGAAGGGGAGGTGGGGCAGGCGGAAGGGGAGGAGGAGGGGGCGGCGGTGAGGCAGAGCCGATGCTCTCGTTGAAGACGGCGTGGTCTATAGCGAAGAGGTCGGAGGGGGTCGGCGTCGGGGCAGTTTCGCGGGGAGACGACGTGGGCGGAGGTGACGGCATAGGTAGAGGCGCCGGCGACAGTGTGGGCAGAGGGCATCTAGGTCGGACTGCGACTCTGCATCCAGGTTCTATCACGTAGAGGTCCACCATTGGCTTCTTCTCGGCGGTGGTACTGGTGGGAGGCGGCGGCGGCGGCCGACGGGGCAGGAGAGGAAGGGGTGGGGAGAGAATGGGGTGGGGATCCTGGAAGGGATCGGGAGGAATGGGTGTTGTGGGCTACTGGGCTACCTCTGGCGAGGCCTCTCTCGGGCGAGTAGGGAGTGGGCCTTCATGGGCCCATGTGGCTCGTGAGCCGCTCGGGCTCGGCTCATTTTTCCCCAAGTTGAAAACTGGACTCGGCTCGACTCGAAAAAATCACAAGCTCAAGCCGAGCCGGCTCAGCTCGCAACGAGCTCGAGCGGGCTCGCGAGCCTCGAGCTATTTTTCCAGCCATAGGGTTACCAGAGAGAGCGTGACAGGTGTCTCCGACAGGGATCAATGATGGTTGTATGTGTATGCGTGTTGATGTCACAATGATTAGCTGTAAGCAATAATTAGAGAGAAGCAGAAGACAACTATATGGTAGAGTATTACATTGGAAGGGGTAGCAGTTAAGAGAGATTGATCAAGAATTGAGCTTACTGCTAGAGGTTGAAGCAGAAAAACTATCGTGGTGAGAAGAGATATATAGAAGACACACGATTTGGTGAAGCAACTGGCATGTGAGGGAAGTTGGGTCACCCATGGTGCATCGGTATATGCGTGAGTAAGGTACGCTAATACATTGTAAACTAATAAGATAATTTGCCGTATACATAATCAACATATTGCTCGAGATTAAATAGAGCGAGATGTGCATGTGTACATTTCTGAAAAGAGTAACTAATGAAGGAAGAATATGGGTATGGAGCTAAATGATCCATGCATGATGGAGAGTGGTTACATTTCTAATAACCCCAACAACTCAATATGCTCTATGTTTTTTCCCATCAAAACTCATACTTTAATTACGTTCCCCAAGATGTATTTTCTTTCAAGTTTTTATTGTTGTTTCCAATATTTATGATGTCTTAAAAATCTAAATAGACTACAAGATATGCAAATATATTATCGAGTTTCTAAGTTATATCATTTAATACTACAAACTTTGAAACAAATCTAGCCGCGCAAATGCGCGGGCTATCCTGCTAGTTTGGTTTATGTCACTGATATTTTCAGGCTTTTGGGTTTTTGTCATTGATTTTTTTTGTCTTATTGGTTTTATGTCATCATAATTGCAAACTTATTTTCAAAATGCCACTAGTGACTCAACTTTTCTCAAAATGCCATAACTGGCCTTGCCATTTTATTCTCCACCTTCCCTCTTGTGTTCTCCCTAAGACATCTCTATCTTTCTCTATCCTTCCTAGGTATTTGTTGAAATGAGCGAAATGCTATTTGAATATAAATTTGTATATTAGAAAGGGCACAAGAGCCATTTCAACTTGGTCAAAGGGCTTTGACCTTGCTAGAGTGGCATTTCCCAAAGGAGTTTGCAATTTCAATGTCATAAAACCAATAAGGCAAAAAGCAATGGCAAAACCCAAAAGCCACAAAACATAGGTGGCATAGACCAAATTTTTTCATATATAAATTAGGGGAAAATACATAAACACCCCCATAAGTCACCTACTTTTCAATTTGCCTCCCATATCTCATTTTCGTTTTCTGCCCCCTATAAGTCAAGTTGACTTGCAAATACCCCCTAGGTCGCATGTTCATACTGTTTTCTCGTGATTTAATTGTCTTGGGCACTTGCTTCAATGATTTTAGTACTTATTTAAGTGATTTAAATACTTTTTTTAATGATTTGATTTATTTCGCTATTTGTAATACATGATCTCAACATTGAAACATTAGCGATGAAATGGTATATTACAACTACCAAAATCATTCAAACGATTGAAATAAGTATTGACACCACTGAAATAAGTGTTAAAATAATGAAAATAATGAGAAATAGTGTTGGACATACGGTCGGGGAGGGGGGTGTTATTTGCACGCCAACTTGACTCATGGAGGGCAAAGTAAACGATAATTTGATATATGTGCAAATTGAAAAGTAGATGACCTATGAAGGTGTTAATGAATTTTCCTCTACAAATTAACATGCCTCAGCACACCGACAACCATTTTTCTACTAACTCAAATATCTAACATCCCAATTTTCTGAAGTTTTAAAAATCCTTTTGAGTAGTTTAGCCTTTTGGAAAATTCACCCAAGTTTTATTTGTTTTTAATAAATCTTAATATGGACTTTTAATAGCAAAACAATTTAATGTGACTAATCTAAACATCACATAATTCCAAAACTATTTTATTTGAGTTCTTTGTGCTTGAAAATAACTTTTAGATTTTTCTAAAATTTTTCTGAGTTCATTTGCTATTTCCCATTTGCTATTTGGATTTTCTGCTATTTCTAAAATAGAAAACTATTGAAATATCAGGAAATGTTGTGGGTCAAAACCCTATTCTTTGGTCCAGTTCTACCCCGAAGCCTAGCCTATTTACCGGCCTTTTTTCCTTTCGCCGCAGCCCACCCGCGCCCGTTCCCCTCCTCTCGCTATCAGGTGGCCCCGCCTTGTCAGCACTGCGCCTCCACGTCATTGTCGTCTTTAGTGCGGGCTCCTCTCTCCGAGTTTCTCGAGTGTGCCTCACTGTCGGCTTCGACACAGACTCTCCCTCTCCGAACCTATTTAAGGGCCCGCACCCACGTCGAAATCTTTGCAACGCCTCCCTCTTCCGAAACCCTAAAGCCGTTTCTCAAGTTGCACTGCCTCTTGGACGAATCAAGCCCTAGAAATATCTGGCCGCTGAAACACTCTTCGCCGGATTATGTCGCCGCTGGTGAGCCTTTACCCTCGTTGTCACCAGAAACGGGATCGTCGCCTCACGTTCTACGTGGTGCACATCCTCTTGTCCCTGGGAACCCGCCATAGAGCCTCACCGCCGTGCAGCCGCATCGCTTTGCCGCTCAACTCATCGCCACTGTCGCTGTGGTCATCTCCGGCGAGGATTGACCGCGTCACCGTGTTCCCTGAGTTGCACTTGCCCAGATGCACACCTTCACGACAAGGAGCCACCGTTCGCTGGAACCTCTTGGTCCCCGAGCCCCGCCACCGTTGAGCCACCGTGGCACACCACATCGCTAGCCACGTCAGCATCTGCGCTTACGTGTCGCCCCATGTCATTCCCGTCAGTTCCATGTGTGTGTGCGCGTGTCAAACCAAAACCCTAAACCCAGATTCAATCTCGGTGGATCTAGTCCACCGTAGACCTAGTCTTTTCCATGTAAGTTCCACCTGTCAGGAACACTGTGTTGTGAACCTATGAGCCGTAGAGCCATGAACCAGATTCGTGGACCAGGTCCATAGACCTTGGGCCCACATGTTAGTCACTATGCGTTTTTCCCGATTTTTCTTTTAATTCCAAAATCAAGGCTGACGTCATAAATCAGGATTTCCAATACAAAGTTAATTCGGGATATTCGAATTAGAAATTCTTTTTTTCTTTTTCTTAGGTTTAGATCTTCCAAAAGCCCATTCTTCCTCATACGAACTCCGATTGAACCCATTCAAATTTCTAAATACATCTAAATTCAAGCTCTACCTTTCCGATATTTTTATTTAATTTTGGAGTTTGTTATCTCTCTTTTTTGTATTTATTTTATTTATTTACTTTCATTTGTGAGTAGACGTTGATACTTCGGGGAATTTTGAGGAAGGAGGAGTTGATCAAGCCCAAGACCAGTACCGTGACTTGTTCCAATGCAAGTTGTATCTTTGACCATGTTGAACTTAGTTTTTGAAAATTACTTTGATTCAATTATTGCGTTTACTTTAAGTATTTATTTAAATACTTTGGAATTAGCTATTCATCCAATTTGTTTATATCAATCTTGTCTATTGTAATATCGTGATCTTTTATCACCCCAGTTTGGTTAATTATTAGTTGGTATTATCATAGCACCAATATGGGTTGGTTAGATACGAATAGTTTGCTTAACCATGCAACGAGTCATTCATATCATCTGAGTTGCAAATATAATTTGACTAAGTGATTATGAAACTTTGTGTAAAACTGTGTGTTGTGTGTCATTACTCGTTGATGGCATGTGTTGCACTTAACCAAGAGGGTGGAAAAAGATTTAGACCGAGGTGAGTGGATGGTACTGTGTGATATGGTGGCTTTGTGATTGGGAAATATGAATCATGGTAGCTTAGAATTTGGCAGTTTCTCATTGGTCAATTAAAGATTTAACTTTGTGTGTCATTGAACTGAGGTACAACTATACAACCACATGCCTGGTATGAGACGGGCCTAACTTAGTAAGTTACGGAATCTCAACATTGACCACTCAGGTAGTAGGTTAGATGCTTAGTGATGGGTGGAGGTGTGGACTGCTCTGTAGGTCACATTTATGAGTGGCTCGCTGTCTTCAGGTCCAACGATGTGTGTCGTATCAAAGCGTTGTGTTGGAGTTGGTACGATGGTAAAACACACCGGGAGTGTCAAATTGTTGAGATAAAGTTTTAAAAAAGTTTTGTTATGATTGGTGCAAGCTACACTAGTTATATCGTGTGGGTAAAGTGTGCTACCTCTGCAGAGTGTTAAACAATCTATTCGAATAGCTGCGTCCGTGGTCATGGACATGTTCGGGGATTTCACACGAGGGGTAGATTTTTATAAAATAATTGGGAAGAGACAACTATGTGAATTAAACTTCTATGGTTGTGTGAAATAAATTGGTTAGGCTTTGTGTCTTTGTGAAAACAATTGATAAAGTATTACTGTTTATTTGTTTTGAATTACGCTTTCAATCTATTATTTATATTCAATTACAAATGCTGGTTTGTTGCAAAATAACCACATAAGCCATTTTCTTTGTAATAAGCCATCATCTATATTTGTATTCTGTAGTTGTCGTAGTGAGAAGACTAGACAGTAAGAAGTGGAGACCCCTCGTGCTGGAAAGACGAGGGGACTGAACAGGGGCTCGGTTGTATTCAAAGATCCTCTCTTAGTTACATGGTGGAGGGGCTATTTATAGCCTCCCGATATGATATTTTAAACATACATGTATACCCCTAGCAAAGTACATTAGTCCTAGGGGCTGCAGGGTCTTTTGTGCACCCTATGCGTAGCCTCTGGTGCATGGTGTGCCCTCGTGGACACGGTCTATCTTGGGGGATACACCCGGTCCACTGTTCCTGCGGACGCTATGTCCTTCGGCGGTCCTCTGCTGCCTTCCTTGGAGGGTCTCCTTGGGTCCACCTAAGGGTCTTCGGGATCCTCCGGGGGGTCTTCGGGATCCTCCGAGGGGTCTTTGGGGCAACCTCCGAGTAGGTCCTTGGAAGACCTTTCGGTGCTGTCATGCTTCGCCGGGTCGTGTGGGGCCGGTGGGGCGTCCCTACGATAAGCCCCTCGCGGTCGAGGTCTGCTTCGCCATGGCTGAAACCGCGTCATTCCCCTGTAAAGTCCAGGCACACCGTCCCCTCTGTCGTGGCGAAGCTTTGTTGGTTGCGAAGGGTCTTCCTTCCTGCGGGCACTGTTTACTGCGGTGGACGCTTGGGGCGTCGTGTGCTTTAATGGTGCTGGCATGCGATGTATGCTGACGGCGGCTGGGGCCGCCATGTGCCGTAACGACGCTTGGGGCGTTGTGCGCCGTATTGACGTGTCATAATGGCACCATTGCCCGTACCGGCGCCTCCTCGTACTGCTCGCCTTTTCATTGATGACATGTGGCACCTGTTGGGCTGGCGCCTGTTGGGTTGGTCTGGGCGGCTATAAGTAGCCACCACCCCCCTTTTTTTGAGCTTATCTGTCGGTTCTTTCCAACTGTTTTGTTCGTGCTTTGCTACGTCCCGTGTTCGAAACATGACAAAGCGAGGCAAGGATGCTGCGGTAGATGTGTCCTACACGAGTGACCTTGGGAGGTCTACGGTGACGGAGGCGGTGCTCCGGACAATCGTGGAGGAGGGCAAGTTGGAGAGTATGACGAAGGTCTGGGTCCCTGGAGCGTAGACGGTGCCGTCGCCTCGAGCGGACGAGGCGGTAGTTTTTGTTGCCTTTCTTGATGTCGGGCTGCGGATCCCGTGCGCGAATCTGGTGAAGGACGTGCTACAGTTGTACGGTGTAGAATTGGTACAGCTTACCCCCAACTCGGTTGTTAAGTTGGGGGTCTTCGAGTGGATGCTTCGAGTGGCCGGACCTGCGGGAGAGGGTCGCATTTTCGCATTCTTGCATGATGCTCGTTGCCAACCGAAGAAAAACAGCGATGGCGACACATTGAATTTTGGCAGCGTCAATTTTCAACCAAGGTCGTGTTGCCAAATGTACCTGCCTGCTCCGGCGGCACGGAACCGGTGGGAAATGGCTTTGACGCGGAGGTGGTTCAGTGGTTCTACCATACCTCCGTGCCAGAAGATGGGCTGCGATCCCGAGGTGGGCCGATACAGACCATCGCCAGCCCCTACATCGAGCTTACGACGAGGGAGGAGGCGCCTCTGCGGCTTCTTCTGGACGTGACGAGGCGCTTCTCCACGCGCGACTTGGTGGAGGAGTTTTGAGCCTTCGGACTTTGGCCGTTGGCTCGGGACTGAGACGTTGAGCGGGGCACCTCCAGCTCTAGGCACCCCACTCTTACCGTGAGGGGGCACGAAGGTATGACTCTTGGCCCAGCTCTTTGTGCGTGTTTTGAAAGATGACATTTTTTGCTTCTTTTTGTTCGTTGCAGCCGTGTCCATTGCCGAAGCGAGCCGCGCAGCGGAGATGCTTCTTGGCCCGTATACGGGTGAAGAGCACTCGAGGCGCGGTCTAGTTGTGCGGGAGGGGCGGTTGAACCAGCGATCTCGCCTCGCCGCGCCTCCGACCGCCCGACCCGGAGGCCAAGAAGAAGAAGCGCGCCCGACCGGTGGAGGTGGAGGGAGCCGGACCAATTTTGGTGGCCCCTCTGCGCGTCGCTGCGCCCCGCAACGTTGGTGCTGGTTCGCATAATGCGGAGGCCTCAGGGCATGCGGCGAAGAGACCGGCGGCATACCCTTCAGACCGGGTGGAGGTTTCCAGGTCGGCTTCGAACGCTGATCCTTCCGGTCCGCATGATGCTTCGAGCACGGGGAGTCCTGCTGTGGTGGCTGAGCGAACTGCCTCGCAGGTGCGGTAAGCGGTCGGCTCTTTTGACGTTGTCGGGTTGGATACCGATGAGTCCTCCGGGAAGAGCACCCCTCGAATGTTTATGGGGGCCAGGATGCTGCGTTCGAGGTGCCGCTCACCCCACGGGTGCCACATGGTAAGTTCTTGCTTCCGCGGGTTGCTTGGTGCTTATTTTGCTTTACGCTGACGCTTTTAAAGGCTTCGATGTCGCAGCGGATGATGTCACGTCGGAGGGCGGGGCCTTTGTGGGTGGCTCTGGCCCTATTACTTCTGGAGGCGGGCAGTCGGGGGAGCATGGGCCTGCTCATTCCTCGGGTACGGTGGACTTGGGGCCCATGTGCCGAGCTGATTTCGCGTTAGGCGCCGCGGTGTGCGGGCGGTGGTGATTTTTCTTCACCACCTGCGCCGGGAGCTCTTCGTGCGAATGACCTTGCCCGACATGCTTCGGGTATCGGCGAAACGCCGTCAAGGTCCTCTTCTTTTTTTCTTTTTTTGGGTGTGCTTCGCTGATCGATTTGGCTTGTGCAGACCGTTATGCTGGCGAGGGCCCTTAATGGTGACATTGCGTCGGGCTTCGCCGAGATCCAGAAGTAAGTCGAGGACGAGCATGCTCGGAACGAGGTGTTTACCGGCGAGCGCGACGCTTTGGCGCTTAGGGTGCAAGCCCTGGAGGAGCAAGTGAAGGCCCTTCGAGGCGAGAAGGCGGTGCTTGAAGAGAAGGTTCGCACCGAGCATGAGTTGTCAACCTCCGTTGGGCTTGCTGCTTGGCGAGCCATGGAGACCATCGAGGAGGCCGTGTCACAGCTTGGCGCCGTTCCCCCAGCGAGGTGCCATCGACCCTCGGAGATGGATATCACGTTCGGACGGCTTCGCCGCGCCGGAGAAGTGTGCATCCTGGCCGCCCGCGCGTATGGTGATCACTGCGTGAAGGCTTCTTGGTCCGCAATGCTTGCCTCGCTCGACAAGGCCGGCTGCGCCCATATTGACGGTCTTGCGGCCCGATCAGTCGCGGTGGCCACTGCGGAGGAAGTGGTGGCCGCACGGAACCATACGAGGAAGGCCGGGAGGGTCCTGTTGCAAGATTACTGGTCCCCACGCGGCCATGCCGACGCAACGGAGTTGTTCCGGGCGGCCCAGGCGCAGCGGGAGAAGGGGAAGGCCCCGGCAGGGACTTCAGCGGAAGATGCGTGTGTCGACAAGCGAGGGTCCACCCCACACGATAAGGTTTGACCCCCCGCTTTTTAGGTTATAGTTAGTGTTGGTGCTTCGTAGTGTTTTTTCTTTTCTCGCTCCACTTTTGTTTGTTGTAAGGGGCGTTTTTGTAGGAGGGTAACCTCTTTTTGTGTAAGACCCTCATTTTGTTTTAAATGAAAAAAGATGTTCAGGATGATCCCATGACTTGTTTGCTTGAAACCGGCTTCAGTATATACAGATTTAAAGATTATCTCAGCGGGCCGCAGAGCGGGTCCCGCCCGTCCGGCACGGTATTAAGAGGAGTGTCGGCCGCCAGGGCTCGAAGGACGAGCGGAGTGTGGTGGCCGTTTGGCCTTTGCAGCTATGCTATCGGGGAGCTATTTATCACGGTGCGAAGTGGCAGCGGTGGAAATTAGCAAACCCCACCGGCTCTATGAGGGAGTTTCATCGGGCCCGCAAGAGGAAAGCGGCCGAGGCGCGCGAGGAGATTCGGGCGTTTTGGAGGCGCCGAGAAGCGATGGCTGTTGGCGCCGATGCGGACCACCTTGCATCGTGTGCTGAGTCTGCGCCTCCACACGGTGTTTTTTCGAGTGATAGCTCGTCTGAGTCCTTGGATGAGCTCGAAGTGACGCAGAGGGAATTGGTGAGGCTGGTGGCGTCCGGGGCGTCAGATGAGGAGCTGCTAGAATGGGCTACGCGCATGGAGGAATGGGACTTTGTCCCGTAGGCGCGTTGAATTAATGTAATTTTAGTGTGGTTTGTATGTTATGGGCCGAGCTTGTAATCTGTTGTTGAGGTTTAATTAATAAAGTGGCGATAATTTGTGTTTTGGAGGTGCCTTTTTGCGAGGGGCAAAGAAGCGCCGTCCCCTATCTTCCTTTGATAGGGCTTCGGGGAGCCCTATACATATGTTTTTGTTTGCGAGGCGGCCACGCTCATCACCCTACCTTGTTTTGATAGGGCTTCGGGGAGCTCTATACGTATATTTTTGTTTGCGAGGGGGGGGGGGCGAAGCCGCGCTCTTCCCCCTACCTTTTTTGATAGGGCTTCAGGGAGCCCTATACGTATGTTTTTGTTTGCGAGGGGGGGGGGGCGAAACCGCGCTCGTCCCCCTACCTTCTTTCGATAGGGCTTCGGGGAGCCCTATACGTATGTTTTTGTTTGCGAGGGGGGGGGGCGCTCGTCCCCCTACCTTCTTTCGATAGGGCTTCGGGGAGCCCTATACGTATGCTTTATACACTCGGGCTCTCGGGGGGACCTCGGTGTGCACTGGGGCCGAAGGCCATGCGTGGTGTCTTATTTTATACACTCGGGCCCTTGGGGGACCTCGGTGTGCACCGGGGCTGAAGGCCATGCACGGTGTCTTGTTTTATACACCCGGGCCCTCGGGGGACCTCGGTGTGCACCGGGGCCGAAGGCCATGCGCGGTGTCTTGTTTTATACTCTCGGGCCCTCGGGGGACCTCGGTGTGCACCGTGATTCTTGTTATATTGCATTGGTACAAACTGCCCAAAAAGGTGTTACACATGATCTTACAAAACCCCCCTTCATTTCTTCGATAGGGCTGGGTTTTTTGTCCGGTCACAGCCGGGGTTTTTACAATGTGGTGCTTAGGGGTAAAACTTGCGGAGACTCTTGGCGTTCCACGTGTGGTCGAGCTACTGTCCTTCGGGTGTAGCTATGTGGTAGGACCCTACCCTTGTGCTTTGGGTGATGATGTAGGGTCCTTTCCATTTGAACTGCAGTTTGCCAATTGTTGCGGGGTTCGCCACCCGTTTGAGGACCATGTCTCCAAGTGCGAGGGGGCGGGCCCGGACCTTTTTGTTATACGCCTTTGCGACGCCTGTTGCGTATCTTGCCATGTTTGATATGGCCTGCACGCGGTGCTCCTCTATCGTATCCAGGGAAACTTCCCGGCCCTCCGGACTGTCGGCCTAGCTTGCTCGGAGGGACTTGGCGGCAAGCTCTTCTGGGGTCATGGCTTCGTCTCCGAAGATGAGCTTGAAAGGAGAGAAGCCGGTGGCTCTGGTTGGTGAGGTGCGGAGTGCCCATAAGGCCTTCTGTAGCTCTTCGGGCCACAATCCTTTTGGCAGGCCCACTAGGCGTTTGTTGAGGCCTGCCAATACGTTGCCGTTTGCCCTTTCGACTGCTCCATTGGACTCCAGGTGGCCAACGGATGCTAAGCATATGGTGACCCCCAAGCCTTCGCAAAATGACCTGAAGTTTGCGGAGTCGAACTGGGTGCCGTTGTCGGTGACTATCTCGCGAGGTACTCCGTACCTACAGATGATGTTCTTCCAGACGAAATGTTGGGTTGCCGCTGCTGTTATTTTTGGTACTGGTTCGGCTTCTACCCACCTTGAGAAGTATTCGATGGCGACGAAGGCAAAGCGAAGGTTGCCCTTTGCCGCTGGGAAGGGGTCGATGATATCGAGGCCCCATCTTGCGAAGGGCCAAACCGGCGGTAGGGGCTGCAGTGGGATGGGGTCGCTTTTGGGTTGTGGCTGGCCCACTGACACCCCTGGCAATGCTGGACGAGGTGTTGTGCGTCGCGCAGCGCCGTCGGCCAGTAAAAGCCTTGCCGGAAGGCTTTGGCAACAATGCTTCGCGGGGCCTGATGTGCTCCGCAGGCTCACTCGTGTATTTCCCTGAGGAGGTGCTGGCCTTCCTGTTGGGAAATGCAACGTAGAAAGGGGGTACAAACGCCCCCTTTGTACAGGTCGCCTTTGACAAGGTGGTAATTTCTGGCCCGATACTTGAGCTGTTTTGCTTCGATTGGATCATCAGGCTCTCCGTTTGTCAGGTAAGCGATGATGATGTTGTGCTAGTCTGTGGCGTCAATGTGCGCCACGTGGTGCATTTTGCCTTGCGATGCCTTGGCAGGCTTAATACCTTCGGGCTCGGCTCCTTGTGGCTTGAGCGGAGCACCTAGTGGTTCGGGCGGAGCCCTTAGTGCTCCGTATTGGATCGTGGGCGTCCCGGCCGCGGCGGAAGGTTTGTCGAGTATCTCGTAGAAGACTTCCGGCGGGGGTCGGTCATTGGAGCTGGCCATCTTTGCAAGTAGATCAGCGGCTTCGTTGGCACTTTTGGGTATTGCCTGGACGGTGATTCCGAGGAATCCCTTAGCGACGGCCCGCACCGCTGCGAGGTATCGAGCCATTTCGGGATCTCTTGTTTCAAATGTCTTGTCGAAGTGTCCCGCCATGAGGCGCGAATCACTTTTGACTACCACTCGCTTGGCTCCTAGCATCTTCGCTCTGCGGAGGCCTAGGAGGAGTGCCTCGTATTCCGAGGCGTTATTTGTTGTGGGAAAGTTGAGTCGCACGGCGTGTGAGATGCTTCGACCATCAGGGGCGACGATGATGGTAGCCGCGCCTGCTCCTGTGGCGCACCAGGAGCCGTCGGTATACAGTGTCCATGGTGTCTCGATGGCATTGGCTAGCTGTTCCGTGTGAGGGGTCCACTCGGCGACAAAGTCGGCCAATGATTGGGATTTTATTGTGGTGGGCGGAGCAAACGTGATGTCGAAGGGTGCAAGTTCTGTGGCCCATTTGACAATCCGTCCGGAGGCATCCTTGTTTCGCAACATGAGAGCCAGCGGGTAGGAGGTTGGGATTGTGATTGCATGTGCGAGGAAGTAATAGCGAAGCTTACGCAAAGCCATGAGCAGGGCGTACGCTAGCTTCTCCAGCTTCGTGTATCTTATCTTGGCTCCCTGGAGCGCTTCGGAGACATAGTAGATGGGCCGCTGTCCGTCTTCTTCTTGGACGAGGACCGCGCTGACCGCGGAAGCGGATGCGGCGAGGTACAATAGAGTCGTGCTCCTGGCCTCGGGCTGGTGAGGCTTGGTAGCTGAGCGAGGTATTCCTTGAGTTCTTGGAATGCGTGTTGGCACTCTTCTGTCCATCGGAATGGCTCCGCACCCCCGAAGGGTTTTAAAGAAGGGCAGGGCCCGCTCCGCCGAGCGGGACAAGAATCGGCTGAGGGCCGCTAGGCGCCCTGTGAGTTTTTGTACTTCCCGGGCGCTGCGGGGTGGTTGCATTTCTTGTATGGCCCTGATTTTTTCTGGGTTTGCTTCGATTCCTCTATTTGAGACGAGGAACCCTAGTAGTTTTCCTACCCTGACGCCGAAGGCACATTTCTTTGGGTTGAGCTTGACTCCTTCTGCTCGGAGGCTGGCGAAAGTTTCTCGTAGGTCCCCGGGATGGGAGCGCACGAGCTTGCTTTTCACCACAATATCGTCGACGTATGCCTCGACGTTCCTGCCGAGCTGCCTTGCGAGGACTCTTGTGATAAGGCGTGTAAATGTGGCTCCCGCATTTTTCAGCTCGAAGGGCATGTGATGGTAGCAGTAGGTGCCAATGGGGGTGATGAAGGCGGTTTTTTGCCTTGTCCTCTTTAGCCATGAATATCTGGTGGTATCTGGAGTATGCGTCCAAGAAGCTCATAAGCTCGCACCCTGACGTGGCGTCTACCAGCTGGTCGATGCGTGGCAAGGGGAAGTCATCCTTTGGGCATGCCTTGTTGAGGTCGGTGAAGTCAACGCACATGCGCCATTGACCCGTACTTTTTTGGATGAGGACCGGGTTGGCGAGCCATTCGGAGTGCTTTATCTCGCGGATCACGCCAGCTGTCAAGAGCTTGACGATCTCCTTCTTTGCGGCTTCGAGGCGTTCTAGCGTCATGCGCCAGAGCTTCTGCTTCTTTGGCACAGTGTCCGCTCGGATAGCGAGCCGGTGTTCGATTGTATTCCTGGTGACACCAGGGATATCCTCGGGGCTCCATGCGAAGATGTCGGCGTTGTCGCGTAGCACCCGGAGGATGTTGCTGTGTTCTTCCTCCGTGAGTTCTGCTCCGAGGGCCACCGTTTTCTCTGGGGAATCGTCTTGGAGGGGCACCCTTCGAAGCTGTCCTTCTGGTTTCGCCTTTGGGGCCCATTTGCCAACCGGGGCCCTACTTTGTGGTCCCGTGTTTGCTTCGACCGTGTGGATGCGTCGAGCGTGCGAGCCCAACTCCATTTCGGCCCGACGAGCAAGGTGTTGGTTTTCTCGTACCGTGATAACACCTTCGCGCGCGGGGATCTTCATGCACAGGTAGTTGTGATGCGCTATTGCGCCGAAGGTGTTGAGCATGGTCCTTCCGAGGATGGCGTTGTTTCCGTGCGGGATGCCTGGCCGTCGCCAAACGTGACGGGTAAGGAAATTTGACCCAAGGCCGTGACGGGCCTTCCTCCGAAGCCCACCAGCGGTATGCCCAGAGGTGACAGGCGATCTCTAGGGATCATCAGCTTGTCGAAGGCTTCTGCGAATAGGAGGTTTGCTGAGCTTCCGCCATCCACAAGGACACGCCTGACCTCATAGCTAGCAATGCTGGCGGAAATGACGAGGGGGTCCTGATGGGGGAAGTGTATGCCCTGCGCGTCTTCTGGTCCGAATGTTATGGGCACCTCGGAGAAGCGAGGTGGCAGGGAGGCCGGCTGTGTGGCCAAATGGTGGATTTGCCGTACGTACGCGCGACGTTGTCTTTTTGATGCTATGCCCAGCGAGGACCCCCCTGTGATCATGTTGATGATCCTCTGGGCTGGCCTGCCATGGCCGCCTTCGATGCGCGGGCGTAGCGGTGGGGTCGGCAATAGATTGCCAGCCTCCTTTCGATCTTTGTGTTCAACTGGCTGCTGACTGCGGTGCATGTAGTCCTGCATGGCTGCGATGGTGCGGCACTCTGCTGTTGTGTGTGACCCTTCGCCATGCAGGTCGCAGTACAACGGAGCTGCTGCTGCGCCACCTCGGGCGTTCGGGTGCCGCCCACCGTGACGGCCGCGGCCCCTTCCGCGGCCGCGGTTTGCTCGGCCGCCTCTTCTTCCTGCTTCGGAGGTGTGCCCTTTGTCCAGATGATAAACGTTTCGGCCTTTTTGCCGATAGTTGATGCGTGGTTTGCTGGGAGCCAGGGCGGTAGTTGCATCCTCCTTGGGTGGCCTGTTTGTAGGGGTGGTATTTGGAGCGGTACCGTTCCTCCGGGTGCTATCCTCCTCCGCTCGGGCGTACTCCTCTATCTTGTCGAAGAGTTCCGCAACCGTGCGTGCTGGCTTGCGTGCCAGTTTTTCCGACAGGGGGCCTTTCTGCAAACCGCAGGTTGCGGCGTTTATGATGGTAGTCTCGTTGACCCCCTTGACTTGGCACTTTACTTTTGCGAATTTTCTGAAGAAGCTTCGAAGGGATTCGCCCGGGGCTTGCTTGACTGCGAACAGGTGTCCTGCATCCTTCGGCTCGTTGTAGTTTCCTTGAAAGTTGTTGCGTATGTGGTCACGCAATTGCTCCCAGGCGTAAATGGAGCGGGGGGGGGGATGGTAAAAAAACCACGTCAGGGCGATGCCCTTAAGGGCGAGCGTGATGCTTTTTGCCTTCGTTGTGTCATCTCCTCCCGCCGCTTTGACTTCTGTTTCATACACGCGCAGGAACTCCGAGGGATCTGTGCATTCTTCTAAGGGTGTGACCTCCGGCATTTTGAAGTTCCTTGGCCAGCGTGCTGCTTCAAGTCCTGCACTCAACGGTGAGTTGGGATCTCCCCGGAGCTGTAGGCTCGCGTTTGGTTCCTCTGGGATGGTTTGGGCTCTGGCTTCGGGGTGTTGAGTGTCAGGCTGTGGCTGGTTGGTCGTAAGGGTGCCTCCCGCTGCCTGTCGAAGACTAAGCATCTCGCGCCGGAGGTCCACCAATTCCCGCTGGAGTGCTTCGTATGATTCTCGAGTGATGCCTGCGATCTGTGTATTTGGCAAAGATGCTTCGGTGGGCGGGGCATCACCTCCTACGATGTCCCCATGGGTGGAATTATTGGCTTCTTCTGTGGCTCGGGCGGCAGCAGCGGTAGATGCGACCCGACTCCGCTTTGCTTTGGGAGTGTTCGGGGCCGGGGCCGCGGCCGCCGCTGCTGACTCGGTTGCGGTGACTTTGGGTACTGCCCTTCGGGGGGCCATGAGTTTTTGTGTGACTTTCTTGCCGAACCCCACGGACGGCGCCAACTGTCGTAGTGAGAAGACTAGACAGTAAGAAGTGGAGACCCCTCGTGCTGGAAAGACGAGGGGACTGAACATGGGCTCAGTTGTATTCAAAGATCCTCTCTTAGTTACATGGTGGAGGGGCTATTTATAGCCTCCCGATATGACATTTTAAACGTACATGTATACCCCTAGTAAAGTACATTAGTCTTAGGGGCTGAAGGGTCTTTTGTGCACCCTATGCGTAGCCTCTGGTGCATGGTGTGCTCTCGTGGACACGGTTTATCTTGGGGGATACACCCGGTCCACCGTTCCTACGGACTCTATGTCCTTCGGCGGTCCTCTGCTGCCTTCCTTGGAGGGTCTCCTTGGGTCCGCCTCTGAGGGGTCTTCGGGGCAACCTCCGAGTAGGTCCTTGGAAGACCTTTCGATGCTGCCGTGCTTCGCCGGGTCGTGTGGGGCCGGTGGGGCGTCCCTTCGACAGTAGTACAACTTGTTGAGTACTCAGAGTACTCATTCTTGCTGCAATCATTCGACTGAGGTGGAGGAATCGCCTCTTGCTTTCGAAAAGGAGTTGTAAATGGATGGTGATCGTTAGATCTTGATCCTAGTCGGTTGCCTATGACTAGTCGATGAATTTCCGCTGAAGTGCTTTCGTTCTGATGCTGCTTATTTATTTCTATAAGCCCTGCATGGTATAATATTTGTAAACTCAACTATAAGGTCACAACCGTTATTTGCTACCCAAATTAATCGTTTATTCATATAATCGTCTTGTGTGGAATGATATTAATCTACGTTAACATTGTGTGCATTAGCTTGATCCTGGACTAGTGCATTATACACAGATGGTACAGAATCGTATTTTTTGGTCCCGACGAAATATATGCACAAAACACCCTACCGTACGCGGGTATTAGAAAGTAGTACGTGCATTTAATTTTATGTACGGTATTTTGAAAGCAAAGGATCATATTTGTTGTTGACCCGTTCAATATATTTGCGGTTTTGTCAATCTTACAAGGCATGCAACTAAACTCAGCCACAGATCGTGATCGGTGCAACCCTGGATAACCAATGGAATGATTAGCTTTGCTTGCATATGCGTCGACTTCAGCTTGATCAAGACTGCGAGGAAATTAAGATCAAGATATCAAAGCTCAATCATGCTACAAACTCGCAATATTAATTCTACCTCCATCAACCACATAAAAGATCAATTATATCTTCATGCATAAATTTCACAGGAAATAGTTCAATATTTATTCTAAGTTGAGACTTGAGATTCCGAGCGATTCGAGGAAGTGAAGATATCCCCTCCTATGTGAATGTGATTTCTCAATCTTTAAGATTTGTTCAAAAAATATCTACTGATTTTGAAACTAAAAAAAAAAAAACTATTCATAACGCCCTACAGAACTCTCGAGTTATTGTCCAAATCAAGAACCAAACCAATCAGCAAGTCATAGATATCCTCAATTACAAACGTACGTATACGATAGTACGAATCAATCTGTCAACCGATTTAGTAAAGTGGCCATTTACCGTACTCCTGACATGGCAACTCTCCGAAAAGAAAGAAAGGAGCCCTCCTAGTCCTAGTCCTAGGCTCCAAGCTACCGATCGAGCACGGCGCATGAGTCACTCCCCTAACATGCAGCTGTAGACTCTCATGACACGTCACCTTCTCCCTTAAGTCGCTCGACACCTGTCCCTGGGAGAAAGGACAAAATTGCTCCAATGAGCCGAGCAAAACCTACTGGCAACGGCATCGGTCAATGACGATGTGGGCCCACCCCCGCAGTAACGCCCTTCACCACCCGCGTCACCGTCGCACCTAAACCTCCGCCATAATCACGTCGTGAGCGAAAAGCAAACGCGACGAGGCCGCCGTCCGGAGCTGCGACGCTGACTCCCGGGCCCGACACGCGAGCTCGCCCCACCACCAACCGCCTCCCATCTCCTTGACACCTTAATGTCTTCACTGACATGCGGGCGAGTTGGTCGAGCTAGGATGGGGGAGGCCGGGGAATGGGATTCGCGACCCGAAAAGCGCGGGTAAATGCGGGCCGCGTGACGCGACACACATTTACCCGCCACGGCCGCGCAGCGCTGTCGCTCGCCGTTCCATCCTGCCCCGCGATCCAATTCCCTCCTCCAATTCCATTCCCTCCTCGCGCTTTTATTCCCTCCCTTTCCGCGTCGCGTCGGGCTCCCCGCACCAGTAGACTCCACTCCGCTACTGGCCAAGCTAGTGCCTAGTGCCGCTGCCGCTGCCGCTGCGAGTTCTCTTCTCTCACCGGTCGCGATCCGATCCTCCCGTTCTCAATTCTCCACCACCGCGAGGAAAAGCGCTTCCTTTTCTTGCTTATCTACTGCGCCTCCGCTTGTTCGGTTCTTGCTGTCTTGCTCAAGTCGTGGTTGGAGGAGTAGTAGGAAGCAAGCGAGTGCGCGACTGCGCCAGCGAGGAAGGGGCGATCTAAAACGGCGTGCTATTGACGCCGCGCGACGCGCGGCGATGTCGTCGACGGCCGCAGCGCCGGGGACGCCGCCGGCGCCCGCGGCAGCGGCGCTACCCCCGGCCAACTCCTCCTCCCCGTCGCCGCCGGCGCCAGTCTCCTCGGCTCCCCCTTCCCTGCCCCCGCCGACGACGCCCTCCGCGCCGCCCCCGTCGTCGGGCGCTCCCGCGACCCCCTCCACCACGCTTCCCGCGACGCCGAGGACTCCTGCCGCGCCCTCGCCCCCGTCGGGCACGCCCTCTCCGCCGGCCGAGAGGTCGACGCCCGCGGGGACGCCGCCGGCCCTGGCATCTCCGCCGCCTTCGAACTCGTGGCTGACCACGCCCCTGGTGGTGGGGATCGCGGTGGGCGGGCTGGTGGTGCTGCTGCTCGCCAGCCTCCTGTGCGTCTGCTTGTTCAAGAAGAAGAAGAAGCACCACCCGCACCCGCCGCCGCCGCCGCCCCCCCACCTCCTGCACTACTACGGTCACCCACTGCCGCCGCCACCACCTCCCCCACCGCCGTACAAAGGTGAGATCGCACCTTTAAACCCTTCTTGACTTGTATTGGAGGAGATACATATCTCTTGTGCGTTCTTTGTCTCACTAGCAAGTCACATCGCTGTCATTTGTAATTATTTGGCTGTTCTTGACAAATGTGGCTGTGACGTACAAGTGTGATCTCTCTCTCTCTCTCTCTCTCTCTCTCTCTCTCTCTCTCTCTCTCTCTCGTATTTTGTTCTTTGTAGTTGGATTGTCGTTGAATCATGATGCACGGCCTTATGGAGATGAAAGATCAAACAAGCCAGCAGAAATATAGGTCTTATGTGTCCTAGATGGGCTAATTTTAGTATGGAGTAGTGATGGCGTGGATCTTCATCTGTGTTTGAGATAATCCAATGGGAAATTTTTGGACAAAAAGATTATAGCACTGCATATGGTTCTATAGTTCTCTGTTGTTTAAGCCAAATCATGAGGGAAAATGTGTCCTTTTCGGAGTTAATATTACCATGTAAATGTGTTTACTTCATTTTTAAAAAAAAACTTTGTGCAATCATTTCTCCTTTATTAGATTCTGCACAAGGAAATTCGTTTGGAATAGTTATTGTTCTATGAGAGTCGCAAAAGTTTTTTAGTTCATTTTTGTTCTGCTGCAGGGGATCACTTTGGTGGGGTGTACCAAAATTGGCAGCATAATGCCCCTCCACCACCGCCTGATCATGTGGTGAAGATGCATTCACATCCTTCCCCTCCATCGCCTCCTCCTCCGCTTAACGTAAACAGACAAAACAGTAGCGGTTCCGTTTCAAATTACTCAGGTGGTGAGAGCCAACGTCCACCATCGCCAGGCACTGCCATTGGCTTTTCAAGATGCACTTTTACTTATGAAGACTTGGTAGCGGCGACCAATGGATTCTCTGATGCTAATCTGCTCGGACAAGGTGGTTTTGGATATGTTCACAAAGGAGTGCTGCCAAATGGCACAGAAGTTGCTGTGAAGCAATTAAGAGATGGAAGTGTCCAGGGAGAGCGTGAATTCCAGGCAGAGGTTGAGATTATCAGTCGAGTACATCACAAGCATCTTGTAACATTGGTTGGTTATTGCATTTCTGGAGGCAAGAGGTTGCTTGTCTATGAGTTTGTTCCGAACAACACATTAGAATTCCACTTACATGGTATGATTTCTTGCTGTATTTGCATTATAATCGCTTCTTCTTTTCTTTTGAAATGCTCTATAATCTGTCTGTAAAAGCAAATTAGAACATCTTTGGCATTTTTGTTCTATATTTAGAATATCCTAGTTATTGCCTTTATCATTATCAACTGCACTATGAGTTGTGGCCTAGTAAATATCCACTGGGAAGGCACAACCATTTTTTTTGGCTACCATACAAAAGGAGATTTGTGTGTAGCCCCGAGGCTGTGCCAAATACCTCTAAGATACCCTTAACAACATGCAAATCAGAGGCCGAAGGCTTGACGAAAATAACAACATCATCTGCATAGAAAGAAGCTCTATACTTGATAGCTTCATGCCCTGACGAATGCAGCAAACCATCATTACTAGCCTTCAGGAAAAGTTTGTTGAGAACTTCCATAGCTAGAATAAACAACATCAGGGACAGGGGGTCCCCCTGCCGCAGTCCTTGCTCATTTCTTATCTTCGATCCTGGCTGCCCATATTTCAATTGTAGGGTTATAGATTTCCCGTGCACTTACTTAAGGTTACCGGTGTCCACTAAACGGTTGCGTAAAGCTCATCCCCAACCCCTTGTTGACAAGGCCATGTTGAAACTGCCAAAGTGGAAGGGGTGCCTTTGGTCTTCCGGTGAATATTTAGTGGTGGTAAAATCGGTTTTATCATCCATACCAATCTATCAGATGATGGCGATGGAGATTCCTAAGTGGGTGATAAAGGCTATCGACAAGCGGCGAAGAAGCTTCTTATGGTTGGGAGAAGAACATGTCAAAGGAGGCAAATGCTTAGTTTCTTGGGATAAAGTTTGTTGACCGATTGACTTTGGCGGCCTTGGCTGTCAGAAAATGCAGCTTGCAGGATATGCGTTGAGATGGTTATGACTAAGGGGAACAGATCATACAAGAACATGGGCGCAGATGCCATTGCAGCAAGAGAAAACTGTCCAAGCCATGTTCGAAGCGTCGGTCAAGGTAGAAGTGGGAGATGAATGTTCAGCGTTGTTTTGGATAGACAGTTGGCTACAAGGAAAGTTGATCAAGAATGCTGCGCCAAATTTATGGACCTTAGTAAGCAGACGTTCTAAACAAAGCCAAACAGTACAGAAAGCTTTAGCTAACAATGCTTGGATCAACGATATTAAGGGAATTAAATCAGTTGTGGCACTTAGAGAGTATCTCCACTTGCGGAACAAGTTATCTCAAGTAATACTGCAGGAAGGAAGCATGGACATATTTATTTGGAGATGGTCACCGTCTGCTATTTACATGGCTAGTTCAGCTTATAAAGCTTTTATTTCAGGGTTTGACAAGGATGCCATGCAGCATGCAAGTTTGGAAATCCAAAGCTCCACCGAAGTGCAAATTTTTTGCTTGGTTAGTGATTCAAAACAGGTGTTGGACGGCGGACAGACTACGCCGAAGGGGATTATCTCATCCGGCATGTTGCAGTATGTGCTCACAGGAGGAGGTAACCTTGCAGCTTGCACCATCTTCTTATAGAATGCGTTGTGGCCAAGCAAGTTTGGTTCCAGACCTTTTCTGCTGCAGGCCGTAGGAATCTCGTGCCAAATGGAGATACACAGCTTGTGGATTGGTGGCTGGCAGCAAGAAAATACCTACCTAAGGAAAAAAAACGAGGACTTGATACTCTGGTTATCTTAGTTTGCTGGCTTTTGAGGAAGGAAAGGAACGCTCGAGTTTTCAGTGTCAAGTACATCACATTATCAGAGATTTTAGAACGAATTCATCATGAAGGATTGCTATGGAGCATGGCAGAACCTTCTTGTATCCGTTGTTGGTTTTCTTAGTTGTTTGTGGTATTAGAATTTGTTGTCGCTATCTGGTCGTGAACATATATTCTTGTATCCGTTGGAGGTTTTCTTAGTTGTTTTATGGTGTAAACTGTAAACAACTATTCTGGCAGATGACAGGATCGTCTGCATTGTACTTTCTTCTTTCTTCTTAAATGACGTACAAAGCTTTTGCATGTTCTTGAAAAAAAATATACAAAAGTAGAATGCTCTCTAAGTTTATTAATTACCTTTTTATGTAAATCCAGAAAACTTTGCTCGGGAGCTCCTGTAATGCAAACCATGTGCTATACTCATTTGGTTTGTGTTCTCTTGAGCATTTGTTCAGTGTTATTTTCACCTCTGTTTCAGGAAGAGGCCGACCAACCATGGAATGGCCTGCAAGGCTACGAATTGCTTTGGGTTCCGCAAAGGGATTGGCGTATCTTCATGAAGACTGTGAGCTCACGCCCATAGCTACTTGTTATGCTTTCAGTTTTCTTTTTCACATTCAAACAGGTATGTAGCTGCTGTGTCCTGATTTTGTTTATTTTTTATTTCACAGGCCATCCTAAGATCATTCATCGTGACATAAAGGCAGCAAATATTCTTCTGGATTTCAGATTTGAAGCTAAGGTATGTTATACCATTTCTGTTTTGTATCCTTTCTATTGTAGAAGTGGACAATAATTCTTGTTTTAGACTTATCAACTTGAAATATTGATGTGAGGCGCAGCATAATTTTTCAGATAAGGATTAACACACTTTCTCAATGAATGTGTCACCCAGTCATCTAGTTGAGCTGGTCCAATGAACTAATTGAAAATATCAAGGTGGTTTTGACTGCTTAGATGATTGGGTCTATTGTGATGGTAATAAGTCCCCAACTTTGAGGTAGTACTAACTTAGTAGCTGGTAGTGGAATGTTCCCTGAGTGGCACTAGAAAAGATACTTCTGCAAGTTTCAACCTAGGCTAAAATTTGTGTCTAGTTGATGTGAGTAAATTCAGAAAACATAATTGTGACAAACAGAAGTATAACCAATCATCATTACTGAGTTAATATCAGCCTACTAATACAAATTGGTTGGGTGTATAATTCGCTAAGTAAACATTTTTTTACAGGTGGCAGATTTTGGACTTGCAAAGTTAACTTCTGATAATAACACCCATGTTTCAACCAGAATAATGGGCACAATCGGGTAAGTTCAATCTTCCACTGTAACATTATCTCATATTTTTTTAAACACAAGATTAATCAAGATGATATGTAGTAAGAAATCAATTTGTTCTGGCAACTAACATGCAGGATCTGCTTTCTCAAAATTACTGCCCTAATAATCTTACTCCTACCCTTAGGTACCTTGCACCAGAGTATGCTTCTTCCGGCAAGCTCACTGAGAAATCTGATGTCTTTTCTTTTGGAGTAATGCTTCTTGAGCTAATAACTGGGCGTCGCCCTGTAAGTTCAAGACAAACTCATATGGATGACAGCTTGGTTGACTGGGTAATTTATTTGTCAAAACTAATTTAATTTTGTTGTCCACAATACTGTGACCAATAGGGTCAAATAATCTTGTTGTGCTTGTATTTATCTTAAAATAAGGGAATTTTACTGGCAACACATGCTATGCAATCGACTTTCAGTTTGGGCACCAAATTAACATGAAATGTTTCGAAAAAATTTGAGAATGTAGTTTATAGTGTGTTTTAGCACCCATTAAAATTTCAGCTTCAAATTCAAAATGGAAGATTTTTTTTTTTGCTGTGAATAGTAGTATTTGTCCTTCCTTTTGATTTGGCAACAGCTATGGGTGTTTGTCTTTGTATAATTTTATACAGTAATTGCTGTTCATCTAGATAAAATGGTGTCCCCTGTTTCTGTTATCATTTACCTTGGTCTTTGTATTTTAATCACCTTTTTTATTTAGTCTGCTGAGACTGTTTATCATCCTGTATTCTTCTAGATAATGAGTTCCTTGTGCCTCTTCCCAAGCATGTGTTCCTTTCTTTGAAGATCTTCAATACATCTATTTGAGTTCTCTTCCTTTTTCCTTCAGGCAAGGCCTTTAATGACACGAGCATTTGAGGATGGTAATCATGATGCTTTAGTGGATCCCCGGCTGGGGAAGGAGTTCAATGCTAACGAGATGGCAAGGATGATAGTCTGTGCAGCTGCATGCGTACGCCATTCTGCACGGCGACGCCCACGCATGAGTCAGGTACCTTTCTCTACTTCTATCTGGTTTCTTCTGAATGCTAGTTTCGTCAACACAAATTCATCGTCCTCTACTTTGAGCTTGTTTATTGTCATGCCTATATTAGACGTATAGCAAAAAAATTTAGTCACTGGGGAGTGGACTCTAGAGTCTAGTCACTCTAGTTTCCATAACAATATGGTGCTACACCGTTACGGAAAGACAATGTTGCATTTCTATACTCTCCAAAGTCCAAACTCCTACTGCTATTTGATTCACGCGGTGGTTCAACTAGATCGTGACTTCTCTACAATGAACAGGTTGTTCGGGCCTTGGAAGGCGATGTGTCATTGGATGATCTGAACGAAGGTGTTCGGCCTGGTCACAGCCGGTTCTTGGGATCATACAGCAGCTCTGACTACGACACCGGCCAGTACAACGAAGACTTGAAGAAGTTCAGGAAGATGGCATTTGGCAGCACCGGTTTCCAAAGCAGCCAGCAAACGCCAACCAGCGAGTACGGCCAGAACCCGTCCGTAACAAGCAGCGATGGCCATCAGACGCAGGAGATGGAGATGGGGAGTACGAAGAAGGACGGCGACAACGGCGGAGACAGCCAAGCTTCATGAGATAACCTCTTCGTCTTTTTTCCGGCGTTTCAACTACCGCAAATTTGTAAGGCCCCATCCCAGCCTAGCTGAATTCACATAAGCTGCCGACTTGTTTGCAACAAACCGAAAATTGTCTGGTTGAGATATAGTTTTTGCTAGCCGCAATTCGCCGCTTCTTTTCACGAATTCTTCGATGCGCGCCTTCTATTCGTATTGCATTTTTTTCTCCTGATATATTATCTTTCATGGTTTGAAACCAAAACTGCATCCTCTCTTGAGATAGGTACAATACGGCAGGGTTAGCAGAACAAGTAACAACACATAGAGCAACATGCCATACAATTCTGTGAAAACAAAAACATCGTGAGCTGTGACCCAGGGAAATCTTTTCCGAAAGAAATTTTTTACGGAGACCGGTAAGGCCGGTAACCACGAAAATCAGAAATTTCGGCTAGAATTTTCAATTTTTTTCTTCAATTTTTGGATTTTAAATTAAAAAACAAATTCGAACAAAATTCAAGCAAATTTGATTTTTCTAGACGAATTTCATCAAAACTGGTTTTTTAGGACGGTTTGTATTCCTACCGGCCCCCACCGGTAGCCAGTAACCGGCGCGTCCCGTTTTCGGACGAGTATAGTGTTTGCTATTTTGGTTTCGTTCTTTGCTCGTATGTCAAATTAGTAGTTAATTTCAAAAAAACTCTAGCTTCTATCTAGTTCGGGTTTGTGTTTCAAACCTCCTTGAAGTTCCAGAATTCAAAATTCAAACTTGAATTCTCCTTTTCGGATTTTGGGCCCCTTTTCTCTCCTAGCTCTTTCTCCTTTCTTTGGGCTCAGCCCCATTTCATCTGGGTTGGCCCCCTTTGCTTCCTGGCCCACCCGGCCCAGCAACTCCTCCCCTGACCCACCTCCTCTTTCCTTGCCCCTTCCTTCTTCTCCCTTGGCCAGCATCGTGCGCCGCTCAGTCCAGCTCCCTGCTGCACAGAGCACACCGCCACCCAACTCGGTCAGCGCCTGCGCCAGCCAAGGACGTTCTCGAGCCATCCTCGCCGTGCCCTCACTTTGCCCGGTCCAAGCAATGCACCCGTCTGTGCCTGCCTGTTCGCGTCGTGCCCACCCTTGCGCCCGGTTCGAGCTGCGCGTTGCTCCCTATCGCGCCAATCCTCCCCCGTTGGACCTTCCCCAGCTCCTCCCCTCCACCTCCGGCTATAAGAGGGCCCCGATCACCTCCTTTCTTCCCCTCCCCCACCTGGTTCACTTCCTCCCCGAACAAAAGAAGACCGAGCTGAAGGGACTTACCTCAAGCCGCTCGCGCCGTGCCCCAAGCACCGGCCGCGCCGCCTCCCCGCTGTTCGGCTACTCCGGTGCCTCCTTCCCCGTGCCGCCCCTGTCACCACTCACCACGCGTCCCAAGGCCCGAGGAAGCTCTCACCCACTTTGTCAGCCTTCTTCTTCCTCCACGGCAAGCTCCCCACGCGAGCTCCCCGGCCACCGCCCCGGCCCGCGTCGCTGGACCACCCCGGAGCATCTCTGGCCTCCACGCCCGGCTCCACGCCTCCCTCGTGGCCACGCGCAGCTGGTGCGCGCGTCGCCGCCCCTCCGCGCCACCCCACCGCCGGGCGCCTCCAAGGTAGCACCACCGCTGCCGCCCTTGGCCTTGCCGCCGCCGCGCCTGCCCTTCACCGGCGCCGTCGCCGCCTCCAGTGGGGTCCCTGTCCCCATGGGGCTCTCTTTCGCCGGCTTTCCCACCGCCCCGCGCCTCCACTCGCCAGCACCTCCACCGCCCAGTGCCGCCCAGGCGCCTCCGTCTGCTCCCATTTCTTTGCAGCCGAGAAAACCAAATGAGGAGCCCATGGTCTTCTCTCTCCCCCTTGACTCCCTTCCAAGTGGGCTCGGCCATGGGCTGATCCACGCGCACCCGTGCGCCTGTGCTGGTGGACCACGGTCCATGCGCTATGCCATGAACCGCACCACTGTGCACTGGGACCCACGTGTCAGTGGGATGCGCTCTCTCTCTCTCTCTCTCTCCCTTTTTTGTTATTTCTTGTAGGGTTTAATTCAAAAGTAAATCTTCAATTATCCATATCTCTTTCGTTACAGCTCCAAAAATTATGAATTAAATTTCTAAATTTCTGTAAATTCAAGATCTTGCTAATGTCATAGGTTTTGTTTAATTTGAAGTTCATTTGTATTTATTTGCTCTTTTTGCTTGCCTGTGCCTTTTTCCAGTGCATTCGTCCGATTAGGATTTGAAGACGCGGACGACCTCCAAGTTGATCGAGCACAAGATTATCAGGATCCTCTTGCCTATAACCAAGGCGAGTCAATACTTTGATCATATTGAGCCTACATTTTATGCAAATTATATATTTTTAAAATAGTAAATTGCATGCTTTAATTCCTTAATCAAATGTATGTTAAAACCTTAAGGTAGTTAAATCCCCATTTGATGATTAACTAATTATAATGCCACCCCTTGTTAATTGAATCCATTATTCCTTGTCACCCTAGTAATTATGTGGTAATATTAGCTATAGGTTGTACTTAAGCGACATGCTAGTCTTGTTTAAGTACCGGGACATTAAAATGTCCCAATCATCATCTCTTCGAACATAAAAATATTTTGGGCAGTCATTGGTGGTCCATGACTGAGATAAATGTGGTAATTTGATTTTACTCCTCAAAACCCTAAATTGTTATTACCCTGTCTGGGTGGACGGTAAGATGGATGATATGACAGTAGGTGCTAATGTAGTCCAAGGACCGTTGTGTTGTGAATTGGGATGTGAAATGAACTGCCCAGACAACCCTAAGGACTTGATCTTGTCATGACCTCCCATGTAAAACAAGTGCAACTATAAATCTGTAAAGTACAACCAGACTAAATAATTTGTATCCATCAGTACAAGTTGCATCAGATAGATGATCCGCGACGCCGTAAACCTTTGTGGCGAAGGGTGTCGAGGTGCACGATGTAAGTCGTTCGACAACGCAAGAGGGGGTCTGAGTAAGGGTTAACGGATCTAAAAAAAGAGCGTAACCCTTCGTGGACGAAACCTTAGCGAAGTGTAATTAATACTGAGGGATGCATTGTAAAGGCCTTGTGATGATCTCTCCTTGATTCACATGTCTACGAAAATGTGTGTATATATCAAGACGATTATCTCTTATGGGTAAAGTGTACAGCCTCTGCAGAGTCTAAACTGTTTAAACAGTCGTGCCTACGGTCAAAGACGGACATGAAAATTTAACTTGAGTTAGTTCTATTTCAAAAACCTTGGTGGGTGGTATAAAAATTGTGGCGGGCTCACCTAGCCCTGGGTTAGATTTTCCCTGAGTTTTCAGACTCAGTGATGTTAATATTGGGGTTAGCCCCTAGTCAAATAAGCACCAGATAGAGTTTCCGATGGAGAGAATCTCTGCTATTATCAAATGTTGCACAATTACTCTCTTTAATAAAATACAATTTGGTTAAAATGCTAAGTGATAGAAATTTGAAATTATGATAATTGAAAATATTGTTTTAAGCAAATAAAAGAACCAGAGCCATCTTTGTTAAACCTTGTATGTATATTATTGCATTGTGTATTGGCCCGCGAGCACGGAAGTTGTGCTCATCCTCGCTCTCTCCCTCAAAACCCTCAGAAGTAGGAAATCCTGAAGATTACGACTACTTCGAGGATCCAGAAGTTGGAGGTACAGGAGAGGATAAAGCGTAGTGTAGTATTTAGCTGTTCTAGTCTCGCCTCAGTCTAGCCGACCCTGTCGGTGCTTGCGTGCATCCTATATTATCTGAGTATTCGGGTAATATCGGACGCACACGGGTTTCCCTAGTCGCTTGCCTGTGGAGAGATGTGCTCTCACCCCTTTGCTTTCGTTGTCGCTTCCGCTTTTTGTAATGTAATTAATATTGGCCTGTTCGGCTTTTATTGTAAAACCTGACCCGACGCGGTCTATGTAAACTCTGACGTGCTAAATTAATGAATGGTATAGTTTTACGCTATGTATAAATTGAATTCAGTGATGTATCTGTGAGTGCTAGGTACTGATCCAGGGAATAACACAGTGTTATCACAGTTGATTCTAGATTATGATATCCGGGTCTTCGCCGAGATTTTTTTCACTCAGCTGTCTAGGTTGGCTTGTTTCGCGCTTGTACGACTGTTTGTTTCATGCTTGCTTCGGGCTGTCGTCTAAGTGGTTACGCTTGGAAGGAAGCTATTGCAGAATGCAGGTGCTGTTGGATTCAGACATAGAGCAATACAGATACAGGCATGGATTCGTTGGACCAGGCTGTACTGGAACTCATGCTTCCCTGTCACTTCTCATTTGTTGTTGGTGCAGCCCTAGTATCCCATGTTCTATCGTTTGGCGGATTGTTCAGTGGTCACAACAGAAGTACAGAACAGAATGGGAAGGCGAGCATTGCACAGTTGTCTGCTCTGTATCGGCAAACAATACAGGTTGTTGCCTGCAATTGAAACAAACCAAGCATTTGATATTTCTGTATTAACAAAAATGCTGGTCAAATTGTGCGAGATTAGAGTTTTGGATAGTGTTTCCATGGTCCACCGCAAATCTTAAAACGATAGGGCTGGTAGCACAGTAGTGTGCTTAGTGTTTTCTCCCGTATGGTACGGTCCATAAACAACCCACGTAACGCAACTAACTTGCACATGTAAAAAAAGAAGGGAAAATATATACCGCAAAACTACATCCTAGCTCGACCTTTCACGTATCTCGTAGAAATATGTTCCACTCAAACGTCATACTCGTATTTCAATGATTACATGCAGGATAACCTTGTATACTTCCCGGTTATTTTCGGTAGTAATCATTTAGACTAATTTTACATGTCTATCAATTTTATTGTGGAGAAGCGCTCTCTCCCAACTTCTGAACCGAATGGCTATTAGAAAGGGGGGCATCTATAAATTCACCAAATCACAATAATTTTTTTCACCGTTGAATTAAGATCTTGTGACTCACATTCTATCCCTCTACCACCTATATAATTTCCACCCCCACCCCTTAACCATAACCCACTCAGTCGCCGCCTCCCTGGCATTGCCTTCGGTGCTGGTGAGCTCCTCTCCTACCACCCACCCTCCACCCCTCCTCTAAATCCATGTCGCCGCCGCCATTGCTTTCTTCCTCCTCTCCAGTGTGATTCCCTTGCGCCGCCCTCTTCCTCATCTCCGGTGGCTACCGTCGTCAGATCCGTCACCGCCTCCTAACAACTCTGGTTCTTTTCGCCACCGCTGACTTCCACCGCCCTGCGCCAAAGGCGGTGCCACCGCCGCCCACCGCCGTGCTTCCAGCATCCCGCCCTCCCTCTAAGCCCAGGCGGCGATGAACCCACACCCTAATCCGTTGGCCGTCACCACTCTCGTCTGTCGTCGCTTGAGATGATGAACCACATGAATCACAACGTAAGATCCAACGATGAGAAAATCAACTGTGATTTTTTCAGTGGCACGTGAATTAGCAAACCCGTTAAAAAAACCCAATGCGGCAGTCCAAAGCCCAAACGCGGCTGACCACAAAACAGAATAATTAGCCCGGCAGGCCATCCATCCAGCAAACAAACAAGTGAGCAGCAAACCTTCTAAAAAATGCCTTTTTAAAACATCAACAGCACACCAATCCCAAAGCAAATTTTCCCATCCCCTCCTCAACCCCCGTCCCGTCCTCGTGCTCCGATCCGTCCCTAGCCCCAGATCCGCGTCCATGGCGTCGCGCAGGCGAATGCTACTCAAGGTCATCATCCTCGGCGACAGCGGGTGCGCGCAATTGCCCCCTTTCCACCCAATCTTTTGGGAATTAATTTTGCGCTGTTTTCTGATCCCTTCTGCGCTTTTCGTTTGTTGTTAGGGTCGGGAAGACGTCGCTGATGAACCAGTAAGGCCAAAGAGCAACCTCGTCTTGTCTGATTCGTCGAATTTGATTGTTTTAAGGGTTGTTTCGAGGGGGGTTCGCGGCGTTGAACGGTTGGGTGATTGGTGTGCAGGTACGTGAACAATAAGTTCAGCAACCAGTACAAGGCGACGATCGGCGCAGATTTCTTGACCAAGGAGGTGCAGATCGACGACCGGCTCTTCACATTGCAGGTTTGGCCTTTTTCGGTTTCCCAGAATCACTTCGTAGGCTTAATCGCCATTGGATTTGGCTACTTTGTATTTTAGAATTGGTGAGGTGTCTTAGATCTTGGAGTTGAAGAAGAAATTTTTGAGTTCGAGGTGCGATGCTCGTGTGCGATTCTGAACGGGATTGCATTGTCAAATCGTGAAGTCCTGATTTAGTTTAGTGCTCTAGATAGGTTCAACGATGATACATGTAGTGGTACTAAACAACGATGGATTTAGAAGTTGAGAAGGTTGCCACTTGCCACATTAGGTATTTAGGTCACATCAACGATATTTTTGGCTTATTCTAGTGTGAAGTACTTCTGCAATTGTCCTGTTGGGTTTCTTATTGGAGAGGCTAACACAATTACAAATGATTAGGAAAACAAATATCAATAGAAGGGATATATTTTGTGTCAGCTTCTAGCTGATTTCATATCACCTTTCTTACCCAGATTGAAAAGCACACTGCATGATAAGTGATAACTCCGTTTGTAAGCTACATGGAGGATTATGGTATGGTTTCATAAGAAATTACATCCACTTAGCTCTAGTTCAGTATTGCACTTGGTTTGCTCTTCCTATTATAGTCCAAGGATGAGGTTCTTAACGACCAAGTTGAGACCTGATGTTGTGGAGGAATAAGGGCTAAGGTGACTGTTTGCATAGGTATTGCTTCACAAATGTGAGTTATTAGAGAAGCTATGTGATGTCTGCCAAAAACAGAAGTGAGGCCATAAATGGATTTTATATACATCTGCTGGAGGTCGAGCATTGGCTGCATATGTTTGGTTTAATGTTAAGTTTCTGTTGGGGAGAAATCTAATCTCATCACTTCACAAGGGTAAAGCAGAGATGCTTCTGGTACTCTTTCAAGCCTTTTGAGAGATATAGTTGTATTGTTTCCCCTGTCTTTTATTTTGTAGACATCATCTTGTTTGTCAGGACGTTCCTTTTCTGCATCTGTTTTACCTTTATCTCTTGAATTTCTCTGTTACTCCGTTACTTACACAATATAATCTGTGTCCCGGTCTTTAGTACTCTGTCTGCCTGTCTTTCATAAATAAATGACCTAGTGGCTTTGGCTAAGAAATTCGAGATTTTTATTGCTTGGAATGAATGATGCTGCAGACCTGTTATCTATCTGGCAAGTTACCTTTAAATTCGGATCGTGATACTATATTGAACATTCAGACCCATGGCATTTATTTGAATAAAAAAAAAAGGAAAATGACACGGCTTATTCATGTGCATTATCCATGGTGTTCATCAGTCATTCTTCATATTCAAATCAGGGATACGGGATAATTAAACTATTCATTTATTACCTATATCTGGGATTCTGTATACCTGTTTATTATTTCAGCTCTATCTAGTAGTTTATTTTAATAAAAAAATTGCAATTTGATTGGGTCCCATTTCATTTGTAATTATATACTGTAACAAAGTGTATGTTAGCTATCCTGCCTGATATTGTCACAGCTGGCTGGCTTGATGTATTGTTTACCTGATAACTGATGAGTAATAGTTTAGTCATGATAATATTGGTGATAGGCTTTTCTAAGATGAAATGAACTGGAGTGCAGAGAATTATCTTGACTACATGTGAAACTAATGCTACTCTCACTTTAAAGAAGGTTTGCTTTGTTATTGGTCCATCAATGTCAAAACTTAATTCCATTTTCACATTTGTTGGAATTGGAGATCAAAGTCTGGGATCTATGATTTATGTTATTCCTGATTCAGTGAAGTAACTTCAAAGCTTCATTGCTCTAGCTAATTAATCATTACAAATAGCTACTATAGTCGGATTAAAGTGTACTCATAAGTTCCTTGTCAAACAATAGTTCCGTTTACATTTGTCACACTTTCATTTCCCTGAAACTTAGATATGGGACACGGCGGGACAGGAACGGTTTCAGAGTCTTGGTGTGGCATTTTATCGGGGAGCTGACTGCTGTGTTCTTGTATATGATGTCAATGTTACCAAATCATTTGAAAAGCTGAACAGCTGGCGTGAGGAATTCCTAATTCAAGTAAGTAACTTGGTTATTGGTCATCCAAATGTACTGCAGTGTGTTTATTTTTGAAAGTTTGACCCATTATTTATTTGTAATACAGGCCAGTCCATCAGATCCAGAAAATTTCCCTTTTGTTGTACTTGGAAATAAGATTGATGTTGATGGTGGTAATAGCCGGACTGTGAGCACTTGCCATCACAAAGTTCTATTCGCTCTTTATTTCACTGGTTTGTTTTATACTGTTCTTAACCTTATCTGATTTTCAGGTTTCTGAGAAGAAGGCTAAAGCATGGTGTGCTTCCAAGGGAAACATCCCTTATTTTGAGACGTCTGCTAAAGAAGGCTTCAATGTGGAAGCTGCTTTCGAGTGTATAGCAAGGAACGCTGTCAAGACTGAACCGGAAGAAGAGATGTAAGTTTACCTAACTTGTAGGCTTCAAGACTTGTAATAGTGGCACTGTTTAGAAAAAAGTTCATTCTTAGTCAATTCTTTTTCTTGAGAGTTGTAGACTTGTAATAGTTGCATTCTTTAGGGGGGAAAAGTTCATTATTTGTCAATTCTTTTTCTTGAGAGGTGAGCATTTCAAAATAGTAACACCGAGATGCACAGGCAGCTAGAATGACTCTCTGTTAAATTTTGTAGATATCTTCCTGATACAATTGACGTGGGGGGTGCTGGAAAGCAACAGCGCTCGTCAGGCTGTGAATGCTAGAAGATATGGACGAAATGAATTTCTCTGTTGGTTCTATTGGACCGGTGTTTCTTGGCATTCTCTTTCCATGTTTGATATATTTAGTTTGGATGCTACTATTTGTGTCGATGGCTACATGTGGTTGTTTAGTGTTTACTATCCAACGAAATCGGAGAAATTCATTTGTAACTACTGTTTCCTTGTATGAGCGCTAGATGATACAGAGTTGGGATTCCTTTTAGTCTTTTTACGCTTTTGATTGTTGTGGTGCATATCTCGAAAAGTTATGTTTTGTGAAGGTTGTAAATGGACAGATTAACAATCCAATCCGTCTGGTTTCCTACCTTTCCCATTTTGATGGTAGAGCCAGATTCTGTGTTATATATGATTTGCTACTTACCTCTAGCTTGCTACTTGGATAACCTTTGTGTCTTGGATGATGTATATAGTTCATGTCAATGCATTGAATCCTTTGCTACATGGATGTGATTTTCCAGATTGGACTACTGGTGTCTGGAAGGATCATGCCCAGTACGCATGCGGCAGTTTGTATTGATTCCTTTTGTCGATACCACCAGCGAGAATACTGCTACTATACAGTAATCAGTTTACCACTTGCACTCTTGCCGCAAGCATTTGCCGTTTCCATCAGCACCTCAATCATCGAGCGCCATGCGTTCCCCAAAAAGGCAAAATGATCTGGTTGCCGTTGCCGAGCATCTTGGACTTAAACAGTGGAGTACAGCTGTACTTGCTGTACAGACATGGACGTCTCGTCACTTGTTGCACACACATTGGCTGGAATCTAGAGATATCTATCGTTCCATTTTATCCTTATCCCCAAACTGTACGACGGTTGGACCTACATCGACCCTGTTGTGGTCGGGATCACCGTGCCATCCCTCGATCACCGTACTAAAAAATCTATAACTTTACTCTTATTCGTTGTAGTCATCATGCGTTTCCAAAAACCCACTCTAAGTTGATTCTATTTTTTTTTCTTTTTTCCTTCTATATTTGTGAGTGCTCCACCACAGAGACTCATACACATCACCACAATGTGTATCTAGACTTAACAGCCCGAATACTCCACCTGAGAACTCTTTTCTTGTAATTTGGTTAACCACATCTCTTTTTTCTACAGCCTTGCATGAAATATGTTTGTATCGCCTTCGAACACCACTTGTTCTTTTGTACCACGTGGTTGGTCTCATAGCATCTTTCTTCTTCGAGCATCTCGTTAACTCCGATCGCATTTGGAATAGATAATATCTGGGCTCATCCATATCGAGCCAATCGTTCTTGAACACATCCATATCGAACAAGTTAACTTCTATCACCACATACCCCCACACAAAACTCACCCTAGACTAGTCAGGTCAGCTCTATCATATCGCGTGCAGGGTTCGTTGTTGCTGATCTATCAGACTACGAGCAGCTAGCCTAGCAGGGGAAGAAGCGTGCATGAGCTTTACGTACGTGCTCCAATATATATACACTACCCTCTTTAGTAATGATTGATTCGGAAGCCTTGAACTGTCACTTACAGAGTGGACAAGCATGTGTGTGGCTGCGCGTTGTCACGGTACACATGGCGTAGGATAGCTGGACAGGCATACATGCATGTGGATGCATGCAAAGTGTTCAACAGCAAAGCATAGAGGAACTGACGCCATAGATCCCGAGCAAATCAGGTTGGTATGCCTAGTACTGATGGAG
Source organism: Ampelocalamus luodianensis (assembly GCA_036346255.1). Lineage (NCBI taxonomy): Eukaryota > Viridiplantae > Streptophyta > Magnoliopsida > Poales > Poaceae > Ampelocalamus > Ampelocalamus luodianensis. The sequence goes on from CM070618.1 coordinate 11,273,756, forward strand.
TTAGTACTTGTATAAGCTGTATGACATGCATGCCTGAAGTCTGAGCTCTGAACATTATACAAATCTACACTGCATGAAGCCATGAATATCTTGCGTCTAAAGTTACTCTATAGATTGTATACTCTATTCCCATATGTACAGTGTGGATTCATTACACATCTCTATCTATTATATTTTATATTAATAAAATAGAGGTAAAAGAAGCCACCACGTTTACTTTTAAGGGCTACAAAATAACAAGTTAATCGGCAGAAAAAGATAATGATCTACCTTGTTGATCGTGTGCGTCCAAATTATAAGGGTGAAGATCGATGCATCTAAAAACTGTTACAATTGTATAATAGATACAACTTCATCTTTAATCATAACCATTAGAGTCGGTGAATAAATACAACTATATTTTTAAATATGGTGTATATATATAGTAGTATATGTTAGAATTAATCTTGATGATTTGTTAGTGCTTCATTGATTAGCGCTTGTAATTAGTGAGTTAATTTATTTAGTGGCTACTAGGACGTGAGTGCATGAGAATGGTTCATGCGTGTTGGGTTAGATTGCATGCATCAATTTGTTAGCTAGTCAAGATAGCATGCAATTAGGATGTGTCGGTGTTTTAGAACCGATCTTACGTAAAGATTGTTTGATTCGGGGGGTCTCCACAATTGATCACACAGACGAAGAAGACACGGGGATTTTTATACAGGTTCGGGCCTTCTCCGGTGAGAATAACAACCCTACTCCTGTGTATCTTGTATTTGCTCTTTGGATTACAATCGAATAAGTATTTTCTTAACCGTTCTCCAAAGAAGGCTCGTTTCTTCTTTCCCAAAGCCTCCCTCTATCTCTATGAGATACCTATTTATACTAAGCAATAGTGGACGTTGTCCTTCCAGGCTAATTAGTCGCTCATTATTATGTAATAATGAGAGTAATTACCGGAGTAGTAACCTCCCCATGCTGTCAATCAGTTACCAGTCAGAGATAGTGGGAATTATCTACAGTTATGTCAGAGATAACTGCGTATTTTGACTGCTTAGATTCTCACTGTTTAATGGGCCGTCAAACGGGTGGGTCCAGTAAGTCGTGAGGAACCTGTAGCAGGGCCCGATCGTAAAAAACCTTATGACCAGACATACTCGTAACGATCATACCATAGTCGTAGAAGAGCTTACGACTAGGTAGTAGTCGTAACGGTTATACCATGGTCGTAGAAGAGCTTACGACCAGGGGGTAGTCGTAGGGATTATACCGTGGTCGTAGAAGAGCTTACGACCAGGGGGTAGTCGTAGGGATTATACCGTGGTCGTAGAAGAGCTTACGATCAGCGGGTAGTCGTAGGGTAGCCTACGACTTCCTGACTAGTTCTTCCCTTTTGATATTTTAAGGGGTATGTCTTATGACGTCATATTTCTTGATTATGGAGTAAATAAATGAGGATTATTTAGATCCTCGTCAGGATGTGACCTAGTGGTAAGGTGCGTAGTTGGTTCGGTCAAGGCGCAAATGTGGGTGTCGTGGGCGAGTGCAGTAGTGGCACGAGTCTCGGGCTGAGCAGTTTCTCCGGGCGTACGTGTGTTGCTCATGTATTTAAGCATTGCTAAGTTCATTAGTTGATGGGAGAATAAAAGTGGGAGGAAAAGGCGGTTGTTGTGTGAGGCAGCACGTACACAGAAGAAACCAAGTGCTATTTCTTCCCGCGGTGTGTGTTCCAGCTACAGGAAGCCATGAGTGAGTTCTCGTCTGGCGCTTGAACCATCAGTATATAGCCGCACAATTCATATATACGTATATCTGTGCACAGATCATGTATGCACAATATATTACATACTTTATCTTACTAAAATAAACTGATTTATGTTGCATATTTGTGGGGACCCCGGTAATTATCTCCATAAGACCGAGATTAGACAAGGTCTTAGGGACATAATCACGGGTCTCCGGTAAATGAATTCCAATTTAACTCGATCCAAGTGAGAGGCTTAGCCGAATCCTAGAGCCTCAACGATCATGCGCGCGCTCCTTTGCGCGCTACATGATTGTCGATTCTCTTTGATCCGAAGCACTACACTTAGTGAGTTAAATGAGAATTATCAACAACGAGTATGACTTATATTGGCTCCCAAGATCAACGACCAATATACTCATACTCTCATCCAACGTTGATTACATCCATACAACGCATACAACAAGAGATTAAAAGACATCCGCATAATAGTTAAGGTCTGACTTATTACATACGGCCGACCGCCAAATTCAAAGTAAAGTATCAAGTAGCAATGAAGTAAATAGATAAAGCAAAAGACCAGCGTGGTATGCCCATCACCCATCGACAACCGTGGGGTTAAATGATAGCACACTACTCATTAGTGTCACCCAAGTCAACACTAGCGAGATCGTCATACTCATAATCTTCCTCACCTGAAAAGGCCAGCAAACATCTGGCTGAGTACAAGTGTACTCGCAAGTCTTACACAAATAAAAATAGTTATGCATAAGGGTCATTCAAAGGATGACTCATATTGGTTTAGTTTTGCGAAAGAGACGCAACAATTAACATCCTACACATACTAGTTTTTCATGTGCCTATTTAAAAATCAGATTTGAAGTAGAAGTAAAGCATATGGCAAAGCATCTCAGTAATAAACAATTTAATCATACAAGGACCAAAGTGGCAGCCCACTTTGATGTACTAAACACATGAACATCCCGTTCATGACGAATACCAAGTTCAACCACAATTTTAATTAAAAGTCTAACAATAAGCAGCCACAAATTTCAAGCGGTTGTCCATAACCGTGGACACGGCTATTCAAATAGATTATACCCTGCAGGGGTGTACTACTTTACCCACACGACTTGATTAGCCCGTAAGCCTCCAGATGCCTCCGAATATAGCATACTTCCTATGGTATGCCGGCCGGGTAAATCAAGATACAGTCATTTTCAGCAAAAAGATCCCATTGGGCTAAGTCCCCTTGTGAGATGGTTCCTTGCCTAGTACAAGCGTCTGATAGCACTTGCTAGGGGGCTCACAAGTTATATTGAAAATACCGATGCAATCAAAACAAAAGAATTGGCGCTCCCTTGCACACTATAAAGGATTACATCGGCTCCTAAAGAACATAGGATTTCACGGTCGCTATGCCCCTTACACCACCAAGGACTTAACACAATAAAACCCTCCCCCTACTTAACCATACGGCACCCATATACCGCGTGTGGCAGCACGAGTGTTGCTTGAACAGCAGGTACCCAAAGTTCGGTCCTTAATTGTCCAGACAAGTCCTTCCACTTACCCAATGCTCGTGCACAAAGCACCATCACTAACCAACACTTGTCCAGACCAAAAGCTCATTTAAAAATGACAAAATTTTAACTCATAAAACAGCTACAGATCTGAAGTATAAATCATAAAAATGAGAGTTATGTTTATCCCAAAACCGCCGGGTTATTCCCGACGATCGAACTACCGTATCTAGACTTGCATGGCTAAGCAATTCTATAACCCACAATTCACACATCCTATATTAAGCATATAGCAGTTGGCATAATTCAAGATTAACCTCAAGCATAGGACATAACTAAACTACACATCACAAAAATATTGACATAATCAAAATAGCATGCAAGCAATTATCATTGCACTAACTTAACCAAAACTGGGATCAAATATGATGCAAAAGAAAGTTCAAATGATGCTTGCCTTGCTGGTAGTTCACTTGCCCACTCTTGGTTACTTACTCTCATACTTCCGGCAACTCGGAATCTAAAGAAAGGCGATATCGAATAAACATCGAGAAAAGTCGAAAAAATCAAATTGCTCAAAAATGCATGAATTTTCTACAGTAGCTAGATGATGATTTTATATGAATTTAGGTGAAAGAATTATTCCATTTGGACTTAGTATGCGAGAGTTATGAAGGTTTGAAAATTCAGCTTTCGGGAAATTCCAATTTAATTCAATTCGGTTGTTGTTCACTTAATTTAATTATTTAGCCAAAATTTGCAGAGCAGTGGTGAGGATGAGGATTATATGGATGGATAGAGAATAATAATATAAGACCAAAATAACTTAGTTCATATCATTTGGGGTTTTTATGAAATACTTATGCATTTTCAAAGTTAGAAGCATTTCTAGTGTAAAAATAATAATACGTCTATGAACTTCCTATTGCACTTAATACTTTTTGCACTCAACTTAACTTAGTCTCTGCCATGACAAGTGGGGTCTATGTATTTTCTTTTCTTTTCTATTTATTTTCTAAGGAAAACATCTACCGACAAATCTAACCTTCTCATACTCATATACTTAACCGATTCTCCGGTGTCAAACCCAATCACATGCATAACACTCTCCAATCATATTCTCATATCTTGATCTAAATCCCGTACTAACCTCCACTAAGACATTATCAAGGTAGTCAATCCATCGAGTCATGCCCAAACTCACGATCTTCCAAATATACAACTTATCCAATAATTACACGTAATCCACCGACTCATGGGCATATGACCATGACTGAACCCATCGTTCATTCTCCAAAAACTATTTAAGCTAATGCTAACTATCTAGCTCTACTAGTCTCGCCTCGTCAAATCATATTCGCATACACCAAAATTTCCACCGATCGAGGTTTATTTGGCCAACCGATACATAATGAGCTTAACAATTTTAATAACACATCCCATATCTAATAGTTTACTAATAAATCAACTTACATCCATTTCACCGGACTAGTCGTGTACGACAACTACTAATCCAATCACATATATGCGCCTATACGATCAACTAATAATCATTTATCCACTAATCCAATAGAGGCACAAATCCATCGACTTATCTATTAATTACATGGCAATCCGAATATTAATCCACAATCAAATAATCCATTCTACCATCTCCCAAATTCTAGCATATAAGATTCGCATAACTATCAGTTAAGGCATCCGATCAAACAATCCAAAAAATATACTTAATCCGACATCCAACGAACAACAATACACATATATAAAAGATATATCAGTAAACATCAACACATACATCAACCATCAAGTAATAAATTACAAAAATCTTTATGCGACCTATCTCCAAAAATTACTAGTCCAATGTGAGGAGAAACCTCTAATTAATTTATCCTCCAAAGATCACCACTAGCGTCCATGCGACTTTACAACAATATCGTCCGATCAAATAATCAACTCATATATTAAACCCATCATCTACTGATCAATAAGACACACAATTCGCCACAAATCTAACTATTCGCATTCGCCAATATTTCAACACAATAATCATGCCTACGCACAAATACGGCCTAACCAGAGAATTGCACCGGCCTCAAGTCACCAAATCATTTTTTTCAAATAAATATGCATAAATAGATGCTATGCTCATGACTAATATGCAACATGCACAACTAATATTGTAATGCGATAGCACAATTTAACGCGAAGTATTATACCACGGCACTAGGCGTGCCTAATATCGCTGGACGTCGTCTTCTCGGCTCCCGTCCACGTCCACCGTAGTCGTCGCCGATCTCATCCGCATCCCGCCCCGCATCGACGCCGTCGCTCTCGACCACACCCACGGAGTCCCCTTGCCGACGCCGCGCTCAAGCGCGACACGCTATCGCCTCGCCTCCCTCGGTCGTGGCATGCATGGCCGCCGCATGCATCCACGTTGCGGCACCAAGCCGTTGCATTGCACCGTTGGTTAATGCCACCACATGCACGCACACATGCATGTGCCGCCGCCTTGCCACCGGTCGGCTTGTGCTCGGCGCCAAGCCGCTGCCTGCACGGCTCTGGCCTCGCTGGCCTCGCCGAGCCACTAGGCACTCGCCTAGGTGCTGCATGGAGCCGGGGCTCGACTCGGTCGCAGTGCCGCTGTAGCTGCTTGCATGACTGCCATCGGGGGCTGCTGGCTAGCACACCGAGCTGCTGCCATTGCCGCTGGACAGCGTCATGTGTCCGACTTGGCTCTTGCTCTTGTACTGCCCTTGCACCAAAACGCCTCCTCCTCGCTGCTACAGGCTGGCCACCAGCGCCTCCTCTTCTTCTGCTGCAACGAGCTCCATGTCGTCGGCCGCCACCGCTGGCCGACGCTGCTGCTCCCGGTCGGCCGCGTCCTTGGCACCCTCGTCTTCACGCTGGGCTGCTGCTGCAGCGCCTCAACACCGTCGCAACATGCCTCCACTGCGCCGCCTAGCTCCCTCGCCTCGGCCACCTCGGGCTCGGCCATGCACCGTGCCGGCCTTGGGTTGGCCTCGTCGCTGGCACTCCTTGCCTCGGCCATGACATCAAGGCGCTGGCCTAGCCTCCATTGCCACCTCCTGGACCTCCACCGCCGGGCTTCCTGCTGTTGCTCCTTCATGCCCAAGCTGCTGCTACTTCTTCTTCTTCCACAAAACAGGAACACTAGCTCAAGATCACTCCCCAACCGAACAGCTTGTGCCAACAAGAATCACTCAAATGGCTGTGCATGTGAAAACTAATTGGATGAGTGGAAGGCTTAGGTGATGGGGAATGCAATGGGGTGACATGCATTGCATATGATTTCCGGTTTTTGATTGGGATTGGAAGGAGAGAAGTGTGCTGTTTTGAGCTCATGTGTGAGAAGAAATGGAGGTGTTGTGTTGGGGAAGAAGGTGAGGCGTGGAGAGGAAAGAATGATTAGAGGTGGGGCTTTTTAGATGGAGTTGGCAGGGAGAGAGCTTGCATGTGGGTTCGGCTGGGAGTGGGATGGTTTCAGCTAGGGGTGAGATAAATTGGGAATGGCCAGTTGGGAGGCAAAAGCAAAAGCGAGTGTTTGCTCTTTTAGGAAAGGAAATGGCGGGGTTACTGGGCTTCAAGAAATGGGCGAGCATGTGACTTTGGGTGGTGGCTTGAAAAGGAAATGGCTTCATTAGGAGATGGGAAGAGAAATGGCGGTGTGGGTGGAGATGGTGCTAAAGCGAAAAGGAAATGGCAGGGATGCTTTGGATGGGGAGAGAGAAATGGCTAGGGAGGTGTGAAATGGCGGTGTCCATTGGGGTTAGCTAGTTGGGAGTGGAAAGATTCGGCTTGAGGGTGAGAAAATGGCTATGGGGCTTGGTTGGGCAAGGAAGGGACAGTGGGGTTCTCTCTTGGGTAAATGAAGTGATATTGTGTGCTTAGATGGTCAGCAAAGGATTGAGCAGTGAGGTAAGTAAACAAAAGAACAAAGATGGCATGGGAGTTGAAATGCTGTGGTAGCTTTGGTTGCTAGGAGAAAATAACAGAGATAGAGAAGACTCTCTCGGTTGGGAGGTGATGGCAGAGAGAAAAGGCAGTACAAAGCATGGTTCGGCTGGCACAAGGGTGACCGGGAAATAAAAATTGACAGTGAAATAAATAGCAGCAATTCTTCCTCCTTCTTGCATGCCACACAAAAGAACTCGCACTCGAAAACCGATTGGAGAAAGCGAACGCCCTCGAGACGACGATCGCAACGCTATAACATGCGTCGCATGATTTTTGGTTTTCGGTTGTGTTTGCGAGGAGGGAAGTTAGGGAAAAGAAATGGATACACAGACGTCTCGCCTGCGGTCGGTCGGACTGAAAAAAAGAGCGGCGGTCTAATGTATGCACCACGATATGATTTTTGAAATGCATGTGAAAGCAAGAGACCAAAATAATTTTCTTTCATTTGTAGTCTCTCGACCAATTCAATTTAATATTGTTTGTTATTATTATTATTATCTTTATACAACTTTTAGACAACTCGATTCGATTTTAAAGGCAACATTGGAATTAAACATGGGAAAAATTTTAAAATATTGCCAAATTTTTTTTAGATCGCCTACTTAAATATTAATATCCTGATCCTGAAAATCGGGATGTTACAAACCTCCCCCCTTAGAAAGAATCTCGTCCCCGAGATTCGGGTAGAAAAGGATAGGGGCAGAAAAACTTAGTCACTTTGTTAAAATCCGATTTTTTTTTTAAAGACCAAATGATTCGATCTTCAACCAATACCACTTCTATCTCGGCATTTTTGGTTCGGTAACATCTAATTAAAATCCATCAATCATATTTGGTCTAAGGCAAACACATTTCAATATATTGTTCCACAATGTGTATGTTAACCTCCGAAATCACTTACTTGATGTATTCTTCCAAACCACTAAAAATTTATTGGTTTGATTTGATTTATAAAGAGGGTGCTGACTTACTTCTAAATTTTCATAATGCATAAGTGGGCTCAAACAACTATTAATCCACTCCCATAATATAAATCATGGTTTAACTCCAATATCGACCACATTCTCTCGAACATTACTAATCGTAAGTGAAACCACCACATTGCTCACATATCCTATTACACTTGCTTGTAATTCCTTTCATAGGACACCTCCAATATAACTCTCAAATCATGAGCACTCAAGAACCATATTTCAATGCCTATAACTACCAATAAATTATTTGTTGGTTTCCAACAATTTTCCTTATAACAATTTAAAATCCAAAAAGAGGGTATGTCTATATAAGATCAAATTGCATCTTCAATCAATATTTCTATATTTCTACTTCTCAATTCTTTTGTTAGCATGGTCAATCCTCTTGCAATAATCAATCCATCAAATACACCAATTTATCCTTAAGGTCTAGTCCACTCATCCCTACTCTGGAATCAAATTAACCTCCAAAATCAACATAATTATCCTAGGTTATAGATATGCCTCCTTTATCCACAGTCAACTCCGGCCTAAGAAAAACCAAATCATTAAAAAGACCATCCACCTAAGGTGAATTTGTAATCCAACCATAATCTAAATAGTCTGACTCACCAAAATTTTGTTTAGATCAAGTTATCCACAATAATGATCTTAGTTCAAATCAACAATATTAACTCGATGTCCTCCATAGCCTACTTATCCTCAAGCATTATCTAAATCCAATGGTTACATTTAATCATCCATAATTAATCTAGATATATCATTCTTGGAACAACTACTCCCATAAAGATAAACCTCATATTCAATCCTCATAGTCATCCACTGTATGACCACTCAATCACCTAATCTTTCTCCATCTCTAGAAGTATTAAGATCCGATTATATACTCAAATATAACTTTAAAAATCTCAAATGATCATCATAAGCAAAATTTACAATCTCATTGCAGTTTCAAATTCTAACTTTATCACGCTAGACCTGAATCTGACTCACAATCTCATCGATATATCGTCGAAGACATATCTAAAATCTAAATCCACAAGTGAACTACCAAAATTAGTTATTCAATTCTATTCATGTATTCCATGAGTTGTACCTGCATATTCCTTCGATATAAACCCAACATCACACGCTGGCAAGTTGACACCTCACTACGATGGTTCCATTTATACTCATATCGTAACCTCTAATGGTAACGTCTACCATAATCCACAATTATCATAATCCACAATTGATCTCACAAAGGTTAATATCTCACAATTCGAAAATCTAATTAACTCTCCTAAGATCATATTCAGGGATCATGAGTAATAATTCAATTTTCTCAATTATCATATATCACTCTGACTCTGCACAACCACCAATATCATCAAAACATAACAGATCTAATTAAAGATAAAATAGCAGTTATTGAATCATATCCTTCTTTTCACCGACTCTGCTATCAACTCTTAATCACCATGCGACTTCCATTAAAGAGATGAGGGGGAAAACATAAGGTAGGGGAAACAACAGGGGTAAGGTCCTTAATTCAATTTAGAGATTTGAAGCTCCATAACACAAGAACCAACTTGAAACAAACGAAAAAGAAAGCAGTAGGGACAGCACAAGATACAAACGAGCATGGTTAGTTTTTCTGACATAGTTGCGATACAACCCGCCCGTAGGCGATGCACAACTACTTCGAACAAAAGAGAGCGAATAATCGCCACAAAATCTAGCATCAACAAGCTAAGTAATAATATCATTAGGGCGTATACAATCTAAGAATAAACCCTAATTTAACCCTAATATCGCAGCAAGGCACTGTCTTCTCGTCCTTTCGTCGATGCTCGGACACGAGAGAAGCGTCGAACATATGAGCTTGACGTATTGGTCCAAGATTGAGTACTTGCCCTCCCACTTTGGGAAGACGGTACTCTGTGGTGCAGACGCATATGGAGAGACCTCGTTCTCCCCATAAAGCACGGTGGTCCACAAGCCCCATGTTGCATAGGGGTGCAGACGCCCTTGAGTCATAGTGAGACAATGCCACGCCTCCTATAACTCATGCATAGTGCAATGATGGATCGATCCATGATGTGTATCAATCTTGCCAGCTATCATACTTGAGTGTCTTTCCCAGACTGGATCCTGGCAACAGTGTTCACTTCTGCGCTACGTGCTTGCATAGGAAGGTGGTAGTATGGAGGCTGAGCTAGCTTCGTCAAGTCATGACGAAGATGGCTCAGTGCCACACGAGCCACTTCCTGCAATGCCGTGGTTTCAGAGGTGCCACGCGCCCGGAATCCATATGGGATACTCCTTGTCACATGTCTGGCAACGATATTGATCACTGCCAAATACTCCTCCAACCCTCGTCCTTGATCCCGATGGTAGATGGAGTATTGGTGTTGATAAATGAAGCTTGCTCTTCACAATATATCTCTAGAAGCGCCGGATATCCATCCACATCTTCAGTTTGGGTCTCCCGAACAAGGTATTGATGACTTAACCAAGGACAGAATGGCAAGATGAGTTAGTTTCGTAAATCGAAACAAGAATAAGGTGAGAAAAGATACTAAGATGGATAAGGAATAAAAGAGATTCCTAACTTAGTTTTTCTCAATTAGTTTGATATTTTTGAAAATAATTTTGACCAAGGACTTGCTAAACTTAACGCCCGTGCTATCTCTAACCTACAGTCAGTATGGCTCTGATACCAACGCTGTTGGGACCCCGGTAATTATCTCCATAAGACCGAGATTAGACAAGGTCTTAGGGACATAATCACGGGTCTCCGGTAAATGAATTCCAATTTAACTCGATCCAAGTGAGAGGCTTAGTCGAATCCTAGAGTCTCAACGATCATGCGCGCTGCTCCTTTGCGAGCGCTACATGATTGTCGATTCTCTTTTGATCCGAAGCACTACACTTAGTGAGTTAAATGGGAATTCATCAACAACGAGTATGACTTATATTGGCTCCCAAGATCAACGACCAATATACTCATACTCTCATCCAACGTTGATTACATCCATACAACGCATACAACAAGAGATTAAAAGACATACTGCATAATAGTTAAGGTCTACAGCTTATTACATACGGCCGACCGGCCAAATTCAAAGTAAAGTATCAAGTAGCAACGGAAGTAAATAGATAAAGCAAAAGACCAGCAGTGGTATGCCCATCACCCATCGGCAACCGACTGGGGGTTAAATGATAGCACACTACTCATTAGTGTCACCCAAGTCAACACTAGCGAGATCGTCATACTCATAATCTTCCTCACCTGAAAAGGCCAGCAAACATCTGGTTGAGTACAAGTGTACTCGCAAGTCTTACACAAATAAAAATAGTTATGCATAAGGGTCATTCAAAGGATGGCTCATATTGGTTTAGTTTTGCGAAAGAGACGCAACAATTAACATCCTACACATACTAGTTTTTCATGTGCCTATTTAAAAATCAGATTTGAAGTAGAAGTAAAGCATATGGCAAAGCATCTCAGTAATAAACAATTTAATCATACAAGGACCAAAGTGGCAGCCCACTTTGATGTACTAAACACATGAACATCCCGTTCATGACGAATACCAAGTTCAACCACAATTTTAATTAAAAGTCTAACAATAAGCAGCCACAAATTTCAAGCGGTTGTCCATAACCGTGGACACGGCTATTCGAATAGATTATACCCTGCAGGGGTGTACTACTTTACCCACACGACTTGATTAGCCCATAAGCCTCCAGATGCCTCCGAATATAGCATACTTCCTATGGTATGCCGGCCGGGTAAATCAAGATACAATCATTTTCAGCAAGAAGATCCCATTGGGCTAAGTCCCCCTTGTGAGATTGTTCCTTGCCTAGTACAAGCGTCTGATAGCACTTGCTAGGGGGCTCACAAGTTATATTGGAAATACCGATGCAATCAAAATAAAAGAATTGGCGCTCCCTTGCACACTATAAAGGATTACATCGGCTCCTAAAGAACATAGAATTTCACGGTCGCTATGCCCCTTACACCACCAAGGACTTAACACAATAAAACCCTCCCCCTACTTAACCATACGGCACCCATATACCGCGTGTGGCAGCACGAGTGTTGCTTGAACAGCAGGTACCCAAAGTTCGGTCCTTAATTGTCCAGACAAGTCCTTCCACTTACCCAATGCTCGTGCACAAAGCACCATCACTAACCAACACTTGTCCAGACCAAAAGCTCATTTAAAAATGACAAAATTTTAACTCATAAAACAACTACAGATCTGAAGTATAAATCATAAAAATGAGAGTTGTGTTTATCCCAAAACCGCCGGGTTATTCCCGACGATCGAACTACCGTATCTAGACTTGCATGGCTAAGCAATTCTATAACCCACAATTCACACATCCTATCTTAAGCATATAGGAGTTGGCATAATTCAAGATTAACCTCAAGCATAGGACATAACTAAACTACACATCACAAAAATATTGACATAATCAAAATAGCATGCAAGCAATTATCATTGCACTAACTTAACCAAAACTGGGATCAAATATGATGCAAAAGAAAGTTCAAATGATGCTTGCCTTGCTGGTAGTTCACTTGCCCACTCTTGGTTACTTACTCTCATACTTCCGGCAACTCGGAATCTAAAGAAAGGCGATATCGAATAAACATCGAGAAAAGTCGAAAAAATCAATTGCTCAAAAATGCATGAATTTTCTACAGTAGCTAGATGATGATTTTATATGAATTTAGGTGAAAGAATTATTCCATTTGGACTTAGTATGCGAGAGTTATGAAGGTTTGAAAATTCAGCTTTCGGGAAATTCCAATTTAATTCAATTCGGTTGTTGTTCACTTAATTTAATTATTTAGCCAAAATTTGCAGAGCAGTGGTGAGGATGAGGATTATATGGATGGATAGAGAATAATAATATAAGACCAAAATAACTTAGTTCATATCATTTGGGGTTTTTATGAAATACTTATGCATTTTCAAAGTTAGAAGCATTTCTAGTGTAAAAATAATAATACGTCTATGAACTTCCTATTGCACTTAATACTTTTTGCACTCAACTTAACTTAGTCTCTGCCATGACAAGTGGGGTCTATGTATTTTCTTTTCTTTTCTATTTATTTTCTAAGGAAAACATCTACCGACAAATCTAACCTTCTCATACTCATATACTTAACCGATTCTCCGGTGTCAAACCCAATCACATGCATAACACTCTCCAATCATATTCTCATATCTTGATCTAAATCCCGTACTAACCTCCACTAAGACATTATCAAGGTAGTCAATCCATCGAGTCATGCCCAAACTCACGATCTTCCAAATATACAACTTATCCAATAATTACACGGAATCCACCGACTCATGGGCATATGACCATGACTGAACCCATCGTTCATTCTCCAAAAACTATTTAAGCTAATGCTAACTATCTAGCTCTACTAGTCTCGCCTCGGCAAATCATATTCGCATACACCAAAATTTCCACCGATCGAGGTTTATTTGGCCAACCGATACATAATGAGCTTAACAATTTTAATAACACATCCCATATCTAATAGTTTACTAATAAATCAACTTACATCCATTTCACCGGACTAGTCGTGTACGACAACTACTAATCCAATCACATATATGCGCCTATACGATCAACTAATAATCATTTATCCACTAATCCAATAGAGGCACAAATCCATCGACTTATCTATTAATTACATGGCAATCCGAATATTAATCCACAATCAAATAATCCATTCTACCATCTCCCAAATTCTAGCATATAAGATTCGCATAACTATCAGTTAAGGCATCCGATCAAACAATCCAAAAAATATACTTAATCCGACATCCAACGAACAACAATACACATATATAAAAGATATATCAGTAAACATCAACACATACATCAACCATCAAGTAATAAATTACAAAAATCTTTATGCGACCTATCTCCAAAAATTACTAGTCCAATGTGAGGAGAAACCTCTAATTAATTTATCCTCCAAAGATCACCACTAGCGTCCATGCGACTTTACAACAATATCGTCCGATCAAATAATCAACTCATATATTAAACCCATCATCTACTGATCAATAAGACACACAATTCGCCACAAATCTAACTATTCGCATTCGCCAATATTTCAACACAATAATCATGCCTACGCACAAATACGGCCTAACCAGAGAATTGCACCGGCCTTAAGTCACCAAATCATTTTTTTCAAATAAATATGCATAAATAGATGCTATGCTCATGACTAATATGCAACATGCACAACTAATATTGTAATGCGATAGCACAATTTAACGCGAAGTATTATACCATGGCACTAGGCGTGCCTAATATCGCTGGACGTCGTCTTCTCGGCTCCCGTCCACCTCCACCGTAGTCGTCGCCGATCTCATCCGCATCCCGCCCCGCATCGACGCCGTCGCTCTCGACCACACCCACGGAGTCCCCTTGCCGACGCCGCGCTCAAGCGCGACACGCTATCGCCTCGCCTCCCTCGGTCGTGGCATGCATGGCCGCCGCATGCATCCACGTTGCCCGCACTGGCCGTTACCGCACCGTTGGTTAATGCCACCACATGCACGCACACATGCATGTGCCGCCGCCTTGCCACCGGTCGGCTTGTGCTCGGCGCCAAGCCGCTGCCTGCACGGCTCTGGCCTCGCTGGCCTCGCCGAGCCACTGGGCACTCGCCTAGGTGCTGCATGGAGCTGGGCTCGACTTCGGTCGCAGCCGCCAGTAGCGCTGCATGATCGCCATCGGGGCTGCTGGCTAGCACACCGAGCTGCTGCCATTGCCGCTGGACAGCGTCGTGTGTCCGACTTGGCTCTTGCTCTTGTACTGCCCTTGCACCAAAACGCCTCCTCCTCGCATTCTGGTGGCCACCGCGCCTCCTCTTCTCTCTGCAACGAGCTCCATGTCGTCGCCGCCACCGCCGCCGCCGCCGCTCTCCGGCCGGCGCGTCCTTGGCATCCTCGTCTTCACGCTGGGCTGCTGCTGCAGCGCCTCAACACCGTCGCAACATGCCTCCACTGCGCCGCCTAGCTCCCTCGCCTCGGCCACCTCGGGCTCGGCCATGCACCGTGCCGGCCTTGGGTTGGCCTCGTCGCTGGCACTCCTTGCCTCGGCCATGACATCAAGGCGCTGGCCTAGCCTCCATTGCCACCTCCTGGACCTCCACCGCCGGGCTTCCTGCTGTTGCTCCTTCATGCCCAAGCTGCTGCTACTTCTTCTTCTTCCACAAAACAGGAACACTAGCTCAAGATCACTCCCCAACCGAACAGCTTGTGCCAACAAGAATCACTCAAATGGCTGTGCATGTGAAAACTAATTGGATGAGTGGAAGGCTTAGGTGATGGGGAATGCAATGGGGTGACATGCATTGCATATGATTTCCGGTTTTTGATTGGGATTGGAAGGAGAGAAGTGTGCTGTTTTGAGCTCATGTGTGAGAAGAAATGGAGGTGTTGTGTTGGGGAAGAAGGTGAGGCGTGGAGAGGAAAGAATGATTAGAGGTGGGGCTTTTTAGATGGAGTTGGCAGGGAGAGAGCTTGCATGTGGGTTCGGCTGGGAGTGGGATGGTTTCAGCTAGGGGTGAGATGAATTGGGAATGGCCAGTTGGGAGGCAAAAGCAAAAGGCAGAGTGTTTGCTCTTTTAGGGAAAGGAAATGGCAGGGGTTCGGCTGGGCTTCAAGAAATGGGCAGAGCATGTGACTTTGGGTGGTGGCTTGAAAAGGAAATGGCTTCATTAGGAGATGGGAAAGAGAAATGGCAGTGTGGGTGGAGATGGTGCTAAAACGAAAAGGAAATGGCAGGGGATGCTTTCGGATGGGGGAGAGAGAAATGGCTAGGGAGGTGTGAAATGGCAGTGTCCATTGGGGTTAGCTAGTTGGGGAGTGGAAAGATTCGGCTTGAGGGTGAGAAAATGGCTATGGGGCTTCGGTTGGGCAAGGAAGGGACAGTGGGGTTCTCTCTTGGGTAAATGAAGTGATATTGTGTGCTTAGATGGCTGTGCAAAGGATTGAGCAGTGAGGTAAGTAAACAAAAGAACAAAGATGGCATGGGGAGTTGAAATGCCTGTGGTAGCTTTGGTTGCTAGGAGAAAAATAACAGAGATAGAGAAGACTCTCTCGGTTGGGAGGTGATGGCAGAGAGAAAAGGCAGTACAAAGCATGGTTCGGCTGGCACAAGGGTGACTGGGAAATAAAAATTGACAGTGAAATAAATAGCAGCAATTCTTCCTCCTTCTTGCATGCCACACAAAAGAACTCGCACTCGAAAACCGATTGGAGAAACAGAACGCCCTCGAGACGACGATCGCAACGCTATAACATGCGTCGCATGATTTTTGGTTTTCGGTTGTGTTTGCGAGGAGGGAAGTTAGGGAAAAGAAATGGATACACAGACGTCTCGCCTGCGGTCGGTCGGATTGAAAAAAAGAGCGGCGGTCTAATGTATGCACCACGGTATGATTTTTGAAATGCATGTGAAAGTAAGAGACCAAAATAATTTTCTTTCATTTGTAGTCTCTCAACCAATTCAATTTAATATTGTTTGCTATTATTATTATTATCTTTATACAACTTTTAGACAACTCGATTCGATTTTAAAGGCAACATTGGAATTAAACATGGGAAAAATTTTAAAATATTGCCAAATTTTTATTAGATCGCCTACTTAAATATTAATATCCTGATCCTGAAAATCGGGATGTTACAATATTGATTCGGTAGTTAATTGTAAACCAGTATGCAACATAAACTGTTGCACAAATCATATCATGTATGCACAATATATTGCATACTTTATCTTAATAAAATGCCAGCACCGACGCAGCTCGAGGAGACCACGGCTTAGCAACCAGGAGCAGCGTCGCCTTGAGCCGCATCACCAACCCGTACAGCTCGCTCATGTCTTGCGCCGGCATCCCGGCCGGCAGCTCCCAGTCGAAGTGGTACAGCAGACTCGCCAGCGCCAGCTCGATGGACGGCACGGCGAACCCGACCCCCGGGCACCCCCTCCTGCCGGCGCCGAACGGAACGAACCTGAAGTCCTGCCCAAGCACGTAGTCCGCTGGGCCGTCTTCAAACCGCTCCGGCATGAATTCCTCGGCGCGCTCCCACGCCGCTGGGTCCCGGCCGATGGCCCAGGCGTTGATCAGTACGCGGGTCCGCGCCGGGACGTGGTAGCCGAGCAGCTCGGTGTCCTCGAGCGTCTCGCGGGGCACAAGGAGCGGTACCGGCATGTGCAGCCGGAGGGTCTCCTTGATCACGGCCTTGAGGTAGCGCATTTTGTCGAGGTGCCCATTGGTGACGTGTCCGGCGGCGCCGACGGCCTCGCGGACCTCCTTCTGGAGCTTGCGCATCTCGCGTGGGTGGTTAATGAGCTCCGCCATGGCGCATTCCAAAGTAGCGTAGGCGGTGTCGGTGCCCGCAGCAAACATATCCTGTTATTATGTTATTTGGATGATCGTTTATAAAGATTAACAAATATATGATTTATTGATGAAGCGCTCTTTAATTTATATGATATCATTCTAAATGTATCATTAGTCAAAATACTGATAACTTATCGATCAACATATGTATTGATTGATAGTCATGTTTCACCGGTCATGAATATGAGTATATCGAATCAATAACGAGAACACAAGATTTTGCAGTACTGATTGTCAAATTTTAGTTTCAGAGACTATATGTCTAGCTGAATATGGCCTTATGTTAATATAAAATGAAGGGAGTAATTCATTTGTGTGAAGGAGCACTAGTACAACTATATGGACTGAACTTGATGGTGCATATATCTTGAGGGCTTGTTTGGATATGTGAGGATTAGAACCAATCGATCCTTCCAATTGGTGGAGATTTTAGTTTATTTTCCGGACAAAACGTTTCAAGGGACGGTCTACAGTGCAAGATCAGAGGGCTCCAAAACAGTCCCTAAGAAGAGGTCTCCCAGTTTCCCTCGCCCATCCGAAAGGGGGTGGAGATTAGTATCCAAACTAGTAGCTTGGGTTAAGATATAGATAATTCTATATAGGTATAGACATCGATGATGTGACGCTTAATTGGGTGGATAAGAAGCTACAATTGAACCTAGCTTGTTTCACCGACAGGTGAAGTGAGGTATATATCATAGGATTGTCTATTCGTAAGGTGATTAAAATTTTATTAAGTATAAATTATATATTTTATTTATTGAATTAATATCTAATAATATGGTATATTAATCTCTGTATAAATTTAATTATCATAATAATTAATTTAAACTTAAATTTTTTTAAATAATTTAAAAATAGCAAATCCGTATATTATGTGACTGATCAAATTTTCCGAGTATGAATGGTCGATAAGTACCAGGATAAGTGCCTTGATGGCGGCCATGTCGAACAAGACTGATCCTACGTCGTCCTCCGCCTCGATCACGTCCAATAGCACGTCCACGAAGTCCCGGTGGTCGTCCTCGCCGTCCCCCACCTGCCGGCCGCCGCGGCGGCGGTGCCGGTGGTTCGTGATGACCCGCTCGAGCAACCTGTCCAGCTCCTCGGACGTGCGCGCCGCCTTGGCGTCCAGCCCTATCAACGTGTCCACCCATGCCAGCCATGGCACGAACTCCCCCACCGAGAGCGTCCCGAGCAGCTCTGACAAGTCGGCGAGCACCTTTCTCAGCGTCCTTTCCCCGTCTTCGCCGTCAAGCCCGTAGTTCCGGTCGCCGAACGCGGCCCGTGAGATGACAGTGGTTGTGTAGGAGATGAGCAGGTCGCTCAGGTTCACGACGCCCGTATGCGAGCCCCCGGCGAGGCGAACGCGGTCGAGCAGGGTGGCAACTTCTTTTTCCCGGGCGCTGCTGAAGGAGAGGATTCGGCGCTGGCTGAGGAGGTGGATTACGCAGATGCGGCGCGCCTGGCGCCAGTACTCGCCGTAGGGGGCGAAGGTCAAGTCACGGCCGTAGATGAGGTCGGCCATGCGCACCCTGGGCCGGCTCGCGAAGGCCAGGTCTCGGGTCTTCATGGCCTCCTCCGCGGCCGCCGCCGAGGAGACCACGACGGTGGGGGCGCTGCCGAGGCGAAGGAGCATGACCGGACCGCACGCCGTGGCAAGCGACCGGAGCGTCCGGTGGTGCAGACTCCCAAGTAGATGGAGGTGGCCGAGGAGCGGCAGGCCGCCGCGCGGCGACGGGGGTAGCTGCCGGCCATTACTGCGTCCTGGGAGCGGCTTTTTGGTTGAGAAGAGGAGGATGAGTGAGAAGATTGGTAGTACAAGGACTGCGAAGAGGAGTGCAACAAGCGAAACGGCCGTCATGTTTGCAGTGCCCAACAACGGCGAATATTATGACGCGCAGGCGCAGTGCTGCAAATATACGTAGAGAACTGCTATACATCTTGCGAATAATGCGCTATATGATTGGTGAGAGAGAGGGAGAGAGGGTAGGAAGTGAGATTGGGTTAGTGATATAAAGGTGGGAGTGATATCTGGAGCATTGAATCTCTATCTGTTAGCTCAAAAAGTGTCTGATTTTCAAGAAAAAATCAGTCGCATATGTATAGACACTCTCATATATGTATGTAACTGACGTGCTGCAAATATATGTATGTAACTGACATGGGAAACGTGCAATTACAATTGGCCATGTTGGATGAGTGTGTTGCCACCACTTGGCAGTGGGCTACGTCTCATTAGCGCAACGGAAGAACGTACGGCTTATCGTAAACATCCCCTCCGCTTGCATGGCGTACGATGATCTACGTCGCCGCGTGTTACATGATCAGATATCAACGGCAGCAATGCTTCAATTTATAGCGGCCGAAGTGACAATGCACCCCTAGTCCAGGCAAAAAAAGGGATCAGCTTAAAGGCCTAATTACACCATCAAGAATTATCAATGTTATACTATGATACACCTCCTTATGCGCAGCAGCTTCCAAATCAAATAAGAGTTTGTGAGATACGGCACGAGCGTGCACAGTATAAAAACAAAGTAGATCAATATCGTAGAGAGAACCGAAACAACGACGATGAAGCAACCATGACGAGAGAAAAAGATTTGGCGAAGCCGCGCAAATTCCTTGGCACGAACTCAAAAGAGTACAAAAGATTGCCTCACTCTCACAACCTTCTCGAACCTCTTAGCACTCTTGGATCATTCCTCTATATAAGAATGTAGTGCTAAAGAACAACCTAGTCTCTAATCGTCTCGTGCCCTCTGTTTTGGGTGAGTTACTCTTGCTTGGCTTTCTTGGGTTCTTATGTCTACCCTTCATGGGTTTATATAGTCCCCTAGTCCTTTTTCTAAAGAGAAGTAAGAATTCTACTCCAAAAAGAAGTAGGACTCATAATCTTATTAGGATTCATCTAGCTTTTCTTGTAGCACACGTATCTAAATCTTAATATATTAGGATATGAATTTTATACTCAACAATCTTCATCTTTACTCTTATCCGTTGAAGTCATTGTGCTCTTCCAAAAACTCGTTCCAAGTCGGCTCTGCCTTTTTTGTTGTTGTTTTCCTTCTATATTTGGGAGTGCCCCACCACAGAGGCTCATGCACATCACTGCAATGTGTGTGTTGGTATCCGGACTTAGCAACTCGAACACTCCATTTGACAGCTCTTTCCTTGGGTAATTTGGTTAACAACGTCTCCTTTTTCTACAGCCTTGCATGCCATATGTTTGTATCATCTTCGAACACCACTTGCTCGTTGGTACCACGTGGTTGGTCTCATCATGCCTTTCTTCTTCCAGCATCTCGTTAACTCGATCACATTTGGAACAGACAATATCTGGGCTCATCCAGACCATATCGAGCCAATAGTTCTTGAACACATCCATATCGAACAAGAACTATCACCACATACCTCCACACAAAAACTAACCCTAGACTAGTCAGGTCAGCTCTATCGCGTGCAGGGTTCGTTGTTGCTGATCTATCAGACTACGAGCAACTAGCAGGGAACTAGAGGGGACCGAAGGAGTGGTAAGATCGATGTCGACTTGTGGAAGAAGCATGCATCAGGGTGCAAGTGGGACAAGTTATGGCTTGCCCGCACCGGTCGCCAAACGTTACGCGGATAGATGCGGCAGCCCGCCAAGCTTACATGGGTAGATGCGGCAGCCGCTAGCTCACAACTAATGTTGATTTTGTTGTTCATGGCATGCACGTCTCCGGCCGAGGCCATGAACCAGGACAGGAGGGCGTGGATGTCGGCGACACCAAGCTTCGTTGATTGTGTGGGTCCAGATTATAAGAGTAAAGTTCGATTAGATGCATCTAAGAACTGTTACAATTGTATAATAGATACAACTACATCTTTAATCATGACCATTAGAGTTGTGAATAAATACAATTATATTTTTAAATATGGTATACATATAGTAGTATATAACCGCGAAATTCATATGTACGTACATCTGTGCACAAATCATGTATGCACAACATATTGCATACTTTATCTTACTGAAATAAACTGATTTATGCTGCATATTGATTCGGCTAGTTAATTCTCAATCAGCATGCAACATAAACTGTCTGTGCACAAATCATGTATGCACAATATATTGCATACTTTATCTTAATAAAATGCCAGCACCGACGCAGCTCGAGGAGACCACGGCTTAGCAACCAGGAGCAGTGTCGCCTTGAGCCGCATCACCAGCCCGTACAGTTCGCTCATGTCTTGCGCCGGCATCCCGGCCGGCAGCTCCCAGTCGAAGTGGTACAGCAGACTCGCCAGCGCCAGCTCGATGGACGGCACGGCGAACCCGACCCCCGGGCACCCCCTCCTGCCGGCGCCGAACGGAACGAACCTGAAGTCCTGCCCAAGCACGTAGTCCGCTGGGCCGTCTTCAAACCGCTCCGGCATGAATTCCTCGGCGCGCTCCCACGCCGCTGGGTCCCGGCCGATGGCCCAGGCGTTGATCAGTACGCGGGTCCGCGCCGGGACGTGGTAGCCGAGCAGCTCGGTGTCCTCGAGCGTCTCGCGGGGCACAAGGAGCGGTACCGGCATGTGCAGCCGGAGGGTCTCCTTGATCACGGCCTTGAGGTAGCGCATTTTGTCGAGGTGCCCATTGGTGACGTGTCCGGCGGCACCGACGGCCTCGCGGACCTCCTTCTGGAGCTTGCGCATCTCCCGTGGGTGGTTAATGAGCTCCGCCATGGCCCATTCCAAAGTCACGTAGGCGGTTTCGGTGCCCGCAGAAAACATATCCTTTTTGCGCACATCCAAAAAAGGGTAAGCTACATCTAAATTGTAAAGAGTTTAGTTTCATGGTTACTTTTTTCTTTTTTTTTTTGCGAGGAGTTTCTAGATTACCTATTTCTTTATGTGGAAATGTACTCCTCCTTGCTGTTCAAAATATAAGGCCCCAACACATCACGAATTCAAAATGTAATTGGTGTAACTATATATAGGTCTGGCCACACAAATATAATACGATCAAATTTAAAATTAAAATACTTTCACTTTATCATGATTCTATAGTTACTAGTATTATACCTCAAAATTAACTGATAGTTAAATTTTAGTTTAGGAGACAATGTCTACAAAATAACGTCTTTTGTTACAAAGTAGAGGGCACAATTCATTTGTGTGAAGGAGAACAGAATTAACCAGAAAAACGGCTCCACGAACTAAAAACGGCTATACACCACCGTCCATATAATCAAGAAAGAGATTTTAGTCTGTCAAGCATTGCTAAGTGTTGGCACTTAATTCATTTTCTAGTTGATAACTATCTGAAGTTACTGACACATGAAGAAACCTCTGCATAAGTCCCGCAGCTTGCTTGTAACTTCCTTGTCTAATGTTGGTATTCAAACATATATATGAAGTGATTTTGCACACAAGAGGCAGCCGATTATGTGTGAACACAAGAGGAGATGCCGACATATACAATTCTGGAGCAACTTACACGTCAAAGAGTCTTTGCATGTGTTGCTACTCACTCTGTGACATACATACAAGAAAATACCAAGTTGATTACTTTATTGTAGATGGACATGTGTTGTTACTACCGGACAATTAAAACCCTGTGAGCTGTAGAGTTATAAAATATATTTTTTGCTTGAATCAGTGCTAAGTAGGTCGGTTAGTGTAGCCTATAAATGTAACCTAGTGTATGTGTGAAGTATCGTGTAGTTGAATGAACTACAAAGTTCAGAGTAATTCTGAAGTAGTACTACTACTGCTTTATTTGTTGTTTCCTTGCTTTCTTGAGTAAACCAAACCCAACACTAAGTACTAGTACTACAGTATGGACTGAACTTGATGCATGTATCTCGAAGGGGAAACAGAAAACAGGTAGCTTCGGTTAAGATATAGATTACTCTTTATAGACATCGATGACGTGCGCTTAATTGAGTGCGAGTGTGAATGATATGTACGGAGACGTACCAGGATAAGGGCCTTGATGCCGGCCAAGCCGAACAAGACTGATCCTCCGTCCTCCTCCTCCGTCTCTTTGACGTCCAACAGTACGTCCACGAAGTCACGGTTATCGTCGTCGCCGTCGCCAACCCGCCGGTCACCTCGGCGCCGCTGGCGGTGATCCGCGATTACTCGCTCGAGCAACCCGTCCAGCGCCTCGAACGTGCGCGTCGTCTTGGCGTCCAGTCCCGTCAACCTGTCCACCCACGCCAGCCACGGCACGAACTCCCCCACCGAGACCGTCGCGAGCAGCTCTGACACGTCGGCGAGCACCTTTCTCAGCGTTCCTTCCCCGTCTTCGCCGTCGAGCCCGTAGACCCCGTCGCCAAACGCAGCCCGTGAGATGACCGTGTTGGTGTAGGAGAGGAGCAGGTCGCTCAGGTTCACGACGCCAGGAGGCGAACCCCCGGCACGGCGAACGCGGTCGAGCAGGGTGGCAACTTCTTTTTCCCGGACGCGGCTGAAGGAGAGGATTCGGCGCAGGCTGAGGAGGTGGAGCACGCAGATGCGGCGCGCCTGGCGCCAGTAGTCGCCGTAGGGGGTGAAGGTGATGTCGCGGCCGTAGAAGAGGCGCTCGGCCATGTGCACCCTGGGCCGGCTCGCGAAGGTCAGGTCACGCGTCTTCATGGCCTCCTCTGCGGCCGCCGCAGAAGAGGCCACGACGGTGGGGACGCTGCCGAGGCGAAGGAGCATGACCGGACCGTATGCCTTTGCAAGCGACCAGAGCGTCCGGTGGTGCAGAGTCCCAAGTAGATGGAGGTGGCCGAGGAGCGGCAGGCCGCCGCGCGGTGACGGAGGTAGCTGCCGGCCATTACTGCGTCGTGGGAGCGGCTTCTTGGTGGAGAAGAGGAGGATGAGTGAGAAGAGAGCAACTACGTGGGCTGAGAAGAGGAGTGCAACAAGTGAAACGGCCATGTTTGCGAAAGAGCAAGACCAGATAGGGATTTAGGCCCCTGTAAATATTTCTTTTCAAAAACTTATTATTAGACTTAAGCTACATGTGTGAAATGAATTAATTTTTAGAATTGCTAATTTACATCTGATCTCTTAAAAAAATATTTTTAGGTGGAATTTAAATAAGTCTAAACTTTTTCCAGTACAGTTTTTCTATGCAGCACTAATTAGAAGTTCTCAAACCCCTATTAGGAACTTTTTTTGGCTAATTAAAATTCCATTACAAGTAAAAATATTCCTATGGTATTTCAAAAGAGGGGTAATTTTAACTAAAGATAATATGATAAACAAATAGAGGGGAAGCAAAAAGTGTTATTTTTATATTAACGAGGAAACAATTCATCATCTTTTCATTGAATGTCTCTTTGCACGTCTTGCATGGTGAGATGTTCAATATGCATTTAATTTATCTCCTCCTGTGAGTATAGCAAACATATTTAGAAATTGGTTAGCTGGTATTTCAAAAAATTTAAAGTCACAACTCCTAGTGGGAGCTAGTGCTTTATGTTGGTCTATCTGGTTATGCCAGAATGAGGTTATCTTTGACAAAAAGATTGTTACTAATCCCTTACATGTCATCTTTTTGAGTGGGCACTGACTGAGGGATTAGGCAAGTTTGCAGAAATCGGCTCAGAAGGAGTCTATGCTGGTCGGAAACGACAAGCTGGAGGTAGTGGCGAAACAAATTTTAAGCATTTATGGGTGACAGTTTAGTCATATAATTTGTAATGATTGAGATTACTTTTCAGTCGTTGTTTGTTTGTAAGGCTTCAAGTCACTTTTAACAGTTTCGGTTACTTCGGTGCTTGAAACTTGTTAATAAACGGGCTGTGTGCATAGTTTTTCTATTCCATTATCTAGAAAAATAGGGATTTAGGATAAAATCGAGCAACGCGGGGGCGACGTCGACATGAGGAATTGAAGAAGCGCAAGACGACTTGCGTGCTTAATCCAAGGACATGTCAGTTTCGGAGTTGTCGATATTTGTAATTGGTTGTAGAATTCATGCATACGCTTCTTTGAAAGCGTCAGTAGATCTTTCTGGATCAGTGTCTCCTGGCTTATCTTCTGCTCCTATCTATACAATCTATCCATCTTCGGCGAAATGATTTGTATCTTTTCAAATGTGCACTAGTAAATACTATTGAAGGGAACAACCACCTTATTGGGGGATCCCACGCTACCTCTAGCTGATGGTAACCCCGCGAAGACATGACACCCGGACGGATCAACCTCGAATGGGGTCGGGGGCCAATTTCACTGAGGTATGACACATCAGCGAACTTACTTTGGACAAGATCCCGAGACTAACTCTAAACGGGGTCCGAGGGCCAACCTTGCCGAGGTATGACACATCAGTGAACCAACTCCGGATGAGGTCCATGGACCAACCCCGGATGGGGTCTCGGGGCCAATCTCGCCGAGGTACCACACATCAGACGAAGTCTATGGCGTAGCAATGTTGTTTTGTCACACCATGGGTGGTGACGTGACTAAAGGAATCAGAATTGGAATTAAAATGCGTCGAGAGTTAACTTTAAAATAAAATTTGAAAAATGATTAATTAATAAAAAAAAGTTCTCCTGGATCAGTGTCTCCTGGCTTATCTTCTGCTCCTAACATCTATACAATCTATCCATCTTCGGCGAAATGATTTTTATCTTTTCAAATGTGCACTAGTAAATACTATTGAAGGGAACCACCTTGTTGGAGGAGGGTCCCATGCTACCTCTAGCTGATGGTAGCCCCGCGAAGACATGACACCCGGACGGATCAACCTCGGATGGGGTCGAGGGGGCCAATCTCGCCGAGGTACGACACATCAGCGAACTCACTTCGGACGAGGTCCCGAGACTAACTTCGGACGGGGTATGGGGGCCAATCTCGCCGAGGTACGACACATCAACGAACCCACTCCGGACGAGATCCGTGGACCAACCCCGGATGGGATCCCGAGGCCAATCTCGCCGAGGTACGATAATTCCACGTCGATGCGTCCCGAGCCGTTCCGCGCCGTGAATCCCGGCCACATCCAAACGAGGTCTGAAGGCCTACTTCGCCGAGGTACGACACATCGGCGAACCCACTCCTGACGAGGTCCGGGGACCAACTCTGGATGAGGTCCGGAGGCCTACCTCACCGAGGTGTGACACATCGGCGGATCCACTTGAAGGTGGCGGGACCCGCTTGGTGAAACGGACAAAAATACCCTCGGGATGAACTAGGTACCGAGGGCAATGATGTAACTTCGCATGTCTAGCCCTCCCACTCTATAAATAAGCTTCGTGTAAATGGGAGAGGGGAGGCCATTTTGTAACCACTATTGCACATGCAATACATAATGATGGATTGTGGTGTTTGATTCTTGTGGAGATCTCCCTTGCACCTACGGTGGTCGTCGTATCCGACTAGGGGTGCCTACAAGTTCACTGTCCAATCTTATATCGACGACAGCTGACACCGTCCGTGAGAACCATAATGAGGGGCTACAAATTCGCCACGCTCCTGACCAACGTGTCACGACATGTCAAAGTTGGTCATCAGACGGGCCTCGGTTAGCCCTCAAATCTCGTCCGGGGTGGATTCTCCAGCATGTCGAAGCTCGGCGAGGTGGGTCCTTAGGACCCGTTCGGGTTCTTCACGTGCTAGCGGAGGTCCGCGACCCGGAGCCCCCTATGCCCCGAGCTAGTCTAGGAGCGCCCCCGAGGAGGTCCGCGAGATGCCCCGAGGTGGTCTGTGACGCCCCGAGGAGGTCCGCAACACACCCCAGCCGCCTTCCGCGTCGACCCTTGACTGGCCCGCGTCGCCCCTGGCCGATTCCGCGTCGGTGCGTCCCGAGTCATTCTGCGCCGTGAATCCCGGCCGCCTCCGTGTCGGCGAGTCCCGAGCCGTGTCTCCCAGTCGCCTCCGTGTTGACCCCCAGCCAGTCCCACGTCGACGCACCCCCGGTGGCTTCCGCGTCGATCTCCGACCACCTCCAGGCGCGCCCCCGACCCCGCCAATTCAGTCGGTCGTTTTGGCGCCTGCCCGAGCCGGCGCGTCGATCGGAGGAATGGGTCACGTGCTTGTTGGGTTGATCTGCGGCTAACGGTATCCCGAGATCCATGGGAGACCACGTCTCCACTCGCGCTCTGATCGGAGGCGCGACAAACTAATTTTGGTTCGAGTCCCGGTCACCTAGCGCCATACTAATTAAGGGGGTTCGGCACGCTATTGACTTAGGTTGTTCTTGGCTACCAAAACCCCCGCACACACCCGATCTCTCACGGGCGCTAAGGTGGACGAAGACCGGAGTCCCATCGTCACCGTGCCTTCACCGACCTCTTCTACGACCATCGACGACCTTCTTCGCCCACGGCATCCTCTTCGACCGCCGAACGGCTCTACACCGACAGATTCACCACCTTCATGGCATCTTCATCTTCGGGTAAGGTCTCACGTTTCCGCATCTAAGTTTTAGTCTAGGTGTTCAAGAATGAGCTAGGGTTTATGTCCTTAGATGATGTTTAGTCTTAGATCATGCACACATTTGGTATCAGAGCCTTTCCTCGACTCGTTTTGAACCCTAATTAGCCCCAAACCGAGCTTGAATTTGCATAGATCTAATGATTAAAAGGTTCAGAGGCTCGGATCTATTGTTTTATGGCTCAATCAAGCATTTAGAAGGAGGGGATTTAAGAAATTTTTAAGAGATCTAATCCAAATCGGAACATCCTGAAGTTCTTTTCCCCAAATTAGAACCCAAATCAAAGTTGCGGCGGAAAACTTACGTGTTTTTGGAGACCGCTGAGGTCGCTCCGCTCATGGGCGCCATCGTGGCTCCATTCAACGGCGGTGCGCGCAACCTCGGTCGCACGCACACGCCGATGAGAGGGGCTGCAACGGCGCCGCCTCAAGCCGCCGCTGTTGCTGATGCTCCCCTCACGCTTGCGTTGCCGCCGCTCTGGGCGCGCGCCTCAAGCCGTCGCCCACCTCGCGCGTGAGCGCCGCTGCTGCATCGCGGTGCCGAAGCTCCGCTTTTCGGGGGAGAGGAAGGGGCGAAATGATGTTAGGGTTAGGGTTTTCGGCATTTTGAGTCATCCGCGACAAATCTCGGGCGTCCGATTTGATCCAACGATCGTGGTTTGCGGACCGGTGAAGTGGTTTTGGGCCGAGTGCTTTCCAGTCGTCCGATCAGATCCGACGGCGCTTGTAGGACTCGGGCTGGCGGACGCGAGTTGGGCCGCACGCGTGCCTTTGGGCCGCACGTGTGTTTTTTTGTTTTTGGGTCGTTTTCTTTTGGGCAGCCTGTGAACATTTCCTTTTTATTTTATTTTCAAGTGCATTACTTTTATGATTAAGTCCTAATGCACTATTTTAATTATTGTTTTGCTGCCCAGTTATGATATATCATGAATAATGTATTATTGCCCAATATTATGCTTAGTATCTGATTAAAACTGAACCAACGAGACATTTTAATTAGAGATTTTACATTTTATGTTTTGGCATTAGGTATGCATACGATTACATTCTGACCAAAGTTGATTGTAGTCGTGTGTCGCCATATTAATTGTTTAGTCCTTTTTTCATTTTCTGCCCAACGGTGATGTGAATTAGGACTATAGTTTTTGCATGTTATTAATCAGACCAACGTAGGGTTAATTGCATGCAACATATTTTCTTATGATTATTTCTAATTTTTACCCTGTATTTTGGTATTCAGCAATAAATGCATCAAATGTTGCTGCCACAATCGACAACATTGAGCAGCTTACGGGGAGCAATTTTCCCACCTGGAAAGAAAGGATCCATGTTGTCCTTGGGGTTTTAGATCTCGATTATGCTTTAAGGGTGCCCACTCACATTCCACCCACCGAAGGTGAAAAAAATTATGACGACAAAAAGAAAATTTATGAAACTAATGCTGAGAAATGGGAGCGGTCCAACCGTCTATCACTTATGATTATGAAGACCTCTATTTCAGTTGGGATCAGGGGAGCAATCCCCGATTCTGAAAATGCTATAGAGTATTTGGCATCAGTTGAGGAAAAAACTAAGGGCTCCACAAAAGTTTATGCTAGTACTCTAATTCAGAGGCTCTTGACAATTAAGTATGATGGATCCGGCAGCATAAGAGAACACATTATGATGATGACTGTTATGGCCGGAAAACTTAAAGGCATGGACATGAAAATATCTGATGGTTTCCTAGTCTATTTCATCATGACTTCTCTTCCTTCTGAGTACACAGCATTTAAGATCAACTACAACACTCAGAAAGAAAAATAGAACATGAGCGATTTAATCACCATGTGTGTTCAGGAGGAAGAAAGAATAAGGACGGAAAAGAGGGATCTTGCACTTCAAGTTGGTGGCTCCAAGAAAAGGAAGTTCCAAGGGGACTTTAAATCTAAGAAAAAGCTGGCGTTCTCTCCCAATTCAGATAAGTCGGGGCCTAAAGTGCACAATGCATCTAAGCCCCATGTGGCTCCCGCTGGAGCACCTAAAGGGGGTGAATGTCACTTCTGCAAGCAGCTAGGGTATTTCCAGAAGGACTGTGTCAGATTCCTAAAGTGACTCGCAAAGAAGGGTAACGTTTGTTGATGAAACTCTTTATGCTAATTTCTCCATTAATTCTTGGTAGATTGACTCAGGTGCAACTGTGCACGTTACCAATTCTTTACAGGGATTCCTTACCGCGAGAACACTAAGAAAGGGGGAGCGAAGCCTTAGAGTCGTGGATGGAAAGGAACCCGAAGTAGAATCAATTGGATCTATTTCATTTGTTTTAGACAGCGGCTTCTGGCTTCGTTTCAATAATGTAGTTTATGTTCCTTCTATTAGGAGAAATTTGATTTCAGTTTCTTTGTTGGACGATATGAAGGTTTTAAGTGTATTTTTGGTGATAATAAATGTATTATTACGTTTAATTCTAATGATGTTGGTCTTGCTTTTAGACGAGACAAGCTCTATATGCTTTCCCTTAATGAATCTCCTGTATCCTTGAATGTGTGTGATGCTAAGTGTAAAAAGAATAATGAAACTTCTTCGAAATTGTGGCACTGTCGTTTAGGCCACATTTCGAAGGGGAGAATGGAGTGTCTCATTAAGGAAGAGATTCTCCATCCATTAGATTTCTCTGACTCAGACCACTGCATTGATTGCATTAAAGGAAAATATGTGAAACAAATAAAGAAGGGAGCTACTCGCAGCATAGGACTCTTAGAATTAATTCATACTGATATTTATGGTCCTTTTCCTGTGACATCAGTGGATGGTTTTGATTCTTTTATCACATTCACTGATGATTTCTCCCGTTATGGTTATATCTTTCCCATTAAAGACCGATCTGAGTCACTTGACAAATTTAAGATATTTGAGGCTGAAGCTGAAAATCAGCACAACCTAAGAATTAAAGTGGTAAGATCGGATCGTGGGGGAGAATATTATGGAAGACATGCCTCTTATGGACAAATTCCTGGTCCTTTCGCTAAGTTTCTTCAGGAAAATGGCATTGTTGCCCAGTATTCTACACCAGGTGAACCTCAGCAGAATGGGGTAGCTGAGAGACGCAACCGTACACTTATGGATATGGTACGGAGCATGCTTAGCCACTCTAGTTTACCAATTGGTTTGTGGATGAAAGCACTAAAGATAACTGCACATATTCTTAATCGGGTCCCTAGTAAATCAATACCTAAGACACCTTATGAATTATGGACTGGGAGAAAACCGAGTATGAAATATTTACGAGTGTGGGGTTGTCGTGCTGAAGCTAAGATTTTTAATCCACATATTGGAAAATTAGACCCCAAAACAGTAAGTTGTCATTTTGTAACCGGGATGCTTGGTAGATATCAGTCAAATCGAGGACCGAACCACTGGAAGGCCGTTAAGAAAGTCTTGCGCTATATGCAAGCTACTAAGCATTTCATGCTCACATATAAGAATTCTGATAACCTTGAAGTTGTTGGCTATTCAGATTCAGATTTTGCGGGATGTGTTGATACTAAGAAATCCACGTCAAGTTATATCTTCACACTCGCTCAGGGAGCTATCTCGTGGAAAAGCTCCAAACAAACCCTTACGGCATCTTCAACGATGCAAGCTGAGTTTGTGGCATGTTATGAGGCTACCGGGCAGGCTGTATGGCTTAAGAACTTTATCCCGGGACTTAGAGTGGTAGATAGCATCTCTAAACCACTCACCTTATACTGCGATAACGAACCCGCATTCTTTTATGCGAGTAACAACAAGTCAAGTGGTACTGCCAAACACATTGACATTAAGTATCATGTTGTGAAAGATAGAATCCAGGATCAAACCATCAGTATCAAGCACATTAGTACTAAGTTAATGCTTGCGGATCCACTTACTAAAGGCTTACCACCCAATATCTTTCGTGATCATGTTGCCGGCATGGGTTTATTGAAAAGCCTCTGATTCTGGATAAAAGGACCTTAAAGAAAACCAACTCCCATTAAGTATAATGAATATCCATTTCAAGATAGGATAGTACACTATAGATACTGAGGTTGTATGACACTTCATTGGCTATACGACGCATTATCTTGGTATGCTATTTTATTGAGAGTGGGCTCATGATGTTAGCCTTACGATCAAAGGGGAGAATGTTGGGTTGATCTGCGGCTAACGGTATCCCGAGATCCATGGGAGACCACGTCTCCACTCGCGCCCTGATCGGAGGCGCGGCCAACTAATTTTGGTTCGGGTCTCGATCACCTAGCGCTATACTAATTAATGGGGTTCGGCAGGCTATTGACTTAGGTTGTTCTTAGCTACCAAAACCCCCGCACACACCCGATCTCTCACGAGCGTTAAGGTGGACGAAGACCGGAGTCCCATCGTCATCGTGCCTTCACCGATCTCTTCTACGACCATCGACGACCTTCTTCGCCCACGGCATTCTCTTCGACCGCCGAACGGCTCTACACTGACAGATTCACCACCTTCATGGCATCTTCATCTTCGGGTAAGGTCTCACGTTTCCGCATCTAAGTTTTAGTGTAGGTGTTCAAGAATGAGCTAAAATTTATGTTCTTAAATGATGTTTAGTCTTAGATCATGCATACAGTGCTGCCTCGGGCCATCGGATTCCGTCTAAGAGGACGTACGCACCACTGCAAGAGAGCACCCATCGGTGGACCAGGCTCGTCACGCGCTGGCACGAAAGAGGTAGACCGAGTACACCGCAACCCGATCGAAGGCATAGAACAGCTCCCCCGATTCCCCTTATCCCTGGCGCTGCCACGCTCTCTCAGTCGCAGTCTCGCAGAGCACTATCTTTCTCTTTCCTCCTTTTGCTTTTTGAGCGCCACGCTCTGATCCCAGACACGCAGAGCACCACCTTTCTCTCTCCTTCGGCTTTTCCCCGAGCGCCCATCTCCTTAGGCTTTTCCACCGAGCGTTCCTGCCGCTCTCTTTCTTCGTTCGGCCTAACTACGGTTCGAACGTACGATTAGCCGATTGTAATATTTTTTTATGAGAGTAATATTTTTTTTAACGGGCTGTAATATTTTTTTACGGCTGCAATAAAAAAACTGAGTTTCAAACTAGGTTGGAAAGGAAGATGATGCAACATTAGCATTCAGCATCTGGAAAATGGAATGATAGTGGAAAATCCGATACAACACAAGGGGAGAACGGATGTAACATTTTTTTCACGTCACAATATTTTTTTTATTGGTCACAACATTTTTTTTTAAATGATCGCAACGTATCAAAGAAAGTTCAAAAGAAGCAACAAACCAGATACTGTAATAAATTTTTCAATGAGACGCAACATTGATGTGATCACCATGCAACAAAAAAAAAATACTTGTGCAACAAATTCGTACCAATGGCAAGGTGCTTGCGCCACTGGTAGATGAAGTCGAGGCCGTCGCGGAGGGCGGTGTAGAGGTCGAGTGCCTTGACGGCGCAGTCGAAGAAGTCGACTACCAGGCGATCGAGTGGGGGGCGCGTGACGTCGGCTGCCCCGCAGCCGAAGAGGACGGCGCGGAACTCCTCGAGGCAGATGAGGAAGGAGTTGAGCAGGCGGTGCATCCAGGCGAGGGAGAGGATCTCTGGGGCAGCGGGATCAGAGTCCAGGAGGAGGTCGGCGGCATGGCGCTGAAAGGCGTCGATCTAGAGGGAGGTCGGTGGAGCAACATTGAGAGAGAGAGAGAGGAGTGGTTGGAAATGTTTGGTAGTGGAGAGAGAAGGGAGGAATGAATGGTTGTAAACATTTGGCGACGTGGCTCAGTGATGATTCGCTTCTTCATTTCGCTTTTCCACCGAGCCCACATACTGCTGTCTTTCTTCCTTCCATTTTTGCACCGAGCCAATGTCTTGCTCTCTTTCTTCCTTCCATTTTTCTGCTTCTTTCTGTTTTTTACACCGAGCCCTCACACGTGCTCCGTGAATGCTGCCCGAGCCCTGGTCCTGGTGCCACTAGCCCGTCTGCGAAGAGCTCGAGTCAGTTCGTGCAAGGGGCCCTCGAAGGCGTCTGGCGAAGCCGTCCAGAGCGCGTCTGGAAGCAGCCCCGAGGGGGGTCTGGCGCGAGCCCTCGAGAGGGCTTGTGGCTTCCCCCGAGCAGATATGGTGTGAGCCCCTAAGAGGCTGAGACGGTCCGCGGGTGGCTCCACGTCGCCTCCTTCTAAGCCTCGACTCCTCCGCGCCGGGTCGCCACTGCCACTGAGCGCCTCGACCAGCTACGCCTCAAGCCCCTTCGCGCCGACGCTGCGCCGCCCCGGGGTCCTCCACTCCACACCGCCCAGGGCCATCCACACTGTGCCACTGTGCTGCCCCACCCGACCGATACTATGCCGCATTGCCTCGATGTCCCCCATGCCGCACCGAGCGCGTCTTCGAGGGGTCCCGCACCGCGCCGCTCCAGGGACCTCCATGCCGCCCCTAGCACGCCCTCGAGGTGTCCCGTGCCGCCTTGCCCAGCCGACGCTGCTCCTCCACGCCATCGCACCCAACCGACACTGTTGAAATAATCTTGACATATTAGTTTTGTGATCATGTTGGTACGTGTAAGTGTTACATGTAAGGTGCTGCATACATGGGATTAGTGATTCCTAAAGATGTGATCAGCATACATGGGATTAGTGATTCCTAAAGATGTGATCAGCATGCATGACTTGGAGTAGTAAAGTTAGTGCGCATGTAGATTGAGTTGTGTGCATGTGACGAGGATTAAAATCTCTATGTATTATCTTAATACATAATTAAAGACTGTATGTACTTCGTGGTTGTAACCCTCTAAAGCTAACAACCTCTTTGGTAGTAAAGATTCCAGAGGTTACATTATGGTTACCCTAGTCGGAGAGGTCATGTACCTAATCCCCGACTAGGGAACTGCTCGTAAAAGCAATGAACTGGCACTTGGATCTGTTCCAAGTATATTCTTTCTGTGTGATGAATGGAACATGTGCTTTATTCATTCCAAACCACACGACTTTCCACAGCTTTAAGTCACTGACACTAATCACCATGTGGTTATGTCTTCTACTGGCATTAACTGCCGAACAGTTGATACATTATCAACTGTCGCCCTCCTCTGACCAGTCACGACACTTCCAACAGGCGCCTCTTCAAGGAGTAACTGCCACCACTTCATCAGTTATTTAAAGGAAAATCAAGGGAGGAGAAGAAGAACAATCCAGTTGACCGCAATCTGACACTACACACAAGACCTAGTGATTCAAAGACAATTGAAGTATTAGAATAGCAACACATTCTGTGTACTTAGGACTAGTCCTCTGCCTTGTCAAGGGCATCCCCTGTATTAACCAGTTCATATCAATAAAGAACAGTCACATTCTCTCCCAAGAACTCTATGCCATTTTTTTTCTATCTTATTTCGTAAGATCGGTGACTCGATCGTCGACAGCATGCTTGTTAGTGGCATAGCAGTTGGCCGAAGAGAAGGTATGACGCAAGAATATGTCATGGAGTTAGTGGTCAAGTCTGTTAGCTTGCATGTAGAGGCATATTGCCTAGTCGTGTTAGTGAGTTAGTTATGGACGTGGTTTGTGGAGCACTTCTCCAGGGGAGACGTGCTAGTAGTATGTGAATGTGTGTGTATATATCCATGTACTAATGTTTGTTTAAGGTAGAGGATAAATAAATAGAAAGCAAGAAAATGAGAGGCTGGTTGTTGTCTCGCAAGTTCGGTGTGCCTGTGTTCTTCTTTCTCCTTGTACTTATGTGTGTGAAACATTAGAGAGAACCAATGAGTGAGTTCTCTCCGAGAGCTGGGCCAACAATTGGTATCAGAGCGAGATTCGACGTGTTGAGATGCTTCCCGGTGACAGCTCGCCAAGCAGTGGCGTGCCAACACAGCTCCATGCGAGGATTGGCAGCGACTCGGGTGCGTGCCCATGCTGGTGACCGGAAGAGCATGCGGCTCCACGATAAGGAGAGCCGGCGCGTTGGACGAAGGTGTACGGGGCACCGATGACAAGGCCCGCTGCAGCACTGTGCACCAGGAACGTGGCAGTGGAGGTCCAAGTGGCCATGGCGAGGCCAGCGCAGTGTGCCAGAATCGCACATGACATGTGCTCCGATGGCGGCGACATGATCACCACGGAGTAGACCGATGACGGTAGTCTCCACCGCAAGTGGAGGTCGGCGGCAGCAAGGTGAGGCGGTGCAAAGCTGCCAGGAATTGAGTCGGCATGAGGCTGATAAATGGTGATGGCATGGAGGTTGTCGTCGCAAGAAGAATTGGAGATCGGAGTCGTCCGGTGAGTCGTGCCACCGGCAACAAAGTTGTGGCAGCAAAAAGATAGCCGTGAAGAGTGGAGGCGGCATGCCTCCCAAATACCTGCTACCAAGGAGCATCGTCGACAACCGGTAAGGCAAGATGGCATTGGCGGCCATCTCTGTGTCTCCGGGAGAAGAACTGCCAGGTGCATGGGCTGTGGTGGTGCCCATGTTCACGGCCGCTGATGGCGAGGGCGAATGTATTGTCCCTCGAGAGTGATCATGTGGCGAGAGCGACTGTATTGTCCCTTAAGGAGTGCACCACATGATAGAGAAGTGGCTGCGTGGGTTCGGCGACACATAAAGAGAGTTTGTGTTGATAACCCGTGCCGAGTGGGAAGTGTGACTTCTTGGAGATAAGTGTTGAAGACCGTCAATTATGCGATGAGTCATGCAAAAGGCTGCTGCGTGTGGCAACAAGGCGAAAGCTGCTCCGCATTGCAAGAGGTTGCGGGCAATCCACAATGGTGATTATGGGGAAAATGTTGGACTAATCTTGACATGTTAATTTTTTGATCACGTTGGTACGTGTAAGTGTTGCATGTGAGGTGCTGCATACATTGGATTAGTGATTCCTAAAGATGTGATCAGCATGCATGACTTGGAGTAGTAGAGTTAGTGCTCATGTAGATTGAGTCGTGTGCATGCTTGTTAGTTTGTTAGTAGCCTAGTAGTTGGCCAAAGAGAAGGTATGGCGCAAGAATAGGTCATGGAGTTAGTGGTCAAGTCTGTTAGCTTGCATGTAGAGGCATATTGCCTAGTCGTGTTAGTAAGTTAGTTGAGGACGTGGGCCATGGAGCACTTCTCTCGGGGGAGGCGTGCTAGTAGTGCATGAGTGTGTATATATATCCATGTACTGATGTTTATTTAAGTTAGAGGAGAAATAAACAGAAAGCAAGAAAACCATAGGCTGGTTGTGGCCTCGCAAGTCCAGTGTGCCTGTGTTCTTCTTCCTCGTGTGTGTGAAACACTAGAGAGAACCAATGAGTGAGTTCTCTTCAGGAGCTGGGCCAACAGACACCGTGTTATGTTGCTTCGATGTCCTCCGCGCTGCACAAAGTGTTGCCTTGCCCGGTCGACGTCATGCCACCTCGGGGTCCTCTACGCATTGCCCTGGGGTCCTCCACGCATAGCTCCAGGCACATCCTTTGCCTGACGCCGCGCAGTGCCTCCCCACACCGTGTCGACTAGGCCCGACCGAAACCTGTTTGGCTATTTCTAGACCGTGTTTGCGCGTCCGCCTCGCTCCGACTTTGCGCTTCAACCTAGTCCATGTCTGCGCCGGCGGGGAGCTTAGCGCTCCTGCTCGGTTGACTTGTTGAAGGACATTCTTGACATATTTGCTCTCGAGGTCTCCCATCTCAACCCGGGTTCCTTTGTTCGCCTCTCGGCGTACGAGTAAGCGATGCAGAGCTTGGGTGGTGAAGCACCCGTCGGCCAAGCACACTTGCTTCCTCCACTGTGCCTCACGCCCAATGGTGTACACCTACGACCACGTACACTCCTCATATGGGCGATCACGTTCTTGCTCCGCAACAGCCGCCAAAAGTTCGAGTTCCCGACGAAAGCGCACAAAGTGTAACATTAAAAAAAATCCTAATTTTGGGAAATTATAATGAAAATAAGTGGTAGAACGATTTTGAGCATGTTTTTGCGTGGAAAATTATTTTAGCATGATTTGTGAACTTTTGTAATCAAACGGTAAAATTACATGCAAACAACAACTTGTAAGAATTTTTGAGAAAATCACAATACAAATAAAACCCTAAAAAAATTACACAAGAAACTACATGATGTTTTAAGCTCCCAGAAATATTTTCATAAGTTTTGGAGCTTGTTTGCTATGTTTAGAAATTCAAAAAAGGAACAATCAGTTCAAAGATTTGAAAACCTAATTTGAATTCCTATCGAGCCAAATGGGCCGATTTCGCTCGCACTGCTTCAGCCCACGCTAGGTCCCGCCTTCCTCTCCCGTTCACATGTCGGGCCAGCATGTTAGGGCATTTCTGTCACCTCACGCAGCCATGTCCTCTACCTTATAGAGTGCCAGAACCTCGCCATGTCGTCACTTCCGTCATCCTCTAGCGCCCACAGGTGGAGACCAAGGTCGCACGGTCTCACCTACTTCGCCCACCATTTCTCTCCGCCTGGGTCTCATCGTCGTGTGAGAAAATTGCGAGAACCCAAGCTAACTGCCTTTTTCTCATCGTTGTTCTCATCCTCATCTCGCTAGTTGAAGTTTTCCCTTCTGAGCCAAAACCCTCCACTTCTATTGCCATTTCCATTTTTTCCCTTCCCGTTAAGTTTCTTCCACTAAATCGCCCGGAACACCTCTTCATCCTGAGCTCCGGTGCACGCACTCCGCCAAAGCACAATCGTGTCCCGGTGAGCCAAGCCCTCAACGTGCGCATCATCTTACGCCATTTTTCTCTCTCAATCACCACATCACTTCCCTGTTCTTTTATTGCAGTGTAGCACTGCAATCAGGCCTTCTTCCTCACCTCCGGCGCTACGGTAGCCGCAGAAGATCTTCAAGCCTGGTGAGTCCTGATCTACTCTATGTCCGGTTTGAGCATCACCTTGTCTCACTAAACCTCCTCGCACCACCCATTTCAGCTATCGTCGTCTATACGAAGCTGTCATCGTAAACCTCTCTGTCTCCACCGCCACCAGTGATGACAATGCCTCTTCGGTGAGTTCTTGACCCCACCAAGGTCAAATTATCCATCTATGAGTCCCCCTAAAGCTATGCATGCACTTCATTTCAGCTGATTTCCACCAGGATGGTCTGTCACTTTGAAGCTTGCCGCCATCGCCATTGATCATCACCATCAAGCCATCTCATCCCTGCTCCGACCTCACTATCAGCTTCCTCATACTCGTGGTAAACTGCTACAACTTAAGCCCCCTTTAATTTGAGTAGTCTAGGGCATTGACACCATAATCGCTAGTAAAACCTATGGCGCCGCCATGGGATACCACCGCCAGCTCGCCTCAGGCAACCCTAGGGCCCTGAGCCACACCTAATACCATTGCGATAGCACCCTAAGCTGATTTGAGCTTCAAGTCGCCTAGTCTTTGCCCCTCGCGCGAATGTCGTGTTCACCCGAGAGTTTCTGCCGCCGACTCCGTCCATCTTTTCGGCATCCTTTGTAACATCCCAAAGTTCTGTAATAAAAAATAAAAATTAATAAAGCTATTATTTTATTAGATTTTCTGATATTTAAAAGAGTTTTCTTACTTTTCTTGAATTTCTTAGATTTTAAAAGTAAAAAGAAAATTTTATTGAGTTTTATGGGTTTTTCTTGGATTTAAAGTGAAAAAAATTTAATTAAGTTCTTAATTTTTTTGGATTAAAAAAGGTTTTTCCTATTTTTTAGAAATTAAAAATAATTTATGTGCAAAAAAAAAGCCAACTTTAAGTTGGAGATAATTTTATTAAGTTCAAAATAATTCAAGGAATTTCCTATGTGAGCTAGCTACTGATCTGAGACTAGCTCAGAATACACAGATGGTTCCTGATATGCATTTTCGGGTCCCAACAGAGATGGTATCAAAGCCATATCGACTGTAGAACGCAACCTTGGGTAGCATGGTCGTTTTAGCCAAAAGCTTCAAAACTTAGTTTCTAAATCAAACCAACTTAATTTGATTTAAGTGATTGTTCTTATCTTATATGTTCTGATTCTTTTCTCACCTCAGTCTATTCTATTCTTATCATATTCTATTCTGGCTCACCTTGTTCTAGAGATCTTGTCTCTTATCCTTTCTGAATTTTGATTTGTATCTTAATCTGACTTTCTTGTCATGTTAATCTCTTTAGATGGTTCAAGTGTACTGTGATCAAAGAGGAGATTGGCCTGGAGTTCTTCACTGCTTGTTGCAAAGTTTGGGAGCAAGCAGAGGTGCAACTTACTTCACCAAGGAAAGGAGGTTGAAGGGGCACAGAATTGGATTCAAGACAAGTGTGTATTTTATCATAAGGCTTGGAAGTCACAGCTGTCATCACAGCTTTAAGTGCAATGACGAGCTTGAAGACATGTCAGCAGTCAAAGTTGCCCAAAAAGCTGTTCGAAGGATTTGCAGATTGCACCGGGTCAGTTTGACCAAGTTGATTTGGAAGTATGTGATGCAAGTAGCGTCGGTACCAGTTGCTCCTGAGCCAGAGGAAGTGTTGGGAGAATTTTTAGTTCCATCGCCAGTTCCATTGCTGTCACCTACTCCACCTAGTCCAGAAGAAAGGCGTCGAGTCATTGGCAATCGTCAAGAGTATCTTCGTCGCTTTGTTCCAGTTGTTCGTCCAGAGTCTCCGCCTGCAGTTCACAACTCGTGGGTGTTCTACAGCGATTCGGAGCCAGAAGTTGAAGAGTCTTCGTTCTCTAGCCTAGAGTAGGAGCCGTCCTATTAGAGTTTAGCAGCGTTTTAGATCGTTGTTGCTTAGGTTTTTGTTTGGGTTGTGTGAAAGTGGGAGCTGTAGTTTTACTGTCAAATATTATGTTGCAGTCACACTAAGGCTTTAATTTGAAATGTTAGTTGTGTTTCCATAGCGTTTCAGCTATGTTTTGCCTAAATCTTGTCCTTGGGTATAATTCGTTCCCCTAATTAAGTTGTTTATGTCTTTTCTATCCTATCCTATCTCGTCTATCATGCTATTCCCTCTCATCTGCATTGCCGTTCTATCTTACCTACTGAAACCTGTGGAGAATCATCGCAGATGGTTGACACTGATAACACCTCAAGTCGCACCCAGTCAGATGACGCTAATGCCAATGTTAATACCAGTGCCAATGCCAATGTTAATGCTAGTGGCCAGTCACCAGCACCTAGAGTCGCAGATCCAAGCATGACCCAACTTCTAGCAGCTCAGACTCAATTCATGAGTGTAATGATGCAGAATATGAACAATATGATTGTCGACGATCAAGATGTCGATCTTACGAAAATAAAAAGGAGAAAGTGGCGTGGGAAATCTCAGGAAATGATGGAGCTGCTCTTTATTAATATGAACTGGAATTTACAAGGTATACACTAAGAACTCTGCTTGCTATCTCAGATCTATCACACGAAACTATGGTTTGTGTTCCTTCCTTCTTCTGTTCTCTTGTCCCCCCTTGATCCGTCCAGGTTCCATCTTTAAATAGCCCTCGAAGAGGTGGCAGTTACTTCCGGAGAAGACGTTTGATGCGAAGCGTTGCGTCTGGTCGGAGTCAAGTGACGGTTGATACGGAATCAACCGTTCGGCGGTTATATGTCTAGGAAACATACAACCGCATGGAGGTTGTTTGCTAGTGTGTCTGGACAATATGCGTCGTATGGCATGGAATATACACGTGCTCCATTCATCATACGGTAGAGAATATACCTTGGGATTTATTCCGAGTGTCAGTTCATACCTTCTACGAGCAGTTCTCCTGGTCGGAAGTTTGGCTTAGGCATTTATCCGAC
Source organism: Ampelocalamus luodianensis (assembly GCA_036346255.1). NCBI lineage: Eukaryota > Viridiplantae > Streptophyta > Magnoliopsida > Poales > Poaceae > Ampelocalamus > Ampelocalamus luodianensis. The sequence goes on from CM070618.1 coordinate 11,315,540, forward strand.
TAGGGTACCCATTATGTAACTTCTGGAATCTCTACGACCAGTGAGGTCGTGCACCTCAGGGTTACGACCATGAAGGCGTATGGTCTTCCATATATTAAAGATAATATATAAATGTTTTAATCCTCGACAGCTAGCCCCCGAACTTTAAATGAATAAATTGTGTGAACACTTTCCTTCCGATGAAATCGTATCGGGCTGATGCTTATTTAAATGCAAGGGCATTTGAAGCGGTTCGTATTCACTTTAAAGTTGTGAACTTTGCCTTGGGAATTGAAGAGTTTTTGTGTCCGTTGGAATTTTTTGGGTAACTCCTTATTACAGTTAGAAATTTTGAAGCTTATAAAACCCCTTTGTAGACTTTGGGTTTTTTCACTTCCTCCCTTCCTTCTTCATCTCCCGAGTAAAAACTACCTCCGACCTCCTTTGCTTTCCCCACCCGAAAGGAACCCAACCATGTCGGACCAAATCAACTGGTCGGTTTCCGACTTGAGTGAGAAGAAGTTAGAGAACCTAGAGAAGATCGGGATGCTTCCCAAAAAAGACCTGATTTCTTGGAGGTCTGCAGTTGGGGAACATTCCCCGAGTAGTGAAGATGGAGAAATTCATGTTTTTCTTGCATATATTGAATGCGGATTTAGGCTACCAATTCACTCCTTTCTTCCCAAAGTTTTGAAGTATTATGGAGTTGAATTGGTGAATCTTGCTCCCAATGCCATCGCCAATCTCAGTATTTTTATCTATCTCTGCGAAGCGTACTTGGGGATCCCAACAGATCTGGATCTATTCAGGTACTATTACAGAATGACAAAGTCTGGGAAGACGATTGGGACGCCTGGAGAATGCACCTTGCGTCTCCATGACGGAAAAGCTGATGAGTATATTTTTATGTACTCGAAATCTTCGTGGTCGTCGTGGAAGAAGAGCTGGTTCTATATGAAGATCACAAAGAAAGACAGCCTTTATTATTCTGGTAAGAAGGCGGTCGAGAATCCGAGATGGCGCTCCTCTACAGAGAAAGAGGGAAATGTGAAGAAATGGGTCGAAGCAATCAAGCTTCTTAATGTCAAGGGTCTAACATCTTGGCATGTAGTAAAAGATTTTTCTACACGCTGGGTTAGTCCTTTGAAGACCCGAGCACATAAAATGCTCTGGTACATTGGTCAAGATGATACGACCAGAGATTCCAAAGATGGTAAGCCATTAATGATTCCGACCAGTTTACCTATCTCAGTTGATTATTTCTGTATCCTTAAATCTTTCATTTTACCTTTACAGCTCTATCTACTGATGAGATCAGAAGCCGGATCAAGATGATCTGCGCCGGAGAGCCTGGCGATAAGGCTAGTTTCCCTCGGATCTTAGCGGTTGTTTCTGCTGAAGAAAGGATTGAAAGACTTAAGGTAAAAATATCAACTGCCGTTTTGTTGTCGTACATATTATTTCTGATCGGTATATCATAAATCCTCTTTGGTGTGTAGTCGGTTGGGTTGAGAATCAACGAGGCCACTAAAAGATGTGAGCCAATTGATGATCCGATCTCCCCTTCGACCACAGAGGATGTCAGCCTTCTAGAGGTAGGTGACCGATCATAAATAATATTTTTGGATAAAATATGTTCATCGCCTAACTATTTTCGATGATGGATTTAGGCGGTTGTCATACCTTCCAGCATGGTCACTGAGGACCCATTAGTGCCTACTGAGGCTACTATTTTGGAGGTTGAAGAATCTACACCCACTGATCCGATGATCAGGGACTTTATCCTTGACGACATAGTCGCGGATGTCGCTTCTGATTTTCAATCAGTGGATGTGCAAGATCTAGTCAATCCTACAAGTTTGGAATCGGTGAAATTAGTTGACAAGAAGAGGAAGGCCAGCGCAACGAATTTTACTTCGATGCGCTACAAGGGTAAATTCAGAAAATCAACAAGGTACATATATGAAATGAAGAGGTCGTATTTATACATACCTTGGATCTTCCTTACCTTCTCTCTTTGTTTTTTAGATCTTCTGGTGTTCCGGTCGTGTCCGACCAGAGCACCCCTCAGGAAAAGGTTCCTGGGGAAGAAGTGGTCGTGGAGATTCCTAATCAGAATACTCCTAAAGCTAAAACTGCCGAGGATAAAGTAGTAAAAGAAGCCCCTGAGCAGGTTTCAGCATCTGCTCAGGATCCTCTACTAATCCTTACTCCTTCTCCGGAGGTAGTCATCTCCAGAGATCCTCAACAGGTGCCACCTCCTCCCAGAAATGCTTCTCAGGTTAACAAATTCCCTTTTTCTCCCCGATTTATCGAGGATAAGGAACTTGATGAAGCCTGGGGAAAGATATCGGACCGTCAAGCTGAGATTGGTCCAGATACAATCTTTTCCGAATATAACGATATGGCAATTCGGGTAAGTATCCTACGACCATCCTTAGAACTCTTTCTTTTGTAGTTTCTTTGAAAGTTTACCAAAGAAATGGATTTTTGTTTTTGTAGCATATGGTCGAGAAATACGCTGTGGTCGGAGGACTATCACAGCGAATAAAAACTTTGGAGCAAAAACACTCCGATCTGAGAAGTAAGAACATTTCTCTTTTTTGACCTCCTAAGTTTTATTATCTTGTTTCTCTTTATAGCTTAATCTTCTCTTTCTATCATATTTGATAGATTTAGAGAAAATTAAAGAAGAGATTGTGGCCAAAGAAGCCATAATAACAAAACTGAGGAAAGAAAATCAGGGTAAAGACCGGTCGATCGAACATGCGATGACCAGACAAAAGGAGGTTTTCGACTCTTGTGAGAAGAAAATCAAAGGTAACTGGTCGTAGACTTAACCAGTATTCCATAACTCAATTATAAAGAGTATATTAATTTCTTTTTATCCACTCGTGCAGAAAAAACCCAAGCACTTGAACAAGCGGAGAAGACCCTCGAGTTTGAGCGTGGCCAAAAGGCAGCCCTTGTATTCGGCCTTGATGAGAAAATCATGGCTCTGAACAAAATGATCTTTGATATGGGATCAGGATCAAGCTTGCCTTCTTTAGGAGATCCAGCGGAAAAGATGAACTATTTTGGTCAACTTCTGGAAGATCTCAAAGGCCTGCTCAAAACTATGAGGGAAAACCATACCCAGACAATGAAGAAAGCTATTGTAAATGGAGTTAGTGTTGGCTTAGAAGGCTTCCGACCCCTCTGTTAGTCTTAAAGCTGTGGAAGAGGACTTCGACTGCTCTGAAAGTGAAGCAACAAAACTTCTCGAGGAAGTAAGACCTCTCGGAGAGAAAGTTGCTGAGGAAATGGAAGTCGGATCTCCATCACGTAGCGACCAGTCTGGTGATCCCAATATGTAAATGGATGTAATATTTAGAATATGCAAAATGAAACTTACCTTTTATCAATGAAGATCCTGCTTTGTTTTATCGATGTTATTAAATACTCATATATCTCCTAGCCTCCGACTGCTTATATTAGTAGATGAACGTTATTAAAAGAAAGCAGTAGACCAGGAAATTGAGTAATAACAATGACCATGATAAGAGTGCTGATAATGTGTATGACAATGATCCAGGAAATACTAGGAAATCATGTGGTCAGAACCAACTGACGATTTCGACTAGTCTAGATATTGCCCATTATCGAAGTACTATGAAATACCACTTGTAGTCGGAAGATATAACAAAGACCAGATTTGCTTGATAAGAATATATGCATTAAGAATGTATGCAAAGAAAAAGAAATGAAGAGATAAGTACCGTTGTTTAGAAAATATTCGGATCTGGTCGTATTGAATCTCAAGAATTAAAGATCTGTAAAATATTTCGCGAAACGTGCTCATGATCAAATCCGACTGGCAGCGAGGATCGTAGGAAAAGGACCGTCACTAGGAAGCTCCTTCTAGTGGGCAGGACCACATGCAGAAAGGAGAGACTTCGACCAGGAGGCTTTCTGTGTCCCGACCAGTAGCCAAACTTGAGTAGAACAGAATGTTGAAATAGAATAACAGTTGTCAAATTCAAGAAAGAAACGAAAACCAAGTAAATCGTCTGAGTTGGTACTCCTTATACTCGTATGTTTCTTTAAGAAAAGAATATCTGGTCGTGCGTGTGTATCATTGAAGCAATCATCACAGTTAAAACCAGTGTGGTCGGTGACATTCAAGTCAGCAACCAGGAGTAGTGGAGATCCTATGGAAAGGAATATCGGAGAGAATGAGAGTCTTCTCCGACCAACCAGCAACGAGAATGGCATATGACCAGATGCAACAAATAATAAGTATAAACAACCACACTTATCGTTTTTGTTTTTTTGTAAAAGGAAAAACATCTTTATTAAAAAAAATGAAAGGAAATGAAATACATGAAATTAAACATAGAACTTACGCAATTGATCAATATTCCAAGAGTTAGACAAAACTTGCCCATCTGTCATAGCTAATCGCATCGATCCGTGCCTAACCGACCACGGTGTATGGACCTTCCCACTTAGGTGAAAGTTTGTTGCGACCCGCTTGTTTCTGAATTTTTCTAAGAACCAAATCACCTACAGTTTGGCTGCGAGGTTGCACCTTACGATCGTGGTAATCGACGCATGGCTTCTTTGGTAGATAGTGATCGTAGCAAAGCTTGATTTCGCGTTCTTCAAGGAAATTGATGTCGTCAAGTCGTCGTTCACACCGATCACTTTGAAAAGGAATCGATTCGAGCGTAACCAATTTTAAGTTCGGAGGAAGCATGGCTTCACTCAGTAAACCATAAAGAATGGTGTTTCACCGTGCACGACTAGTTGTGGTACGAACGACCCATAATACGTAAGGAAGTTCTTGAACCCAAGCTCCCGACCGTTGAAGTAATCGGTCGAACACTCGCCGCTTGATCCCTTGCATTATGATACCATTGGCTCGCTCAACCGCCGTTACTCGTGGATGAGCGGCGAGGCGAAATGTATCTTGATACCTAGATCCTCGCTGCAATTCACGAAAATTGCCGCCGAGAACTGGGCACCGTTATCGGTGATTATACGACTGGGTACACCAAACCGTGTAATCACGCTTTTCGTTAGAAATTTCTTGGCGGCTTCAGTTGTAGTTTTTACAACCGGCTTGGCTTCGATCCACTTAATGAACGTGTCAATCATGACAAACAGGAACTCAAAGCCCCCAGGTGCTCTTGGAAAAGGTCCTAGAATGTCCAGTCCCCAGGTTGCAAAAGGCCAAGAAAGAGGAATCATTTGCAAAGCTTGAGATGGCTGATGTACTTGTCGGCTATGAAACCGACATTGTACGCGCCGTCCACGAGCTCTTTTGCATCATGAAGGCGCGCTTGGCGAAGAGTATCCTTGCCTAAAGGCTTTACCAACCAAAGTTCGGAGGGAATGATGAGCTCCACGACTCCTCCATTAATTTCGGCTAGCAATTTAATGCCATCCGAGCGAGATATGCATCTCATCAACACTCTGTGAGATCCTCGCTTATACAAGGTACGCTCAATGAGAGTGTATGATTTGGCTTTTAGTGCAATACGATCGGCCTCTACATCATCTTCGGAATTAGGTCATGCTGAAGATAATTGTAGATCGATGTCATCCAATCTCTACCGTGATCATGATGGCGCCAACCATCATCGACCTGTGGAGCATCCATGTTTGCAGAATCAAGGTGTGCAACCTCCTTGCTAACATTTATGTCCTCGGAAGGCTCGACTACCGAGGGTGAATCAAGTTTCTCGAGAAAAAACTCCGGGCTTGACGGATGTCCTTGTGGAAGCCATCCGGGCCAACTAGTCTGCCAGAAAGTTTTCCTTTCTAGGAATGTGTTGGATCTGAAAACTGAAGAAATGCTTTTCGAGTTTTCGTACTTCCGCCAGATATGATGACATCTTGGTACTAGAGCATTGATACTCTTTCCCTACTTGATTCGCTACTAGTTGAAAATCGCCTTTCACTAGCAATCTGCGAATCCCGAGCGAACGAGCCGTCAAGTCCACCAAGAAACTCGTGATTCGCCACATTGTTAGTAGCAGGAAAGTTAAACTGAATAGCGTACTTTATTTGTTCGCCAGTAGGGGAAATCAAGACGACCCCAGCCCCCGAGCCATGCAACATCAAGGAACCATCAAAGTACATTGTCCACTCGTCGTGGTGCTCGTACTTGGGCCCTTAGGTGGGTTCAGGGTTTGTCCATTCGGCAATGAATTCTGCTATTGCCTGGGACTTGATTGCTGTTCGTGGGACAAAATGGAGATCGAACGCCCCAAGCTCAACCGCCCATTTTGATATTCGCCCGATGACTCCTGTTTCCCGTGACTTGACCAAGAGGATATCCGATGAGGTACGACCACTTTGTGGGTCTGAAAATAATACCTTAGTTTCCTTGAAGCCATAAGGAGACCATAGAGCAACTTTTGTACCTGCGGATACCTTTCTTTTAGTCCATGCAAGACTTCGCTTACGTAATATATTGGTCGTTGAACATGGTCTCGTTCTACGACCAAGACAAAGACTAACCGCTTGTGGCGTTGCGACCACGTAAATTAGCAATGTTTCTCCCAATCTTGGAGAAACTAAGATTGGGGGACTTGTAAGGTACCGTTTTAATTCTTCAAAGGCGCTGCTTGCTTCTTTAGTCCATTCGAAACTCCCATGTTTCCGGAGAAGTTTAAAGAAAGGTAGTCCTTTTTCGCCTAACCGTGCTATGAAACGATTTAACGCTGCCATACAACCAGTTAATTTATGAACTTCCTTCTTTGTGGTTGGATCGCGCATCTGATCGATGGCGGCGATTTTCGTTGGATTTGCTTCAATTCCTCTAGCCGAAACTAGAAACCCAAGAAGCTTTCCTGACGAAACTCCGAACACACATTTATCTGGATTTAACTTAAGGTTATGACGTCTTAAGTTATTGAAAGTCTCTTGTAGATCTAGAATATGATCGCCGACGTTGATGCTTTTTACGACCAGATCATCAACATAGGCTTCAAGATTCCGACCTATCTGAAGGCTAAAAGTCTTTTGCATCAACCTTTGGAATGTTGCACCAGCATTCTTGAGACCAAATAGCATTTTTACATAACAGTAAGTGCCATATGGGGTGATAAAGGAAGTTTTCTCTTCATCTTGTTTACTCATATTGATCTGGTGGTACCCTGAATAAGCATCCAAAAAACTTAACAACTCACACCCAGAAGTAGAGTCTACAAGTTGATCAATGCGTGGAAGGGGAAAGTTATCCTTCGGACAAGCTTTATTAAGATCTGTAAAGTCAATACACATTCGCTATTTCCCATTGGCTTTTCTAACCATTATAGGATTGGCGAGCCACTCTGGGTGGTCGACCTCACGAATGAACCCAGCTTTGAGAAGCTTGTCAATCTCCGACTGGATTGCTTCTTTTCGATCAGATGCGAAACGCCGTAGCTTCTGCTTGACCGGTTTTTTGTTAGGCTGTAGAGCTAGCCTATGCTCGATCACCTCCCTGGGGACTCCGGGCATGTCGGACGCCTGCCAGGCGAATACGTCCTGGTTAGCTCGGAGGAAGGAGACGAGCGACTCTTCGTATTTAAGGTCGAGTCCTGCCCCGACCAGTATCTTGGCACCCTCTGGAGAAGCACTTCCGTCGAGTTGTACCTCTTTTATCTGGTCGGAAGGTTTCGGTGTCATCTTCGGTCTTGAATTTTTGACCTGCATGTTAATGGTGTTAGTTCCCCTGGTCGGGAGTTCATCGACCAGTTCTAAACACTTCCGATCGCATGCGTAGGCTATCTTTTGATCGCCCCGGACCGTGATTACACCTTTTGGTCCCAGCATTTTCAAACTCTGATAACCGTAATGCGTGGCTATTAGGGATTTTGCTAAAGCCGGACGACCAAGAATTGCATTGTATGCAGTCTCGAAGTTCACCACATCAAATGAAATTTTTTCTGTTCGGAAGTTGTCGGGCTTTCCGAACGTAACCAGTAGGGACAAGTGCCCTATTGGTTTAGCGGTAGACCCAGGAACTATGCCATGAAAGGCATATTTCACTGGTTTTACCTTGGATTTGGGAATCTGCATGTCTTCCAAAGCACTTGCAAATAAAATATTCAAAGAACTACCCCCATCTATCAAAACCCGATTAACCTTGCAGTTATTAATAGTAGGCTCAACGACAATTATAAACCTACCTGGTCGAGTTGAAGGAATGGGGCAGTCTTCTTTGCTGAAGGAGATTATCGTCTCCGACCACCTTGAAGGTTTAACGGCGATCGAAGATTCGGTAAGGTTGACTTCTCACTCCATGGCTTTCAGGTGACGTCTGGACTCGTACGAAGAAGATCCACCGAAGATCACATCGACGGTGTGTTGAGGTTCTTGGTACTCCATTTCTTCGTCACCATCTTTGTCCTTCTTGGAGCTTGTTCCCCCGAATTCTTGAATCGACGGGAGTGGTCCTTTACCTGCATAATAATCTTCCAGCTTCTTTTGCCAAGCGCGATAATTGCGCAAATCGTGTCCTGCTTGCTGATGAAGAGGACACCATTTTTTGTTTCTCTTGTAATCATTGGTCGGAGCCTTAGCCTTGCCACGACCAGTATAATCTTTCCTACCTTTGGTAAATTTTTCAGGAACAGCAAGAACCTCTTTGTCGTTGGCTCTGCCATGCTTCTTTTTCTTGAGAGTCTTCTTTTGTTTTTTTTTCCGTCCTATCTAAGCCAGGTTGGGGAATTTTATCCTTTCGATCAACGGCTTCGTTCCACTCGACCGCTTCACTGGCCGTAGCGTACTTGTCAGCCATGTCGAAGAGCTCGATGGTTGTTCGTGGGGGATGTATAGCTAAATCCTCCGTAAACCTTCGATTTCTTAATCCCGCTTTGAAGGCTTGGATAACGGAAGATTCTGCAACCTCCGGTATTGAGTTACGGACTTGGCTAAATCTTTTGATGTACTGTCGGAGAGTCTCGTTTGATTTTTGCCGTATCCTATGGAGATCGTCTTCCTTTCCAGGGCGATCATACGTACCCTGAAAATTTGCAATCAAAAGGTCACAGAGTTGCTCCCAAGTATACACGGATCCGACCGGAAGGTTAAGCAACCACGATCGGGCTGATCCTTCTAATACCGTAGGAAGATAGTTTGCCATTACATTTTCATCACTACCAGCAGCTCTGATAGCGGTGGTATATATCTGGAGAAATTCCAAGGGATTTTGGGTCCCATCGAATTTATCCATATTGGCCGGTCGGAACCTATTTGGCCAACGCACAGCCTGGAGCCCTGTTGAGAAAGCTCAACAACCTGTGATAGTTTCGTGGCGCCTTCTTTGAAAAGGCGCCGGATTGTAATCGGTTGGAGACCGATTTCTAGGAACGGATTGTCGGTGTTCCAATGTCCCGATTCGGTCGTGGACGTTAGTAGAACGCCTTTGACCGCTTGCCTGGCTTAGGTGATGTCGAAGATCATCAGGTCCAAGCAATGGTTCCTCTCGACGAAGTGAAGGTGAGGATTCCTGGAATAGTCTCCTCCCCTCATGACTTGTAGGTCGGAATCGTCGAGGTGGTCGCAGTGTCAACTGATCCTCAACATGACCATGCAGGCCCCTGCTTCGGGAAGAATGCTGTGATGAAGTCATGGTATGACTTTGCGGGTGCCTTCGTTCCCGATAAGCTTCTGTGCGCTGCATCGTCTGTTGGATAATCTCTGATACTTGACCTGCGAGTTGGGCAAAACCGAGTCTCGCCAGGCGTGGTCGAAGTATTTAACATATCCCTGACTCGCTGCAGGTTTTGTATTGTTACCGAAGGTCTCGAGGGATTTCTGCCAGAAGAAGGTGTTTGATGGCTTACATCCTCCGACCTTCTGGTCGATCTTGCCCGGTCCCTTACATTGGTTGGGGGAGGATCAGGCGAATTAACTGGTGAACGTCCACCAACTCTGTCACCTCGGGCATTTGGTGCTTGACCACCCGTACCATCTCCATTAAGATGTGGTGGCGGGGCAACGTATGTAGGACCGTACACGGCATTGTGATCCGTATCTCCGATCGCATTGACCTCGTGCTTCCCAGCGGTCCTCTGATGAGCTTCCGTCGTAATCAATGGAGAGCCTTTCAGAGCTTCTGCGAGAAGCTTCCACGACAGAGCGATCGGTGATCGGACCTCCGAGGTTTTGGAAGGACCTCACCGATCCGCGAATTGTCGATCGAATCTCGAGCTTTATCATCCCCACTTGGTTTACGACCAATGGAGGTTTCATTGACACCGTCACCAGGTGTCGGTTGGCTCCTGGAATTACTAGAAGTCATTGGTGAGTACCTATCAACCATGATCGCATCAAAGGTATGTTGAACCTCGGGTTGCGGTGTTGAATTTTCGTCACCTTTTTTGAAGGTCGAAAGGCCCGGGCTTGCTGAGGCATTGGGGTGTTCCGAACTGGTCGGAAGCACTTCCTCTGAAACCGCCACTGATTGTAGCGGTGTGTCTTCATCCATCCGGTCGTCTTCGCCGATTTCTGCCCTGGGCGAGCCGGCAGAGGAGGATGATGAAGAGATTCCATTTTCCTCCATAGCACGCATGCATGCATCCATGTCGAGGTTGGCGTAGTCCGCCAAGTCGAACCAGTTTTCTTCATCCCAACTTCCCGCCATAACCGCATTAGCGGTCACAGACGGGGAATGGACAAAGATTTGATGAGCAGAGAAAATCTTCTGAGATTCCACGCCGCGATCCCCACGGACGGCGCCAGCTGTCGACGATCAAGACGTCGATCTTACAAAAATAAAAAGGAGAAAGTGGCGTGGGAAATCTCAGGAAATGATGGAGCTGCTCTTTATTAATATGAACTGGAATTTACAAGGTATACACTAAGAACTCTGCTTGCTCTCTTGCTATCTCAGATCTATCACACGAAACTATGGTTTGTGTTCCTTCCTTCTTCTGTTCTCTTGTCCCCCTTGATCCGTCCAGGTTCCATCTTTAAATAGCCCTCGAAGAGGTGGCGCTTACTCCGAGAAAACGCTCGATGCGGCGTTGCGTGCAGTGAGTCAAGTGACGGTTGATACGGAATCAACCGTTCGACGGTTATATGTCTAGGAAACATACAACCGCATAGAGGTTGTTTGCTAGTGTGTCTGGACAAGATGCGTCGTATGGCATGGAATATACACATGCTCCATTCATCATACGGTAGAGAATATACCTTGGGATTTATTCCGAGCGTCAGTTCATACCTTCTACGAGCAGTTCTTCTGGTCGGAAGTTTGGCTTAGGCCTTTATCCGACCAGGGTACCCATTATGTAACTTCTGGAATCTCTACGACCAGTGAGGTCGTGCACATCAGGGTTACGACCATGAAGGCGTATGGTCTTCCATATATTAAAGATAATATATAGAGGTTTTAATCCTCGTCAATGATGACCTAGCAAAGTCAAACCGTCGCTGCAATAGTCAACTTGTTGAATCAGAACAGTCAGAGTAATCAAGCAGTCGCTGTTCCGCTACCAAATCATCATCATTCCAAGCTATCAAAGTATATGAGGACTCGTCCGCCTACGTTTTCTCATTCAGCAGAACCCTTGGACGCAGAAGATTGGCTTCATTTAGTTGAGAAAAAGCTTGTCATTGCTCAATACAATGATCATGAGAAGGTTCTTTATGCTTCACATCAGTTGGAAGGTATAGCCACCGAATGGTAGGAGAATTACACAGCAACTCATGAGAATTCGCAAGCTATTACTTGGGAGGAATTTTCAACAAATTTTCGTTAGGCCCATGTTCCCGATGGTATAGTAGAAATGAAGAAAAATGAGTTTCATGAACTTCAGCAAGAAAACATATCTTTGGGTGAATATCTCAACAAGTTCACTCAACTTTCTCGCTATGCTCCAGAAGATGCTGCTACAGATAATGCGCGTTTGAAGCGATTCAAGCGTGGACTTCACCCCAGTTTGAAGGTGCAAGTCATCGGAAAAGATTATGTGGATTTTCAGCATATAGTGGATAAAGTTATGCTCATAGAAGATTCTCATCGTGAATTGGATGAATCTCGCAAAAGGAAGATGATACAACATGGTGTTCATCAGAATCAGCTACAGAGAGCCAGAACTAATGCTCATCAACCTTTTCATTCTAGTAATCCATCTGCTGGATTCAGAACCCCTGCACCAGTGTCTCATGCAGGAAACACAGGAATTCCCAATGTCAATAACAACAATCAGCCTCAGAGAATCAATGACAGTGTTGCAGGCATTCAATGTTACAACTACCACGAGACAGGTCATTATGCTAACAAGTGTCTGCAAAAGTAAGGGCTGACACCAATTCCTTTCAATTTGGGACCTACGCCAGCTAGGACTTCCTTGCCAGGAGTAGAAAGAGGAATGCCTCAGACTCCAAATCAAACTACCAGATCCCCATCAACTGCAACAAGGGGAAGGCTGAATCACGTCACTGTAGAGGAAGTTCAGCCAGTTCAGAATGTCGTTTCTGGAAAGTCTTTAAGTTAGACCTACGATAGAGCCTATTATTTAGTCAGCCCGAATCTCGGGGACAAGATTCCCTTTTAAGGGGGTAGGTTTGTAACATCCCAAAATTTGGTTTGTTTTGAAGTTTTAAAAGCAAAAATAACCCTTTGGATTTTTTCTGTTAAAGTTAAAGCTTAATTGGAATTTTTAGAGTTCAAAATTAATTTAATATGGATAGTGTCAACATCAACTATTGTCAAAATTATTTTATTTGGGTTCTTTGTGCTTGGTTATATTTTCTAGAATTTTTTCGAGTACATTTGCTATTTTTTATTTCCTATTTTAATTTTACGCTATTTTATAAAAAGGAAAGCTATTAAATTCTCATATAAATCCCTTGGGCTGAATCTTCCTTTTCTCGGCCCAATCCTATTCACCCCTCTTGGCCCATCTCCCTCTGCTTTTGGCCCAATTTCGCCGCAGCCTGCTCTGTTCCTCTCTCTCTGCCCGCGCGCAGCAGGTCCCACCTACCAGTCGCAGTGGAGTCATGTGCGACGCAGCCGCGTGCAAGCCGCACCGCTGACGAGTGGACCCCTTTTCCACGTCATCGTCTTCTCTGAGTCAGGGACGACCTAGACTCCTCCGTCGCACTGCTTTCAACGCCGTAGCCGCCTCGGACTCCCTTGGCCCGCCGTGTATAAAAGGAGGGGGATCCCTTGACCTCCGCATCTCTTACCTAACTACCTCAGCGCTAGAACAAAGCCCTAGACACCGGAGTCGCTCGGAGAAGTCTCGGCACTACCGCAACTCCGGTGAGCTCGTCCGTCGTCGTTGAAGCCGTTGAAGCCTTGCCTCCGCCATCTTCGAGTTCGCAAGGACACGAGCTTCGTCCTCATCACCTTGGTTCCGCCGAAGAGTCGCTAGAAGTCAGATCCCATCGAGCCTGAGCCTCAGCTTCCGCCTTAACCTCATCGTCGGCCGCTGTAGATGTCCTCGAGCACTCGTAAGTGGCTCGTTGAGATCTTCATCGTGCCCTGTACCCTCTCATCCTCTCCGTTTGCTCCGCTGAGGCCGCAATCGCCAGCGACCCTCGGGTCTTAAGCGCCGCTGCCAACCTTGTCGACGTGTCACCTGCCAGCTCAGCCACCGCGTCACCTTCCTCGCTTGCGTGTCACCACGTGTCATCCCTGTCAGCACCACATGGGCGTACGCATGGCACTCCTGAACCCACCTCAGATTCAATCTTCGGTGCACTAGGTCGACGGTGAGCCGAGCCACTTACAAGTGGGTCCCACTAGTTAGATTGATTCTTTTTTGGCCGAAAAAACCCTAGTGATGCCATGCTAACGTCATAATCCCTTTTTCCTTTAGAAAGATAATTTCAGTAAATCCATACATTCTAATTTTCAGTATTTTATGTGATTTTAATCTTTCAAAGCCTATATCTTTTGCATCCGAACTCCGATTAAGTCCATTCAAAATTTTAAATTCATCTAAATTTGAGATCTATTTATCTAGGATTTTTATTTAATGTTTAGAGTTTATTTATCTCTGTTATTTATTTATTTAGTTTATTTGCCTTGTTTGCGAGTGGACGTTTATACTTCAGGAAGTTTTGAGCAAGGAGGAGTTCACCAAAATCAAGATCAATCCCAGGATTTATTCCAAGGCAAGTCGTGGTCCTTTGATCATATTGAACCTATGATTTTAGAAGTATATTGTTTTATACAATTGCATGCTATTTTTATATAAATTGTTTTGGGATTAGATATTACCTGTTGTCTTTATGTCTCCATTAATTAATTGAATGCCATGAATCCTTTGTCACCTTAACATGAGTAATTTTAGTTGGACATAATTATATTACCAACATGGGTATCGTACAGATGTTTAGTTCTGTTTAGTTACGATGCGTTCATCATCACATGTGTTATAATGATTAATCTTGACTTAACGATATATGGAATCGTGGTGGTTAAGCCGCAGCTGTTAAAATTTGCGTACCATGATGGGGTTTGTCATTGGCCTTGGTTAAACAAAATGGTTAATTTTTGCTCAGGCGAGTAGTTGGCGGATAGTGGGGGTGTGGTTTAGCACGTCGTGGGTTTGTAGTAGTCTCGCTTGAGTAACTTGTTAAGGACTTAATCTTGTGTGACATTGAACTGGGTCTTAACCGTACAATCACATGCCTGGTATGGGACAGGCCTAACTTAGTAAGTTGTGGAGTTTCGGCTTTTGACATCTCAGGTAGTTTGTGGGTGGAGGTGTATATCCTTTTCTAAGGTCACATCGTGGGTCAATTCACCGCTTCCCTATCCAACGTTGTACGTCAACCACAATGAGGTTTTGGGTGGCTGTAGGTACAATGGGAGAGTCAATTGTTGAGATGAAACTTCCGAAAGGTTTTGTGATAATCTCTTAGTCGCACACCTACGGAAGTGTGTGAGCAGACAGTATAAGATGATTGTCTCTTGTAGGTCAAGTTGTACAACATCTGCAGAGTGTAAAACTATTCAAATAGCCGTGTCCGCGGTTATGGACATGCCTGGGGATTTCACACGGGAGGTAGAGTTTTTATAAAATGAGTCAAAGTGTGAATGGGGAGTTCACTTGATGAATATAATGTTTGTTTGGTAAACGGGTAATTCATTTGGTGGGTTGTGTCAATTGGTGAATAGGGGATTCGCTTATCATTGGTTTGGTTTGGAAGTGAATGGGAAGTTCACTGGTTGTTTCAAAGAAATTGTTTAATTACTTACTATTCTTTTCAATTATGCATTCCAATCTATTTATTGTATTTATCGTCAATGCTGCTTTATGCAAAAGAACCATACAACTAACCTTTGTTCAAGCCCTGCATGAATACTATTTGTATATATTTCCCCACGACTTGCTGAGTTCTTTATGTACTCACGGCTTCAATTTCTGCGATTCAGTTGAAGAGTATCAAGCTGCTCAAGAATTCTTCGCCCAGGAGTGCTATGAAGGTTTTGCAGATTAGGATGCGTTTTCCACTCGATTGTCTGTGGGCAGGTTGATTGGCCTTTTCAAGAGTTTTGTTCCGTTGCAAGAGTTTATTTGTTTTCTTTAGCCCTGCGTGGCAAGTTAAGTAAACGTTGACCATAAGGTCTAGTTATTATTATTATTTGTTAATTTGAGATCTTTTTAGTTAAATCGAATAAATAGATGGTATTTTATCACTGTTTCCTGTGTAAGCTAGCTACTGATCTGCGACTAGTTCAGAATACACAGAGGGTTCCTGAGATGCATTTTCGGGTCCCGACAGTAATTCATCTAACAGATCCTCAATCACAGGAATAGGATATTTGTTCTTTATAGTAGTTGAATTCAATTGTCGGTAGTCAATGCACATCCTCCATTATCCATCTTTTTTCTTCACTAATATGGCTGAAGATGAATATGGACTTACACTTGGTCTTATTGCCTTTGATTTTAGCAATTGTTCCACTAAGTCCTCCATGACATCCTTTTGGTAATGAGGGAACCTATATGGTCTTAAATTGACTGGTTTAGACCTAGGAATAGTTGGAATGGCATGATCACAATCTCTGCTTGGAGGAAGGTGACTAGGCTCCTCAAAGATATCTGCATACTACTGAATGATTTCTTGCATCAATTCTGGCATCTGTCTGGCTTCATCTGACTTTAAGACATTAGTTTGTGCATATATCACAGCCCCTACTACCCCCTTCTTCATTAATCTTTGCAGTTGATTAAGGCTAATTATAGAATTCTGCTATGGTTGTGTCTCATCCTTGAATGTAATCTGCTTTACCCCATACTTAGTTATAGAAAACTCTCTTGTCCTCAAATTTAGTCCAATAGGACTATGTATATATCCAATCTGCTCCAAATATGACATCATAACCTCTCAGGGGCAGCACTCTCATGTCTGATGAAAATTTCTCTCCCTGAATCTCATACTTGCAGCCTTGGCATAAGGTATCACTTCCCATTAGCCTTCCAATAACCATCATCACTCTAATTGTTGTGTGATTCACAATTTCTCAAGGAATCTTGGTCACTAGCTTCGTGCTAACAAAAGTGGCACTGCTTCCACTATCTACCAATGCAGTAGCCTTTACCCCTCCTATCTTTAATGTCAGTGTAAATGTATTGCTGACTAAGCTTGTTCCTTGTACAACATGCATAGATATTTGTAACACTGTTTCCTTCTTTTGATGATTAGGGCTTAATGGTGGAGTTACATACTGTGTATCCTCTGGTCCTCCTGTTGCATCTTCATCCTCACTATCTTGATCTCCTTGAGCAAATGTAAATAACTGATTCTCATTCATCTTACACTTATGACAAGGAAACCAAGATTTAGGACATTTCCTACATTTTCCATAATCCCTTCCTGTTTTGTTACCTTGATTAACTCCTTTATCTCTGCCTTCCTTCTCATTCTTGTAAGTCTTGTGGCCAGTATAAGTTCCCATTTTTGCTTTATCTCTAGAATTCCCCACTTCACTTCTATTGTAACTAGGATATGCTCTGTGTTTGAGAGGGTGGGACTGTTGTATTCTTCTTGCCTTCCAAATAGTTACAATTAGATTTCTGGGTCTATGGCATTGTAAGTGATTCTGAACATAATCTTGCAACCCAGCAACAAAGCTGCATACATAATATTCATTAGGTAACAGGGGATTATCTCTCCTTACCAAGCTCATGATTTTTTCAAATTGATCCACATAAGCCTTTACTGAATCGGTCTATTTTAACTAGTGAAACATTCTTACATTGTCATAAATTGATGTTCAGCAAATCTGTCCCCAATCATTCTGCAGAACTGATGCCAAGGTAAAACAACTGCATTGCATCCTGTACCCCTCCACCATTAGTTAGCTCTCTCTTTCAAATAGGTTACTACATAATCTGTCCTTTGCTCTAAGGGCATCCTGGCTGCTTCAAAATACTTCTCAGCCTTGGCTATCCACCCATCTGGGTTAGAACCATCAAACTCTGGAAAATTTAGTTTTGGTGACTTCAATATAGCTTGAGCTTTGTTGTTTTCGACAGAATGAAGTTGTCTATTGAACTGAGCAGGATCCAAATAATTTTCTAATGAGGGTGAGCTTGCTAGTTGGGTCATCACAGATGTAGCCCATTGCATTGGCCAGAAAGGCACTGCTCCTAAGGCTAAGTTATGTCCATGTTGAATTTCTGGGTTAATCATGTATTGTGCTAACCCTGGAGAACTGTCGATTCCTCCTTGTCTCTCACACTGTTCTCCCAATATGATCTATGGACTGCTGAAATTGCCCACGAAAGTCCCAGGTTGTAAATTCATGCTAGATGTAGTCACCCCAGTGATTTTGTTAACCTCATTCATACAATCCGTAGCAATCATTGGACTTACAGGTCCTGAAGGTGGACTAGAAGGTACTGCACTAACTGATGGGTTACCAAAGTTATCTTGACAGCTTGATTTCTTATATGATAGCTCCTGATGTGTGGGGCTTTTCATGAAGTTTGCCATCAACCTGTCCATTTGCATCTACAAGTGTGCGTTGCTACCCTCTTGCATCTTCTTAAGATCTTCGATACTTCTTTTCACCCCCTCCATCTCTGCAGATGATGCATAAGCTCTTTCTCCTTCTTCAAGACCAATTCCCTTGTTGTTCTTCGCCATATCGACTGGTGTGATCAAATCTGGATGGCAGAGTACCAATCCCAACCTCATAGATCTATGCGATTCTCCCACAAATCTCCCTCAGTTCGCTCCTAGATCCATTTGGTTAAGGAATTTTACAGGGAAACAGAGATCTGCTCCCAAACCCTCACCACAATAGCTTCTAGATCAAAACCGAGGCCAAGATCGAGGCTCTTATACCATTGTCAAGAACCCAAGGTTCAGACCGGAATCGCGAGATTCCAAGCACCAATTTCTGGGATTGTCGGGGTAAAATGGAAACTAGGGAACTAAAGCTATGCTGTTGCGGCTAAGGTTTATATTGATAAAAAAATAATAAGGGGTTCACAGCCATTACAAGGCTTATATAGCACACGGTTCGGTTAAACTGAAATGACAATTACTAAAAGTAAATAGTACTGAGTTTACTACAATGCGTAAGAACACTGCATGGTAAAGCTCAATTTGATGATAGTCGTCAGATGATGATCTTGCAGTGGAGTCGAGAGATGGCTCCAGCGTGTAGCATTAAGTGAAATCGGCGTCGAAGTCCCTAACACTGCACCTTCATTAGATAAGAAGCTCGTTTCATCTCAGCTGTTGCTCAAGATATCAGTTCCTCTAATACCAATTCTTCAGTTCCTGACAGACGATTTTTTTTTTATTTGGCCCTCTAGCGCCACGTAGATGCAAAATAGCCCTTCTTTCTTTTTTTTTTTTTTTTTTTTTTTGCAAAAATAACCCCCAGACGAGCGCGGAATAACCCGGTGTTGACACGTGGCCCCTTCCGCACTTGGTGACCACGGAAGGTAGCTCTCCACCGCGGCAAATGCTCCCAGTGTGGTATTGAGGGACGACCGCGGGACGTGGTGGGGCCGGCAGCTTTCCACACTGTCAGACCGCGGAATGTGGCCACACTTTCCGTGGTGAGCGACCACAGGAGGTGGCCGTCCCATCCTCGCCCACCCGCCATGCGTTGTTTGTGGGGACCCCGGTAATTATCTCCATAAGACCGAGATTAGACAAGGTCTTAGGGACATAATTACGAGTCTCCGGTAAATGAATTTCAATTTAACTCTATCCAAGTGAGAGGCTTAGCCGAATACTGGAGCCTCAACGATCATGCGCGCTGCTCCCTTGCGAGCATTACATGATTGTTGATTCTCCCTCGATTCGAAGCACTACCCTTGATGAGCTAAATGGGAATTCATCAACAACGAGTATGACATATATTGGCTCCCAAGATCAATGACCAATATACTCATACCCTCACTCAATGTTGATTACATCCATACAACGCATACAACAAGAGATAAAAGACATACTGCATAGTAGTTAAGGTCTACAGCTTATTACAAACGGCCGACCGACCAAATTTAGAGTAGAGTATCAAGTAGCAGCGGAATTAAATAGATAAAGCAAAAGACCAAAGATGGTATGCCCATCACCCATCGAAGAACCGATCGGGGTTAAATGGCGACACACTACTCATTAGTGTCACCCAAGTCAACACTAGCGAGATCGTCATAATCATAACCTTCCTCACTGAAAGGCCAAGAAACATCCGTGAGTACAAGTGTACTCATAAGTCTTACACAAATAAAAATAGTTATGCATAAGGGTCATTCAAAGGATGTCTCATATTGGTTTAGTTTTGCGAAAAGACGCAACAATTAACATCCTACACATACTAGTTTTTCATGTGCCCATTTAAAATCAGATTTGAAGTAGAAGTAAAACATGTAGTTAAGCATTTCAGTAATAAACAATTGAATCATACAAAGACCAAAGTGGCAGCCCACTTTGATATACCAAACACATGAACAACCCGTTCATGACGAATCCCAAGTTTAACTACAATTTTAATTAAAAGTCTAACAATAAGCAGCCACAAATTTCAAGCGGTCGTCCATAACCGTGGACACGGCTATTCGAATAGATTAATACCCTGCAGGGGTGTACTACTTTACCCACACGACTTGATTAGCCCGTAAGCCTCCAGAGGCCTCTGAAATAGCACACTTCCTATGGTATGCCTGCTGTAAATCAAGATCTGATCATTTTCAAGAAGAAGCCCTATTGAGCTAAGTCCCCTTGTGAGATGGTTCCTTGCCTAGTACAAGCGTCGGATAGCACTTGCTAGGGGGCTCACAAGTTATATTGGAAATACCGATGCAATCAAAACAAAAGAATTGGTGCTCCCTTGCACACTATAAAGGATTACATCGGCTCCTCAAAGAACATAGGATTTCACGGTCGCTATGCCCTTACACCACCAAGGACTTAACACAATAAAACCCTCCCCTACTTAACCATACGGCTCCCAACCCGCGTGTGGCAAAGACGAGTGTTGCTTGAGCGATAGGTACCCAAAGTTCGGTCCTTAATTGTCGGACAAGTCCTTCCACTTACCCAATGCTCGTGCACAAAGCACCATCACTAACCAACACTTGTCCGACCAAATCTCATCTAAAAATGACAAAATTTTACTCATAAAACAGTTACAAAGATCTGAAGTAAAACATAAAGTAAGAGTTGTGTGTATCCCAAAACCATCGGGTTATTCCGACGATCGAACTACTGTGTCTAGACTTGCATGGCTAAGCAATTCTATCACCCATAGTTCACACATCCTATCTTAAGCATATAGGAGTTGGCATAATTCAAGATTAACCTCAAGCATAGGACATATCTAAACTACACATCACAAAAATATTGACATAATCAAAATAGCATGCAAGCAATTATCATTGCACTATCTTAACCAAAACTGGGATCAAATATGATGCAAAAGAAAGTTCAAATGATACTTGCCTTGCTGGTATAGTAGCTGCTCGCTCTCGATGGCGTAAGTGTCGATGTCAATATGCTCGGGATCTATATAATTATAACATCAAATAAATACCGAGAAAACAACTCAAAAACCAAAATGTTCAAAAATGCATGGTTTTTCTACAGTAGTTAGATCATGATTTTAAATGGATTTAGGTAAAAGAATTATTCCATTTGGAGTTATGAATTGGAAGTTATGCTAGTTTGAATTTGAGTTTCATTAAACCTCAAATCATGTAATTTAATTAATTGGCCAAAATTTGTAGAACAGTGGTGGGGTAAAGGATTACATAGGTAAATAGGTAATATTAATACAAGTTCAGAATAGTTGAGTTTGTCCCATTTGGAGTTCTTAGGATTTAGTTATTGATTTTCAAAGTTATCAGCCTTTTATAATATAAAAATAATGGAGTTAAGGAGTATATTCTCCCAAAATAATTTCTGTGACAGAGGTAAGGTGGAGACCATTTTTAGAATTAAGTTTACTGAAAATGAAAATTACCAAAAGTGGTCTCACTGTTTTTGGAGGTTCCAAGATTTACTTATGCATTTTTAAAGATTTCAGTCCATTTTCCTATTGTAAATATAATGATTTTAATGAATAAATTTTCCAATTAAAGCCCTCTGCTACAGAGACATGTATGAAACTAATTTTGATAGGAAGTCCATTAAGAGTGTAAATTTCCAGAAGTGGTTTCATGTGATTTGGAGTTAAGATGAAATAGTTATGCATTTCTAAAGTTAATACTAATTTCGATGTATAAATAAACTGATTTCGAATTTACTAAAGTGATTTTACTCTTCTCACCGAGTGCAGCGCTAGCCGCATCCATCGGACCAGCGGGCCCGCTCGTCACGCCCATCATAGCTAAGCGCGCGCGCGTGTGCGTGCTAGAGGCGATGAGTTGCGGCCGTTGGATCAAGATCCAACGGTCCATATTCGAATGCAATAGGGCGGTCCGAATGTCTCACAAATCCAAACCGACCCTCTCGCATCCTACGGTCCAGATTGATTCGGTTTATTTAGTTTCCTTAACACGTGTTGAAAGCCTTGGGCCCACATGTCAAAGAGAGATTAGTTGTTTCAAACACCACTACTCAATTTAAACAACAATTAGTTTTAAACTAATCGCGCTTATCGCTTTGGTCGGTAATCCGACAACGAAACGGTGCTCCGTGAGCTTGCACGGCGGCTCGCCGTCTTTGTGGTCCACGCCGGCACGACAAGGCCAAAACGGTACCTAATAGCCGTGCGATCCTAGGGTACCTTCAATCGGAGTTGGGACGGCCGTGGCGGCGCAACGCCGCGAGCGGAGGTGACCATACGGCTAACGTGCATGTGCCAACCTAGTTCATTTTAGAGCTAATTAACGCATGCTTAAGCTATGAGAGTGGTCACCAAGCTCACCAGAGATGGAGTGGTCGGGCTCGGGAAGAAGCGGTCACCGATGTGGCGGCGGCGGTGATGCGGCTCACGAGGAGGGCTCCTCGGGCCACAAACGAAATATGGAGGTGGTGTAAGGTTGAGTGAAGCTAGTAGATGGTCACACCAAGAGGAATCGGTCAAGAGCTCACCAAATCAACGGTTTGACGATGAGCAGAGATGTTGGCGAAAATAGGGAAAAGCTTCAAATGCCGAGCTCCTGCGAATCATCAGGCCCAAGAAGTGAGGAAACGATGCTAATACTTGAGGGCATAAAGTGACACGTTAAGGAGAGACTAAAACTCACTGAGTCGAGATTTGCACGAAGGTGGCCTTGAGGCACGCTCTGGAGCTCTGGATGGCACGATGGTGGTCCAAGCGCTACAAGCAACGAGGCGGCTTGCATTAGCGAAAGTGGAGAGGCAAGGAAGGCGGGCGCAGAGGAATCATGCGGAGGGCTTACCCGGGAAAGAGCTCGAGTGGCCTCCTCTCTCTCTCATCAGCCGGGAGAAGTGGGGAGAAAGCCGGCGTGGGGTGGTTTTATCCCGAGGCGAAGACGGCAACGAGCGGCGTTAAGTGAAGAGCTCGGGAATTGGCTAAGAGGCGATGGATCCACGGGGTGAGAATCGCCTCAACGGCCAAACAGGGAAACTTCGAGCGCGTGGCGTTGGAGCTCGAGTCGGAGGTGATAGGAGGAAGACGAATCGACAAGCGGGGCCACAGTCGGCGCTCTCCGTTCGCGCGAGATGGGGAACGTGGCCCACTGGGACCCGGATCCAATCGAGCGGTTGGGATTTGAAAGAGGTAAGTAGTGCGGGGTGAAGCGGTAAGTGATCCGGGCGTTGAGCTTCTATCGGACGGCTCGCGGGTGGTGCGTTTAGGTGGTTGGGTTGAGCGATTGCCAAATTGGACTCGGGCCGAGGAATAGTACTAAGGTTTAGGGTTTCAAGTTTGATTGGAATTTAAAGTCTGTCTAGCAACTTTGACCGGGTTTATAAATAGAAATAAATTTCATAAAATCCTCGATAATTTGTGGGGTTCTGGGATGATGTAGTTCCCATAAAAATTATGAAACCCTACTGTTCATAATATAGTTGGTGATATTTAAATTCAAACATGTTGTGTGTCTATAAATGTTGTTTGAATTTTAATGAGGTTCAAACTAGTCCCAAAAATTTGGTAAAAATTACATTAATTCATGATAATCAATGTAGTATTTAAATAAATTATTTTCAGGTGATGATCACAACTTTTTATCACTGGTTTGATTTGGAATGCGAATTTTGATGTGTATGTTTACCTCAAATTAGATTTTCCAAGTACAATATATTATGAAATGATTTGAATTTGATGATGCAGGTTAGTGAAAAACATATTAATTCCATTTAATTAGTTGGGGCTGTGACATTGTTCGCCTCGCCTGGCCCCCGCGCTGTGTACGCTGCGCGCACCACACGCGCCCACGATGCTCGCCCGACCCCCATGTGCAGCGCGATGCTGTGTGCCACGCGCCCAGCCTTTGCAGCTCTTGATGTTTTAAAACAGACTGAGTGAAACACTTCACTCATTCGCATTTCATTTCTTCAGCCTGAGCGAGAGGGCCAGAGAAGAGAGCGAGAGAGAGGCAAAGAAGACAAGAAGTATTGGTGGTTATCGATTGGATGTTGGGTGGTTTTGAGCTGCATTTTGGATTGTTTTCAAGTGCATAAGCTGTTGGTCGGCTTGCGAGCATCAAGAAAAGGTAATTTTAGTTTAGCTAGGCGATTAGCATGTAATTAGCTTAGTGGTCTCGTAATAATTACGTAAATACACATGCAATGAGCGTAGTGAATTTGTTATTACCGTACTAGTTTCTTGACAGTGTGGAATGTGTTAGGTAGCCGTGCTTAGTTAACGTGGATATCATTGTTTAATTAGTCGTGTTAATGTCGTCTTAGTCACGAAAATAAATGCTTAATGTTACTTAATCATTACTTTAGCGCAGTAAAGTAATACATTTGTTGATGTAATTAGCTGTGTTACTCTGGTAGTACGTTGTACTTTCATTGTATGCATGCATCTCTATCTATATTACGATTTGATGAATTTAGCACATAGGGATTAATATGGTAATTCTTCATGCAATAAGATCTCTATTTTGAAACCATGTAAATAAACAAATTATTTGAATTATTTTTTAAAAATAAAATAACATTATGTATTGTAGTTATGCAAACCATTCGATATAGTGGGATATTATTTAGTATTGAAATAGAAGTATGAAATACATTTAGGAAAGATTAATGAAGAGCAGAAGAAGTCACCTAGCCAAAGTGCAGAATATATTAATAATTTTTGTTACTTCATTACCCATTTAAGTCCTGTGTTTTTATTTACAACGTCATATATAGAATTGAATCCTGTAATACTCAAGTAAATGTGAATTAGTAGGAGCAAAATTAATCCAATCTATTAAGATTCAAGTTTGATACTAACATCACATGGTTTCTTGATACAGTAGATTCTTTTCTGCTATTTTTGTCTATTGGTTAATACTCATGTAGTGAAGTGTATTTATTTATTTATATTTCTCGTTTTGCGCGTAGAACCCAACGCCGTCTTCCCTGAACATGTCGATTGAAGACTTGTTCGTGTTTTATGGCGATGGTCTCGTACGCGACGGGTCGTACGGAGCGGACCTGTCAAATTGTGACCGGACCCAGATCCGGCCTGAAGGACATGAGTCTATGCGAGCTAAGGAGGTGTGTGCGTTCCGCATTCGATCAGGACACCAGAAGGAAGAAGTTACGCATCGAGGCATGGTATGCCTCGGTGGTGGGTGGTGAAGGTCTGACCTTTTGGCAACTTATGAAGGTGAGCAGTGACACTTCGTGGGCCAACTACATGGAGGTTGTGTGCAACCCCGCCACTGCAATATACGCCAGGTCGATGGTGTATGTCCAGTTTGTGGAGAGGACAGAATCATCCGCCATGGGTGGTTCTGGTGGAGTTGATGCAGGTGGTGCTGTTGGCGGAGATGTGGGCGAGGAAGTGGGTGATGGAGACTCCAGGATGCGTGCGAAGGATTTTCGAGCCGAACGAAGGCATGGAAAGGTGGTGGGCAGCCCGTATTGACTGCCATGAATACCTTGCCGAGCAGGTTGAAAGCGAGGAGGCTATGGATACAGCTAGTTCTGGAGAGGAGCCTGATGAAGAAGTTGCCATGGGAGGTGTATTTGGTGGTGTTGTGACCACCGATATTGCGTATGTCTCATCTAGATTGGACGGCATCGCAGTGACGTCCCTGGTTCTGCCGTAGCCAAAGGAGGCGGAGTGGGGGTTCAATGAAGATACTCTGCTCTTAGGGCAGCGCTTCCCCAACAAGAGCGCTGCCCAGTAGGCCATTGCCAGATACACCGTCAACATTAGCCGAACGTATCGGGTATACAGGTCCAACCCTGACACCTACATCGTCAAGTGTGTGGATGGATCTTGCCCTGGCAAGGTTCGTGCGCAACGGTTCAAGAGTGCCGCCATGGACTTCCGCATAACGGTGCTGAAGGATCACACATGCGAGCTTGCAGAGCCCCTTCATAGGCACCGCAACCTGACGTCGTCATATATTGTGGAGCTGATAAGCCACCTCATTGTAGCTGATGTATCTGTCTCGCCGAAGCTGCTTTTGGCAGATGTTGTCAATACGGTGGGTTTCCCTGTTAGCTACATCAAGGTGTGGCGGGCTAAATAGAAGGTCGTAGAGCGTATGTTCGGCACATACAAAGAGGCCTACGACTTTGTCCCAAGAATGCTCCATCAGATTGCAGAGTCGAATCCTGGGACATACATTGACAAGCTGGACCGGGTGCATCCTACAAAGGGGCTGAATTGTTTTATCCTTCATAGGGTCTTCTGGGCCTTCCCCTAGGCGAGCGAAGGGTTCAAGTACTGTCGTCCTGTGCTGTCGATGGACGACACCTTCCTCACTGGCAAGTACAAGGGCACCATCCTCACCGCGGTAGCAGCCGACGCGAACGACCAGTTACTCCCCGTGGCCTTCGCAATTGTTGAGAGCGAGAACACGGATAGTTGGTTGTGGTTCCTTGTAAACGTGAAGCGGATGGTGGTTCAAGATTGCCCAGGTTTGTGCGTCATCTCAGACCGCAATGCTAGGTTGCTATCCGTGTTTACCACGATGCAAAATGGGACACAGACTCCCTTCCAGTGGAACGACTGACGAACCGATGGTGCATGAGGCATCTCGCTGCAAACTTCCACACAAGGTTCCGAAACAAGGACCTGATAAAGACCTTCAAGAAGCTATACATGCAGAACCAAAGGCGGAAGTTCGACGCTGTGTGGAGACAGTTGGATGAGGATACTAGCAAGCATGTAAGGAATTCCCAGGACGTGGAAGCAGGGGCAGGGGTAGCGGCAGGAGGCTCCGTCAGAGTTGGGGAATTCACACAGTGGGTAAACTCGCACGCACCCGACTTAGAGAAATGGACTCTGCTGCATGACACCGGTGGTGCACGATACGGAATCATGATGACCAACATGTCGGAGGTGTACAATGGTGTCCTCAAGGGTGTCCGATCCCTCCCGATCACCGCAATTGTTGAGGAGAGCTGGAACCGTACCGTGGGGTACTTCGTGAACAAAGCCATGATGGCGAAGAAGCATATGGACAAAGGCAAGCAATTTTCGGAGGTGGCACAGGCCTACATGGACAAGAAGATCCAAAAGGCTCGGTAGCACACTGTTAGGACCATGAATGGCATCAGGAAGAAGTTTGAGATCCGTTTGAGGCAGAAGTATGTCACGGGTCAAGCTAGAGGTGATTGCAAAAAAGTCTGCTCGATCGATGAGGAAGCGTCCTGCACGTGCAATAAGCCGCAACTTCTTCACAAGCCCTGCTCTTATGTATACGCGGCATGCGCAGCGTGGCGCCAGTCCTCGATGCAATACATCTCTGAGTTCTACAACATTCACTACTTGTACGGCACTTGGAGTGCCGAGTTCAATTCGTACGGGCTAGACATGCATTATAGGGACCTCTGGTCTGGGCACGTGAAGTGGGTGTCGAACGACGCACTCAAGCAAGCCGACCGTGGAAGACGACAGTCCCGCCGCATCCGTAACGACATGGATGATAGCCAGCATGGGCAACGGGCTAGGCGCCAGAGATGCAAACTGTGCAAGACGATTGGCCACTCATTCGCCACCTGCCCGAACAGGCCCGGGCCAAGCAACGCATCGTAGCGATGAAGTTTCATCGCCCATATATGTATGTTAGATGTTTGTTGTAATGCGTTAGGTGTTATTGTGTTGTACGTGTTGGAATGTGTCAGAACCCGAGATTAATACCCCAGATCCTCTGTGCATAACTGAACTAGTCCCATGATTAGTAGCTAGTTCACACAGTAAACAAATATGGTAACAAATTCATATCACGACTTTATTATTAATCAACAGAGTTTATTACAAAAGAGGCTTACAGCCAACAATAAAGAACACAGCGGAAGACGAAGAAGTAGTAGGGTCCAGCAATCTGCCACAGGCAATCGACTGGGGAAGCGGCCTAGTCGTCAGGGTCCATCTCGATAGCAAAGTCCTCCTCCTCTGAAATTTTGTTTGCATAAAGCAAGGTGAGCACAACTTCCGTGCTCGCAAGTTACACCCGTCAAATAACAGAATGACATACATATATGGATGTAACAAAGGATGGCTTATTGGTTGATTTGCATAAAGCAGTATTTTCTTTAAATACTTGTACTACGTTCCAAAGCAGTTAACTAAAATTTATTTTATAAATTCTCAATTTTATAGTCAGATAACATTCACACATGAATGGTGAAGGATACCCTCCTATCACATGGCTTCCTGCCCAAATCCCATTTGGATAAACCAGTTTGAAGAAGTCTTTTCAAACAAAACCAAAGTCTAACTTTGAGCAGTTCTGCTAGCATGTCCATGACCGTGGACACGGCTATTCGAATAGTTTTACACTCTGCAGAGGTTGTACAGCTTTACCCACAAGACACGACTTCTCTAGTTTGTCCGGCATATATCTATGCCACCGCTCACTACCTTTGGTAAGCAGTCTAGAGCACGTGCCAAGGCCTTTACAAAGCGTCATTCCACCGTAGTTACCCCTCGCTAAGGTTTCGCCACCCCCTTTGGAATAAAGACCTCCGGGTTCGGGCCCCCTCTTGCGCTAGGTGGGACGACATAGTCATGAAATGTGGAGAATCTCAATAGGAACTCATGGGTCAAATTTGGTGCACAACGGAGCAACAGATGAGGAGATAGGGCTCGCTGGAGTTGTCGCCGGAGTTGGAGAAGATGACCGTCGGTACTTTTATGGCCGCGGTGAACCAATACGATAATCAAAATTCGGCTTGAATAGAAATGTAGAGAATCTCGAGAGGAACTCACCGGTAAAATTTGGCTAACAATGGAGTTGCGGATGAGGAGATCGGGCTCGCCGGAGTTGTCGCCGGAGTTGGAGAAGATGACCATCGGTACTTTTATGGCCGCGGTGAACCAATAGGATAATCAAAATTCGGCTTGAATAGAAATGTAGAGAATCTCGAGAGGAACTCACCGGTAAATTTTGGCTAACAATGGAGTTGCGGATGAGGAGATCTGGCTCGCCGGAGTTGTCGTCGGAGTTGGAGAAAATGACCGTCGGTACTTTTATGGCCGCGGTGAACCAATAGGATAATCAAAATTCGGCTTGAATAGAAATGTCGAGAATCTTGAGAGGAACTCACCGGTAAAATTTGGCGAACAACGGAGCTACGGATGAGTAGATCGGGCTCGCCGGAGTTGTCGCCGGAGTTGGAGAAGAAGGGCTAGCCGAGGGAGTTCCGGGAGGATTTTGGCAAATCTGAGCGAGAGGCATGTGGGGAATGGGGTGGAGATCTACGGTTCCATTTATAGGGGCAAAGGAGTAACGGTTTTGCAGGAATTGCTCGCCGAAGTTATGGCCGGAATTTACGCCTTCACGGAGTTCTGATGTGACGGAATATTCCGTGAATTTCTAAGGAATATTCTTTTTGAAAATTCGGAAAGACTCCAATTAATTCCGGAAAAATAGCAAATTAATTCCAAAAAATCCGAAATAAATCACAGGTATTAAATACAATATTTTGAATTCAAATAAAATATTATTAATAATAATAACAATTTTATTATTACACAGTAATTATTTTTATATTGCTAAAAATTGATTTTAAACTTGAAAAATAGTAATATAGGTCTAAAAATTCAATGAATTTTCAGAGTAGTTAAATAGGGTATTTTGAGCTTAAATAAAATATTTTCAACACAAATTTGGCTTTTATTTGCGGACAGCAATTCATTTTTAATTGCTAGACAATAAAAAAAAAATCAAAAAGGGACTTTTAGAAAATACCAAATAGAGTTCCAAAATTCTAGAAACTTCACAAAAATACCTTGAATTATTTTGAACTTAATAAAAATAATTCCAACTTAAAGTTGGCTTTTATTTTTTTGAACATCAATTATTTTTGTTTTAAAATAAATAGTAAAAAGTTTTTTTTTAAAAAACAAATTCTAGAAAATTCCATAAATTACTTAAAATTTTATTTTTCACTTTACATCTAATAAAAACTCATAAAACTAAACAAATATTATTTTTTTTTGACTTTTTAAATCTAGGAAATTCAAGAAAACACTATTGAAACTCAGAAAATCCAATAAAAGAATAACTTTATTAAATTTTATTTTGGTAACAGAACTTTGGGATGTTACAGAATGTGTCGGACAATGGCTGTTGTCATATGTTTGTTGCCTATGTATGCTATATGTATGTTGTAATGTGTTCTTACGCACTCCCGTCAAGTGTTATCGTGTTCTATATGTTGGAATGTGTCAGACAATAGTTCTTGTCATTTGTCTGTTGTGTATGTATGCTATATGTTTCACTTTCGTTTTTCTTATTTGTACGTCCTATTTTATTTACACACTAACTTGTTGCTATATGTACCTCAGGAGATGGTGCAGCCTGTAGACGATGTCGCGTACGAGTTGCTCGACCCACGGTGGCATCAGGGACACCGACGCCACATGTGGTCATCCGGCGTGGGCCCTCCGAGCTTTGTCATTAGGAGTCCCAGAGAGCACTAACCTTTGGACCAACGATACGTCCCACTACTACGGGACACCGGGCTTTTGCCCATTGCCCGCCTGTTGGACCTGGAGCATGCGTTTCAGTTTGATGTGCCAATGTTGTCCGCTCTTGTGAACCATTGGAGACCGGACACGCACACCTTCCACTTCCGGTGGGGGGGAGATGACCGTTACTCTACAGGACGTCGTTGTGCTTACAGGACTACCACTGCGGGATCATGCAGTAGCGCCACCTCCCAGGCGATTAGACTAGAAGGTGCGGATAGCTCAGAGGTTCGGTGACCCGATCCTGGAGAACATATCAGGTGTGCCTCATTCCTGGCTACGACAGTGCATGGTCTGCCCTGCGGACGCAACCCAACAGGTCATATGGACACACTTCCTTGCGTACCTGATGTTCCTCTTTGGATGGGTCTTGTTTCCTACAACTCAGGGAGATTGGGTGCACCCTAGCTACATCCATCTTGCTAGGGCGTTGGCAGATGCCTGGCCCGAAGAGGTGCTGTAGTACAGTTGGGGCTCCGCCGTGCTTTGCGCCACGTACCGAGGCTTGTGTGATGCCTCACAGCGCATTACGGCCGAGCAGACATCCTCTTGCAGCTGTGGTCGTGGGAGAACTTCCCGGTTGGCCGCCCGTACTTTCGCACGGCCGTGCACCCTTTCGAGCGCATCCCCGAGTTTTACGGTGAGGGAGATGGAGCTGACCCCATTGAGGGGCCCACAATGGGCACTCGCTGGGCACGCGCTCCGCTAGGGTGGGCTAGGGAGAGGCTGAGGCATGTATACCCTGAGTTCCACAACCAGTTCGAGACTCTGCACAAGGCTGAGGTCATATGCTTCCCATGGTCTACACAGTTCGTTGTGGACACGGCCCCGTACGGGTTGTCCTCTCAGTGCAGTCAGGACTACGCATACTGGATGACGACCTGCCATCTAGTGTTCTCCCATATGGACGAGCTGTACTCACCACAGCGGGTCATGAGACAGTTCGGGCTTTACCAGCAGGTGCCACCACCTCCGGGACGACCTCTTGTAGCGAAGGCCCACAGGTATGTTGTTACTTGGTTTACCTCTTGGCTGCATCTCTTTTTTTGATTGCCTAACGTCCAAATTCACCTGTAGGCAAACTAGGCAAGGGCGGAAGAGTGACGACTGGAGGGAGACACAGCTACCGTGGACGACGCTGTGGGCCGAGAGGGCGACGATCGACGTTGTGCAGGAGGCACGACCGTACAACGTCGAGACACACACTACGTACTTGACATGGTACGTTCCGCGCACCAGGAGTAGCCTTACTGGTGCAGCGCCACAGTGCCCTACGGAGGTCACGCACGACGCCGCTGTACGAGTAGGTCCTGACACTCATTGGGCGGCATGCCAAGAGGAGACAGTAAAATATTCTTTGAAGTTTTTTTGCACAGGAAACACGTCTAACTTATTCTTGGTTTTTGTGCAGTATGACCGCCTTTAGAGAATCAACACTGAGGCTGCCCACAGTCTACGACGTGGGAGGACCAGCACCGCCTCTCAGTTCCTAGGTATGCTGCAAAAAGTCTATGACGACTCGGCAGCGGCAATGAGGACCATCACTTGTGGTCAGCATAGTGACGTAGCTGGGAGACGATGCAGACACCGAGAACAACCTCCTTCCCCACCGCCCTTAGCACCTCCCTCTGCACCACCGTCTACACGTCCGTGCCACTCTGGGCAAGCGGTATGTCAATTACGATTTATTATCCTAACTGTTTGCATGTGCCCTTATTTGTAACATATATCTCACTTCAGTTTGTTCTTTCAACACTTGTGACCTGACAACACTCTGCTACTGTCGCCGTCATCACCGGGGGGGGGGGACACAGAACTGGACTTCGTCGCCAGGTCCACAGGGTGTGACTACAGACAGCGACCCTAACTTTCCCCAGTGCCAAGACGAGGCGTTGCCCACGTTCGCACACGGCGTCTAGTCAAACCTGTATGAGGGCAACCCGTGGTTCGGACAGTCTTTCGAAAGCAATCACTGTGCACTATTTCGACGTTGATTGCCCCAAAGCATCATCGTCCTCACAGCCACATACACAGGTACGCTCTAACGTACTTAATTCAATCTTCCCGTTGCACACTACGGTGAACTCACATAGCCCACCGAATTTGCAGGTCTGGAGTGACCAATTGGGACATGAAGGCCAAGGATCGTAGTCCGCAGTTCCAACCCCGCAGGTACATCCTTTCCAACATGACTACGTATACAAAGGTAATAACCTCTGCCCTAACGCAGCAATGCCATTTCTGCAGGACAAGTGGGTGGACGATATGCTCCAGTCACGGTCGGCTACCTACAATGAGTTATATGTGACACCGCCTCCCACGCAGCAGTCCCACTATGACTTTCGAGAGGCACGCCACTCCCCTGACAGGTTCACATTCCCTTCGAAACAGCTACAGCATCGGGGCAGGCGGCGGAGGTAGGGACCATGAGTTTTAGTGTGTTCTACTATTTGTAACGTATTTCTTGTTCCTGCTAATTAGAAGTTCAGTTGTAATGACATTGTAATATCTACTATTTACCTACGCATCGCAGTCCTTCATGAATGGATCAACTGTCGTGTATCCTCAGGACCTCCCCTCAGGTCGGTGCAGCTGGCGATAGGGACACATAGCTAAATATTAATTTATCTACGTCAATGCACACAACACATCGATGCAACAGTCAACTCGATAAAAGGCACACGATATATTGAACATAATTGAATAAATAAGGGGAGAGTACGGAGGTACAAGCTTCTCTGGACATGCCTAATGGTAGAAGGTGCCTTGTGCTACCCACATAGAGTATTGTTCAGTGGGGCGCCTCGAACGTGGCTGATCGTCGCTGTAGTGGCACACACATATGCAGCTAGGGTTCGCGCAGCAGCATGTGGGGTCATAGGAACTTCCAATGTTCACGACCTCCTCGTTGCCCCTCTCGCGCTGCATCTGTTGGCGGAGGTCATCATTTTGCTCGTTGAGATTGTCAATCTATGCCTCCAGCTTAAAGATTCTGTACCACAATGTATCCACGTACATCACAACATATCGTTCATGGGGAGGATCGATCCAGCGGACAAAGTCGCATTTCGCCATCTACTGCAAGGGACGGTTAGCATGGCGGATGTATTAGCACTAACATGAACAAAACTATTTGCTAATTGTACCCCAGAGTGTGGGCATCGGAAGAAACGTCGTTCGCCATCGAAAGGGCTGTCGATGACCTGCACGTCAGCGTCCTCCCTATGTTGGCATTTCGCCACACCAGTTGAGCACACTTGTTCGGCACCAACTGGTAGTTAGGGCCGAAGTCCTCCCTCCTTTCGAAGGGAAGG
Organism: Ampelocalamus luodianensis; assembly: GCA_036346255.1. NCBI lineage: Eukaryota > Viridiplantae > Streptophyta > Magnoliopsida > Poales > Poaceae > Ampelocalamus > Ampelocalamus luodianensis. The sequence continues at coordinate 11,349,359 of CM070618.1, forward strand.
TCTTGCTTCGGCGACCCCGATTGGACTAGTCCCTCGGCGTCTGTCATGGTATGTTACTGTATGACGGAGAAGGTTCTTCTTCCTACGGTTTCAAGGGTGGAGTGGTCCTACTTTCGGAGCGTGGGGCGTGCATTTTATAGCCCGCTGGGGGAGGCTAACAAAGCGGGTAATGTGTTAGCTTGCAGATGACAAGACCAGATGGGACAGCTTTGTGATTAGGGTTTAGGCTTTTCAGACCGAAAAGACATGACTCTGCAAAGAAAGACATGACAACACTATGCCTCGCCAGTTTTTCAGACTGATAAGACAACACTCTGCAAAGCAAGACATGACTTATCTCTGCAAAGAAAGATGTGACAACATTATATCTCCTCATCTTTTCAGACTCTGCAAAGAAAGACATGATAACACTCTGCCTCGCTAGCTTTTCATACCAATAAGACAACACTCTGCAAAGCAAGACATGATAGCACTCTGCAAAGAAAGACGTGACAACATTATGCTTCGTTAGCTTTTCAGATCGACATGACAACACTCTATCTCCCTCAGCTTTTCAGAACCAAAAGACAGGACTCTGCAGGAAATTTACCACACCATGCCAACCTATAGCTTATAAAAGGGGGTGGAAGAGATCTGGGAGAGACACAACCAAACCCAACACAACACTAGAGCTTCCTTCACCACGCCAGGATGGACGACAGGCAGAGGCAATGGGACCGCATCCCCGAACTAGCAAGGGCTGCTGGTGCCCAGGAAGAGCGAGCAAGGGCTGCTGCGGCTCGGGTCGAACAAGAGACGCGTGCCAGGCTGGCAGCTCTTCGCAATGAGCCCCCCGTAGCAGCAGCGTGTTGCAAAACGTTCCTACCGAGCGTTCACCGCAACACCCGCCACAGGGGGGACACACCGCCCCTTTGTTGGTGCAGGGACCCATGCAAGTTCTTCAAGTCCAAGCATTGGCTCAGCCTAGGCATAGGTTACTGGGGTTATGCTAACTACTCCTGTGACTATCCCGATCGTTGTTGGGACACAAGAAGCTATCGATAGCCGGTAAGGTCCAGTTACAGTATGTTTCCGTAACTTTTCTCTTTCAAAGTACGCACTAACAATCTCTCCCGTCTACCTGTAGTCTCTAGATCCGCTATGTGACTACCGCAAGTGGATCGACCAAGAGATCCACCCACATGACCAGTGGTCTCTCGACTTCGAGAAGTGGCATGACAAAAGATTCCGCGAGATCCGGGAGGAAGAACGCCGCACCGATGAGCAAAATGAGTGAATACGTCGGGAGATGAAAGCTCATCTCGAGGCGTGCAGACGCAGGGAGCGCGAGTGATGAGGACATCCCGCCGATTGGACCGATTACACGAGCACGAGCTAAAAAGACTAATCAACAGGTGAACTCGCTCCTAGTTGATTATGGTTTTAATCTACATAAGAATTGGTTACTACCTAATGCTAGTACTTTAATTGTTCTCAGGGTGGTGCGTGAGGAGACTTGGGTGCCTGAAAAGAGTATTTGTTGTCTAGTAGTACGTGCCCAGCCAAAGGTGCGGGAGGACGAGGCACCAAGGACTAAGAAGAGGATGCATCGCACATGCTGCATGGGAACAATTAGCAAAGACAATGAGGTGCTACATGAAGGAAGCCATACGTAGAGGTGCTGCATATACATGCATGCATCCATGTGGCGTGAATAGAAAAGGCAAATAGTGCAACATTAAATGCTCTAAAATTGCTGTCATCTTTGGACTGCATGCAGCCATTTTTTGAGCCGAACATTTGTTGGCTTCAGCCATGTAATTGGCCAGCCCAAACCGAACCATGTAGGGCTTGTTTCTGTTTTCGTTTTGGTTTGACTGAACCCAGGATTGCTTTGGACATGGCTACACGGCTTCATGGCTATTAAAGCCAAGGCAGCGCCGCAAGGAAAGGGGAACGACATTTTTTCAGATATCAATATATTATTGATTCTAGGGTTTGAGCAATATTGCTCCCACTAAAATAGAGAATTCCAATCTGTTATACCGTTCCATCGTTCTTGTGATTCCTTGTGTTTTGCAGGAGCAGCGACACGTCTACTTGGTGTGATTGGGTAGACGGGATCACGAGCGTATGGTTGGGCGAATTCTTTTGTCGCAGGTTGCTGTTTTGACAATGGTTAACGCCATCGATTCGTCAGGTTGCACAGATCCCAAGTTATCATCAATCCTACGATGTAAAGATCGGGAATCCCCTGTATCATCTTGGTATCAGAGCATCGGTTACCACGGTAGGATCAAATTACCCGTAGTTAGATTTATTTTCTATCCTATACACAAAAAGACAAAAAAATTCCCTTTAACCTGTAGTTTAATATGTTATTACTTGTGAGTTTTTTTAGGTCTCAATCCATTAGAGATTGTGTTTAGTTGCTTATCGTTATTTCCTTTGCGTCGCTTTAATTTTGTGTTTTCCAATCAATTTACCACTCCATCGTTTACAGTATGCACAGTCAAAATTGTTTCCGATCTATTACTGTGTATGCGCTAGAGTGCGCGCCTTTTTTTTCGCTGCTACAGTGCACATAGATTGCTGTTCCGACGCTGTCGCGCACGAACATAAGCTGCAGTGCGCGTACGTCCGCCGTCGCTAGTCGCACGTTGAAAAATCAGAGTCGCGCGTGAGCTGCAGTGCCGTGAATCTGCTATAGTACCAAGCATCAATTCGCTACTGTACAAGTGCGCAGAAAAAAATTTGCTATCGCTGCAGACTTTGCACAAAAGAAAACAGTCCACGCGCAGCACAGTAAATCGAATCTACAGTAAGGCAAACTATTGCTACAGTACTCGTGTTCATGCTACAGTACATGTTACTGCCACAGTAACAAATCTACAGTACATGCTCACTATTGGGTTCGGCTGCGGTACCAGAACAAGAAAAAAAACTTCATGTATATTTTTTGTGAGCTAATTCAATCCTTTGCGAATACTCTGCTCCTATTGAGACTAGCTTGTTGATATTGCTCTAGGGCTGCTCGTTTTCATCTCATTGCACAATCTACCTTGTGAGTTTTAGCTGTACCTAAAGGGTTTGTGCTTCTCTTTGTGATTCTTTTTTGTTGGCCGAGTACCCAAAAAAAGAAGAAAAAAACCAGAGGGAAAAAAACAAAAGACAAAAAAAATAAAAATAAAAAGTGTTTGGCCGACATTGTTTTGTGAGCACACCTAGAAGGTATCTATTTTCAGATTGTGCTATTTTATTGTTTTGAGCAATTTTGTGCCTTATTTTTATATCATTGAGCAATTAGCTAGCGTCTCTCTATAACTTGTGCAATACAAGCTAGTTGTTCACCACTTATATTTTTATATATTAGCTCATTCCTTTTATTGCACTAAGTTCCATTATCTTTCCGTGTGAGTTGCCTCGTTCTTCGCTTAAATCTTTTGGATCAGCAACTAAGTATTGAATTCTAGTTTGGATTGTTACCTAGCTCTAAAATATCTAGAAATTTCAGATTGTATAGGTAAATACTTTTCCCCTCCAAGCTCCACAAATAAGCCATTGTCTAGCAGTGCTTGTGCAATTGAATTCGCTTAATCTATCACCTTGTGTTGTCTACCGTCACCAAAGTGCGTGCAGCTCTTCAATTCCATCAAGGACGCATAAGAACTTCGGTAGGTAAGAGAAGGTGAGGTTGAGTGATTTCCTCAAATAAAAACTTCCACATCCACATATATAGTTTTTTCTTTGTTTGCACTAACCATGTCAGGGAAAGAAGGAGAACAGACATATGTTACACAAGCTGATCTTGAGAAAGCTCACAAATGATTTCAACACTCAGTTGAATGATAACATGAGAGTCTTGAGGAGAGAGATACTAAAGGAGCTTCGCAAAGAGCGGGACCCAGCTGTTGTCCATGACGAAGGCGTTGAGCTTGATGAGACCGATGAGGAGAGAGCTGCACGATTCGCTAGGGAAGCTCTAGCGGGTCGAGCCGCCGCCAATGCGGTTCGACCACCCCTTCCCGGGCGTGGGAGAGGTGTTTTGGGCGCTGACCATGGCCAAGGGAGAGGCCGTGGACGTGGGCGTGGCCGTGAACACGGCGGTGTCGCCCACATTGAGGACTTCGGCGACGACGTTTGGTTACACCGCAATGATAACTATCAACGCCATGGCCGTCGTCATGATGAGCAGCACGTGGAGGAAAAATTTAGGAAGCTCAAGTTCAATATTCCCAAATTTGAAGGCGCTTCCGATCCAGATGCATATCTCACATGGGAGCTCAAGGTAGAGAAGATATTCCGGATGCACAATTATTCGGAAGAGAAGAAGCTACACATGGCGTCACTTGAGTTTGATGGGTATGCATTGATTTAGTGGGAGCAAGTGTTGAACCAAAGAGAAGATAATGGAGAACATCCAATTGCATCATGGGCTGAAATGAAGCAAGAGCTAAGAGCATGTTTTGTTCCTACCACTTATAAACGTGATCTTTTTGATAAATTGCAGAATTTGAGGCAGGGAGGTTGTTCGGTGGAGGAATACTATAAGGAGATGGAGCAAGCTATGATTAGAGCGCATGTGCACGAAGATGAAGAGCAAACACTTGCGCGTTTTCTATTTGGCCTAAATAAAAATATTAAACGCATAGTGCAATATCGGCCCTACAATACTGTTGTTGATTTGGTGCATCAGGCTACAAAGGCAAAGAAGCAGTTGCTAGAAGATATGAAACCAGCACCAAGGACAACATCTTTCAACTTGAAAGCTCCATCATCCTCATCTAATGCCACCAAAGCACGCTTCAGTTTGGGACAAGGTACATCTTCAGCTAGTACTAGTTCAAATTCTAATGCTCGTTCTTCCTCGATTACAAAATCAGCACCTACATCAAGTGAGAAGAAGGTGGCTCCATCCCCTACATCTTCAATTAATGCTACAACAAATAGTAGAGAAATTCAATGCTTCAAGTGTTTGGGGCGTGGACACATAGCTAGGGAGTGTCCTAACAACCGAGTCATGATTGTGACAGAAGATAGAGAGTTTGAATCCGCAAGCGAAGGTGAGGTTGAGCGCAGTCATGAAAAGGGGAGATATGAAAATGCATCAGATGACAGTGATGGGATTGATGTGATGAGTTATGAAACGGGAGAGGCACTAGTAGTCACTAAAAACTTGAGCATGCTTGCACAAGAAGAAGATGCACATCCGCAGCGATTCAACTTGTTTCAAACACAAGCCAAGGTAAACAACAAGGTAATCAAACTTATTATTGATGGAGGTAGTTGTCATAACTTGGCTAGCGTTTAATTGTGTGAGAAGCTTGGGTTAAAGAAGCTGAAACATCCGCGTCCATATCATGTGCAATGGTTTAGCGAATGTGGGGATGTGAAGGTTCAGTTCATGGTGCATGTTACTTTTAAGATTGGTGATTATGAGGACACCGTTGAGTGTGATGTGGTGCCTATGACTGTGTGTCATCTGCTGTTGGGAAAGCCATGGCAATATGATAGAAGTGTGCAACATGATGGCCGTTCTAATAGATATGCTTTTAAGTGAAAGGGAAAGACAAATAAGCTTAATCCAATAACTCTTAGTCAAATACATGCTAAATTTCAGCAAAAGAAGCTTGCTGAAAATGAGAGTAAAAAGTAAGAAAAGAGTGATTTCCACACATCGGTGAGAGAGACTTACAAGCCAAATATGAGAGGAAAAAGTAAGAGTGAGGGAGGGTTGGTTATGTTAGCCACAAAATCAGATTTGAGAGATGTGAGAAATAACCCATCAAAGATGCACTTTGTACTTGTGCACAAAGATGCAACTGTTTTGCTTTCAACTAACGACTTAACCTCTCTTCCTAGTGGTGTTTCCTCTCTTTTGCAGGCATTTGAGGATGTGTTTTCGGAGGAGATACCGGCAGGACTTCCGCCATTGCGCGGAATAGAGCATCAAATTGATCTAGTTCCCGGCGTATCACTTCCAAATCATCCACCATATCGTACCAATCCGGAGGAGACCAAAGAAATCCAGCGCCAAGTGCAAGGGCTACTTGAGAAAGGGTATGTACGCGAAAGTCTTAGTCCTTGTGCTGTTCCTGTAATTCTTGTTCCTAAGAAAGATGGTACATGGAGAATGTGTGTTGATTGTTGTGCCATTAACAACATCACTGTTAGATATCGTCATCCTATTCCTATGTTAGATGATATGCTAGATGATCTTAGTGGTGCTGTTATATTCTCCAAAATTGATTTAAGGAGTGGATACCATCAGATTAGGATGAAACTTGGTGATGAATAGAAGACTGCTTTTAAGACTAAATTTGGATTGTATGAGTGGTTAGTTATGCCTTTTGGATTATCTAATGCACCTAGTACATTCATGCGATTGATGAATCATGTTTTAAGAACATTCATTGGTAAATTTGTTGTGGTATACTTTGATGATATTTTGATCTATAGTAAAACGATGGAGGAACACATTGATAATACTAAACAAGTATTAGAAGTGCTTAGGAATGAGAAACTGTATGCTAATCTTGATAAATGCACTTTTTGTACTGATAAAGTGGTGTTCTTAGGCTATGTTGTTTCTGGACAAGGTGTCGAGGTAGATGAATCTAAAACTGAAGCAATTAAGAATTGGCCTACCCCTGTGAATGTCAGTCAAATCAGAAGCTTTCATGGTCTTGCTAGTTTTTATCGACGTTTTGTTAAAGATTTCAGTACCATTGCTGCTCCATTAAATGAGTTAGCTAAAAAGGGTGTTATGTTTGAATGGGGTGCACCACAAGAAAAAGCTTGTAAAGAGCTAAAGAAACGTTTAATTGAAGCATCATTGCTTGTTTTGCCTGATTTCACTAAGACTTTTGAAATTGAATGTGATGCTAGTGGAATAGGTATTGGTGGTGTTTTGATGCAAGAAGGGAAACCTGTAGCATATTTTAGTGGGAAACTAGGAGGTGCTCAATTGAATTATCCTGTGTATGATAAAGAATTGTATGCTTTAGTACGTGTGCTTGAGACTTGGCAACATTATCTTTGGTCTAAAGAATTTGTTATTCACTCTGATCATGAAGCTTTGAAATATTTGAAAAGTCAAGCTAAACTGAACCGTAGACATGCCAAATGGGTAGAATTCATTGAAACCTTTCCATATGTTGTGAAGTACAAGAAAGGAAAAGAGAATGTGGTAGTTGATGCTTTATCTAGAAAGAATATGCTTTTAAATCAATTGGAAGTAAAGGTACCTGGATTAGAGAGTTTGAAAGATTTATATGTTTCCAACCATGAATTTTTAGAACCATATTCTAAATGCAAAGATGGAAGAGGATGGGACAAGTTTCATGTACATGATGGGTTCTTGTTTCGTGCTAACAAATTATGTGTTCCAGATTTGTCCGTGCGTTTGCTTTTATTGCAGGAATCTCATGCAGGTGGATTAATGGGACACTTTGGAAGAGAGAAGACCTTCATGATGCTGAGCGATCACTTTTATTGGCCTAAAATGAGGCGTAATGTTGAAAGGTTTGTACAACGATGTGTGACATGCCACAAAGCGAAATCTAAACTTAATCCACATGGTTTATATACTCCACTTCTTGTTCCTAGCGTACCTTGGGAGGATATTAGTATGGACTTTGTTTTAGGATTGCCTAGGACTAAGAGGGGAAGGGATTCAGTTTTTGTAGTTGTGGATAGGTTCTAAAAAATGGCACATTTTATTCCCTGTCACAAAAGCGACGATACGTCGCATGTAGCTGACTTGTTTTTCAGGGAAATCGTAAGATTGCATAGCATGCCAAGGACAATTGTTTCAGATCGTGATGTCAAGTTCATGAGCTACTTTTGGAAGACTTTGTGGGCCAAACTCGGGACAAAGTTGTTATTCTCAACAACGTGTCACCCACAAACGGATGGACAAACGGAGGTGGTGAATAGATCACTTTCAATGCTACTACGAACGATGATTAAGAAGAATCTAAAAGAGTGGGAGGATTGTTTGCCGCATGTGGAGTTTGCGTACAATAGGGCGGTACATTCTACTACCCAATTGTGCCCGTTCAAGGTGGTGTATGGTTTTAAACCGATCACACCACTTGATTTGCTGCCACTTCCACTACAAGAACGTGCTAATATGGAGGCATCAAAGCGTGCTGAATATGTGAAGCAAATTCATGTCAAGACTAAAGAAGAAATTGAAAAGAAGACGCGTTACTATGCTGAGAAGGCGAACAAGTCAAGAAAGAAGATGCTATTTGAACCGGATGACTTAGTTTGGGTGCATCTACGCAAAGAATGCTTTCCGGACAAGCGTAAGTCCAAATTGATGCACCAAGGAGATGGTCCATTCAGAGTACTTGAGAAGATCAATGACAATGCATATAAAATAGAGCTTCCGGGTGATGATTATGATGTGAGTTCTACATTCAATGTTGCTGATTTGTCACTATTCTTTGGACCGGAAGAATCAGAGTCGAGGACGACTCCTTTTCAAGAGGGGGAGGATGATGAGGACATCCCGCCGATTGGACCAATTACACGAGCACGAGCTAAAAAGATTAATCAACAGGTGAACTCGCTCCTAGTTGATTATGGTTTTAATTTACATAAGAATTGGTTACTACCTAATGCTAGTACTTTAATTGTTCTCAGGGTGGTGCGTGAGGAGACTTGGGTGCATGAGAAGAGTATTTGTTGTCTAGTAGTACGTGCCCAGCCAAAGGTGCGGGAGGACGAGGCACCAAGGACTAAGAAGAGGATGCATCGCACATGCTGCATGGGAACAATTAGCAAAGGCAATGAGGTGCTACATGAAGGAAGCCATACGTGGAGGTGCTGCATATACATGCATGCATGCATGTGGCGTGAATAGAAAAGGCAAATAGTGCAACATTAAATGCTCTAAAATTGCTGTCATCTTTGGACTGCATGCAGCCATTTTTTGGGCCGAACATTTGTTGGCTTCGGCCATGTAATTGGCCAGCCCAAACCGAACCATGTAGGACTTGTTTTCGTTTTGGTTTGACTGAACCCAGGATTGCTTTGGACGTGGCCGCACGGCTTCATGGCTATTAAAGCCAAGGCAGCGCCGCAAGGAAAGGGGACGGTACTTTTTCAGATATCAATATATTCTTGATTCTAGGGTTTGAGCAATATTGCCCCCACTAGAATAGAGAGTTCCAATCTGTTGTGTCGTTTCGTCGTTCTTGTGATTCCTTATGTTTTGCAGGAGCAGCGATACGTCTAGTTGGTGTGATTAGGTAGACGGGATCACGAGCGTGTGGTTGGGCGAATTCTTTTGTCGCGGGTTGCTGTTTTGACAGTGGTTGGCGCCATCGATTCGTCAGGTTGCACGGATCCCAAGTTATCATCGATCCTACGACATGAAGATCGGGCATCCCCCGTATCAGGGAGGCTCGCGAGAGGGAGCGCGAGAGAAAGAGGGAAATGGCGGCCAAGGCCAAAGAGGATGGCGAGGAGTTCAACGCCGAGCTAGCAAGGAAGGGAAAATGGCCCCGGTTCACGCAGTAGGTCAGACCATTTTGTAGTAGTCTCCCCTCCTACCTGCCATGGTTTTTACTATCCCCTAAAAGCATGTACAGTCCGGATGCTTCTGTCACAATGTACCATAGTAGTAGCGACGATGACTAAAGTAATTAGCCGAACCATCATGCCATGTAACCACGTTACTCTGTCCGCCGACTCTAATGTAGTTTTGGTTTCGTGCCTCTATTGAGCCATCAAAGCTAGCCTATATTGCAAGTATGCCTCTTCTAGTGGAATCCTAGAAAGAACCATTCACACCGACATCGAATCCTCGATGTTTTAGGGCATCTTCATAATCACAATGAGCATTCTCAGCCCCTTCAATTGCATTCTGTATAAGCTTCTTAAAGTACTTTGCTATATACGTGTATACGTTCAGATGACTTCATCGAGGAGAGACTCCAATAATACGTTCAGACGCCTTTTTATCCCACTTCTAAAAGACAATAAGTGTTTCAATCATCCTTTCTCTGAACGAATAAAATCGTTTCATAATTTTCTAAACTCATTTGCTATATTACGAAATTACTACAAACAGCGCTCAAATCGTAACCCTAATTTCGGAGAAAAGAAAACCCTAATTTATAAACCTCGGTGCTCATATTTCTTAACAAATGTTTTTTTTACACTAACGATATTTCTCAGTGATCGTTGAAACCATAATTTCGTATTCACAAAAGTGCTAACCCGAACGAAACCCTAATCGCGAAACGTTATTCGAACGAAACCCTAGCCGAACGAAACCCTAACCGGCCTGTTTGAAACCCTAACCTCCGAATGAAACCCTAACCGGCCTGTTCAAAACCATAACCAGCACCCCTCCTTGCCGCGCTCCACCACCGCGGGAGGTCCCCCTCCCTTCCGCGCTCTGCCACCGCGGAAGCTGGCCCTTCCACGCCCCCCGCCACCGGTTCCACGACCGCGCCCTTGCCGCGCTCGGAGACCGCGGAATGAACACGCGTCGGCACTCTGACAATTCTGTGCTCGTCTGGGGGGCTACTTTTGTAAATACAGTGAAAAAGGGGGGCTAAATTAGCAATTACATGACGCTACAGGGCCAAATCAACAAAAAAAACTCCCTGAAAGATAGGATCCACGCGCTATCTTGCACGCCCGACTTGAGGATGGATCCAGACGTCGCGCCGTGGTTCGAGGTCCTCGACGTCTCCGAGTGTCGTCTGTTCCCCATGCACCTGAAGGTCCTAGAGAGTGGAGAGCCCTGCCGGACCCGCCCTGCTTCCCCGTGCGCCTAATCCCGACGCAGTTCCTTGATCTGCCGGACGTCTATGTCGAGTCCCACATGGTGGTGGGCTCCTTAATTCTGTTGTACAAAGATGTTGATGGAGCGGTGTATGCTATGCAACCGGGGATTGTAATCTCCAGCTCGTCCAAGCATGTCTTCAAGGTTAACCTCCCCGTCCCTCGCTGGTAGGGTTTTGGATACCGGAATAAAATTTTTAACAGGGTTAAGGCCGAAAATCGGATGAAATTTTCAAATCAAATTTTGATTTTTTATTTTAAATTTTAAAAATCAGATTCAAGCAAAATTCAACTTTTTTTTTTTGGAAAACAATATATCCAAACCGATTTTTTAACCGGTTTGTATTCCTACCTACCCCTACCGATAAAACCAAAATTGCCGATTTTCAGCTGAAATTTTGAACACCGCTCTCTAGTGCTCTATCCATATGACGATCTGAGTAGCTAAGCCCCATGTTGCGATGTTCCTCCATCTTTGGCTCTTCTTGGATGTAATTCCCTTCAACAATCTATGTATATCATTATAGGATCTGTTTGTATCTCAGTAAAATTTTTGACTAATTTAATACACAAAATTAGTTATTTTTTGGACCGTTGGATCATATTTGAATCTAGATCCAACGGTTCAGACTCCTCACATTCTATCCAGCCTGTGCATTCTCATTCCTCGTCATACCTTGTTGGTATAAGAAAGTGTGTACGATCCATACATACACTTAATAATGATAATAATATAGGCTACTCGTCGCAAAAATAAATAATATGATATAGGGTACATACAATGAGAGAACTTTGAGATGAACACTTGGCAGAAATGCCCTTAGAAATCCCCTCATCCAAATTAACACACAGCGCCCTTAATAGGAGAAGCATAGATAAGTTTACACATTGCATAACGAAGTGATACATGAAGACTCGCTGAGAGCGCCAAGTAGCTACTAGCTAGGAGCAGATATAATCATTCATATGTCAGGCAAAGCAACCCAAGTATTATGTTCTCATTATTATAGTGTCACATACCCGATTGATATCACTGAAGAACACCAAGGTAGAGCTAAGTTTGCCTATCCAAAACACAGGTTACAAGTATTGGGGATACAATTGATGTGGATCTAAGGAGGAATTAGAAGAGAGAGAGAATAGTGGTAGAGGAAGAACAGCAGGGAAACGGGAACGAGATACCGAGGTTGGGGAAAGGGAAGAGGCTGGAGGAAGAGAAGAGCCATGGCTGATTGAATAATCTTCAATGTCTTCTGCTCGCTGCCCTTGCCTCTTGTTATACCTGACTTGGTCCCCTTCTCTCATGACTCATGGGCCGTGGCCCATGATCGAAGCCAAATCCAAGTCAGGCCGTCAGGCAGGTCCGTGACATTCCTCCCTCCTTGAAATGCGGCTTGACCCCAAGCCGATGCAAAAGAATCATCACCATTGCCACCGGGATCCCATGGTATCTGTAGAACCTCCATGCTCAGCCTGACTTGAACATGAAGTCGTTAGTATACGAAGATGAAACAACTGCACTCGGTCATAAGTCTTGAGTCTTTGTCGAACTCTCATTGGGACAGTCTGAAGCCGATACTTGCTACAATTAACCCCAAATTGCCAAAAATTGACAACAGCAGCTTCTTTTCCATTCCCCGTATATCTACCATACAAGCCAAGTGCTCCAGATGTGGTTCCAAGTTTACATTCTTCATTTCCAAATCTGCAACTGCAAGGACTGTCTTGACAACAATCTCAACAAGCAAAGCTAGGCCTCCACGCTTATAAGCCAATTGCTATTGGGGCTCCTTGACAAGTAGGCCTCTTATCAAATCTCTTGCTGAGAAGCTCACAACATGGTATTCTGGGAAACGCAACGGCTGACCAATGACATTGAACAGTGTCGCTCGGTTTCCTGAACCTTTGATAATCTCAGGGGCCAAGTACTCATGTGTACCAACAAATGACATGGAGTGCGCATCACTAGGTTCTGCTATGAGCTCGGGCCATGGGATGACCTGATTGACAACTTCAGATACTGGAGCATCAACCAACTTTATCTCTCGGCATTCAGCTTCAAATCTTTTCTTGAGGTGAGTCACAAATCCAGGAGAAACTGTAGATGATAGAATGATGGATGTTCCAGCTGACAACACTGACACAGCACCAGCATTTCCATATAGAACACTTTCAGCTTGAACTTCATTTGCAACCATGATAACAAGTATTTCCACATCTTTTGATACTTCCTCAGGAGAATCTTTAGTCAATCCACATCTTTTGATACTTCCTCAGGAGAATCTCTAGTCAGCAAACCTGGCCAGTGTGGGCTTGTAGACGTCATAAGCAGTAACAAAGAAACCTGATTTTAGCAAATGAGATGCCATTCCAAATCCCATAGCTCCAAGGCCAATAAACCCGACCCTCTTTGCTATTTTAGATGCCATAACAAGCTGGTCAGCTAACTTGCTTGCATCATAGATTTGTTGATTGGCAGCATCTATGATGTTTACTCCATATGATTGTTACCAAACCTTCAATGGTGAAGCAGATTCATCTCCAATTACTATTGAAGAACCATGTATTAATTGTCGGTAGAAACATCTAGAAGTGGCAGAGGGAATGTTACTGATTTAGCCATATCCATCACGTAGCTAGCATTTTTCTTTGATGACTTCAGAGAATCAATAAGCAAAGGATCTTCACTCAAAAGTTTTGGAACCACCTCCACAAATATCCTTGAGCTTCCAGCGACATTTGATATTATGTCATAGATAATTGATGGATGAATCCCAGCTCGAACAAAATGAATGCTCTTCAGCAAATCATTAACCAGCTTAATTTTGCTGTTGTTGCCAAATTCACCTTCGACAAAGTAAATGGTTTTTTTTAAGACCAGAGAAGAATTGCCCAGTTCTTTCTGCTACATCCTGTCTCCCAGATGCAAGCTACATCTTGTCTCCCAGATGCAACAACAACAATCCTTTCCTTCAATTCATTAGATAAACCACTAAAAATGTATCCATCAAGAAGAAAGACATCCTTCTTCTCATCTGCAGGCTTTTGCTCCAACTTCTCCAGGTGACTAGGCAACGACGTCGACCGAATCAATATACCAGCATCCGTGCTCAATCCTTTCACTATACCCTCAACTCCGAAGAACAACTCGTCAACACCATCCGCGTTGCTCACCACAAGTCCAACCATCACTCATTTGTCAAACTTTGAGAACCCCCTGAAATCACATAAGCTCCAACTAATGCACAAAGATTGCTCAGGACTGCTCCTGTTTCCCTCAAAGATATTGACAGCGCCATCACATCCATAGAATATATTCAACACTCCTCGAGTTTGAGCTCTAAGTATCACCTCGCCACACATCAGATACTCTTCACTGATCATCCTCACAATGTCAAAGGGAAGGATAGAGCACATCACCTCAGTAGAGTGTATAGCCAGGCAAAATCTTTTTTCCAGAATCAATATTCTTCCTAGCACATGTGGTAACCATGGGGGCATCCATTTCACTCCACCTCGATAGTCCTTGCATGACAACCATGACATCGGACATAGTTCCACTCCACTACACGCTATGTCCACTTGCGTAGGTGGCGGCCACGGTTGCCTAAACTCCATAGCCCCACACGAGTTCTCCAAGCGTGCAAGGATCAGTACACGATGGGATCGTTCTCTTCGACGGGTTGCTCTATCCACCACGACAATGCCTACAGTGGAAGACTTGTCAGGGCAGCAGGTGGTGAGGACGAGGCCGTTGGTGGAGAAGCCATAAGAGACGCCATCAGTGCCGCACATTCTGTCGAACACCTTGCGTGCTCCCAACTGACAGCTGAATAGATTGGGGACGTGCTTGTCGCCTAAGTCGATGGAGTGGACGGCGGTGCCGCTGGGTGTGGGGGTGAGGTCACTGGTGCCGTCACGTACCAGAATGGTGGCATCCGTTGGCTTAGGGCTGGTGATGGCGATGTCGAGAATGCCGGTTGTCGTGGGTGGAGTCAGAGCCACCTCTTGGGGATAGGTTGATGGCACGTCGGTGTTGCAGCCGCGACACGCCGTCGAACACCTGGTGGGCGTCACGGTGTCCAGCTCGCCGGTGTCGAATGACTTCAACGAGGAGACGTTCACAGGCTCCACATGTGCCCGGAGGGCTGTGGTCGCGCCCCTCGAGAGTATGGGCACAGCCGCGACCTTGGCGTAGCCGGCGTTGCGGTCGGGGCCCGACGTCGAGCACTTGGTGGGCGACTCGGGGGCGAGGGCGGCTTCTACACGTGGAGTGGCTGCCGCCACGGCGTGGTCCACCGTGCCGACATAGGTGGCCGTCGGTGCGGGCACGAGCGGTGGCAAGGCATGAGCGGGTGCTCCTGGGGGTTGGACGATGGCCTTCAAGCCAACCGCGAGCTCATCCATACGTACTGCTAGGTCTTCCATCTCCACTGTCTGCTTCTTCACTTCAGCGATTAGTTGGTTCAGCGTCGCCTTGCACCGCGCTTCGCTTTCTTTCTCCGCGTCGGTCATGGCCACCTCGGAGCACAGAGCCATCAGGATCGAATACTCTGATACCAATTGTCACATACCCGATTGATATCACTGACGAACACCAAGGTAGAGCTAAGTTTGCCAATCCAAAACACAGGTTACAAGTATTGGGGATACAATTGATGTGGATCTGAGGAATTAGAAGAGAGAATGGAGGTAGAGGAAGAACAGCAGGGAAACGGGAACGAGATACAGAGGTTGGGGAAAGGGAAGATGCTGGAGGAAGACAAGAGCCGTGGCTAACTGAATAATCTCCGATGTCTTCTGCTCACTGCCCTTGCCTCTTATTATACCCGACTTGGTCCCCTTCTCTCATGCCTCGTGGGCCACGGCCCACGATCGAAGCCAAATCCAAGTCAGGCTGTCAGGCAGGTCCGTGACATATAGACAGAGATCAATGGAATTAGCTCACATCTAAATCAACACGCAGTTCAAGAACAGGAAGAGGGCAAGTAGAAGATGAAAAAAGAAGCAGCATTTGCAAATTCAGGCCCAACAGAGGCCCCATTATTCCTACGTTCGCACAGTACAAAACGAAATTTCATAAACGGTGGTTATCTTCTCCGGCGCCGGCGGACGCACGCACCGTACATCACTCCGGCGGCTTGCATGCTTTAGCGATCGTGCTGGCCGGCCCGATTGGCTGGCGGCCGAGCCGCCGAGGGGGCCAAGTAAGAAAAGCATGTATGTGTATGTCATTCATGGCAACTCGGGCGCGTCCTTGAGGTCGTACTGCTGGAGGATAAAGCCGCAGTCCCTGAGTGGCTCCTTGCGGAAGAAGGCGATGGGGTTGGCGAAGCGGACGCCCTGCTGCTTGATGCCATTGTTGCGGGTGAGCGGGACGCGGGATCGGTCGCGGAACTTCTCGATCTCGGAGCACGCCGGGTCGGAGCTCTTTGCCAGCACCACCTCGCAGATCTCCTCCTGGTGGTCCTGGTCGATCTCCACCTTGTACCACCCCCACTCGTCCGTCGTCGCCTCCGCCTTCAGCCGGATCTCCCCGCCGCCGTACGGCCGGCACTCCACCGCCACCGTCGCCCCTGCATGCATGCCACGAGATGCATGCGCCCACCGTCAGTTGCAACTTACGTTCTTAGCAACGTTTGGAAGGAAGGAAGGGGCGTATGTATGTACGTACCGGGGACGCTGGCGGAGACGTTGGTCTCGAAGCCGGCGCGGCAGGGGTCGCAGTAGACGCGGCCGGTGATGACGAAGCCCGGGCCCTTGTCGGCGGACGCGACGCCGGCGAAGGCAGCGACGGCCAGCAGGGCGACCACGAGCGGCGTGCCGACGGACATGGACCGCCTCATGGTCTGGCTAGCTAGCTCTCGATCGATCGGGTAATCCAAAGGGAAGGGCGCGACAGTGCGAGTGTTTGGGAGCGGCGAGCCGGGAGGGGAATTTATGGGCGCACGGTGCGAGACAGGGCGGAGGACGTGGGAGGCGGAGCACGTTTTCAGGCGCGGGAATATCTCGACGCCCATGCACGAATGCACGTTTGCGGCGGGGATTGGAAGAACAGTGCGTGCAGTTTGAGTGAGCGATGCCGCTCGATCGCTCGTTTGCATGAACGGTCGGATTTGTCGGCGCCGGCACGTCGGACGATCCGGAGCGTACGTTTGCTGTCTGATGACTAAAAACAGTAATAATCGTTGCCAATGTTTTGTGCGGTTAAGGATATCTGATCTCTGCTCTATTCTTCTCCTCGAACAGGAGAATTAACTGCTGCTGTGTTCCATCATCTCTGCATCAATGCAATTTTTGTTTTGCGCAACGGCAATATCACACGATTCTGCACCTATAGGCGATGATAAGACAAGAAAGTAGAGAGTTGTTGCCTTGAGAATTCCAATGGGGCTGGGAGACAGTACAGGCACGCTACTTACCCAGGCAAACTCCTCCATGATAAGCACAAAATTTCTGAGTATACTCATGCAGCTTAAACATTTAAGAGCATATACAACACATGCAACAAGAAACCTAACAGTAGCACGTTCCGACGATCATACTCTTCCCTACTTCTGAAGCGCATATTTCCACGGCATGAACACTACAAGGAATACAATGCAGGTCCTAAAGTTATCTTTCCCTTGATGCAAATACTCGTTAAAACACGTGTAATGTAACTGTGGGTCCCTGCTCCAGAAGCACATATTCCCCACATGAAGTTACACACACAACATTTGCATAAGCAAACGCTCAATACACAAAACTGAAGTTAGATGAACTTGAGCAATCTTTCCCTTCCCGTTAAAGACGGGGAAAAAAATTCTCTACATGGTAGTGATGTTCAGTTATGCTGGGCATTGCAATTTCGCTTAAACAATAGCTGGAAGCAAGTGTTCTCTTTTCAATTTTCTTTTCTCGGATCAACCAAAGCATACAAAGGTTGGTCCAAGTGACAGGAGATAACTTTTCTGGGTAGGACGATGCAGAATGAGACATACATTATTCGAATCAAACCTTGCTCTTCTGGTCTTCAATTTTCTGGAACGAGGTGAACCGTTGCTTCCAAGATGCATCTCCTTGTTGCTCGATCCATGACAAGAAACAACTGTCTAAGAGGCACAGGGATGAAGCGGAAGATCGCAATTTGGACGGCTGGCCAGATGGACCCCGCTAAAACTAGAGCAGGAATAAAATCCCTTTTCACACATCATCCTTCACCTGCTCAGCACTTCTTCCTGAAGCGAGACCCACATATGAGAAGAACAAGAGAAGATCTACTGGTCCCAAGAGGAAACCATCCGCAGCAACTTTTGACCCAACAAATTTGAACGTATTAGGCTGATATCTCCGACGGATGAAACGATCCAGGTATTCATACCTAGGAGACAAAAATGACTGCAAGTCATATAACAGCTTGCTTCACAAACTTGAAAGTTAATAGTCTTAAAATTAAGAGATTTTCACTTTTAAGCAATAGCAATTCTACAGGGCAGCGTATATCCCACAGCATCTTAACCAACTTTTCCAGAATAATAGATGGTGACAAATAAGTGAGAGGAGGAAATTGTGCAATCACCATTCATAGCAAGGAAAACAACAATCAGTAAGGCGGAATGCATAGTAGAAGCAACAGCTATTATCCTATCATCTGTTAGATTATTTCTCTCCAAAAAACAAAACGTGTATGGTCGTATCTTTCATATAGTAATATATTGAATACAGTGGGAAGAAATGCACTAGTTATTTTAATTTTGTTAAATAAATAAACACACTACCAAAAGTGATGTTGAACACCAGTTTTATTCCCAGTTTAAAACCTCGTAGCCAAATTAAAATGTAGAACACTGACCATAGGTCCAATAAGATTGATTACTCAATCCTGTCCGGAAAATAGCACTATTTTACTACTAATAAATGGCGAAGTGGTGAGCATGGACATGCAACACATTATGCAACATGGTGGAAATCATGTTGATGTTGAAGTAGACCACTGAGCATAGCAATGGAAATAAAAAGATGCACTGCTACAAAATACGACCGAAGCTACTCCAGTTGCTCCACTCCAAATGTTACTGTTTGCCCCTTGTACAACCCAACTCTGTATGCTTGGTTGCGCAGCTTAATAAGGAGGCAACATTAAGTAAGACAAGCCAACAGTAAATCATTCATTCCTATAGTTTGCCACAATGCTCCGTTTTTTTCTTGTTCTTGTTGTTCTTTTGATATGGAATGCTTCCGATTTCTAACTCTATTTTCTTCTATTAAGTCAGAAAATCATCTGCATTGCAACGAAGATTGTAGCATCCCATTGGCACCAAGCCACCAATTGCACCAGTAACCTATAACCATCATAGTAAATGTTCAAATTTCAATGAGTAAATAAGAATTAACAAGTACCAAGATATATTCAAGCAAAGCACATATATCCTTTGTCTTCAATTTTCCATAATTACCCATTAAAACTATCATATACCATAAACTGTCATTCATATCAATATTATGATTACCTAAATAGAAAACATCAGTGTAGGATGGCGATTATTAAGTGTGTGAGTGTGATTTTCATTTTGTTATTATCAGATCTTTTGAGCATCTTAAAGATTGTGAGTTTATGGCCCTCTTTTTATCGTTTTTCTGCACCATGTGACAACTGTGTGAAACTGGGAGGAACAGTATATACTTCCAGATTTTCGTTGTTAGTGATGCAAAAACTCCAAAGACATATTAAAAAAAAAAGTGAACCAAACACCATCTGCTCATGCCCAGTGTCAAAATGTGTGGGAAGTCAGGGAACTAACCAGTAAAGTCCAACAGGTACAAAAGCTTATCCAAATGAACTTGTGATGCCAACCCTCTTCCAATCAATTTTGAACTCTTTATCTTTATCCTGAAAAGGCAACAGACTTTTATTGAATGGCAATAATTGTTAGAATAGGAATTCTTTTGTATTTCTTTATCTATATATGACATATCCCTTTGTATATATATATATATATATATATATATATATATATATATATATATATATATATATATATATATTGCTCAATAGGCCTCATGAATACATACACAATATTCATAACATGGTATCAGAGCTAGGGCACTAACCTAACTCCTTCCGCTACCATCCCGACACCCTGTCGTCTGACGCCGCCACTGCCCGACGCCGTCGCCTATGGGCTGCCCGACACCGCCACTGCCGTCCAACACCGCCGTCGCCAGCCCGATTGCCGTCCCCAGCCGCCACAGCCGCCCCTACCGACGCGCTCGATCCAGGCGCCTCTGCTTATAGAAACCGATTCGGTTTCTATAAAAACAGAGGCTTTCCGAAAAAAAAACACAGCACGTCGTCCAGCGTCGTCTGTTAGACTTCGTTGCCTTGGTCGCCGCGCCGATTACCGATGGCTTCTGTTCCATCAGCTACAATCCCATTCTTGGAAACAAAACTTTATGGGACGAACTACAGGTTGTGGTCTTCACTCATGGAGATCACACTCGATGGTCTCCGCCTCTGGGGACATGTCACTGGTGCTCGACCTTGTCCGCCGTCGCCGGTTCAGCCTCCTCCCAAACAGTCTACTTCTGCACCTCCTGTAGAAGATGAGGCCGCTAAGAAGGAGGCAGAAGTCGCCGTTGTTGCTGCTGACGCTACTGATGAGGCCTTTTAGTATGTCATAGACGCTTTTGAGCGCTGGTGTGCTGATGAGGCCCGTGTTCGAGCCATCCTGGTGGTCAGCGTCAACAACTCTATCCAGCCAGACATTATTGGTCTGCATTCCACTCGTCAGATCAGGGAGTATTTGCGTGAGCGATACCAGCAGAGCAGTGATACTCAGTTCTTTTTGCTTCAGCGTGAGTTGGAGATGCTTCGCCAGGAGAACTCCGTCAACGACTTCTTTCGAGCCCTAGCCAGTCTCTGGCGCCAGCTGGACGAGCTGGCTTCTTCGCTCTGCCAGGAGTATTATAAGGTGTAGAAGGCGGATCGTGACCGCCTTCGCCTTTATGATTTCGACTGTCGTTTTCGCCCAGAGTTTGAGCCTGTCAGGGCTCAACTGCTGAGTCAATCACCACAACCGACGGTAGGCTCTTTCGATGCTTCGTACTGAGGAGCTTCGCTGCAGTTTAGTAGCACAATTTGTTTCGGCTGTGCTTGCTACCCCTTCTTCTTCGACTACACCGACAGCTTCTGCTTCTACTACAGTCCTCTCTTAGGTGTCCGTTTCTACTCCTGTTTTTGCACCAACCGAGGTTCAGTGCATTTATTGCAAGAACTTCGGGCACGAGAGTTGTGCGGAGCGAAAAAAGCGAAACAAGGTGCGTGAGGGTGGACGATCCAAGGGGGGCAGGGAGGCCCTTCCTCGACGGGAGGACAAACCAACACGTCAGGACCTTCTCAGCAAGGTGACTCTGTTCAGCAATTCTGCCATGCTCTACTTCAGCAGCTCTCTCACAACTCAGCACGTTCTGCTAGTCTAGCTCAAACGTCTCCTCCAGGTACTTCTTGGGTTTTGGATTCTGGTACCTCATGTGACACCGGACTTCATATCTCTCACTTCAGTTGGACCTCCTGTTTTTCCTATCTCTATTCAGATAGCTGACGGTACTCCTCTGTCTATCAGCTGTCAGGACACTCTTTTGTCCACTGATTTTTCTGTTCCAGCCATTTCCCATGTTCCCCAGCTTACCATGCAGCTTCTCTCGGTGGATCAGCTTACCGATCTCGATTGTAGGGTTGGTTTTGACTCGCACTCCTGTTTCGTCCAGGACTGATAGACAGAGATGGTACTTGGGACTAGCCGGTGCCGTAGAGATCGTCAGGGTCTCTACATCCTTGACCGCCTCCACCTTCTGCCCACGTCTACCTCCACCGCCACTGCTGCCACCACCTCTGGAGTTTTTGCGCAATGGTATCATCGTTTAGGTCACTTGTGTGGGTCTCGCCTTTCGACATGTTTTGTCAGGATTGTAAGCTGGGCAAGCAACTATAACTTCCTTATCATTCTAGTGAGTCCTTGTCTTCTCGTTCTTTTGACTTAGTTCATTCAGATGTATGGGGACCTGCGCCTATTATCTCTAAAGGCGAGTATAAATTTTAAGTGATCTTCATTGATAATTATTCCCATTTTACATAGATTTTCCCTATATCTAATTGTGGTCAGTTTCTTGTGATCTATCGTAGCTTTGCAACAATGGTTCATACTCAGTTTGATTCTTCCATCTGTACTTTTCGCTATGATTCCACTGGCGAGTACTGTTCTGACGCTTTTAGACAGTTTTTTCTGAGCAGGGCGCTCTTTACCAGTCTTCTTGTCCTGGTGCCAATGCTAAAAATAGGGTTGCTGAGTGCAAACATCGTCATCTGATTGAGACTGCCCTCACTCTTCTCCTTGCCTCTCACATTCCACCACAGTTCTGGGTTGAGGCTATTTCTACAGCTGCATATCTCATCAATATGTAGCTTTTCACTACTCTTAAGGGTGTCAGTCCTATAGAGTGTCTATACCCTCGAGTCCCTCAGTACTCACTTTCGTATTTTTGGCTATACTTGTTTTGTTCTGCTGCAGCCTCGTGAGCGCACCAAACTATCGGCTCAATCAGTTGAATGTGAGGTTTTTTACTATAGTTCTGAGCATAAGGGTTATCGTTGTTATGATCTTTCTGCTCGACGGATCAAGATTTCACGAGATGTTATCTTTGACGAATCTCGACCTTTTTTCTATCGAGATTCGGCTCCTTATCCTGTTTCCACCGTTGAGTCGATTTCATGGTTCTGTTTCTGACTCTTCACCTATTTCTCCACTATCACAGTCTTCCCCTGGTCTGTCTCCAGTGGTTCCTTTCGTACCTCCACACCCAGTGTTGCCTCCGGCAACACCGCCTCTTGTTCCTGCAACACCACCGTCTTGTTTATCTGGTATTCACTACTCCAGGTGTCCTCGTCCTTCACCAATCTCCTCTTCTGGTATCTCGCCGACACCCGCATCTGATCCTTCTAATGATGCTCCCCGTTGTGTCCTTCGTAACCGAACATCCCTTCGACCTCCTGATCGTCTTGGATTTGCTCCGATAGCTCATGCTCTCTCTCTGTCACTGAGCCTAGTTCTCATCATAAGGCTACTCCTCATTCTGAGTAGCAGCTCGCTATGGCAGAGGAGCTTGATGCTCTTTGATGCACAAAGACTTGAGATATTGTACCAACACCTGTGCATGCTCATCCTATCACGTGCAAGTGGCTGTACAAGATTAAGACCCAATCTGGTGGTACTATCGAGCGCTACAAGGCTCATTTTGTGGCTCGCGGCTTTCAGCAGGAGTACGGTCGTGACTACGATGAGACTTTTGCCCTTGTTGCCCATATGACTACTGTTCGCACTTTTGTTGCAGTTGTTTCTATTCACTGGTGGTCTACGTCTCAGCTGGATATTAAGAATGCCTTTCTTATTGGTGTTTTGCATGAGGAGGTCTACATGCAGCCACTACCTGGGTATTTTGTTCCTGATGGGCACGTCTGTCATCTTCGTCGTGCTCTTTATGGCCTCAAATAGGCTCCTCGTGCCTGGTTTGTGCGTTTTACCACAGTAATTACAGCTGTCAGTTTCACTGTCAGTTCCCACGATCCTACTCTTTTTGTCTATGTCTCATCTCGGGGTAGGGCACTGCTTCTTCTGTATGTTGATGATATGCTCATCACTGGTGATGATTCCTCATTCATCACATATGTGAAGCATCTCAGTGAGCAGTTTCTAATGACTGATCTTGGTTCTCTTACGTACTTCCTTGGGATTAAGGTCTCTTCTACGCCTGAGGGCTACTACCTTTCCCAACAGAAGTATGTCCAGGATCTTCTTGATCGGTCTAGTCTGACTGACACTCGCACTGCTGAGACTCCCACGGAGCTACCCTTCAGCTTCGTGCCACTGATAGTGATCTTAAGGATCCTACTCGATATCGCCATCTTGTTGGGAGTTTGGTGTATCTTGTGAGCACTCGTCCTGATATTGCTCATGTTATTCATATCTTGAGTCAGTTCATAGCTTGTCATACTCATCTTCACTACAGACGCATTCTTCGTGTTCTTCGCTATTGGCGTGGGACCATCTCTCGTCGTTTGTTTTTCCTTAACTCCACCTCACTACAGCTTCAGGCGTACTCCGATGCGACCTAGGCTAGTGATCCTTTTGATTGTCGTTCTCTTTCTGCTTACTGTGTTTTTCTTGGCTCTTCCTTAATTGCCTAAAAGACAAAGAAGCCGACTGCAGTTTCCCGTTCGAGTGTAGAGGCTAAGTTGAGAGCTATGGCAGTAGTGACAGCAGAGGTTACTTGGTTGAGGTGGTTACTTGCAGGATTTGGAGTGCCTGCGATGGGACCTATGACTCTTTTATCTGACAGTACACGTGCTATCAGTATTGCTTATGACCCAGTGAATCGTGAGCTCACCAAGCACATTGGTGTGGATGCTTCAGACACTCGCTCACAGGTACAAGAGAGAATACTTGCTTTACAGTTTGTGCCCTCAGAGTTACAGATTGCTGACTTCTTCACGAAGCCACAGACTAGGGTACAACATTTGTATTTTCTCTCCAAACTCAATGTGTGTGATCCACCATGAGTTTGAAGGAGGTGTTGGGATAGAAATTCTTTTATATTTCCTTATATGCCTTTTGTATTTTCTTATCTATATATGGCATATCCCCCTTGTACTCCCTATATATATTGCCCATTGGGCCTCATGAATACATACACAATATTCATAACAATAATAAATTTGTAGAATGAAAAAACTTCTGAGTAGACATGCTAAAAAATAATAAAACTCCCCATGGACCATTTGTAAGGTGTCCCTGAGTCCAAATGAAATTCCAGTCTGAATTCTTTAGATTTCCCAATCTCTTATTTGAACACAGGCACTATGAACAGCAATAAATATCTTGTTTCAACTAACTGTCCTGTTCATATAAACATAACCAGCTCTTTAGCTGCCACCACATTGATTTTTTTTCCCCAAAGGGTAACCAGAAATGAACTTCAGATTCTTATTCAAGTGCAGGATCATAATGTAATCCGGTTTTGGTACATGTTCGTAATTCAAAGATTTGTTTACTGCTTAGAAACAAACTAACTATGTTCTTAAGTAGTTCATTGATTAATGATGGAGCTTCCAATTCTTGGCAGAAACTATAATCAAACCAAGCTCCCAGCGTTCGTTGGTCTCAGACCTAAATAACAAACACATCTAAAGTTAAAAGATCATGATGGCTACTGCTTGTTATTTAGGACAGATGAAAATACAGTTTGAGGAGGTGGTTAGACATCAGAATTGTAGAAGATATATAGGACAACCTTTTCCCCACTTCTCTTTTATTAGACCCAACAAACTGCACAGAGAACAATAACCCTTGCCAAGGTCCCGACAAATAAAAGCTCGGCAATAATTCACACGCTCGGCAAATTTTAGTCCAATTGGCTGGTAAAGATACCTGTTATGACTTATGAATTAAACCACCATCTTAAGAAAGAAAAAACATCGACATCAACTTTTCATCCCATTACACCCTACTTTGAGTAAGGCATCCAGGAGCAACAAACAAATGCTAAAACCAACCAGTAGTCCATGATTACACCCAAATGTAGTGTGTTAGAATAGGACTCTTGTATTTTCTTATCTGTATATGGCAACCCCCTTTTGTACTCTCTATATATATTGCCCATTGGGCCTCTTGAATAGATGAACACATTATTTATAACATGGTATCAGAACGAGGTTCTAACCTAGCTCTCCTTCCGCTTCCGTTGCCGTCGCCGCCGCTTGTGTTCCCGGTCGTCTGACGCCAAGCACCACCGCCAAGCCGAGGCCCGAGGCTCTGTCAGGATCTGCCGCCACTGGATCTGCCGCCTCCGACGCCGCGCGCGCTCTGCCGTGAGCTGAGCTCGCCCGCCGCTTGATCGGGAATCGACGCGAGGCCGCCGCTCGTTGTTGCCGCCGCTGTCGCCGGACGGACCAACGCCGCGCCGCTTCGTTGGTGGGCGCCGCCACCGCCACTCGTTGGCCCGACGCGAGGCCGACACCACTCCGCCGCCTCCGACGCCGCCACGCTCGCTTCAAAGCTCGAGGCCGCTCGTTGGTCGCCGCCACTGCCGCCGGACGGACCGACGCCGCGCGCTTGCCGCCGCCACTTGTTGGCCCGACGCCTACCTCGTCCGGGCGAGGTCGCGCCGCCGCCGCTTCGCTCGCTCGCTGTCGCCGCCGCCAGCTCGAGCCGCCGCGCGCCAGCATCGACGGGAACCCTAGTTCCCGTGCGCGCGTGTGTAATGCCGGGCCGAGCGGTCAGAGCGGCCGAGCCGTTTAAAAGAAAAGCAAAAGCAAAAGCAAAGAAAGAAAAAGAAAGAAAAAAAATGTCGATCTAACCGCCGCGCCGTCCGGCGCCGTGTTGACCGTTGCCTTGGTCGCCACGCCGCCCGGGCCGCCACCGATGGCTTCATTCCATCCGCCGCGATCCCATTCTCGGAACAAAGCTTCATGGGACGAACTACGGTGTGGTCTTCACTCATGGAGATCACGCTTGATGGTCTCCGCCTCTGGGGACATGTTACTGGTACCCGACCTTGTCCGCCGTCGCGGTTCGACCTCTCCCGCACGGTCTACTGCACCTTCTACGAAGATGAGGCCGCCAGCGAGAGGCGAGGTCGCCGCCGCCGCTGGCGTCTTTGCGATGAGGCTTTCGATGCCATAGACGCTTTTGGCGCCGGTGTCCGACGAGGCCCGTGTTCGAGCCATCCCGGTGGTCGGTGTCGGCGACTCCATCCACCGGACATCGTTGGTCCGCGTGCTACTCGTCGATCCGGGAATACTTGCGCGAGCGATACCAGCAGAGCGGCGATGCTCGAGTTCTTTCGCTCCAGCGTGAGTTGGAACGCCGCCAGACGACTCCTCGTCGGCGACTTCTTCCGAGCCCTTGCCGGTCTGGCGCCACCGACGAGCTCGCTTCTCGCTCTGTCGAGTGTCATAAAGTGCGATATGGATCGTGATCGCCGCCTTTATGACTTCGTCTGCCGTTCGCGCCCGAGTTTGAGCTCGCGTGGCTCACCGCTGGCCGCCACCACGATCGGCGATTCTGAGGCTCTTTCGACGCTTTGTCGAGGAGAGCCGCGCGCGGGTTAGCGGCCGCGATTTGTTCCGATGTGCTTGCTACCCTTCTTCTTCGACTACACCGCGGTTTACGCCCGACTACGAGATCGTCTCGGTTATGCATTTACGCTCACGCTTTTGCACCAACCGGGTTCGGTGCAATTATTGCAAGAACTTCGGCACGACTACGGCGTTGTGCGGTGTGCAAAAGCGTAACAAAGCGCGTGGGCGATCAAAGGGCGAGAGGCCCTTCCTCGGCGGGAGGAGCGGACCCGGACGTCGAGACCTTCTCGGCGAGTGACTCATTCAACGATTACGCGAGCTCTACTTCAAAGAGCTCTCTCACAACTCGGCGAGTTACGCGGTCTAGCTCGAGCGTCTCCTCCGGTACTTCTTGGGTTACGGATTACGGTGCCTCTTTCCACATGATACCGACTCCACATCTCTCACGTCGCTTGGACCTCTGTTTTCCTATTTACATTGAACGGTGACGGTACTCCTTTGTCTCATCACCGTCGGGGCACTCTTTTGTCCACTAACTTTTCTGTTCCAGTTGTTTCTCATGTTCCCCAGCTTACCATGCAGCTTCTCTCGGTGGGTCAGCTCACCGATCTCGGCTGTAGAGTTGGTTTTGACTCTCACTCTGTTTTGTTCAGGACCGACAGACAGGGACGGTACTTGGGACTGGCCGGCGCCGTAGGGATCGTCAGGGTCTCTACATCCTTGATCGTCTCCACCTTCCGTCCACTTGATTGCTCCTGCCACCTCTCGACTACTTCCACCGCCACCGCCGCCACCACCTCTGGAGTTTTTGCGCAGTGGCATCACCGTTTAGGTCACTTGTGTGGGTCTGTCTTTCTTCATTAGTTCGTAAGGGTGTTCTTGGACGTGTTACTGTTGACACGACCATGTTTTGTCAGGGTTGTAAGTCGGGCAGCGACTCACAGACTTCCTTATCATTCTAGTGAGTCCTTGTCTTCGCCCTTTTGACTTAGTTCATTCGATGTATGGGGACTGCGCTATTATCTCTAAAGCGGGCATAAACTTTATGTGATCTTCATTGATGATTATTCCGCTTTTCATGGATTTTCCTATGTCTAATCGTGGTCGGTTTCTTGCGATCTATCGTAGCTTTGCAACGATGGTTCGTACTCAATTTGATTCTCCCATCCGCATTTTTTGTGATTCTGCGCGAGCTTCGTTCTAGCGCTTTTAGACGGTTTCTTTACGGCGGGCACTCTTTACCGCCTTCTTGTCCCGGTGCCCATGCTCGAATGGGGTTGCTTGCGCAAACATCGTCATCCGATTGAGACGCCCGCGCTCTTCTCCTTGCCTCTCACGTTCCACCACGCCGGTCGAGGTCGCTTCTCTGTTGCATATCTCATCAATATGCAGCCTTCCACTGCTCTTAAGGTTGTCAGTCCTATAGAGCGCCTCTACTCTCGAGCCCCCCAGTACACTCACCTTCGTGTTTTTTGTTGTACTTGTTTTGTTCTGTTGCAGCCTCGTGAGCGCACTAAACTGTCAGCCCAGTCAGTTGAGTGTGTGTTTCTTGGTTATAGTTCTGAGCATAAGGGTTATCGCTGCTGGGATCCTTTTGCTCGACGGATCAGGGTTTCACGAGACGTTGTCTTTGACGAATCTCGACCTTTCTTCTATCGAGATTCGGCTCCTCCTGTTTCCACCGTTGAGTCGATTTCGTGGTTGTCTCTTTCTGACTCTTCACCCATTTCTCCACTATCACGCCTTCCCGGTCCGTCCCGGTGGTTCCTTCAGACTTCCTCGCCTCCGTGCTTGTCTCTGCAAACACCGCATCTTGTTCTGCACCACCACGCCTCGTTTCTCGGTATTCACTACTCGGGCGTCCTTGTCCTTTACCGCCTCATCTCACGGTATATTGCCGACACCCACATCCGATCCTCCCGATGATGCTCCTCGTTCGCCCTTCGTGGCCGGACATCCCTTCGACCTCCTAATCGCCTTGGATTTGCTCAGATAGCTCATGCTCTCTCGCCATCGAGCCTAGTTCTTATCGTGAGGTTGCTCCTCATTCTGAGTGGCAGCTCGCTATGGCAGAGGAGCTTGATGCTCTTCAACGTACAGAGACTTGGGATATTGTACCGACACCTGTGCATGCTCGTCCGATCACGTGCAAGTAGGTGTACAAGATTAAGACTCGGTCTGATGGTACTATCGAGCGCTACAAGGCTCGTCTTGTAGCTCGCGGCTTTCAGCAGGAGTACGGTCGTGACTACGACGAGACTTTTGCCCCTGTTGCCCATATGACCACTGTTCGCACTCTTGTTGCGGTTGCTTCTGTTCGCCGGTGGTCTATCTCTCAGCTTGATGTTAAGAATGTCTTTCTTAATGGTGTTTTGCATGAGGAGGTCTACATGCAGCCACCACCTGGGTATTCTGTTCCTGATGGGCATGTTTGTCGTCTTCGTCGTGCTCTTTATAGCCTCAAACAGGCTCCTCGTGCACGTTTTGCGCGTTTACCTCGGTGATTACCGCTGCCGGTTTCACCGCCGGTTCCCACGATCTGCTTTTTTGTCCATACCTCATCTCGGGGTAGGACACTTTTCTTCAGATGTTGATGACATGCTCATCATCGGTGATGATTCCTCCTTCATCACATATGTGAAGAAGCACCTCGATGAGCAATTTTGATGACTCGATCTTGGTTCTCTTACATATTTCCTTGGGATTGAGGTCTCTTCCATGCCCGAGGGCTACTACCTCTCCCACAGGTAGTATATTCGGATCTTCTTGACCGGTGCAGTCCGATCGACACTCGCACCGCCGAGACTCCCATAGAGCTATCCTCCAGCCGTGTCAGCGATGGCGATCCTCTTGAGGATCCTACTGATATCGTCATCTTGTTGGGAGTTTGGTGTACCTTGTAAGCACTCGTCCGATATTGCTTATGTTGTTCATATCTTGAGTCGGTTCATGGCTCGTCCTACCCATCTTCACTACAAATACCTTCTTCGTGTTCTTCGCTACTTGCGCGGACCATCTCTCGTCGCTTGTTTTTCCCTAGCTCCACCTCACTCTGACTTGAGCGTACTCCGTCGACACTGGCTAGTGATCCTTCCGATCGTCGTTCTCTCTCGCTTCGTGTTTTTCTTGGCTCCTCCCGATTGCACGGAAGACTAAGAAGCGGCATCGCAGCTTCCGCTCGAGTCAGAGGCCGAGTTGAGAGCTATGGCGCATTGACAAGCAGAGATTACTTGGCCGAGGTGGCTACTTGCGATTTTGGAGTGCCCGTGATAGGACCTCGACTCTTTTTGTCCGACAAGCAGTGCTATCGGTATTGCCGGGACCCGTGAAGCATGAGCTCACCAAGCACATTGGTGTAGATGCTTCATTCACTCGCTCACAGTGCGGGAGGAGTACTTGCTTTACGCTTTGTGCCATCGAGTTACAGTTCTCGACTTCTTCACGAAGCCACAGACTAAGGCACAACATTTGTATTTTCTCTCCAAACTCAGTGTGTGTGATCCACCATGAGTTTGAGGGGGGGTGTTAGAATAGGACTCTTGTATTTCCTTATCTGTATATGGCAACCCCCTTTTGTACTCTCTATATATATTGCCCATTGGGCCTCTTAAATAGATGAACACATTATTTAGGCAGAATTTGATATATACCACTCAGAAAAATGTCACTTCGAGATATGCCACCCAGTTTAATGAAATTGGATAAATGCCACTCGAGTTTATTACTCTTTTGAAATTTGCCACTACCTCTACTTTCCTCTTATTTTCTTTTCTTTTCTCTTATTTTCTGTAGTGAAGTTCCTCTTTTGCCCCTCTTCTGATCGGATTCATCCCCTTCATCCGATTAGCGGCTACTGTGCACCGCTTAGAAGAACACAATGGCTTTGGCGGCGTGTCCCGAGCGAAGGTCGAGACAAGACCGTCCGCCTTCCCGAGCTCCCGCGGGCACATGTTCGGTTTGCCAATTTTGCTTCGATTCGAGGTCATTGAGCTCGAGCGCCTCGTCTTGATCCGGTCCATGGGTCTCGCCACGGCAAGCCCACGCAAATCCCAAGCCCGCGGCGGAGGAGCCCCATGTAGCCTCCGGCGGCGATGCCCTCGAGCCGCGAACAAGATCTCTCACCGACGCCACGGCCGGCGGCCGGGCACGCCGGCGGCCCAAGTTCCTATTCTACTGCCGAGCCCGCTCGCCGCCGAGCTACAAGAGCTCGCCAACAACTCGAGCGTGGCGTCGTCTGCGCGCGGCGGGTTCAGCGGCCATTCCGCGCCGCCGCCGGCGGCACATCCGCGCTCTGGCGCGGCGCTCGCCTGCTGGCCCAACGGCGCCCATCCCGATGGTGGCGAGCCGAGCTGGCTCGGACAAGAGCCGATTCTCAAAGCATTTCTTCGCCAAGCACGAGCTCGGCGAGAGGTCGGCCGCGCCACTTTGGTTACACTGCGCCGCCAAGGCCAAGAAGGGCGAGCATAAGGGCGAGGACATCGCACCAAGTCGACATTCTCTCCTCCTCGCCATTGCCATGCCCGTTGTTGAGTTGCTTGCATCGTTTGCCCTCAAGAACGTCTCTGCATTCAATTTCTTGTTGTCTCGTCGATTGCATTCTCAGATTTGACCATTTTGTTGTCAGATTCCTGCGTGATTGGATATGAACATGCCTAAACGATGATGTTTCTGCTCATTTTTGTCGTCAATATCCGGTCTTTTGTTATGTTAGATTCATCTCGAGTTGTGTAGGTGTTGAGTGATACATGCATTTGGATTCTGCATTCTTTCAGTTTGGTCAGGTTCAGATGCTACGCTTAGTGATTCTGGATCCTAGCGGCTAGCTCTGGGAGCTCGGGGGAGGCGGCCCTGGGTCGCGACGGCCGGCTTGGGGACGGGACCGGCGGGGAGCTCGGTGGAGGCGACGCCGGTCTTGTTTGGACCTTCGCTCGGGACCTGGCCGCCAGGCCATTGTGTTCTTCTAAGCGGTGCCTGTGCTTCGCTAATCGGATGAAGGGGATGAATCCGATCAGAAGAGGGGCAAAAGAGGAACTTCACTACGGAAAATAAGAGAAAAGAAAAGAAAAGAAGAGAAAAGTAGAGGTAGTGGCAAATTTCAAAAGAGCAAGAAACTCGAGTGGCATTTATCCAATTTCATTAAACTGGGTGGTATATCTCTAAGTGACATTTTTCTGAGTGGTATATATTAAATTTTGCCCATTATTTATAACATAGTGAAGGGCCACACGAACTAGAGTGACATCACTTACCGATCCATCCACCTACATCATTTTTAAACAACTAACCCCCTATGTCTTACAGAAGAGAATTATCAATTGTCTCACAATCCTGAGAGCATATAGGGACGGCCGCAAGATAGATTTGACAAATTAGACTCAAGGTTCCAAACAAAGAAGGTCAACCTCAACATCGAATCTTTATGTGATTAAACCGCCATTCACTCATAGTAGTTCTCCATCAAACCCTCTCTAATCCCTTTACAGAAAAGCTCGCACGAGTTGATAACTTGTTACTTTTGAATAATTTCCGTTCACCACTCAAACAACCACCTTCTTCAACATCGCATACGCATTAAAGGTGACCCCTTTGTTAGGTTTTATAACCCACAAAAGTTCCAAGCAACCCCCTACTACAGGCCAACAATAGGGAGTAGCTAATAAATCTTGGTGCGACAGCATCCAAGAACCACCGGAGAATCCACACATCACTAGCTTGAAATGAAAGCAGCGGTAGGGGCGATTGGATTAGCTACCTTGGGATTCTTGACATGGTAGTGGGAGCGGGCGGAGTAGTGGGTGACGGCCTGGGCGCCGATGTCGCCGATGCCCCAGAGGATGCCGGAGTTGACCACCTGCGTCCGCACGGGGTACGAGGCCAAGCACTGCTGGTACCATCGCCATAGCCGCCGGCCGCCGGCCGCCGCATCCCCTCGAACGAGTCACGGAGTGACGGTGCAAGGAAAGAAATGATACGGGGGAGACGGAAAGCGCCCCCCCACCCCCCCTCCCTTCTTCTTTCTCTCTTCTTCTTCTTAGACGGTGGGGTGGGGTGGCAGTTTGGCACAGGTTTTAGGATTTTTAAAAAAATAATAATGTATTTTTAAAATAAATTTATAGAAATAAATATCAATTTAATAAAATTACAAAAATAACCTTCTGTCACCAATTTATTTGACGATAGGGATCTATCGTCAAATAATTTGACAACATGGCTCTATAGCCAAATCATTTGGCGGCAGGAGCCTATTGCCCAAATGAATTTGTCGGCCAAGTGAATCAGCAAAAAAATTATCAACCAAACAATACTCTGTCGGCAATTCATTTCGTGACAGAGCCTGAATTGTTGACAGATTGACGGGAAAGCTCTTGTCGCCAATTCATTTGGCGACATGGTTCTGTCGCCCTGTCTCCAAATGAATTGGCGACAGAAGCCTATTTTTATAATTTTATTAAATGGACATTAATTTCTATAATTCTATTTAAAATGTATTTTAAAAAAAATCTAGGTTTTAGGTGCCTCAAGCCAATCAGACGAGGGAAATTCCAATATCATAGCCCACTTTTAAATGGTCAGCCTTTGACAATTTAGAGGCAGCTACAAAATTTCTTTTTGAGAATATTGGGAATTACAAAAATTGTCTCTATATGCTAGTTTTGAAAATCTTGGGTGTGACTACGGTTGTTTTAGAATGTTGGAAATTACAAAAAAAAAATGTAGAAATATTGATCAGTGGCCTTGATTACACGGTAGAAAGACAATCTACAAAGGGAGCAACTAGTGCTCGAACGTACGATGGGAAGTCTCACATCGTAGGCTCCGACGCAACATTCGTATATAATATGTACAATAATTTTAATCCAGTGTGCAACAAAATACACAAATAACAATACAATATCAAGAGAAAAGATTGAAAATAATATATTCTCGTCAAAAAATGCATGAAACCATCAATATAGAACCTAGCTACATTTTAAAACTAGTTCAAATATCCTGATCAAACAAATTTCGATGGTACAACATTTTTAGAAGGACTGCAACAAACCAAGGTGGATCATGCAACAACGGAGAAAATGAACCACAACAAAATCGATAAAATACATGCAACAGACTGGAGGGGAGGATGCTATACAACGCTGCAACATCTTGAAGTTTTAGATGCAACCAATAGAAAACATATTTGCAATAAAACTGAAAAGAGAAACATCAATTTCTCAGTGCAAAAATTCAACATCCCTAATACAACAATAAATAAACTTTAATGCAACAAATCAAAACGTTGATCGCAACAAAATACATCTTGTGACAAAATTTGAGAAGAGACATTGAGAGAGAGAGAGAGAGAGAGAGAGGGTGGTGGGAAGGAGTGGGAGGGACACTAGCGGTAGCAGACGGCGATAGCCGATCTGAGGCGTTGAGGTGGTGGACAGGCCAGTGATGAGGTCTTGCACGATCAGGCAGCAATGTCATGGGCAAGGACGGGCGACAGCAGGTCAGGAACGGGTGGTGGTGGGTGAATCCTGCAGTGGAGGGTCGGGAACGGGCGGTGGCGGCCGCATCCGGCGACGCGTGGTCAGGAACTAGCGGTGGTGGCCGCATCCAGCCACACGTGGTCAGGAACGGGTGGTGGTGGCCAGGTCCGACGGAGGTTGGTCGGGAACGGCCGGTGGTGGCCAGATTAGGCTCCTGCGGGCTTGGAACCAGCGGTAGTGACCAGATTCGATGGCATCAAATACGGAATGGGTGGCGGCTGGATCAATAATGGCCAACAGTGGCTAGGGTGGTAGTGGGGAGAGCTCCGGACTTATGCGTTGAAGCACTACCCAACTACAAGATATGTTTAATAACAAATCTATCAATAATATATAGGGATGAGTATGGTACAAAGTACACACATAGGCTAACTTTCCTCTTTTCCCATGTTTTCACAATTCTCTCCTCTTTTCCACTTGTAGTATGAGTAGTGAATTGTGAGGAAAAAGAATGTATATAAAATCTATAAAAGGCATGCATCTCTATGGCTCCATAGCAGTTCAGACAAGGGTAACATTGAGATAGCCTCACTTTGAAGCGAGGCAGGAACTATAAGCCAATATACCATTGGTGACCTATTTACCTTGTTATGGTTTCTGGTGGTAGTACTTCGGTTGTCTATTTTGACTCATAACACAATGTTGACAAACTTTGCAAGAATTTCCATCTATCTCTTAATCCAATGACACACAAAGTTATGGTGTGTTCTAGAAGACATATGTACCATAATCCATAGTTGCTTTTATATTAAAATCCATACAATTGGGCAAGTCAAGGCTAGAAACACTAGACATCCTTCAAAACAAGATGCGCCTGTTTGGAACACAAAAAAATTATTTCACATGAAACAATTCAATTTTCATGAAAATATGAAGAAAAATCCATCCCAAGTAAACACTGCCATAGCTGCAAACTAGACAGGAGAGAAAGGGGGACCCCGGGCTCCCTACAGAGCAAAGGGGGAACCCCGAAGGTCATCAAAGGGGGGAAAACATTATTAAAGTGTATTAAATATGTGCCTTTATTGCTCAAAAAGTCCTCCCATTATCACCTAGGGAATTGTCTATTTATAGTGTTACATCCAGGATACAATAGATCACAATTCTATCCTTAAAAAGGTTCTATGTCTACAGGAGCTTTAGGGTTTTTACACCTCCCTAGGCGTAGACTTCGGTGCATGATAGGTCTTCATGAGCTTGGTCTGCCATGCTTGTACTCCTGGTCCACAAGTGACCTTGACTCCATTCACTCCATGTGAGATGGTCTCGAAGCGAAGGCTCCCTGGACCCCCTTCACTCCGTGCGAGATGGTCTAGGGTAAGGACCCTCGGGACCCTATTCGCTCCAGGGTGTATTGTACTCTTCTGGTGAGGCTTCCTTCGATGACCTTTTTGTACTCTTCGTTATGTGCGAAGGGGTACATGGTACCCTTCGATTAGGTTGAGGTGTACCCCTGGCTTGGTGCCTTCGCTAAGTCATTGGGGCCAGTAGGCTGCCCCTATGACACTTTTGTTGTCGATGTCTTGCTTCGTTATGGTTGAAACCACGCCTTATTGTCCCGAAAGGTCTAAGCACACCATCCCCTTGAGCCTTGAGAAGCATCATTGCGGCAGGTCACCCTATGGCCCGCACGTGGGTGGCTAGAGTTATTGCGCCAGGTCGATTTGTGCGTGAAGTGTCAGGAAGTTATTACCCTTTCTTTATTACCGCACGCCGTGTTGGGGTTTAATGTGCCTCCTTAATTATTGTGTGTCATGGCGTTAATGGTGACAATGGCTCCTGTGAGTGGGGCATGTGGCAATGTTTCCTTGGTTCGCAGACCATCGTGGGATGCGCCACCTCGTGGGTGGCACCCTATGGCCTATAAAATGGCCCCAATGCCCTTCATTTCTTCTTTCACGCTTCCTGGAACCCTAATTTGCTTGCCTTTGCCTTCACTAGTCTTCGCCTGCTTCTTAGTTCCTTTGCACCGCTTTGTTGAGATGCCGAAGTGGAGCACCCTCTCGCATGTTTACACTCTGGAATCAGAGGATATGAGGGAGGCGCCCTCAACCCCTGGGCCCAACACGATTTGTAAGTTTTATCTCATACCCCCTTCCTTTTCTTTCTCCTTTTAACTTTCCTCATTTTTATTTGTAGTGGTGTCTGAGGGGGAAGATACGAGGGGTAGCAACGACAACTCCTAGTCGCGAAGCAGCTCTAGAGGCGGTTCTCCAAGTGCAACAGCCTCAGGGTCGGCTTCCTTTGTTGACGTCGGCTCCCTCTGCCCAGCGGACTTCAAGGTTCGTGTGGAGGCCGGGGCAGTCTTCAAAGAGGTGTTGCGCTTCGCAGCCTCGCCCATGGTGGAGGGCCTCTTCGAGAACATGTTGCTCGGAGCAATGTTCCGCGCCATGGAGGCGAACAGTGTGAGGGTAAGTTTTTCTTCTACCTTGCCTTACTTGTGTTGCCCTTGGACTGATTGTTTGCTTCATAGAGCCTCATGTTGTCTCGGGTGCTTGAGGGCGACATACACCACAGCTACTCCGAAGTGCAGGGGCAGGTCAACGCTAAGTAGGTGGAGGTCGATGCCCTCACTAAGGAGAGGTTGGCCCTCACCAAGGAAGGTCACCGCACTAGAGGGGGCACTCCGAGCTTCAAGATAGGGTTTGGCTGTTGGAGTTTGCCCAAGCCCGCCTGTAGGAGGAGGTCTGGACCGAGTGGGAGCCTTTGTCCTCCGTGGCCCAGGTGGCCTGAGTGGCGATGGAATCTTTCGAGGGGCCATGGAGGGGCTTGGCGTCGTTCCTACCGTGCACCGCCACAAGGTCAACGAAGTCGACGTGGCCCTCCAATGGCTGGGTTGCGCCAGCCAGGTCATCTCGCGAGCCACCTGAGCCTACAGGGACCATTGCGCAAGGGTGGCGTGGCAAGTGGCCTTCGCCACAATGCACATGGAGGGCGGCGAGCACCTTGACTCTGTCGCCAACCACACCATGATCGCCTACGGAGGAGGTTGATGGATTCCACCGTCATATGAGCAAGGCAAGCAACGCCTTCCTCCAAGACTTCTGGGTTGCTCACGAATGCGAGGCCGCACTGGAGTCGCTTCGGTCGGCACTTGCATGGGCGAAGGGAAAAGGCCCGGTGGATGGTGATTGATAAGGGGGCCATTGAGCGCGCCGGGGGGGAAGCAAATTCTCTGACATTGCACAACAATGTCACGGTGAACAGTGCCATGATATTACTTTACAGCCGTCGGATCGGGAATCGACGACCGAGATCTAGATCTGCACTATAGCAAAACACCGCAGCAAGTACTGCAGCGAAAACACTGTAGCAGAGGTACTGTTTATGGACACTGTAGCAGAACTATAGCAATCAATCTCCGCCGTTGATTCCTGATCTGACGGCTCAGATCTTAAGAATGTCACGGTACTGTTCACCCGTGACATTCAAATGGGA
The DNA here is from genome assembly GCA_036346255.1 of Ampelocalamus luodianensis. Classification (NCBI taxonomy): domain Eukaryota; kingdom Viridiplantae; phylum Streptophyta; class Magnoliopsida; order Poales; family Poaceae; genus Ampelocalamus; species Ampelocalamus luodianensis. Next base: position 11,387,225 of record CM070618.1, read on the forward strand.
ATGTCAGGGGATGCCGATCCGGGGGGGTTGACCCTCAGCTCGCTGCAGGTGGCCTCTCCCTTAAGCCTTTTGTTTAGTTTTCATGTTGTTAGGTTTGTAGGATAGGTTCCCCTCCGGGGACTTGTTTTTGTGCTTGGAGCGTTAGGCTCCAGAGGGAAGGGTGTGTGTACTTCATTTTGTAACAACATACTTTTAATGAAAAGGAAATGTTTTTTGCTTCGTTGTTTACGCCCGTACTTCGCTTCTTATTGTTGTGCACCCTCGGCTTGTGTTTTTTGCAGGGTGACTTTCGGAGGCACCGGTGCCTTGCTGGGCATGGGAACCCACCTTGTTCGAGGCATGTGACTAAGGTGTGGACTCCTGCTCGTGAGTCAAAGTTAAGGCGTTGCCTCTGGTCTGTGTGGCCACTACAGCTTTGCTACCGAGGCGTGGTTTGCCATGGAGCGAAGTGGCAAAGGTGGCACCTCATGAACCCCGAAGGGACCATGGAGGAGTTCATGCTACTCCGTGAGCGGAAGGCGGTGGCCACTCGTTGTGAAGCTATCTGCTTTCGGGAGCGGTTGGGATGCACAACTTCGGGGGTACCCCCTCGACTCTTCCAAGAGACGTTCATGTGGATTTTTCGGCCCTGCAACTGGCGTTCGAAGGGGGTGCACTTGAGGCACCGGACTCAGCTAGGTACGCCGAGTGGGACCTGCCCAAATTTATGCGAACGAGGCCCTCGAACGACGAGCTTATAGAATGGTTGTTGTATAGTAATGAGAATGAGAATTCGTGATTTATCTTATTATTGTTGTTTGTTGATTATCTTATTGTTGCACGTGCTTCGCGCTTGTAACATTGTTATTTGTATCCTTGTGTAATGAATACAGTTGTATGCACTTTTGTTCCGATGTGAAGCGCTCATGTTAGCACCGCCCCTCATCTTTAGTCAATAGGGTTCACGCAAGGGTTTGAGATAGTGAGGGGGAGACAAAGCCGAGCACCGCCCCTTATACTTTTTTATAAGGCTCGCGAGGGAACCCAAAGCTAGCAAGGGGAGGCAAAGCCGAGTGCCATCCCCTATACTTTTTTATAAGGCTCGCGGGGAAGCCCAAAGCTAGCAAGGAGGAGACGAAGCCGAGCGCCGTCCCCCATACATTTTTTTTATAGGGAGAGCGGGAAAGCCCAAAGCTAGCGAGGGGCAGGTAAAGCCGAGCGTCGTCCCCATATTCTTTTTGAAGGCTAAAGAGCTAAGCGTTGTCCCCCACACTTTTTGTACACCGCACAGTCGTGTGGTTCGTCTAGGTGTGTAACGGGGGTGTTTGAGCCATACACGGTGTCTTTGTTTATACACTTCGCACTCACGTGGGGTGTTAATGTGCACCTAGGCGTTTGGGCCATGCGTGGTATCGTTTGCCATCGTGTTGTGCTCCTATTGTGTTTTTCATTGATGTAGGCGGTGTGCCAAAATGCGTACATGAGGGTTGGTTACATGCCTCAGCTCAGCCTTGGGGCCTCAAGACTTTGTCCGGGCGCAACCGGATTTTACAAGGGGATCTCCTCCCAGGGTAGAGCCCCTAGTGTTACCAGGAGTAGAACTTAAGAAGGCTTTTTGCGTTCCACATGTGGCTCACTGGATCTCCATCCATCGTTGCGAGGTAGTACACACCCACCCTTGTCATGCGGATTATAATGTATAGACCTTACCACTTGGAATCCAGCTTTCCTATCGCATTGGTGTTGGTTGTGCGTTTGAGCACCATGTCGCCTGGGTCTAGGAGTCACAGTGTCACCTTCTTGTCGTATGATGCAGCGACTCCCTTCGCATACCTTATCATCATTGCGACGGCTTGCAGTTAATCCTCCTCGAGGAGGTCAATGAATACTGCATGTTCTGCGGGAGCCTGCTGCACCTGGGCACGTAGGGAGCGTGCTATGAGCTCGCCTGGGGTCATGGCTTCGTCTCCGAAGAAAAGCTTGAATGGTGAGGACCCTGTTGCTCTTGTAGGTGAGGTTCGGATTTCCCATAACGTCTTGACGAGTTCCTCGGGCCAAAGGCCCTTAGGCATGCCCACCAGGCGCTTTGTGAGTCCTACCAGGAGGTTGTCATTGGCCCTTTCGACGGCTCCGTTGGATTCGTGGCGGCCTACTAATACGAAGCATATTTTGGTTCCTATGCCTTCGCAGAAGTCCTTGAATTTAGTCGAGTCAAATTGTGAGCTATCGTTGGTGACGATTTCCTGAGGTACCCCGCAGCAGCAGATGATGGTCTTCAACATGAATTTCTGAGCTTCTGTCGTTGTGATTTTTGCGATGGGCTCCGCCTTGACCCATCTTGTGAAGTATTCGATGGCAACGAAGGCCAAGTGGAGGTGGCTTTTAGGTGAGGGAATGACCCAATAATGTCGAGCCCCCATCTTGTGAAGGGCCATACCGGAGGAAGCGGCTGCAGCGGTGTTGGTGGGGCTTTGGCATTGTGTCCCATTCACTGACATCCCTGGCATTTCTGCACAAGGTCCTGGGCATCGTGCAATGTGGTGGCCCAGTACAAGCCTTGACGAAGGGCCATGGCGATGAGGCTGCGTGGCGCCTGGTGGGCTCCGTAGAGTCCTTGGTGGACTTCTTGGAGGAGGTTTTGGCCTTCTCTTCTTGATATGCTATGAAGGAGCAGGGTGCACCCTGATGCGACAATGGGTGTCCCGATCTTTCGATGAGATGGATAATTCAATTTGAGTGGAGACGACTCTCACGATTCGGCTACCAATCGCACACGACCAATATACCGGCAATCGCTGAACCAACTCTAAGATTGTTATCGGCCTTACTAGAAGCACGATCGATCTGACCATGAAGGTTTATTCCTGCATGCAATCGAAAAACACGAAAGAACAAGATAATAAACAATCTAAAATTGCAAATAAGATTGAAATATTTTATAAAGTTGGGATTCTATAGCAGTATTATGGTTGGTTTAATCGACATAAGCCAATACACGAAGTTTCAATGAAGCTAACTTTTAACTAAATAAAATCCGAGGAAAACTAGAGGAGTGCGACCTCCTTAAATAGGGGAGGAGGAGCCACACATAGCTAAGATCTAAGGGGGTGGTACTATTTATGGTACTGTTCACATATGAATAGTACCACGTGAACAGTACGGGCCGCCTAGGGTGGCGCCTTCCCTTAGGCCCAAGCATTTTAAGGCTCAATTTAGCCCAAACAGGTGAAGCAACATCTTCTTTTGATGATTGCAGCATGCGTAGAAAAAATTTGAAAGTGGGGCCGAATCTATTGGAAAGAGGACGAGATAAGCTTTTAATCAAGTACTCGTGGACCTCAAACGGAGTCCGTATGTAAAAGTTATGCTCGTTTAAAGTCAGAGTTGTCTCCGGAGGCCGAATTGGATTCCAAAAGAGGTCCAACTTGAACTCTTACTTGGCTTGTACAAAAAGTGATGTGGTGACCCTAAGGAAGTGTTGGGGAAGATGTGGAGTTGGTCTTGATGTGCGGGTCTGCTTCCCCTTAGGCGGACCCCAACCACGAGCACGTAGTGTTGATGCATTCCTCCTTGTATAGCTGCACAAATATATATTTTCATCATTAGGTAGCATCATAGTCTCATTTAAAACAAATTGAAGCTGAGGGAATGAATTCACCTTTTGTTCAATCTTGGGAGCTTTGGTCGTATGCGTATGTGGCATGTCCACATCACACCCCCCTTTGTCGCGGAGTCGGTCGACGGCGGAGTAATTTCGCGCACGTTGTTGAAGATGCTTTGCTTCGGCGGGGTCCTCGGGTCCTTCCCCGGTGGTTAGGTAGTTGAAGAGTAGTTTGCACCAATCAATGTCCTTGATGATGAGGATGTCGAGCCAAGACCCTGGTGCTAGGGGCCCAGCCCCTTGTGCTTCGAACGAAGCCTCTTGCGCTTCGTTCGATGCGGAGGGTTCTTACCACGTAGGATGGCTTGTACTGTGATGCCCAAGATTTTTTTTGCTAAGGTCTGGACTGCAGCAAGGTATGTAGCCATCTCGGGGTCCCGGGCTTCAAATGACTTGTCGATGTGGCCCGCCATTTGGTGGGAGTCATTCTTGACGATAATTCTTTGAGCCCCTAGAACTTTGGCCTTGTGGAGGTCAAGGAGTAGGGCTTCATACTCAACTGCATTGTTCGTTGTAGGGAATTCGAGGCGGGCTGCATGCGGTAATTGTTGCCCCTTGGGTGATACTGAAATGGGTGCTGCACTTGCCCTGGTGGCTCACCATGAATCGTTAGTGTATATGGTCTAGGTTACCTCATCTTGGGTATCGGGGACCTCCGCAAGCTGTGGAGTCCACTTGGCGACGAAGTCGGCCAACACCTGAGACTTGATGGACGTGCTGGTGACGAAGTGGAGGTCGAAGGGTAGCTCTGCGGCCCACTTACTGATTCGGCCCGTGGCATCCTTGTTGTGCAACAGCAGGCCGAGGGGGTAGGAGGATGGTATAGTTATCTCATGAGCCATGAAGTAGTGGTGCAGCTTGCAAGATGCCATCAGGATGGCATAGGCCAGCTTCATGTACCGGGTATTGTCCCCTTGGAGGGCCTTCGACACATAATTGACGGAGCGTTGCATGCCATTGTCTTCCTGGACAAGGACTGCACTAACAGCGACCAATGAGGTTGTGAGGTAGAGTAGCATCTTCACGTCGGGCTTCACGCCGACCAGGCTCGGGAGTTGGGCGAGGTATTTCTTGAGTTCGTCGAAGGCCCTTTGACAGTCTTCGATTCACCGAAAAGGTTCCGCTCCCTTGAGTGTTTTGAAGAACGCTAGGGTCCGCTCCGTGGAGCAGGAAAGAAAGCGGTTGAGGGTGGCCTGGCGCCCCGCTAACCTTTGCACCGCGCGCGCGTTGCAAGGGGCCTTTCTGTACCATTCGTTACGTGCGAAGGGGTACATGGTACCCTTCAAATAGGTCGAGGTGTACCCCTAGTTTGGTGTCTTCGCCAGATCGTTGGGGCTGATGGACCACTCCTACAACAAAGCCCTTAGTTTCATGCCTCCTGTCAACGTGAAAATTTCATTTCACATAAAACAATTCATTTTTTGTGAAAATGCGGGAAAAAAACCACGTCCCAAGTAAATCCCTTAGTTTCAGGCTTCCTATCTGTGGTAGACTGGCAGCATACTGTCCCCTTCGGTTAAAATCCCTTAATAGTTGCAGGCTTCCTATCTGTGGTAGGCTGGCAGCATACTGTCATCATTGGTAAAATCAGTGCCCTTGTTCTTCCGTTCAGGGACGGGTATGTGGCCAAGTGAACCTTGTCTCAAACGCACGCGGACGACATCGAGTGATGGGAGCTGCGTGTTTTGTGTTTTGGTACGGGCGGTGCGAGCAGATTCCAAGCGCCGTAGCCAGGGTGCGGCGACGTCGGTGCTACAGCCACTGAATCTCCACAAAGTTCGCCACTGCTGCTCATTCGCAACCGCGACAAAATTTCCAACACACACACACTGATGGTCTCATCTGAGTCTGACGATGTTATTATGGTTTCCTCATGTGTTTTCCAGCTTTTGCACAAGACGAGGTTGGACCTGTTTGGGACGGCTTCAGCCTCGGTTTTTCGCTCGGAAAGTCGAAAACCTTTCCAAATGGACGACTCTCTCAAGCGGTTTTTAGAAAAGCTTCGTTTATAACGTGGGGAGTCCGAAAGCCACTCAGGAGCAACTTCCTACGGCTTTAGCGGGACTGGCTTCTGATATTTCCCCTAGAGTTAAGCTGTATTTACCCGCCGCTGTCACTCAACAAAACCCCTTCCCCCACTGGCCTCCGCTTGCCCGAACCCTAACCCTAGCCGTCGTTCGCCCGCCCGGGCCTCCTCTGCTCCTCCTCCCGCGCTTCCTCCACTCCTCCACCTGCGCAATCACGCCTCCTCCCTCCTCTTCTCGCTTCCTCCACTCCTCCACCTGCGCAATCACGCCTCCTCCCTCCTCTTCTCGCTTCGGCGTCGTCGCCTCGCCCGCACCTCCTCCCTCCTCCCCCATGTCGCCACCACTGCCCCTCCTGCCTCCTCCTCCTATGAGGGGCTGTTGTCCCTCCTCCCTCCCCTGGCATCGCCGCCACTTCATTTTTTTTCCTTTTTTTTTTCTGATATAGTTAATTTTTCTTTTTTCTGATATAATAAATTATTTATGTAATCATTAATTGCCATCAACTGTGTTATTTGTTGTTAAGATTAACTTGTGTGCAACTTGTCGTTAAGTATCATTAATTACCATCAATTGTGTTAATTGTCGTTAAGATTACTAGTTTGCAAATTATCGTCAATTTTCCGTTAAATATCGTTAATTGTCGTCAATTTATTGTTAAATATCGTTAATTGCCCCCAATTATCATTAAATGGCATCAAACAAGCCATCATTTGTCTCATGAACATTTCAGACATTTCTCAACTCAGAAGTTCCAGCCAGCCTATCTAAAAATTAGACTATCAAATATTAAACATCTTCAGTTAGTCATTCAGGTTTATAGCCGTTCAACCATTTATCCCAACCAAAAGCTGCTTTTCAGAAAAACTACCGCAGTACCAAACCACATACCACATATTCATCCTGCGCCTGGCTTTTCTGTCGATCCATCGGCCGCGACCGGCCCTCAATGGATCGGACGGTCCCTGGGCAAACGGCACGACGCGGACACACGCAGAGCCTCGAGAAATTGGCTCGTCGTCGGGCTGCCAAGCTGTCAGCGGCGCGCGCCCTGCCATTCGTTTCCCCGATTTTTCCCCTCCTCTGCGGATAAAGCGCCATCTCAAACCCCGCCGGCCTCGTATAAAAGAAAAAGGCGAACGCCCCACGCTTTCTGCGCCTCTCGTTTCTCCACGGCTGCTCGCTCGCTCGCTTCGTTGGTCTCTTTCTCCTCCTCCAGCCACACTGGCCACGGCACGGCACGCGCGATGGGGAGCCAGTAGCCTCTAGGCCATGAATGCTTGCTTCCTCGTCTGCTGCGACGAACGACGTGACGCACGTACGTAGCTTGCCTTCCTCTGCTGCGAGTTGTGATGCTAATTTCTGTTTCCTGAGCAGTGGACTAGTGAGCTGGGTGTTTGTTTGTGCGTGGGTGTTTGTTTCTGATGCCATTTGGGTTTGTTTTATTCAGTTTCTGCTGTTGGGGTTGAGGGTGATGCTAGGATCCGAGTGTAGAGTTCACTAGTTCAGTGGTTGAGTGCAGCCTGAAGGCTTCAATTTCTTTGCTCTTCTATTTAGCGTGCACGACAGTGGTTCCAGCTGGTTGCATGTCAGTTGGCAGTGGCACTTACCTTCTTTCTGTACTGCAGCTCTTGGTGATTTTTTAATTTTAAAAAAGAGAGCTGCTTGTATAATCTATAATGAGGTGTGCTTAGTTAGTTACTTATGTGATACTACTTCGAGAAGGGCAAACGAAGCCTCAAAGACTAGAAATAGGCTTCTCTTTTTTTCGTCATTTGGAAGTGGCATTTCCAGCGTTGATCTAGTTATCTTGGAGTTTAGGATATGGTCAAGCTTATGTTTTGGTGCAGATGCCTCGCCTCATTAATTGATTTCGTTTTTTAGAAGGATTCCTGAATTAAACTAAAGTAGTTCCGTTCTGTTCTTCTTTTCCATATTTCATTTTTCTTTCGGGTATTATTCGAGTAGTTTAAGTGTCTCAACTACTTAGGTCCTTGAAATTGTTAATCTAACATATATTCCCTGAAGCCTAAACATGCAGTGTGGTTCTCATGTCCCTGTATAGGATAACATTGTTGTATTGTTGGGATGTTGTGGTATGCATCGAGTGAGTCCTTGGCTAGGTTCCAACTGGGGAAGGGATCAGAGAAAGGTCAGCTCTTAGCAGTGCTTATGCAAATAAATGACATGAGCCTTGCAATGCAAAAAAAATTGACAAAGCAAAAAACAAGTATAGCAACATTGAGTATAGACTAAGTTGTGTACTTGGGTCCTCTTTTATTACTAAATGCAGTATGTTGGAAAAATTGTTCAAACTGTGTTCCTCAGCACCTTTGTCTTTCGAATTGTCACTTCTGAATCCTGACATTATGGACCAGGTTGAGGAGGTTTATAGAAGCATAGTACCATGGTAGAGAACGGTGTGCAGCTGACATTGACATCCACTGTGAAGAATACAGGCAAGATAAGAATCAATGGAGAAGGGTTGAATGGATCACCTTTCAAAGTAAGCACCGGAATGCATATAGAGTGGCAGGTTATGATCATAGATTTCATTCAGCACTCTTCTTGCCTTCACATTGCTAATATATGCAACAATACCATTTGCTAATCCAAGACTGATCACAGATTTCATTCAGCACTGTTCTTGCCTTCACATTGCTAATATATGCAACAATACCATTTGCTAATCCAAGACACTGAAGATACTACTGAAGTAAATGAAATGGATGCATGTTAGTTAATATCATAAGACCTTAGCAAGACGTTGCTCTGGTTGCTGATTGTATCAAGACATTGCTTATGCTCTGTAGTAAATCTCTAGAACACACCTTTTCAAGGATACCTGTTGGCCTAATGATGGATACCAGCGATTTGCTGCAAGATTTTATCTTGGAGCATAAATACAGACAAAACGATCAGCCCTTCTAAAAAGGAAACCAATCGATTTTTTTTCCTGTGATTTTTGTGACCGTCTTCTTCCTAGTGATCTCAAACTAGTATAAGTTTCTTCTGTTTCAGGAAAAGCACGAAGGCAACAATGGCGCCCAACAGCCATCAAACGGCCAGATACAGCAGCAGCTCTGCACAACATGCGCGAAAGGGCACACTTGCCAGGCAGTCATCAGCCGGACGAGGCAAATGCGAGCCCTGATCGACGCGAAGAAGCCCTACCAGGCGCACTCCGTGTTCAGGCACCTGGTGGACGACGGCCACAGGCCTTCGCTGGTGACGTATACCACCCTCCTGACCGCCATGACGAACCAGAGGATGTTCGAGTCGATTCCTTCTCTGCTCGCCCAAGTTGAGGACGCCGGGCTGAGGCCGGACTCCATCTTCTTCAACGCCCTGATCAACGCCTTCGTCGAGGCGAAGCGGATGGGCGAGGCGACCAACACCTTCTGGAAGATGAGGCACTCCGGCTGCCACCCGACCATCAGCACCTTCAACACGCTGATCAAAGGGTACGGCATCGCCGGCAATCCCGAGGAGTCGCAGCGCATCTTCAACATGATGGGCGCTGGTGAATCGGTCAGGCCGAATCTGACGACGTACAACATCCTCGTCAAGGCTTGGTGCGACCAGAGGAACCTGGAGGAGGCGTGGGGCCTGGTGGGGAGGATGCGGGCGTGCGGCGTCGAGCCCGACATCGTCACGTACAACACCATCGCCAGCGCCTACGCCAAGAACGACGAGACGTGGAGGGCGGAGGAGCTCATCGCGGAGATGGTGCGGGCCAAGCTGCGCACCAGCGAGCGCACGTGGGGCATCATCGTCGGCGGCTACTGCAGGGAGGGCAGGCTAGGGGAGGCGCTCCGGTGCGTCCGCCAGATGAAGGACGCCGGGGTCCTCCCCAACGTTATCGTCTTCAACACGCTGCTCAAGGGATTCCTCGACGCCAACGACATGGCCGCGGTCGACGATGTGACCTCACAAACTCAAACTCAATTCCTTTTCTGTCTCATGTACATGCGACGCAAGATCAAGATTCAAGAACAATGCAGGTTCTTGGGCTGATGGAGCAGTTTGGCATCAAGCTGGACATCGTCACCTACAGCCACCAGCTCAACGCGTTCAGCTCGCTGGGGCACATGGCGAAATGCATGAAGGTGTTCGACAAGATGATCGAGGCGGGGATCGAGCCGGACCCTCAGGTGTACAGCATCCTCGCCAAAGGCTACGTCCGAGCCCAACAGCCGGAGAAGGCGGAGGAGCTCCTGCTGCAGATGGGCCAGCTCGGCGTCCGCCCCAACGTCGTCACCTTCACGACCGTCATCAGCGGGTGGTGCAGCGTCGCCGACATCCAGAACGCCATGAGAGTCTACGGGAAGATGCGCGAAGCCGGCGTGCGTCCCAACCTCAGGACGTTCGAGACGCTCATCTGGGGTTACAGCGAGCAGAAGCAGCCATGGAAGGCCGAGGAGGTCCTTCAGATGATGCAGGAGGCCGGCGTCAGGCCGAAGCAAAGCACCTACTGCCTCATCGCTGATGCGTGGAAGGCTGTTGGCCTGGTTGAGAATGCCAACCGAGCACTCAGTTCTTCCTCCGATGATCATCGGCATGCGAACGACAAGTCCGATCATTCAGATGATGATGATGATGACAAGCTGCAAAGATTCGAAAGAAGCAATGGACAGGCGAAGAGTGATCCATCACATTCCAGTTTTCTCCAGGTGACAAGTGCGCTAGGTAGCAGTGGTCTTGTTTCAGGCAAGACCCTGAAGGCTGGAGAGTTTGCATCGAGTTTGCAGGCTGTCAGGAAGGTGTCGTTGCCGTCGCTCCGGCGGTCGTGTCAGCTTCGACTGAGATACTCAGAGTTTTGCAGGAAGCAATGGCAGAAGCAGGGTGGATTGTACAGTCAGAACATCAGCTCATTCAAGATGGTGTTCCTCAATTAGAGACCGTGCTGTTCAGTACTGCAGTACATGTGCACTGGCACGGGTAGGAACCTGTAAATCACAATTCTTCATATTTTTCCCAATCTCCTGACCTTAGATGCTGGTCATTTTGTATGATTCTGGACATATATTGGATTCCTGCTGTGCCATGAACTCACTTCAGAGGTCTCACCAATTTGGAAAGCAGAGCAAACTGTATGTTGATTTGTATGCACGACTTCTTGTCCCAGAAACACTGAAGCTACATTAGTAACTTTGTGCCTTGCCTTTGTCAGACAGTGAAAGTTTTGAAATGTCTTTTTTTTAAGGAAGTGCAAAAGCTTTGTACATCATTTCATTAAAACGAAAAGAGATATACAACGAAGGAAGAGGGCAAAAGAAGAAAAAACAGCCAAAGGAGGCCTGAAGCCATCCGAAAAAAGAGAAAAAAGAAAACAGAAAAATAACAGAATAACAGAAAACGAAGATCATAAGAATGGCCGAAAACTACTCCTCCTCTGTGTGCGTTTCCAGACCCGTTGCCAATGCCATGTGCCAAAAGCGGTGCTTGCTAAGAGTGAGAAAAAGCAGCTGATCGATAGAAGTGGTTGTATTATGAGTAAAGTACATTGTAGGTCCCTAAACTTAGCCGAGGGATTCACTTGGGTCCAACATCTTCAAAAGTGTCCAATCCGGTACCTGAACTATTTAAGTGGGTCAAACAGGTCCAAAACAGCCCAGACTGGCATTGACCGGTGACGTGGAACGTTGACCTGACCCAATCCGACCGACGTGGCTCCAGCGTGGCTCCTCGTCAATCCTTCTTCTCCCACTTAAATTTGGGGCTCCAGCGTGGCCTCTCCACCCACCGCCGTCGCCTCCTCCCGAGCCGTCGTCGCCCTCGCCCTCCTCCTCCCGAGCTGCCGTCGGCCTCCCCCTCGTCCTCCCCCGAGCCGCCACTCTCCTCCTCCCCCTGACCCGACGCCGCCCTCGTCCTCCCCCGCCGCCACCTCCTCCCCCAGATCCGCGCTGCAACCCCACCTCCTCCCCGGCCCCCTTCTTCTCCACCTCCTCCCTCCTCCCCAGCCCTCAAGTCGACGCCGCCTCAGATCCATCACTCCTCTCTCCCCTGGTGGATTTCTTTGACACCTCCCCCATGGCTCTCCTCCAGCAGGAACGCGAGGCTCATCTCCGGCTACATGTGGCAGCTCGTCGAGGCCAAGCGACGGAACGAGGAGCTGGAGGACCTCTGCCTCGGCCTGGCCCTCTTCAAGCTGCTTCGGCGGCGGTGAGATCAAGCGGACCCGGCCGTCCCCGGGAGCGGCGATGTCGGATCTGGCCGCTGTCGTTGCCTTCCTCTTCGGCTTCCCCGGGCGTGGCGCAGTATCCGGCACCCCAACTCGCGGACGAAGGCGAGGCAAGTGGATATGGCCATCCCTAACACCGGCTTGTGGCATACACCGGCCTCCTCCACCTCTTCATCTCCTGCACCGTTGGCATTGGGTCCGACCTTCCGGCGGCCTAGGAGGTCGAGTGCGCCGGGGTGCAAGAAGGCATCGACGAACCTCGCCGTCGTCGTCCTCAACCGCGTCGGACTCCTTCACCTTGTCGGCCTCTAGATCCAGCGGTCTCCACGCCAGATCTGGCAAGGACGAGGCTAGACCACCCGGCGGCCATGGCAATTTCTTGAAGTTGAGAAATGCAATTGTAGTTTTTTCCTTGCATTTTCTTGGAGGAAGGGATCTGTGATTTTTTTGTTTCATGCATTTCTTGAATTTGAAAGGATGGGCGCCGCCCGCCGCTGCACCACCCCCCTTCCTGAGGCTCGCCGCCACGAATGCCAGTGGCGTCATTGCGCTGTGTACGCGACCTCTGTCATCCCCTTCAAGAATAGCATCGCCGCGAACACCCCGCCCCCCGTCGCCGCATCAAAAAATCGCGACGCGAGCGTCGGTTCCCCGTCCGCGCCTCAACGCCGCCTCGGCCTCGCCGCGCCGCTACCGCCAAAGAACGTGTCCCGTGCCCCGCCGTAGCCATCAATCGCCAAGACCCTCACCTCACCCCTCCACCTCCCCACCAAGAACCGCGTCCCAGCGGTGAGCGGCGCGCGCTGGCGGGGCGCCAAGAGGAACTTGCTCGAGGAGGGAGAATATCTCGTAGCTGAGCTTGCCGAGGTCCACGTTGACCGGCGGCGACGCCATTGGATTGGAGGCGGAGCAAGCACGGATGGGGCAGTAATGGAAGCACAGATTGGAGGCAGAGAAGAAGGATTGACGAGGAGCCACACCGGTCGGATTGGGTCGGGTCAACGTTCCACATCACCGGTCAATGCCAGTCCAGGCTGTTTTGGATCTGTTTGACCCACTTAAATAATTTAGGTACCGGATTGGACACTTTTGAAGATGTTGGACCCAAGTGAACTCCCCGGCCAAGTTTAGGGACCTACAGTGTACTTTAATCTTGTATTATTGAAGATTCTTTGGTTGCGCTCTTCTATATCATCCAACAGACTAGAGTCAAGCATGAATCCAAGTCCTTGTGTTGCTTAGGCACATAGCATCTTACGGCAATCCAATGCTCTTGCAAGGAAGGCTGACCTACGGGAACCGCACAAAGGAATCCGACCTGATTAAGGAAACATGCCCACACTTGTGCCGTCACCGCACAACCAAGGAGCAGGTGATCGATGGTCTCCTGTGTGTGCCCGCAGTAGACTCAAACACCTTGGCTTGGCAATCCTTGGCGTTGTAGGCAATCAGCTGTCCAGCAGCGTCGACGGATTGCTAGCCAAATAAAGATTTTTTACATTTGAGGGGAGCCCTAGCTCTCCAAATGGCCTTAGCGCATGGAAACCCAATCGAGCCAATGAAGAAAGCCCGGTAAGCCGACTTAGAGGAGTAGCAACCCAAGCTTTCCCATCGCCAACGAACTGAGTCGACCTCTCCCTGATCTAACTGTAAAGACTGTAAGGCATCTCAAAGCCACAGGAATTCCGGAATGATACCAGGATGAAGCTGCCCGAAATGTCCAAAATCCAGTCATTATTTGCAAGGGCCTGGGCGACCATTCGGATTCTCCTGACTGGGAGCTTTACCAATTTAGCAATGGAAGGCACGAGACATTGAATGGAGCAACCATCCAACCATCGGTCCTCCCAGAACAAGCAATTCTTGCCATTCCCAAGTCTGATCGAAATGGAAGCATGGAACAAGTTTTTCTTCATTCGGCTGTACTCTGCGTGAAGGCTTCCCCAAGGCCTCACCGACCAACACCGCTGCAACTATTGCCAGCGCATGCGCAAAGCCCTTCCAAGAATGACCAAGTTGGGCAGGCCTAGCCCTCCAAGATGAAGAGGATGACAAACTGAAGACCATGCCACTAAACAATGCCCACCCGCCATATTCTGCGAGCCTTTCCAAAGGAAAGTTCGACGTCTCTTATCAATTTCTTTGATGACTAAGATCGGTGGATTGAGGGCCATGTAGGTGTACACTGGCATGGCGGACATCACCGCCTGAACCATCACTAGCCGACCCCCATGAGAAATCATACCGGCCTACCAAGCTTGAAGATGGTGAACGACCTTGTCAATAAGCGGTTGGAAATCTACCCAGGATGGCCTTCACAGAGTGAGTGGTAGGCCAAGGTATTTGCATGGAAATGCAGTAGTGTTACAGTGTAGACTGTCAGAAATGAGCCGAATTTCTTGCAGGTTGCACCGAATTGGCACGAAGGAACTCTTTGCCATATGTGTTCGCAGTCCTGATCATTTCTTTGATACTTATTCACCTGTAGCTAGATTGACTACTATTCGAGTACTACTATCTTTGGCTGCCTCACACGGTCTTCTCGTTCATCAGATGGACGTTAAGACGACTTTCCTAAATGGAGAGTTGGACGAGAAAATTTACATAGAACAGCCAAATGAATTTGTAGTAGATGGTCAAGAAGGAAAGGTGTGCAAGTTGTTGAAATCTTGGTATGGTCTTAAACAAGCACCTAAGCAGTGGCATGAAAAGTTCAACAGAACTTTAACATCTGCATGCTTTATTGTGAATGAAGCTGACAGATGTGTGTATTATCTCTATGGTAGGGGTGAGGGAGTCATTCTATGTCTGTATGTTAATGACATACTGATCTTTGGGACCAACCTTAATGTGATTAAGGAAGTCAATGATTTCTTGTCTCAGAATTTTGAGATGAAAGATCTGGGAGTAGCTGATGTTATCTTAAACATCAAGCTGTTGAGAGGTGATGATGGCGGGATTACATTGTTGCAATCCCATTATTTGGAAAAGGTTATGAGTCGTTTTGGTTACAGCGACTACAAATCCTCTCCAACACCTTATGATCCTAGCGTGTTGTTTAGGAAGAATCGGAGAATAGCCAGAGACCAATTGAGATATTCTTAGATAATTGGTTCACTCATGTATTTGCTAGCAGTACCAGGCCTAACATCTCGTTTGCTACGAGCAAACTAAGCTGTTTTGTTTCTAATCCGGGAGATGATCATTGACATGCTCTTGAGAGAGTAATGCGTTATCTAAAGGGTACTATGAGCTATGACATTCACTATACCAGGTATCCCAGGGTACTAGAGGGTTATAGCGATTCAAACTGGATATCTGATACTGATGAGATTAAGGCCACAAGTGGATATATCTTCATACTTGGAGGTGACGCTGTTTCATGGAAGTCTTGCAAGCAGACCATCTTAACGAGGTCAACAATGAAAGCAGAACATACAACATTAGATACTACCACTGTTGAAGCCGAATGGCTTCGTGAGCTCTTGATGGATTTGCCGGTGGTTGAAAAACCGATACTGGCTATTCTGATGAACTATGACAATCAGACCGTGATCGTCAAAGTGAACAACTCTAAGGATAATATGAAGGCATCAAAACATGTGAAGAGAAGACTAAAGTGTGTTAGTAAAATGAGAAACTTCGGAATAATAGCTTTGGATTATATCCAAACACCTAAGAATCTGGCAGATCTCTTCACAAAGGGTTTATCACGGAATGTGATAGACAATGCATCGAGGGAGACGGGTTTAAGACCCATGTGAGTTATACCATAGTGGTAACCCATCCTATGTTATCCGAGATCCCGTGAAGTAGGATTGGCGAAACAAGCTATTGGTTAACTAGAAGGAGAATACCTTTATAGACCCACTCCATTGGAGATGCAATTCTCTCCTAAATCTGTATGACAGGTTAATTTTTATCTTAATGTGTTCTGTAGCTTGTTTAAGCAAAGATGCTATCCTACAAAGCAGTCTTGAAAGAACACACCTGTATGAGCCCAACTGCTAGTCACAGTCTATGAGATAGGGTAATCTCTAGGAACCTCATTAATAGGCCAGGAGTATGACTTATATGCTCTAACCCGCGGGGATGCCTGGCAGCCTAGTATCAGTTAAGGACTTAAGTGAAACTTATTCACACAAAACTATCAATTCAAAGCTTAGTCCATTGTGCAGTTGTGGATCAGTGTAGCTTCTGTTCTAGTTGGATGTTCAACCTTAATCAGTCTCCATCGAAACACTGGTATATTAAAATAATACTGTGGATCAAGGCATTTGACATGTGCCCTTGGATTTGGTGGGGGGTTGTTGGAATTAATACGGGATAGACCCTATTTTAATTCTAATTAATTCCTAGAAAATCTCAAAGGCCCATGTGCACGTGCTAAAATTGTTTAGTCCCACGTGAAGAGTTGAAAGAGAGTTACACCATTTTAAAAGGTTGAACGTGGTAGCCCCCTTTGTGAAATTGGAGAGAGCCAATACACGCACGCACTCTCTTGCCTCGCCACGCCTGGCCGAGCCGTACGGTGCGGTGCGGTGGGTGGGTGTGCGCTCGCGCGTGCGTATGCGTGTTGGGTGCGGATGCGTTTTTCTTTATCTATTCGAAAATCGAAACGCACCGACTTGTAGTAAATGGCATTAACGAACGACTGGCAGTAACGGTTTAGTTACTAGTGAGTAATGGTTGCGGTTAACACTGGTTTATGGCGAATCAATGACGACTGTTTTCTTGGCGAATCAAAAGCCTATGGCCTCTTTGTTTTTGGCTATCTATATAGATTAGAGTAGTGATTCTTCTCCTCTCCTCCTGACAAAAGACTAAGACAGAACTCTACTATTTTTGTTGTTGTCTCTGGCGATCTCCATACCGACGAGGCGCGTGTACGACCACACCGGGAGAGCAGGCCTCCGGAACCCCCGTCCTTGAAGGCTTGCACGAGTGAGGACGAATAAGGTTTTTGGGGAGCGTTCGCGCGACTGCTCGCTGCTTCCTCTTTATCCGATTCTCTGCTACGTTTACATCAACTACACGACTACTACCACGACGTCCACTATGCCATGACGAACAACGACCTCACCAAGACTCCTGCTGCTGCTGCTCCTTCCACTGGATCTGGGTATGGCTATCTCGCACTTGTTGTTTGGTTAGCTTTATTATCAGTTGTTGCCTTGAACACTGAGATAGGTATGTTAGTTTCTGTCTTTCTAGAAATTCGTATGCCTATAGTGTTCTTGTTTACCTGCTTTGTGAAAATGACTAGAGTAATTTTAATAATTTATCTAGTATATTTCTGGATTAAAGTAATTCAAAAAATACTCATATAGTCAACAATGACTGCCCTAGGTCCTACTGCTGACAACGGGGGTAGTTTCCAGGAAGGGGCCATGGAACTCCCGAGACGTCTTCTTCCGCGAACATCTTCTTCTCGACCTCCGGCGGTCTAGCCAGCGCCGTCCACGACGCCAGACTTTGTGTGGTAGGAAAAACAACGCGGTCCAGAGCTACCAGAATCATCGCGAGGTAGGCCATAGAAGCTTGAGTTGTCACTTGACGACGCAAAGGGAAGTGGCTGCTCGGCCGATGAGAAGTCCTCAACATCATGGATGTGGATTATTGGGCTGCTTGGTTCGAGACCTGGGAGTGATTTTCCTAGCCTGGAGGTTCCCTGGATGCTGCCAGTTACGTGTTTGGTTGCTTACCTGCATAGGCTGCCAGGACTAGGTAGAGCAACCAGGATCAGGCGCTCAATTTGATCGCCTGGGAGGCAGGAACCCGCGCCTGGAAGCCAGACTTTGATCCACCGTTGATAGTTTTGATCCAACGTTCTATTTTTTATTCACCAATTTCAGGCACATGCTTCCAACCAAACAATTCATTTTCAGATTTGTCTAACCAGGCAAAAATCATCTACTTTTCTGGCTACCTCCTGGTACCACTTTTTTCCAGGCATAGAATTGAGAGCACCAACCAAACAAGCCCTATGATAGTGTAACACAAGGCCTCCCGCGACTCCATGTCGCCAGAAGGCTTCTCAAAGACTTGCTTCCCATGCTCCAAGATGGAACCATCCAGAAGAAGATCCGCATCAGCAAGGACAACAGATTTCTCTTTGGGGATCAGGATTTAGTGACCAAGCTACCAGCTGAAAGGCCGAAAGATCTGCGCGGGACGTTGATGATTCATCGAATGCTTCTATCCAGCATGAGGGAGAGAGGATGGCCGACACAGCGGCCAAGCTCCAAGCATGCAATGGCAGCTCCTCTAAACTTATCTTCAATCGGAAGCGAAGAGGTTGGTTGACTGCCTGAGCTAACCGTGACCATTGGCGTACCAGAAGGATGAGGCTGTATGTCCTGATGGAGCTGCCAAGAAGCACTCGGTCTTTGGTTGAGTGGCTGTCGAAGACAACCAGAAAATTCTCCGGGAAGTAGGGGTGCACCGAGAAGCTATCAAGCGACAAGCCCCTCTCGACCTGGAGAGCCTGTGCGACCTCTTGAACTGAGACCTCCGGCCTCGTCCCCCCATGTAGATGATTACTGCGCGCTGTAAGCATCTCTCCATGTCCCGCATTGCCGAAGAGAACGGGACGATGCAGGTTTCTTTGTCTGGACGATGAAAAGGGTTCCTAGGAGGGAACTCGTTGTTGATGTCTCCAAAGAGCGATGGAAGGAGACCCCTTCCGCCCCTCTGGCTAAGGCGCACTTCGGTAGGAGGCGAAAGAGCCGCTGGAGGAAGCTTTGGAGCCGAAGGTGCAATCCGGTAGGGCTGAGGGGACGGAGAACGTCTCGAACTATCAGAGGCGTCTTGAGGCGAGTGGTGAGTCGCCGAATAAGCAATGCCCCTCGAGCTGGACAGCAAAGCTTCCCGTAGGTCTGCGACGAGCAACGGCCGTGCCGAGGCGGGGCTTGTCGGTTTTTTTGCAAAGAGCGGAAGTATGTCTCACCTCCTTGCAACGAAAGCAGCGAATTGGATTCCTGCAACCCGCCGCGATGTGATCCCTGGCAAAGCAGTTGAAGCATAAACCTATAAGGTCACGCGGAACCGGCCACGACACGGGTGCTTGCCTGCGACGAGGAGGGAGCTTCCTGCACCACGCACGCCGCCGATGAACCTCTTGCCAGGCGCCCGGCTCAGATGGCAGAGCATCAGCGGTAGCTGTTGTAGGGGTAGGCAACCCACCATCGACGAAGAGAGCTGCCTTGCCTCTAGCTTCATAGGACATGAGGGCAAGAGCCCTCTGAGGGCTCGACGACCGCCGTCCCATAACGACTGGGATTGGAGTTGACGACCCAACCGGCGACCTGCGGCGCCGGGACTCCGCCGAGTCTGGGCTGGAAAGTGTGGATTCAATCCACCGACGTTCCTTCTCAGACTTCTTGCCTACTACCCCTGCTCTAAAGTCTAGGTTTGGGGAGGGGGAGCTCATTTGACGTGGCCGATGAGCGCCAACGCCGAAGCGGCTGGTGGTGCCAGGTTGGTGAGGAGCTGAAAGGTGGAAGGCTGCTGGAGGAGGCCGCTGCCACCACAGTTGCAAAAGGGAGGGAGCTCGGGGGAGTGAGAGAGCGAGTCTGATCCAGTGAAATGTGCACAAGTTGACAAATATTCAATAGAAATCGAAACTACAGGTTAATGTCATAGAAGACAATAGGAAAAGAGCTGATTTTGATGAATGGTGCTCTGAAATTAGAAATTAGAATAAGACTATTAGCAGATGCTAACTTTTTCCCCCTTGAATTCCCATGCGGACCCTTGATCCATGAAACCATCAGATGATGTTAAAGACTCTTCAATCAGCTCCTAGATTCTGGTCTTAAGACTAAAACTTGTACCAAATAGTGAAGTCATGTTAGTACATCACCTAACAAATTAGACAAATGAAACACATGCTAAAATGACATGGCAATATGTTAGCAGAAGATATCAACAGTGCAAAATTGCAAGATCAAACTACTGCGCATTTCTTGGTTGCTCAGGTCATGAACGACATAGATATCTACACGATTATTGAGAACAAGAAGAAGGTTAGTTCCCTCCACGGCTCAAGCCACTACCTCAGGTGTAACTACAACACTCTGGGTGAACCTAATTGGTTTGGAGCTACGGAAATTGATAACAACCGGGCAGTTCACACGCTTTGCGTGTGCCACCCTTACAAGCTAACCGATCACATACCCTCTAGTTCTTACTGCCAAGTCTAGAGTCGATGGCACTGCACCTCCAGTGCTGGACAAAGCAAACGTAGCCCCAGCTCCATAGAGAGGGGTCTTTTCGCCATGCAAAATCACGGAGGCGACGTGACGACTTGTCCTTGGCTGGTAAAACTTCTCCAACTGCAGAGCAGATGGAGGCATTAGAAGGTAGTACATCTTATGGAGGATAAGTTGCAAAAGGGAAATTTTGATGTCAGAGATGCTACCTGACCGTTGGCGATTGCTATTTCCGAGTACATAAGCCGAATCGAGGTTGAAGAAACATGAATGCCGGACATTGTAGAAGGGTTGTGAACATTTATCTTCAGTGAGCAGTTCATTGTGACCAGCTTTGTCGGCACCCGGGTATGGTCTGTGTACCTTCTCCAGCATAGAAATTATCCACTGTCGAGCTCTCATGAAAGAGAAACAAACTTTTAGGATTTTACAAGTGTTACGAATATTATATGTATATTCATGAGCCCCAATGGATAATACATATATAGGAAGTACAAGAGAGATATGTCATATTCAGATAAGAAAATACGAAAGGATTCCTATTCTAACACCCCCCAACTTATGGTGGATCACACACACTGAGTTTGAAAAGAAAATACAAATGTTGTTCCGTAATCTATAGCTTCGTGAAGAAATCAGCAATCTATAACTATGATGGCACAAACTATAAAGCAAGTACTTCCTCCTGCACCTGTGAGCGAGTGTTTGAAGCATCCACACCAATGTACTTGGTGAGCTCATGCTTCACTGGGTCACGAGCAATACTGATAGCACTTGTACTGTTATACAAAAGAGTCGTAGGTCCCATCACAAGCACTCCAAATCTACAAGTAACCACCACAACCAAGTAACCTCTGCTATCACTGCTGCCATAACTCTCAACTCAGCCTTTGCACTCAAACGAGAAACTGCAGTCTGCTTCTTTGTCTTCTAGGCAATCAAGGAGGAGCCAAGAAAAACACAGTAAGCAGAAAGAGAATGACGATCAGAAGGATCACTAGCCCAGATCACATCGGAATACACATGAAGCTGTAATGAGGTGGAGCTAGGGAAAAACAAATGACGAGAGATAGTCCCACACAAGTAGTGAAGAACACGAAGAAGGTGACTGTAGTGAAGATAGGTGGGACGAGCTAAGAACTAGCTCAAGATATAAACAACATAATCAATATCAGGACGAGTGTTCACAAGATACACCAAACTCCCAACAAGATGATGATATTGAGTAGGATCCTGAAGAAGATCACCATCAGTGGCATGAAGCTGTAGGGGTAGCTCCATGGGAGTCTCAGCAGTGCAAGTGTCAGTCAGACCAGACCGATCAAGAAGATCCTAGATATATTTCTGCTGGGAAAGGTAGTAGAGCTTAGGCATGGAAGAATGAGGAGTAGCCCTCAAGAAGTCCTCTACCATAGCGAGCTGTCACTCAGAATGAGAAGTAGCATCACGATAAGAACTAGGCTCAGTGACAGAGAGAGCATGAACTATCGGAGCAAATCCAAGACGGCCAGGAGGTCGAAAGGATGTCTGGCCACAAAGGACGTAACAGGGAACATCATCAGGAGGATCAGATGTGGGTGTCGGCAAGATACTAGGAGAGGATACTGGTGAAGGACGAGGACGCCTGGAGTATTGAATACCAGAGAAACAAGATGGTGGTGCTGCAGGAACAAGAGATGGTGTTGCAGGAGGCAGCACCGGAGGCGGAGGTACAGAAGGAACTACTGGAGATAGACCAGAGGAAGACTGTGATAATGGAGAAATTGGTGAAGAATCAGAAAGAGACAACTATGAAGTCGACTCAACGGTGGAAACGAGACAAGGAGCCGGATCTCGATCAAAGAAATGTCGAGATTCGTCAAAAACAATGTCTCGTGAAATCCTGATCTATCGAGTAGAGGGATCATAGCAGCGATAACCCTTATGCTCAGAACTATAACCAAGAAACACACACTCAACTGACTGAACCGATAGTTTGGTGCGTTCACAAGGCTACAACAGAACAAAACAAGTACAGCCAAAAACACAAAGGTGGATATACTGGGGGCCTTGAGAGTAGAGATGCTCTATAGGACTGATACCCTTAAGAGCAGTGGAAGGCTGCATATGGATGAGATATGTAGTCGTAGAAACAGCCTCGGCCCAGAACTGTGGTGGAACGTGAGAGGCAAGGAGAAGAGTACGGACAGTCTCAATCAGATGACGATGTTTGTGCTCAGCATCCCCATTCTGAGCTTGGACACCAGGACAAGAAGACTGGTAAAGAGTACCCTGCTCGGAAAGAAACTGTCTAAAAGCACCAGAATAGTACTCGCCAGCAGAATCATAGCGAAAAATACGGATGGAAGAATCAAATTGAGTATGAACCATCGTTGCAAAGCTACGATAGATCGCAAGAAACTGACCACGATTAGACATAGAAAAAATCTATGTAAAACGGGAATAATCATCAATGAAGATTATGTCCGCCTTTAGAGATAATAGACGCAGGTCCCCATACATCTAAATGAACTAAGTCAAAAGGATGAGAAGACGAGAACTCACTAGAATGATAAGGAAGTTATAGCTGCTTGTGTGAGACCCCAAATTTGGAACTTGAGATCTACTGTGTATATTTGTGTCATTCCCTATATCAGTAGCTGGCACACACAGTTACATTGTTGGTTCAAACACATATAACAAAAATGTAAAAGCTAATGCATAATATTAAACAAAACGTAAATATACCTTACGGCTTTTGACTTGCAGATTAGCCGGACATGCCAAATACTTTTCAGAAATCAGCAGCGAAAGCAGAATCAGAGTATAACCCATGGAACCCTCTCGATATACCCATCGGCAATCGACTGTGGGCTCACGACCTAGTTCTTGGCCTTCTTGATCTTCAGTCTTATCCATTGATCATATTTGTCCATATAGCTTTCTTTTATGCTTACTGACTACAAGAATGTAAATAGCGAGCATGAGTACACAACCGTACTCGCGAGCCAATACACAATACAATTATTATAGATGCAAGGCTAAACAAAGGGAGGTCCAAAGGTTCTTTTATTTTGCACAAAACCATTTGTTGGAATAGGGTAAGTAGTGGCAAAACCTGAGACTTAGCATTTTAACCAACACAAGTTTCATAAACTGAGTTTTGTTGTAAAGTATTAGTGGAGATTTCATCTCCTATACCATTGAGTGAGTTCATACACTCAGTGCTCAGGCTATCCCGTATTTACCACTGGTCCCTGACTAGGCTTTCTCAATCCTCTGGGTTCCCAACCTAACATTTCCAACTACTGGGCTGCAACCCACCCCTTTTTATTCCACACACACACACCAATAGTTTTGTGAAAAGGAAAGTTATATCAAGCAAGTTCTCAGCACCGCTCTTGACTATGAGCATGGCTATCTAGATAGTTTTCTTACTCTACAGAGTTTGTACACTTTACCCACAAGAGATAAATCAACTTATACTGCCCCGACACACTTCCGTAGGTGTGTGGCTAATGTTGATTATCATAAGGTCTTTACAATGTCCCACCTCATTGCAACTTCGTATCGCTAGGTATCACCTCCTTAGGGCCTGCCCTCGCCCACGAAAGGTCCCCCTTTAGCGCCGTGCGGTTACCGCAGCTTCGTTCTCCCCCGTCTATCCACCTGCATCCACCAACGTCGAAGCCACGCCGAGGCGAAACAAATTAGTTAGCCAGGTCGTATGTGTTACCGACATATGGTTGCACTGTTTTACATGAGAGGTCATTACCAGATTTGGTCCTTAATTGACTCGGACGGTACATCCACATACCAACATCCTCTCGTGGCCCCGGCATCAGCCACTCTTTCCAGCCACCCAAGTCTAAATATGTTTTTCAGGTTTTATTTTGTTTTCAAAATAACCTCCAACCCAACATACCAGCCAGGCTTCCAGCCTCGACTGCCCAATTTCATGTTCAGATGTTTGAATGATATCGGGCAACTTAATGCTCAAATAACAATGTATCTAAGTAAGGCTAAGCATGACACTTAGATACAGACACATAACTAGTATGTAAACCATTAATTTTAGGGTGACAAGGATAATGTCCAAACTCAAGGATTAAAAGTTTATACACATTTATTATTAAGGCATTAACTATAAGCTAGACCATTATAGCTGTATAAAATATAGCAATGCAATTTCATAAGTTAAAACAATATAATTGAAAAATTAGGTGCAAAATGATCAAAGTATTGACTCGCCTTGCTTCATATTCTGATAACCTCAGTCAAGCTCTTGTGTAATGTTTTGATAATCTTGATCTTGACCTGGTCCTTGTTGGGGTTGTCGATCTATTATATCTTCAGATGCTAACTACGTATAATACGATTGAACTCCAGAATGACTGAAGTAATCAAGTGAAATCCAATAAATCCAAATACATTCAAACAAATGAAAACACTTTAAACAGAACTAAACATACTTACCGGTATTTTGAAAGCATGGGGGTACTTCAGATGATACCTAAATATATACTCATCTGGAGTTGATGAAGAAAATATTACAGATGAATTATCCACATGAGTTGATGAAGGAAATACTATAGAGAAAGGTAGATAAATCTAACAGGGGGACAGAAAGAATGTTCGCAGGAGCATTCCTCACTAATTACCTAGATAGGGGAGATTACCTGATTAGGTAATACCCACAGATCTGCTCTCGGACCACGAATCGTTTTGCTACTAGGAACGGATGACGACGAATGATACCTAGAGCCTAAGTGATGTTGTTTTCCTTAACAGACCACCTAGTACTCACAAGCACTCTCTTCAAACATTCTATGTATACATCCACGATGATCATACAGATACAATCAAAATCAATCCTCTTATATGTTCTCCTCTTTCAGCAGACTTTGATGGTGATTGTGTGCACATCTATTATCATTTTTATCAGTATTACATCCATGGCCTAAGGTTAACTATTGATCATTGGTTCACATGTATATGCCCAACCATGGCTATATTACTATAACCTAAGCCTTAACTTACACAGTCCACTATTTTGACAAATATATATACACATATACCCAATCCTATTCTGTTTACTTGATCTTCAATTCACTTAACCTTGGTCATTGACGATTTCATGTAGGCTCCAATTGCTTAATTCAATCACTACTGCAGTTGTAATTTGCTAGGGCATAGTCATTAATTAAATAATGTACGGTTTAATTTCTAGTTACTCCTAACTATGCCTTAACCATTTTTAGCTAATCCCTACTCATGGTCATGCTCATTAGTTAACATCATTTGAGTATGTGGTCTGCTAACTAAACATCTACTAGCTACTAACTCAATGCAATATCTAGAAAAAGATGTATCTTACTGCCAGCTAGTACTATCATCTATCACCTAATTAGCATCTACCACTTTGATTCACTCATCTAGTTGCTTACATTAGGATGCCACTCATAATTAATTTCTAGCTTGCCCAAATCATTTACTTTAACTAGTTCCTAATTGATATGGTCCATTATCATTATTTGACATACAAGGCTGTACATATGTACATACTCCTAACATTTCCTAATTAACCTTAATGATTCATATACTACCATGGAGCATTCATTTGAGCCAGCTATTTAGTTAAATTCTAGCTATTTCCAATTATCAATTAACAGACATTCATTGCTCTTTTACTTGGATGGGCTCATCTATCAATTAGCACTATTGACAGTGCACATAGCTAATTAAATTACACTAGGGATTTTTAACTAATCTTCTAATGTCTTTTAGGCTAATTAATTAAATTAGCCACTGGGGTTCATCTGTTATTTCCTAACCATCCTTCGATTACCTAACTTATCATTTTAGACTTATTTACTACTTAACTCCATTAACAACACATTTGCTAAACGTGATATCCACTATCTAATCACCATGCTAACTACTAATTAGCTTACTGGGATGACCCTGCTGATGCACTCACATAGTTATGTATCCAGAGAATCTAAGAGAGATGGGGACCCACCTGAATTCCTCTACTAGTTATACGATTTAACAGGCTACTATTATGCTTGATCAAACTACAACTAGTTCAATATGGAATTGACTAAGTGAGATGTCACTAATCAAATACTCTAGACTTAACTACTGATTATCTCTTCTAATTATTCTCCTAATCTGATGACCCATTATCAGCTAGGTTCATACCTTTCATATTTCCATATTAGAACCTTCTTTTGATGTTAACTGCTTACTTAACTTATCAATGGCTGACACATTTCAATTAATCATTGATGGTCATGAGTCTCCAACTTGACAAAGGATCCTCTAATGACTTATCACTTCAGTTAGGCACACAATTTGTTATCTGAACTATCCACTGAATGTTACTATCTAAAAATAGTAGCTGCCAATTGCATATCTATAAGTTAACTAACCTTGTCTTTGCAATTCAGTTTGACAACAGTTTAATGTTCCCTAACAATTGACCTCTAATTATGCATGTAAACCTCTAATAGCTAACTAATTCCACCAAATTTCCTTTCATTCTGAAGTGTCAGAACCTTACTGTTAATTCTAATCACCCTCTAAATTCTCTCCTCTGCCGAACTACTTACAACAAGAGAACATTCTAAAATGAAGTGCTCCTGTTAGACAAATGTCTAAATGACTATTTGAATCAACAAAAGTTCTAACCATTAGTATTAGCAAGGTCATTGGTCTTACTGATTAGCTTAGTCTGGTGTAAACACTAACTGTGATGCCCTCCAATTAATCACTCAATGATATTGCCCTGCAACCATACATACAAATTCATACCATCTACTAATTAACCATCTTCTGAAATGGAATAGGTTCACCTGGTCATACTTACACTCGTACATCAAAAGAGAAACATACAGAAATAGAGGCAAATGAAAAGGGAGAGTAGGGGACAAAGGAGGCTCGGGCGGCGCTCACGCCGGCGAGGGGAAGCATCGACGGCGGTCATGAACATAAAAAATGGAACCGCCAAGCTGAGGAGGTCCGAACGTCATCAAAAATGGCTCACATGCGTTAGGACGTTGGGACGGTCCGAACGTCCCAACGCATCTAGGCCGTTCATTTTTTATCGTAGGGTGCGTTCGAGCCAACAGTGGTAGCCCAAGTTTTCAAAACAGTTGACCAAGAAACAAAGGGTTTGACCAAGACTTTAAAAATAGGATTAAATTCCTAAAATTCTGAAATAAATCAGAGGGGTTCCTCGGACATCCTAGGACTCAATTAAAATATTAAACTTCACTGTTCAAGATTTAATTTGAATAATTTAATTTCAAACTTAGAAAAGGTCTTTCATTTCAGTTTGAATTTTCTGAGGGTCAAATTAAGTTTCAAAATTTTGGAAAAAAATTATATTAATACATGATAATTATTACAGTATTTCAATAAATTATTTCCAGAAGATGAACAAGAGTTTTTGTTCTTGTTTTCTTTTGGAACTTATAATTGAGTTGTAGGTTCAAACTTTATTTGAGATTTTCCAAGTGCAATAAAATATGCAAAATTTTCCAAAAAGTCATGCATGGATTCAATTCGGTGCTTGATCAGTTTTATGACCTAATTGTAACAACTTTTACTCGCACAAATATTCTGGATTCAAATAAAAGATGAAAACAAGTTAAAATTTGAAATTCCGGGCAAACTTTATTACAAGAAAACAAAGATTTTACAATAACACATAATTTACACACATAATACATGATTCCATGACAGTTATTTGGGACCCAAAAATATGAAGTTATTGAAATAGATCTTCCTGTCATACACATGATTCCATAACCATATAACATGAATGTATCATCATCCGCAATTCTTTTGATCTTCACAGTCTCCAACTACAAAAAGGAAATATGACCATAGTTACAGCAAAAGGAACTAGTGCTTTATCATACATTGCTAGGTTTACTTGTCCAAACACAGGAATAAGTCATTTCAACCACATAAATAGTATCACACCCACTTAGATAGGTTTACTTCCCAATAGGTAGCAAAATAAGTCCTACTCCAACATAACAATGCTAGCTCACATATTATTATTACTGATGTATCTAGCAACCCAAACTAGCTTGTTTGAGAAGCTCAACTTATTGAATGCTCGGGCAAGAGAAATATTCTCACACAAATGAGCATAGTAGTGGGCGAGATGTGCTACCTCAAATCCCGGGACATCCATCATATTGTCCCAAAGGTCTTCAGGAACATCAGTTTGTGCAGTACAGGCCTTGTCAATAACTTTAGCAAGTCTTTCTATGCCGGTGGTCATGAAAACACACATATCATCATCAGTAGATATCTTGGCCCTCTTCGGTGGTTTACTTGCCGATGTGTCACCTCCATATGTGGTGGACATTGTCACCTCTTCGGTACTACCATGTCCAGCAGCTCTTTTACCTTTGTCCTCTGTTAGAGCCTTCGGTGTGTCATCATCTAAGATTTTATTAACATTTGTACCAATAGGGTCATTTTCTCCCTTTGCATACTTTCCGGTAGCCATGCTATTCCCAAATATAGTTGCCATCTCATGATAGTGCTCAAGGGGGGGTGTTCAAGTAGTCAGCATCACCGCGGTGATCCTAGACATGAAACTAGATATGAAACTAGGTATGATATGAAAATGAGGTGCACACATATGAAACAACATATGATAGGAATTACCTTGACATGACCAGTGTAATGAACATGGCCATACCTGATAGTGCAGGTGCTTTCATCCCAAAGAGCACCACTTAGGTTTTGGAGCTTACCTATCTTTGCCTAAATTTTTCTCCACTTCCTCAAGTGGTTTTGAACCTGATCTCCAGTGACATCCACCCTTAGATGCTCATTCAGGGCCCTAGCACAATTGTTCGGGTGCACTTTCTTGAAACCGGTGCACGTTTTGTTGCCACTAGCCACAAGATTAGCCAAGTGGGTCAACACAAATATAGACATTGCATTTGTCCAAACAACCCCACCAGCATTGTTACCCCCCATGTTATCCCCATGTTCCGAGTCCATTGCCAAACCTCTGGAATAACAACATTTTTTCAATGAAATTGTACTCACATCAAGAAGCAATTGTTAACAGTTTTTATTATATACAATGAGAGTGACTATGGTACATGTGTTTGCAATGCATGTAAGAACTGCAATATACAGGTAAAGTAAAGAAGAGAGGGTACCTTTGAAAATAGACAATGCTGAAAATGGTATGGTTCCTCACCAGGGACTTTAATTCAGACACTCAACTAGAAAGTGAAGCTAGATTAGTCAATATAGCAAAGTAGCAACCAAAATTGGAAAGAACAAATCTCTAGCAGTGTGCAGCAAGTAAAATCAAGCAATCACAAATAATAGGTTTACATGAGAGGTTCGCATACAATTCATCACAAATAATAGGTACATAAGAGGTTTGCATTACATATTCAATGGTTTTCATAGTTATGAAGACCCTCCCACATTTCATTGGCCATAGTCTGCCTCTGGTCAACCGTTGATCTATGGTCAATTGCTTGCTCCCTTGCTGTCCTACGAGGGTTTGGTGTCCAAGAAGCCTCGGGTACAACGAAATGGTCACTTCCTTGAGACAGAACCCAATTGTGCAGGATGCAGGAGGCTATGATGACATCAACTTGAGTTGAGAAGGGGAAGAATGGAATGGCATCATCAAGGACTTTGAACCTCCTCTTGAGTGATCCAAAGGCACGCTCTACGCTCACTCGTAGAGAGGAGTGCCTAAGATTGAACAATTCCTTTTCATTAAGGGGAGGATTGTCCCCCCACTCATTCAAGTGGTACCTCACACCGCGGAAAGGTGGGATGAACCCAGGTTTGGCTCCATAACCAGCATCCACTAGGTAGAATTTCCCTAAGTCATGAGGAACACATTTATGAAGATGGTATACTGCTATGTATGGACATATACTACAACGAAGATGCTATTTACCTTGAGGGGCATATAGTCCATTCTCACGCTCTATTGCATCGGCTAACATCGTAGCATCATGAGCGGTCCCCTCCCAACCAGCCAAAACATATGTGAAACGAAGATCAAAGTCTACTACTGCCATGACATTTTGAGTAGGAAATGACTTCCTACCACGAAATGCTACCTCCATAGACGTACTAATGGAAGCCCTTATATGTGTACCATCAATGGCTCCAATGCAATCCTATTTGGTCAACAAACAGAAAAAAAATTAGTAACCCACCGATTCCCCCCCCCCCCAAATTCTCTAAGGTATACTTGTTAGCTATCATACCTTAAAGAATGGATCCCATCTTGGGTTTCCTGCAATTTTGCTTGGGGTCTCCAAAGAAGGTGGCCTAATAAGCTCATTTCGTAGCTCACCTAAGGCATGTAAGACAAGTCCAAAATATCGGCTAATTGTTTCACCTGATCGAGTGAAATTGGTTCCAACTAGCCTATTTCTGAGGTTATGGCCAATTGTGTTCAGGAACATAGCCACTTGCTCCTCAACACATACATGTATGGTGTCACGGAGCAAAGAACACTCTCAAAACTTCACACAACCGAAAGAAAGGAGCTCTCTTAAGCCTAATTATGTTGGTACAGGTTGTCTCATTCTTCAAAATTTTGGTATTCAGATAATCAATTCTAATCCTATCCTTTTCCTCGATTGGGCCATATGTAATACGGTCTCTCCTATTCCTTAGTCGAGACCGTACAAACAAAACTATCATGCAAGCAACCACGTATGTAGTAGAACCAATATGCAACATCTTTCTCCTTTTAAGCTTACTGTTGTCCATCTACCATTCATGAGTGACATATATAATTAGCACTAATGACTACAATTTGAGGATATGAACCATACACACTCAAATCAAGATGCATACAGATTAACATATCCATTGTAATTCAGCAATATCATAATCAATTGGCTCAGGGTAAAACTATCATGAATCATTGCCATACATTGTAATTCAACATGCACTACATACAAAAATTCCAGTTTTCCATTTTGTTGACTATCCAACAATCAAACATCAGCTAGTTAATGTACAAATGAATGTCTTATGTGCTATTAGGTTAGCAAATGATACAAGACAGGATAATCAAATTATATACAAGACATTGAACAACAAGCTAGATGAACAAGTGGATGCTCAATGCCTAACTGATAAACAAACATCAATTGAATGCATGAATTGTTCCAGTGTGCAATGCAAATCCCTAGTGTTCTACCAATCTTGAGTAGTATCATCCATTCATCCATATATCATACCCAAACAATGGTAATCAAACAATGGCAAGGCGGCGGTGGCTCGAGAGGTGGATGGAGGAGGCGGCGGTGGCTCGGGAGGTGGAGGGAGGGAGGCGGCGGCGGAGGTGGCTCGGGAGGAGGGAGCTGGCGAGGAGAGGAAGTTGGATGGCGCTGGCAACAGAGAAGGGAGGAGGATGGCAATGGGGGAGGAGAGGAGGATTAGAGAGACATGCGTTGGGAGTACTACGACGACAACCCGAAGGGGAGGTCACCGACAAGGAGGGAGGTGGAGGAGGGTGCCAGATCTTCAACATTATCGGGCCATATTGACAAGGGAGATTCAGGATTTCGGATCCATACCTCCAGGGGCGATGCGGGCAGGCCGACGCGGCGGAGGCAGGCGCAGGTGGCGAGCGCGGCGGCGGCAGTGTGGATCTCGGAGAGGTAGGTGCGGTCGGGGTCAAGGTGGGTCTCTGCCGGCGAGGAGGGGTCGGTCAGGAGCTGCCGGAGGTGGCGCGAGAAGATGCTTAGGGGAGGCGGTGTGGATCTGGGAGATGAGGGCGGGAGGGAAAAGGGAGGAGCACAGCAGGGGGAAGAAGGGAGGAGCACGGTGGGGGAGGAGAGGTGAGCAGGCGAAGAAGCGAGGAGTGTAGCGGGGAGAGTGAGCGCAGCGAGAGGTGAACCGCGTGGTTCGGCAATTTTCATCGAACGAGATGATACAGCATCTACAATGAATATTCTCTCCAATCAAACGAATCGGTGCGGAATCAATCGGTTCGATTCAACGAACCAAACAGATGAACACACGTTTTTCTCGAACCATTCGGTTCAGAACAATCCGATACACACATCCAAACGGACCCTAAATGGCGCAGGAGAATGATCAGAAAAGGCACTGTGCAATGCGCATTTACTGCAAGCCATCTCCTGGTTGCTCGACGACATAGTGTATTTATTGGTGGGGCAATGCTTTGACCCTTACGTCCGATACAACGTTCCACCCGTATGCTCATTTATTACTTCCTCTAACTACTTCCACTTCTCCCACCACTGTCCACTGCATCATCTCCCATCTCTGTATGTTTATCCAAGCCTTCGCCCAAATACTCCAACTCTCCCTCTCCTCTCTCTCTCTCTAGAACTGATGAGCTCTCTCTCACACACACAGGAACCGATGAGGAGAGGGGGTGTCGCGGCTGCACGCAGGACAGCAACAGGGAGGCGGGGGGCACCACAAACTGCAGATCAAAGCTCGCTATTGCCTGCACTCAACGAGTCCGTCCACCATGGCTGGAGCTTGTGCATATGTCCT
Organism: Ampelocalamus luodianensis; assembly: GCA_036346255.1. Classification (NCBI taxonomy): domain Eukaryota; kingdom Viridiplantae; phylum Streptophyta; class Magnoliopsida; order Poales; family Poaceae; genus Ampelocalamus; species Ampelocalamus luodianensis. Next base: position 11,419,820 of record CM070618.1, read on the forward strand.
CCCCTTCCAAGGAGCGGTTGGGGCTCGCTAGATCTGGTGGATCAGAGGGCGGAGGAGGCAGATGATGAGTGAAGGGTTGGTGGAAGTGTTTGATTTTGTTTCTAATATTTTGCTACTTCCTCCGGATGGATGTCTTTTACATTACGAAATGTGTTGTAGACCATGAGATTTTTTTGAGATGTCCTCTTTTTTGAAATTGTTGCATCTGGAATTTTTAGATGTTGCGACGTTAAAAAAAATTTGCAATCGTTGAAAAAAAAATGTTGCACACGTTCTCTAGATGTTTTTCTTTTTGTTTTGACATGTTGAATCCTCCAGCTCTTTTTGTTGCGACCGTTAAAAAAATGCTGCACACATTCTCTAGATGTTTTTCCTTTTCTTTTGATATGTTGCATCCTCTGGTTCTTTTCATCGCGACCGTTGAAAAAATGTTGCGCATAGTACATGGCCATGTTGTGCTTGTGAAATCAATATGTTTTCTTATTTCGTTTGACCGATCGGTTTGCGTGTTTGTTTCACACATAGATTTTTTTTTTTGTTGTAAACATTGTACCTATATATTGTGTCGGATCGTGATGTAAAGTTCCTAATCGTACGATCCGAACGCCAGTTGCGCCCTTGGTCCCTTGGTGTCGTGACTCGTAACGTTGCAGCGTTGAGTAAATATTCGACAGAGTATAGGGACGCAAAAAGAAGCTGAGACAATGCTGAGTAGGCTTGGGCAAAGTCCCGGGCTACACCCAATCATGGGCCAAGCCGGCCCGCTCGTGTTCGTAGCATCATCTCTTCGACGAACAGACATCAACACAAGACAACCAAAGTAGAATCCGTCATCATTTGAACCTGAGACAATTTCCACTGAGAAATCAAAGTTATTATGCCCTAAAACTAGCACATTGAGCACAGATCTCACAGGCTGTTTTTCACAATAATAGTTTCCAAATCCTGAAACAGAAAGCATCTTGTCCTGCTTCTACACAACGCATGCCGATGAACCATCGGCCCCATCACGCTTGCAAATTTGCAATCAGACAACCGGGGTCAGCAGGGGCTTCTTCAGAACATGCGCCTCCAGGTTACCAAGAACAAGGTCCGCCATCGCCTTGCGAGTTTCGTATGTTGCGCTCCCCACATGCGGCAGCAGGACGACGTTGTCGAGCGTGAAAAGCGCTTCGGGCACGTTGGGCTCGTCCTCAAACACATCGAGGCCTGCCCCACCAAGGCGCCCCTCAACAAGTGCAGAGACGAGCTCAGGCTCGTCGACATGAGGGCCGCGCCCGATGTTTATGAGCACGCCCTTGGGTCCCAGCGCCTCAATCACCTCACGGTTGACAATGTGGCGGGTCTGCTCATTCAGTGGGCAAGCAACCACGAGCACATGGCTGTTTGCTGCCAGTTCAACCACTGTAGGGTAATAGGTGTAATTCGGGTATTCTTTCTTTGTTCTCTGGTAGTAGTTGACTGGGCAATCAAAAGCCTCCACTCGCTTGGCAACAGCAAGCCCTATCCTGCCCAGCCCAATAATGCCCACTCTTTTGCCACTGAACTGCAAAAGGATAAAAAATCTATGAGAAAATCAGGTCAAATAAAATAATCTTTTTACCTAAAGAAGGAAATCTTGTTACAAAAAGATAAAAGAAGGGAAAACATCCGTAACAAAACGGCGAAGGCTGCATGCTCTGACCACACAGAAAAAAAAGCAAGACAAAACAAACATGGACAAATGTAAATATCTCCATAAATATGTAAGTATAAACTTTTGGAACTGATACTCTTATTTATCATGGTGGATGAATAGCAGCCATAACATGATGTCTTACAAAAAGAACAACATTTCCCAAAAGATGGTTGAAGTGCAGAGTTGATAAACTAGAGAAAGCAAATTCTGAGTTGGGATCAAGGATCACGTAACCGTTACCGGCGTATTTCCCGTTGGCTGGCCGGGAACGGTAACCGGCCGGTTACCGGAAATCCCGGTTTTTTTCCGGATGAAATTCGATCGAATTCGCTTAAAATTCGTCTAAAAATCGAATTTTGAATTTTGAATTGGATAAACCGGACGTTGTAGTTCCGGTTTTTCGTTTCCCGGATCCCCTCCGGTAGCCGGTAACCGGCGGTTACCGGCCGGGATTTTAATCCCTGGTTGGGATTACACAATGTACGGATATTATTCATCCCGGACTTCCAGTAACAATCAGATGACTGGGGTAAGGGTTTATTCAATGCATGTGCCTCTAAATTTCCTATAACCAGATGAGCCATTGCCCTGCAAGTTTCTTCCGTATCACTCCCTATATGAGGGACCAAAACAACATTATCTAAATTAAAAGTTTGCTCTGGAGCAACGGGCTCATGCTCAAACACGTCAAGGCCTGCTGCTCCCAAGCGTCCCTCAAGAAGTGCAGACACAAGCTCAGGTTCATCCACATGTGCTCCACGGCCAATGTTTATGAGAACTCCCTCTGGCCCTAGAGCATCAATGACCTTACTACTAACAATGTGATGGGTCTCCGCATTAAGTGAACACACTACAATCATAGTTGGCTGCCAGGTCAACAACATTCGTATAGAATTTTTAGTTTGCAAATGGCTTCTCTGATCTTGAATGATAGCTTTTTTGCTACAGCTAAGCCTATCCTGCCAAGCCCAAGAATAGCAACTCTTTTACCACTGAACTACACAAAAATAAGAAGAGTCAATTCTTTTATATTCTAACATGCCTTCTTTAATCCATATACATCACCATGGAAATACCAAGTCAGCATCCTTAACTAGTTCATGCTTTTAAAGGACATATTTAAGCTTGCACCTCATCAATATAAGGAGTAGCTGATCAATCTTGCTAAGTACTATAAATTTTGTCCTTGAGACAGTTGCACCTGAACCTACTGCATACTGTAATGGAATCTCAATCGTATGTAAAAGGTCCTTCAGTCTCTTAAGGGAGTAACGGAAGGGCTTGATGACAGCAGAATATTGCATCAAAAAACTCGTGCATAATTCTGGATTTCTGGTAGCTAGCTAACAGACTAACATATGGTTGGTATGATGCGACAAATTATTCACTTAGCCGTGCAAAAAGGGAGAAGATGTAAAGTGCATTACTATCAGAATCCTATTTGTACTAGACAATTGCCAGGAGGAAGTGAGGAACACACAGTAATTTCTACTTTTTTCTGATCATCCACCAGCCTCAATATTAGCATAATTCTGAGACAACAAAATGAAGCTAAACTGCAGCAAAGTGAACCCAAAAAAAAACCTAAATTTATCACCAAATGTAATCAGGGCCAGGGCCTGGAAGTCTCAATGAAAGGGGTCACCAAGGAGGTGGTGGATGTTAAAGAAGAGAAAATAATTAGAACCATGGCAACCTCATACGAGCCACCCCAAATTACCATCCGCCATTATCAAATGGGCCAATACAAGAATCCACTCTACATCCCTAGAAAAATCACTGCATCTAAAACACTATCAAGATGCGATCCTCTATATCTTAGCTTTCCACTCACAAGCATACAACTCCAATCAGCAATCTTTCTGGCCAGAAAGAAGGTCAACATGTTCCTTACAAGCTTCAATCAAATAGGATGTATTTCACTGCCAAAACAAATCCACCAGGGCCAGGAAATTTCTGAACCTGTGACAACCTAGACCACTGAAGACGCTTTCCAATCAGTGCTCCCTCAATTATACCATTCACATGGTATAAAAGAAACATTAAAATGAACCAACCAAATTTGAGGAAGATATCCAATGATGTAAAACAAAATTTAAGCCATATCTGATCAAGACCAACAATTTTCTCCTTGTCACTTCTCTTACAGTCCGCTCTCCAATTTATCCGTCCTGTTTACCTCATTTGTTTTCATTCAGTCGTATTCCCTGAAAACCGCCATTGTTCTGTTGTCTAATTAACCTTACAATCAAGTTTATGATATCTTCACTTGGATTAAACCAAAGTAAACACAAATTATAATTAACCTAGGCATCGGATACCAAAGTGTGCACAAATTATGAAACGAAAATTACTATGACAATTAATCGAGCATCACTAAGAACGTTTCAGGAGAGAGAAAATACCAAGCGTCGCTAATCAAGAGCTAAACGCAGAAGCAAACCATCCTTCCTTAGATAAATGAACTGAAGAATAAACGGAAACCAGGCATCGGGAAAGGAACCGACCCGGGTGGTGAGGGTGTAGTCTCCCTTGGCTTTCCACATGCCGGCGCGGACGTAGCGGTCGGCCTGCGGGATCCTGCGGAGCGCGGCGATGGCGAGGCCGACGGCGAGGTCGGCGACGTCGTCGGTGAGGACGTCGGGGGTGTTGGTGACGCGGATCCCCCGCTCGCGGCACATGGCGAGGTCGACGCGATCGATGCCGACGGAGAAGGAGGCAACGATCTCGAGGGACGGGAGGGCGTCGATGAGCGCGGCGTCGGCGCCGTAGTTGGAGTTGCCGACGACGGCGCGGATGGAGGCGGCGTGGGCGCGGAGGAAGTCGATGCGGCTGTCGGGCGGGGAGTCCCAGAGGCGGAGGAGGCGGCAGCGGCGGTCGAGCTCCTGCTCCAGGTAGGCGTTCACAGGGTGCAGCAGCAGCACGCCCAAGGACTCCATCGCCGCCACTGCCGCGAGCACCGAGGCGGCAGGAGGAGACGGCGGGTGGCTGCGACGAGGCGGTAGCGGCGGGAGGAGTGGGTGACGAGGATTGGTGTGTGGTGGTGGGCAGTCCGGCAGTGGGGCACCGTGGTAGGTAGTACTAGAGCTGGAGTTATCGGCGCATTTGGGATTGGAATCCTCTCCATCCAACCATTCAACTAAGAGACTTGTAGTCCATAGGGAATTGCATCGTCCGATATTCCTATTAATGTCACGGATGAACAGTGTTATAACATTCGATAGATCTCGGTTGTGGGATTCGAGCTACATCGATGCTACAGTATTCATAAACAGTACAATTAGACAGTATTTTGCTGCGATGCATGCTACAGTATTTCGCGTGGCTCAAACTCAACCTCTCGTTTTCGATCCGACGGTCCGTACGTAATGTCACAGCGTTGTTCATTCGTGACATTGCTATGCAATGGTAGAGGATACGTTTCCAGTCCATGGTATTAGCAACGACCTCCGATTAAAAATCAAATGTTAATGATCTCCACCATTCGATTAAAAATCAAATGTCGAGATCAATAAATACAGTGTTTTCACTGTGACAGATATTTCACTGTTATTACGATATTTTCTACCGTGCCACTACAGTGTACTATTCACACAGTGAACCTCTATGGTAATATAGAGGATTCGGATTCTGAGTCATATGTTTTTTGTCATTTGGACCGCGAGGAGACTAGATTTGCTATTTCATTTTGAAAAGGAGTGAAATGAGCAAAAACTCCTCCTAAACCTGTGGGGAAAATGCTAACATCGACGCCGGGAACCCCCCACCCCCAAGGCAACCCTACAAGGCACTTGCATTGCATTGTTAAGCTAGCTCTATATAAGTGGATTTCTTGTTATAACCATCCACTCGTCAATCTATTATCTTATTTAAGCAAAGTCAAAAGAAGTTATCACATTCGCTCTAAAAAGTTAGAAATTCTTGTATTGATCGGTGAAAAAAGAGAAAGATCTACACCGTCGATCGGGGCAGGTCCAGATTATAACGGTTTAGATTAAAAGAAGAACCCATATTAAATACAATAAAACTAAAATAAAAATAAAATAAAATCAGTAATTTTATTTTCATATGAATTCCTAAGTAAAAGAGTCCATGTCAAGTACAATAAAACAAAAATTTGGAATAAAAATAAAATAAATTATCAATTTGATTTTCGTAATAATTTCTAAGTAAAATCCCTAAATAATTATAATACAAAGTAAAAAATAATAATTAGATTTGTATACGAAATCCAACAAAAAACTAAAATTTCGAATAAAAATAAAATCAAGTCACCAATTTAATTTTGATACAAATTCTAATATTTATAATTCAGAATAAAAACTAAACAATAATTAGCAATTAGATTTGTATACGAAATCTAGCCAAAAAATAAATGAAATTCGGAATAAAAATAAAATAAAATTAGCAATTTGATTTCGATACGAATTCCAAAGTAAAATCCCTAAATATTTGTAATTTGGAATAAAAATTAAAGAAAAATTAGCAATTGGATTTAGATTCAAATTCCAAGAAAAAAGGACTAAATTTAGAAATAAAAAATAAAAGAAAATTTGTAATTTAGTTTCCATACAAATCCCAAAATAACTAAAATTCGTAATAAAATAAATAAATTTAGTAATTTGATTTGTATACAAACTCTAATAAAAATATCAGAAATATTGAATAAAAATAAAAGTTATAACGAGTATGCCACGAATGGTGTCGGATGAGACACGAAAGAAGCCACCAGGATCGCTTGCAATGTCATGTGTTTCTATTGTTGCTTCATATGAAATAAAAATAAAAATAAAAATAATTTAAATTTTGATTAAAAAATATATGTTATAACGAGGATAACACGAATGATGTCGGAGGAGACCACGAAAGAGTGCAATGGTATCGATATGGAGTGCAATAAGATATTGACCCGTGGGAAAGAACCGAGGTGACGATGACACAGATAAGGACAATGTCATGCTGCTTGCCGGAGCTATTGAAGAGAAAGTTCAGTGTTGAAGGATCCAAAAGCCACAATGATAAGAGATGAGTGTTAGCGTTGTTGAAGAAGTTAGCAGCTAAAGAAGCTCGATGATGAAGAAACCCTAGCAGAGAGAAAATGAAGCTTTGCATTGAAGACGAGCTATGGACGATATGTGGCCATCGGGTAGCTAAGAGTGTGCCATCACTGGTGAGGGCACGTCGTCGCTGGCGATGGCGAAAAGATTCTCTATATCGTTAGACAATGACTAAAACAGACATACCGATATTAGTGAAGATGGAAGGTCGCCACGGTTAGTGAGAAAGCCACAATATTGAGTTGGCCAACATCGAAAAAGAGGAGACATCGACATGAGAGAAGAGGGCGTTGAACATGTATAACATCATGCATACGTATGTACATGCATGCATCCGTACGAATAGAAACACGGACGTACAGAGGCAGAGGAGAAAAAATCTTGGAGTAGAGATAACGCAGTCGTAGGGAATATGCTCGGAGTTACCGGAGAGAGTGTGACATGTGTCCCCAGCTGGGATCGACGATAGTTGTATGTGTATGCATGTTGATATCGCAATAGTTAGCATTAAGCAATAATATGAGAGAAGTAGAAGATAACTATATGGTAAAATATTGCATTAAAAATGGTAGTAACTGAGAGGGATCAATCAATGTTTGGACTTACCGTTGAAGGTTGAAGCAAAAAAGAGTTGCGACGACGAGAAGAGATAGAAACCACACGGTTTGGTGGACAGCCGGCGTATGAGGGAAGATAAGTTCAAAGTAGATCGTCTATAGTGTATCAGTGTATACGCGAACAAGGTGCTTTAATACATTATATCATATAAACTAATAATATAATTTACCACACGCATAATCAACATATTACTTAATATTAAATAAAGGTACATATACATGCATATAATTTATTAAAAAAACTAACTAATAGAGTAAGAATAGGGGCATGCAACTACATGATTTATGCAAGATGGATAGTTGTTAGTTTATAAGAACCCAACAACTTATTATGCTCATTGATTTTATTCAATCAAAGTACATACTTCAATTATGTTTCTCAGGTTTAATTTTCTTTAAACTTCTATTGTCATTTCTAATGTTTAAGATATCTTGAAAATCTAAATAGCCTACAATATCTGTAAATATATGATCAAGTATTTATACAAACCTCGAAAAAAATCTAATTACGTAAATACATAAGTCATCCTACTAGTTCTATAAAAAGAATTGAAAATACACGGGAACCATGAATCCTTGATATTCAGGAGGGTGGGGACTTCGCTACTTCAGCCATGGCCTCCGCACTTGTAATCATGTGCTTTACCGATAAGTTACATGAGTGTCCTCACGCATCAATTTTTTTAAGGGCCTTTCTTTTGTCTCCTCGTGGCAGTAGCCCGCCTCGTGGCCTCCTACCATTTCCCTCATGTGCATGGTCATTGGTCGCTTGTTGGATGACCTCATCTTCGACTGGTCTACGTTCCCATTTAGAATGCTGAAAAATCCTCTATATTCCTGCTAAAATTGAATTGTTTCACGGAAAATTTTTATATTCAAAACATTCCTTTATAGGGCGGGCCGTTTTCGTCTTTCACACCTTCGGCAATATTTTTGCCGCATCAAAGAAGAGTTTGATCGCTGGGAATATCGGTTGTGTATTGTAGGCTGGATTGTGTCTTGTAGGCTGTAGCCCTCTATGTGGGCAGGTGTATTTTTTTTTTTTTGATGTTCCAGATTTTTCCTATCAGATCTATATTCTATACCTCGCGAGGCACTCACGGGAGCCAGCGCTCAACCGTGATGGACTAGGAGCCTATAGCTCCCCTCTGTCAGTTGAGCCTCTGCTCAGTCCTCAAATAACCCCAGTGAGATACCCATGCAGAGCCCAAGTCTCGAGCAAAGGTAGGCTAGGTGAGCTACGTCGCCTCGAGCCAGCCGAGTAAGGCTCGGTTCTCGCATCAGGCGTAAAATTGGCATTAGAAAATGGAAGAAAAAGAAAGGGAAATGACTAGTGTAGAAAATTAAAATATTGAGAGAAATTGGATGCAAGTGATTTAGGGGTTACGTGGATTTCTCCCAAAATGTTAAGAACAAATAACGATTGGCAGTGAAGCCTCCGTTTGAACACGAAAGGAATCGTGCAAGTTTTCCGTAGAATGCAGCAAATTTTTATGTGAATTCCTATGTTTTAAACATGCCCAAAACTTATAATAGGTTTGAACTTAGGGGATGTATCATGTGCAAGTGCAAGCATCATTTTGGAAGATGATGCTTGCATTGGGAAATATATATTGATGGTTGTATTGGAGTTTTGGCCTGATGACCGGCTGGTTTTGGTTCTCGCTTCTTTTTGAATGTGTCTGTTGAGGAACCGTCGCTGGCGAGTCCAGTCCGAGCGATTACCTCGTAGACAAATTCAGAATCGTAAGAACAATGCATGAACACAAGAACAGAATAAGAGATTGAACACAGAGATGTAGGGGGACGTATTGCTTCTCTTTATTCCTTCATCCATCGATCAGTCAATTACAATGAATAGCACCCCCTATTTATAGGCTACGACCCTTCTAGGGTTTGGGATGAGAGCCCACCTTGGGCGAGACTCCGGTCTGGGCCCGGTTTCCAACACTCCCCTTGAGCACTCATCTTTCATGCCCATGTCTCGTCAAAACTCCATAAAAACCAGTGGAAAAATTTGGAGAAAGAGTACATGAATCATGTTTCGTTATCTTTGCTCGAATTGCCTCATTAAAAACCTTAGCCGAGAAACTTCAGAAAACTCGTCAAGGGAAAAAGAGTACAATCCACCCAATTTCATTTAATCTCGAGATTTGCTCTTTGGGTACTCGATCTTCGTGATCAAGCTTTAGTAATGAGTTTGTGAAGGTTCTCCCCACAGATTACGCACTTCTCTAGGTCTTATCATTCCAATTCCACGTACGCACCTTTCAAAGCTAGATGCTGGAAGTGACTTAGTGAATAAATCTGCCAGATTCTCACATGACCTAGTATGCAGTGCTTTGATTACGTTCATCTTTTGCAATTCATGAGCATAGAAGAACTTGGGGTTGATATGCTTTGTGAGAGGATTCTTCATAATAACCCATCTGCACTTGTGCAACACAAGCTGCATTATCTTCATTGATAATAGTGGGGGTTGGTGCGGTGTTCAATCCACATAACTGCTAGATGTAGTGAATCATCTGCCGAAGCCAAGTACATTCTTGTGAGGCCTCATACAATGCTATTATTTCCGAGTGGTTCGTCGAAGTCGATACAAGACTCTGCTTAGACGATTTTCATGGAATTGCAGTTCCACCACATATGAATTCATAGCATGTTTGCAATTTGGTCAGTATGCGGGTCCTACTGCATGCGTCATCCGCATTGCCATTCATAGTTAAGTCTTGATTCTTTACGTAGAATAGACCAAGTTCTTTGCTTCTTTGGAGGTATCGGAAGATGTCCTTTATTTCTGCCAATGCTTTTGGTAGGTTACGTACTATACCTTGCTAATAGGTTCACGGCAAATGCAATGTCCGTTCTAGTACAGTTTGTTTAATACATGAGTGTTTCTATTACACTTAAGTGTGGGAATTCCGGTCCCAGGACTTCCTCCCCCTCTTCTTTAGGTCTGTATAAGTCTTTGTCTTGCTGCAAAGATCTTTCGACCATTGGCACTTTCAAAGGGTATGCCTTTGCCAAGTCGAACCTTTCTAACACCTTCTGAGTGTAGGCTGACTGATGCAATAATGTTCCTTCAGGGGCATGCTCAAACTGCAAGCCTAAGCAATATTTGGTTTTACCCAAACCTTTCATTTCAGACTCCAACTCCAGGTAAGAGTTTGCTCTCTTAATATCCTTCAGGGTTCCGATGATATTCAGATCATCTTCACACTCTAAGATTATACAAAATCCATTCTGGGATCGTCGTATAAATACACAGAGATTATTCTCATTGTTCGTGTAACCTTTCTTGCATAGAAAGTCGCTTCAAGTGATTATACCACATTCTGCCTGATTGCTTAAGTTCGTACAATGACTTTCTGAGTTTCAGACTGTACATATTTCTATTTGCTCTGCTTTGGTTCGGGACAGTGATACATTCAGGTATCTTCTTATAAATGTCCGAATCCAATATTTCATAAAGGTATGCTGGTACCCCATCCATCAATTTCACTTCTAACTTCAAGTTCACTGCCATTGAGATAAATATTTAAAAGGGAGTTCTGCCCATGACCGGGGAATAGGTTTCTTCATAATTATCTTCTGGACGTGCAGTGAAACCTTGTGCAACAAGCCTTGCTTCTTTTTATTTCTCTTTCGAACAAATACCCACTTATGCCCTGCGGGGTGCACAAGAGGAGCGCGTGCGGCTTACATGCCCAAACGTCTTTCTTTTATTCAGAGAGAATAATTCAGTTTCTATTGCCTTCTTCCAATCTTCTCAATCGATCTTTTCTCTCATTCAATGAGCAATGCGAGCTCGGATCAAGATCGTTGATTGTGACAATTTTCTTTGTAAAATAAATGCCGACATTGACTGTTGTCATATTCAAAGATTCTCCCGAGGTCATAAAACTTATAGCTATTTCTTCAAGGGTGATTCTTTTAATGCTTCTACTTGCTCACCGCTTCATTGCGGGCAAGTCCTTTAGTTTTTCAGCTCCGATGTGTGCGCACACATCCATGCTGATGTCTCCCTTCATGGGGATGTTCAATACTAGTATGCCTTTTCCGAAGGTTCCATGCCGATACCAGGTCTCAACTGGCTCCCCTTTTGGTTACGGGGCACTTGGTGATCGGTGTGTCAAGTCCTTCTTATCCTTTTTCACCAGCGTCCCGGTTGCCGGATTCGAGGCGGAGTTCTCATCCTTTTACGAGGCCTCGGGCGGGATTAGGGATACCTTCATTGGTATTTCAACCCTCTCCGGTGCATTGCGTACAGGCAAATGCTACTTGGTCACGCTCTTCAAATCACTAAAGTGGTCTGACAGTTGATTTGCTAATATTTGCAAATCTATTATCTTCTGGACTTCAATGGTCTTCTAGACTTCAATTCAATTATCTTCTGGACTGCAATTATCTTCTGGACTTCTCTATTTGCTTCACTAGTGCGCGGGTCATATGCATAGATTTTTAATTATCTTCTGGATTCAATTGTCTTCTAGACTTCAATTATTTCCCGACATTATTATCAAGGGTTGATTTCCTCCCTCTAATGACGGGAAACTAATCTCATCTGATATACTATCAGCGAATCGGGCATTATGCAAATCTCCAGTCATATGGTCCAAATACTTGATTATGGATGCTGTCTCATAACCAACGTATATCCCAGACTTTCGGAGAAAAACCCATTGCAGTTCGCTGCGGTGGTGGTATAGGTATATAACCCTTGCAAACCAACCTGCGAAGATGAGAAGTTTTCAGTGCTGACCCTTGCGCTAGTTGCATAGTTGGATGGATGTTATTGGCCGACGGTCTAAAATTGATGAGAGTCACTACGAGCAGATCGCATGTCCCCAACATATAGTTGGTAAATTACAATTCTTCAAAGTTCTGCTAGTCCATTCTGGGTGCGGATGTGCGGTATAGAATACTCAACTTTAATTCCCATTTTCATACAATAATCATCAGATGCCTTCGGAGTACATTCTCTGGCGTTGTCCATTCAGATGGACTTCACGTGATGATCAGGGAAATTATGTTTTCAATTGTTAATTATCTGCGAGATTTAGCTTTGCAAAAGCATGGTTTCTCATAGACAATAAACATATGTGCGACCATTCCGAGGAAGCATCGATGAGCACCATAAAATACCTAATTGACCCTTACAGGGGTTGTATAGGACCGCAAAAGTCTCCCTGGATACGGTCCAGGAATGCAGGGACTTTATCCTTCGCTTTCAGAGCCAAAAGGTCTAATAATTAATTTCCCGGTGGCACATGCGGGGCACACAAAATCTTCTAGATTCGGGAAATTCTTTATATTCATATTATGTCCCTGTGAATTGTTAATTATATCTCCCATTATCCTAAGACCTAGGCGGCATAATCTATCATGCCAGAGATAGATAAGTTCAGAGCTTCTAAATACGGTTTTCAAGGCAGTATAGGCTGTAGGTGCCTTAATATTAGTGTAGTATAGCCCAATTTCATATGAAGGAAGATATTCTAATGCTATTTTTCACTTTCTTCACGCTTTGTAATGAGCAGGTATTCTGTACCATACTCTTCTTCAGTCTCTACATGGAAACTGTTAGCGCAAATATCCTTGAGAGTTCTAGTCGATTCTGGGTACAACAAGTCTTCTTCAATGACCAAAGTTGTGCCCGTTGGAAATATAATTATGGCTCTTCCTGAGCCTATTATACAAGTATCGCTGCCTGCGACTGTCGTAAGACTACCAGCATTCTTGCTGATCGACTGGAAAAATTTCTATTTCTCTCAGGATGGTATTCGTTGTGCCGCTACATGCTAAGCACACTTCCTCCATAGGGCGCCACACGCGTTCTAATGTAATGTACTTTATTAATATGTAGCAGAAAACAAGCAACACATAAATAAAATACTTCAGATATCAGAACGTAACTTGCTATTATAAAGACGGGAAAATAAGCCTTACAGGACTCATAATAAGAATTTAATGCTTTGCTCTTCTAGAGCTTGCAACCATTATTCAATAATTCAAAATTCTGCTTCAATTACAAACTGCAAGTTTCTATAAAAGGTTCGAGTGCAATGCGCAGCCTTTGGATCTAATAGGCGAAGTATTCAGGAACTTCTGCCTAAATCGGCTCCATGCGCGATCTTCTCCTCTTGGGCAGCTACGGCTGTGGTCGCTGCGATGTCCAAAGGAGGGATGATGGGGCTGCTACTAGGCTGTTCACATTCATAAGTGCAGCTAATGGATGTGGATCCTCTGTGCCTGCAATGGCGAGGTATGCCTCATGCTATCATTTGCCCTTCTTCTTAGACTGAAAAACATCAATAACGTGCGACGCACTACCTTACCCTTCTTGCTCCTCTCATTCGTGAGATGCTTCATCACCTTGTAGCTGCTAGCAGTGGCTTCATGGCCAACATTGCTACTATGTGGCTGCGAGATGAATTTCTTTCTTAGAACATCATCTTGGGTTTCTGCAACTTGCATAACGTCAATTAATTCGGCACACTTCATGTAGCCGTTTGACGATAGTTGCTTGTGGATTGCACCGCGTTCGGGTGAAAGGTAAGGAGTCTTCTCAATCTTCTACTCATCTGTGATTACATCATCACAGAATCGAAGACTGATACAAATTTTATACAAAATCTGACCATGCTGGGTCAGTTCTTCGAATTCCTGATTCGTGATGCCAGTCATCTTCATATTCATGCCAAAATTCATAAGATTACTGCTGGTAATTTGCGTAAGATGGTTGCAAAATTCTCATAATGCTATTCGAACTTCCGGTTCGTGATCCCGTATTTTTCTATGTATTTTCATGATTTACTGCTATTTTTAGTGATTAAAAGTAATATAAACAATTACAGATAATCAAAATAGTAAATACGGTAAACAAATTGCATAGAAATAACAATAACAAAGTTAAACATGCTTCAAATGCAAAAAGTGATTCAAAAATTGAATTCCTGAGGCTCTTTTCTGCTGGAAAAAGTATTTTCGGTGAATTCTGCAAATTCCAGGGGTTAAAACACGAAATCTCAGTTCTGAGAGAAAAATCGCGTAATTATCAAATTTCTGAGGGGTTATTCTGCAAGAATATACATAATCTCGTAAATTTCCCAACTCCCGGGGGGTTTTCCGAAAATTTTCATCAGCAGCAAAACTTCCTCAGAATTTTCAGAATCACAAGGGTTATTATTGCAAAAGTTCCAAACCCGCGTAATTTTCCTCGTAATTTTCAGAATTTCGAGGCCCGTTTTGCAAAATGTCATTTCCCCTTTTTTTCGATTTTCCTTGGGCCGGGCCTCCTTCTTTCTTCGGTTTTGGGCTGGCCCGTTTCTCCTTTTGGCCCGTTAGGCCGAACGGCGTCTTCAAGACAGGTGCTAGGTTTTCCCTAGCACCACTTCGGGTGGCGGCGGCTCCTTCGGAGCTTGTGGGGCGCGGCCGGCTACGGATGGTCGGGAGGCGGCGGTGCGGGCGAGCGCGGCGGCAGGCGCGGCGCAGAGCGCGTCGGGCGGGCCGCTACTGACGGTCGGGGCGGCCGTCTGCGCGGCGCTTAGCGCATGCGGCGCGAGGCGCGCGTGCGGCGGGCCGGCTAGGATGCACGGCAGTCGGCGCGATGGCGAGCGACGCCGAGGCGGCGGGTGCGGCGGCAGGTGGCGCAACCACGAGGTCCGGCGGCGCGACGGCGAGCCGACGGTGTCTGCGGGCGGGCGGCTCGGCGGCGTTGCGACGGCTCGGCGGCCATGCGACGGCGCGCTCAAGCGGCGCGCCGTGTCGTCCGGTGCGAGTCATCTCTCCCTGCCCCTTTTTTTTTCATTCTTGGGCGGCGGCCATGCGAGGCTCCGATGGTGGCGATGCGAGCGCATGCGGGCCGGAGAGGTGGCCGTGGACAGTGAACCGCATGCTGGCGGCCATGGACAGGGAGGCGACACTTCAAGGTGGCCAGGGCGGTGCCGTGCGTAGGCGGCGGCGGCTTCAAGCCGGCCGGAGGAGGGTGCGCCCGTGCTGTGAAGGCTCCAGGCCGTTGGCAAAAATATCTTCATATTTACTGTTCATGCGATATAATGTGATGTAATACGGGATTACAACGGAGGCACGGCTTCATGTCGACATGTGCATGCTTGCCGCGTGCTGGCGGTGTGGCACTGTCATTGCCTCCGTGGCGAGACGTGATGGCGGACTATGCCGACCGGTAACGTGTCGCGGAGGTAGTGACAGTCGCTTGCAGGCGGTGTCGTGCACATGATGCTTTTCATGCGATTGCATATACAACCTACGGTACAATCATCATCTACTCTTTCATGCAATCCACCGATCGGCTTGGCCGGCGACTTCAAGTCGGCTCGCGGTAGATTAGAGCGGATTTGCACCGTATGAAACCAATCTAGAAAGCCAAAAATTTGCAGAATTAAAAGCAATCTAGAAAACGATTCAATCTACGAGTGTCGTTCATCGACGGTTACCTTTTCGATGCGAGGAGAGTCGATCGTGCTGATAACGTGTTGAGGAACCGTCGCTGGCGAGTCCAGTCCGAGCGATTACCTCGTAGACAAATTCAGAATCGTAAGAACAATGCATGAACACAAGAACAGAATAAGAGATTGAACACAGAGATGTAGGGGGACGTATTGCTTCTCTTTATTCCTTCATCCATCGATCAGTCAATTACAATGAATAGCACCCCCTATTTATAGGCTACGACCCTTCTAGGGTTTGGGATGAGGAGCCCACCTTGGGCCAGGACTCCCGGTCCTGGGCCCGGTTTCCCAACAGTGTCTAGCAGGCCACGGGATGAGCATAGTGAGGCCTCTGCGGTGGGCCGCTTTTGGTGGCCCGTTGTTTCTGCAGTTAGTTACCCGGGTGGTAGCGTGCGGCCGTACTTACACCGGTTGAGGCGGTATGGTTATCTGTCTATGTGAGGGGGGCCACTGTTTCCCTGTGCGTACAGCTGCCAGTCAAAGCACCATGTGTCGTCTTTACCCTCCCAAATTTTCTCTCGAGTAATGCTTAGAGGCACGTGCACGGATTTTAATCGGTCGCTTTCACTCTTAAGTCCCAATAGGCAACATTTTCTACTCTCAAGTCCTAATAGGCAACAACTAGCCCACTATCCCTTAATCTCTTCCCCACACATCACGTTCTCACAGACCACGCCTTCAATCCAGAAAAGAATCGCCGCCATCCTCACAGGCCACATCCCTTCGACCATGCTTGTTGTTGTTGCAGCGGCGCCGACTCTAGAGGCAGGAAATCCTCCCTCCCTCCCTCTCTCCAAGTCTCTTCCTTCTCCCTCTCGCTTGGCGAGGAGAGGGTGTCACGGTGGCACGTTGGACGGTGACCAGAGGTTATGAGGTGACAAACAGCGAGTGGAGGAGCGGGGAGCTGCTGATAGCAAGCGGCACAACCAATAGTGAGGCCGAGTGGAGTTGGCCGATGGAGAGGCACCATGCCAATCTTGCCCCTGTCATATCCAAGCATTCCGGTGATCAAGCAGCTGACCGGCCTTCTCCTCCGATGAGCTTAGTTACTCGCCGCATGCCTCCCTCCCTTCGGATATGCTTTTGTTGCTTACGTTTCTCGAATTTGTTGCAATGCACTTTTCTCGTTGTTGCAGAAAGCGATTTTCTTTGTTGTATTTTTTTTCTCAAATATTGTAGTAAGAGATATTTTATTGAAGTAGAGTCATTGATTTGTTGCATTGCAGTATTTTCTTGTTGTGTCAGGGTTATTGTATTGTTATGACGGTTGTTACAATTGGTTTATTGCAGCAACCTTTCTCAATTATTGAAACAAGTGTTTCATTTTGTTGCAACGTGTACTCGCAAAAATGTTGCAGTAAGTGTCTCTAATTGTTGCATGAGTAATTATAAAATGTTCTCACTGGTATTTTCAAATGTTGCAATATTGTAACAGTGTAAATTCGTTTGTTTGGGATTCCTGAGCTAGTTTTAAAATGCTACTAAATTGTATACTCACAGTTTCGAAATGCTACTAAATTGTATACTCACAGCTTCATCTATTTTTTGTATGAAAATAAATATTTCAATTATTTTTTTGACATTGTCATCACAATTCTTCAATTTTATTACGGATGTTGATTACACGTATTACGGATGTGGTTCATGTATGTTGCTCCCGAGCGTACCGCGGACTTCCCATCGTACGTCCGGTTGGCTAGGTGTGCCCTTTTTCTCCGCCTCTATCTCACACAATCCTCCTCCCAGTCTCCTGATCCACGCTTGGGCCAGTGCCACCATTCGCTCTTCCATCCTCCCTTGGTTGGAATCCACGCCAGGTGATGGCTCCACTGCTTCCCCTCGACTAATCTCTGGCAAAATTCGATGCCACCACAAGATTTCCCCGTCGTGGGCGTCTGTGGTTCGTCATCACCCGTTTCTTCATCGCTCCCCCCGGGGTTCCTGCGGCGGCCGCCGTGCCCTTGCTGCACATCCAGCACCGCTCTGTGGTATGTGAGTTGTTTCATTGCGCTTCTATTTTCATGAATATGTTGCTTTTCTCTATCATGATTGAGCCATCCTAACCTATTTTTAGCTAAGTTTTAGGATTCGGAAATACTAAAACTTTGGAACCAACCCAATCTACACGAGCTTGCATGCAAGTACCCTATATAACACAGGTTTCTAATTTGTTCATGTTAAGCTCTCACTTATGTGGTCATTCTTTATATATATAATATATATATATATATATATATATATATATATATATATATATATATATATATATATATATATATATATATATATATATATGGATTTTGCAATAGGTTTAATGAACCAAAAACGTAATCCAGGAGAATGTGCAAAATTATTTGCTCCATTGTATGGTTAATTGTTGTGATCGAGTGTTTGGTTGGTCTGTTGCAATGCTAGAATAGGTGTCATTAGACTTTCTTCTCTTGTTCAATTATATCTTTTTTCATTCCCAGAGAGGCGTGGTCCATGTAATTAAGTGGTCTTGTTGTATCATGTTGCATGTTGCTTGAAGTAAATGGCAACTCATTTTCTTTGCATCATGTTTCCTCCTTTTTCATATCTAACATGTTGTTAGTTCCAGGTTTATATAATTTGTGTTGTACTAATCTGCGCTACATTCACTAATTGTTTCTTCACCTGCAGGTTTACTAATAAATACAAGGTTGCCTCTCTAGTGACACAAATCTATTTTATTTGTCAGATTTCTCATCTTCAGATTGTTCTACCCCGACCGCACAAAGCAAGTAGGTACGTAGAAAGTCAAGTGATCTTATAAAAGTTCAATTTTTAGTGCATTGCTTGATCCTGTTGGTTACTTTTCCTGTAGATGTCTCCCTGCCCAACTTACAGATGTTGTGAGTTAACTTGTGCGAGCCAGACTAACGCAAGATTAACAAAAGCGACAACATCATACTTGCAGTGATGGTTGTAGTAGATAAGGTAATCAATGTCTCCACCGGTGAGTGTCCATTCTAAAGCATAGTTTTTCATGCTTGACATGGCATTGTATTGTCAGTTTTAAGCCTTTTAAAAAGTTGTTTATGCCATTCAAATCTCATTCACCGCCATAGTCTATGTGTACAGGGCTAAAGCCCACCTACAGTTTGCTATGCTTCTGCTTTCCTTCGGTAGGTTCATGTCCATATTCATGCTAGCCAAGGATCTTCTACTTTTCTTTGGTAGGTTCATGTCCAGATTCATACTAGTCAAGGAATTGCTTTTCTTTGGCAGGTTTATGTCTAGATTCATGCTAGCCTAGGATTTGGGAATTAAGATCAATTAATTAATTTCTTGCTGCACATGGAGGTAATACCCTGGATCCCAATGTGAGCAACACATTTCATCTTCCGCATTTTTTGTTTGCATGTTCAAGAGATGGATATACACCTGGGGTTACATTTGAATGGCATTTTTTGTGATGGTTTCTCTCATCTATACTTCCTTTTTTCCCCTCATCTAATGACATTTGCATTTGCCAAAGTCTAGATACATATGTTATACTGAAGTATAGCATGTACAAAATAGTGAAGTACCGCTAACTTTCTGTTTTTTTCCCTTTTTTTTTTTTGGTAAAATTGGTGTTCTGATGCAAACAAAAATGAGCCAAGCACATCCTTAAGCATTCTGTAAGTATACAACTATACATGAATTGATAACTGGATCTCTGACAGTTTTCCCATGGGAAAGGAATAGGATAATATGGGTTGTGTCCTTTCTTAATCAGAAATAATTGTATTCTTTTTTATTTAAAAAAATAGAAAAAAATTGTATTCTTGCTGCAAAATGAGTCAACAAAGCAACTCAGTTGGACTTGATGAAAATTTCTGTTGTTTGGTATCCTAGTGGCTTGAAATATTTGATACTAACTAGGCCTTCGTATTCTTTGTTCTGATTGTTAATAGCTCTAACTCTAATTTGCTAACATTTGCTTAAAAGAATCCACTTTTATACCGAGGCATCTTTAGCTATAGACTTTACAGTATTATGAGTTTTTTTTTTTTTTTTTTGCAGTCAATACCGAGGCCTATTGCATCTACAAGAAGCAGGATTGTTCCATGCATGGTGGCAACCTCACCTTTGGGGAATGGTTTTGTTAAAAGGTTCTTTGAGTCCATCAGCTGCTTTGCTATGCTCATGTCTCTTGATATTGCATTATGTAGATTGCCTGATAGGAAATCAAGGAGGATGATATCTCCTTATATCACTAGCTACTTCTATAGTGTCTGCTCCTCATCAAGTGCCAGGAAGACAGAAGACAACAATAGTGATGAACAAACTCTTGGTGCATACATTATGTGTTAAGGTTGTAATGCAACAGAGCGGACATATGGTGGACCTGGGATGGCAATATGATACAGTCATCGACTGGACCACAAAGAATCGGGATAACACACTTCTTAGCTACTAATGTTATCATATTGCCACTTAAGATAGCTTGCTTAGTGGAGTATTTTGATTATCCAACCTTTTTGTTCTGTACATATGTGATGAAGTTGCCGTTCCTATAGGTAGTTTTGAGGATTTTTGCATGGTAGGCTGATGGGAGATATAGTACCTACAAATATGTTGTTTGCAAAATAATGTGGTGAAATTTTGATAAAGTGTGGTGATATTTTTCATATAAAGTGAGGTTTTTACACAATTACTTATTTTTTGTGGTGATCACCCGTAGCCATTCCTAGCGAAAGACATACAACATTCATGTTTATATGCAATTCGCCGATCAAGCAAATGGCTTTGCGTGGCGTGACGCCGTGCCCACCCATGTAGTTGTATCTACAACTCAAAGAATTTAGCAATTCAATATAGAACTTGATATGTCCTTGAATTTTCTTTCATCAAACGGTGGTTGGATGCTCCTAGTGTAGCACCTATGTATTTTGACCTCTAATGCGCAGAGGATCCATTTTGTATTATATCGTGAATGGTTCATCAGGGATTACCATGTATTCAATCTCGTGAACTTGAGAATAATATTGTCCTTGGCAAAAACTTGCGGTGGCAGCATGCCGATATTAAATTTAATGAATCCCATCTATTTCTGGGTTGATCTAACGGCTCACGGTAAAGTTTCCATATTATTAGACAATATAAGGGAGTTTACAGCTATGGCTGGATACATCCTAAAACCTGAACTTTCGTAGGCACTGAGCAACGGCTTAATGGTAGGTTTGGTTGTTACGAACACACCAGTCCTGAGTTCGATCCCCGGATCGGACGAAGGATCTCCTACCCATCCATAGGCTAGGACTCAAACACGAGTACGTTCAGCGTATGGCTGCACTTTCTAGCCCTCCGTTCTAGTTAGTCGTGTGCAAGCGGACTTTTGTCCCGCCCTACGTGGCTACATTTAGACTTCTTTTTCTTTCTGCCTTTGTTTCCATTTCATGGTTTCTGCACGGTTGGCTTCGCTTGGTTGGTTTTCGGTCCGTTCGTTCTGCAGCAAGAAAGACCGTAAATTGCCATTGAAGCTCCCGTGGTCCAACTAAAAAGGTTTGTAGTTTAGTACAAGTGTTGATTTGATTCATATTTATTATTTTTTAATCTCAACTCTGGACTCTTTTACTGTAAGAGGATCAAATTTTATAGCGTGGAAATTGCAGATGAACTTGAATCATATCATGCCAAAGCGTTTGAAGTTTCTTGTGAAAAATTTCGGAATTTTTTTTAAAATATTATTATTTTTAAAGATATTTACAAAAATAAATAGTCATTTAAAAAATTACAAAAATGTGTCCCTGTCGCCAGTTGAACTGGCGACACGAACCTATCGCCAGATTCAATCGGCGACAGGAACTGCCGCCACTCACGGCGGGCGACTACCTATCGCCGCTCAATCGGCGACAGAAGATAGTTCTGCCGCCGCTTGAATCTGGCGATAGTTGTTATCGCCGATTGAATCGGCGACGAGTTCTATCGCCGCCAATCAAGCATGTAAGCGACTATAAAATCCCCGAAAAATCAATCCATAATTCATTTTAATTCCAGAAAAAAAACAAGAGAGAGTTGGAGAGGGAGAGAAGAAATTGCGGCGAAGCCCTGTCGGTTTGTCGCGGTGGAGAGAGATTGATAAAGCATCGGTTTGATCGATCATCTCGTGTTGCGAGTAAATTTTTCAAATCGTATGTTACGTCCAAACCTTGTAGGTTAGCAAACGACAATAGCGACATAGAATTGAGTAGGTCACATAAATTTAGTCGAACTGTGCAGTACATATTTTGAGTTGTGTAGCGACATAGAATTGCGACTATAGCGACATAGAATTGCGTAGGTCACATAAATTTAGTCGAACTGTGCAGTACATATTTTGAGTTGTGTAGCGACATAGAATTGCGACTATAGCGACATAGAATTGCGTAGGTCACATAAATTTAGTCGAACTGTGCAATACATATTTTGAGTTGTGTAGCGACATAGAAATGCGACAATAGCGACATAGAATCGAGTAGGTTACATAAATGTAGTCGAACTGTGTAGTACATATTTTGAGTTGGACATGGAATTACGGCAATATCGACATAGAATTGAGTATGGCGCTAGTTGACTGGTGTAGTAACATAATTAATGCACGATACATTTCTGTTTTAAAATAGGAGAATTGCATGATACATTTTTTAATTGTGAAAAAAAACACGGAGTAGCTGTGTAGGTCTAAAAAACAATGAGAATATTTGTGCGCGGTTATTATTTTGTTAGTACGTTGTTATTAGTTGTGTTAGTGCGCGGTCAATATCTTGTTAGTGCTGAAAACACCGTTTAACTAGAAAAGTAGCATGACATGTATTACATTTGTAAAGAAAATTCGTAGTTGCTACATAGGCTATGTAAAGATGCATGAAAAAAAATATGAACTTTCTCTCTTGCTGCATTTTCAGGTATGGCAGACGCGAGTCAGTACGGGTTGCTTGACCCAGTGATTGACGAGCATCACCGTAGCCGCCTCAGTACCGTGTTCCCTCCGGAGGGCGAGGCGCCGATAGAGCTTGGGGCGTTTCGGTTACGCACCCCCATCAGGGCATGGAGGCTGCACCGAGACTGGATTCCGAGGTACGTGAAGTTTTGACCTTGATGCACTCAATCGCGGTCTGTTTATGTGGCGTTGACTCATGCTTGTTCTGAATCGTTTCGACGCAGGTTGAGAGCGGCAGGCCTCCTTCCACTAGCGAGGATGGTGGAGGCGACGACGAGGACGACCAGGGACCACCGTGCGGCCGTACGTCTAGGCGGTTTCCATACGACCGGGCCCTCCTGACGGCGCTGGTTGACCGCTGGAGGCCAGAGACCCATACGTTCCATCTCCCGTGCGGGGAGATGACGCCGACGCTGCAAGATGTTAGCTACCTGACTGGGTTGCCCTGCGCAGGCGCTCCGATGGTGGCGCACGACGTCCCCGCCACGTGGCGCACGGACCTCCTAGCCAGGTTCCGCGATATCTCGCCGCCAGCGGCACAGTGCGAGTTCAAAGAACACGCACGGGCCCACGCTGAAGTGGATCTGCCAGTTCTACGTAAGTGTTTTCCTAACTATTTTTCTCTCGTAACAATTCGTTTATGAACCTGCCGACGCTTACGTGTATTCTTGCGGCGAGCGTATATCGCCGACGCACGCTGGCCGTTCTTTAGGCACTTGGAGGCCTACCGCGTGGTTGTTCGGGTGGGTGATGTTCCCGAGCTCCTACGGCGGCGGCGTGGACAAGCATTACATCCGATGACGCGCAGAGGTGGCGGTGTCACCGATCGAGCGGATCCCGCAAAGACGCGTGGGGTCCGGCCGTCTTTGCGCGACGTCTCGCGACCGCGGCGACGCGCGCGGCGTTGGCGTGACGGCCCATCCTCTCGGATGCCCGCCTCATCGCACTGTGGTCGTTGGAGCGTTTCCGATCGGACGACCACGGTGGACTTGACAACAGACGGAACGGCTTATGCGTCCCGCAGACGACTGGACCGGCCGACCATGGGCACTTTGTGGTGCCGCCGACGGTTAGTTTCAGAATCATTTATTATTTTCATTTTGCAATCATTATTTTTGTGTGCTTAGTTTGCGGTGTTGTATTGCACAGTCACCTTCACGCCGATCACCTCGCAGGCTCCTACCCGAGTACGCTTGCGATGTTCGATCACCGACCGATGACCGCGTCATCCGACCCCGTCTGATGGCGACAAGGTGATCGCGCGCGCCTCAACGGCCCGGTCTTTGTGCACGCGAGACTACCCGCGACCGTACACGCGAGTGCCTTGGTGCACGACATCTTCGTGGAGGAGTACCGATACAGAGGGTCATGTGCCGCCGGTGCGGCAGAGGTCCCACTTCTTGGGGAGGCGGTGCCGCGCACGCGTACGCGTAAGTTCACCGCTGACTTTTATGTCCGCACAATATGTGTTATATCGCAACCAAATATTTTTCTTGCCGTCCACGGTACACTAGAAAGGGAGTTCGTGGCACGATGTCCCGGTCGGATAGGATGGCCCTTGGGTGGGCGGTTGGAGTGCCGCGCACGAGACCTCATCGAGGTTGGGGACGAGGCCACGACCCGAGACGTCACGAGCACTACATGGAGTGGTACTCACTCGGGCGAGGCTCCGCTGCGTCGGGTCGTGGTCGACCACGGTCGACATGTGGCGCGACGTCGGACACGCACCCCACCACCGACTCGCTTTCCACCGCAGCGTCGTACTCAATATTGCATATTTCATATTTAATTTGACATACTTACGTACAACTTGTTGATTACCCGCGGTGGATCTTCACCGAGGTCGTCCGGATGGTAGACTCGCGCGACATGGCAATGCCGGGAGATCGAGGGCACTTGCACAGATCGGGGAGACAGCGATGCTGGAGCGCGGACCGTGGATCGGTCGCCGCGCCGACCGACCGGTGGACCGAGCCGTCCGAGGACGAGGTGGTAGGACACGCCTCCCGCCCGCACGTGGCGCACGCCGGCGTGGCAGGCGGGGAGCACCTCCGACATGTGGGAGGTGAGTTCGACACGCTGACATCGCTTCTTCATTTCATTTCGAACCTCGTAAGTTTGTAACGACGATCTTCTGTTACAGGTCCTCAGCTCCACCCGTACGCGGGCCAAGACTATGCCGCGTCGTCGGAGCACATCTTTGGGCCAACAGGTAAGTTCCGTTTGCTTGCGTAACGTACTTTTAGTCATGACTATGTTTGTAACCCAATTCTTCGCAGGAACGGCTTGGGAGGACGATGCATTCTCGGCCGACGATGCAGACCTATCGGCACCCATCGAGGACTTCTTCAGGGATCCGCGTGACACGCAGTTCTCTTTGGAGGCTTCTCAGCTGTACGGTGCGCCGAGTTCGACCCAGGCGACGCAGACTCAGCCGACGCAGACCCAGACGACGCAGGATCAGCCGACGCAGGAGCAGCCCCTGGCTACACCACCACTGACTACTCGCGCGGGTCGGGTAGTCAGGCAGCCTGACCCTCTGACGTACTCGCTGCAGCGACGGCAGAGGCCTGGGACGACACGCGGGGTGCAGCCTAAGAGGGGACGCCATTAGATTTCCCTTTATGTAATTTTTTTTCATTATGCCAACTGTTGTTTTGACAGCTTTTGAATATGAGTAATATGCCTCCTTTCTTTTACGATCCAACTGTTCGCAACGACGTGACAAAACGAGCTGGGTTTCTTGGGCGATGCGAGAACACGAGCTACCTTTTTAAGGTGATGCGACAAGATGGGTCAGCTTTTCAGAACGATGGCACCAGAGTAGGCAACTTTTCAGGACGATGTGACCATACGGGCCAGCTTTTCAGGACCATGTGACCACACGGGCTAGCTTTTCAGGACGATGTGACCATGCGGGTCAGCTTTTCAGGACGATGTGACCACACGGGCTAGCTTTTCAGGACGATGTGTCCAAGCGGGCCAGCTTTTCTGGACGACTTACCAAGACGAGAGCCCCGGCAACGGCTCCGTCCGCTCTAGCTATAAATACAGCGTAACTCGTCCAACTAGTCCACAGCAGCACCACCAAGTAGAAAATATGGATAAGGAGAAGGAATGGGAGAAAATCCGCAAGCTTTTGAAGGACTGGGTGTCTCCCCATGAGACCACCGCTCACTATCATGCCGCTAGTCAGGAGCCTTTCACACACCAAACTTTTCCGTAATCGTGGATCGAGGAAGCCGCCGTAGTACGCCCAACGATTCGGGTCCACCACGACCGCCTCCTATGCTCGCGAACGCCCTCGGAAGGACCCCGATAGGGGTGGCACCTATATGCCGGTGTAGGGACGCCGCAAGTGCGCCAAATCAACCGATGAGTGGACCATTGGGCGCGCTATTGGTGCGCCCAAACTACGCTCGTTGACCGCAACAACATGCATCCGTAATGAAACCGTATTTCATGGTACAATACTTTTTTATTCCGACAACGGGTAACGAACTCTCTTTACTCACCGCAGCTCCGCCACCACTATACGACTTCCGCAGGTGGATCGACGACAAGATCCACCCCTACGACATGTGGTCGTTGCTTAGACGGAAGAGCCGGGCGTGGAGCACATCGAGACCCGTGAAAGGCGCCAAAGAGTTGAAAGCCGAGCGTGCCGCAACGAGGCGGGACAGCAACATGAGGAGCAGAGCGTGAGCATGCGAGGCGACGGAGGCCGAGAGGAGCGAAGAGGGCCATCGCGGCGAGAGCCAAGGCGCAAGGCGAGGAGTACAACGCCGAGCCGGGCCGCAAGGGTAAATGGCCACGCTCGACTCGAGAGTTCTACCCTATTCCTCCACATGTCCCATGTATTTCAATTTCCCTAAAGGCATGCGTGTACCGCCCTCGCCGTTGTCCTGCGTGCCATGTAATCCCATTGTCCGATGAAATGTCGTGTGGTTATCGCTGCGTCATTTCCCAAAGTTGTCCAACGGAGTTGTGCGAGATTTCGAACGCATTGTAATATCACCGCCTTGCTACATACGAATCATTAATCCCTCAATCGTCCTCCAAAAAATCTTGCAACAATGTACAACAACAAATAGCCGGTGCAACAAGTTGCATAAATTAATCCCTGTCACCAGTTGAACCGCTAGTTGCTGGTTCACCTATGTATCGCTAGTTTAACTGGCGACAGGAAGGTATCGCCAGTTCAACTGGCGACAGGAAGGTATCGCCGATTAAACTGGCGACAGGCCCTGACCTCTACAAAACCCTCTTGCAACCGTCGATATTCCACACAGGACTCAGTCTTACTCAACAAAAAAAAAAAGGACACAACAGAGAGGACGAGGATAAAAGCTAGCTTCGTCAAGTTGCCCACCCCTCGGGTAATTTTCTTAACAGAACAGATTACATGATTCTTGATGTGCTGTTACGCAGTTAAGTCTGTTTTACATACTTTTTTGGTGGGATATTTAGTTGCACATATGTAGTTCATCGTGTAAATGTTCTTCACACTGCAGTACGTCAAATATGTCCGACGTCGTCAATTTCAAAATTTCCTACGGCCGAGTGACTATTATGGAGGGTCCCGAGGGAATTGATTTGAGTTATTTCCAGTCTGCGGACGTGCCCCTACCAAGACCCGAGCAACGTACAATAGGCGCTGTGATGCGGTAGTTGTTCCACACGCTCCAAGTGGACCATGATGTCTACGATCGACATTGAGTCGCCTCGCCCCGGCGGGACGGTACGATTGGGAGTTAGTGCAACTAAAGGGAACAAATTCATGGCGGTCGATGTACGCATGGCGAGGGAGAGAGGATGGAAATTGGTCCTTCGGTTCAGCGTATGCTAAACCCACTCCAAAGATCCGCGTCGTAACAAGTAGGGCTTGCGACACCGGAGAAGAACTAGGTGACTCCAGCGGGGCGCACCAAATGGCAGAAGAGCAAGAGGTTGCTGATGTCGTCGATGAAGACTACGCTGAGTTACCTCATTCAGTGAGACAAAGCAGTGGGCTTGCCGACGGGGAGCTGGAAGACCTAGTGGAAATGATGGAGCTCGAAGACCAAGACTACATGGCATTGTCCGAAGATGAAGGTTCTTATGACGACGATGATGCGGACCAGCAGGCGGTTCCGTCCGAGTGGAACACATACCAGTTCGAGAACCTCGTTGTCAACGAAGGCTCCTATGTACCATGGGAGTACGACCAGAGCGAGGTCAGACTAGGAGCTACGTACAAATGCAAGGAGGCCGTGCAAGATGCGGTCAAATTCTGGGCATTGTCGGTTCGACACACATTCACCGTCGTCAAGTCTACCCCAAGATGCTACGACGTGAAGTGTGGCATGAGGATGCCCTTGGCGCGTGCACGCATTTCAAAGACAAGTGGGACACCCATCGGAAGTGCTCCATAGTGGTCCTCACACATGCGTCGTCCGAAGTCGTAGATCCACCGAACTCGCCATCGTTTCATTGCCAATCTCATGTACGGTGAGATCGTGGATAACCTAGATTTTGAGCCACGGTCCATCATTCGCCATTGAGGCAAGGTTCCAAAGACACTATCGCCTATACCAAGGCTTGGAGGGCAAAAGCAAGGCATTGGAATCAAGGTTCGACGACGCTCGAGGATTCCTACCACAACCTCTCCGACAACTCCGAGTCATACAAGACAGAATCCGGCACTCATGCCGACATTCAAGACGCCACGATCCGGTGGCCTAATAAGAGGGGACTACAAATGAGCATTCTTCGCGTTTGGTCCATGCATCAATGCATTCCGCATCGCCGCCCGCCTTGTGTATCGATGGCACATTCTCGATCGGCGGTACAAGGGCGGACATCGACCGCAATAGCGACGGACGGAAACAATCAAGTTCTTCCGTGGCATTCGCTGCTGAAAGCGAAACACGATAGTCGGGTCGTGGTTCCCAAGAATGTGAGGATTTCACAGCAGACCATCCCAACGTATGCCTCATACATGACCGCAGACGCTGGCTGCTGCGTGCAATAACACGCTACAATGAGGAGAGAACGCCCACTTCCATGGCCGGATCTACAGAGCAGTGGTGCATGAGGCCCTTGGGTGCAAACTTCTATAAGCGCCCGCAACAAGGACTTGATGAACATGTTCAAGCGCTCGTGAAACCGTAACTAGCAGCGTAAGTTCGACACACTCGGAAGATTCGACGACCGACCCAAACCCACGAAGGGAGGCATCGACTAGGGCCGCCCTGCGCCGACCAGGCCCTCCAAGCATTGCCACAGCTACCCACAAACGCTCCTAGTGTCACGAGGAAGACAGGGGCACAGGTCAAATGCTTCTCAGATCGGATTGAGCACGAGCCTAAGGAGAAGTGGTCGCCGCCGCATGACAGGGGTGGTGCTCGATATGGTATCATGACAACCAACCTAGCCGAGGTCTACAACGGGTCATGCGCGCGCCAGTGCCTCCTTTGGTTGGTATTGTCGAGGCAATTCTCCGCGGTACCACAAACTACTTTGTTAACAGATGCAAGAATGCGTCGCTCACCATGGCAATGATGAGTACTCTACTCCGCCATGATCACCGCATACATGGAGGAGAAGAGCAAGAAGGGTGAGATGCACCGGCATTCAAGATGGGCACGAGGAGCTTCGCCGAGATAATGTGCAGGATAAAGGCGCCGCGACTAACCGCGAGAGGATCACCCATGAGTGCACGCTACGCCGCGATAGTTGCGTATGCACTTGTAACAAGCCCCTTCTTCGCATAGGCCTGCCCCATGTCATGACCGCTGCTCGACGGTGACGCAAAGATCCCTGGCCGATACCTTTCTCACTATTTCACCAAGGAGGCGGTGATGCAAACATGGAGTGGAGAGATGTATGGTTACGCCGTTGTTGGCCATTTCACCGCCATCCATCCCGGGAGCAACTAATCTGGCCGCGACATTGGTAGGCTCAAGGAAAGGTTGGCCGGCGATGCACGACGATCGTGAACGATATGGACGCAGGCGGGCGGACGTCGCACGAAGAAGTGCTCCATTTGCGTGGAGTCCGCACACCTTCAAGACATGCCCCACGCGAAATGCTCGTAACCAAGGAGACATCGGCGCTCCGGACGTCACCACGGACCTCATCCGTGCCCCGACTAGAGGCGATGCACATGGGAGACGTTGACGTCGCGACCACGACAAAAATATTATTATCAATATTGTCAATTATCATTTTAGTTAAGTGTTATGACGTTCTTCTGCAAGTTCTGTAATATCAGAGTGTATGAATTCCCGATCGAATGACAATATCACTTATCTTCCTTTTTACGAATCGTTCATACCTCAAACGTCCTCGTTAAATTCTCCGAAAATTAACTGTAGTACAACAACATACGATGATGATAAAATGTTATTACAAGTCTAATAGATTTCGTACCGTTTAAAATTTATGAAAATCACAAACTGCCTAAGTGAAATAGGGAAAATAAGAGTTAGGGAATGGCAATATCACTTATCTTCCTTTTTACGAATCGTTCATACCTCAAACGTCCTCGCTAAATTCTCTGAAAATTAACCGTACTAGAACAATATACGACGATGATAAAATGTTATTACGAGTCTAACAGATTTCGTACCGTTTAAAATTTATGAAAATCACAAACTGCCTAAGTGAAATAGGGAAAATAAGGGTTGAGGAATGAATCGCCAGTTCAACTGGCGATAGGTCCTGTCGCCAGTTCAACTGGCGATTCATTCATGTCGCCAGTTCAACTGGCGATAAAAACCTCAATCGGCGGCAGTGTCGTGACAGGGTCCTCGCCGCCAGCTTGAATCGCGATTCATTCTCGCCGCCATTCAATCGCGATAGAGATACATTTTTGTAAATTTTTTAATCGACTATTTATTTTTGTAAATATCTTTAAAAATAATAATATTTTAAAAAAAAATTCAAAAATTTCGTTGCCGTGGGCATTTCACCGAGCTGTTGGGTACGTAACTCAACCTACGATGACCTTGCTCTCTTCAGATCAGAGCTACGCCACCAAATGCCGGTTCGAGAGATAAAAATTGCCTCTTGCTGTTTTAGATTCTTAAATTGTGCAACCTTGCTCTTTTAACTTTTCATGTCTTATGCACAAATTACAATCGTTTCTTGATGAAGGCAAAACTCCATCAGGTCTTATACTACTCTCCAGATCATTACACATGTGAGGTAAGTTAACACAAAATACAACTGAAAGAACGAGCTGTGCCAATGATGTACAGACTAAAATTAAATCTTCAAGACGGCAAGAACCACTCATACTTTATTTTCTCAGGTCAATTTACCAACATGTCCAAAGCAGATTCCTCAATGAGCAAGGATAGAATGCTCTCCCCGACATCTCTTATGAAGCATTCTGTTTCTTCCATGCAAATCCAATCCTGCCATCCCATGTCCCACACACTGTTGATCGACGCATCTGTGCATCTGAGATCCCTCTCCATCTTCATGTATAGGCTGTCTTTTGTACCGCAGTCATCGTCGTCGGTATAGCTTTTAAGCTTTCTAGTCCCATTACTGATATCACTCAGCAATGCCTCCAAGGAGAAGTATGTTGTTGCTCTGCATTTCTGGCCCCGGAATCCAGTGTAACACAAACTATATTGCTGACGATGTTTTCGTTCCAATTGCTCTTCTGCTGTGTCCACATACAGCTCACAGTTTTTCATTTGAGCCTTGGGAATACCTTTATATTGCTCAATCAGACGCTCACATGTGTCAATGCCTACGAGTTGTGCTACTCGGGTAAGGGATGGTTGATCACTTAGGAGAAGAAAACTCATCTCATCTGTTATTTCAGCTTCCTTTGTTGATATTCTGTCTATTATCGGCTGAAAAGCATCTTCATCTGTTGAATTGATTCTTTCAACAGGGCTGGTAGTCAGTAAAGCTTGATTGGATTCGCTCAAATCTTCTCGAATGTCTGCCACGAGAAGGATTTGTTTAGTGTGAAAACATCTCTTCTTTTCTTTTGCGAGGGAAAGCGTCTAGATTTTAAAGTGATGAAATGTAATCAAGTGTTGTCTCATCTCGAACTCCTAAGGCTAAATAAGAAACCTATAACAAAAGTGACATTAACGCCTATAATAAATAAAACGAAATATGATGTAGAGTTGTAAACCTGGTGCTCCCTGACAATAAATATATGTCGCCCTAGAAAGTGTGGAACCAAACATTCTTAATTTTGACCATAAAAAATGTGTCAAGATCGGCTACATGAATCTCTCATAACTATATTCACCATATGAAATTTGTTTTCAAAATATATAATTTTGAGGTTTATCTAATAATAGAAATTAGCGGTCATAGTAGTATTTTGTAGATTGTATCAGTGTCCAAAACAGCCTATAGTGACGGAGAGAGTAGCTGCAAGTAAACTGTAACTTTCTCACTGCCCAGTTCATTCCATGTATTAACAGTTGATTGGAGCTCAATATTGGAAGTTGTTCTTACTTTATGGACTTCAAATTATAACAGTGGCACAAAAACAGAACTGATGACAATGTGTTTAAAAGAATAAAAAAGTCAGTGTTTCTTACCGTCCATGCAAGGTTCTGTGTCCCAATCAGCACTTTGGCAGCTTTCATCACTAGGTGTTGCACTATGTTCTGTGGATGGACCATCAATTTGGATGATCTCTCTGTGCACCTCATACGCCTGTATTAAGAGTAAAAATGGTCCGAGGATATAAATTAAATAAAGCATTTCAACCAATCATTCCAATTCAAGGTCTGACTGATTTAATTGAAACTTCTAAAGTTAAAAATGAGAAAATTACTTGTTATTTTTTTGAATCTGAGAATACAAGCAGTTTTTTCATTTCCAAAAGATTCTTGGTTTGTGCCATTCTTTTACCATGCTTTAAAGTAGTTTAATATCCCAGATTGAATGAAAAAAATTCCAGGCTATGCTATAATGGAGGGATGCATACCACGATGTCATCAATAGTTGAGTTCTTGACATTTCTACTGGACAATGTCTTCTCTCTAGAATTACCAGGTGTTTTCCGTAAGATCGGCTTCATTGTGCAGCATGTTGAAGGACTGCTACTTGACGCAATCAAATTTTTATCAGGCTTCTTCACTAGTATAGCATTAGTATGGGATGCTGATGCTGTTTTAGCCTTCATACCCTTCGTCCCTTCTCCCTTCCTATCATTTAGATGAGGTTTTCGTTTATTGCTGCTTATCTCAGTGGTCTCTTTTATCTGCTGCTTTCGACTTATATGAGATACAACCTTGATATCCTTGGGGGCTTTGGTTCGAGCTTGCTCAATGCCTTTTTCTCTCTGAATTGATTTCATTGAGCCAAGCTCATTAACTACTGAGGAATCATGTGAAGGAAGGATGCCCTTTTGTGAATAAGGAAAATTCATCCGAACATTGTGCTGCTGAACCTTGTGCTCATCAGCCTTCATGGTCTTCAAAAGCCTTTTGAATTGCATTGTCTCCATGATCTCCTGCTCTGCCTTCCCCTTACGATCAAAGACCTCTCCAAGTAACTGTCGTGGTAGCTTTTCTGACATAGGCATCTCGATATCAATCCGACAGTCCTCTCCAAATATTTGTGGTGGTGGCTTTTTTGACTTAGGCATCTCGGTATCAAACCGTGCCCTTGGTGAACTTACTGTCTTCATCATCTCGTCTTTCTTGACAGTGTAGGCATTGTGTTTGGGCAATCCATCAAGGCCCATGAGCTTCGCTACCAAGCTTGGGGATTTGGACTTGTCAGGTTGTACTGGTGCGCAAGATGGAATTGAATTTGGCACCACCTTCTGCTCAGTAGACTTGAATATGGCAGAATTATTTGGTGTGTACCATGATGACTGACTCAAGGAGGTCTGCGCATCATTAGAGGACACTGACAAGAGGTTCTTCCTGTAAAGGCTATCCTTGATCACTTTCTTCAGCTCATCAGTAGAATTCCTTAATTTCCCATCTAATCCATCGTTGATACTTCCAGACAATACCTTCTTGGCATTTGATACTTCCAAGAGGGATTCACAGATTCCGGTTATTTCTGGTGATTTCTCACCAGTCTCTGGCCTTCTCTTCTTGTTTGATTGCCTCATGCTCCGTGACGCCGTTTGGAACTTCTCAAGCATCACAAGGGACTCCTGGAGGTCCATGGCACCTCTTAGGAGGTCCTCGGCAAAATGCTTGGAAAGTGGGTTCGCCGTCAGGTAATCTCTGCGCGATAACATGGACCTCTCCTCCCGGTTACTATGTGATGGGCTCCAATCCCGGCCTTGGCAGCCTCGGCAAACCGTAGGTTGCAGTGTGACAACACAAGGGACATCACATTGAGCTGTTTCAGGATAGCTGCCATCTTTGCTTCTGGAGGGAAGACCCTTTGAAAGGGATCTGCAAACCACTGATCTGAAACTGTCTTGATGCATATTCTATTTTCTGGAACGAACAGAGGAGAGACGAACAGGCACACTGAAATGGTTAGACAATATATACTAAACAAATTTAAGTGAGCAAACATGATCTTCTGATCAAAATGTGAAACAAGGAAACTTACATTATCTTGATTCCGTATAATTTATGCAAGAGATGCCAATTTAAGAACTTATTTCCCTCAGGAGTCGATGACTGTCTGAACTCATGAGCCTGGATAAGAACAAAGAAAGTTAAGAGGAACCTGTGAATTAGTACAAGACAGCTATTCCTACACAAGGAAAAACATACATACAAAATTAGGACGTTGTATGATAAACTACCATATCTTTCAAATCCCTGTCCTCTGCAAGAAATAGCGACTGCGGACTAATTAAATAGGCAAGGACAAGCAGTTGAAGAATTGGTTACAAGAAAGCAATGGGTGCTTTTCTCTATTTGCCCACGGAATATCTGTGCGTTGACTAACCACCTGGCCCTTTCTTGATTCATCAGTG
This sequence comes from Ampelocalamus luodianensis, assembly GCA_036346255.1. Lineage (NCBI taxonomy): Eukaryota > Viridiplantae > Streptophyta > Magnoliopsida > Poales > Poaceae > Ampelocalamus > Ampelocalamus luodianensis. Next base: position 11,454,491 of record CM070618.1, read on the forward strand.
CCCAAATATCACACGGACCATGTCGAAAACAAAGAATTCACAAGCAGTGCCCTACTTTCTCCCACAGAAATGCAAAAAATAAAAGTAAAAGCAAATCAAGGTGGAAGAGGGTGGTAGTTAGAACTCATTGGTCTCCTTAACTCTGCACAGAATTCCCCTGCTGTCAAATTGGACAAATCCTAAACCTCAAACTCTCCCAAAATAATCTAACCAATCACAGCAACACTACACAGTTCTTGACCTCCCCAAATACACAGAATTCCCCTAGCTTTTTTTTTCATCACAAAGAAATACCCTAACTAGCTACAAAAAATGGCCTAAAAAATCACAACCAAGCAACAAATTTCTTGAACTCCCATTCACATTCTTCTTGGGCTGCCCCAACTAAAAAACCCCAAAACCCAGAGTGGCCAAGCAAAAGAATTTTTACCAAAACACTTGCAAAAAGGTCAGAAGTACTCAAGTTATTCGGCTGCCATCCCAGCATTATAAAACTAAATGGGAGACCAGAATGAAGAAAGAACGAAAGAAAAATGGCACCTTTAACTATTCGCAAGACCGCAGCTCCTCTCTCGCTGCCTCCCTCCAAGCCTCCGAGGTTGCGGCAACTGCGAGTGGTGTGTAGGTGCCCGGCCAAGATCTGTACAAGAAGTCGGCTAATAAGGCAATAAACTACAGCTATTACCACTGCACCTGCATGTGGGTTTCTGCAGTGACACGTACAGGCACATTACCTCCTATTGCTGCCACCACCACAGTGCAGTACTAGTGGTGGCCATGAAAGCTCAATTCTTGTCTTTTGATGTGGATGGAGGGGAGGGAGGGGGGCAGGTAGCCACGGTGGTGTGCTCATTTACTTTGACAAGGCCCCTGATGATGATGCCATCACTGAGTCAGGGTTTTGTGGGGCTGCGCGGTGGGGCCAGGGTGTCATGCTCAGACAGATGCCATTCATGAAGCCTGCAACAGGGGGAGGTAAAGAGGAGCGGTTGTCCAGGTCTGTGGTTACTCCTGCTTTGTAAGGTTGGGTGTTGGTTGTCTGAATTTAGATTTAGATTTGATGTAAGCGTTAAATTTACTAGCTCCAACTTGGAGGATTAGTTGTTTCTGCTATCGTTAAACTTTTATAGTAGTACCAGTAATCTAAGATTTAGTATACATACGTGCCATATGCAACTGAAGAAGTAGACAGCACTTAATAAGACATCGCCCCAATAAAACTATGCTCCGACGCTTAACCCAACTACTACTCCACACAACTATTTACAAATAATCAGATCCAAGAGTCACCACTCACCAATCCTTAGGCTTAGGCGCCTGCTTAACATAGGAGTGCTGTTTTTTTTTGGAACATTGAACAAGGCCCAAGGGGACAGGCTAGCTAGGGGCCAGATCGAGTTTGTCCTAACAGCAAGGATAACACGGGAAATGAGACAAAATACAATCATTAGCGGCACCCATGCACCATCGTGAATCACACCGCATGTTTACCGGACGCGCATCCTCTGCCATTGCTACCCAACGTCACGGTACTACATTACTATAATATTGTGTAGGAACCGGCGGATCAGGAAAGCAAAGGATAAGGTCGTGATTTGGGTCGTCTTCCTGGATCAAATGCGCTACAGTACCATAGCGGTAGAGAGAACTGTTGGATTAATTTCGTGGACCTACAGGAGTTTAAATAAATATCAACTATCTATTTTATTGGCTCAAATATATAAAATGATCAAATATTTATTAAAAGCCGAAGTATCTATTAGAGAAAATATAGACTTGGATTTTAAATCTATGTAGAGACCTATTTAGAATCTATATCTAATTATGGGACGAGAGAGGATTCTAATACTAAAGGCTATAAATAAGGGTCAAGTCCTCTCTTAGGATAACTCATACCATATCACCTATCCCTATATGTAGTTGGAATTTGTGGCTTACCTCTTGGTGGAAAAAACCAAACCTTAGGTAGACAGAACAACAATTCATCTACTTCTTCATATCAATTCTTCATCCATCAATGGCGTCATCTGGTATGTTCTTCAGTTTACAGATTATATTGGGTGTTGCAATTACCATATTTAGATCTATTAAATTTCTAACAATTGATATCAGAGCCGATATGTGTAGTTTTGCAACCCGTCGTTGTTTTTTTTATCGGGTGAATTCGGCTTCATCTGATTTCTCATCTGGTCGCTCACCTTTATCTCTCTTTGGCTGTTTTCGCTGCTCTTGCATCTGGCACCCGCCGAGCACCATCAAGATTCTCGCCACCTCCACGAGTCATGAGCGCCATCAGGCTTCCCCGATCCCATTTGTTCTTCCCCGCCTCCGTGCGACTGCTCGTGCGCCCCCGCCGCATACTGCGATGCCTCCAGTTTTCCGTCACATGTGTCGCTCGGCCTTTGGCTTCAGCGCTGTTTTCGGATTCGGCCGAACGCCCTTCGGCCACTGCCCCGCTTGCCCTCGTCGGACGACCTCCGGGTTTCAACGCCGCCTCCACCGAGCGGCATCGTGTCGCGACCCCGAGGGCAGAAGACCCCGGGACCTCGCTGTGTAAAACACATTAGTCTCATGATCAGTGGCTAGTGTATACAATCAAACAAGAGGTGATAACAAATCCATACAACGTCACTATATTAACATAATTTTTGAGTTGATTACAAAAGGGCATAAAGCCAAGAACAAATACAGCGAAAACAAAAGAACAGGTCGGGGCCACCCGATTCGCCGCGGGCAATCGTCTGGGGGCGCATCCTAGTCGTCCAGGACCTCCTGGTCCTTTGCGAAGGCCTCTTCACCTACTTGTCAACAAGCAAGAGTGAGCACAACAACCGTGCTCACAAGTCACACCCGTCAAGTAACAGATTGATGCATGTAAGGGTATAACAAAAGGAAGGATTATAGAGTTGATTTGCATAAAGCCAAGTTTCTTTCCAAATACTTGTACTAAGTTCGAAGGCAGTCTAAACCATAACTAAAATTCATTTTATGAACACAAGTTTTATAGTTAGATAACATTCACGAGAGTAGTGAAGGATATCCTCCTATCACAAGGCTGCCCGCCCAAAACCCATTGGATAGAGATCCAATACCAGGTAATAAAGCCTTTTGAAAAGAAAAAAACCAAAATCTAACTTAGAGCAGCTTTGCCAACATGTCAATGACCGTAGACACGGCTATTCGAATAGTTTTACACTATACAGAGGTTGTACAGTTTTACCCACACGACATCTCTAGTTTTTTTGGCATCCGTCAATACCACCACTCACTTCCTTAGGTGAGAGGTCTAGAGCTCGTGACAAGGCCTGTACAAAACGACATTCCACCGTAGTCCATCCTCGCTAAGGTTTCACCCTTTGGATAGAAATCCACAGAGTTTAGGCGCCTCTTGCGCCAGGTGGGAACACAGGAAAGTAGGTCGTGAAAGACACCCACGCAACCGTATGGAACGATCACGGTGAAACATTGCAAATTAGTTAACCAGATCCTGCCCACTCAGGACATGTGGTAGTATGAAAAGGTATAGTAAAATACACTCGAAGACCGGTCCTTAATTGACCTGGGCGACAACCAAACGAACATTGGGCCTCGATCATAGAAATGGATCGATCCCGTGCATGAACATACACCCATCCAAACATCCATTTCACCCAAGTCCAAACCAATTTTCACTTCAGTTTTCCACAGTTAAAACATTTTAGAAAACACCATGGTACTAACCATACCACATCAATATTTGAAAACAGAGTTGAGCTTTTGGCTAACTTCCCCAAATCAAATGCTTTTGAGCTAAGCTTCGGCTAAGCATAGATTTTTGCAACATGTTCTAGTTCATACTAATGTACTAACTAACTTTTAACTAAGGTATCAAGGGTGGTTCAAACGACGTTCAAGTTTGGGTGTACAAAGGAATTGGGAATAACTATCAAGTTAAAACAGAGATTTGAAGTACTTGAATTGAAATACGCATGCAGTAATAATTTAAAATAGAAGGTACATAATTTGAAATATTGGATTCAATATGATCAAAAGTATGACTTGTCTTGCTCGAGATCTTGAGGATCTACTTCGTCGAGGTACTCTGGTTCCCCGGCGTCGTCGAACTCTACACGAGAGAACAAGACAAGATCAAATAAAGCTCAAATAAAGATCCAAATGAAATACAACTCAAAAAGCTTAAGAGAAAGAGGTCCAACGGAAAGAACTGCGGAACGAGAGCAAAAGTGTTGAGGTGAAAGCGAATGGAGTGACAAAAGGCAAAAGGCTCCCTGGTACGCTATTATAGTGGAGGCAGGAGAACTAGGTGACAAGGATGTAGCGACGGAATTCACGGTGGCGCAGCATAGACGCACAACTGGCAGGTGAGCAAGGGGACGGGAGCAGATAAGGAAGGAGACAAGAGGAGGAGCTGGGTACAACAGAGGTGACAACATTTAATGTGACGCAGCAGCATTTAATGCTCGAAAACTTCTGCAGCAAACATGCAGGAAGGAGAAAGTGAGCAGGACTAGTCGAAATAGAGAGGTTGGTCAAGGTCAAAGGGGAGGTTGAGACCAAGAGGGAGGTCCCACCGAAAGGGTGGTCCTGAGGAGGAGGTCCTAAGGAAGGGGGTCCTGAGGAAGGGGGTCCTGGGGAGGTCCTGAGGAGGAGGTCCTGAGGAAGGGGTAGTCTTTGCAAAAAAAGGCAGTCGCGACCGAGAGGGTGGTCGAGGGGATGAAGACCGTTCGATTATGATCGGATAGCTCACAAGGATTGGGAGCGTTTAGACTGGGCGAACGCGCAAACGAGATCGGGCCGTTCAAACTCGATCGAACGACTCACAAGGATTGAAGACACGGGCGTGCGGGAGGAGTAATGGACAGAGAAAGGGGAACTAAAGACCAGATAACTCCAACAACTCAAGATAAACCAAACTGAATTAATTGAAGTTTGATTAATTCATATTAAGATGCTTCCAAACTCCAAAATCTTCAAGTTAAGCTTTAGCAATTCACAAAACCAAATGGTTCTTTTTATTTTAAAAACTTCAGAAAGGATAAGAAAAACAAGGTGTTACACATCGGCTTGCGCCACCTCCAGATGCGCCGAGCGGCATCAGGCTCAAGCCGCCGCCGTCCTCTAGTTTCTGGTCTCCACTGCCTCCACGTGCGGCCGAGACCTTCGGTTCCGCCGCCTCGGTGACGCCGTGCACCCTTCAGTTCCACCGCTTGCACGACGCCGAGCGCCTTTGGATCTTCGTTGCGTCCGCGTGCAACCCTCTTGTCTTCCACTGCCTCCCTTGCGCTGTGCACCCTCCGGCTGCCGCCGCTAGCGGTGCTTGCAAGCCCACCTCCTTGCGCCGCCGCACCAGCAAGAAATTTCTCCAATATTAGCCCTTGGAGATTGTAGTTTTTTGTGGATTAAGCTTCTGGATTATGTTTATTTGCGATATTGATTGGTAACATATCTTGATGGTTTTAATCCATCAACTTGAGCTATGTTCTCAATCAATCTGATTGAGTTTTGTTCTCCTCTATTATGAACTCAAGTCAGAATGCAAGAACAATCGCTCAATCAATTAATTGCAAAATTAGTCTTGCAGGTGTTGTTATTAATCTATCAATTGTTTGTTGTGCAAATTGGTTATTGTGAAATTGGTATAATCAATCAATTGCTGATATTGATATTGTCATTTGTGATCTTGCTGAAGAAATCAGTAGATATTGTGTTTGGATTTCAGTATTGAACTGAGGATTATTGTTCTCTGTTTGCCGCATTGGTGTAGTACTGAAATTAGGTTTTATCAGTACTATCATGTTGGTTCGATCCCAGATTGATTAATACCAGAACCACCAAGGAAACTAAATATTAATCTTGAACTGAGATGAACTAAAGATTGATTAATAACATACTAGTTATGTTTTTTTTTATTTCATCTGATGCTTCTGAGGATTATATAATGCATTGTGGGATAAATTGTGGACTCTTTTGATGAATGATGAATTAATTCATAATTTGGTCGGCTAGTGTTCTGCATAGGTTAATTGAAGTTCTATGTTGCCAAAGCAACCTCTGTTGTGTAGGTTAATTTATTTGGAACAACTAGGCAATCTTTTGTGTATGTATAATTCATGCATTTATTGACTGGTCCAAAGAAAAGTCAATATTTGGCAGAATTATATACGCAACTATGGCAATAAATATGTAACAGTTATCAAGTTTTCATGTGAACAATAAGTCGGACCAAAGTAAGGCATATTGTTTGACATGATTGACTGTTAGTATTTAATTGCTACATCAAGGTTACCACTTGTAAGTTAATATTTCTGTCTAAAGACTAAATATTAATGTAGCATTAGGTATCTTGTGTGATGGAATATACCAAATTCTGAATCGAATCTTAAGTTTGTTATTCATGTCCTGATATGAGCATTTATTTCATTCTTTTATTTCAACTGCAAATCCCGCTTCCAATATTTCTACTAGCATCAATTCAATACCTATACTTGCTGGTGCAAATTTTAAAGAATGGAAAGAGAATATTTTGATCGTTCTTGGGGTAATGGATCTAGACCTTGCATTTCATAAAGAACAACCCGCTGTCTTTGTGGCTAACAGCTCCATTGAGGAAAAGATGGAGTTTGAGATGTGGGATCATTCAAATCGCATGAGCCTTATGATCATGAGGCGTGCTATTCCGGAAGTGTTCCAGGATAGCACATCTGAACATGCCACTACAGCTAAGGGTTTTCTTGACAATCTTGAGCAAAGATTTTCCAAAAACGAAAAGGCTGAAACAAGTACGCTTTTGACAAAACTTATCTCAATGAAGTATAAAGGTAAAAGAAACAAAAGGAAGTACATTATAAAAATATCTCATCTTGTTTAAAAATTAAAGGAACTCAAGTTAGAGCTATCTGAGGATTTGCTTATGCATTTAATTTTGATATCCCTTCCTGCACATCTTAATCAGTTCAAGGTGAGCTATAACTGTCAAAATGACAAATGGTCCCTTAATGAGCACATCTCCTATTGTGTGCAAGAAGAGGATAGATGGAAACAAGATAGAACAGAAAAATGCTCATTTGGCTATGACCCCTAAAGTCAAGAATATAAAGAGAAAAAGCAAAGAAACTGCAAGTGTGCTATCCATAAAGAAGAAATAAGGGCCTGCATTGGCTTGTTTCTTTTGTAAGAATGATGGTCACGTAAAGAAGGATTGTACCAAATATCATTTTTGGCATGCTAAGAAAGGTACAATTCTTGCTATGGTTAGTTCTGAGGTTAACTTAACTTCTGTACATGAACATACTTGGTGGTTAGACTCCGGTGACACATCTAACATCAGTGTGTCAATGTAGGGTTGCCTGAACTGCCTAAAGCCAAGTGATGCTGAAAGATTCATCTATATGGGTGATGGCAAGAAGGTGGAAGTTGAGGCTATAGGCACATTTAGGTTGTTGTTAAAGACAGGATACTATCTGGATTTGAAAGATACTTATATTGTGCTGTCTTTTAGGCGGAATTTGGTTTCTATTTCTGTGTTGGACAAATCAAGTTATAATTTTTCTTTCGGAAATGGTTTATTTAGTCTTTTTCAGAATTCTAATAAAGTTGGTACCAATTCTTTAATTTGGCATGACAACCTGTATTTGCTTGATACTATTGCCTCATATATGAAGTCCTGCATACAGTTTCTCGTGGTATAAAGAAGAAATTTACAAATGAGAAATCAAGTTCCTTGTGGCATAAGCGTTCAGGTCATATCTCCGTGAAGAGAATTAAGAGGCTTGTGTCAGAAGGAATTTTGGATCCCCTTTATTTCACAGATTTTGACATTTGTGTTAATTGTATAAAGGGGAAACAAACAGACATGAGGAAGTTAAGTGCTAATAGAGTTTCGGATGTCTTAGAACTGATACATACGGATATCTGCGGCCCATTCCCTACGGCTTCTTGGAATGGTTAAAGGTATTTTATCACGTTCGTAGACGATTTCTCGCGATATGGTTATATTTATCTTATTCATGAGAAGTCATAGTCCCTAGATGTGTTCAAAAAATTTAAGGCTAAGGTGAAAAACCAACTTAGCAAAAGAATTAAGGTCGTTCGATCTGGCCGTAGTGAAGAATACTATGATAGAAATGACGGATCAGGTGAACAACGTCAAGACCTTTGCTAAATTCCCAGAGAAATGCGGGATTGTCCCTCAGTACACTATGCCGGGATCACCTAGCATGAACGGTGTTGCTGAGAGGCGAAATAGGACACTTAAGGATATGGTGAGGAGTATGATAGTCATTCTACCTTACCAGAGTCTCTCTGGGGAGAAGTATTGAAAACTACAGCTTATTTACTCAACAGAGTACCAACTAAAGCGACTAACAAAACTCTATACGAACAATGGATAGGCAAAAAGCCTAGCATCAGGCATGTATGTACATGGGGATGTCCATCTGAGGCAAGACCGTACAGGCCTAATGAGATAAAATTGGACTCAAGAACTATTAGTAGCTATTTTGTTGGATATTTTGAAAGATCAAGGAGTTACAAATTTTATGATCCCACTACTAAGACAATTTTTGAAACGGAAAATGCCCAGTTCTTTGAGGATGTTGAGTTTGAAGGGGGGATATGGTTAGGAATATTAATTTTAAAGAAGTTTCTCAAGGGGATTTATTTTCTCTTCCCTTGGTTATTCCTAATAATGATCGAGGTCAGGTTATTTTACTTGGTATTATTGAGGAAAATATAATTCAAAATAATGTCCATGAGGTTCCTCTACAAAATGATGTTCTTACAAAAGAACAAACTCATCGATCTCAAGAACCAGTGCCATTAAGGAGATCCACTAGAGAAAGAAGAAGTGCAATCTCTAATGATTACATTATCTTTCTTCAGAAAAATGAGGCTTGTAGTGATTTTTTTAGAGAAGATCCTATCAATCGCCAAAAAGCCATGAAAAGCCCAAATTCAGTTAATTAGATCAATGCCATGAATGAAGAATTAAAATCCATGAAAGACAGTGACGTTTGGGATCTTGTCCCATTGCCAGAAAGAAAGAAACCCATTGATTGCAAATGGTTATTTAAGACCAAACGGGTTCGAAAGGCAATGTGGAAAGATATAAGGCCCGTCTTGTTGCAAAAGGATATACTAAAAAAGAAGGCATAGAATATAAAGAGATTTTCTCTTCGGTTTCTTCGAAAGACTCTTTTAAGGTCATTACGACACTTGTGGCACATTTTGATCTTGAGCTTCATCAGATGGATGTAAAAACAACGTTTTTAAATGGAAACATTAACGAGACGATTTATATGGAGTAACCAGAAAACTTTGTGGTCGGTGACCCGAAGCAAATGGTATACAAATTTAAAAAAATCCATCTATAGGCTCAAACAGGCTTCCACGGCAATGGTACCACAAATTTTATGAGGTTATTATCTCTTTTGGTTTTTAGGTAAATACAGTTGAAGATAGTGTGTATCATAAATTCAGTGCGAGTAAGTTTATATTTTTGGTTCTGTATGTTGATGACATATTGCTTGCTTGTAACGATATAGGCTTATTGCATGAAACTAAGAGATTTCTCGCTAAAAATTTTGAGATGAAGGATCTTGGTGATGCTTCTTTTGTATTAGGAATTCAAATATATCGAGATCGTTCTCAAGGTATACTTGGATTATCACAAAATAACTATATCGATAAGGTATTGCAAAGATTTGGCATGAAGAACTGTAAACCTTTAGATACCCCTATGGCTAAAGGTGAAAAATTCAGTCTTAGCCAATGTTCTAAGAATGATTTTGAGGCTAAGAAAATGCAGAACATCCCCTATTCACCTTTGATAGGGAGCTTGATGTATGCTCAAATTTGCATTAGACCAGATATATCATATATTGTTGGAATGCTAAGTAGGAGCAATCCAGGATTGAATAATTGGATCGCAGCAAAATGGGTGTTACGGTATTTACAAAAGACGAAGAATTTCATACTCACATATAGGAAATCGGATCATTTGGAGATCATTGGGTTTTCTGATTCTAATTTTGCTGGTTGCCAATATACTCGCAAATCCACTTCAGGTTACATCTATCTACTTGGTGGAAGTGCGGTTTCTTGAAAAAGCGCTAAGCAGTCACTCGTTGCCCCGTCCACAATGGCAGCTAGGTATGTTGCTTGCTATGAGGCTTCAAATCATGGGATATAGTTGCAAAACTTTATTACAGGGCTGTGAATTTTGGATCAGGTCGACAGACCACTAAAGTTATATTGTAACACAAGTCTGCAGTTATGTATTCTAATAACAACAGGAGCTTGCCAAAGTCTAAGCATATAAACATCAAGTTCCTAGTTGTGAAAGAGAGAATTCAGAGTGGTAAATTGTTAATTGAGCATATATGTACATACTCCATGATTGCGGATCCATTCAGTAAAGAGTTGACACCTAAAGTGTTCGGTGAGCTTGTTGCTCATATGGGTGTGATTTCACCTGAGGAATTCAGTTCTAGTGGGAGTTTGTAGTTTTTATGCTCATGTGACAATACCAATTTGGTGTAAAGACTCTCAGTTATATTCTCTAGAGAAATAAAGTTTACGTTCTTTTACTCTGAATTCATACCATCTTATTTGGTTATGAGAAGATGTTTTGATCTCATAAGGTATAAAGTTGTGCCAGTTGAAAATAGGCATGTTATGATCACATGTCATGTAATTTCCATGCTACGCATCCATATTTTGATCCATGTCATTCTTTTATGTTGACATATGTGATCATTGATGGGTTGAGTTATACTTTAAAGTGACAAAGACCGCTTTGATCCTATGTTGATATAATTGATGGACCGGATTGGTTTTAAAATACTTCTGATATAGATAGCAATTTTGGAGCTCATAAAGTTTTTTATATGTATTTACTTATTTAGTCCAAGTAGGAGATTGTTGGATTAATTTCCGTTATGTGGGCCTACATGAGTTTAAATAAATATCAGCTATCTATTTTGGTTAGTTCAAATATATAAAGTGATCAAATATTTATTAAGAGTCATAGTATCTATTAGGGAAAATATAGACTTGGATTTTAAATCTGTGTAGAGACTTATTTAGAATCTATCTCTAATTATGGGACGGAATAGGATTCTAATACTAAATGCTATAAATAAGAGTCAGGTCCTCTCATTAGGGTAACTCATGTCATACCACCTATCCCCATCTGTAGTTGTAATTTATGGTTTATCTCTTGGTGGGAAAGACCAAACCCTAGGTAGACAGAACAACAGTTCATCTACTTCTTCAGATTAATTCTTCATCCATTAATGACGTCATCTGGTATGTTCTTCAATTTACAGATTATATTGGGTGTTGCAATTACCACGTATTAGATCTGTTAAATTTCTAACAAGAACACTGTAGCTAAAATATTGTACATTATTACTATTTACGAATACTATTTTCTGATTGAACGGCTCAGATCTGAACAATGTTATGATGCTGTAGCACGACACTGCCAACAGAATGACAGAGGATGTCAAATTGTCAATCCATGTTTACCTGTGTACACTCGCTGAATCTAGCCCGCGAGTGCAGTAGGGTCAAACGGCATGGACGACAGTAATGTGTGTGTGTGTGTTAGGCGAGGCCCCAGGTCCCATGCATGTGCCTGCAACACGAAGTTCGTATCGAATCGCAGCTGCGAATCTGCGACGCAGAAGACTCTGACGAGAGAGATCTCCAGCTCCAGGTTTAAGAAGAAGAAGAAGAAGAAGAAGAAGAAGAAGAAGAAGAAGAAGAAGAAGAAGAAGAAGAAGGAGGAGGAGGCTGCGTACGCGTTGCAGTGTGTGAGCATACGCTACATTTCGCATGCGCGGCTGCTGGCTTCCCCGTCGGCCGCGGTGCTCGTCGCGCCATTCTTGACTTGGGCTGAGACTCAGCATCGGCATGGATGCGCGCCGCGCGCGCAGCTGCTGATCTGAAAACTCCGCGTCCATGTAGAAAAGAAAATGAATGAAAGGCACAGTCCACCTCCCTTCTTTCCTTTAAGAGCTTGTTTAGTAAATTTATTTTTGACCGAGATCCACGTAAATGGACCGTGAATTTGAACTAAAATTCTAATCTATTCACTTCTGATCCATCCATGTGAATGAAGTGGTATTTTAAGCCAATCAAGCAAAGCCTAAAAGTAGTTTGCCAAAGCCAGGTTGGCAAGTTCAATTCCCGCCTCCCGAGCCCTTTTTTAGTGGGGTAAGCGCATGTCTTGTGTTTACCACTATACGGTGGCTAATCTAATGGTGCGGTGGCCTCTCTTTAAGAAAGAAAAGAAGAATCGGGGTGGTGGTGGTACACTGGTACCGTGGTACGTGCTGGTCTTCGTCCGTTTCTCGGATTAATTTGGTGTAATAGTGGTGGTAGTAGTGCTGGTACTAGTACTAATCGAGTGTGTTTAATTTGGCATTGCTAGTGCAGTAGCTCTACTCTACTGGTTGGTTAACTTCGATCTACACGGTGATATACGCGGGAAGGACCAGCTTGCGTTCATCATTTAAAGGAGTTTTTAATATGGTATCTCTCTGTGTTTGACAGCGTGAGAAGCGAGCAGTGGTACTAGGTGTGCCAGGATCTTCTAGATCCAGTGACAGTCGATTCAGATGTGGGCAAATCAGGTGGTGTTGAACTGTTGATACGCTAGCCTCGTGGTCGTGGTACCGACGCAACGCAGCAACTAGTTGGAGAGTTCAAACATGCCACTATGCCAGCTCTAAGAAGAGCCCGTCCTAGCCTTCATCAAACATCGGTCCATAGCACCTTAAGGCTTAACAGAGCAGGTATGGGAAAATGTGAATGGGATGCGTGTATGGGCGTCTATATCGTTTTGTAGCTGCGAAGGGGTAAACAAGATGTCTGATTCTGAGCATTTACCAGTCAGGGCGGTCACAAGCCTCCCATAAGATGATGAGTTCTAAGGAGTTTCGGGTTCATTTGGCCTGTTTTGACGATAAAATAGTAAATCTAGTCTTCTCCCCGACTTCCTGACGAAATAACAAAAATAGCACCGTAGATAGGTAGACGGGCGACATGTGTCGCCTTCAATACTCTGGGAGCACTTGAGGTCACCTGAAGTGCTCCCACAGCACTTCGGGTCCTATTCACGACAAGCGACCTGCCGTGGTCCAGTTCGTGGTAGGTCGTCTGTCGCGGACTCGCGGTCCCAATCAGCGGCAGGTCGCCTATCGCGGTCCCAGTTTGCATCATATCATCTTCCGCGATGGTTTTACATGGTAGATGTGTCACTTTTATCATTTTATTCGCATATAGGCTAGTTTTGTTATTTTGTTTCAAAAAGATGCTAAGTCCAGAGTTCTTGAGATCTCGTGTGGCGTGTATAGTGGAGCCCTCGTGCACTGCATCGATGCGTCGAACAAACAAACAAACAGGATGATCCGAAATCCATATCCAGGACGGCTTTATTTTGCAGATAATTTAGTTTTTTTTACTGTCTAGCTACTCGTAGATCAAATATATATCCACGTATACTATCTGCGACTTGCTGCTAAAATGCACGGTGACGAATTCTCTGCGTGTGTTCAGTGCTGCCCATATGACTTCCGCCTGCTCGAGGTGCCACTAATTAAACTTGATCACTTCAATTTGTGGTTAAAGTTTACTGTGCCATCTCACCTGACGTGTTAATTACTCATCCTTTCGTTCATTACACCATCTGACCTGACTCGGAGAACCAACCTGCATGCAATGCTAAGGGGCAACTAATTTTGAGCGTAAAAAAAACTCATACCAAATTGTGTAAAACTCATCATATATCTACTTGCTAACATGCTAACCCTTTGTGCGATCGTACGGAGTTGTATGACGTATAGACCATATCAAAGTGGACTTGGATGGACAAATTTGTGAATAATCGGTCTTTCCGAACATATATGTATTAGGAAAATATTGTGTGTGATATATAGATCAAATGTCCTCGAGTACGACCTGCATACCATTTTAGATATATCTCGGATCACAAAATCTTGCAGCAGTAAAACGAAATTGAATAGGTCTAAAAAAACGAAATTGAGTATGCAACCATAGCACAGCCCAATGATGTGACACCTTATCTCTCAGGTAATAGTTTTCCGGGATTTGAAAGCTTCTTGGCAATTCCCCTGCAAGGGAATGGGAGTTATAAATTAAAAATATACTATTTTCCTTATCTATTAGAGTTTTTAATATCAGATATGTATTCTTTTATTATATATTTGGACTAAAACATATATATATATATATATATATATATATATATATATATATATATATATATATATAAAGATATAAATCCCGAAGCTATACATGGTGAAAATGTACACAAATATTTATAAATTAATAGCTAAAGTTATATTAAAAAGTAAATATATATATATTTAATGCATAATTTTAATCCACCGTGAGGCTTAGGCCCCCGACGAGACAGGGACAGGGTCGGTTTTCCCCGCGAAGCTTGACGGGGATCGAGGTGCCCCTGCCCAGTTGCCACCCCTACTGCCCACCCTTTAAAAAGCGGGGCTTTGCAAAAGAAAATAAAACCAATTGTAGGGGGGGAGTTGGTTGGCGTCAACAGCCGATTTACTCGTTAAAGCTTCTACATGGCCCTTGAGTGGTAGTCTCAGTCGGCGGTAACCGGATTTACCGGTAGGTACCGGGAAGTGAAATACCGGTCGGTTTTTCCGAGGTTTGCAAAATCAAATTTTAATTTTTGATTTTTGGATGGTTTTTAAGCAAATTCATGCGAAATTCAACCGGATTTTTTCCTGGGAAACCGGTAACCGCCCGGTTTTTTTTACCGGCCGCCCGGCAGGATTTGGTCCGGTACCGGCATTTGGATCCTTGGTCTCAGTAGATCAGTCTTGCGGACTATGAGCAGGAAAGATGTGCTAGCGCACGGTAGGGTTCAAGCTGAGCACGGGAGAATAAAATGTGACATAAGAACAAGAGAATAGAGGGACAAGGAAGAAGGACGATCACATGGACTTGGATGTGATCCCCTCAACATGAGATAACGCGTTAGTAGTTCTCGACTTCTAGGAGCTTCAGCGAGTCAATTGGCCGTTTGAGGTGTAAGGGTTGGGGGAGGGGGATTTGCATCCACGTAGAACTTATGGGTGGGTTTTGAAGAACTTTGATATGCATGTGAGATGACAAATTCCCCACTTGCAGGTTGGTTTTGCAAAAAACAAACCAAAAAAGATAAACTAATTGGTTTAATTATACGTGAAGGTGTGGTTTTCTAACTACTTTTTAGACTAGATTGTTTTGTCCGTGCAATTGCCCAGTGTGGTCTAGTGCACACAATTTAATATTTAACTTTAAGTACATCTTAATGTGAATTGTTTTAATGTCTTAGGACTCTTTCTCATCTTCCGAAATTAAGCTTTGGTACGTGCAGATAACATATAATGGTTCTTGTTGATTAGTCATAACTTTCTTTAGAATTTCTAGCATTTTTTTTTTTGTGAAAGTGCGTCTAATGGTGGTGGTTAATTAGTTGCAATTAGAATCCACCAAATTATGGCTAAATGTTTTTGTTTTTTTAGAATGTCTAGCCTATTTCTCTCTCCCTCTTACCGCACATCATTAACTTTTGTCACATAATAGATTTGAGAATGATCACATTATATCTGTTGGAATTTATGCACTTTACATATACTTTTTGTACCATCCTCTATACTACAGGTAGAAGTGTACCATGTCGACAGATCCAGAGCTGGCGATGAAGCACCGTGCCGCCTCCCGCACCAAATCTGGAACCGGAGTTGAAGGAGGAGGTGGACGAGCGGTGCCGGAAGTGAAGAAGGGGGTGTTCGCTTGCCTCCGTCGACTCACCGACTACACTCCTCGGCCGGGCACAGGACAGAGAGAGAGATCGAGGAGGGAGAGATACGAGAGAGAGAGAGAGAGAGAGAGAGAGAGAGATGTGCGAAGGAGACACAACCTTATGATTCGTGGGGGCGGATCGAACGACTATGACTTGTACCGTTGTAATGCTATAGTGTTCCATAGTATTTCTCTGAATCATATTATGAGGGCACGACTTCCTAACGTTCTTTCCAAACTATAAGCCATTTAGGTGTAGCTGTGCTTTTTTTCTTTTTGCGATTACAAGTAAGATGCATATGCACGCGCGCGCACACACACGCGAGTGCCCCCCTTTAGCACACACCTAGGAATACAAAGGATATGGATAAAGTCACGACCTCACAAAGTTCCTAACAAGGTGTACTCTTGTGTGCGTAAAGGTGAGCACTATGAATTGATTCGTGATAGGTGGGATTGTACACCCACACTCTACCACCTCGCCAAGAGGTAGCTGAAGAATTTAGATCTGTCATTATGAGTTAATAGAATATTTTGGTGATTAATAATAAATCTATTTGTAAGACTAACATTTCTATTGTTATACCTATTGTTTAGTCTCATTTGGATAAAAAGGTGAAAATCATGGAGGTATGCATTCAACATCATATTCTTATATCCTGTTGCATTTATCGGATCCAAAATATAGATTGAACTTCACCAAAAGGTTAACTTGAATATGTGTATATGTTCTTATTACACATTCGTGTATGCACACATTTAGGGGGAGTTCACTCTATGTTTTGTGGTTTCATTAGTATTGATCCATATTTCTTTATCCACCATATATTAAGGATCTTTACTTTAAAACATATCTTTGAGTATATAAAACTTGTGTAGTTCATATATACTCATTCTTTATATTCAATTATTTGTAATTGTGATGGTTGTCATCAATTACCAAAGAAGGGAAAGATTGAAGTATCTTTTTCCACTATCATGAGTTAATGGTATGTTGTGGTAATTAAAGACAATCTTATTGTGGAACTAACATTTTTTATGAGTTGAATGATTAGGTTATGTTTCATGGTGATGAAGATTTTGGATAACATTATGAGTTGATCATCATCAAGTCAAGAGCTTGGAGTAAAGGATGCATCATGTGTTGATGCATATTAAGACTCGGGATGAAGGATGTCATCAGGTGTTGATGAGCATCAAGTCAAAGATTCCAAAGTAAAGGAAATCATCATGCGTTGATGATTATCAAGTCAATGGCCCGATCTTGAAGTGGAGATATGCGTCATCAAGCTTCAAGTGAATGTACAAGGCAAATGTATGACTAGTTAGGGCTAAGGATCACTACAACACAAAAGCCCTGTAGGCACGCCTATTTTATGGGTTAAAGACGTTTTCAATCATCTCTATAGCATCGTAGAGTCGTTTTTGTAAAGCGTCTCCCCACGTACCATGTCAAAAATCATAGAGACATATTCACTACTACAGAAATAGTCATCACAGGCGATTCGGAACCGTCGTCACAGACGGTTTTCGAACCGTTTGTATTTTGTTACGTTTGTGATAACAACGGTTATCACAGACAGTTCTATTTACCAACCGTCTATGATATATAGATATCACAGACGGTTCTAGTTACCAACCGTCTGTGATATCATACTATCACAGACGGTTCTAGTTACCAACCGTCTGTGATATCTTACATATCACAGACGATTCTAGTTACAAACCATCTGTGATATGATCATATCAATGACGGTTGGTAACTAGAATTGTCTGTGATATTATATATATCACAGATGGTTTAACGATCGAATCGTCTGTGATTGTTCTTTAATCCTAACTAAATTTTTTTTCGGCTAGCATCAGGAATTGCTAGCCATGCCTTCTGAAAACAAGCATGCAGAAAATAGATACATATCACAGATGAATCAATCGTCGACAATGATCATTTACAACTCAAAATCAATTACAAAAGAATATGTTCAATTATTGTAATTACAATTGAATTACAACTACTCAAAATGAATCAATTGTTTGAAGGTGGTTCAGTGCTGTCGACGGAGTGAAACTCTCCGTCGGTATGAACGACATCCATCATGATGAAGCTGCAGAGTCTCCCTCGAACCTCTAAGAGCTCCTTCGTAACGAGTGAATCTAATTGTATGTTCAAGCCTTGTAGCTAGCAGGAGTAAAGTAGTAAGCATATATATATATATATATATATATATATATATATATATATATATAATTAAGAAATAATTATTGTGAGATAGACAAACCCCAGGATCCTTCATCTTAGCACTCATGATTTCGTGCATATGATGGCAAATGTAGAATGCACAATGTTCTTGTTTTTGCTGGCGACACTGCAAAAATAGAATTACATATATATGTATAATCAATTCGAGACGCATTATTACGAAGTATGATATAGGATTATTGTGTTGTAGCGTGTACCAGAAATTGCGTCCTGTGTTGTAGTGTGGCGCTCGATCCCCTGTATGCCCCTCACTCGGCAACATAGGCGATGAACGACCTACATGTTTCCAAAAAGTTAACATTTGCCATTTCAAATGAAGGAAGACTACAATAGAGTTATGTATGGAGGAAATGAGCATACATGTCGAGTATTCCTTGCACAAAGGTGAAGTCGTGCGTTTTGCTGAGTAGGGAATCAAGGTATATTACCTTGTTCCTCTTTGGTACAATGACTAAAAGGATCCAGTGGAAGCTACGATCATGTATGTCGCTATAGTCATTAAACCTAAGTTCGTGCTGCGTATAAAGTACAAATAAAATTTGTATAGCAAGTAGTGAAGCACTTACTTCTGGTTGTAGAGCACCAGTATGTAGTCCTTGTCGTCCTGAGCAAGCAATCCCGCCGTTATGTATTTCACGATGTAGGATGCGTCTTCCTTGATGGTTTGCTCAGAGACCACTTGTGGGTCGAGGAAACCCACCAGTTCTCCGCATCCCCGGGCATTTTTCATCATGTATCTATGTATATAAGCAATGAGTTGTGATATTTTCATCATGTATCTATACATAAGCAATGGTTTGTACACACTTACAGTGTCCAGCATCGTAGAAGCGAGGCGTTGAGGGCTTGGAGGTTGAATAGGTCGAATAAGTCGTTGAAGCCCACGACGAAGTGGCCCGACTCGTGGAGGAAATGCTCCTTCGTAGATCGGCGGCGATTCCGTAATCGTACCCTTTATCTTTGGTCTTACGCATGTACCAGGTATGCAAAGACTGACAACCTAGTCCAGCGTAGGCTAATACTGTGTTGCTCACCAACGGACTTCCGAGGGAGTATTTCCTGGGAGGCGGAGGCACCTTACTGTTCTGTGATTTTGACTTGGACTTAATGACTTGCCCGCTATGCGTCTTTCTGTGAGACTACTCGGGAACCGATACGGCGGCACGCTTTTCTTGTTCCTTCAACGCCTTCTCCACGGGAACCGATGAGGCGGGCTTCTGAACCGAAGGTTGAGGTGGAGTCATCGAGGGTCCTGTTGGAGAGGCATGGTCGTGTCGAGATGATTTAGGTGGAGTCATCGAGGGTCCTGTTGGAGAGGCCTTCTGAATCAAAGGTTGAGGCAGCACTGCAGGGTCCAGGGCGATGTCCTTCTTGGGCCACTGGATAAAAGTGTACAAGGCATCCCCTAGTGTTCTGATTTCTTCGTTCGGGCAAATCTCCAGTGGGACAACCCTTAAATTTTCATGTACCATGTCCACTTGGACCTTGGCGTAACCCTACGCCACCTGGGCACTGTGCTGCACTGTCCCTTCCTGGCATGGATACGCCATCCCCCGCCCAGCCTCAATAGGCAACCTAGCCATCCTCACTTGGAGCGTGCAGGGCGTCGCCTCCTACAAAACTATACTCAATTAGCTAAGACGTCCTATAGGTCTATCTTTGGAGCATTCCAGAGATGTACATTTCCTTGATGGCGTCGATAGGTAATTGGACGTCATCATACTCAGAATTTTGCGTGGACGCGACGCTACTCCGATGTTGAGTAGGACTGGCTCCCAAAATAACGGTGACGCCTTGCAACTGGTTGAGGAGTTGATTGATTCGATCCTCCAATCTTGATATATGTCATTCAAATCTTGCAGTAAGCCTCATTTCCAACTGGTGGTCGTACTCGGCCTTGGATCTCTTCCTACTCCTGTACGTGTAGTAGTTGTCTCCAAATCCATCCCTCCAAGGTACGTTAACCCCTTTGCCTCGCGTGCGATCCGGGTGTTCCTTGTTTCACAGTACCGTAGATAGTATATCCTTCTCCCTGTCTGATTGGAAGGAGCCTTCGAAACATGCGGAAGTCAATGCTTGCTGTAAGGAAGTCATCATGTTATTATAGACACTATGAAGTTATGGACTTATTAACAACTAGGTAGTTCAACATATTTACCACACGTTTGGCCACCTCCTGGTCTGCCGGGTTTGTGAAAGAGATTTCGCCTGAAGATGTGGCTGATGCCCTCGCTCTTAACCAGGAGAGAGCACGCTCGTCTGTGATCTCAGCAAATGGCCTTATTTCGTTCTCGTCCTCCGCCGCCCATTGCACGATTTTACCCGCGTACCCAGTGGTACCGAGTTTGTGAGGGTGAGTGTTCAGTGTCTGGAGAGCCTTGTGCGTCGCACTTTGCTTACAAAATTCAGCCGTCGTCTTCATTTGCACAAAGGCATCCCATATATCCCGCGACAAGAATTTATACATCATGAAGGGCGTTCGACCCATGTTCACGCACTTCGTGATAAGCGTGCTCTTAAAGGTCCTCCACGCCTTTCCCATCGCGAGCAATGCCTGCTGTTCCACGCGTGCCTTGTCTGCCTCTGGGAAAGTGAACGATTTTAAAATTTCTTTCCACAGCTCGCCTCTCCGATCATCCGACACAGTGTCCCAGCTTAGTGTGGTGATGGGGACTCGTTCCCTTCCAAGTATTCCGCAGATGGTCCGAAATCTCGCCGTTGCTTTGGGGGACTCACAGGGATCCCATTGGCATTGACCTTCGTGACGACCATTAGGCCCGTAGGAATTTTCGATATTCCTCTGCCATCTCGCGTATGTACCACTTTCCTCGGAGATCCAGACGCATTCGGCGACGTCGATGACGGCGGCGAAGACGGTGCGGACGCCATGTCGCTTACTTGCTATCTATATAAATAACTAAAATTGTGTTGTAAACAAATTAATAAAATAGTTGGCACAATGTTCCTTTACATCATACAGTAAAACGTTTTTAAAGATTTCAAATGACACTATATGTCAGTAGTAGCACAAGCAAAAGGGATGTAAAATAATAAAAGCTAGAACAACCCGAATCCTTAGAAAACTAAACTGGTATAATTATGATTATTTCAACAAATTGATTGAATCCAAACACCAGAAATAATCTAAGATTGTACATAAATTAATATGTAATTTCAGATATTAAATTTATGCTCTCGGAAGGAGAGTTGCAAAAGAACAAGTCTTTGCCATCTCAATCCTATTGTCTATACTCTTCATTAAATGAATATGATAATATAAATTCAAACTATGAGCTCTAAACAATACTTTTCTTAACTGTCAAATGATCTCAACTGTTACCGAAAACAGATTAAAGTTCATCACAGAGCATGTCAACAAAGCCCACTGATCAATTTGCAATATCTTCAATACTAGATTCAGTTCACAGATTATCAAAGACTAACCCCATGCATGCACAGAGGGTCTCCAACACTAACCCCATGATGAAACCCTAGCAATATCACCATTAGTACCCATCACAGAGCAAGGGAAGGAGTAGAGAGAGGACTAGAGGGTAGAGTACCGGGGGTAACAGTATATCAAACTGACAATAGCAAGTAATACAATAGAGCTCAAGAATGAACAAACTATCACATTCAATCTCAGTATAAGACAAAGTTCATCACAGAGCATGTCAACAAAGCCCACTGATCAATTTGCAATATCTTCAGTACTAGATTCAGTTCACAGATTATCAAAGACTAAACCCATGCACGCACAGAGGGTCTCCAACACTAACCCCATGATGAAACCCTAGCAATATCACCATCAGTACCCATCACAGAGCAAGGGAAGGAGTAGAGAGAGGACTAGAGGGTAGAGTACCGGGGGGAGGAGGCCGGTGCAGGGGAGGAGGTCGACACGGGGTCGACGGCACTGGGTAGAGGCCGGTGCAGAGGGAGGACGCCGACACGGGGTCGACGGCGAGGGGAGGAGGCCGGTGTAGAGGGAGGACGCCGACAAGGGGAGGAGGATGGCGCGGGGAGGATGCTGGTGTAGAGGGAGGCGGCGGTGGCTTCGGGGCTTACAGCGAACCCTAGAGGAGGCGAGGAGCGCGCGAGAGCTGAGTGGGACACTGGTGGGGAGCTGAATGGGCGGGCACTGGGGAGATAAATGGGCGAGCCCTAGGGTTCCTATCACAGATATGTACCACATCACAAACAGTTCTATTAAGGAACTATCTATGATATTTATCACAGACGGTTCTATTAAAGAAATCGTCTGTGATGCGGACATATCACAGACGGTTCTATCAAAGAACCGTCTGTAATATCGACAAGCAGTATGATGGCAATCATGACAAGTCCATATGAACCTGGTGACAAGTATGATGACAAGTTCATAACACATCTCCAAATAATTTGACTGAAAATCAATTTATCCACTGACAATTCGTTTGACTTCAAAAATTCATATCTAATTCAACTCAACTCCAAATTACAATAAACGTCCACATTGCCATCAATATATATTAAATATGACAAGTCCATAACACATTAACACATGACAATGTAATAAATTAATTGCAATGGAGTAAATTCTTAATTAAAATATAGCCCTTCATGATGATCGACGCGCATATAGCTAGCTTCCTCACTGGGTTCTTCCTCGAGCCTGATGTCGTCTCCGAAAGGAGGCAACTTGTCAAATTGATTGTATTCTTCCTCGTCCACTATATTCTCAACTCCGACAATCCTTCTTTTTCCATGAAGAACTACGTGATGCTTCTTATTTGCCGGGTCGGTTACATAGAAGACTTGAACAACCTGGTTAGCCAGTACGAATGGTTCGTCTTTGTATCCGACACGTTCGAGGTCCACGATAGTGACGTCGTACTTGTCGACCTTCACCTGTGGGAGATGGACCCAACAGCATCGAAATAGGAGGATCTTGAAAAGCACGTAGTCGAGCTCCCATATCTCCTCTATTTGCCCATAGTATGAGCTCCTCAGCCCATCAGTACTGATGCATCTATGCGGACACCGCTGCTCGGATCAGGCTCTTCCTATTACGAAATGTCGATAAAATGTGTACCCATTTATGTCGTATCCTTGCCATGTGACAATTGTAAATTGTGGCCCTTTTGCCAACCATAGTGGCGTATCATCACTTGATGACCTCCCAACGATTCGCACCTTTAACCATTCGTTGAATCGACAGTTGTGCTCTCTCGTGATCCAAACCTCCGACCAGTCTGGATTCTGTTGGCGTACCATGTCTTTGTGCTCGTTGATGTACGGGGACACTTGGGTCATGTGTTGCAAGACCGTGAAATGGGCTTGAGCGTACGTATCCAGATCGAGAGTGATTGATTTCCTTCCGATGGTCCCGATACCATCCAGCCTTCCCTCATGACGAGATGGAGGCACACCTATCGGTTCCACCTGAGCCATGTAGTCGACGCAGAACTCAATGACCTCTTCGGTTGCATAACCTTCGATGATGCTGCCCTCCGGTCGAGATCGATTCCGTACGTAGGACTTGAGAATTCCCATGTACCTCTCGAACGGGTACATATGATGTAGGAACATAGGGCCGCATATCTTTATCTCTTTCACAAGATGAACAATGAGATGGACCATGATATCAAAAATGACGGAGGGAAATACATCTCAAGATGACATAGAGTCGTCACCACCTCGGCCTGTAGAGCATCTAGTCCTTGGGGATCGATGACCTTCTGAGAAATTGAGTTGAAGAAATAACACAGCCTCAAGATTGCCACTCGGATCTTGTTCGGCAAGATACTCCTAATTGCAACAGGAAGCATTTATGTCATCAGCACATGACAATCATGAGACTTCATACCAATTAATTTCAAATCTTGCATAGAAACAAGTTTCTTAATGTTAGCGGAGTAACCAGACGGGACTTTGACACCATGCAAGCTCTGGCACAATTCATTTCTCTCGCCCTTGGACATAGTGTAGCAAGCTGGTGGAAGGTATGTTCGTCCTTTATCGGTCTCTTTCGGTGCTAACTTGGTCCTTTTGTTCATATCAACCAAGTCACGTCGTGCGTTAACACCATCATTTGTTTTGCCACTAATGTTCAGTAAGAGACCAATCAAGCTATCACATACATTCTTCTCCACGTGCATGACGTCGATGCAGTGACGAACTTCTAAGTGCTCCCAATAAGGTAAGTCCCAAAAAATTGACCGCTTCTTCCAGATGTTCTTATGATGGGTTTTTAATTTACGTCCCTTCCCAAGCACAACATCGATATCCTTAACCATATCGTAGACCTTTTTCCCTCTAAAAGCCCTTGGAGCTGAACCGTCCTCCTTATTTCTATCGAATTATTTATTCATCTTGCAGTATGGGTGAATCCTGGGAAGGAACCTATGATGACGTATATACATAGTCTTGCATGAGTTGTTCAGCCATGCACTCTTCGTACCATCTAAGCAGTGCAGACAGGCTTTGGCTCCTTTCGTACTGAAGCCCGACAGGTTACCAAGGGTAGGAAAATCATTTATAGTGCAGAACAACATGGCACGTAAAGAGAAGTTCTCTCGTTTGTACGCATCCCATACTTGTACCCCTTCATTCCGCAGTGTCACAAGATCATCCAATAATGGTGCTAGGTACACATCAATATCGTTCCCAGGTTGCTTCGGCCCTTGGATAAGTAGTGACATCAAAATGTACTTCTGCTTCATGCACAGCCAAGGAGGAAGGTTGTACATATATAGATTCATGGGCCAGGTGCTATGTTAGCTGCTCATGTTACCGAAAGGATTTATTCTATCTGTACTCAACCCTAACCTTATGTTACTCGGTTCAGCACCGAACTCTTTGATGGTCCGATCGAAGTTTCTCCACTGGGTAGAATCAGCAGGGTGTCTTAGCTTTCCATCTTTCTTACGCTCCTCCGAGTGCCAACGCAGCAATCTTGCCTTCTTTCGGTTCGCGAATAAACACTTCAAACGTGGGATCATAGGCAGATACCACAACATCTTAGCAGGAGGTCCTTGCTTCACCTTAGCAGTATTCTTACGCTTGTATCGGGATGCTTTGCACACGGGACATACATGCAAGTCTGCATACTCTTTACGATACAGGATACAATCGTTCAGACATGCATGTATTCTTTCTACTTCCATTCCCAATAGACAAAGAACCTTCTTGGCTTGGTAGGTGGTGTTGGGCAACACGTTTCCCTCCGGAAGGATGTCCGCTAGGAGACCTAACAACGCTGTGAAACTCTTGTTGGACCAACCATTGCTTGCCTTCAATTTCAGTAGTTCAAGTACGGTTGACAACCTTGTGTATTCTGGCTTGCAGCCAAGGAACAAAGGTTTCCCCGAGTCCTCCATTAAACGCTCGAATTTACAAAACTCTCTCTCACTGTAGTTCTCTTCTGTATCGCGTAGCATCTGATCCAGATTGTCATCGTGTGACCTATCCTCATCAAAAGCACAGTCCACATCCGGCATATCGTTAACTTCCTCGACAATGTCATCATTATTAACTTCCTCAGCGATGTTGTCATTATTAACTTCATGTATAATCTGCTCTTCACCGTGACTGGTCCAACATGTATACCCTTTTTTGAAACCCCTTTGAATCAAGTGTCCTACGATCTGCGCTAGGTTATTAAATATCTTCATATTACCGCAAGCAATGCATGGACAGCACATAAATTCTATCCCCTCATTCAACATATCCTGCTCGGCTGCTCTTTTAAAAGCAAACAAGCCATTAATGTACTCTTCACTCATACGGTTCGCACCGTACATCCAGTTTCGGTCCATTACGCTACACACGTAACAAATTAGTAGTGTTAAATTATATTAATAAACTGCAAATACGTTACTCCTCCTATTAACCAAACACACTAAAATTGATTAAGATTAATCTAGAGCAAATATAAAGAGTTACAGATCGTTACCCTCGGAGCTCACGACGAAAATTCCAAATATCCTGCGAGATTCCTCACTGACCTTCTCTCCTTCAGACCACAGTGCAATGTGAGAGCTAAGTGAACAGGGCAAGAGAAGAGCCACAGCCGAAATGCACCTCCCCTGTAAGCTTCTCCCTCTCATAAAACACCCACTGCCAAAATAAAACACTCATTCATAACACCCAAACCGAGAGCTACCACCAAAGCTAAGCCTCACAAAGCAAGCATGCAAGCCAAATAGTCATAAGTTGCCAAGGCAACCCACAACCAAGAACAAGGTAAGCAAAACAAGCAAGCCTCCTACAGCCAACACAGAGCAAAGCTTCTCAAACCCCTCTATTCCAAAGAACAGATCAGAGGCGCTAGGGCAGGGGGTCTGTTGAGTCCTGATATTTATAGGGGTGGCATATCACAGACGGTTCTTATTACCAAACGTCTGTGATACTTCACAGACGATTGGTAATAAGAACCGTCTGTGATGAGGCATATATCACAGACGGTTCTTATTACCAACCATCTGTGATGGGGAATATATCACAGACGGTTCTAAAGGATCCGTCTGTGTTGAACTTATACAGACGGTTACTTAGGAACCGTCTTTGCAACCGTATGTGATATGTCATTATCACAGACGGTTTGTAAATAGAACCGTCTGTGATACTTCACAGACGGTTCGTATATCACAGACGGTTTATAATACGAACCGTCTGTGAAGTATCACAGGCGGTTCTATTTACAAACTGTCTGTGATAATGACATATCACATACGGTTGCAAAGACGGTTCCTAAGTAACCGTCTGTATAAGTTCAACACAGACGGTTCCTTTAGAACCGTCTGTGATGAGACGTCCACTATAGGCTGTTTTGTAGTAGTAATTGTTAAGCGCATCTACAATGATATGAGTCGTTTAGATTGCGTCTCGACAAGCTTGGAGACGCTTTCATATATGCATTTCCATATCGTCTCTACTCTCCCTAGTGATGTTTTATTGCGTGCTAAGAAATATATATGCGCATTCATAGACGTATTTAGATTGAGCTAGAGACATCCATTTTTATTTTGTCCAGTAGAAACATTTTATCGCTAGTTAAACTACAATGATTCAAAGGGTATAGTATCACATATTTTCATAAGAAGTTTCAGATCTTAGGTAAAGCTATTTCAAATGTAGAATTACATTGTCGATATATTTAAAAAAAAATAGAAGAAAAAAACATAGACACTTTGTTGCGGAGTGAATTGAGTTAACAACTGAATCTAGCATCCACAAACAAAGGTGCAAATACACCGAAAAAAATTTCTACAAATCCTACAACTGAATCACACGACGAGTGGTTAGAGGGCAGCGGCGGCGTCTTCAGGAACAAACAGCCTAATCCACCTCCAAATAATAGAGTCTGGTACCTATTCAGTGATAAACTTGTTTATTATGTCTATTCATATCTCAAAAAGAAATCATGCACGCATGACATAAGAAGGGTTGCATTTATCGAAAACAAAGGAAATATACAATACGAAATTGAAAGCACAGGAACCGCAAGGATACTTCTTTTTTTTTAAGTAGCAAATTGAAAAGATAGAAATGATAAAACATAAGAAATAGTCTCTTCAATTTAAGTTGGCAGAAATAGAGTGTTTATTAAAGAATAACTAGAGATGTTCATAATGTTACAACTCCAAAAGGGAAGCCTCTAAATTCATTCAAATGTTTAGGCTCTAGAGTTTCCATTTTCTAGTACACTGATCCTGTGCTCATACTGAAACTTACTTTGAAAAAAGAAACCCATAATTAAGCTCTATGCATACTTAACCCAGTTCCCTGCACAGGAAAAGGCAATCATTTTTGCCGCACCAATCCAAATTGGGATCAAGGAAAGGAAGTTGATTAAATTATTGAATCACTAAAACCATAAGTTCAATGACTAACAAAAAAACATGGTGAATAAACACAATATTGAAAAGGTTCCATCTTTGATGGCCAATAAAAGCAGGACACCACTGTGTGCTTCATGAAAAAATAATATTACTTTGGATAAAACAAATTCAACAATAATTGATGACCCAATGCCATACCTCGAACTTTGGTATGTTTCTTCTGGTACCGCCTTCAAATGCAAGCACCACTAAAAAGGCCAAATTAGGCCCCTTTATGTCCACCAAGAAGTTCTGGAATAACCAACTCCAGCTCAGCAAAAAGGAATAAGAACATCATATAAGGTGTTCCAGAATCCAGAATACATTCATGAATGTAAAAACTAAAATCAAACTTTTAGTCAGTGTTCTATGGTCAAATTTGCGAATGTTTATTTTGATTTCAGGTAATATATTTGAACAGCGAGCATATGGTCAGAATTGCATGTACATACTTATAAATGCAATCATATAACTAGCACTAGAGATAGGTAATTCTGAATGTAAATGTATACTTGCATCTGGTTTAGTGTCCTCAACCACAATACCAAGAACTATATCTTCTACAGAAGGTATATACTGCCAGAAAACAACAAACATCACATGAATGTTGGAACTCCCAGGTGGCAAGCAAAAAGGAGAGAAGAAAACAAAGTACTGCCTCTTTGCTGGTATGTTTATTTCTTACATTACTACTAAACCCATACATATACATGGAAGTACACAACTCCTTATATAGGCTTACAAACCGACGTAAGTAGTTGTCGTAGTGAGAAGACTAGACAGTAATAGGTGGATACCCTCGTGCTGGGAGACGAGGGGACTTAATAGGGGCTCGATTATGGTTTTTTCGATCCTCTCCTAGTTACAGGGTAGAGGGGCTATTTATAGCCTCCTGATATGATACATGAAAATACGTACATACCCCTAACAAAGTACATTAGCCCTAGGGGCAGCAGGTTCTTTTACGCGCCCTATGCGTAGCCTCTGGTGCACGATGCGCCCTTGTGGACATGGTCCATCTTTTAGAGGTGCACCTGGTCCACCGTTCTTGCGGACCTTGTGTCCTTCGGCGGTCCTCTGCTATCTTCCCTAGGAAGTCTCCTCAGGCCCGCCGAAGGGTCTTCGGGATGCCTCCGAGGGGTCTTCGGGATCCTCCACGGGGACTTCGGGATCCTCCGCGTGGTCTTCGGGATGCCTCCGAGGGGTCTTCGGGATCCTCCGAAGGGTCTTCGGGGCAGCCTCCGAGTATGTCCTTGGAAGGCCTTTCGGTGCTGTCGTGCTTCGCCGGGTCGTGGGGGCCGATGGGGCGTCCCTGCGACAATAGTCAACTTAACACAAATAATATTACTTAATTCTTTCACAGCTCATGGTGATGGAGCTTCCAGTACTAACACAGCTAGGCTCGCGCTAGAAGCTTCGAGTTTGATAATGTACTAATTAAACTTCTGGTTTGCTTTCTCTCCATTAATCACCTCTTGGCTTATACAGCAACAACAGCTAGAAGTCTCTCCAAAACCATTGCCGACGTGTGTATACAACAAGATTATAAACAACATTGAATGTACTGTCCAACATTAGATGATGAGAACATCCCGCCGATTGGACCGATTACACAAGCACAAGCAAAAAAGATTAATCAACAGGTGAACTCGCTCCTAATTGAATTTGATTTATATTTACATGAGAACTGGTTACTACCTAATGCTAGTATTTTAATTGTTCTCAGGTTTACGCGTGAGGAGACTTTGGTACCCAAGAAGATTATATGTTGTCTAGGAGTATGTGTCCAGCAGAAGGTGCGGGAGGACGGGAATGCCAAAAGAAGACAATATATATATGAAGGTGCTGCATACTGTGCATGCATGAAAGGCATTAAAGAAATCAGCACACATGCATGGACCAACACGTGAAGACAAAAAAGGAATGCATGTGCATGGAGGACAGCCTTGGTGCATGCATGTGTTACGTGGATGCTGAAAGAAATAAAGGAATGCAACATGCATGGCTTGGTTACTACTTTATTATGGAATGCAACATGCATGGCTTGGTTACTACTTGATTGGGCCACGTGCAATCACCTTTGCCGTATCAGCTTGAAAAAAACGAACTGAAGGCTTTGAATCCAAGTAGGGCTACATGATTACCGAGTGGGCCGCGTGTCTTTTGTATGACTGAACCCAAGTATGGTTCGGTATGTAAATTTTATTTGGTAGAGTCTGAGTCCGAACCAATTAGGTGTGCATGGTGTTCGGCTATTAAAGTCCAGACCGCGCCGCCATGAAAAAAAAACGACATATTTTTTTTTCAGATTTTAATATATTCTTGATTCTAGGGTTTGAGCAATATTGCTCCCACTAGAATTGGGAGTTCCAATCTGTTGTTCTGTTCCGTTGTTCTTGTGATTCCTTGTGTTTTGCAGGAGCAGCGACATGTCTACTTGGTGTGATCAGGTAGACGGGATCACGAGCGTGTGGTTGGGCGAATTCTTTTGTCGCAGGTTACTGTTTTGATAGTGGTTAGCGCCATCGGTTCGTCAGGTTGCACGGATCCAAAGTTATCATCGATCCTACGTCGTGAAGATCGGGCATCTCCCGTATCATTAGAGAAGTGTTGAATAAAAATGAGGCACAAGGAAAATGTCCATACGTACTGGTTGTGGTACATATGTACATAAACAAGTTCTATGATAATGGAATCATGTTGTGTTGTATGAGAAAACTCAGGGCTGAACTACTGAATGTTAAGTTCAATAACCAAACAAGGTTAAGTAAACACTAACTAAAGAGAGGCCATGTCAAGACAACAAATATGAGAATACAAAGTTCACTTCATATAATGTTCAGAGCAATACTGCAAGTGCTACCTAAATTCAAAACAACACACTTCAATACACATTCAGTAAGAGAAGTGGAGCAATCTTAGAATACGTTTGGGCTTGAACAGTCGCAGCCTCCCAGCACTAGTGGCCTGGATGGTGTCGCAATCATGCAAGCCCCACAAATCACTCATAAGCAAGGAGTAAATATTGAGCTGTAATGAGAATTGAAATAAGATAATACTATTGTTAGGGAAAAAATTAATGCAATTGAATACAAGGGCCTGTTTCAGCCTTATGTTAAATCAGTGTTTTGTTTCAATTATTAGATGATTCAGGCTGAAAATAGAGCAAGGGACTCACCATCATACATTCATACCTGAAGATCATATGTAGACTTGATAAGAAAATGGCCCTGACCATTAGAACTTGAACATGGTGGAGAGTGCACTACCCACAAGAACACCATGAACGAATCCATCTTGTATGACCGTGGAATGCAATTGTTTGCCAAACTCAATTAAATTGACAGAACTGAAAATGGAAGCATAGCATTTGTCATTTGGTCTTAGACCCTTAAGAAACATCCTCCTTAACAGCAGAATTGATCTCAGTAGGTTGATGACAAGTTGACAACGTTCAAAATTCAGAACAATGCTCAAGACTCCTCAGTCACATGCGATGATGCGAGGGCAGCGAGGCTGCGATGGGCCGACGACCGACGGTGCGACCAAAACGGCCTGCCTGGCGGCGCCTGCCTCGGACTCTCGGAGGCTCGGACCTCGGTGTGCCTGCGGCCTGGCGGCGGTGCAGGCGTGCAGCCCCCGTACTCCGCACTCTGCAGCCCCATCGAGCGGTCGCGCGCGCCAGAGCCCTCGCGATCGCACTCGCGGCCCGCTCATTGTGTGCCGACGCAGCAGCCCGACCGGCCAGAGGCCTGCGTGCTTCAGTGCACCCTTGCCTGGTTGCCCCTATGCGCCGTAGCGCGACGAGAGGAGGAATGGGGAAGAATCAAATTAGAAATGGGGATCCCGAATTACAGATTTAGCCTTTAGGGTTGTGCTAGCTTGGGCCTTGGGCTGCCTGTCTCGGCTGTTCTCGGACCCAGCCCATGGCCACGGATGCCTACGGTGCGCCTACGAGTAGCAGCTCGCTCATGCGACGCGAGAAGGCAGGCGATGGGCGATGGCTACCTTGGTCGGGGGGGGGGGTTTCGCCCGGGAGACCCGGGGCAGCCTTCCCGACTTGTCCCGGGGGTGGTTCTACCACTACTCACGAGGGTTGTGGAGTCGCAAAGGTAGGGGTGGTCGCCGGGCGTGGAGGCGAGGACGCGACACCGGGTGTGGAGGAAAGGCGCGGAGCGAGGAGCGGCTGTCGGGCGTGTTGAGAGGTTGAAGAAGTGGGGGGAGGTGGAGAGACGGAGGCGTGGGGAGGTGGGATGCCTACAATGAGATTTTGTGGCGCCATATAAAATGTCTTGAGAAGTGTCTTTACAAACGAGGTATTTCTCGGTGTAGAGACGAACATAAAAACGTCAAAACAAAAACGTCTTTACGTGATAGTTTTGTTGTAGTGGATATGTTCATAGTCTTTTACCGGTCTTAGTGTTTGGTTGGAGACCGGATTGCTAGTATAGGTCGCCATACTATTAAGAGGGGTCTTGACTAGTAGCTTGAGTCTCATCATGTATTGATAGCTCAATCCCGTTTGCTCTAGCTCATCTAGGCATGATGCTATTGTTTGCGAATGTGTTTTGCAAATAGTTGAGACTCATGTTTAATCCTTGTAGCATGTGACTTTAGTTTATAAATGTGTTTTACAATTGGTCTAGTCCATGTACCTTATTCCTTATGGTGTGATTCTAAAAGATGGCAAATATGTTTTGCAACTTGTTAAGAATCTCGCCTTTAACCCTTGTTTGCATCGCGCATATATTAGCAAATGTGTTTTGCAAATTGAGTTGAACCGAAATGCAAAATCTTTGTTTTCCAGTCTCTAGCGGTATGACCGCAGGCTGTTGGTGGTATTACCACAACTGGTCGTAGACCTGGTCGAAGACCTTGTTGAACAGTAGTCGAAGACCTTGTCGTGAACAGTGGTCGATGACCTTGTTGTGAAAAGTGGTCGTAGACCGTGTTGTGAACAGTGGCCGAAGATATTGGTCGTAGACCTGCGTGGTCGTAGAACAGTGGTCGAAGACCTGTTTGTGAACAGCGGGCGTAGACCTACGTGGTCGTAGACCTGCATGGTCGTGGTGGACCTGATCGTGGTCATAAACCTGGTCTACAGTATGACCGCATCTGTTCAGCGGTACTACCGCATGGCGGTAATACCCAGTTTTTCTTGGCGGTATGTTTTTTTCAGTGAATGTGTTTTTCTAGATTGGCTTGCTCCTTTGTGGAGCGGTACGACCGCATTTGTTACGTGGTATTACCGCATGGTGGTAGTACCACCTTTGGTTGGTGGATAGCCGATTGTATGTTCAACGGTTAGTTTTTATAGCCGTTGGAGCAGGTGGTAGTACCGGCCGTTGCAAGGCGGTACTACCACTTGTGCTCTTTTTTTAACAGTTTTCTCTCCAACGACTAGTTTTTGTGTGTAGACTATATATACCTACCTTGGCCGGTTGAGGAGAAGGTTGCTGGTGTCATATTCATTCTCTTGAGCTAAGAGTAAGCACTCTCCTCTCTTTTATGCATGTGTTGCACTTAGTGAGCTTTGAGAGAAAAATCCTAAGTGTATGTGTTGCATTAGGTAGTAGATTGTGTATCCATTGAGCTTAGACACTTGATTCGTTCAAGTGAGCGTCTCCGACTTGTTACTCTTGGTGTTTGCCAACACCTAGACAGCTTGGAGGAGTTGCGTCGGTGATCTTCTCAAAGAAGGTTGTGAGAAAATCCGGACGGTTGTGAGTGGTTTGGTGCTCGTTATCTCCGGAGTGGAGGAAGAGCAACCCCGAGTGGATCGAGACGTTGGTTTGTTTTGGAACCGGTCCAAGTGGTTGGATTTACCTCGGAGGTATTGGCTTAATTTGTGGAGCCGGTCCAATTGATTTGGGCTTACCTCAACGTGGATTAGGGGAGACCAGCAAGTCTCCGAATACCACGGTAAAATATCATCGTGTCATTGTGGTTTGATCTCTTATGCTTTACTTTATTGCAATTTACATTCATAGAATTAAAGTGCTTATTCATCTTTGTATGATTGTTCTCGTTCCATAGTCTTATATTGTTGGTGCTTTTAGTAAAGACTAGTTGATTTATGTTTTAATTGTGCAAAACCGATTTGTTTATAATTCTGCATTAGAAATCGGTTTTTGCCAAAAAAGTTTTTAAAACCGCTTATTCACCCTCTTCTAGTCGGCATTTTCGATCTTATGGTAGCTTTCTGGCATTTATGTGTAGTTGTGTGAGTAAGCCTAAAATTTGTAGCCTTTTACAACTTCTCTATTATTTTCATGTTATAATCATGTGAATGGATAAAGTTTAGGTGTGAAGGAAGTTAATTAACATACTAGTTGTCTCTTCTCGCAAGATTTCATCTCACAGGAAAATTGATTATTAGGTGTTGATAGTTTACCTACGCGTTTATTTTGTGAGACATAAGCGCATGCTGTTTATTTCCGTATCGAGTAATTTGCAGTCGTGGTGAAGCATGTCAGGTTGTTAGCCCATAGGAAAAGAAATACCATATGTAGAATACTAATACCGTTGGCGAAAGTAGTTAGCCTGTATAGAGCATTATGCCTTTATTGCTATGCAGATTTCTATTATATGGCAGCATCATGCCTTTATTGCTATGTAGATTTCTAGTATATGGCGTATTGGCGTATCGTTTACGCTAACATAAAATAAATAGTTTGGGGGAAAATAACCACTATTTGTGGAGCCGTTTTGTCTCTCATTTCTAGCTGTAAATTAAAGTAAAAGACAAAAAGCATACAATTAGTCTAGCTAAGTTAACACACTTGTCCAGTCTTCTATAGACATCGTGTGTGTAGATGTCTTTGTGTTGTACTGGGTGTTTCTAAAAAAACACACACACACACACTCGTTGTCTATTCTTCGCAAGATGTCATCTCACAAGGAAAATAGATTATTAGGTGTAGAATAGTTTACCTACGCATTTATTTCTATGAGACATAAGCTCGTGTTGTTTATTCATGCATGGAGTAATTTGCATATGCGGTGATGCCAGGTTGCTAGGCCACATCAAAAAAGAAATACCATATATAGAATGCCAATACTATTTGGCGAAGTAATCTTTATAGAACACTACGCATTTATTGTTGCGTGGATTTCAACTATATGGTGCATGTATTGCTTATGCTAACACAAATAAATACCATTGACTTATATTGCATGTGGATTTACACTAGAGGATGTTGTTTTTTTCTTCTTCTCATTTAAATGGCATAAATTTATTCTGCTTAATAATTTGATATTTACTTCGTAATTTAAAAACACTCATTTCGTTCCAATGTCTTTCTAAAAATAACATTTTTTTAAATTCTTTTTAAGGAGGAAAACCCGTTTTTTTACCCCATTTCCAAACCCCAAATATAGCCAAAAGAACCGGTGAAGGCAGGCCACCCACCCGTCCCAGCCGGTATCCAGCCGTTGGCATTCAAAAATTGCCGAAGCGGCAGCCAAGGCTGCGAAACGGACGGTTCCGATCCGGCGGCTCTCCCGGTAACCATCTACCACCGTCCATCTCACACCCTCCTCTCCGGTCTCCACTCTCCTACCATTTGAGACGAGAGCCTAATCGAGAGTAGGAGAAGCAGCAGTAAGGTTCCAAACTTTCTCGCCCCCAAAATTTGAAACCTCCGGGGCGAACGCGAAGCGAAGGCGTCGTCTCCTCCTAGGTCTCGCGGTTGGATTGGAGTGGAGGACCCGCGGGATTGGATGCTGCGCGGGGAGGCTCGGCCGCCGGAGGTGCTCGCCGGTCGCGTCGGCTCCGCCGGGACGGTGAGATCTCGCAGTTTTTTTTGTTGGAGAAAATTGGTGGTGGATTCGGGGAATTAGGGTTTTCTTAGATCGCGAAGAGAGCGTGAATTCGTTTGCTGTTTGCTCACCGGTGGTGCGGATGGGTTGGTGAGATCTCGGGTTTTTTTTTTTTTGTTTATTCTGGAGGAATTTTGTGAGGGTTTGGGTAAGATAGGTTTTCTCGCGCTGTTTGATCGCGTGAGATGCGGGTGGCGGCGGTTGCTTGGGCGGGGCGGTGAGATCTCGCGGCGTAGAGCTCGGAGAACTAGGGATTTGTTGGTGCTCCAGTTCCTACTTTGGAGTCACATCTGGTTTAGATTCGGGTAAAATCAGGGTCAAGCGCCTTAAGATGCCTGCGCTTCTCAGTGCTGGATAGGAGGTGAAAGAGTAGTCGTGGTCGGTGATATATCAGCCGAATGGCGAACGGGAAGGTGAAGGCAGCGTGCACGAATGGAGGGGCGGGGGCAATGAATTGAAGTGAGAGATTAGTTTGATGAGGGATTGCATGAGGGGATGGTGGCTTTGGATTCTGATTTTTTTGTCTAGACGATTATTCAATTTGTGCGGTTATATTAGTGTGAAACCCAAAATAGGATAATAAACTTGCTCATTTGTCAACGAAATGTTTGTATGAAGGTAGCCAATGTCCTCTATTGGTCAACTAATGGCTCTAAAATGCATTCCGAAATGTTGCTATTGTTACTTGTTGAAATGATCTTAGTTCCACCCTTTCTATTGCAGCCTATGATCGCTTCTTACTTGAAGCAACTCCTCAAAGGCCTCATTGGCTTGACAGTATAATGATTCTTATACCCCTCCGAGGCTTCTGCTATACAGTGGGGATTGAGCATTCAGTCTTCACTCGTGATGACAAGTGATAAAGGAAAGGCTTCAAAGAACGGTGGAGAGGCTTCTGGACTTTCATCAGCTCCTCATGAAGGGGAAGTCAGCAATGAGCCACAGAAGCGACGGCAGCTCAACGGGTAAAAGACTAAGTGCTCTTCATATAAACATGCTAATTGTAGGTTATACTAAATTATCTTATCGTTCTCTACTCATGTACCTTTAGGAGGACTACTGGTCCGACACGGCGTTCGACCAAAGGAAATTGGACCCCTGAAGAGGTATACCATACCAGTCTCATCTTGTGTTTTTGTTGGCAAAGGGCTATTTACTGTACAAGTTGTTGAATGGTGACTGAACATCTGATCTTATGTATTGTTAGGAATGATTGACTGTAAAACATGTATTGTGTTTATGGGCATTTCTTTCCTGAATCATGAGATACGTAATAATAGAAAAAAGATGGATTTTTTTAAATATTCGATGCAACATCCTGGCCCTTGTGTGGAGGCTTGAGTTGGCTCATTTGGAGCTTTAGTCCCACATTTGAAGTTGAATGTGAGAATCGCTAGCATATAAACCCAACGGAGGCACACACAGCTCGGATTAGCCCATATCTGAGACAAACCATACATTTCAAAGTCTTATACCATGGGATTTCCGGCTTCCTTCTGTCATGTACTCATGTGCAGTTCTGTTCTAATGCTATGCTTGTTATGTAACAGTGTTTTAGTTATATTTAGTTGGGGATATTTTGTATACGCCTCTTAGTTTATTTACTGGTGCTATCTAACATTGAGCATGTGTGCTATTCATATGTAGGATGATATATTGTCCAGAGCTGTTCAGACTTACAAAGGAAAAAATTGGAAAAAGATAGGTACTTTCTATGGATTGATGCATATGTGTGGAAAATTATGCAGTAATTCTATTCGCTTACTCTTTGTCATAGTAACTTTATGGCGTCCTCTAACTGTCATTTTTACTTTTCTTAAACTTCTCTATTGCTATTTCTGTATGTTGAAGTATATAAACATATTCATCTAAAATCCATGTCCTATAATATCGTAAGCTTTTTTTTAGGGGGAAATGGTAGGGAAGCACCCTACTGCATATAAAAGATTAAGCCAAAAGAGTGGGCATGGGGGTATGAACCCAAAAAATGTTAGACGAACAAGTCTTCCCCAACAAGCCAGTTCAGGGAGCCGGGTTTTCCCCCCTGTATGGCTGTATCATGTTTCTAATGTGGTCTATGTGCATTTTTTACGTTTTGATATCTATCTAACACTGCATTTTATACCATGATGCTAGCTTCCTTTGATTTTCTATTCTTTTGTGCACAACTGCACGTTTGCTTTATGACTACAAACATTACCTTGTTTGATTTATTTATGCTTTCACTAGTGCTTCTCTACTATTTGTTTTCCTTTCCTGTTAAGGAGAGCCCCTCCCCGCGTCTTGTCATAAGTCCAAGCTTTGACAAAATTATTTCTACTTTTCCAGCGGAATGTTTTCCTGATAGAACCGATGTACAATGCTTGCACAGGTGGCAAAAGGTTCTAAATCCTGAATTGGTCAAAGGGCCATGGTCCAAAGAAGTAAGCACCCTTTTTAATCTGTTTACATTTTCTGGTTCATTTTTTAAAATGATATTGATTATGCATCTCATATGCCCACTCAATCTGTTATTTTCACTTTTTAGGAAGACGAAATCATTACCCAGATGGTAAATAAATATGGGCCAAAGAAATGGTCAACCATCGCTCAAGCTTTGCCAGGACGCATAGGAAAGCAATGTCGGGAACGGTATGGCATGAAAAGTATCTCTTTTTTTCATCAAGCTTGCACCTAAGAAAAGTTTGATCACTTTGCAAGTATAGTCTATATGACTTAATGTTGAACTATTGAATGTCAATGGTAAGCTCATGCTGAGCTGCATTGCCGTGGTTCTTTTGCACATGAGTATTGTAAAAAAAATTTGAAGTCACATGAGTATTATAATTGACCGTTTCTTTCGATCTTGATGTGAATGATAATATGATACACATTTATTCTACGTAGTCCTGAAAACATACACACACAGTAAGCTCATGCTTAATAATCACTAATGCAAGGTTTGATTTTTTTTTTTTGCAAACCCACAAATTGTTACTTTACCTCTTTCCATGATCCATATGATTCTACTGTTAATTTATATGTGTAATTGTGGATAAAAAATGTTTTATTAAATAACTGAAAAAATACAATTCCAGAAGGTCAGGAGGATAAAATGTCAAAATGCCCTTGCCTAGTAGTGCCAGCACCTCTTGGTGCTGCTATCTGGCCAGGAGCTGATGTTGTAATGCTAGAATCACTAGCCCTTGGGTAAAGCCAGGAACAGCAGCAGTGACGTTACTAAACTATCGACCTTTTCAAACTTTTCTTGAACATACTATAACTATTGAATTTTTTACCATTTTATTTATTTAGTAAAAAGATTTTTTGTGGAGCTCAACAGAGTAGCAAATAAAATACACGCTACTGCTTTTATATGCTAACAACTGCTGGAAATTTCTTCTAGTCCATTGTTCTGCATGAACACATGTTTTCTTTTGAGATAGTTTCTCCATACATGCTGTATCTGTATATTGATGGTTCACAAGGTTGTAATTGAAGTTTTTTGATATTTTAACAATGCAGTCTTTTGTTAAATAAGTCAAATTTGATTATTTTAGAATTTGGATATGCATGTACATTAGCTTTAATTGATTGCGATCACTATGGATGCTTTAACGATGGACTATCTTATCTGTATTTAGGTGGCACAATCATCTTAACCCTGGCATAAACAAGGAGGCATGGACACAAGAAGAGGAAATTACTCTCATACATGCTCATCGAATGTATGGAAATAAATGGGCCGAACTGACAAAATTTTTACCTGGAAGGTAACTATTTTTTTTTTACTCGCAAGCTGCTGATAAATCTTTATGTATGATGTCATGATGACTCCTATCCTGTGGAATCACTCCCTTTTGTTTTCAATCCAGGTTCTATTTCATCCCTGATAAATTCCCAAACTGTTTAGTTCAACACCCCCCCCCCTCCCCCATTAAAACATCATTTGGAAACTATGTTGTTATACTTAGGGAAGGAAGGTAACCTCAAAATGAAAGTATGAAACTAAACCGTTTTGCTTTTGGTGAATGAAATTAGGACATGAGTTCCATTAAAATGTGGAACAGTTGCCACTGTAATAGCTCCTTTATTTTCTGTGAACAAAATTTGGAAATTAATCTATGTTCTTTTTGTTAGAATAGGAATTCTTATATGTATTTTCTTATCTGTATATGGCATATCTGCCTTGTACTCTCTATATATATTGCTCATTGTATCTCATGAATATACACACAATATTCATAACATGGTATCAGAGCTAGGGCACTAACCTAGCTCCTTCCGTTGTCACCCCATTGTCCGTCGCCGCCGCCCGACGCCGTCGCTTGCCTGGTCACCGTCCGGCCCGAACGCCGCCGCGAGTCGCTGCTTCTAAAGCCATGCCGCCGCCGTCGCCGCTTCTCCTTCCTGCTGCCGCCGGCCTCCGGCCGTGTCGCCACGTGCGGCCGCGTCGACTTGAGGGTGCGTCTGAAGTTGTCGCCGCGTCTGAAGTTGCGTCGACCCGAGGCCGCGTCGCCACTGTGCGCTGCGCCTCCGCCGCCGGCCTCCCGAAGCCGCGCTGCTGGCACGCACCGCTTAGTTGCCGCCGCCGCTGCTAGGGGGTGTTAAGGATATAAGGGTATTAGTGGTATTTCCTATTGTATTAGGGTCATGGTTATTAAGTCGGCAAGTCGACACTACCCTCCTAGTGACCGACTTGCCGACTAGTTGTCTAGTCGGCCGACTAGTCGACAGGTACTATACATAACACAACACACACAGCCAGCACAACACCCCACACCACAGCCACACACAGCCCCCCACACACACACCCCACACCACATCCACACACCACGCCACACACACCCCACGCCACAGCCACACACCACGCAGCCACCATACACACACCACATCAACACACACCACATCCACACACAAAGGAGGGCGATGGGGGATAGGGAGCACAACCACACACCACGCCGGAGCAGAGGAGGGCGATGGGGAGAGGGAGCAGAGGAGGCGATGGCGATGGGGAGAGGCAGAGGCACTCGACACAGATTTGGAGGGGAGGCGCAACGACGAGGACGGTCGGGTGTTGCTGGACCCGGGATGAAGACGAGGCTGCTCCGGCGGCGCAGATCCGGGGCGCAACAGCGGCGCTGGCGCGGCTACGGAGAGGCGCAACGACGATGCAGAGGTGCCCCGGCGGCGCAGATCTGGAGGAGGCGCGACGATAGACGAGGCGGAGGAGCTCCGGCGACGCAGATCTGGAGGAAGCTCCGACGGCCAGAGAAGGCACGACGATGCAGTCATGCGTGAGGGTGAGCCCGCGACTGCCCTCACTCCCTCTTGCCTCTTCGCCACTGCCTTTGACAGCCAGGCCCCACGTCCTAGCTGGCGCAAGTCGATTCGGTAGCTCCAGTCGGTTGTGCTCCAGCGACTTGTCGACTAGTCGACGACTTGATAACCATGATTAGGGTTTAGACTTGTGTCCCTTTGTATCCTATATATATTGCTCATTGGGCCTCTTCAATATACACAATATTCATAACATGGTATCAAAGCAAACGTTAGGGTTACTGTAACTGCGCCGCCTCCTAGCCTCTACTCGCCTCCGCTGCCCCCGGGAGGAGCAATCTTTGCTCTCAGGGGCGGCCACATTAGTCGAAGTTTTTCTTTCCTCATGGAAGTAGCAGCAGCATCATCCGGTCATCGCCAAGCTTCGTCTTCATCGCTAGGCCGTTGTCGGTCCCGATCCGATCTGGATCGGGTCCTCCCTCCATGCGAGCCACCTCGTCTTCTTCATCGCCTGGACGTCGCCTGGAGGAAGACGAATCCAGCAGCTCGAAACCGTCGTCGTCGTGCCTGAGCTCCCTGTGCCTCCTCCACTCGAGCGACGCCGCGTGTGGTCGCCACGCCGCCGCTTCGAGTCGCCCTCGGTCAGACGGGGGCGACCTCTGGTCGGATTCGTCAATCCCGATCACCTGGCCGCCTCGGCGTCGTGCTCGTCGATGTCGCCTCCTCCCATGTTGCCTTCTTCGGCTGCAGTGTCCATTGACGTCCCAGCACCCGAGCACTCCGCGCCGTCGCCGCCTCGTTTGCTGCTCATGTGTACACCCAAAAGCTTAAGCTGATGAGAAAAGGCACTTCAACGCTCCCCCTCACGTGTAGGCTCCCTCAGGCTAAGACGTGGAATAGAAATGGGCTGCAATTATTTTCTTAATTGCGTTAGCCGGGTTTTGAACTCAAGACCTCTTGGCTCTGATACCATATTGAGTTACATGTACCAACTGTTATGAATACTGTGTGTATGTATTCAGAGGCCCAATGGGCAATATATATAGGGTACAAAGAGACACAAGTCTAAACCGTAATACAATGGGAAATACCACTAATACCCTTATATCCTTATATCCTTAACACCCCCCCTCAAATGCAAGGCGTATGCAAAAGCATTGCATTTGGAAATGGTTGACACTAAAATAGGGAAACTCCAAAGTCCGAGTCTTGATAATATCGTCGTAGCATGCAGCTCTTGAAAAATATGTCGATAAAAGATCTCCTCCCATCCAAGGTCCCGCGACAGCCCATAAAGCACAATGTGTAGGAGCAAAGTCGACCGCGGCAACATGACGAAGAAGATGATGAAACCGACAAAAGATAAAACTGTCAAGTTGAATAGGAATAGATAGAAGCATGACGACGCAGATCGAAGCCCAAAACGGCGGCGACGCAGTGCACAAGAAGCGCAATAAAGACGCAGTGCACAAGAAGCGCAATAAAGACGCAGAGAGCACAAGAAGCACAACGGATGAACAATGCAAAAGAAGCGTGGCGCAATGCACAAGAAGTGTAACAGAGACGCAGTGCAGAAGAAGCGTGGCGCAATGCACAAGAAGTACACCGGAGACGCAGTGCGAAAGAAGCGCAGTGGCCTTAAAAGCAGGGCGACGGATCTGCAGCGGCTCGAAGAAAAGAACAGCGGCTGCTGCCATGCAAAAGAAATTCCTATGCTTCTATGACTGACAATAAAATTTGTGGACTCGCATGGCTCAGACGAACTCAAAAATTGAGTGATACGGATTTAGATGGACGCAACGGAAGAAAAAGACACAAATAATAGCTAGCAGCAACAAAAGAGCCATCTCCTCATCTGGTAGCAGCGTGCACCAGTGCATCTCCTAAAGCTTGTAGCAACACCATCAGCAGTCCAAACAAAGTGATGGCCAGATCACCTCTTCCTGTATGCTGTGATAGACTCTGAGAAGACCAAGAAGTGGGTCGTTCAATAAAGGATGTCGTAAAAGCTACCAGTCCAAACATTAGCACCTCATCCATCGAGACCACCAAAAACTCCATCCAAACGAAGCACACAACAGATGCATACTCCTTCCTCCCCTTACCCATCCTACTTTCTCCCCGTTGCCGCTCACTCCCGTAGCAGAACCGGTTGAAGAACCGCGAGAAAAAAGGAGGAGCGGCAACAAGAGGCACGAAGCGCGGCCAAGATGAAGAGGACCCGGCGATTGGCAGAGCAAGGGAGGAAGCTCACGGAGCTTGGGGGCCGGATCCGGCGACGGTGGCGACGAGGACATCCGGATCTAGCACCAACTGGGCGAGGGCGGTCGGATCCGGCGAGAATAGCGAGAGAGGCGGGGCACGAGCTCGCGGCATCCGTCGAAGAAGCGAGCAGCGCGGCCGAACCTCAGCGAGGAACCCGAGATATGGCGCGCGCGCCGGTGGCGGGTCGGCGTGTAAACGCCGATGTCGATGCCCGTCTGCGTCGCGGATGGAGACCTGCGGCGGGATCTGGCGCTCCAAGAAAGGAGATGCGGGTGCAGCAGCCCAGCTGGAGAGCACGGGCGGCGGCGAGAGGCCGCCCGGCGGGAGAGCACGAGCGGCGATGAGAGGCCGCCCCCGGGAGCGAAGATCGGTCCTCCCGGGGGCAGTGCGCAGCGGAGGACGAGCGGAGGCTAGAAGCCGCCAGCAGCGGCTACAGTAACCTTAACCCTAACCTTGGCTCTGATATCATGTTATGAATATTGTGTGTATGTATTCAGAGACCCAATGGGCAATATATATAGGGTACAAAGAGACACAAGTTTAAACCCTAATACAATGGGAAATACCACTAATACCCTTATATCCTTAACACCAACCAGTTCACCCTAAAGCTTAAGCTGATGAGGAAAGACGGACAATTCACTTATACTTCAACCTCCTCCTCACGTGTAGGCTCTCTCAAGCCTAAGACCACATAAAAGTGGGCTTCAATTATTATTTTTAATTGCACCAACCAGGTCTTGAACTCAAGACCTTTTGGCTCTGATACTATATTGAGTTGCATGTACCAACCAGTTCACCCAAAAGCTTAAGCTGATGAGGAAATTCACTTATACTTCAATAGGGGAACCCTAGTTCCCCCGCACGTGCGTGCACGTTGTGCAAGCCTTTTTAGCCGGCCCGAAAGAAAAAAACAAAAAAAACATTGATCTAACCACCACGCCATCCAGCGTCGCCTATCGATGGTTTATGTTCCATCAGCAGCGATCCCATTCTC
Source organism: Ampelocalamus luodianensis (assembly GCA_036346255.1). NCBI lineage: Eukaryota > Viridiplantae > Streptophyta > Magnoliopsida > Poales > Poaceae > Ampelocalamus > Ampelocalamus luodianensis. The sequence continues at coordinate 11,498,799 of CM070618.1, forward strand.
GGGAACAAAGCTTCATGGGACAAACTACAGGTTGTGGTCTTCACTCATGGAGATCATGCTCGATGGTCTCCGCCTCTGGGGACATGTCACTGGTGCTCGACCTTGTCCACCATTACCAGTTCAGCCTCCTCTCAGACAGCCTACTTCTGCACCTCCTGCAAAAGATGAGGCCGCCAAGAAAGAAGCAGAGGTTGCTGCTGCTACTGCTGACGCTGCTGATGAGGCCTTTCAGTATGCCATAGACGCTTCTGAGCGTTGGTGTGCTAATGAAGCCCATGTTCGAGCCATCCTAGTGGTTAGCGTCGATGACTCCATCCAGCTAGACATTGTTGGTCTACGTGCCACTCGTCAGATTTGGGAGTACTTGCGCGGGCGATACCAGCAGAGCAGTGATGCTTAGTTCTTTTCGCTTCAATGTGAGTTAGAGACGCTTCGCCAGGAGGACTCCTCCGTCGACGACTTCTTCCGAGCCCTGGCCAGTCTCTGGCGCCAGCTGGATGAACTATCTTCTTCGCTCTACCAGGAGTGTCATAAGGTGCAGAAGGCGGATCGTGATCACCTTCGTCTTTATGACTTCGTCTACCATCTTCACCCAAAATTTGAGCTTGTCAGGGCTCAACTGCTGAGTCGCTCACCACGACCGACAGTCACCGAGGCTCTTTCGACACTTCATGCTGAGGAGCTTCGCCGCGGATTAGCAGCACAGTTTGTTCCGGTTGTGCTTGCTACCCCTTCGTTTTCAACTACACCGACGGCTTCTGCTTCGAATACAGTCCCTCCTCCGGTGTCTGTTTGCGCTCCTATTTTTGCACCAATTGGAGTTCAGTGCAATTATTCCAAGAACTCCGGGCATGACTACCAGAGTTGTGCGGTGCGAAAAAATCGGAACAACGCGCGTGGGAGTGGACGATCCAAGGGCTGTTCAGCAGCTCTGCCAGGCTCTACTTTAGCAGCTCTCTCACAGCTCAGCAGAATCTGCTAGTCTAGCTCAGACGTCTCCTCCATGTACTTGGGTTCTAGATTCTGGTGCCGCTTTCCACATGACACCGGACTCCACATCTCTCACTTCAGTAGGACCTCCTGTTTTTCCTATCTCTGTTCAGACAGCTGACGGTACTCCTCTCTCTGTCAGCTGTCAGGGCACTCTTTTGTCCACTGATTTTTCTGTTCCAGCTGTTTCCTATGGTCCCTAGCTTACCATGTAGCTTCTCTCGGTGGGTCAGCTTACCGATCTCAGCTGTAGGGTTGGTTTTGACTTTTACTCCTGTTCATCTAGGACCGACAGACAGGGACGGTACTTGGGACTGGCCGGTACCGTAGGGATCGTTAGGGTCTCTACATCCTCGATCGTCTCCACCTTCCATCCACTTCAGCTGCTCCTGTCACCTCTACGTCTACCTCCACCGCCACTGCTGGCACCACCTCTGGAGTTTTTGCGCAGTGGCATCATCGTCTAGGTCACTTGTGTGGGTCTTTCTTCTTTAGTTCATCAGGGTGTTCTTGGATGTGTTACTATTGACACGGCTATGTTTTGTCAGGGTTGTAAGCTAGGCAAGCAGCTACAACTTCCTTATCGCTCTAGTGAGGCCTTATCTTCTTGTCCTTTTGACTTAGTTTATTCAAATGTATGGGGGCCTACGCCTATTATCTCTAAAGGCGGACATAAATTTTATGTGATCTTCATTGATGATTATTCCTGTTTTACATGGATTTTCCTTATGCCTAATCATGGTCAGTTTCTTGCGATCTATCGTAGCTTTGCAACAATGGTTCGTACTCAGTTTTATTCTTCCATCCGTACTTTTCGCTATGATTCTGCTGGCAAGTACTGTTCTAGACTTCTGGCGCTTTTAGACAATTTCTTTCTGAGTAAGGCATTCTTTACCAGTTTCTTGTCCTGGTGACCATGCTCAGAATGGGGTTGCTGAGCGCAAACACCGTCAGATTGAGACTGCCCGCACTCTTCTCCTTGCCTCTCACATTCCACCACAGTTCTGGGCTAAGACTGTTTCTACAACTGCATATCTCATCAATATGTAGCCTTCCACTGCTCTTAAGGGTGTCAGTCCTATAGAGCGTCTTTACTCTCGAGCCCCCCAGTACACTCACCTTTGTGTTTTTGGCTGTACTTGTTTTGTTCTCCTGCAGCCTCGTGAGCACACTAAATTATCGGCCTAGTCAATTAAGTGTGTGTTTCTTGGTTATAGTTCTGAGCATAAGGGTTATCGCTACTAAGATCCTTCTACTCGATGGATCCTTCTACTTTTCTTCTATCGAGATTTAGCTCCTTCTCCTGTTTCCACCGTTGAGTCAATTTCATGGTTCTCTTTTTGACTCTTCACCCATTTTTCCACTCTCACAATCTTCCCCCGGTCTGTCTCCAGTGGTTCCTTCTGTACTCCTGCCTCTGGTGCTACCTCTTGCAGCACTACCGTCTCGTTTCTCTGGTATTCACTACTCCAGACGTCCTCGTCCTTCACCAGCCTCATCTCCTGGTATCTTGCCGACACCCACATCTGATCCTCCTGATGATGCTCCCCGTTACGTCCTTCGTGATCGGACATCCCTTTTGTTAGGAATAGCAACTTGTATTACCAGGGGGCCAAAGGGCCAGTATATATACACAAAATACAGGTGGTGAATATGCAAATAACCCCTCATAACAATGGGGAATAACATACTATACAAATATCACTAACACCCCCCTCAAACTCATGGTGGATCAACAACACTGAGTTTGGAGAGGTAGAAACCGTGTTGTGCTCGAGTCTGGGCCTTCGTGAAGAAACCCGCTAGCTGAAGCTCTGAAGGCACATACTGAACAGCAATTACCTGATCATGCACACAAGACCTCATGAAGGAAGCATCAACACCAATATGCTTGGTGAGCTCATGCTTCACAGGATCACAGGCAATACTGATAGCACTTGCACTGTCTGAAAAGAGAGGAGTCGGTGTAGAGACAGAAACACCAAAATCCTCAAGTAACCACCGTAGCCAAGTAATCTCTGTTGTCAAGAGAGCCATAGCTCACAACTCAGCCTCTGCATTCGAACAGGACACTACAGTCTGTTTCTTTGTCTTCCAGGCAATGAGAGAATCACCAAGAAAAACACGATGCGAGAGATAGACCGCGATCGGAGGATCGGCCCAAGTAACATCGAATAAGCTGAAGTTGTAACGAATCGGGTGTGGAAAGAAGAGACGGCGAGAGATAGTCCCACGAAGGTATCGCAGAACTCGAAGAAGGTGGCTGTAGTGGACCTGAGTGGGAGCAGAAACGAACTGACTCAGAATGTGGATTGGATAAGTGATATCCGGACGAGTAATAGCAAGGTAGACAAGACTCCAAACAAGATGACGATAGCGAGTCGGATCAGAAAGAGGCTTGCCATCAGAAGGTCGGAGATGAGCATTGAGCTCCATGGGAGTCTCAACAGTACGCTGATCAGTGAGAGAGGCGTGATCAAGAAGATCCTGAATATACTTCTCTTGGGACATAAAGAAACCATCTGGAGTGGAAGTAACCTCAATCCCAAGAAAGTAATAAAGAGGACCAAGATCCGACATAAGGAACTGCTCACTAAGACAAGCCAGGCAATGTACTCAGAATCATCTCTGGTAATGATCATATCATCAACATACAGAAGAAGAGTCCGACCACGAGACGAAGTGTGGACAAAGAGCACAGGATCATGATCACTAGCTGAAAAGCTAGCAGCAGTGACCACAGAGGAGAAGCGCTCAAACTAAGCACGAGAGGCTTGCTTAAGGCCATAGAGAGCGACAAAGGCGACAGACCATGCCCTCAGAAACATAATACCCAGGTGGCGGATACATGTAGACCTCCTCACGCAACTCGCCATTAAGAAATGCATTCTTGACATCAAGTTGAGAAACAAACCAGTGGCGAACAGATGCCACCGAAAGAAAAGTGTGGACAGTGGTCATGTGGGCTGCTGGAGCAAAAGTCTCGTCGTAGTCACGACGATGCTCCTGCTGAAAGCCACGAGCAACAAGGCGCACCTTATAGCGCTCAAGAGAGCCATCAGAGCTAGTCTTAATCTTATAGACCCACCACTTACACGTGATGGGACGAGAGTGAGATGGAAAAGGAACAAGATCCCAAGTACCAGTACGCTCGAGGGCAGTAATCTCCTCGGCCATGGCATCTCGCCACTCGGGGTGAGTAACGATATCCGTGGAGAGAGGCTCATGAGTAGTCGCACCAAAGAAAACCAAAAGCAGGCGAGGGCCGAATCGATTGGCGATCGCGGAGAGCGTAGCGAGGAGAAGATGACCCATCTGGGGAAGATGGAGCATCAAGAGAAGATGGAGCATCAGGAGAAGATGGCTCATCTGGAAGGTCCTCAATACGAGGTCGACGAATGTAGAAGAGGGGATAAGAAGGTACTGTAGTGGGAGGAGCCGCAGGAGACGAAGCAGGCGGCGACAACTGCGGAGAGGCCATATGAGGAATATGTGGAGACTCAGTGGGACGGGTGGACGAGGGCAAAACAAATATAGGTGTATCTGGAAAGATAAAAAAGGACAGAGACTCCATAGAGGAAGTTGAAGGAGAGGCAGGACGTGGGTAGAAGGGACGAGACTCGTCGAAAGTCACATCCCGAGAAATCCTCATCCGTTGACCAATAGGATCCCAGCATCGATAGCCCTTGTGCTCGGCACTGTATCCCAGAAAGACACACTCAACAGATTGAGCAGTCAGTTTGGTGCGTTCTCGAGGGAGGAGGAAAACGTAGCAAACGCAGACAAACAGACGAAGGGCAGAGTAGTCAGGAAGAAGACCACAGAGACGCTCAACAGGGATCGCACCCTGAAGAGCAGAAGAGGGCTGGATGTTGGCGAGATAGGTGGCAGTGGAAACAGCCTCGGCCCAAAAGTGAGGTGGAATAGAGGCGGCAATCATCAGTGCATGAGCCGTCTCAAGGAGGTGATGATGCTTGAGCTCAGCGACACCATTCTAAGCATGAGCACCAGGACAAGAGATCTAAGCGAGAGTGCTCTGCTCAGCAAGGAAGCTGCCCAAGTAACGAGAGAGGTACTCGCTAGCAGAGTCGGCATGAAAGTCACGAATAGGAGTGGAGAACTGTGTACGAACTATAGTGGCAAATTGTGTATAGATAGGCAAGGCCTCACTACGAGAAGACATGAAATATATCCAAGTGCGGCGAGAGAAATCATCTATAAATATGATAATATCGATGACCCCCTTTCGAAACGAAGGGAGCTGGACCCCAAACATCTGAATGAACAAGATCAAAAGGACGCTGAGACACTGACTCACTATGAGGATAAGGAAGCTGAATCTGTTTACCTAACTTACAACTCTGACAATCTAAAGACACGTCTCCTGAGACAGACCCCAGAAAACCACGACGAACTAAAGACGACAGACGAGATCCACACAGATGACCAAAACGGTGATGCCACTACTGGAAAGAGCTGGTAGACAGAGTGACAGAAGCGGAGAGACTGGCGGCGACGGTGGCAGCGGAAGGAAGGTGAAGCTAGTCAAGCTCCCAGAGATGCTGTGAGTCAAGACGTCGAGGGCCAGAACCAACCAGAGCTCCCGTGTGGCGGTTCTGAACACAACAAGAGTCAGAGTCAAGAATGACCCGACAACCAAGGTCGATGTCGCCTTGTGAAAGAAGTCGCATGGTAAGGCGAGGAACATGAGCAACAGAGGGAACATGAAAAGATGAGTTGCTAAGAGATCCTCGACCAGAGACAGAAAGAGATGTACCATCAGCAGTAAGAACACTAACAAGATAATCAAGAGGTGTAATGAAAGACAGAGTGGAAGAATCAGAAGTCATGTGAAAGGATGCTCCAGAATCAAGAATCCATGGGGAGATACCTGACTGTGTAGGGGGTGGTTTCGCAGTGCCCGAAGAGTCAGTAGTAGAACCGACAGAACCTATCGAGAGAGAACCTGAAGCGGCAAGCAGGTGTCAAAGTCCGCTATCTCTGCTCGGTGAGAAATCTGCCAAGGAGTCGATGCGACGTCGATGTAGAAGCACCGATGCGGTGCTAGTAGAAGAACGGCGTGAAAGATGCCGCGCTTCTTATAGCACTAGGACTCAATGTGGCCGACCTTGTCGCGATGAGGACCCGATGAGGCGGCCACCGCCAGATGGAGGCGCCACCACCGCTGTGGCGATCGTTGGAGGCGCGGTGTCTTTGGCGTGGAAGCGATCGGTGTAGCAGGTGGACGAGCGACGAGCACGGAGGGGAGTGGCATCAGACCAGAACCACTTAGGCGAGTCTCTTCCGCGTGTTTCTCGGTAAGAGCCTCTAGGAGAGTGACACGAGGGTGGTGTGCAAGGAGCTGGGCACGCCTCTACTCGAACTCAGGACGAAGGCGAGTAAGGAGCTCGTAGACCCACTGAAACTTCAGTCGGCCGCATCTGACCAGCGTACGGATAGGAGTGATAGCGGCAAGAAGGCGGAGAGAGTCGGTTAACGCCAAACAGCAGAGCTCTGAGCATAAAAAGCATCAACAGTAGCATCACCCTGCTGAAGAGAGTGCTCCTGGCGGACCACGGACAGGTACAGGGCATCACCAGAGGGCTCGTAGCGTTGACGAAGATGAATCCACATTTGGAAAGCCGAAGGGAGTCCCACAACCTCAGAAGAGAACTGAGGCTGGACACTAGCAATGAAGACAGCAGCAGCTCGAGCGTCGTCGTCGTACCACTGAGTGTAGGCGGTCAGTCGATCCTTGTAGGAATCGAGCCTCTGGTAGGCGGCGCACTCATCATTAGCAAGCGGCGGCCTCAGCCCGAGCACTTGTCGATCGTCGAGCGGCGCGGCAGCGTAAACTCTGTCGGAGGAGTAGGGCAAGGTGGGCAGGTGACATCGCCAGAGACGAAGACCACGCATGTGAGACACGAAGTCGGTGTAATTACACCATCGAAGATCACCGGCCAGCGAGGGAGGGAAACGGTGCCCGACGACATTGTACCTTTTTTTTAATTGTGGGCCGGCTCAATAAGAGCACCACTCGGCCCACGGGGAGCAGGCGTGCGCAGCGGGGACTAGGGTTCTCGGGCGGCAATGGCGGCGGCCTGCGATGGCGGTAGCTCCTCGACGGCGACGCGGCCACGGGTAAGAAGAGACGGCAGCGCACGGGGGAGAAGAGGTGAGCGGCCTGAGCGGTGGCGGCGACACGATCCCGAGCGGTGGCGGCGCGGGCGGCCCAAGTGTCGAAGGCGACGACGGCTTGATGTCGGCAGCGACCCCGGAGGCACACGGGCGAAGAACCGACGGGGACCGCGAGCGACTAACGGCGCGACAGCCTCAGGTCGTGGCTTCTCGGCGTCGGACGCAGCGGCTTCCGGCTACCGTGGCGGCCGACGCAGCGCGATAACCGGCGTGGCTTCGGCGTCGGACGCGGCGGCTCACGGCTCCATGGCGACTAACGCGCGGCTACAAAGCGGCGCCGAGAAGACCGGCGGCGGCGAGCTAGGGCAGGGGAGGACGAGTTGCGCGTCCGGGAGAAAAGGGAAACCGGCAGCGGCGGCTAGGGCAGGGGAGGACGAGTTGCGCGTCCGGGAGAGGAAAAACTAATTGGCTCTGATACTATGTTAGGAATAGCAACTTGTATTACCAGGGGGCCAAAGAGTCAGTATATATACACAAAGTACAGGTGGTGAATATGCAAATAACCCCTCATAACAATAGGGAATAACACACTATACATATATCTCTAACACCTTCGACCTCCTAATCGTCTTGGATTTGCTCCGATAGCTCATGTTCTCTCTGTCACTGAGCCTAGTTCTTATGGTGAGGCTGCTCCTCATTCTGAGTGGCAGCTCGCTATGGCAGAGGAGCTTAATGCTCTTCAACGTACGGAGACTTGGGATATTGTACCGACACCTGTACATGCTCGTCCTATCACATGCAAGTGGGTGTACAAGATTAAGACCTGGTCTGATAGTACTATCGAGCGCTATAAGGCTCGCCTTGTGGCTCGTGGTTTTCAGCAGGAGTACGGTCGTGACTACAATGAGATTTTTGCCCCTTTTGCTCATATGACCACTGTTCACACTCTTGTTGCAGTTGCTTCTGTTCACCGGTGGTCTATTTTTCAGCTGGATGTTAAGAATACCTTTCTTAATAGTGTTTTGCATGAGGAGATCTACATGCAGCCATCACCTGGGTATTCTGCTCCCGATGGGCTTGTCTGTCGTCTTCGTCGTGCTCTTTATGGCCTCAAACAAGCTCCTCGTGCCTGGTTTGCGCGTTTTACCTCAGTGATCACTGCTGTCGGTTTCACTGTCAGTTCCCACAATCCTGTTTTTTTTTTGTAGGACATTGCTTCTTCTGTATGTTGATGATATGCTCATCACCTCATTCATCACGTATGTGATGAAGCATCTCAGTGAGCAGTTTTTGATAACTAATCTTGATTCTCTTACGTACTTCTTTAGGATTGAGGTCTCTTCCATGCCTGAGGGCTACTACCTTTCCCAGCAGAAGTATGTCTAGGATCTTCTTGATCGGTCTGGTCTGACTGACACTCGCACTGCTGAGACTCTCATGGAGCTATCCCTACAACTTTGTGTCACTGATCGTGATCTTCTTGAGGATCCTACTTAATATCGCCATCTTGTTGGGAGTTTGGTGAACCTTGTGAGCACTCGTCCTGATATTGCTTATGCTGTTTATATCTTGAGTCAGTTCATGGCTCGTCCTACCCATCTTCACTACAGTCACCTTCTTCGTGTTCTTCGCTAATTGCGTGGGACTATCTCTCATCGTTTGTTTTTCCCTAGCTCCTCACTACAGCTTCAGACGTACTCCGATGCGACCTAGGCTAGTAATCCTTCTTATCGTCGTTCTCTTTCTGCTTACTGTGTTTGTCTTGAATTCTCCCTGATTGCCTGGAAGACAAAGAAGCAAACTGCAGTTTCCCGTTCGAGTGCAGAGGCTGAGTTGAGAGCTATGGCAGCAGTGACAGCAGAAGTTACTTGGTCGAGGTGGTTACTTGCAGATTTTGGAATGCCTTTGATGGGATCTATGACTCTTTTGTCTGACAGTATAAGTGCTATCAGTATTGCTTATGATCCAGTGAAGCATGAGCTCACCAAGCACAGTGGTGTGGATGCTTCATACACCGCTCACAGGGACAGGAGGGAATACTTACTTTGCAGTTTGTGCCCTCAGAGTTACAGATCGCTGGTTTCTTTATAAAGCCACGGACTAGGGTACAACATTTGTATTTTCTCTCTAAACTCAGTGTAAGTGATCCACCATGAGTTTAAGGGGGGTGTTAGAATAAAAATTCTTATCTGTATTTCCTTATATGCCTTTTGTATTTCTTTATCGGTATATGTCATATCCCCCTTGTACTCCCTATATATATTGTCCATTGGGTCTCATGAATATACACACAATATTCATAACACTTTTCAATCAAATAATGAAGGTGAATTTTTTTACAGTAAGCAAAGAGAATTTAGCAATGAACTAGCTATGCTTTACTGCCATTTTGACAAAAACTTTTCGAGTGTGACATCTCTCACTGTTTACGACCAAATGTACCTGTGCTGTAAGCAAGGATCAAAAACCCATTTCCGGGGTAAATCCCGATCGTCGACCAGAAAAAAAACCGGCTGGTAACCAGATTTCCTGGAAAAAAACTGGATGAAAATCGCTTGAATTTGATTAAAAATCATTCAAAATTCAAAAATTAGAATTTAAACTTGCAAAACCTAGAAAAACCGGCCGGGATCCAAAATCCCGGACCCCCACCGGTAAACGGTTACCGGCGGTTACCGACCGGGTTTTTTTTCCCCTGGCTGTAAGTACTATTGCACAACTAATTCTTAGTGCTAAACAAATAATGGCCTCTTTTAGACTACAGAAATGATTGAACCTGTAAATTTCTATTTCCCCTACCAGGACGGACAATGCAATTAAAAATCACTGGAACAGTTCAGTAAAGAAGAAAGTTGATTCATACATGTCATCAGGTTTACTTGCTCAAGCCTCATGCCTCCCACTTATTGAATACCCTGCACAATGTCACTCCTCATCCGCGATGACCCAACAAAATAGCGAAGATAATGGTTCCAATGCTGTTCGGGAGGTAGAAGATTCATCAGGATGTAGTCAAACATCATTGGCCAACGCTTCTTGCTCCCAAGTGCAGAATGCTAATGTGGCCTTGGGCTGTGATTTACAAGTAAATGTGGATGTCAACAAGAAAGAAGCACAGGACTCTCACTCTTCTGTGTGTCAGGAAGCATCCTATGCTTCCACAGAGGCTGTTGCATCAGCTTTGCCTGAGGCGCATTACCATGTTTCCTCCTTTAACTTGCAACAGGAGTTTGCTCAAAGAATGAATTTGCAGATTGATATAGATGAAGTACCAAGTAATTCTATGTTTGCAGACAATCAGACTCTTGGTAGTACAGCGAATCATGAAATATCTTTGGTACCATATGATGCAGCACCAGTGATGCCTATTTATATGTTACCAAGTGTTTCTGGGGCTGAACAAAAACTACATTTCATGTCCGAGGCTGACTTCAACAGTCCTAATTGTTTGAAATCAAAACTTTGGCAAGATATTTCCTTACATGGTCTTCTTTCTGGACCTGATGCAGTTGATACTGATTCTTTTTCAAGACTACATCACCAGCCAGATGCATATTCCTCTAAAGCGGACACCATTTTTTTGACACCACCCAACCCATTACATACATCAAATCCATCCAGTATGATGGCCACTCCGTATGACCAGAGTCCACTGATGCCAGTACCACCATCTCATATCTGTTCAAATTGTTTTTCTGATGCACCCGATAATACATCAGAGCCAAGAGAAATGCCAGTTTCTCAGGCAGAGATGGTCATACAAACAAACAATTCTTTTGGTGATGCTGAGCAGTCTGCTAACCCTGGCAGTAGTGATAGCGGAAATGGGGCTTCTGCAATGATGGAAAGCATACCAGAATGTGGGGACCAACAGTTGATTGATGCTGAAGAACCTGTGGCCAGTACCGCAAAAGAAAAAACATCGACACAGAGTGAGGCTGCATCAGATGAAAAGCAGGATGAGGGAGCCCTATTCTACGAACCTCCTCGCTTTCCAAGCTTGGATGTTCCATTTGTCAGTTGTGATCTTGTAACTTCTGGTGATCTCCAAGAATATAGTCCCCTTGGCATTCGACAGTTGATGCGGTCAACCATGAACATAACTACTCCATTAAGATTGTGGGGCTCTCCTACCCATGATGAAAGTCCTGATGTTGTGCTGAAGAGTGCTGCCAAAAGCTTCATATGCACACCATCAATACTGAAGAAACGACAGAGAGATCTCTTGTCTCCTATTCCAGATAAAAGAATCGAGAAGAAATCTGGGACTGAAAAGGATCGTGGGGTGTCAGACACATCCTCCATCAGTACTCAAACATGTTGCATGAATGCCACTATGGATGAAGCAGTTGTTACTGAATCAGTTTTTTGTACCGAAAGATCTGCTTCTTCTAAACCTCTTGAGAAGAAACTTGAGTTCTCTGATGAAAACAAGGAAAATTTGGGTGAAACAACTGAACAGTCGAAAGAAGGACGAAATGCAGGGAACGACCAACCTGTGGATAAGCAGGCAAGAGGGGAACAATGTTCCGCTCCAAATATAGTTAATAGTAACAATGATCCACCAGAAGATTTAGTAAGTACTTTCAAATCAATGCTTCAATGATACTTAACCAGTTTGGTATAGTTATTGAGGTTTGCCAATTGCAGCAGGTGCAGTAACTCCAGTAAATTTAGCTTTATGCATCTTCAAGTAAATGGATTCATAGTATCAAGTACTTTACATTTTAATGATGTTTGTCATGCATGGCATATGTTAGGGTGGACAGACTGGGGCTAAATGGCGATAGTTTTTCCCTTGATCTTGTTCTTACCTATATTATCGTTTGATGCAGCAACCTGCAGATATTCTTGTTGAGCAAAACAGCAATGACCCCCCTGATCATGGCGCAAATGCCATAAATCAGAAAACAAACACAAATCCTGAATCTTTATCGGCCTGTAAGGAAGGAATGTGTGCTAAATCAAAGCCCGCTGAACTCATTGTTGAGAAATCTTCACCATGCATCAATGTCGATTATGAATATGTGAACATGTAAGATTTCACACCAATCTCACATTTTTCTTGTTGATTTCATGTCAATTTCGTTTGTTTTTAATCAGCTCAGATTATGTGAGAGTTAAGTTGCGGCAGGCTTTATAACTCAGATTGGTGAACGATGATTTCCTCCTCATCTAGTTATTAGCAAGAATCAGTGTGCTGAATTTGCAACCCTGCATACTTCTGTAATGTTGTGAGGTCTACTAAACCTAAATTTAGAAACCGGGAACTGGCAAGTTGTAATTCCATGTTCAGCTTTGTTCATCGATCGAAAACTTCATTAGCCTGAAGATTTACTTAGATACTTAATCTACTGTTAAATTTACGAACTTAATGGTAATTCTTATCTATGAAATCTGAAGATCCTTCAAGTGCTGCCATCTTTATGAGATTTTGATTTACTTAGACCAAAATGATCACAAGTCATTTAGCTACTAACTTGCCTACTGGAATTAGTATCTGCTATTTGATTTCAAACGTCGAAGAACACATGGAGCTTACTAACAAAGAATGCATTTAAGATAGTACGGATTTGGAGTTTACATAAATACATCCATTTCTGTATTCCACAAGTAATAAAGTCTGAAGAATTTGTCATTTGGACTTTTGTTCTTTTCGTTTATTTGTTATTCTGAATCATTTCTCTTACAAGATTGGCTGATACCCCTGGTGTCAAAAGAGGACTGGAATCTCCTTCGGCTTGGAAGTCCCCTTGGTTCATAGATATGCAATTTCAGGTACATTTAGCTTTTCTTTTCGTTTTATATTCTTACAGACATTTTGTTTCATATATAGATCAAGTTTTTGCAATCAGCGTATAATTTGGTGGACCATATTCTTAATCCTAAGTTGCATCAAGAGGGCCGGAAATCATTTCTTATATTTCTTGCTTTTGAATTCGCATGAGAAGCATTTTTGTCATGTATTACTCATGTTGTCATGCACTTGCGACTTGTGAGTACTGTTTCTTTCTTTTGGTTGACATCTTTACTTCTACCCATATGGTCCTCCCAGGGCTCGTACTTCGTCAGCCCAGCGGATAGAACTTATGATGCGTTAGGATTGGTGAAGAAGATAAATGTGCACAGTGCTGCTGCTTTGACAGAAGCCCGTGAGGTACTGGCTAGTGGCAACCGATGTGACAACAGAAACTCTGATAAGGAAAACAAGGAAAATACAGATGCCAAGAAGGAACCAGGAACAAGCAAATTACAAACTAAAGTCATGGTGTGTAGTTCTCAACTGCTTAATTTAGTAGTTTGGTAATAATGAAATCTGTTATGAATAGCGCTTGTATTCAATATGGGGCCAATGGGCCAGTATATATACACAAGTACATGTGGTAATATGCAAAGAACCCCTTATAACAATGGGGAATAACAAACTATACATTTATCTCTAACACCCCCCCTCAAACTCATGATGGATCAACAACACTGAGTTTGGAGAGGTAGAAGCTATGCTGTGCTCGAGTCTGGGCCTTCGTGAAGAAATCCGCTATCTGAAGCTCCGAAGGCACATACTGAAGAGTAATCACCTGATCATGCACACCAGACCTCGTGAAAGAAGCATCAACACCAATATGCTTGGTGAGCTCATGCTTCACAGGATCACGAGCAATCCGATAGCACTTTGTCTTGTCGACAAGAGAGTCGGTGTATTGACGGCTGCCAAAATCCTCAAGTAACCACCGTAGCCAAGTAATCTCTGTTTGTCAAGAGAGTCATAGCTCGCAACTCGGCCTCTGCGCTCGAGCGGACACGGCGATCTGCTTTCTTCGTCTTCCGTGCAATAAGAGAACCACCAAGAAAAACACAAGATGCGAGAGATAGACCGGCGATCGGAGGATCGGCCGCCCAAGTAACATCCGAATAGGCTGAAGGCATGCGAGTGGGGCGTGGAAAGAAGAGGCGGCGAGAGATAGTCCGCCAAGGTATCGCAGAACTCGAAGAAGGTGGTGTAGTGGACTGAGTGGGAGCTGAAACAAACCGACTCGAATATGAACCGGATAAGTGATATCCTGACGAGTAACAACAAGGTAGACAAGACTCCCAACAAGGTGGCGATGGCGAGTCGGATCGAAAAGAGGCTCGCCATCGAGGGTCGGAGGTGAACATTGAGCTCCATGGGAGTCTCAACGATCTGTTGTCGATGAGAGAGGCACGATCAAGAAGATCACGAATATATTTCTCTTGAGACATAAAGAAACCATCCGGAGTGGAAGTAACTTCAATCCCAAGGAAATACAGAAGAGGACCAAGATCCGACATAAGGAATCGCTCACTAAGACGAGCCTTAACAAAGGCAATGTACTCAGAATCATCTCCGTAATGATCATATCATCAACATACGAGAAGAAGAGTCCGACCACGAGAGGAAGTGTGGACAAAGAGCGCGAGATCATGATCACCGGTGAAAAACCAGCACCGGTGACCACGGAGAGGAGAAGCGCTCAAACCAAGCACGAGGGCTTGCTTAAGGCCATAGAGAGAGCGATGAAGGCGGCAGACCATGCCCTCGAGAAGAATACCCGGTGGCGGATGCATGTAGACCTCCTCACGCAACTTCGCCATTAAGAAAGGCATTCTTGACATCAAGTTGAGAAATGCACCGATGGCGAGCACGCCACCGAAAGAAGAGTGCGAGCGGTGGTCATGTGGGCCACGGGGCAAAAGTCTCGTCGTAGTCAACACCATGCTCTCTTTGGAAATACGAGCAACAAGCGCGCCTTATAGCGCTCAAGAGAGCCATCGAGCGAGTCTTAATCTTATAGACCCACTTACATGTGATGGGATGAGAATGAGATGGAAAAGGAACAAGATCCCAAGTACCCGATGCGCTCGAGGCGACAATTTCTCGGCCATGGCAAGCTGCCACTCGGGGTGAAATATGACATCCGGTGGGAGAGCAGGGCTCACGAGTAGTTGCACTAGCAAAAGCAAAGCAGGCGGGAGGCGAATCGATGGCGATCGCGGAGCGTGGCGAGGAGAAGATGACCCATCGGGGAAGATGGAGCATCGAAGAAGATGGAACATCGGGAGAAGATGGCTCATCCGGAAGATCCTCAATCTGAGGTCGGCGAGTGTAGAAGATAAGGAGAAGGTGCGTAGTGGGAGGAGCTGCAGTCGTGAAGACGACACAGCGGCGACAACGCGGAGAGGCCACGGGGGAATATGTGGAGACTCGGTGGGACAAGTGGGCGAGGCAAAGCAGATATAGGTGTATCGGAAAGGTCAAGAAAGACGAGAGACTCCACAGAGGAAACCGAAGGAGAGGCGGGGCGTGGGTAGAATGGGCGAGACTCGTCGAAAGTCACATCCCGAAAACCCGCGTCCGACGACCAACGAGATCCCAAAGACCGATAGCCCTTGTGCTCGACCTTCAGTATCCCAGAAAGACACACTCAACAGATCGGCGGTCGGTTTGGTGCGTTCTCGAGGTGAGAGAGCGTAGCAAACGCAACCAAGCAGATGAAGGGTAGAGTAGTCGGAAGAAGGCCACAGAGGCGCTCAACGAGGATCGCTCCCAAGAGCGAAAGAGGTGGATGTTGACGAGATAGTGGCGATGAAACGACCTCGGCCCAAAAGTGAGGTGGAATAGGCGGCGATCATCGAGCACGAGCCGTCTCAAGGAGGTGGCGATGCTTGCGCTCAGCGACACCATTCGAGCATGAGCACGAAACAAGAGAATCGAAGCGAGAGTGCCTGCTCGCCAAGGAAGGCTGCGCAGTAACGAGAGGTACTCGCCAACAGAATCGACCACGAAAGACACGAATAGGAGTGGAGAAGCGTGTGTGAATCATAGTGGCAAATTTTTATAGATAGACAAGACCTCACTACGAAGACATGAAATATATCCAAGTATGGCGAGAAAAATCATCTATAAAAATGATATAATATCGATGACCCCTTTCAAACGAAGGAGCGACCCCAAACATCCGAATGAACAAGATCAAAGGGCGCCGAGACACAGACTCACTATGAGGATAAGGAAGTGAATCTGCTTACCTAACTTATAGCCACGACAATCTAAAGACACGTCTCTGAGGCGGACCCGAAGACCACGGCGAACTAAGGACGGCAGGCGAGATCCACACAGATGACCAAGACGGTGATGCCACCGCTGGAAAGAGCCAGAGACGGCGGCGTAGTGGCGAAACGGGCGGCGGCGGTGGTGGCGGCGGAAGGAAGATGAAGCCGATCAAGCTCCCGAGAGACGCCGTGAGTCACGGCGCCGAGGCGAAACCAACGAGCTCCGTGTGGCGATCCACGAACACAACAAGAGTCGAGTCGAGAATGACCCGATAACCAAGGTCGATGTCGCCCGGCAGAAAGAAGGCGCATGGTAAGGCGAGGAACATGAGCAATGAAGAAACATGAAAGGATGAGTTGTTGGCGTTCCTCTACCGAGACGAAAGAGATGTACCATCGCAGTAAGAACACCGCGGGAGAAACAAGAGGTGTAATAGAAGACAAATTGGAAGGATCGGAGTCATGTGAAAAGATGCTCGAATCAAGAATCCATGGGGAGGTACTGATCGTGTGGGTGGTTTCGATTACAAAGAGTCGATGCGAAACTCGCAGAACTGCCGAGGAGAACACGGCGGCAAGCATGCGTCGAAGTCCGGCTATCTCTGCTCGGTGAGAGAAGGCTGCTGAAGAAGTCGATCGACGTCGTCGTAGAAGCACTAGTGCCGATGAAGAACGGCGTGAAAGATGCGCTTCTTCTTGTAGCACCGACTCGGTGTGGCCATCCTTGTCGCGAGAGGAGGAACAGTGAGGACGGCCACCTCGGACGGAGGACGCCACCACCACCGTGGTAGCTTGGAGGAGGCAGTAGCGGTGCGAGCGAGCGGCGAGCACGCAGGGGAGTGGCATCGCACAAGACCACTCAAACGAGTCTCCTCTGCGCGTATCTCGGTAGAGCCTCGGAAGAGTGACACGAGGTGGCGTGCAAGTAGCCGGGCACGCCTGCGCCGAACTCGGGGCGGCGAGTAAGGAACTCGTGGGACCGTGAAACTCGGACGGCCACGCACAACCAGCGGCAGACGGACAGTACGGCGGCCGCGATGCGGAGAAGTCCAACTGCGCCGCATGCCAGAGCTCGGCGTGAAAGCGTCAACGATAGCATCACCTGCTGAAGAGAGTGCTCTGGCGGACCACGGACAGTGCAGAGGCATCACCAGAGGGCTCGAGCGCCGACGAAGATGAGTCCACATCCGAAAGCCGAAGAGTCCCACAACCTCGAAGAGAATCGAGGTGGACATCGGCGATGAAGACAAAGAGCACGGCGAAAGTCGTCATCGTACCCCGAGTGTAGGTGGTCGACGATCCTTGTAGAGATCGAGCCTCTTGGTAGCGAGGCGCCTCATCATCGCATCGAGCGGCCTCGTGAGCGCTTTATCGATCGCTTCGGGGCAATGCAACAGGCGTGGGCTCCGTCGGAGGAATAGGGCAAGGCGGACAGGTGACATCGCCAGAGAGGACGCCCGAGAGGCGAAGACCACGCATGTGAATGCGCATGCGAGACACGGTCGGTGTAATTAACACCATCAAAGATCACCGGCGAGGAAGGGAAGCGGTGCCCATTAGTAGCGGCGCCGACGGCGCGGCGACTAAGACAACGAAGTCTAACGGCGCGGCCCGGGCGGCGCGGCGGTTAGAACGACGTTTTTCCAAACCCTAAAACTTAACGGGCTTCGGCCCGTTAGAAACACACGCACACACGCGCACACGCAGAGGCGA
The DNA here is from genome assembly GCA_036346255.1 of Ampelocalamus luodianensis. Classification (NCBI taxonomy): domain Eukaryota; kingdom Viridiplantae; phylum Streptophyta; class Magnoliopsida; order Poales; family Poaceae; genus Ampelocalamus; species Ampelocalamus luodianensis. Next base: position 11,516,715 of record CM070618.1, read on the forward strand.
GCGCCGCGGGCGCGCGGCGAGCGGGGCGGCGCGCACGGCAGAGGCGGAGGGCGGCCGGCGCGGAAGGTGGCGGCTTTGGCGAAGAAGGTGGCGAGGCGGCGCGCGCGCGAGGCGGCGGCTTTGCGCGGAAGGCGCGAGAGGCCGGCGGCGCGCAGGAGGCGCGGGAGCCGCGAGAGCGCGCGCGGAGGCGCGTGGAGGCCGACGGCGAGCCGCGCGGGGAGGCCGACGCGCGGGAGCCCGACGGCGAGCCGCGCGGGAGACGCGGAGGCCGGCGACGGCGGCGAGGCCGACGCGAACCGCGCGCGTGAGGAGGCGGCGCGCAGGAGGCGCGGGAGCCCGACGGCGAGCCGCCGCGGGAGGCGCGGGGGCCGACGGCAACGATGGAGGCGGAGCGGCGCGCGGGAGTCGGCGGTGGTGCGAGTCGACGACGGCGCGTGGAACCCTAGGTAAGCCAAAACCCTAGTTTTGGCTCTGATACCATGTTATGAATAGCGCTTGTATTCAATATGGGGTCAATGGGCCAGTATATATACACAAGTACATGTGGTAATATGCAAAGAACCCCTTATAACAATGGGGAATAACAAACTATACATTTATCTCTAACAAAATCAAGGTTCTTAGGAGACCCTAATTTAATTGTTTACGTCCATTTTTTATGGTTCCTCTTACACTAATTTGCTTATATATTAGCAATTAAAAATCTTAGTTTGGGAAAGTGTTGGTAATTGTGTTTCCATAATTGATCAACTGTGATGGTTTTGAGCAATTTTGAACGAACTAAGTTGACAATTGATTACAACCATTACTCTATACGATATTGCTTGAACTAAAATGTCATCAATAATTATAATTCCAATGAATATTGCAGGCCGAGGCAAGAGTCCTTGATTTCAACGAATGTACCACACCTGTAAGGACAGCAGACAATAAACTCGGCAGCAGTCTGGAAAGATCTGTGAGCTCACCCATTCCTTACTCCCACCCCCTCAAAAATTTCCGATAAGTAGACTCTTGAGGAACGAAAAAGATGCTTTGATAATACCAGTATGTACATGCCTGTTCCTAAATGTTAATGTCCCTTGTTCTTATTCATTACTTTCATTACCGTGTATTTTTGTGTTGTGATTGCTATTCAGTATACAATTTCAGCCCAGAAACTAGCTTCCAAGCGGCAGCAGAATCCGTGGACTGTTGAAACCTGTATTATTTAATTTAAATTTATCATTGGTTAATATTGCACATTTCAGGCTTACAAGCTGCTTTCACTGCCTTGATGCCGCATACGTGCTGGGTGCAAACTCTAGACCAGTCTGCTAAACCGGACAGTGTTGAGCTGGCCTACTTGTATCGTCTACCTTTTCTGGTGTAATAGCTCGGATTCAGTTTGGTATTATGCAAAGTTAAGTCTAGGCACTATTTATGTATGGTTTTGCCAATAAACAACCCATATTTGCATGTCAACTTAAACATGACAGTTCTCCCGAAATTGGAGTATATTCTCTTCTTTTAGACCGAAATTGAGTATACTAAGGCCCTGTTTGGTATGGCTCTGCTCCAAGTTTTTGCAGCTCCAACTCCAGCTTCACACTTGGATCTACTCCTATGAGAAGTTGGAGCAGTCTGAGTTGGTGTTTGGTTAAAAAATTAGCTTTAGCTCCAAAAATAAGAAGAATCATTGTAAAAAGACTGCACTACCCTTGTTTTGTGACTTGTAACTTTTTTTATTGCTTAATTTATAACAGTTTAATAAGTTGATTTCTGTCATATTGTGTGATTTTATTTTTTTTAATTTTTGTTGGCCATGTTATGCCCTGTAGTGTTATCTTTTTCGCCCACATTCAAATTTTTTAATTGAAAAAAATTAAATACAACATACAAAGTTCATAACAAATGTTATAATTCAATGAGTATCTTCTCTAATTTTGTTTAATGAGTATCATAACAAAAGTCCATAAGAGAGGCAAAGAGACAGGAAATATCGTTCACAATTCTCCTCATCTTTATTAATCAAAGCTATTGTTCCAAGTCCGAAAACCACTACATCAAACGTCAACAATGAAAAGAATAAAACATCCAAGGGCAGCTCGCCCAATTCAGCTTCTACAATTCTCTTAGGCTTGCCTGTCTCTCGTACGTTGACATTGATCTATCTCCTTGTATTTTAACAATAGCAAGCAAGCATTGTAATGATTCCGTAGCAGATTTTTCAGGCAAGATCTGAATTGTGGTGGTGGTGGTGAAGATGCCCCGGGCCTAGTCCTAGGCTCCCAGCAGCGCCAGAGTTGTGTCGGCATCTGTTCGCCGATGCAGATGTGAAGGCAGTGCGTGCTGCTGCTTGGCTGCTTGTTCAACCTGTGAAACTGCTCTCGTATTGCTCTCCTATATATACGTGTGCCATCTATATATCATATACCATATTACCGTCAGTCCAGATATGCACTTGAGAATTGTGATCATCGTTCATATCAAGTGGAATAATAACGAGTACTCCGTAGTCCCATGCATCGCGTTAATTTACAGCGTACATTTACCAGCACACGAGCACATGCCTCTACAGTAACAACGTATAGCTAACAGCAGTTGGCCATTCTAGGCACGAACACAGAATATGCAACCACACACGCCAAACATACAACTTGCTGATAGATTCGCTAAAAACTCAGCTTTCGTTGGATAAAAGCATCGACGACTAGCGAGAAAAAAAAATCTGCTTGTGTCATTTTTCAGGCAAGAGCATCTTGTTAATCACATTTTCAGGCAAGAGCATCTTGTTAATCACATTTTCAGGCAAGATCTGAATAGAAGTGCTACGGAATCATTACAATGCATTCTCCTTGCATTTTAAAAATCGACGACAGCATTTTAACACCAGATGCTCTTGCTGCCCAAACACAATGGGGCGACTTCATGCCACAGATCAACCATTCAATTGAGGGAACTACACCACGTCCTTGTGTCATTTTGCAATTCCCCCTTTTTCTAGGCAAAAGTACCTTTTGCGGTCCCAAACTGTAACATCCCAAAGTTATGTTACCAAAATAAAATAAAATAAAGTTATTATTTTATTGGATTTTCTGAGAATTTGCCAGAGTTTGATTGCTTTATTGAATCTCTGAAGTTTTGAAAGTCAAAAGTAAAATTTTATTTGAAGTTCTTGAAGTTTCTTTTGGCTTGATCTGGAAAATAAAATTTTAATTAATTTCTGGAATTTTCTGAGTTTTTAAAAGCTTTTTCCTAAATATTTTAAAGTCAAAACAATTTATTTTGCAAAATTAATAGCCAATTATGAATTGGAACTATTTATATTAAGTCCAAAATAAATAAGGGAATTTTTGTGAATTTTCTCATAATTTTTTGATTTTATTTGCTATATTCTAAAGCTATTTTGATTTAACTGGAATATATAAATTGTTAAAACAATTAAAATCAGAAAGTGGCTTTGGGCCGAAACTCTCCCCGGCCCATCTCTCCTTCACCGTGCGCCAGCCCATCTCGGCCCGCTCCACCCCAGCCTCCCCCCTCACTCACCCCCACCGTTGGATCAACATCCAACGGCATTCACGCCTCTACACCGCCCTGCCTCCTCGCACCGTTGGACGCAAATCCAACAGCCCGCGATCCTTCTTCCCCACTGTCTTCTTCCTTGCAGCTGCGCCGCACCCGCCGCCATTATCGCGCCCCAGAGCTCGCTCAATCCCGCGATTCCCTCCCCCTCATCACGCGCGGGCACACGCACTAACTCCCCCGTGTTCCGCCGAGCCCATTCCGGCCATTTCCCCCCTCGTTCTCGCGCGTAATCGTCGGGATCTCCCTTTCACCGCCGCGACGCCCACGCCCCGATCTCCTCGCTCCGGTCCTCTCCGCCCCTATAAAAGGGAGCCCGGCGTGCCCCTTGTTCACCTCATTCCATCCACGCCACTCACCTCACCCCTATCCTTCTGAGCTCGCCGGATTTTGGAGTTAAAGCCTCGCCGCCCGAGCTTCTTCTTTTGTCTTCTCCGGCACCGACGAGGGGCCCTCGTCGACATCGACCCCATCATTAGCATCGCGAACCATCGCCGCCACGGTGCTTGCGCGCGCCGTCGAAGCACGACCGAGTCGCCGCGCCACCGTCGACCAATTTGTGCCGCCGCCTTTTCCTTGCCACGGCGAACCACTCGCACTCTTGCGCCACCAAGGTGAGCACTAGACTCCCCATCGCCTCCTCTCTCGTATGGTACCACTCGCATTCGCCGTCGTGCCTCCAGTCGCCGGCAACCATCGGGGACCGAGCACCACCACCCGCCGGCGTCCACGTCTGTGCCACCTCGCCCTCCACCTCAGCCCTGAGCCCGCGTGGCTGCCTACGTGGCTAAGCCACGTCACCTCGTTCACAGCACACCCTCACACCCCGCACTGTTTCGTGGACCGAGCCCACCGTGGGCATTTGACCAACCATGGACTGGGTCCATTGACTCTCGGGCCCACCTGTCAATGACCCATTTTCTTTTCCCGTTGGAAAATAATTCGGCCGGGAAAAGAAATTCCCTCGCTGATGTCATCTTGCGCAATAATTAGGATTTCCTTTAGAAAAATAAATCAAGAAATTCAATAAAATCTGATTTTTAGGGTTTATTTAGATTTAGAACTTCCCGGGGTTCGTTCTCCCTCATACGAACTCTGATTTCGTCGTTTCAAATTCCTATATTCCTATAAAATCAAGATCTAGCCAACTAAACCAAAATTATTTAATTTTGGGTTCATTTGATCAATAATTCCTTTAAACCCTAATTTATTATTTCATGTAATTCCAATCTTCTAAAATTCATATCTTTTGCATCCAAACTCCGATTTGGGTGGTTCAAGTTGCAAAATCTTTAAAAAATTGTAATCTAGCTAACTAAATCAAATTATTTTAATTTGGAGTTCTTTTGAGTTGTTATTTGAATTTTATTTGAATCTGGTCGTATTTTCACGATTAGATTTCGACGACTTCGGAGAATCATATTTCGACGCCGATTGAAGAACAACATAAGAGGATTGATTTTGACTGTATGATCATCGTGATCGTACACTTGGACTACCTGAAGATAGTACTTGTGAGTACTAGGTGACCTGTTAAAAAAACAACGTCACCTCAACACGGACGCTCATTGGGTGATGCATTAAGAAAACAACGTCACCTCATCAAGCAAGGCAAGTTATACCTTGATCATATCAATCCTATTATTTTAAATTATTTATATTCCGTTTTAAATTATTATCGCATGCTTATTTATATCAAGATCTTAAATTCTGCTTTAAATGTATAGTTATGCCTAAAATCCTTTGTATGGCCAATTTTGAAAATTGAAGCAAACATATACGATAGTATAAACTAGAGCATTTTGAGAAAAATCATGCTTAGCCACGCTTTAGACCAAACATGTTTATTTTGGGGATTTCAAATGAAATCAATTGTTGTTTAGATGGTATCCATTGCATCGGAATGTTATAGAAGTTTATGACTTTGAAAAATGAAATAAAATAAAAATGGGTTTGGACTTGGCGAAATGGATGATTGGTGGGTGCGGAGTTTATGCAGTGCTTAATCTGTCGGGGTTAAGGCCCGGGGTTTTATGGAAAGACGCCCAAGTCAGTTAAGGACCGGTCTTCGAGCGCATGATGCTACGCCATACCGTACCACCACATGTCCCAAGTATGGGTCGAGACTTGGCTAAATAATTTGTGATGTCTTAGTGTCATTAGTGCTATGTTGTTGGTATGGGTATTGGTCAGACAGTAGACCCATCTGGCGCAGGAGGGGGCTTTCGGAGGATGGTCAGTCCAATGGTAGCGAAACCTTAGCGGTCACAAATACATTAAGACAGAACATTGTAAAGGCCTCGACACGTGCTCTAGACCGCTTACCAAAGGTAGTGAGCGGTGGTATAGATATATGCCGGACAAACTAGAGAAATCTTGTCATGTGGGTAAAGCTGTACAACCTCTGCATAGTGTAAAACTATTCGAATAGCCGTGTCCGCGGTTATGGACATGCTAGCAGAACTACTCAAAGTTAGACTTTGGTTTTTGTTTGAAAAAGACTTCTTCAAAACTGGTTTATCTAGATGGAAATTGGGCAGGAAGCCATGTGATAGGAGGGTATCCTTCACCATTTATGTGTGAATGTTATCTGACTATAAAATTGAGAATTTTATAACTACTTTGGAACTTAGTACCAGTATTTAAAAGAAATACTGCTTTATGCAAATAAACCAATAAACCTTTCTATTGTTACATCCATATATGCATGTCATTCTGTTACTTGACGGGTGTAACTTGCGAGCACAGAAGTTGTGCTCATACTTGCTTTATGCAAACAAAATTTCAGAGGAGAAGGACTTTGCTACCGATGTGGACCTCGACGACTAGGCCGCTTCCCCAGTCGATTGCATGTGGCAGATTAACTGGACCCTACTACATCATCGTCTTCCGTTGTGTTCATTTTAATGGTGGGCCTGTAAGCCTCCTTTGTAATCAACTCTGTTGTTTATCAATAAAATTGTGATATGATTTTGTTACCATAATTGTTTACTGTGTGAACTAGCTACTGATCATGGGACTAGTTCAGAAATGCACAGAGAATCTGGGATATTAATCCCGGGTTCTGACAAAGTGGTATCAGAGCCGTATCGACTGTAGGTCGTGACCTAGCTAGAATGGCCGTTAGTCAAAAAACTTCAAAACTTATTTTATAGCAAGAAAAATAAATTGTTCTCTCCTCGTCTTGGTCATCTATCTATAGCCTCTTCATAGCAATTTTTCCTTACCCAATTCTATCTTCACCATTTTATAAGTTAAATGGATCCTATTTTCCTTGAAAATTTCTATAGATGGTCAACACGTTCTTAACCATTATGTTCAAGATCACAAGACATGAAGCTGTCAAGGGAGCATCGTCAACAAAGACCACGAGCAAAAGATATGATGTCAGCTTAGCCATATAGTCTAGGTTTGCCAAGACTCATTCTGTGCAATGAGTCGTTTCACCAAATTAAGAGTCCGATCGATAGAACGTTGTAATGCTTTTGAGTTCTTTCTTTCGTTTGGGAGTTTTGTTTCACTCTATTCCCCTTAGTCCTTCATAATTGCCTCTTCCCTATTCTTTGTCTCCTTTCCCGATCCTCTAGAATAACCAGCAGATGAAGAACACCCGTCGTTATGAAGATGATACCAACGCCAACAAGGATGTCCCTGCTGAAGGCAAGTCACAGCTCAGGCCCCGTCCGATGAAGAGTAGGATGCAGACGACAACAACTCCAGTTGAAAACCTTGTATCCCAGTTTTCTTTCTAGCCACTCTGAATCTCGGGGACGAGATTCCTTTTAAGGGGGTAGTTTGTAACATCCCAAAGTTATGTTACCAAAATAAAATAAAATAAAGTTATTGTTTTATTGGATTTTCTGAGAATTTGCTAGAGTTTGATTGCTTTATTGAATCTCTGAAGTTTTGAAAGTCAAAAGTAAAAGTTTATTTGAAGTTCTTGAAGTTTCTTTTGGCTTGATCTGGAAAATAAAAATTTAATTAATTTCTGAATTTTCGAGTTTTTAAAAGCTTTTTCCTAAATATTTTAAAGTCAAAACAATTTATTTTGCAAAATTAATAGCCAATTATGAATTGGAACTATTTATATTAAGTCCAAAATAAATAAGGGAATTTCTGTGAATTTTCTCATAATTTTTGGATTTTATTTGCTATATTCTAAAGCTATTTTGATTTAACTGGAATATATAAATTTTTAAAACAATTAAAATCAGAAAGTGGCTTTGGGCCGAAACTCTCCCCGGCCCATCTCTCCTTCACCGTGCGCCAGCCCATCTCGGCCCGCTCCACCCCGGCCTCCCCCCTCACTCACCCCCACCGTTGGATCAACATCCAACGGCATTCACGCCTCCACGCCGCCGCTCCTCTCGCCTTTGTTGGATGCAAATCCAACGCCCGCGATCCTTCTTCCCATGTCTTCTTCCTTGCACCGCGCGCATCCGCCGCCATTATCGCGCCCCAGAGCTTGCTCAATCCCGCGATTCCCTCCCACTCATCACGCGCGGGCACACACACTAACTCCCCCGTGTTCCGTCGCGCCCATTCCGGCCATTTTCCCCCTCGTTCTCGCGCGTAATCGCCGGGATCTCCCTTTCACCGCCGCGACGCCCACGCCCCGATCTCCTCGCTCCGGTCCTCTCCGCCCCTATAAAAGGGAGCCCGGCGTGCCCCTTGTTCACCTCATTCCATCCACGCCACTCACCTCACCCCTATCGTTCTGAGCTCGCCGGATTTTGGAGTTAAAGCCTCGCCGCCCGAGCTTCTTCTTTTGTCTTCTCCGGCACCGACGAGGGGCCCTCGTCGACATCGACCCCATCATTAGCATCGCGGAACCATCGCCTACACGGTGCTTGCGCCGCCTTCGTCGGAGCACGATCGAGTCGCTGTGCCACCGTCGACCAATTTGTGCCGCCGCCTTTTCCTTCGCCGCCGGCGAACCACTCGCACCCTTGCGCCACCAAGGTGAGCACTAGACTCCCCATCGCCTCCTCTCTCGTATGGTACCACTCGCATTCGCCGTCGTGCCTCCAGTCGCCGGCAACCATCGGGGACCGAGCACCACCACCCACTGACGTCCACGTCTGCGCCACCTCTCCCTCCACCTCAGCCCTAAGCCCGCGTGGCTGCCTACGTGGCTAAGCCACGTCACCTCGTTCACAGCACACCCTCACACCCCGCAATCGTGGACCGAGCCCACCGTGGGCATTTGACCAACCATGGACTGGGTCCATTGACTCTCGCCCACTGTCAATGACCCATTTTCTTTTCCGTTGGAAAATAATTCGCCGAAAAGAAATTCCTCGCTGATGTCATCTTGCGCAATAATTAGGATTTCCTTTAGAAAAATAAATCAAGAAATTCAATAAAATCTGCTTTTATGGTTTATTTAGATTTAGAACTTCCAGGGTTCGTTCTCCTCATACGAACTCGATTTCGTCGCTTCAAATTCCTATATTCCTATAAAATCAAGATCTAGCCAACTAAACCAAAATTATTTAATTTTGGGTTCATTTGATCAATAATTCCTTTAAACCCTAATTTATTATTTCATGTAATTCCAATCTTCTAAAATTCATATCTTTTGCATCCAAACTCCGATTTGGGTGGTTCAAGTTGCAAAATCTTTAAAAAATTGTAATCTAGCTAACTAAATCAAATTATTTTAATTTGGAGTTCTTTTGAGTTGTTATTTGAATTTTATTTGAATCTGGTCGTATTTTCACGATTAGATTTCACGACTTCGAGAATCGATTTGACGATTGAAGAACAACATAAGAGGATTGATTTTGATCTGTATGATCATCGTGATCGTACACTTGGACTACTGAAGATAGTACTTGTGAGTACTAGGTGACCTGTTAAAAAAACAACGTCACCTCAACACCAGACGTTCTGTTAAGGTGATCTGTTAAGAAAAACAACGTCACCTCATCAAGCAAGGCAAGTTATACCCTTGATCATATCAATCCTATTATTTTAAATTATTTATATTCCGTTTTAAATTATTACTGCATGCTTATTTATATCAGTATCTTAAATTCCTGTTTTAAATGTATAGTTATGCCTAAAATCCTTTGTATGGCCAATTTTGAAAATTGAAGCAAACATATATGATAGTATAAACTAGAGCATTTTGAGAAAAATCATGCTTAGCCACGCTTTTAGACCAAACATGTTTATTTTGGGGATTTCAGCCAGAAATCAATTGTTGTTTAGATGGTATCCATTGCATCGGAATGTTATAGAAGTTTATGACTTTGAAAAATGAAATAAAATAAAAATGGGTTTGGACTTGGGCGAAATGGATGATTGGTGGGTGCAGGTTTATGCACAGGCTTAATCTGGTCAGGGTTAAGGCCCAGGGGTTTTATGGAAAGACGCCAGTCGATTAAGGACCGGTCTTGAGCGCATGATGCTACGCCATACCGTACCACCACATGTCCCAAGTATGGGTCGAGACTTGGCTAAATAATTTGTGATGTCTTAGTGTCATTAGTGCTATGTTGTTGGTATGGGTATTGGTCAGACAGTAGACCCATCTGGCGCAGGAGGGGGCTTCCGGAGGATGGTCAGTCCAATGGTAGCGAAACCTTAGCGGTCACAAATACATTAAGACAGAACATTGTAAAGGCCTCGACACGTGCTCTAGACCGCTTACCAAAGGTAGTGGCGGTGGTATAGATATATGCCGACAAACTAGAGAAATCTTGTCATGTGGGTAAAGTCAGTAACCTCTCGCATAGTGTAAAACTATTCGAATAGCCGTGTCATGATTATGGACATGCTAGCGTAACTACTCAAAGTTAGACTTTGGTTTTGTTTGAAAAGACTTCTTCAAAACTGGTTTATCTAGATGGAAATTGGGCAGAAGCCATGTGATAGGAGGGTATCCTTCACCATTTATGTGTGAATGTTATCGACTATAAAATTGAGAATTTTATAACTACTTTGGAACTTAGTACCGAGATTTAAAAGAAATATTGCTTTATGCAAATAAACCAATAAACCTTTCTATTGTTACATCCATATATGCATGTCATTCATTTACTTTGACGGTAACTTGCGAGCACGTGGTTGTGCTCATACTTGCTTTATGCAAACAAAATTTCAGAGGAGAAGGACTTTGCTACCGATGTGGACCTCGACGACTAGGCCGCTTCCCGATCGATTGCATGTGGCGGTTAACTGGACCCTACTACATCATCGTCTTCCGTTGTGTTCATTTTAATGGTGGGCCTGTAAGCCTCCTTTGTAATCAACTCTGTTGTTTATCAATAAAATTGTGATATGATTTTGTTACCATAATTGTTTACTGTGTGAACTAGCTACTGATCATGGGACTAGTTCAGAAATGCACAGAGAATCTGGGATATTAATCCCGGGTTCTGACAAAGTGGTATCGTGAGTCAGACGATCGTAGGTCGTGACCTAGCTAGAATGGCCGTTAGTCAAAAAACTTCAAAACTTATTTTATAGCAAGAAAAATAAATTGTTCTCTCCTCGTCTTGGTCATCTATCTATAGCCTCTTCATAGCAATTTTTCCTTACCCAATTCTATCTTCACCATTTTATAAGTTAAATGGATCCTATTTTCCTTGAAAATTTCTATAGATGGTCAACACGTTCTTAACCATTATGTTCAAGATCACAAGACATGAAGTCACAAGGAGCATCACAACAAAGACCACGAGCAAAAGATATGATGTCACTTAGCCATATAGTCTAGGTTTGCCAAGACTCATTCATGCAATGAGTCGTTTCACCAAATTAAGAGTCCGATCGATAGAACGTTGTAATGCTTTTGAGTTCTTTCTTTCGTTTGGGAGTTTTGTTTCACTCTATTCCCCTTAGTCCTTCATAATTGCCTCTTCCTATTCTTTGTCTCCTTTCCCGATCCTCTAGAATAACCAGAGATGAAGAACACCCGTCGTTATGAAGATGATACCAACGCCAACAAGGATGTCCCTGCTGAAGGCAAGTCACAGCTCAGGCCCCGTCCGATGAAGAGTAGGATGCAGACGACAACAACTCCAGTTGAAAACCTTGTATCCCAGTTTTCTTTCTAGCCACTCTGAATCTCGGGGACGAGATTCCTTTTAAGGGGGTAGTTTGTAACATCCCAAAGTTATGTTACCAAAATAAAATAAAATAAAGTTATTGTTTTATTGGATTTTCTGAGAATTTGCTAGAGTTTGATTGCTTTATTGAATCTCTGAAGTTTTGAAAGTCAAAAGTAAAAGTTTATTTGAAGTTCTTGAAGTTTCTTTTGGCTTGATCTGGAAAATAAAAATTTAATTAATTTCTGGAATTTTCTGAGTTTTTAAAAGCTTTTTCCTAAATATTTTAAAGTCAAAACAATTTATTTTGCAAAATTAATAGCCAATTATGAATTGGAACTATTTATATTAAGTCCAAAATAAATAAGGGAATTTCTGTGAATTTTCTCATAATTTTTGGATTTTATTTGCTATATTCTAAAGCTATTTTGATTTAACTGGAATATATAAATTTTTAAAACAATTAAAATCAGAAAGTGGCTTTGGGCCGAAACTCTCCCCGGCCCATCTCTCCTTCACCGTGCGCCAGCCCATCTCGGCCCGCTCCACCCCGGCCTCCCCCCTCACTCACCCCCACCGTTGGATCAACATCCAACGGCATTCACGCCTCCACGCCGCCCTGCCTCCTCGCACTGTTGGATGCAAATCCAACGGCCCGCGATCCTTCTTCCCCACTGTCTTCTTCCTTGCAGCTGCGCCGCATCCGCCGCCATTATCGCGCCCCAGAGCTTGCTCAATCCCGCGATTCCCTCCCACTCATCACGCGCGGGCACACACACTAACTCCCCCGTGTTCCGTCGCGCCCATTCCGGCCATTTTCCCCTCGCTCGCGCGTGTCGCGGGATCTCCTTTCACCGCCGCGACGCCACGCCCGATCTCCTCGCTCCGGTCCTCTCGCCCCTATAAAGGGAGCCCGTGCCCCTTTGTTCACCTCATTCCATCCACGCCACTCACCTCACCCTATCGCTCGAGCTCGCGGATTTTGGAGTTAAAGCCTCGCCGCCGAGCTTCTTCTTTGTCTTCTCGCACCGACGAGGCCCTCGTCGACATCGACCCCATCATTAGCATCGCGAACCATCGCCTACACGTGCTTGCGCGCTTTCGTCGAGCACGGCCGAGTCGTGCCACCGTCGACCAATTTGTGCCGCCGCTTTTCCTTCGCCGGCCGCGAACCACTCGCACTTGCGCCACCAAGGTGAGCACTAGACTCCCCATCGCCTCCTCTCTCGTATGGTACCACTCGCATTCGCCGTCGTGCCTCCAGTCGCCGGCAACCATCGGGGACCGAGCACCACCACCCACTGACGTCCACGTCTGCGCCACCTCTCCCTCCACCTCAGCCCTAAGCCCGCGTGGCTGCCTACGTGGCTAAGCCACGTCACCTCGTTCACAGCACACCCTCACACCCCGCACTGTTTCGTGGACCGAGCCCACCGTGGGCATTTGACCAACCATGGACTGGGTCCATTGACTCTCGCCCACGCACAATGACCCATTTTCTTTTCCCGTTGGAAAATAATTCGGCCGGGAAAAGAAATTCCCTCGCTGATGTCATCTTGCGCAATAATTAGGATTTCCTTTAGAAAAATAAATCAAGAAATTCAATAAAATCTGTTTTTTATGGTTTATTTAGATTTAGAACTTCCTGGTTCGTTCTCCTCATACGAACTCGATTTCATCGTTTCAAATTCCTATATTCCTATAAAATCAAGATCTAGCCAACTAAACCAAAATTATTTAATTTTGGGTTCATTTGATCAATAATTCCTTTAAACCCTAATTTATTATTTCATGTAATTCCAATCTTCTAAAATTCATATCTTTTGCATCCAAACTCCGATTTGGGTGGTTCAAGTTGCAAAATCTTTAAAAATTGTAATCTAGCTAACTAAATCAAATTATTTTAATTTGGAGTTCTTTTGAGTTGTTATTTGAATTTTATTTGAATCGTCGTATTTTCACGATTAGATTTAGACGACTTCGAGAATCGATTTGACGCCGATTGAAGAACAACATAAGAGGATTGATTTTGATTGTATGATCATCGTGATCGTACACTTGGACTACTGAAGATAGTACTTGTGAGTACTAGGTGACTGTTAAAAACAACGCCACCTCAACACGGCACGCTCATAAGGTGATCTCGTTAAGAAAAACAACGCCACCTCATCAAGCAAGGCAAGTTATACCCTTGATCATATCAATCCTATTATTTTAAATTATTTATATTCCGTTTTAAATTATTACTGCATGCTTATTTATATCAGTATCTTAAATTCCTGTTTTAAATGTATAGTTATGCCTAAAATCCTTTGTATGGCCAATTTTGAAAATTGAAGCAAACATATTGTCACCATAGATCAAACCTAGTTGATACGATAGTATAAACTAGAGCATTTTGAGAAAAATCATGCTTAGCCACGCTTTTAGACCAAACATGTTTATTTTGGGGATTTCAGCCAGAAATCAATTGTTGTTTAGATGGTATCCATGGCATCGGAATGTTATAGAAGTTTATGACTTTGAAAAATGAAATAAAATAAAAATGGGTTTGGACTTGGGCGAAATGGATGATTGGTGGGTGCAGGTTTATGCACGGCTTAATCTGGTCAGGGTTAAGGCCCAGGGGTTTTATGGAAAGACGCCCAAGTCAGTTAAGGACCGGTCTTCGAGCGCATGATGCTACGCCATACCGTACCACCACATGTCCCAAGTATGGGTCGAGACTTGGCTAAATAATTTGTGATGTCTTAGTGTCATTAGTGCTATGTTGTTGGTATGGGTGTTGGTCGACAGGAGACCCATCCGCGCAGAGGGGCTTCCGAGGATGGTCATCCAGTGGTAGCGAAACCTTAGCGCACAAATACATTAAGACGTAACATTGTAAAGGCCTCGACACGTGCTCTAGACCGCTTACCAAAGGTAGTGAGCGGTGGCATAGATATATGCCGGACAAACTAGAGAAATCTTGTCATGTGGGTAAAGCTGCATAACCTCTGCAGAGTGTAAAACTATTCGAATAGCCGTGTCCGCGTTATGGACATGCTAGCGTAACTACTCAAAGTTAGACTTTGGTTTTTGTTTGAAAAAGACTTCTTCAAAACTGGTTTATCTAGATGGGAATTGGGCAGGAAGCCATGTGATAGGAGGGTATCCTTCACCATTTATGTGTGAATGTTATCTGACTATAAAATTGAGAATTTTATAATCGCTTGGAACTTAGTACCAGTATTTAAAAGAAATGTTTGCTTTATGCAAATAAACCAATAAGCCTTTCTATTGTTACATCCATATATGCATGTCATTCTGTTACTTGACGGGTGTAACTTGCGAGCACGGAAGTTGTGCTCATACTTGCTTTATGCAAACAAAATTTCAGAGGAGAAGGACTTTGCTACCGATGTGGACCTCGACGACTAGGCCGCTTCCCCAGTCGATTGCCTGTGGCAGATTAACTGGACCCTACTACATCTTCGTCTTCCGCTGTATTCATTTTATTGTGGGCCTGTAAGCCTCCTTTGTAATCAACTCTGTTGTTTATCAATAAATTTGTGATATGATTTTGTTACCATAATTGTTTACTGTGTGAACTAGCTACTGATCATGGGACTAGTTCAGAAATGCACAGAGGATCTGGGATATTAATCCCGGGTTCTGACACAAACACCCAAATTAGTGTTTGGTTGGTAGAACGAGGTAGGACGAACCCATCCCTAGAGGTAGCCAAATGGGACATGCCAGCCGACCCGCCGAGAAGCAAGCCACTGTTGGCCTGGTTTAGGCTCGACATGGCTCACCACCTAAGCAGACTGCGCTTGTCCGGTCCAACGCATCGTGCCATGCTTGGGTTGTGAGTTGTGACCTCAGCCTAGGCACAGTCCAACTTGTTAGGACCATTCATTTTTTATATTTATGTGATTTTATTTTGTAGTTTTAAAATTTTATATAGTTCATTTTATAAGTATGTATAAATTTATTTTGTTTTTAATTTGTTTATATATATTCTAGAATTGTTTTCAATTTTCTTCAAATTTTCATACCAAATAAGCTAAATGGGTCGACACTGGCCCGACGAATTAATGGTTCCCAGGTCGGTCTGACACGGTCCATGAAGCTATCGTGTTGTGCTTGCGTTGGTGCATCGGCCCATAGGCCAGTACGACGCACCCGTCTAAGTAACCAGCCTGTACCTAATGGTGTGTTTAGTTGGATGAACCAGAGTGAATGGGATGAGATGGTCCTGGATGGTATGGTACAATTTGTGTGTTTGGTTAGTGGGATAAGATAATAGAAGATTTTGTTTGGTTGGATAAATGGGATGATACCGGATGGTTTAATATGGTGTTTGATTTGAGGGATGAAATTGAACGAGTTGTATACACAGAGGAGTATTAACACGATTAATTATTGAAATATTAGCACGATTATTAAATTTACCTTAATTACAAAAGAGTATTTAACTAAATTAATTATTTTAACTATCCACTAATTGACATAACCCACTAGTAAGTGATTTATACACATAAAGAGGGGACACACTCGTCCCTGTACTGCGTGGTTTGCCCGTTTTTAAGAAATCGATTGGTATAACATATTAAGATAGTATTATCAGAATCTATAACCCTTTCAGAATGAGTTGGTTCAGATCACTTAACCAAATACAGAGACAGGGACATATTTCGGGCTATCCCGTATTATCCGAACTAGAGCTGGCCAAATGGGCTGGCAGACACGACACTGTTGGCCCGGCCCAGGCACGACACGACCCGCATTGTTCATGGGACGGGCTGCCATGTCACGACTAGTGCAGGGCCCGTTAGGCCCCTTTATTTTTAATATATATATATATATATATATATATATATATATATATATATATATAGAAAAATGGTATGGTACTCCTGGGAGTATGTACTCTCACCTCTTATATACCACTTAAATCGTATCATAATACTTCTATATCTATTTGAGCATACTTCAATAATGATTATAAGATACTCCAAAGTGAGTTCCATGAATAATTTCATTAAATACCACTTTTTATAGCAAAATTTGTGTATATACTTCTTTTATATATGAAAAAAGGTATATAGCAAAAAACAAAGGGCTCCGATGAATTTTTTAATCAAATCGTATTGGAGTATCTTATAATTGGTATTTAAGTATACTGAAAATGATAAAGAAGTATAATATGTGCGTTTAAGTATCAACAGTACCACGACATGGCTGCCCTACCAATCTCAATTCTCGAATCACGCAATTCAAACAATACTAAGAACAACTAGGGAAAAAAATTCTCAGTGCATAAGACAAGAATCGCAGAGTGGAGGGGAGAGAAAAGGCAGAGGCAGAGTTGTCCCTTGAACTTGAGGCAGAGGCAAAGGTGGTATGGCAAGACCAATGTCTAGATGCGGGAGGCGCAACAGGAAAGAAATAATTACCAAAAATCCTAGAAATATCTTGTTATGATTAAACGCCTAATAGGTATTGGATCGGGTCCCTCTCCTATCCATGATTTTCAGACCCGTTAGGATTGGAAAGACACACAGATCTCATTGAGGATTAAAGGGTGGATAGAGAGGGAGTAACTACACCTAAGAGTAGATAGTATTTTTCAGACCCGTTAGGATTGGAAAGACACACAGATCTCATTTAGGAAGTCTTTTTGCTACTCTCAGGTGTAGTTACTCCTGTTGTATCTATCGTCCATCTGTCTCGGATATCATCTAATTGATTAGATTATTGGGTTGGATACTACTCTATAACAGTCGCTTGCAACCTGCCATACATACTTTGTAAACCCGCAATACATAACAGCCGCTAGCAAAACGAAATCAAAATTGATATGGAACTCCCGTATAGTACGTAATTGATATTTTCTTTTGGCAACCACTCCCGTTAACGTCGGCGCCGGTTATGGATTGACGTTTTCTCTATCAAGCTAGTTTTGAATTGCTTGTCCGTTCGTCGTCATCATCAAGCGAGAAGAAAGCCGAAGAAAGGTGTGGACGTTTTGCAAGTAATGGAGAAATATCTGTCTGTTGGGCAAGAAATTGTCTAGGATCAAGATACTTTTACTGATGGTATTCTCCCGGAGAGGTGGTATTTTATTGGAAGGAGTATCTGTACATGCACTTGACGGGGTGAGAGGGAGTATATCCTTTAAATTATATGAAGAATAGCATGGCAGCCAGGAAGCCTAGCATCAATGGTCACACCTTTCATTAAGGAGTATCTGTACATGCACTTGACGGGGTGAGAGGGAGTATATCCTTCAAATTATATGAAGAATTGCATGGCAGCTAGGAAGCCTAGCATCAATGGTCACCCCTTCCATTAGCACTGTCGTTTTTTTTCAAGCACGTAATATTCATGGAGTATGTAGATTATATAAAAAGTAGTATATATACCATGGAGTTTGTACATACCCCTTGGTCAAATTGCCATGAATGGGTGTATGTATACCAATGTGTTTGTATATACTATGAATGGGAGTATATATACCATGGAGTATGTAGATTATAAAATTTTCATTGACAGGATCAGCACCCTGGGTTTCTGGAGTATGTATACCCTTGTGTTTGTATATACAATGAATTGGAGTATATACACCATGGATTAGAACCAAGCGCATCAAATCCATGACTGCCAAGGGCTATTCAGGCATACAGAATAGGACTCGTATCATCAAATAGCTCTTTGGCTCAATGGTTAAACAAGGAATTTGAAGCATAAAATCAGGCTAAAAAAGTTCAAGAGCGATCTTCAGTCTTTTCTGCTTCCTAAATGCTTCCTTTGTCCTTCCAAACTTTTCTTTGAACTAAACCGAAGATAAGTAGGTCTGCATTTAGATGAAAACAACGTATATGATCATTACCCTGGGTTTCTGGATAAGTAATAGTAAGTACTGAAAAGATCATATATTCACCACAGTAAAGTCAACTAAGACGTTGCTCTAAATTCAGACAATGGCTCAAAACAATTGAAATTCGAACTTGTACAGCATGTAGTAAACCTCATCCCATTGCGTTTCTTATGTGTAGGAACAAACACGCACACGAGCAAATCATGTCATACTACAAAGAGACTAGGGATGCCGGACGCATACCTAGAACGACCTAAGGCATAGACCATATCACAATAGCACCACAGCAATCTGAAATTCTGAATCCATCGCTCGGAGAGCCGAACAACACAATAAATCAACAGTACCACGACATGGCTGCCCTACCAATCTCAATTCTCGAATCACGCAATTCAAACAATACTAAGAACAACTATGGAAAAAATTCTTAGTGCATAAGACAAGAATCGCAGAGTGGAGGGGAGAGAAAAGGCAGAGGCAGAGCTGTCCCTTGAACTTGAGGCAGAGGCAAAGGTGGTATGGCAAGACCAATGTCTAGATGCGAGAGGCGCAAAAGGAAAGAAACAATTACCAAAAATCCTAGAAATATCTCGTAACAGGTATTGGATCGGGTCCCTCTCCTATCCATGATTTTCAGCCCGTTAAGATTGGAAAGACACACAGATCTCATTGAGGATTAAAGGGTGGATAGAGAGGGAGTAACTACACCTAAGAGTAGATAGTATTTTTCCTATATATATATATATATATATATATATATATATATATATATATATATATATATATATATATATATATATATAATTTTATTTTCATTTCTTAATATTTGTATGATTTTATTTCTATTTTTTAATACTTATATGATTTTATTTTTGTAGTTTTTAAATTTTATATAGTTTATTTTATAAGTATATATAAATTTATTTTGGTTTTTTAAAAATTATATATGTTTTCTAGGATTTCTGATTTTTTTTGTTTTTTATTTTTCCTATTTTTTTTGGAATTTCAGGCCCAACGGGCTAAGTGGGCCAGCATTAATCTATCGGGCTAAACAAACTTTGACCGGCACGGCACAACCCATTTAATTCGTGGGTCAGAATGGGCCATACCTAAACGGGTTATGCTGATGCCCGTGCCGCCCGTTTGGTTAGCTCTAATCCGAACCAAACACACCCTAAAATATGCCATGCCATGCCACCTCTACACATCCCAGGCGCGGCGCCAGGGGGGTGCCTGTGGTGCACAGGCACCCCCAAAAGAATTTGCAAAACTTTTTTAATTAGGTATATGTATGAGTAATTTTTTAACTAGGTACATGTATGAACAAAAATAGAACTATTTTGCATATTATTAGTATGTATTCAACAATCCGCAAAGCACTCATACAGCTTGGAAAAGACCCATCACAGAAGAATGATTGACAAAAAATACATGCTATGGTGGGAGCCTTTGAGCCATTTGACTTTGTTTTCAATGCACATTTGATGCTTGTCATACTTGGATACACAGATAAGTTGTCTCAGTCTTTGTAAAAGAGGGACCAAAATATTATTAATGCTATGTCAATTGTTAATTTGGCTAAGGATAGAATGCAACAATGATGTATGATGGGTGGGAAGAATTCCTTCAAGAAAATGTAACATCATTTTGCATTAAATACGACATCAAAGTTCCTAAGCCGGATGGTAGATATATGCCTTATGAAAGATCATCATGTTTTTACCCAAAACAAACAAATGATGATCATTTTAGAAGGGAAGCGTATCTTAATATCATCGATAATGTTCTCCAAGAGCTTGACAATCGGTTTGACAAGGTTAATATGGAGTTACTTGTTTGCATGTCCGCTTTAAATCTTCTGAATTCATTTGTTTCTTATGATTGCCTTACCAACTTTTATCCTAATGATTTTTCAAGCACGGATTTAATAAGACTTTTCTGTCGAACCCGGGAACGAAGGATCCCGAATTCTCTGTGTTTATACACTAGTCCAGGATTTCCAGTGTACACAGTCATCAAAAGTGATAGCAAAATCATATCACGCTCTTTATTAATATTATCTCAGAGTTTTATTACAACTGGGCCTGAGGCCAAATGGAAAGAAATAACACAGCGGAAAAAGTAGTAGTAGTAGTAGTAGGCCACACGACTTGCCACAGGCAATCGTGCGGGGACGTAGCCTATTCGCCCGTGTCCTCACCGCCCCGATAGAGATCTTCTCTGAATAAAGATTATTCAAAGAAGAGTAAGCACAACTACCGTGCTTGCAAGTTACACCAATATTGAAGATTAATGCATGCATAGGGTAAACAAAGGATAATGGCAGGGTTGTTTTGCATAAACGGCATTTTCGGATTAAATAACACTAATAGTTTTCTAAGGCCAATTTTAATACCATAGTTGAAATCAGTGATTAAGATGACAATGAATCGTGGATAACCTCCAATAAATGAATAGTGAAGGATACCCTCCTGACTCTTTGGCTAACCGCCCAATTTTTACCATAGGATTATCCATCCCAAAAACATATGTGGAAAACATTTTATAAACCAAAACAAGTCTAACTTAGAGTGGCTTTGCTAGCATGTCCATGACCGCGGACGCGGCTATTCGAATAGTTTCTACTCTGCAGAGTTTGTACAGCTTTACCCACACGAGATAATATGCTTTTAATGTCGCCAATGCACGCTTCCGGCGTGTGACTAAGCAATTATCATGAGGCCGTTACAAGCAAAGATCTTAATGTATTTATGCCCGCTAAGGTTTCACTACCATTGACTAACCATCCTCCCAGCCCCTCTTGCGCGGTGGGACTAATGTCTAACCAACACCCACACATACAACATAGCATAAATATCACTAAGATACCACAGATTATTTAGCCAAATCGTCCCATTCCGGACATGTGGTGGTACGGTAAGGCGTAGCAAAATACGCCAAAGACCGGTCCTTAATCGACTTGGGCGACTTTCCATTTAAATAAACCCATGGGCGTAATCCTAACAGATTAGGCCGTGCATGAACTCGCACCCACCATACATCCATCACACCCAAGTCCAAACCCATTTTATTTTATTTAGAGTGAAAACTCATAAAAAGCCTTCCGTG
Source organism: Ampelocalamus luodianensis (assembly GCA_036346255.1). Taxonomy (NCBI): domain Eukaryota; kingdom Viridiplantae; phylum Streptophyta; class Magnoliopsida; order Poales; family Poaceae; genus Ampelocalamus; species Ampelocalamus luodianensis. The sequence continues at coordinate 11,538,312 of CM070618.1, forward strand.
GTAAAACAATACCACCAAATGATTTAAAATCAAATTGTAAAGGATTTGGCTAAACCTTCCCAAATAAAAGTGGTCTAAGCGTGGCTAAGCATATGTCAAATTTTAATATAACTTTGCCTAAGGGTGTCATGGTATTCATATTCAAAATCAAATTGGCCATACAATGGAGACCGAGTAACTATATATAAACAGACATTTTAACCATTATATAAACATATGCATGCGATAGTAATTTAAAACAGGAATTAAATAATTTAAAATACTGGGAGCAATATGATCAATAGTGTAACTTGCCTTCGTTGAAGTCTTGAAATTCTAAATCGTCGGAAGGATTTAACTCTCCGGAGTCGTCGAGGTCTATACGTGAAATTACGACAAAATCAACTCAAATTCAAATAAATTCAAAAAGACAAATCAAATTAACTCCAAATTGAAATATTTTGGTTTAGTTAGCTAGATTATGAATTTACACAAATTTTGCAATTTGAACCACCCAAATTGGAGTTCTTATGCAAAAGTTATGGATTTTAGAAGTTTAATACAAAATCTGGAATTTATTTGAATTTTCTGAATTATTTTTCTAAAGGAAATTCTATTTATTGCGCAATGCTGACGCCAGCGATGAATTTCCGGAATTGAAAGAATTTAAATAAAAATCCCGACAAGCGGGCCCCACCGGTCAGTGACACGGTCTACGTGAACCAAGTTCACAGCTCAGGGGTTCGGGAGGTTGGTGCTGACGCGGCGCCATGCGTGCCGAGCTGGCGACGTGGCGCACACGTGGGGGTGAGGTGGCGCCACGGTGGCTGCGCGTGGCCATGCCACGTAGGCACGAGGCCGGTCAGTGCCCTGGCGAGTGGCTCGCCGGCGTTCTACGCCGCGGCGAGCCTCGCGGTGTGTGCAAAACGACGAGGGTCCCTTGCGAACTAGATGGTTACCGGCCGGCGCGAGTGTGGCGGAAGGTCGTCGGCGGTGACGATTGGCGGCGGCGCGATGCGTGGTCGAAGTCGATGGTGCGGCTCCTCGACGCAGCGGATGACGGCGGCGGCCGCGCATCGCGAGGCGATGACGCGGTGCCGACGGCGAGGACGAAGGAGCTTCGGTGGCGCCGGAAACGGGGAAGAACCGAGGGGTTTCGCCGGCGGGGATCTTCAAAATTGGGGCGTTTCGGTGAGGGAGACGAGCTTTGGATGGCGGCGTTGAGGTGTGGAGGTTGAGGCGCACCCGGGGGTCCTATTTATAGGACGCGGGCGTAGCCGGGCTGCCGTGGAGCTCAAGAAGGTCATGGCGCGTCCGCGGCGGGGATTCGGGGATTCGCGGCGAAAGAAGGGAAAGAAAAGGCCGTGTCGGGGTGGAGAGGATCGGGATTTTAATGCGCACGACCATCACGGAGATACGGCCGATCCTCCGCTTTGGAAGGTTTCGAATCGGCGCTCATGGCGGACTCGCGGGGAAAGAGAAGAAGGCGCGGGAGAAGAAAGGAAAGGAGGAAGACGACGGTGAAGCGCGATTTTGATCGGACGGTTGCGATTAGGTTACGGCGATGCGTTGATATCGAGCGTAGCCGCGCGATCCCGATCCAACTACCGAATTAACTCGCGGCGGCAAGTGAAGCTTCGGGCGTGGCGGTGGATTTTAATCCAACGGTGGATGGAGGCGAGCGCGCGCGAGGAGTCACAGTGGGCGGCGTGCGCGTGAAATGGATTGGGCCGTGGGTTTCGCCCACTTCTCGCTTGAGGATTTTCTTTGGATTTCTGAATTAATTAAATACTGATAATTCATTTAGGCTTTAGAATATAGCAATTTAAGTCCAAAAATTCTGAGAAAATTCACAGAAATTCTCTGGGGCATTTAGGACTTATATAAAATATTTCCAGCTATTTTGCGGTAGTAGATTTTGCACATAAATTGGTTTAGCTTTAAATTAATTAAGGAAAGCTTTTGAAAATCCCAGAAAAACCACAAAATACATAAATTTTAATTTCTTCAAAATTTTGGGCTGTTACATTTTCTTTCCAACTTGATAACTTCATTGATGATATACGAAACGATGATAGATTTAAGAGCCTAAAGAATTTCGGTGAGCTTTCTACTAAAATTGTTGAAACAAGAAAGCATAACATTTACAAGTTGATGTGCTTGCTTCTCAAATTGGTATTGCTCCTACCGGTGGTAACGGTGAGTGTTGAAAGAGTATTTTCGACGATGAATCTTGTGAAGAACAAGTTGAGAAATAGTATGGACGATCAAGTATTGAATGATTGTTTAGTCACCTTTATAGAGCGAGATATCTTCTCGAAGATTAGTGATGATGATATAATCAAGTGTTTTTAAGGAATGACATCGCGTCGTGTGGTATTGTGATTTCCATTAGCTATTTATGACTCTTTTATTCATGTAAGATTTTATTTGAACTATTTGTATTGCATTATTAACTAATTTTGAACTCTTTTGTGTAATTGTATTAGACTTGTGAAATTACATATGTGTCATACAAGATTTTTTTTAGCTTTAAATGTGCACCCCAGTGCTCCGCCACTGAAACATCCCATGCGAGATCCGGGATGGTTTCGTTCGGCAAATTCAGTCAAACGAGCACGTCCCAGCGGGATCGCCCTCGTCACGTATGGTCACGTGACCTTCAATGATGGATTGGGTCACCGCACGAGAGGTGGTGGCTGCACGAGCTTGCTGGCAACGTCGACGGGCACGGTGCTGTGGAGGGGTCCGACAGCGGCGACGGCGAGGAGAAGGAGCATTGGCGACGAATGCACTCCTCGACTTCTTCCAGCGAACGCTGGATCTGTACGAAGCAAGAAAGAACGCCGGCTTCTTCGGCTCTGGCGGCCGGTGGCGACAGAGGGAGACGGCGGCACATGGGGAAGAAGCATGGCTGCGGCCGGGCAGAGGAGGGAAGAAGCATGGCAGCGAGATCTGGCTGCGGGCGGTGAGACCTCGCTGCGGGCGGCTGGGCGGAAGAAGCATGGCGGCGAGAGGCTCTGTTTGGAGAAGAAAGGATAAGGACGAACGACACAAGGAAGAAACGAAAGGATAAATGGGAAAATAAAAGAGGGGGTTAAAAAAAGAAAAATTGTAAGAAAAAAAAGTTATTACCACCAATATCGAAAGGGAATTGATTATTTATCCTTCGCTTAGATGCGTTTTGAGAATATACTTGTTGGAAAACTATAGGCTTGACCCAGCAGCTGGCCCACGGGTGAACACATCATCCAAAACTCTAGTAGGGTCTCTAGTCTATAAATAGAGGGTGCTAGTCATTATAAAAGGCTAATCATGAGAAGAGAAATAAAGAGAAGCAAGAAGTCCTCTCATATCTCTGTGTTCAATCTACTATTTATTCTTGCATTATTCTGTGCGATTCTACGCTTGTCTACGAGGTGTTCGCTCGGACTGGACTCGCCAGCGACGGTTCCTCAACATGTTATCAGCACAATCGACTCCAGCCTACTTCTAGGCCTACTTTACTCGGATCGAAAAGGTAACCGTCGAAGAACGACGCTCGTAGATTGAATCGCTTTTTTAGATCGCTTTTAATACCGCAAATTTAACTTTCTAGATTATTTTCTACGGTGCAAATCTGTTCTAATCTACCGTGAGCCGACTTGAAGTTGTCGGCCAAACTGATCGGTGGGTTGCATGAAAGAGTAGATGACGATTGCACTGTAGTTTGTAGATTGCATGAACAGTGAAAAAACGGCCGACGTAGCCGACATGCTGCCCGCACACGGCGCCATGGCGCTCGCGGCGCCAAAGCCGCGCACCTCGCGACGGGCTTACCGCGCGCTGCGCCAAGATGCCGCCGCCGGCCTCCCGCATGCCCCGCAACGCTGCCCGCGACGTGTCGCCGGGCTCGCGCCGCGACGCACCGCCAGAGCCCGCGCCGCGACACGCCACCGATCGTCTGCCGCCAGAGCCGCCGGCTCCGGCGCATCGCTTCGCGCGCGCCACGGGAGCTCCTCGTCGTCGCGCACGAAGCGCGAGACTATGTGCGCCTAAAGCCGCGTAGCAACCAGCGCCGCTACGAGCGCCCACCGCACCATCACCGTCGGCATGAAGCTGGGCGGCCACGTACACCGTGCCTCGCGCCTGCACGTAAAATCTTTTATTTAAGCACAATGACAAGAAAGCCGACGGAGAATGTACACGTACACAGATGCGAGGCATGAGTAGACCTGGGCACTAGGCGGGGCTTTTGGCCGCCCACGCGACGGCGGCGGCGGCAAGACGGCGGAGGCCCGCGACGCACGAACATCTGTTAGGGCCGTGCGGCGACGCACGCAACCTAGGGCGGGTCGGGCTCGCTCCAAGACGACGGCGGACGGACGGCGACGGCACGCCGCACACGGCAGGGCCTCAATCGCACTCGCGTTGGCGCCTCTCCGCCGCCGCCCAGATTCAGCAATCAGCACACACCACTCCAATCCCAAATCAAAAGCAAAAATGAATCAATCACAAAATCGCAATAACGAATTCACGATTCACATGCGAACGCAAAGCACACACACACAAAAAAAATTGCTCATCACTTTATCAGTTCATCACCGGCCCGTCGCTTGTGGATCTGGAATCAGCTACCTCACGCACGGCACGGGGCATGGCCGCATGGGCACGGGCCCCTCGCGGAGTGGACTGGAGAGGTGGAGTACTCCTCCGCCGTCGCCATCTCCTGCGGCCGCTTCACCCGCCCGCGATGACCCGGCACACCAGCATCGCCCTGCGCTCACCTGCGCCCTCCACGGCGTCGTGCGCCCGCCCGCTCGTGGCCATTGTCCGGATGCCGGCCGCCGCATCGCCGCTAAAGGTCGCAGTGTTGATTCTTGAAGCCGTGCAGTCGGTGTGCTTCTTGGCGAGCTGGTGGTTGCCGGCCTTGGTCTTGACTCTTGAGTCTTGACAGCATCGCGGTACTCCTTGAGCTCCGGATCCATTCGTTGGAGAGGGAGAAGGCGAGGCGGCCGGAGAGGGGAGGCTGTGGAATGGGCATGCGGGCCTTGAGCTCCAGATCCAGCCGTTGGAGAGGGAGAAGGAGAGGGAGGTCGGCCGTTGGAGAGGGAGAAGGAGAGAGAGTCCGACCGTTGGAGAGGGAGAGGGGAGGCCGGCCGTTGGAGAGGGGAGTGTGAGGACCCGGAATATTTAACTAGTAACACTTAAGCTCCAAATGGTTCTAGCGTTACTAATTAAACATTCTAAGCCTCGATGGACATATGCCTCCCAGAATTGCAGCATATGCACATCATCACAAAATTACACATCATTTCCATACAACATACATCACTAAGTTCAACAACGACATACATAAAGTAAAGTTATTACAAAAGAGCCGACCGGTCAAATAGAACAATAAACAAGAATGACAACGGAAGCAAAAGGTGCCATAAGATGGCTAGAGCAAAAGTCGACCGGTTAGCCACACCACCCACAAGGCAACCGACCGGGCCGCCAAGCTAGACGCCTCGCAAGCTACCACAGCGAACTCACAGAAGTGAGGCCCCTCAAGCTCACCTTCTTCCTTTGCAACAATTACATTTAAGCAAGATAACTGAGTACACAAGGTACTCGCAAGACTGACGTGTGGAATAGCAGGCCTATTCATAAATTACATGCAAGCTTATTTAGGTGGAGGTTGTATGTCTCATTTTGCATAAAGCCAACTTTATTTGCAATAATGTAATACATTTAAAAGCAAGTTTGTAAATCTGTTTTGTTGTCAAAATAACAGCGAAATAAAGATACATACAAGCAACCACCTGGAAGTGACTATCCCAATAGCCACCACAACATAGCACGAATCCCGGATTCGTACCACCCATCAAGTTTTAATTAAAAGGTTGTAGTCTAACTCTTGAAAGACCTTGCCAAGCGTGTCCATAACCTAGGACGAGGCTATTCGAATAGTTTTAACCCTGCAGGGGTGTACCAATGTACCCACACTTCAGACCGCCTTTAAGCCACAAAAGCACACTTCCAAAGGTATGCCGGCACGGCTAAGTCCTACGAGACGCTTTCCAATATTGTGTATCAACCACGAGCCACTCGTATAGATAGAAACCCATACGCTTGCATTGCAAGCCGAAAGACAACAAATCCCATCACGGGTGAATTCTTTCGGACACTACAATGCCCCCAACACCATCCCTCCTGCGACCTCCTGCGACCCGAAGCCAATACACGCCAAAGTACTTAGTCAAGAGAGGTCTCATACCCTCTAGTGTGGTTAGCACGCACAAATGCTTGGTTTAGTGTAACAAGATGTTCGGTCCTTGTTGACCCGGGCACCATTCCAGTCACACCCAAAATCACACCATCTTACCATTGTGCCCAAGTCTAAATCATTTTTTTGTTTTCAGTTTTAGTTTTCATAAGTAGACATAGCACAAGGTTGAAATCATACATCATAATAAGTTTTATGTGATCAAGGTTATCGACAAGTCGATAACCGCCCATTTCTACCGAAGCTAAGCATGACTAAGCAATTAATTCGCAAACTACTAAGCGACAAGAGCTCATCCACGAACTCTAAATCACAGCAAAGCCTAGACTCATGGTCGTAGAGGATAATCATTTGCCTAAGGAAATGCATCTACTAGGTCAACTAACGACAATAGTTTAACGCAAATAGCAATGCATACATAGAATTTGTAAACAACATAAATACTTAAAATACTGGGATTAACATGATCAAACTGCTTGCCTTGCTGGGATTGGTCTTGCTGTAGAGGGAAGTGCTCAGGTTCAAAGTTTTCTTCGGAACCTAACGCGAAAAGGCGATAAAACCGATAAGAACGAAGAAAACCAAAAGGAACTCAACAGCAAAGAACAACCAAAACCCATGAAATTTCTACAGCAGCTAGGGGTTGATTTTAGACAATTTTAGAAACAAGAATCACTTCATTTGGACTTAGCATGAAAAAGTTATGGCTAATCTAAGTTCTCTCAGCCTGAAAAATCATAATTAAATTAATTTCGGTTACTGTTCATGACGAAAATTTCTAGAATGATCTAGAACTTGAAATTTTTATGGTAGGTAGATATGGTTATCCTAACAACAGCAAAACTGAGTTTGCATAATTTGGAGTTGAAATGAATTAGTTATGATTTTTCTAAGTTCTAAAACTAGTGAATCATTAACTTCAGTGGCAAGGATCATATGAAGACCTATTCTACATTACAGTACATTCCTAGTGGGTCTTAACAAAACTTAGTTTGCTCAGTTTGGTATTACAGAGAATCAGCTATGCATTTGACAAATTTTCAAAGAATTTATAGACATCATTATTCACTAAACAAGATCATGTAGTTAAAACCGTTTTTTGCTACATAACAGTGCCTAAATTCATTCTCAGATTAAAGTTCATACTATAACAAAGCTACAACAACTGGAATCATTCAAAAAGGAGTTAAAATAACAAAGTTATGCACTTTTGAAATTTGAAACAATAAAAGACTTAGAAAATTCGAGCTCTCGGGAGGTCCAATGAACTGAAGGAAAAAGGAGAGGTCGTGGGCCGTCGATTCTTCATCGCACGGCCACGGACCTCGAAGTACAGCGCACAAAAGACCTCCTCCCGCACTGGGGAGGTCTAGACCGTTGAGATCTGATCTAACGGCCACGACCAGCGCATGCACAGCGCACGCAAAGGAGATCCTCGCGCCTAACGGAGGTCGTGACCGTCAGATCAAGATCTGGCGGTCCCGAGCACTAGGGGAGGTCCTAAGGCTAAATCTACAGAGGAGGTCTGGACGGCTAAGATCTCACGGAGGAAGTCTTCAACGGTCTAGATCTCCAGAGGAAGGTCTTTAACGGACACGATCAAGCGAGGGAGGTCCTAAATGGTAGGGTTTTAATCGGAGGAGCTCTAGACGGCTCAGATTAGGCCTAGGGAGGTCCTGAACGGTCCAAATCAATGCGGATGGAGGTCCGAAGGCTAAGGGTTTTACAAAAGGGATCTAACGCTCAGATCTAAATTCGGGGAGGTCGTGAACGGCTAGGATTGAGCCTAAGAGGTCTGAGCGGGGGTTGTCTTTGCAAAAGACCACGGTTGGCTTTTTACAAGGAGGACCCCGAGGGTGGTCTTTGCAAAACGACCGAGGGAGGTCTTTTGCGCACGGGGAAAGGTCTAAAAGGCTAGGATTTAACCGAGGTGGTCCTAGACGGCTAGGATCGACACTAGGGGAGGTCCTAGCGTGCAAGATTTTACACAGGGCCAGATCCAACAGCTAAAAACTAACCCAGGGAGGTCCTTAACGGCGGAGATTACTCTAGGAGGTCTGGGACTTAGCGATTTTGTCGGAAACGGCTCTACGGCTCAGATCTATCCTGGGGGTGGTCTTAGACGGCTATGATTTACCCTGGGAGGTCAGGGCTTTAGAAGGCACGCGCGAGTTGCCGGCAAGACAACATTAATGGACAACCTCGGACAACCATTAATGCTAATCATTGATCTCATATCCTGCCCGAGTATGACACGGCAAAACACCCGAGTCAAAAAAAAGCTCGCCGCCGGCGACATGGACCACGCCGGCGGGAACCAAGGGCCTTGAAGAACAGGTACCCACAATGCCTCCCCCTGAAACCAACCGATTTGGTTTAGACAAGATGCCCAAGGTGGATAATTGAACAAGTTGGAAAACCAAGTTCGCAATTAAACCACAGGAGCTCGGGTGATCTGGAAGAACTTCAAAAACCGACAATGGTGGTGTTCATGAAGCTTGGTGGAGGGAGAGGAAGACTAAGGGAGACAAGGAGGAGTTCGGGGTCTTAAAAAGACAAAGGAGCAAAGCCATGGGCAGAGCAAGCTTCGGGTGCTCACACCCTGCCATGGACTTGCTAGATGTGACAGAGTGGTAGGGTGACTTCTTTTAGGGCAAAGGTCGACAGACAATCAATGCATGGCGAAAGAGAGCGTTGGGAAGGACCAAAAGTGACAGCCACTCGCTCCCAACTTCTCGACATCGACACAAGCACAAAGTGGAAAAATCATGACGACTGGACCTCCGTGAGGTCGTGGAGAAGAAACACTGGTGAGGGGAGGTCTGGGCGATCCCGACAGGCATGGGGTGGTCCTGGACGTCCCAGATCACCCGAGGTGGGGAGGTCTTTGCGGGTGAGGAGGTCCAGGGGGAGGTCGTGACCGCAGGATGGAAATCCAGTGGCCTGGACCACCCCCAGGCGCTGAGATCAGAGAGGAGGTCTGGGCGGCTGGATGGAGATCCAACGGCTTAGAGTGATGAATGCAACCGCAAGGTCCGAACGTTCACTCGAACGAGGACCGTGCGACCGAGATCCAACGGTCAGCACGCGCGCGCACGAGATCGAGCCCGAGTGCGGCGCTGCTGACTCGACTCGAGCGAGTCCAATGGCTGGGTTGGACTCGGGTCTGACTCGAGCCCGAGTCTGACTCAGCCCCAAATTTGAGTTTCACTGATCTGAAGTTGGAGGATTTATTTGAGGTAGCAAACTCACTCCAAAATTTATGAAATTTTTACAGGAGCTTGCTAACTGAGTTATTGACCTTGTGTAAATTTTGCAGAGGTTTTTGTGCTATACATTTTCCTCCAAAAATTCCACAATGTGCTGGTCCAAGGTTTGACCAGAATTTGAACAGGTTTGACTGACCTCCAAAATATTCAAACAATTTCTAAAACTTGTGAAATTTTTCAGAGGGGCTACACATCAACCCAAGAATTTAGGAAAAATATTTCCAGGAGATTATCACAAGATGGAACAAGAATGTTTTTGAAAGATCAAGATTTGGATCAAAGACTTGTGACTATGTATTTCCATAACTCTTGTACAATAATTGTTTAGTACATACATGAAATACATGATGTAAGAAAAAGTTTTAATTTCTACTCATTTTCTTACATTTGAAACACAAGCCCAAAATTGGGATGTTACAGGGAGGCCGGCCGTTGGAGAGGGGAGACTGGGGAGATGGACTGATGGAGAAGGGAGGCGTCGCCGCGTCGCTGATGGAGACAAGACGGGAGAGGGTCAAAGAACTCAGAGCTCAGAGGGAGGAGGACTCGAGGAGTCCACTGATGGAGGGGGGAACCGTGCGGCAGTGTGCCTGGCAGTGGGCAGTGGCGCAGTGCCACAGTGGGGGCCCGGGGGAGATGGCTGTTGGGACTTGGGTGTGCCGTGTGCGTGTGGCAGTGTGTTTGCTTTTCACTTTGCAGTGATAAGATGTAGCATGAGAGCCGTTGCAGGATACTTGAGTTCACATCTTCTTAGCCCCTGCGGCCTACCGCCTGCCTATAAATTCTCCCCCTCCTCATTTGTTCACAGCACGTCTGCACAATACAACCATCTTTTACTCTCTTTTCTTCTGCTCTCTATTTGCTCTCTATTTGCATCATACAACCTCTAGTCTTCCAGTATGTTTGGAAAGAAGAAAACAGCAGGACAGAGCAGGAGAGCACACCCTCGCACTCCTAGTCCTCCTCCCGTAGAAGAAGTGCAAGAGCAAGAGATCGATCCTCGCCAACTCTCCCCGGGAATGGGAGACTATGGTATGGATGATCAACACATGGACGGAACGGAGGGCTTCGAGGATGCCCACGTCTCCACCCCAAACGTCTCCACCTCGGGCGTCGAGGCTGGTGCAACGGTGCATGCAACAAGTGGAAGCTCCGGCGGGCGACGTGCATGGTGTTGGGGACATATGGAGTACAACATAGAAATAGAGGACGGGCATCAGGTACCTTATGCCACATGTAAATATTGTCATGCTAAATTGTCTGCACGCTCAGGTGGAGGAACAGGTCATCTCAAGCGACATGCGGGCGTGTTTGAAGAAGATAGCGGCTGGGCGGACGCAAGGAAGGAACGTCCAGACCCAGCTTAACTTTGGGGCCGATGGTTCGGTAAGTACATGGATGTACAACCCTCAGGTAGCTAGAGACGAAATTGCTAGATATATAGTTACTGAGGATCTTCCGATTAGGGCGGCAAAGCTTTAGTTTGAAAGAATGATCCAACGTGGTTTTTGCCCGCAATACCGACACGTAAGTAGGAGAACAACTGCGCGAGACATAATAGAACTCTACCAACGTAAACTATCTAGTTTGAAAGAAAACTTCCTGAAAGTTACCTTTTCTTTTGCTTTAACCTCCGATATATGGACTTCATCTCACCAAAGGGCAGGCTATCTTAGTGTTGTTGCACATTACTTAGATGACGATTATAACTTGAACAAGCGAGTTATAGGGTTTAGGTCTATCGATGAGGCACACACCAGAGAGGCCATCGCACAACGCGTATTAGAAGTAATTCAGGATTTTAAAATAGAGAACAAAATTATTACCATCACTCTTGACAATGCCTCAGCTAACACGACGGCCATGGAGTTCCTCACACCGCATCTGCAGTCCTACACTGGTGGTTTCGTCCTCCACCAAAGATGCATGTGCCACATCTTGAACCTCATCGTGCAGGCAGGCTTGCAGGTAATGAAACCTAGTCTAGACAACATACGCGATGCTATCCAGTTCATTACAGTTTCACCTCCAAGATATGCCCAGTTCAAGGAGTACTGCAAGGCTAACAATAAGAGACCAAGAAAATTCAACCTGGATATGAAGGTGCGGTGGAACTCCACATATACTATGTTGGAGCGGTGCAAGGAGTACGAGTATATCATTACTCTCTTCGTTAATACTAATTCTGGTACGCAGTTTGTTACTGAAACATATTGGCTAGTTGCTGGTCGTTTTCGTGATTTTTTTAAAGTATTTTACGATGCAACCACAGTTTTATCTGGTGTTTACTATCCTACTTCTTGCTTGGTCATCGAGTGACTTTGGACTATTGCTAACGTTTTTAAGGAAAACAGAGATGATGCTCTTCCGAGACCTATTATCGAACCAATGCAAATAAAAATTTTAAAATATTTTCAAGCTATCCCACATCTCTTTTGTTTTGGTACTATTATGGACCCTCGGAGAAAATTAGCAGATCTGAAGGGGGCTTACGAGGGAATTGGAGAGGCATTTGATCTTGATTTTTCTGATGCTTACACTCACATTCATGATGAGCTTTTTCGAGTTTTCGATTTGTATTATGAAAAGTTTGGCAGCGCAAGTCAATCGAGAACAACTGCCTCAACAACGTAACAAGGACAGCGCAATGTGAGCGCTTCCAACGTATGGAAGAAGCTGAAAGGTCTGGCATCCAGTTCATCTTCTCGCGCGCCGACCAGGTCTCAATGGAATCCAAGAGTAGAAATCAACCACTACCTCGACACACCTTTTGCGGATACCGAGCTTGACTTCGTAGATGGCAATGATGTCAACCTCCTCTTGTGGTGGAAGAACCACCAGCGTATTTATCCCGTGCTATCACATTTTGCACGAGATATACTTGTGGTTCCGGTGTCAACTGTCTCATCAGAAGTCACTTTCAGTACGGTGGGGAGGATCATCGAACCAAGGAGGTCGTCTCTGACACCTGAGATGGTTGAGGCACTCACATGCCTCAAAGACTGGGAGATGGCGGATGAACGGACGCAACATCAGCTCGAGGATCCAGAGATCGCAGAGGCGATAGCCGATCTAGAGAATCTCGATGTCAACTAGCATATCTATGTGTATGTAGTTGCTGCACTCTTTTCCTTACCAGGAGTACCCACACTGGGTGTAAGGTTTTTAACGAGACAACAACTTTGTATTTTGTACTGTACCGAACAATGAATAAATTGTATTAATTCCCTGAATATTTATATGTTCATGCATTATAAACAAATTTTATTTTATTTTTTCTTTCCCATCTTTCTTTCCCTCCTATTTTTTTCCCTCCTATTTTTTCTCATTCCCTCCTCTCTCTTTTTTTTTTCCCACTTAACCTTTTCTTTCCTTCCCCGATAAGTCGCCCGAGAGCCGAGCCCTTGTCCCTGGACTTCTTCTTCGTCGGTTCTTCTTCTCCTCCCCAATTCCCCATCTCCCTTTCCATCTCCTCCTCCTCCTCCTCCACGGCTCCACCGGTCCACCCCCACCTCCCCTCTCCACGAGGTCGCCCCGCAGGCCTCCAGCCCGCCACTACCCTCCTCCACCCCCACCTCCCCTCTGGCCCTCTCCACGAAATCACTCCGCTACTGCCCCTCTCGGCCTCTCCAGTCCAGAGTCCAGACGGCCGCCCCGCCATGGACCTCCTCCAGCCCCACGGCTCCATCGGTCCACCCCCACCTCCCCTCTCCACATGGTCGCCTCGCCGGCCGCCAGCCCGCCACTGCCCTCCTCCACCCCCACGGCTCCACCGGTCCACCCCCACCTCCCCTCTCCACGCGGTCGCCTCGCCGCCGCCACCCACCATCGCCCTCCTCCGCCCCACCTCTCTCCGCCGCCTCTTGACTCCTCGTGTCGTGCTCGTGCGGACCCGGCGCTCCGGCTCCACCCCTCGGGCTCACCCCTGCCCCTCCCCCGTCCGCACCCCTCCACCGGCCCTCCGTGGGCTCGTCCGCTCATGGCGCGCAACCGCGCAAGGAGGTCGTGGGCTCGTGGCGGCGTTCAAAGTCGCCCTCGGGTGTGGGGTGCCCGTGCATCGGTGCGTCAAGGTTGTCGACGACGGCGGCGGTCCTCCACGACGACGGCGACGGCGCCCAGGTGAGGTCGCGCAAGGAGGTCGTGGCCTCGTGGCGGTGTTCAAAGTCGCCCTCGGGTGCCCCATGCCCGTGCATCAGTGTGTGGGGGTTGACGGCGACGGCGGCGGTCCTCCACTACGGCGGCGACGGCGCCCAGGTGAGGTCGCATACTCGCATGTCCTCAGTCCTCTCCTCCCTCGCCCCTCGGTGGCTCGGTCCCTGAGACCGTGAGTCCATGACCATCCCTCGTTTCCACAGGCGACATGCGACGACGATGGACCGTACTTGGGCCAGCACGGCACGACGGCGGCACGGTGGGCTCTGGGCCGCGCTTGGGCTCGCGGAGCGGTCGGGCCGTCTGCTTGCGCGGTATGGCGTCTTGGCCGGGCGGGGCGGCGCGGCGCGGTCCACCTTGTGGCCCATCGTGCTCGTCGCGCGTCGCAACGCGGTCCACATGCCAGTCTAGGCATGAGGCATTAGCCAGTGTAGTTGTCTTAAAGCTCACAAAACAGTCACTGGCTCAAGGCTCAAATCCCATAAAACCATAGTGGTAATCCACACAAATACTAATGCATCAATCTATGATGGGTGGAAATCAAACTCTCGTTAATAGCTCATAGAAATGAAGTACCCATCCAGGGTAATGTATAAAAACATAGGTACCTCAACTAGTAGTAACATGAACGAATACTCAAATAAATCCTTGATAATAAGTAAATCAACAAGAGGCATTCGTATACGTTGATATGGCAAGAAAAGAGAGAGTAAAATGCACGATGAGTCATTGCACTTGTTGCGTTGTGTCAACTAGGTCACGACACTCTCAAAATGCATGTTTTAATCACTGATGTGATGTGGTTTAAATGAACCATTACTGGTCATAAGTGGACATGTTGGATCATTTTGTCCACGTGGCACGTCAACTGCAACTTTGCAAATACCCCCATGCGCGCACCTCCACATCAGCCTCCCCGCCTTATCCGACGTCATCCGCGCCACGTCTCCTTCCTGCTCCCAACCACGCACTCCTATTGCGCACACCCTTTGCTCCCCTATCTCACCCTCAAGGTCACCACCTCCTTCCCGGCCAACTCTGCGTGCCTCCCCTCCATCCACGCCACTGTCTCCCTCTCCAGCTTTAACTCCAGCGTCCCCCTCGCCTCCATCAACGGCGCGCTCACCACCTCCCTCCTCGTCCCCACTCGTGGTTCTCGTGCTCCCGCCATCCAGGCCGGAGGAGTGAGGACACGAACGATGCTATTCCTCTGTTCCGCGGCCACCACCCCTAGCTCGCCCCGTTCCGATCAAATCAATCATCCCCGTCGCTACCCATCCACAAAAACGGGACCTTTTGTGACCTCCGAGTCTAGGAACGCTCTACTCCCGCTTCTTCACAAAAGCTCCATGTTGAAGCCCACCATGCCACGCACGGTTTGTTTTGGTCTGAGCCGAAGAGAAGAATAATGACTTATGACGAGCGCGAGGACCACGAGAGGGTATTTGCAAAGTAGCAGTCGACATGGTGCCACACCAGCAAAATGATCCAGCATATCCACTTATGGTCACTAATGGTTCACTTAAACCACGTCAATGACCCTAGTATGTATTTTAAAAGTACTATGACTTAAACCACGTCAATGACCCTAGTATGTATTTTAAAAGTACCGTGACCTAGATGACACAACATAACAAATTCAATGATCACAAGTTCAATAACCCACGTGCATTTTTACTAAAAAAAAGGGCCCACCGAGGCAAATGGGAAAAACATAGGTATCTCAACTAGTAACCTGATCGAGTACTCAAATAGCAATGAGATTTAGGCAAAGGGGAATACAGTAAACGATCCATTCTTCACTTAGGTCAAAAAGAAGTACAAAAGGCACAGATATTGCTTCGCTAATACTAATCATCATAAGTGCCTCTCGTTATAATAGAAAATTAAACAGGTAGCGGGGATGTTTCACTCCATGATCTCTACCAGGTTCAGTCAAGTTGTACTTTCTCCAATTCACCAATCATTTCCTCAAACTGTAGAATGTCGGTAAAAAGTTTGATTACGGTTTAGCAACAAAAACTTGACGTATAGAACGAAAGCAAACAGTGGATATGAATACCTTCAAAATCTGTTTCAAAAAGTAATCACCATGGCATTTGGTCGGCTTGGACTCCACAACATGAATAATATCCTGTGTGGTCGCAAATAGTTTATATGTAATTAGTCATACTAACTAGCTGTACC
Source organism: Ampelocalamus luodianensis (assembly GCA_036346255.1). Lineage (NCBI taxonomy): Eukaryota > Viridiplantae > Streptophyta > Magnoliopsida > Poales > Poaceae > Ampelocalamus > Ampelocalamus luodianensis. The sequence continues at coordinate 11,554,149 of CM070618.1, forward strand.
ATTATGTAAGTCAATAATGCCTGAAGTAACAACTAAGTCGCAAAACCCATGGTGTATTTTGAGTAGGCACAAATATTAAGGGGTCATAATACTGAGAAAACAATTAAAAAGTGAAAAAGATTCAATTAAATAGACATCACCAAAATCTATGTTCAAGCAAATCCTGATGAACCAGAATACCAGACATCAAAATCAACCATGGCAATCATGCTTGAAATTGAAGAATTTGCATTGTTAAAAAAAGTTTCTTCATGGAAACAGCTTGCAGCCATATACAGCAGCTCAGTGTACTGCCAATAATACAACAAAAGACAACAGAAAAGAGGTCCTCACTCAAAAAAAAAAAGAAGAGGAAAATGGCTCACATATCAACAAAAATGTGTATATAAAAAAGTGATCTGGCCCTCAGAAAAGCAAACCATTATGGCACATTACCTCATTAATGTAAAAATCGAAGTCTGCGCTAGATACAATCTTTCCATTACTGTCAACCGCATGCATTTTGTGCTTGTATGTCATCAGGATTGACCTGTCCAGATATTAGAGCTATTTTGATATACACAAAAAAAAACACTAAAAAAATTAGCAACAAAAAGTAAGTCGATGATCATACAGACCTAAGTGTTGCCTCATCCACTTCCATATATTGGGCAAGTTTGGCAGTGGTTATTGTTGAATATAATTTTAGATAACTACGAACACCAGAAAGCAACTGTTGTTGTTTCACTTCGTAAAGGAACAGCTTCAATTGAAGACGATAGGCGTCCTGTTACATAATAGTAAAAATAATTAACAATTTCTTCCGCAAACACCAACCACCAGAAGTCAAACTTTCTAATTTGACCGTGACAACAAACCAGACAGGCCCAAAATATACAAATGGGAAAGAAATGGAACAGAATTATGATTTCACTACCAGAAACATTACCTGGTTATAATTTGTAAGCGGCTGATCCAGAACTGGAGGTGCTGGAGTCATGAACTTGGGGCAGGCGTACGAAAATAGTTCATCATAAGCAGCATACGCTTCATCATCAAACCTCTGCATCTTTGTCATTTTGTCATTGTACTTTTCTTTCAGCTGGGTGCTAACATTTTCATCTATGAGTTTGTTCTGCGGGCACAAAGAGAGGCAAATTGCCAACAGTGCATACATCTGCTCATTTTTCTTCAGTATCTGGTCATACTGAGGGGATTTCTGATGGTACTGCTTATACTTCAGAATATACAGCAGAATTTTGTTGAATTCACGTATGGCATCAACATACCTAGGTTTATCAAGAAATGTAGAGTATCAGATAAAAGAACTCATTCCCATCTTGGGCAATTTCAAGACAGCAGATTCAAAAGAGATTCACATATTGGGCTTTGCAGAAAAGAATGCTTAAATGTTCAACACGATTATACAACATGATTCAACCTACTTGGACAAATATAGAGATGATAACGAAGCATTTCGTGTTACTTAAGTATGTAAGGCAAAATAGGAACTAAATCCTACCATGACATTGCTGAGAATAGCATACAAGCTTGGTAAGAGACTAGCACAATGCTTGAAAGCTTTCTTTACAACATATTTTAATGATATGCACACCAATCCCTTAGGTTCTGGAAGTAATACATCACCTACAGAATTCGCTAAATTTGCTACAGCTGATCTGATGGGAAGAGTGAAAGTTTCACCACTCAATTTTAGATGAATACTATCATTCCCAAAAGTCCCTAGCATACCAGATTATGAGAAGTGAGAACATATACCTTAGATGAAACCAAAATGCATCACATACTAGGACAGGGCCGTAGGCTCATCATTTGCACTCGCACCTAGAACTTAGAAGGGGAATAAAAGATACATCTATCCTAATGCACGAGACTGAAAAGTGTTATATGATCTGAAATGGTGAAGCACGTAGGCTTTTGTACCTGCGCATCATAAGGTTAGCAAACCCGTAGTGATAGATCGTGGAGATGTGACTCCCAATCACAATGGTGTAGACCCCCTGCTGGTTAAGGTCGATTGGCGCCAAGCACTTAAGGCCAGTGTGGTAATCCCCGAGGAGGCAGTGTATCCTGAGCAGCCCAATCATGCTGTAGTAACCCAGCACCTTGAGCACATTGCTGCCACCCTCGTAGTCGTACCCGTCTGTGGCAGTGAACTGCTCCAGCCCCTCCTTCTCCCTCTCCAGGATCTGTGCGATCATGGACTTCTCCACCAGCGCTTGCAGGTAATTGAGGACCCCATACACATTCCACGCCTGCGCAATTCAGCAAACACAACTGGATTGGCAGGCTCATGACTATTCCTAACAGAATCAAGAAGAACGTACGAAGCTTTTACCTTGTCGAACTGCTTGAGTTGCTGGAGCTCGTCTTCGGTCTTGTTCTTGAGCTTGGCGCGGTACTGGCAGAAGCTCTGGAACTGGTACACGAATTCGTCGACCATGTCCCAGAGCCACTGGTTGGGCAGCTGCATGTTGACGACGCCGTGGAGGACGACGCTGAAGAGGTCGCAGTAGTTGTTCCACGACTCCGCGCGGTGGCTGGTGGTGAGCGGGGAAAGGTGCGCGTAGGCGTGGCGGTACCAGAGCTCGCGGTAGAGGAGGAGGAAGACGTGGTCGCCGTCGCAGTAGGGCGCGACGGCCTCGGCGGAGGGCCAGGGCGCGTCGCGGAAGAGGCGGTCGGAGAGGCGCTGGAAGCCGCCCTCGTACATCTGGTGGATCTCGTAGACGTTCTTGTCGCGGATGTGCCGGTACAGGTGCACCACGAACGTCTTCACCGAGTCCGGCACGTAGTTGGGGTCGTACGCGTCCTGCCCGCCGTGCGGCGGCTGCGGCGGCTGCCCGCCGTCCTCCCGGTCGTAGGCGGCCGCCATGGTGGGCAGGGGAGCGCTTAGGGTTCGAGGTGGCGGCGGCGGCGTGCGGGTGGGAGGAGGCTGAGAGGAGCGTTTAGCTAGTTTTAGAGTGGGGTATTGTGGTTGGGTTTCTGCGGGCCTCGCGGATGTGTGGAAGGGCGGGATCACGAGCGACGCGGCCGTGTGGGCCTTGGGATTTCGCGGGATTTTAGCCCGTTTCTTGCCTTTCGGCCGGCTCGTCTGGTGCGGCCCAAGACGTCTCGTGCCGTCGTGGGAGTAGGGTCCCTCCCCGCCGGACGCTGCGTGGGCGCGCGGTGGATGGCAGGAAGGGTTTGCTACTTTGCTCGCGTGTCGGCGAACGGCACGGCGGAAGCGGAACGCGACGCGTGCGCCGTGCGGGCGGTGAGGAGATTTGGAGGGAGGCGGGCGCTGGGCGAGTCGGCGCGGCGCGGGGTTGCCATCTCGGCGTCCTCGGCGCGCCGGCCGCGCGCGGAACGCGCGTCACGAGGCCCGCGGCGGTCGAAGCAAGTGGCTGTTCGCAGTGTCGGCAAGGAACATGAAAGCATGAAACTCTTGTAAAGCTTGTCGTGGTAATGAAGTAGCGAACCTAGTTTGACACTTTCCAAATACATCGAACTAAACCTGTGACTGATCCTTAACTAAAATTTAGAGGTACTAATGGAACATTACCGCTTACCTACGCTGTGATCTTCTTACCTGGCTGTGCGCTGCCCAATCTCTGGCGTTGCCTACCTGCCCTGCCTGTTGGCTGTCGCGCTGCACACATGCTTGTGCCAACACACCTAAGCCCAGCCCACACGCCGTTCGTAGCACTAGTCACTAGGGTTCACCTTGTCAGGGATTGGAAAATTGGTTAGAGATTAGAGTAAAACTCGATGCCTGGTGGGAAGAGAGAGCAGAGTGAGAGTGAGAGTGAGAGTGATGAGTTTGATGCGCTTAGCCAGCTGGCCGAGAAAAACATCGATCACCACTTAGCTTGACGCAACCTATACAAGAGAATTTTGATCCAAATCAATGTCTTGTATTTCTTTTACCGTTGACATGCCCGATGGATAAAGTGCTAGAGGTACTCATGGTTCGGCTGGACGTAAGGGGTGCTCCGTTCCCTTGGCCCGTGTCGGTCCGCTGCTGAACTAAACTCAAGTCTCTCGAAAGAAAAAATATTCCATTAAGCTAAACAAAACTAGAGATCACAGGCCCCAAAGTGGGAGTGCCGGACAGCTCAGATCACACGAGAACACGCCATATCCATCCAACAAACCGTCGCCTACCCAACCGGCTCTGGCCTAACCAAGAGCTCCTCCCTGTAAAGGTGTAACCTCCACTAAAATCCTTCTCCTTTTCAGAATTCGCCGCCCTTTAAAAACCCATTTTTCAGAAATTCTCTTTCCTGTTCCCTCTCATAAAATCATGAAACGTCCAACTCCAACCTGCAGTAGTGTACACTGGAGTACAGCTAATTCTGCACGACCTATACAGAGAAAATAAAACGAGAGAGAGAGAGAGAGAGAGGCCAAGCCGCCCACCGAGAAAGGAACGCGGCCAATCTGGTGGTCTTAAGCCGGAGCCAATAGCTCGCCTCCGATCCGAATCCAGCCAAGCAGCATAAGCCTCCTGTCGGAGCTAGGATTGGTCAGCCGCGTCCCCACCGTCGCCGGCGGCACCACCCATGGCCGGCGCCATGGTGGACCGGGCTACCAGTGACATGCTCATCGGCCCCGACTGGGCCAAGAACATGGAGATCTGCGACATCTGCAACCGCGACCCCGGGTACCCCCCCAATCCCTATCGCCTGAGCGTCTCTGTGGAGTTGGCTTGATCTGGGTTGGATGGAATGCGATTTTATGTCGTGGGACGGCGTAATGCTGGAAATGGTTCCAATCCCACAAATTCTGGGAATGGTGGGCTTTCGTGAGAGGTTGATTCGAGCGAGATGAGACAAACGGCTCAAAGTTGGATCTTTCTAAGGTGGTTAAGTGAAATATCGAGATGTAATAGGGTGAGTAGGTGGCTGGAGGGATCGTGATTTGCGAGCGGTGGATCTGGTTCGGTCTTTGCTCCATTTGCATTCTGTGGTTCCTCAGAAGATGGTGCGGTCTTCGATTGTATAGCGGAGTCCTTTTCTTAATCCTCATGGTTCAATGGATTCATGGGAATAGCAAGAATTGTTGGAGATTGGTGCTTCATGCTTGATGTTTCGTTGGTTGGTTATGCGAAGTGGAAAAATGACATTCCGCAGTAGGATTATTTTGCAAGAGTGTGTTAGTCATCAACCCCTTTCGTTGGCCAGTGTCGTTTATATTGATGGAAAATGAACCAAACTGCTATTTTACATCATGCAAAATTTTGTACTGGTAGCCAGGATCCTTACGTGCAAACATTCACTCTTCTACTATGGATTGAACATGTGGTTTTTTTATTAAGGAGGAAAGTATCAGCACTTCGCTGGAGTCAGGTTTTTGACAAGCTTTCACCAATCTACTCATTCAATAACCTAAGAGTTTCATAAATTAGGTATGCCTAGTTTTTGCGCCTTAAGGCAAAACATAGAAAGCAAAGACATAGAAACAAAAAACTGCAGCTCCTGGAGGCATTACTTGTTAAGAGCTGCATGAAGAATGTAGGTTCGTTAGTTAATCTCCCACAATGTTCACAAGTCACTACAATTGTCTTTGCAGGAGAGACCTCAATGAATAATGAATAAAACTATTTTGCAAAGTTCTTTCCAGTACTGACAGCAAAATAAAACCTTTGAATTTTTAAATATTCTTTGGGTTGCTAGTTGTTATGTCATGTAGGCTTTGAACTAAAAATATTAGGATGGATCATAAATATTATTGTAATCAGGCTTAAAAAATGAAAATGCTCATTGTTTGATTTGTAAGTTGTAACCATAAGTTGGCTGTTTTCTCAAAATGACCACTGGCTCATTTGACTTGGGATGGATCATCAAGCACTAATTGGATAGTAACTTCCTGTCAAGCTCTGAAGAAATTGGACAGTGAAGAAGTTTCAGAGATAGCTATTGTTTTTGTAGTCTTTATGAAGTGGGAAAGGCCATGATGTTTGTGTAACATTTTGGCATAGATCAACGTCTGTCCATCATTTCTGTAGTTACTATTTACTAATAAGTCTGTTTTTTTACTGTTAATTTTGTCGATATAACAGTGAATTAAGCTGAGCACTTTCATTTGCTTTTAGCCTTTCACTTCTCTTTATTCCTGATGCATTCGACTATATCTTCAGTTCAGATAATGAATGAGAAGGCATCGTTGCTTTTGTCTCATAGTTGTCTAATCTTAGCTTTAGTTCTTAACTGTAGTTCTTAGTACTTTCCCTCAAAATTTCCCAATCCTTGATGTGAACTCAATTTGTCGATTCCATCTCCTGAAGGATCTGGCATTTCCCCCGTTAAAAAAAAATCATTTTAATTGCCATGAGCCAAACTGTACGATTTCTTTGCTGATGGTTGTTGGTTACAACTATATAATATCATTATTACACTTCCATGAGCAAAATAATGTTCTAATTAATTCAGGTGAACAAAATTTGAAATAGCTTATATAGTTGCTAAGCATTCTTTCTGTGATCTTATCTATGTAAGTACGGCCTTCATGGCAGTCACCAGTTATGTTTCTGCCTTTCTGGGTCATCAAATGTTTGTTGAAACTTAGGGTGGCCAAGCTACTTTAGTGGAATACATTGATGGAATGTTTTATCTGCATAGGCGCTAGGCGGTGAACACCTACTTAGCTATAACACTATTGACTAGTTATTACTACTAAATTAGTGGCAGAGGCCACAAAAAGTTGATGCAGTTTGGCTGTCTAGTATATCTGCTGGTTTTGAGGCTATGATTAGGTTCCCGTCCAGAGGTTTAAACATATGAATATAATTTGCTTTCCTTGATTCATAGTCAACTATTGTGATTGGAGTCCAAATGGTTGAGTTGACTCAGAAGAAGCATCTTCAAATATAGTTATTAATTTCCTCCTGTGCATTTTATTCACTTGCCATCACTGTTGATTTATTGTCTGTCATTTATAGTCAAATATTCATCCTGTGAACAGGCAATCTAAAGATGTTGTGAAGGCTCTCAAAAAAAGGATTGGACACAAAAAACCGAAAGTTCAACTTCTTGCACTAACTGTAAGTTTATCTGCAACCTGACCTCTGCTCTTAAATGTGGTCTATTGGTAGTTTGATACAGTCATAGGAATTTTTCTCTTATATATGTGCCTGTTCTATAACATTGAGCATAATTGTCTGTTGCTCGGCTGTATTTGCATTTTTTTATCTGTATTTTCCAACCTTCCAGCTTGTATTTGCATCTTTCTTCTATTTTTCATGAGTACATGTTCTCCATGTAATCATACCCATGCGACCTGCAACGCCACTAGCATAAGTAAACATCATGATCTCACTGAAATCAGTTGCAATGGTTATTCTAGCCTTTAAAATTGGATGATCTCATGTAATTTTAACTTATATATTTTTAGTTCTTTGTCCAACCCACCCAAAAAAAATCAGGATGGTCGACGAGGACAAAGTTTTTTTTTTTAGGAAAGTGCAAAAGCTTTGCACATCATTTCATTAAGTAGAAGGAAAAAAAAGAGACAAACCAAAAACCAAAAACGAAAAAAAAGAAAAGAAAGAAAGGATTCTTGAGGCCAAAGGCCTACTGAAACAAAAAAGATGACCGAAAAAATACTAATCCTTAGCTTGCGCTTCCAGACTCGTCGCCGATGCCAAACACCAGATGCGGTGTTCGCTAATAGTGAACAGAAACAGTTGGTCGATAGGAGAAGGTTTATTATTGAAAATCCTTTGATTTCGCTCCTTCTAGATCATCCAACAAACGAGTATTAAGCACGAATCGAAATCCTTCCAGTGACGCTTAGGTACGGAGCTCCTGGCGGCAATCCAATGGTCTTGTAGAGATTGCTGACCCACGGGCACCGCAGAAGGGAAACCGGCCTGATTAAGGAAACGCGCCCGAAGTTGTGCCGTCACCGCACAATCGAGTAGAACTTGATCGATAGTCTCTGCACGAGCCCGCAGAAAACGCAAACTCCTTGGTTAGACAACCCTCAACGCTAGAGACGATCAGTCGTCCAGCAACGTCGACGGATCGCTAGCCAAATAAAGATTTTGCATTTGAGGGCCGTCGCCCTAGCTCTCGAAATGGCCTCAGTGCAAGGAAACCGAGTCAAGCCTGCGAAGAAAGCCTGGTAAGTCAACTTAGAGGAGTAGCAGCCCGAGCTATCCCATCGCCAAAGGACTGAATCGACCTCTCCCTGGTATAATTGCAAGGACTGCAAGGCATCCCATAGCCACAGGAATTCTGGGAAGATGTGAGGTTGTAGCTGCCCCGAAATGTCCAAAATCCAGTCATTGTTAGCAATGGCCTGAGGTACTGTTCGGCTCCCCCGAGTTGGAAGCTTTACCAATTTGGAAATGGCAGGTGCCAGACAATGAATGGAGCGACCATCTAACCATTTGTCCTCCCAAAACAAGCAATTTTCGCCGTTCCCTACTCTGACCGACACAGCTTATTTTAACTCAATTTATTTTGACAGCTTTAAGTTGGACTATTCTATGATTCGTTATGGTTTGGAGATATATGTTGTGCAGGACTACTTTTGCAGGATGTGCACTGAATAATGTCTTGATGATATTCTTCTATTTCAGCTGTTAGAAACGGCAATCAAGAACTGTGGGGATATACTACACATGCATGTTGCCGAGAGAGCTGTGTTGCATGAGATGGTGAAGATAGTGAAGAAAAAGGTTAAGCATGATTCATAGTTCTGAAACTATAATTGCTTTCTATTAATCTGCTCACTGTATGATGGTATATTCTTTTCATATTACAGTCTGATCCACGTGTCAAAGAGAAGGTATTGGTTCTAATAGATACATGGCAAGAATCATTTGGGGGACCACGTGCAAGATATCCGCAATACTATGCAGCATACCATGAGTTGGTGGTATACTTTCGAAGCCCAATTCAATTCAATTAGGCTCTAACTTTCACTTGATTCAGTTGTTATGTTTTAAGATGTTACTGCTAATATTATTTGATCTTGTTATTAGCGGTTTCAAGATCTGACACATGGAATGTAATGGTTCTATTTTAATTATGAGAATTTACCTTGTTGTTTGACATAGTTATTTCCCCCCTGCAGCGTGCTGGAGCTGAATTTCCCAAGAGTTCTGAGAGTTCTGCACCGTTGTTTAACGGCCAGTCTCAAGCAGCGAGAAATATGCGTAGTCCTGATCAACAGGATGAAGCTGAATCTTCTGCTGGAAATGACTTTCCTGCTTTGAGGTGTGCTTTCTTTCTTTTCATTTTCTGCTTTGAGATGATATTTTTGTATTTGTTCTCTTTACTGAAAGAACTTCCCATTTGTTTCATTGTTGTGTCTTACTATGACAAACTGTTGCTCAAGGTAATGCCATTGCAGTTTGTGATTCTACAATGTATACTTGATTTTGGAATATTATTATAGTGTTGTGTAAGATAAATTTTTGTTAACTCCTTTTGTATTGGTGTGTTGTGGCGCGAGTTGGTTGAGTGTGGGTCCGAGGACCAAAGATAGAGCGGTTGAACGGTTGGCCATGCTACTCTCAAGACGTTGAGGCTTAGTTGAAGAGGAGGGAGAGAGACTAAGAATTTTTTTTATTCATTGCTTGATTGATAATAGATACATGTTATCTCTTTTATAAGGACAACCCGACTTGACGCCTAAGAAATAATCTATAAGGAAACCTATCAATTCAATCTAATATTTCCAACTATTAAAAATAACATTCCTAATACGTAAGATCATATCCCTTAGTCCCTAACAATAACTTGATAGATAAGGAATTTCAAAATAACCTACCTAATCAAATATTCTTTATTCTAAGAAACCCATCAACCATGTACGGAAAACAATGGTGCTACTGTTCACATGCATTTTAGGGTGCCTCACGTCTTGCTCCATAACATGGTCTAGAGATTTGATTTCTTATTATGAGGTAAAACTAAATGAAATAGTAGAATTAGAGTGTGCCATGATTTTCATACCTTGTCTACTTTGTAGTGATGTAGTATAAGTTTCTTGATGATGTTATGATCCTCAGATCACAGGGGTAAACATCCGTCGGAGGGAGGTCGGACAACGACGACTTGACATAGAACGACGTTAGGTGAAGGAGGGCACCGATTGGGGGGAGGAATAGATCTAGAATAGCCGGTTAAGGGAACGACCACAGCTGGACTTTAGGGACTAAGAACTTCTCTATTCATATTTGCTTCATTGATAATGGATACATGCTATCCCTTTTATAGGGACGGCCCGACTTGACCTCTAAGAAATAATCTTTATTTCTAAGAAAACTTATCTCTATTAGATGAAATAAATCTCTAAGGAAGTAAATCCAACTAATAAGGAAACTAACTATTCTATCTCTATTTCCTAACTAATGCACCCGTGGGGCCTAGCATGAATAGTGCATAGTGCTACAGTACCATGTGTACTGTTCACACATGAATAGTAATTTCAGCACATAACAACTTCTCTGATCCTTGACAAGTAGCTCACCCTTGAACCGGTTGCTACGGTATTATGGATGCTATTCATGTATGTGAACAGTAATTTCTGGCGTGACAACTTCTACCTCCTTCAGTAACAACTCATTCTCGAGCTGCGATGATGGCCACGGTTGCAACCCTTGGAAGTCCCACTTCGATGAGAGGTTATGCCTACTTGATCTGATTTGTCGCTATCACCATGATAGCAGAAGTCGTGGGAAGGGATCAACTGCTCTGATATCAAATATAATGAACGCTACCAACAAGGGGGTAAACATCTGTCGGAGGGAGGTCGAACGGCGACGACTTGACGTAGAACAACGTTAGGTGAAGGAGAGCACCGATTGGGGGGAGGAATATATCTAGAATAGCCGGTCAAGGGAATGACCACAGTTGGTCTTCAGGGACTAGGAACTTCTCTATTCATCTTTGCTTCATTCATAATGGATACATGCTATCCCTTTTATAGGGATGGCCTTACTTGACCTCTAAGAAATAATCTTTATTTCTAAAAAAAATTATCTCTATTAGATGGAATACATTTTTAAGAAAGTAAACCCAACTAATAAGGAAACTAACTATTCTGTCTCTATTTCCTAACTAATGCACCTGTGGGCCTGGCATGAATAGTGAATGGTGCTACAGTACCATGTGTACTGTTCACATATGAATAGTAATTCCAGCACATAACAGATGACTTATGATCAACTTGTTTCGTGCACTTGAGTACTCAACATGACATGAATGTTCATGTAGAAAACTGTTAGAAATGGTAAATTCAAGAATCAACAGTACTGTTCTCTGTATCTTCAGATAGTCTTTTTAGCCGCTTTAGCGTAATCTGACTGTAAGTCATTGTAATTAGTTATTGCTTTTCTTGTGTCTTCAGTGAGCATCTTTGAATAATACATATACTTAAGCCTAGTTTTACCTGCAGTTTAACTCCCATTTAATATTCCAACCTGGCATACTTTTTTCATGGATTGATTAAACTGAATACATGGTTATGTTTTCAGTATGTCAGAGATTCAGAATGCTCGTGGTATCATGGATGTACTAGCAGAGATGCTGAATGCTTTAGGCCCTGGAAACAGAGAGGTACCAAAGCACCATTAGCATGCTTTTAATTCAAGCTGCACAAAAATATGGACCTCTTATTTTTATAGAGTTGCTATCAACAGTTGAACATAAGTATAAAATGATTTTTTAATTAGAAATTCAAATTCTCGGTGTTCTGGCTGTATTTGTCATATACCCAGCTCTATACATATGACTTTCTCTTAAATTGTTAAGGTTTGTTGATTATATTTTTCTAAATACTCTTAACACAGGGACTAAGGCAGGAGGTAATTGTGGAGCTTGTTGATCAATGCCGCACTTACAAGCAAAGAGTGGTGCAGCTTGTTAATACTGCCTCGTAAGTGCACTTAATCTTGAATTCCCTAAAATTTGCATCAGCAAGGTTGATTTGTGGGGTATATCTAATGCTAGTGCCTAGTGGATAGCAACCCCAAGAGAAAATTTGTATGACCGTGAGAGTTCCTTTCTTGAGCACCCTTTTGGATGTCTGGGAAGAGGATGATAAAAGAATTGATTTCAACAATTTTGCTGATTGCTATCTGCGACTTGTTTTATGTGGGGCTTCATGGTATTACTCAAGAAGACATGAGATTGTGAACTTCACCTGGAACCATTCTTTCTGTTCTAAGAATTATATTCTGTTAAGGCATCTGGATACTCCAAAGATTCATTGTCATGAAAAACTGGCACAAGTAGCCTGTACTGTTGGTTTAGCATAACTAATTTACTAATTTAGCAGGATAATGTTATTTTAGCTGTCTACCTTTTGCGTTGATTCTACTTACTATGTGAATTCCCTATTTACAGGGATGAGGAGCTTTTATCACAAGGGCTTGCACTGAATGATGATTTGCAGCGTGTTCTAGCAAAACACGATGCAATTGCTGCAGGCATTGCAGTTCGTGTGGAGAAAAAATCGAAGTCTCTGCAGGCACTTGTAGATACTGAGGATTCTGCAAACCAAGACTCTAAGAAAGAGCAGGCTCTTGTAGATATTGAGGATCCCACAAGCCAAGATTCTAAAAAAGAGCCAAATCAAAGGTTCTAATCTACTACTATCACATTTGCGTATTATTAGTTCTACATAATGTTTGGTATTATGTCAATACATGCATGTGTGATTTTTTTGCATAAATGCTGGAAACAAGTTTGAAAGTATAGTAATTGACCATTATTTTGGATTCAGTAAGTGCTTAAATAGATCACCTCAACTTGGACTCACCTTAAATAGATCCTATCTGTGATTTATGCGGGTAAGAGGAGGAATCGGGTTTTCATGCTGTGATCCGTTGTCCGCATGCAAGAGACCTGCGTGAGGTTTTGAAGAATTGTTTGTGGCTGATGCTAGAGGATCATATGATTTGTTATTCGGGGCCGGACTGGCTTATCCTTTTGTTGAATAGACTGCCGAGTGAGGAGAGTGACAAGTTGATGCTGATTTTATGGCGTTGTTGGCAAGTCCGTAATGACACAATTTTTGCTTCTAAAAGAATATCGACTATTGGCTCTATCAAGTTTCTTGAGGACTATTGGAATACTCTGTATAATATCCGACAAGATGATCAGGTAGTATGTGAAAAAGGGAAGGTTCGGTTGGATACCAAGAGGGCTAGACAGGTTCTTGGTTCAGAAGCTAGACCTCTAGAGCGATGGAAACCTCCAGACACAGGATGGGTGAAAATTAACGTTGATGGGGCGTTCTCGTACCATTCTGGTGAAGCTGGTGTGGGAATAATTATTCGAGATGAGAAGGGCATGGTGCTTCTGTCTTCATGGCGAGCAATTCTCCATGGAGGTGATCCGGAGGAAGTAGAAGCTTAGGCTTGTTATGAAGGTGTAAAGCTGGCGGCAGAGTGGATCCACAAGGCGGCAGTTCTTGAAACTGACTGTGCTTCTCTTGTCCATCTGCTGTCGCATCCAAAGGAGCATCGTTCTAAGCTAATGTTTATTTTGTCTGAAATCATAGATATAGCTAGTCGATTCTTGGACTTGTGATTTGTCACACGAAGAGAGAGCAAAATGGTGTAGCTCATGAGCTAGCGCAACTTGCGAAACGACTGAATCATTGTGCGGTTTGGCGTGAGCAAGTTCCTTTTTGTATCGAACATTTGGTAGCTCAAGAGTGTTTTAAACCTTCTGAGTAATCTATAAAGCTCTCTTTTTTTCGCAAAAACTTGGATTCTCTGCAGCATAGGCTAGTGAACATACATCCCCAGAACCAATCCCCGCTCCTCCCCCCAAAAATCACGGCCTTTGTCACTTACAAGGATTAAAAAAATTGGTTACGGGAGAATACTGGACCATGGTCGGTACGATTATCGACGGTAACGGTTTTCTCTGGGACGGTTTCAATCGGGAAAAAACCGGCAGAACTTCACGCGTGAAGTCCGGATTTTGGATCCCGGCCGGTTTTTCCGGGTTTTGCAAGTTCAAATTCTATTTTTGAATTTTGAATGATTTTTAATCAAATTTAGCGGTTTTCATCCGGTTTTTTCCGGTTTTCTACGGACGGTTTCAATCGGGAAAAAACTCGCCGATAACCGATTCTGTGGTCCGGATTTTGGATCCCGGCCGGTTTTTCCGGGTTTTGCAAGTTCAAATTCTATTTTTTGAATTTTGAATGATTTTTAATCAAATTTAAGCGGTTTTCATCCGGTTTTTTTTCCTGGTCGATGACCGGGATTTACCCCGGAAACGGGTTTTTCATCCTTGGTTTCAATTATCCAATTTAAACTCCAACTTTGAATTTGGCCAGCTTTTGGCCTGTTTCCATCCGGAATTAATGCTCAGCAATTTAAATTCAAAATTTGAATTTAGAACTTCTTCGATTTTTTTTAACCGGTCCGGTACGGCCGGTTACCGCCTTTTTTCCACCCTTGGTCACTTACCCTATACCCTAGTACAAGTCATTTCTGTTTATTAACACCACTACAAGTCATTTTATTGTCTAATTAGCCCCTCGAGCCAATATCATCCTCTTCTGCCGAATTTCTCATCTAATCGTGACACATTAGTGGCTGTCATGGCCGTAGGCCATGCATGGAAGGCAATAGCAGCAGCCGGCAATCAAACCAATCAATCAGATATTATTAGTTGGAGTTTTCTTTTTAGTTGCATTTGCTTGGGCATTAAGCCAATCAATTAGGATAAGATTAGATTGCATTCTATCTTTAGTTTAAGACTTGAAGCTGTTAGTGCGTACCTCTATAAAAGGGAAGGCAAGCTATTGAAATCAATCAAGCAAAGAGTAAACAAGAACATACCCTCTCCTCACGTCTCTATCTGTCTCTCCCTGCCGAAACCTTATTCCTGTCTTCTTGCTAACCAGAAAATACCCTCTCCTCATGTCTCTATCTGTCTCTCCCCAGCGAAGCCTTATTCCTCTGTCTTCTTGCTAATTCCCATCTATCCATTGCTATTTCTCCAATTCCTACCCCACCTACGCTTCATCGATCCAAGCACATAACAGCGCCATGAAGCATTTTTATCTGTATTTTCCAACCTTCCAGCTTGTATTTGCATCTTTCTTCTATTTTCATGAGTACATGTTCTCCATGTAATCATACCCATGCGACCTGCAACGCCACTAGCATAAGTAAACATCATGATCTCACTGAAATCAGTTGCAATGGTTATTCTAGCCTTTAAAATTGGATGATCTCATGTAATTTTAACTTATATATTTTTAGTTCTTTGTCCAACCCACCCAAAAAAAATCAGGATGGTCGACGAGGACAAAGTTTTTTTTTTTAGGAAAGTGCAAAAGCTTTGCACATCATTTCATTAAGTAGAAGGAAAAAAAAGAGACAAACCAAAAACCAAAAACGAAAAAAAAGAAAAGAAAGAAAGGATTCTTGAGGCCAAAGGCCTACTGAAACAAAAAAGATGACCGAAAAAATACTAATCCTTAGCTTGCGCTTCGAGACTCGTCGCCGATGCCAAACACGAGATGCGGTGTTCGCTAATAGTGAACAGAAACAGTTGGTCGATAGGAGAAGGTTTATTATTGAAAATCCTTTGATTTCGCTCCTTCTAGATCATCCAACAAGCGAGTATTAAGCACGAATGAAATCCTTCGGTGGCGCTTAGATGCGGAGCTCCGGCGGCAATCCAATGGTCTTGTAGAGATTGCGACCCACGGGCACGCGAAGGAAACGGCCTGATTAAGGAAGCGCGCGGTTGTGCCGTCACCGCTGTCGAGTAGAACTTGATCGATAGTCTGCGAGCCCGCGACGCAAACTCCTTGGTTAGACAACCCTCAACGCTAGAGACGATCGATCGTCCGACAACGTCGACGGATCGCTAGCCAAATAAAGATTTTGCATTTGAGGGCGTCGCCTAGCTCTCGAAATGGCCTCGGTGCAAGAGCCGAGTCAAGCTGCGAAGAAAGCTGTAAGTCAACTTAGAGGAGTAGCAGCCGAGCTATCCCATCGCCAAAGGACTGAATCGACCTCTCCCTGGTATAATTGCAAGGACTGCAAGGCATCCCATAGCCACAGGAATTCTGGGAAGATGTGAGGTTGTAGCTGCCCCGAAATGTCCAAAATCCAGTCATTGTTAGCAATGGCCTGAGGTACTGTTCGGCTCCCCCGAGTTGGAAGCTTTACCAATTTGGAAATGGCAGGTGCCAGACAATGAATGGAGCGACCATCTAACCATTTGTCCTCCCAAAACAAGCAATTTTCGCCGTTCCCTACTCTGACCGACACAGCTTATTTTAACTCAATTTATTTTGACAGCTTTAAGTTGGACTATTCTATGATTCGTTATGGTTTGGAGATATATGTTGTGCAGGACTACTTTTGCAGGATGTGCACTGAATAATGTCTTGATGATATTCTTCTATTTCAGCTGTTAGAAACGGCAATCAAGAACTGTGGGGATATACTACACATGCATGTTGCCGAGAGAGCTGTGTTGCATGAGATGGTGAAGATAGTGAAGAAAAAGGTTAAGCATGATTCATAGTTCTGAAACTATAATTGCTTTCTATTAATCTGCTCACTGTATGATGGTATATTCTTTTCATATTACAGTCTGATCCACGTGTCAAAGAGAAGGTATTGGTTCTAATAGATACATGGCAAGAATCATTTGGGGGACCACGTGCAAGATATCCGCAATACTATGCAGCATACCATGAGTTGGTGGTATACTTTCGAAGCCCAATTCAATTCAATTAGGCTCTAACTTTCACTTGATTCAGTTGTTATGTTTTAAGATGTTACTGCTAATATTATTTGATCTTGTTATTAGCGGGTTTCAAGATCTGACACATGGAATGTAATGGTTCTATTTTAATTATGAGAATTTACCTTGTTGTTTGACATAGTTATTTCCCCCCTGCAGCGTGCTGGAGCTGAATTTCCCAAGAGTTCTGAGAGTTCTGCACCGTTGTTTAACGGCCAGTCTCAAGCAGCGAGAAATATGCGTAGTCCTGATCAACAGGATGAAGCTGAATCTTCTGCTGGAAATGACTTTCCTGCTTTGAGGTGTGCTTTCTTTCTTTTCATTTTCTGCTTTGAGATGATATTTTTGTATTTGTTCTCTTTACTGAAAGAACTTCCCATTTGTTTCATTGTTGTGTCTTACTATGACAAACTGTTGCTCAAGGTAATGCCATTGCAGTTTGTGATTCTACAATGTATACTTGATTTTGGAATATTATTATAGTGTTGTGTAAGATAAATTTTTGTTAACTCCTTTTGTATTGGTGTGTTGTGGCGCGAGTTGGTTGAGTGTGGGTCCGAGGACCAAAGATAGAGCGGTTGAACGGTTGGCCATGCTACTCTCAAGACGTTGAGGCTTAGTTGAAGAGGAGGAGAGAGACTAAGAATTTTTTATTCATTGCTTGATTGATAATAGATACATGTTATCTCTTTTATAAGGACAACCCGACTTGACGCCTAAGAAATAATCTATAAGAAACCTATCAATTCAATCTAATATTTCCAACTATTAAAAATAACATTCCTAATACGTAAGATCATATCCCTTAGTCCCTAACAATAACTTGATAGATAAGGAATTTCAAAATAACCTACCTAATCAAATATTCTTTATTCTAAGAAACCCATCAACCATGTAATGGAAAACAATGGTGCTACTGTTCACATGCATTTTAGGGTGCCTCACGTCTTGCTCCATAACATGGTCTAGAGATTTGATTTCTTATTATGAGGTAAAACTAAATGAAATAGTAGAATTAGAGTGTGCCATGATTTTCATACCTTGTCTACTTTGTAGTGATGTAGTATAAGTTTCTTGATGATGTTATGATCCTCAGATCACAGGGGTAAACATCCGTCGGAGGGAGGTCGGACAACGACGACTTGACATAGAACGACGTTAGGTGAAGGAGGGCACCGATTGGGGGGAGGAATAGATCTAGAATAGCCGGTTAAGGAACGACCACAGTGGACTTTAGGGACTAAGAACTTCTCTATTCATATTTGCTTCATTGATAATGGATACATGCTATCCCTTTTATAGGGACGGCCCGACTTGACCTCTAAGAAATAATCTTTATTTCTAAGAAAACTTATCTCTATTAGATGAAATAAATCTCTAAGGAAGTAAATCCAACTAATAAGGAAACTAACTATTCTATCTCTATTTCCTAACTAATGCACCCGTGGGGCCTAGCATGAATAGTGCATAGTGCTACAGTACCATGTGTACTGTTCACACATGAATAGTAATTTCAGCACATAACAACTTCTCTGATCCTTGACAAGTAGCTCACCCTTGAACTGGGTTGCTACAGTATTATGGATGCTATTCATGTATGTGAACAGTAATTTCTGGCCGTGACAACTTCTACCTCCCTTCGTAACAACTCATTCTCGAGCTGCGATGATGGCCACGGTTGCAACCCTTGGAAGTCCCACTTCGATGAGAGGTTATGCCTACTTGATCTGATTTGTCGCTATCACCATGATAGCAGAAGTCGTGGGAAGGGATCAACTGCTCTGATATCAAATATAATGAACGCTACCAACAAGGGGGTAAACATCTGTCGGAGGGAGGTCGAACGGCGACGACTTGACGTAGAACAACGTTAGGTGAAGGAGAGCACCGATTGGGGGGAGGAATATATCTAGAATAGCCGGTCAAGGGAATGACCACAGTTGGTCTTCAGGGACTAGGAACTTCTCTATTCATCTTTGCTTCATTCATAATGGATACATGCTATCCCTTTTATAGGATGGCCTTACTTGACCTCTAAGAAATAATCTTTATTTCTAAAAAAAATTATCTCTATTAGATGGAATACATTTTTAAGAAAGTAAACCCAACTAATAAGGAAACTAACTATTCTGTCTCTATTTCCTAACTAATGCACCTGTGGGCCTGGCATGAATAGTGAATGGTGCTACAGTACCATGTGTACTGTTCACATATGAATAGTAATTCCAGCACATAACAGATGACTTATGATCAACTTGTTTCGTGCACTTGAGTACTCAACATGACATGAATGTTCATGTAGAAAACTGTTAGAAATGGTAAATTCAAGAATCAACAGTACTGTTCTCTGTATCTTCAGATAGTCTTTTTAGCCGCTTTAGCGTAATCTGACTGTAAGTCATTGTAATTAGTTATTGCTTTTCTTGTGTCTTCAGTGAGCATCTTTGAATAATACATATACTTAAGCCTAGTTTTACCTGCAGTTTAACTCCCATTTAATATTCCAACCTGGCATACTTTTTTCATGGATTGATTAAACTGAATACATGGTTATGTTTTCAGTATGTCAGAGATTCAGAATGCTCGTGGTATCATGGATGTACTAGCAGAGATGCTGAATGCTTTAGGCCCTGGAAACAGAGAGGTACCAAAGCACCATTAGCATGCTTTTTAATTCAAGCTGCACAAAAATATGGACCTCTTATTTTTATAGAGTTGCTATCAACAGTTGAACATAAGTATAAAATGATTTTTTAATTAGAAATTCAAATTCTCGGTGTTCTGGCTGTATTTGTCATATACCCAGCTCTATACATATGACTTTCTCTTAAATTGTTAAGGTTTGTTGATTATATTTTTCTAAATACTCTTAACACAGGGACTAAGGCAGGAGGTAATTGTGGAGCTTGTTGATCAATGCCGCACTTACAAGCAAAGAGTGGTGCAGCTTGTTAATACTGCCTCGTAAGTGCACTTAATCTTGAATTCCCTAAAATTTGCATCAGCAAGGTTGATTTGTGGGGTATATCTAATGCTAGTGCCTAGTGGATAGCAACCCCCCCCCCCCCCCCAAGAGAAAATTTGTATGACCGTGAGAGTTCCTTTCTTGAGCACCCTTTTGGATGTCTGGGAAGAGGATGATAAAAAAGAATTGATTTCAACAATTTTGCTGATTGCTATCTGCGACTTGTTTTATGTGGGGCTTCATGGTATTACTCAAGAAGACATGAGATTGTGAACTTCACCTGGAACCATTCTTTCTGTTCTAAGAATTATATTCTGTTAAGGCATCTGGATACTCCAAAGATTCATTGTCATGAAAAACTGGCACAAGTAGCCTGTACTGTTGGTTTAGCATAACTAATTTACTAATTTAGCAGGATAATGTTATTTTAGCTGTCTACCTTTTGCGTTGATTCTACTTACTATGTGAATTCCCTATTTACAGGGATGAGGAGCTTTTATCACAAGGGCTTGCACTGAATGATGATTTGCAGCGTGTTCTAGCAAAACACGATGCAATTGCTGCAGGCATTGCAGTTCGTGTGGAGAAAAATCAAAGTCTCTGCAGGCACTTGTAGATACTGAGGATTCTGCAAACCAAGACTCTAAGAAAGAGCAGGCTCTTGTAGATATTGAGGATCCCACAAGCCAAGATTCTAAAAAAGAGCCAAATCAAAGGTTCTAATCTACTACTATCACATTTGCGTATTATTAGTTCTACATAATGTTTGGTATTATGTCAATACATGCATGTGTGATTTTTGCATAAATGCTGGAAACAAGTTTGAAAGTATAGTAATTGACCATTATTTTGGATTCAGTAAGTGCTTAAATAGATCACCTCAACTTGGACTCACCTTAAATAGATCCTATCTGTGATTTATGCGGGTAAGAGGAGGAATCGGGTTTTCATCTTTGTGATCCGTTGTCCGCATGCAAGAGACTGCGTGAGGTTTTGAAGAATTGTTTGTGGCTGATGCTAGAGGATCATATGATTTGTTATTCGGGCGGATGGCTTATCCTTTTGTTGAATAGGCTGAGAGTGAGGAGAGTGACAAGTTGATCTTGATTTTATGGCGTTGTTGGCAAGTCCGTAATGACACAATTTTTGCTTCTAAAAGAATATCGACTATTGGCTCTATCAAGTTTCTTGAGGACTATTGGAATACTCTGTATAATATCCGACAAGATGATCAGGTAGTATGTGAAAAAGGGAAGGTTCGGTTGGATACCAAGAGGGCTAGACAGGTTCTTGGTTCAGAAGCTAGACCTCTAGAGCGATGGAAACCTCCAGACACAGGATGGGTGAAAATTAACGTTGATGGGGCGTTCTCGTACCATTCTGGTGAAGCTGGTGTGGGAATAATTATTCGAGATGAGAAGGGCATGGTGCTTCTGTCTTCATGGCGAGCAATTCTCCATGGAGGTGATCCGGAGGAAGTAGAAGCTTAGGCTTGTTATGAAGGTGTAAAGCTGGCGGCAGAGTGGATCCACAAGGCGGCAGTTCTTGAAAGCGATCGTGTCTTGTCCATCTCTTTGTCGCATCCAAAGGAGCATCGTTCTAAGCTAATGTTTATTTTGTCTGAAATCATAGATATAGCTAGTCAGTTGCCGGACTTCAGGATTTGTCACACGAAGAGAGAGCAAAATGGTGTAGCTCATGAGCTAGCGCAACTTGCGAAACGACTGAATCATTGTGCGGTTTGGCGTGAGCAAGTTCCTTTTTGTATCGAACATTTGGTAGCTCAAGAGTGTTTTAAACCTTCTGAGTAATCTATAAAGCTCTCTTTTTTTCGCAAAAACTTGGATTCTCTGCAGCATAGGCTAGTGAACATACATCCCCAGAACCAATCCCCGCTCCTCCCCCCAAAAATCACTGCCTTTGTCACTTACAAGGATTAAAAAAATTGGTTACGGGGAGAATACCGGACCGTGGTTGTACGATTCTGATCGACGGTAGGTTTTCTCTGGGACGGTTTCAATCGGGGAAAAAACGTGCCGTGTAGGTTCTGCGTGAAGTCCGGATTTTGGATCCCTACCGGTTTTTCCGGGTTTTGCAAGTTCAAATTCTATTTTTTGAATTTTGAATGATTTTTAATCAAATTTAAGCGGTTTTCATCCGGTTTTTTTTCCTGGTTTTCTACCGGACGGTTTCAATCAGGGGAAAAAAACCCGGCCGATAACCGATTCTGCGTGTCGGGATTTTGGATCCCTACGGTTTTCCGGGTTTTGCAAGTTCAAATTCTATTTTTGAATTTTGAATGATTTTTAATCAAATTTAAGCGGTTTTCATCGGTTTTTTCTGGTCGATGATCGGGATTTACCCCGGAAACGGGTTTTTCATCCTTGGTTTCAATTATCCAATTTAAACTCCAACTTTGAATTTGGCCAGCTTTTGGCCTGTTTCCATCCGGAATTAATGCTCAGCAATTTAAATTCAAAATTTGAATTTAGAACTTCTTGATTTTTTTAACCGGTCCGATGCGGCCGGTTACCGCCTTTTTTCCACCCTTGGTCACTTACCCTATACCTAGTACAAGTCATTTCTGTTTATTAACACCACTACAAGTCATTTTATTGTCTAATTAGCCCCTCGAGCCAATATCATCCTCTTCTGCCGAATTTCTCATCTAATCGTGACACATTAGTGGCTGTCATGGCCGTAGGCCATGCATGGAAGGCAATAGCAGCAGCCGGCAATCAAACCAATCAATCAGATATTATTAGTTGGAGTTTTCTTTTTAGTTGCATTTGCTTGGGCATTAAGCCAATCAATTAGGATAAGATTAGATTGCATTCTATCTTTAGTTTAAGACTTGAAGCTGTTAGTGCGTACCTCTATAAAAGGGAAGGCAAGCTATTGAAATCAATCAAGCAAAGAGTAAACAAGAACATACCCTCTCCCTCACGTCTCTATCTGTCTCTCCCCTGCCGAAACCTTATTCCTGTCTTCTTGCTAACCAGAAAATACCCTCTCCCTCATGTCTCTATCTGTCTCTCCCCAGCCGAAGCCTTATTCCTCTGTCTTCTTGCTAATTCCCATCTATCCATTGCTATTTCTCCAATTCCTACCCCACCTACGCTTCATCGATCCAAGCACATAACAGCGGCCATGAAGGCATCCCCATGGCACCTGACAAATGGGACTTGCTAGTCAGCCTCAGCAATTCCCTCCTATTGCTAGTCAATTAATCCAGAGTTCTAGCCCCTTTGTGGCTACTTGGCTTCCAAAAAAAAACTTTCGTCTGGCATGGTACCAGTTTCTGTTTTCTACATTAAATCAACAGCTGGATCATTCTCTTCTTCTTTTTCTCTTGAAGTGGTGTTCTTGGCAGTTGTTGTACTTCCTAACTATTACAAATTTAACAAGTCTTCTTGTCTGAAGTCTTACAGTAGAGGTTATTTTGTTTGTAAACCTAAAGTGCATTGTGACTGAGTGGAAGGTGCTTGTAAAACTGAAAGAATAACTTGTTGGCAGAAAAGCTTGTAGAACCTTTTTTTGGTAAAAATAAAAATAAAACCCAGTTCTTGAGAACCAAAATTTTAGCGCCCAAAACTGTGGTGTGAGTGTTGATGTATATGTTAGTCTTGGCCTTCATAGTACTGCTATATGCATTTTATGGTCCAAATTAATGATGCTATATTGACTAAAGTCAATTTCCATGATGTGCTTTTTGCTATTTATCAGCGTTTCATATGACTGCTCTAATTAACCTATGTTTGCATGTGACCTTTCTTTGTAACAGTACAAGTGACCATTCTCCTTTTGAGCAACTAGCGCTTCCAGCACCTCCGGCGTCGAATGGTTCAGCAACCCCTGCACCAAAACCTGATCCTGGCATCGATCTTCTTAGCTGGGATGACACCCCATCTACAACGGAAAACTCACTAGCTCTTGTCCCAGTCACTGATCCACTGGTTGACTCTACTTCAAATCAAAATGCACTGGCAATTGTCGACATATTTTCTCAAAACAATACCGCTGGCGCTAATAGCAATGCCAAACCAGCTGACCCCTTTGGTCTCAATTCAACTCCCACTCTTCCTGGTTCACAGCCATATAGCACCCCAACCCAGCATCCTTTACAGTCACAACAGTCTCCTCAGCAGGTGGCACTCTATCCTAATGGGGGTGCTGTGAACCCGGGAACATCTTATGATCAGGCATCCCAGTTTAATCACACGAATTCTGGGTGGAATGGTCAAGTTGCAAACCATGCGGCACCCCCACCACAGCAAACATTGAATTATGGTATGCAATGTCATTTAGACCATTACTTTTCTCTATCTGGATTTTTATTTCAGGAAGTACTTCATTATCAGCGAAATTATTTTCATATGCATATTTTTTCTGTATCATCTATGTCCTTTGATTCCAGATTATATTTGTACTTCTGATCTGTTTGAAGAAATTGTGACAGTATCTGAATTTTGCAGATGATCAAAGTGGGGCCCTTCCGCCACCTCCTTGGGAAGCTCGGTCAGTACCAAGCAACGAAGTGTCAAATGGTCAATTGGGAGGTATGCAATCTTTCACAGCGCCAACGATCCAGATCGGTGGCATGCAGCCACTGCAACCACAGATTAACAATATGGGAGGTCCACCAATCCAGCCAATGTACAACAACCAACCGGGAGTTATGCTACCTCAAGCCATGCAAGCCAGCCAAACTGCTGGAACACAGATGCAGCCAGGCTTTGGGAACCAGTTTGGTTCTCTGCCACCGCATTCTATGCCAGGCATGCAACCTCCGCCAATGGCAGGAGCACAGCAAATCATGATGTATCATCAACAAATGCCCGGTGTACAGTTCGGGGCAATGCCTCAACAGCAAATGTATGGTGGTCAGATGGCAGCATACGGGTATATGCAGCAGCCGGGAGCACAACAATACTACAATCAGGGAAGGCCAATGTATGGGTACCCTGGTACGAATGACCTCTCTCAGAAGATGTATGGTCTTTCCATGCAAGACAACTCTTATATTGGGATGAACTCGCCCTACCAGACAACACCCTCCCCTTCATCTTCCATGGGGCAACCTATCAGGCCATCGAAGCCCGAGGATAAGCTATTCGGCGACCTTGTTAATATTGCCAAGACGAAGCAGAACAAAGCTTCATGAAACATTGAGTACAAGTGTGAGTGGTCTAATATCTTGTCTGTTTTTACAATTTCCCATTTGGCTTGAGCATACACTTGTAGCTTTTGAATGTATAAGCTTCAGTTTTCGTACGCTGCCCCCATTGATTCCATTTAATTCGTTGTGCCGTGTGTACTGGTCACGCCAGAGAGGAAACGACGGTAATGATGATTTAATAAAGAGGTGTGCGGTACTTTTTCCAGATACTATCTCTAATGACAGGTGTTTATATTTGCCTTTCTGCCGATCTTGTGCTGTACTTTAGCTGTTGCTGTTGAAACATAACATGAAGAGAAAAGGAAGTAATATCAAACTCCGCAGGATTCATCTTTTCAGCATCGTGTCGCCGTGTGGGAGTTGGGGTGTCCATTCGGTGGTTATTCAGTTACACGTTTCTTTTTCTGGTTTTGCCTCGAGCGCGACTTCATTCCTTGTGTGGGTGCGTGTGTGTGTGAGAGAGAGAGAGTTGACCGTACTATTTCTATCAAGGACGGATTTTTTGTCAACAAAAATATTTTTTTTCCGGTTTTCCCCTTTATGCACAGTCTGTCGACTGAGGTCGGTGGCGATGAATGAGGATGACTCTCTAGTCTTGTACTACGTACTACTCAATCCTAGATATGCTCAAACACGAGTGCGAATAGGGCGACCGTGCGTGACAGTACATAAGGGAGTTTTTTTTAATTTATTTTTAATATATTTTTAAAAATATTTTAAAGATACCATTTTCTAACTTTATTTTCAGTTCTGACTAGCGTGATTAAACTGTGCTGTTACGTTACCAACAACGGCGTAATCAAATCTACCACGATAGCCCTTCGAACCAACATACGTCCGTTTTTTTGGCTAAATTATGTCACGTCAAAAAGAGTGACGCGACAACACTTGTTTGCCACGCCGAGGTTCGTGGCGTGACAATGTGCTTTTGCTACGTCACGCATCGTGACGTGACCAAAGATGTCAGAATTAGAAATAAAGTTAGAGAGAGATTATCTTTAATTTTTTTATTTAAAAAAATAGATTAACTGGTGAATAATTCTATGCAAATATGAGTACGCTTTCAATATGAATTTTGTGATATCACATATTTATTATCGGCCTCTGTCTTTTTAAGCCTGTGCTGAAGAGTTGTATTTGCGTGTGTGTACATGTATGTGGTGGTGTGCGCGTGTCTTTTTTGTAATAAAAAATTAAGGTCTAAATCGACGAGCCAACGAACAGCACCCTCTGCCGGCCGCCTTGGTCCATCGCCACACTTACCGCCGCTGCGTACTTCCCCTGCGTACCTACAGTGCCGCAGGTCGCAGCTGTACCTGCCCACGTGTGCCCGTGCCATTAATTCACGCGCGCATTGCCGTGCTATGCGCCCCTGCCGTCGGCGCGGCCGCGTCCCCTCTGCCTCGAGCGTACGCGCGGCGCGCCACCTTCGACCGAACGTTGCCGCGCCGTCGTACTACGCGCGCACCGTTTGCCGCATGCAACGCGCGTACCACGCGCGGCCGTATGCACGGATGGATCGATGCGCCTTTCGCCTTCGTTTTGCCATATGTAGGTAGCTAGCTGCCGCGCCCGCGCCCGCGCGCATCCAAGTACGTAGGCACGTACTACGTTGCCCCGCCACCTGCTCCGGCCGAACCGCTCGCGCGCCCGCCCCCGTCCGACCAAGGATCGCCATGCCTCCCTCCTGCGCGCGCATATTGCACGCACGTACGCTTGCCGTGCGCGCGCGTCACCGGCCGTGTCATCCCGCGCCGACTCACGCGCGCGCACGCCTGCCGTAGGCACGTTTTCCCACAAAACGGCGTTGCAGCTGCCCGTCGGTACGGTGGGTCGGTGGCCCGATCGGTCGAGATACGATCGATGCATGGCCTGGCTAGCTAGCATGCAGGCAGTAACTTATATTAACTGAATTAATTGTTGCTAGAATTTTCTGTGGCGTAGACTCGGTAACCCGGCTCTGTTTCTAGCTACTTACAGTTAAAAATGTCCTAGTGTGTATATGTCTTGATAAAACTTTATAATTAGTAAAAACTTATTGATGCCTTATTTGGAGGAAATGGAGGAAACGTGAAGAGCTAAATGGAAATAAATCAAGTTCTACCTCGCTAGCGTGTGTTTCATATAGGGTAGGGTTTAGTAACTATTGCTTTGATTTGTTGCTTGCTAACTTCTTTTTTGGTTAGTTCTTTTAAGTAGTACCATGAAACATAACCATATCGACGCTTTAGGTTAGATCTACTATCTGTTGAGAATGATCGTTTTATTTTTGTCTGGCCCCAAGTTTTCAACTTTCACGCGCCCGTTTAGCGTATGGAGACATCACAAGGTAAACATATGCATGTACATAAAGGAAAAAAAAAACTTTACCAATTTATCATACATGCATATATACACTCAATGAAATGATAAAAAAAACTTATGTTTTCCTTTAGCATGATCCCGGAAGTTTTTCAAAATCGATTTTTTTTTCCACGCTAGATGTGTCGTAATATTAATTGCTACCTCCGCTCTATAATGTTACATCACTTTTGACCAAACTTAATGGCCGGTGTATACTATTCCACCACCTAAAACGGTACAAAGAAGTCATGCATTCCATACTAGCCTCGATACCGGTCAATACCAGACAAACCGGCTCGATACTGATCATATCGATTTCGATATCGGACAATAACAGCCATACCGTTTTGAATTGAAAATACCGTCTATTGAACTCATTAAAGTATCAGTCTTGCTATTTTTAAGTCGCCTGAAATTTTTTTAAGTCACTTGTTGTGACCCCCGGATTTGTGTAGAGATTGATGTGCTATATGATTGGATATTGATCTAATAGATTAAAAAGTGACTTATGCTTAAGAAAATTTTAGTTACCTTATGAATAGATAGTCCCTTGAAGTATATGTCATATTTGATCCTACTATTATGTATTTAGAGTAATATTACAAGTGATATTTAGTGTACATACAATTAAACATATATATATATATAATATTAAACTTCAGGATGGTACATTGGCATGACTTGGTACCAGAATATACCATTCTAAGAGGTAAACCGGTATGGCCTCCGAAACGGTACTAACGAGCATGGTTTTGACCAAATATTTTGTTGACAACCTACGCGCATTTTCCTAAACTACACTTGTTAACTCTATTAGTCTCCCAACCTACTCTACTAGTAGGACCTTGTGTTTAATTTGTCACATTTTATACTAAGTATGACTACATTGAAAGAGCGAATGGAGTAATTCTCAACAGATGCTTCATTATTTTTTGAGATGTATTGATCTCTTTTTTAGCTCTCCAGGCCTCATCATACTTTTTTAACTAAGAACCGAGCGTTGCTCAGTTGTTAGAGGATAACGTCGAACGCTCCCCCACCCGGACTCGAACCCGGGTGCCTTGTTCCCTCTTTAAGTGAATGTCAAAGCTTTTAACCAAATTTCATTAAAAGAAAAATTGACTGACATCGACTAGATTCCATCCATCTCCACTGAAAGCTCTGCTCATGGACCAAACACAAACACCACCACCTGCCACTGCGCGCTCGGCCGGTCATGCGTCATGCATGTGGTCGGGCGCAGGGTTTGTTAGCAAACTTGGATTTAATTATCACCGGAACACACCAATGTTTTGATTGATTGCAAGGCTTCGATTATGTATGTCCCATATATTCGTATATATGCATGATGCCGTCCTTGACTAGTGGTTCACATCACTACCTCGAATCGCTCAGTAGTACACGCTTCTAACAACTTGTGCTGATATTAATTAAGCCCACTTCGTACGTAGGAGGATCGAAGTCCGACGAGCCAGGAAGATTTTGATCGTCGATGTACCGATCTATATTATTCTTGTTCATCGAGCAGGGAAAGGAATAATAATCTGCTGGTGCCAGCTAGATGCATTTCTAAAGAAGAGGAACTCTCCAGATCTATCTCCTTGGCAAATCTTATCCACGA
This sequence comes from Ampelocalamus luodianensis, assembly GCA_036346255.1. Taxonomy (NCBI): domain Eukaryota; kingdom Viridiplantae; phylum Streptophyta; class Magnoliopsida; order Poales; family Poaceae; genus Ampelocalamus; species Ampelocalamus luodianensis. Next base: position 11,582,978 of record CM070618.1, read on the forward strand.
ATATAACTCTATGATTTGCGAACCCTATAGCTATTTCCTGATCTTATGGATGGGACGTCGTAGTTAATTGATTCCTAGGTTTTTCCACTGGCGCGCTATGCTTTAGGTACCGGATATTGTACCTACCTAGCAAGTTCCAGCTTTTCTTGCATTGTTTTCTTGGGTAGTGGAGTAAAAACTTCACTTATTTTATATTCCGAGAACAGGTAATTTAGTTTACTGTTGTTCATTACTATGAATTATCCTTTGTCATAAAGGATTATACTATATATAAAAAAATACTATTCTAATAAATTGTACAAAATAAGTAAAGCGGTCAATGGACTTGTATATTCAATATAATCAATACAATGACGCAATTCGGCTATATGCACTTTATAGCTAGTATGATCAATATGTTGACGCAATGGCTGACGTATGTAAGAAGATATGGGGTCAATTAATCCAGATCTTTTTTTTCTTCACAAAAGCTCAAAACATTTTGAAACTTACATGAAAGTCCATAAACTTATGAAGAATTTCGCTAGACCCTTAGTATACCCATGCACCATTATAATCACAGTACCATTTTTACATCCTTTAATGATTAAGGAAAAATCGCTTGGTTTCGATCCTAATTAATCATGGGGGCAATGAGTAGTATGTGTTAAGGAGGCAAAGAATTATAAACATAAAAACAGGTGCAGGGAGCAAGGAAGATTTTTTTTTTTTTGTCACAACATAATCCTACATGAAGTGCAGTAGAATGGCGGTAGTTTTGTTATGGATGGTGGCATGGGGCACCATATTAGAGAAACAATGGGCAAGGTGTGGTAGGTGGGGGTAAAGGGTAGGAAGCATGCATGAAGCTGAAAGGAGATTATGGGACAAGGTTTGTATATACATGCATTCAGAGATTATAGTGAGAAAAAAGAAGTCAATTTTGGAGTGAACTCACTCTTAAGTTGGTTATTAAAAGCAACATTAACATTTATAATGAAGGGAAAATATTTTAGAAAATTCTTTTTAACCATATATTTAATAAGTTTACAAAAATATCGAGACAAAACTATTTTTTAAGTTAATGTTGTTCTATTTTATCATCCTTGTTTTCAATAAGTTAAATTTAGAAGGAAAAAAAAAACCTAAAACTCATCCCATAGTAGCTAGTAAGATTAGGAGTTGATTCAATATTGGGCCTATTTGGCACGACTGTAACTTTTCTGAAAAGCGGCTTTCTACTGAGCTACAGGGCTGAATGGTTGAACGGCTGAGCTGAAGATGTTTGGTGTTTAGCTGTCTGGCTTTTATGTAAAGCTGGTTGTAGCTTCTAAGACGAGAAATATCTGAAATGCCCCTGAGGCAAATGATGATTTGTTTGATGTCGTTTAATGGTAATTAACGCAATTGACAACAATTAACGATATTTAACGACAATTAATGATAAGTAACGACAACCACCACAATTAATGCCAATTAACGCAATTGATCGCAATTAACGTACCTAACGACAATGAACGCAACAGATCACAATTAACGATAATAATTACAATAAGCAATTATTACGTAATAATTACACTAAACAATCATTAAAAAAACCAAATATTATATAAATAATTAATTTACAACAGGAAAAAAATAAAGATTTTTTTTTAAAAAAAAGGGTGGCTAGGGTTTGGGCCACCGCCACTGTCGGCGTCTGGGAGGAGTTCAGCGGTGGCTCGGGGGAGGAGGCCGGCGTTGGGGGCATCGAGGGCCGGCTCGGGATTGAGGGAGGAGGCCAGCGTCAGGGCTAGTGGCGTCAGCGTCGGGGGAACATAGATTAGGTCAGTCGGAGGCGGGCGGCGACCGGGGGGGTGCTTGTGGGCATGCAGGTCCTGTCGAGGCAGTGACGCGGGAGGAGGAGGAGGAAGGGCGGGGGCGCCAGGGGAGGAGGGGGGATGGGGCGACGTGGGAGAGGGAGGAGGAGGAGAGGAGGATAAGGGTGGGCGGGACGGGAGTTAGGGTTAGGCTTGGGGCGGGCGGGGCAGGGTGGGGGTGGGGGTTTTGTTTGATATAAAAAAAATCTGGTAAATAACCCTAAGTTTAGGGGCAAATTTAGAATAGGGCCACGGGAAGCTCCCCGCAAGTGGTTTTTGGCTTCCAATTTCTGCACGTTGTAACGATTTTCGGCTTCAGAAAAAGCAGAGGAGAAAAGCAAGCCGTTTGGAATAGCTTCCGACTTTTACAAATGAAAAACCAAAGCCGTTCCAAACACGCTCATTATCTCATCACGATCTAGTTGACTCTATGTTATCTTATTTCTATAACAAAATAGTCCTTCTAAATAAACTTACAATAGTACCATATCTTTATCAAATCACTCATAAATCTTTCCCCTTAACTCTCTCTCTCTCTATATGGCAGTTTAAGATTTTACTTTCTGAGGTGCACCGCTGGTGTGCGCCTTGCAACGCCAAAAATGTAAAGGTGTCACAGCAGCAAACCACCACCATTATTTTGTCCTTTTGCTTGACACAGTCACCTCCTTGAATGCTCCCCCCACAAAGCCCCACACCCACGGCACTTTCAATTGCTTGCTGGCCCCCCTCTGGTTAGGGCTTGGGTTAGGGTTAAGCCTCCTCTGGTTAGGGTTAGGGTTTCCTTTTGGTCAGCATAGGTTTGTGTGGGTGTGTGGGTGAAGATAGTGGGATGTATGTATGGATTGGGTGGTGTGGCATCTGATTCGCCTCTCCCCCACCCATTTCTAGTTGCAGATTCTCCGTGCTTTCGGATGGTGTTGTGTTTCAGTGTTTCTGCCGACCTGATTGCTTGGCATGAGATTGCACCCTGCAGAGAAAATTATTGGGAGAGGACATATGCTTGGGGTAAGATCTGAAGACATGCAAAGAGGGGGCAACCAACCTTACTAATTACTTTTGAAATCTGTATATGTATTTGTTTTCAAAAAAAGCATAGCTTTTTATTTGAAATAGATGCACTAGGTATGGTGAAAGAATTTGTATTTAAGTGAATTTTGTGAATATATATACGGATTTGCTATTTCTAAATCACCTGAAATTTTATTAAGTTTAAGTCAATTGTTGTGACCATTGGATTTGTGTAGAGATTGATGTGTCATATGATTGGATATTGTTCCAATAGATAAAACATGTTACTAGCTTATACTTAATAAAATTTCAGTCACCATATGAATAGACAATCTCATATATATACACACACGCACACATCAACATGAAGAAGACCGGTGATAAGAAAATGGACATGTAGTAAATAAACTATTCACAGTAATAAACCCATTTGGTTATGTTGAATCGAAGCAAAGTGGGATATGTAATCTTCGACTATCAATTTCAAATTTTTTTTGTTAAAAAGCTACTTTCATCGTATCGTCCAAATCACCATATGTCCAAATTCGTGTGGAAGCATATGTGAAAGGATCTCTTATCATAGTCGTGTGCCAATTGTACTCTAGCAGGCCAGGCACACGATTTTTTTTGTTGTTTTTGGCTTAGACTTGATTGAAATCGTGCAACTAGACATTTGTATTAATTGAACAAAGCAGAGTATGTAATCTTGATATTTATATTCGACTCGATTCAAAAAATTTTTTTTGTTAAAAACGCTACTTTTGGCATATCATTCCAAATCACCGTGGTCCAACTTCTTATGGAAGCATACATGAACGGATCTCCTTTTTCACGCTGAATGTAAACAAATCTTTTATCACAGTTGTTTGCCAGCTGTAGTCCAATAGGTAAAGCACACGGTTTTCTTGGCTTAGACTTGATTGAAATCGTGAAGCTAGCTGTACATTGTATGCTTTTTAGTAAATTCATAGTTTTTCCTATTGGAAAGAGTCTTTAGATAATTAAGTAAATGTCATTCTACATACCTCACATAATCATGCAGATTGCTCTTGACATGCCTTTAAATTCCATAAAATATTGGAAGATAACATTACAATAATTAAGGCAAAATTCACTCACAAACTTTCTTACCAGCGAAAAAAAGCAACAGATTCATCCAAATATGCGTCCACTCAAATAATCCAGCAGTAAAAGGGGTAGAGATTAAAATAAAGAGCGTTTCACACAAACAAACAACCTATTTTACAAAATCGCTATCACGCTTCATTACTGACATACAGACCTCACCGATAGATGATGATAGACAAACAAACATATAGACAGATATACCTCGCTCTTGACCCGTCTACATGCCTTCAACATGGAAGCCCTAATTCCAGCCATATGCACCATCTGTATTTTCTTGCCACAACAAATTCCGAGCGGTATGGGCTGCAGCTGACGCGGCGGCCAGGGCACATGCCGCACATCTCCCCAGAAAGGAAACATTCGTGTCCACACAGACGCCCCCCACAATTGATTACCCCCCTCCAACTTTTCTCTCCTCCTGTCCTCCATCACCACCCCCTCATCCTCTCTCTCTCCCTCTCGCACCCCACCATCTCTCCGTCACCCAAAACCCTAAAGCACGCGCCTTTCCCCTACCCTCCCCAAATTCCTACCGGAGCCGCCGCCGCCTCGCCTCGCCTCGGAGATCCCCCTCCCACTCCCTCCCCCGCCTCGCCGCGATCTATCTTCCGCTGGTCGCGCCGCCTCCCGCAGTGGATCGGTTGGGCCGCAGCGGCTGTCCTTGCCCGTTTCTTCCTCAACTTTTTTTCCTCTCAGGTTTGATTTGATCTACTCGATCCCGTCTTTTTTATCCTTCTACGTCTCTTGGTGGATTTGGTGAGGGCTTGGTTCCGTCGTTTTTACCCCAATCTCGATAGGCTTTTTTTTTTCTCGCACCAAATCTTTCCGCTTTCTTCGCTTCCTGCGGTAGATTTGCGCCGATCGGTAAAATGTTTTCCCCGCGGATTTAAAATCTGTTTCTAATTAATTAATTATTAGGTCTATGTTCCTGGATTAATGATTTCATGGGGAAAGATTTGATCTTTGCGGCGTACGTGCGGAGGCGGTTGTGGTCCAGGAAGAAGGGGTTCTTGGAAGGGGATCTGCTCTTCGTTCCTTATACCATCGATCCCGCGTTAAAGATTGCTGCTTTTGCTTAGGTTTCACGGCTATCATTTCATGGATATTACGAGGCACGAACGGTGGTGGTTTCTGCGAAGAGGCTCATGGGGGCTGTGCCTTCGCTGTACTGTTTCCCTTGCTTGCTGGCTTTGTTTGTGTGGGGACTTGCCAGTGTAGCCAGCTGTGCATGGGTCTCTTGGGACTCGAGCTCTTGCTCCTGCACACTTGCTGCCCCCGTATGGAAGCCGTGGCCGTCTATATTTCATGTCGCGAAAAATGTTTGCAGATAGAAGTGCAGTAGCGAGCTGTAGTTTCCAAGAGGCCACCACTTTGGTTCCTTAGATATACGTCAGCATTTGCATGAAGGGTATATCTGTCTAGCTAGCTATGTGTGGCTTGGGTAACTTTGCCGTTGTTTTGTTTTATATTTGGCGAGAATTAATTGGGGGGTTTAGGTTATATACTTATATTAATTACTTGATTTGTTTCATCGACTTCTAATGTGATATTTAGTTTTGTGTTGCCCTATATTCCATGAGCTGCATATGCATGCGCGTACTCGTGGACTTGCTTGACTCTGTGTTTGTTCCTTCTTTCTGTTTCTTTGTTTCAGCCTAACTATCTTTTGTGGGATACATATCCAGCGTTCTCTATGATCCAAAATGTGTATGGCGCGTCGTGCGATGCCTCCTGTGTGTGCTCAGACGTTTGAGGTGTTCCGTTCCGTTACAAGATCACAGGTTTGACGTGCCGAAGCTGTGCTGTTCTACTTGTAGCAATGGAAATGGTTGCAGTAGAGGAGAGCAGTGGTGGGAACTGTATGGTTGCTCGTGGAGCTAGTGCTGTGAGGCCTCAGGATACAGTTGCTGGCAAGGCAGCAGAGCAGCAATGCGAGCATTTCTCCATAAGGTAATCTTTCTGTATTCAAATGCTGGTATTACCTCATTAACTGGAGTATCATGCCATATAGCACTGTTTGACCTTTGACGGGTGAGCATGATTGCTCATAGTTTTGCACAATCTTCTGTCCTTACATAGTCATCTGCGCATCTATTTCTGCCAGCAGTCGTAGCCATTGTGAGATGTAATAAGTCAATAAATCAACTAGCTAGCTCAATATTTAGTCATGCATTCAGTTATGTCTTAGTTAGCAGCAAATTTTGCAAAATATTTTGTTATATATTCTGATGTTTCATGTATCTTTTATACTCGACATCCATTAATATCTTCAGTTTACATCTGAGCAAATGATCGTCAGTGGAGTGCTACACATATGCATGCCCTATCTATATTGAGTATGCGTTTGTTCATATTTGTCTCGTATGTGTGGTGCATGCATTCTGGCCATGCTGTAGATTTGTATCTGATATTTTTACGGAACCGGCTGATCATTAATGAAATGAATCTAGATAATTTGGGTTCCCAGATTAGTAGGGCCTAACATTATTATTATTATTATGCCATGGTTCCTTATAAAACTTGTTATAAGGTTTGTTGCACGTAAGGGGGTGTGGTTAGAATAGACTGCCTCTCTCCAAATTTACATTTTGTTTGTTTTAAAACTTCCATGTTCAGTCATTTGGAGTGTTCAGAGATTCTAGAGTTAATATATATAAACCATTCGCCCCATTCAGGTTGCTTGAACTAATTAACCAATCATTTATCAGTCAACTCCTTTATTGCTGGTATGCAAGCTTTTGGCTCATTAATATATTTCTCCCACTATGCTGGTAACTCACTGGCACATGTTTTTCACAAAAAAAAAAACTTTTCATTTGTTCCTTTTCTTGTTGATGAGAAAACCATCTGGGGCCTAGTTGGTTTCAAAATGTTCTTTCTTTGTTTCAGTGGATATATTAAGCTTATACTCTGGTGCTACCTTTTCTTTCTTCGTGTGCCTTAGATACACCTAGAGCCCACAGTTCAAAATTTCAGCCGAAAATCATTTCTATCGCCACCCCCCCCCCCCGGCGTAAAATTTGAATCCGGTTCCAATTTGCATGAATTCTATCAAATATAAAAGAAATTTGTACCAAAATTTATTTTCAAAAAAACCGGCCGATATTTTCGCCGATTTTCGGCCTTTTTTTAATTCAAAATTTGATTTAAAAAATTCGGCCAAAATTTTCTGATTTTCGGCCAAACCGGCCCTGCCGGCCACCCCCAGCAAAAATTTCATACCGGTTTTCAAAACCCTGCTAGAGCCTAGTACTTTCTGAAACATTTCACTTTGGTCCCTACTATAAAATTGGTCACTGAGTCCCTATACTTTCAATAATTATTTATCTATGCCTCTGCACTCCCAATTTGCATGTATTTGACATTAATATACTTGATTATTTTAGTCATGCATCCTCAATTCAGTTACTTACTAGCTTATAGTTTATCAGGTTGTTTACACGGAGAATTCATTCTATAAAAATTCAAATAATTATTGCATATATGCTCACAAGATGAGAGGACAAGCATTTGCTTTTGTACTCTGTAGAAATTATCTCTCTTGGTGTTATCATATCTGTTTGCAATAGCTACTAGTTCATGCACATCAGAATATGATACTTATCCAGTGTGTTAGTTGTTGCGCATGTCAATGGAGGCCCTTTTCTGGGCAACAAGGTTTGTGGTACAAGATATGAATGAAACTGCCTACACTTGGTGTTGAAGCGTTTTTGGATTCTGTAGGCCTTTTATGAGTTTATCCCTGCATATTCATTAAAGCAAACATTGTGCTATGCATAAGGTGTGCATCTTATTGATGATTTATTTTTATGTCAGAGGGTATGTTGCTCTTGTTCAGAAGAAGGATCCAAAATTTTGCTCTCTGTCTAAGATTTTCCATGACCAGCAACAATACAATGAACGCTATAACAGTCCGTGCCCATTTTCGATAGCAAAGTTTCGACGATGGGATTGCTTAAAGTGCTTGGATAAGGTGAAAAATTCAGATCATAGAACAACATCTAGAACTGTTTCTATGAAGCAGGATGGCACAAGTGATTGTTGCTCTATTTCATTTGTTCGAAGTGTTGATTCCAAAAGATTACTTGCTTGCACGCAACAATCATCTCAAGGGAAGAATGCTGATAGATCAACTCTTTCGAAAAGTGCCCAAGAAAGCAATTCCAAACGCAACTCACCTTCTGGCAAGAAAGGAGTTACAGAGGAAAATACTGATCCACTCACAAAAGGTATGATGGAGCTTGGTAAATTCCTAACAAGGATTTTTTTAAAATATAAAATAAGCTAATGTGGCTGTGTTGTCCTCAGATTTACAGGGGTCATCCTATAATCATGAATCAACCTCAAATATCTCAGATAATGCTTCTGTGGATGTTACGGCTTTACCTGCAGTTTCCCAGATTAGGGCAAACAAAGAAGGAAATGGCACGGAAATCCCTTGCAATCCAAAACTTTCTGAAGTAACTCTGACGCCAAATGCAGGTGAAAATGGAAAAACCCAGGAGATTCTGATTGTTGACTGCAATGTGACCAATGTTCCTAAACCAATACCTGGGCAGAAAGGTGATCAGGTCTGCAACAGCGGTCCACGTGAAGAAGCAGCTTCAAAAAGAAGTGTTGAATCTAATTGTAAGAAGAAGAAAGATAACAAACCCACTGCGCAGGTTGGTTCTCCAAAACTTTCTGGAGTAACTCTGAAGCCAAATGCAGATGAAAATGGGAAAATCCAGGAGCTTCTGATTGACTGCAATATGACCAATGTCCCTAAACCAATACCTGGACAGGAAGGTGATCAGATCTGCAACAACGGTCCACGTGAAGAAGCAGCTTCAAAAAGAAGTGTTGCATCTAATTGTAAGAAGAAAGTTAACAAACCCACTGCACAAGTTGGTGCTCCAGATGTAAAAATTTGTCGGAAAAAGCCAAAAAAATTGCGGCTATTATCAGAAATCATAAACACTGGCCAGGTAGGGCGGTCTAGAAGTGATATTGAAGTTGATCATGGAAAGGTTGCTGATCTCTGTGAGGATGATAGAAGTAGGGATGATATTACTCCTGTAAGCAACCATACAGTGGGACAAATCCGGTCAAAAACTATTAAGAACAAGACAAAATACAAAGGAGTTGATGCTGTAGATGATGGATCATCACTTATGAACTGGCTGAAAAGAACTCATAAGAAATTAAGAACTCAGAAGAAAGATTCAGAACACAAGGATTTTGATTCTTGTGCTGCTAATTCAAAATCTACTGTGGATATCTTTGCTTCTAAAGATACGCATCAGGATTTTCTATCCTCAGCTGGGAATTTGAGCAAGAAAAAAATGCTACCTACTATTAGTACTCAGCGAGGCGATGAAAATATTCAGAATAATAACCTGGAGATAAATAGGCTGAAGACAGATGGCATGCGGCAAATTGAATCCGATAATTCTACACAGAGGCGGTTGTCAAAGGCAAGCACCATGAGTTCGAGCAAGGGGAAAATGCCTTCAACTGCCAATGTTCAATATGGTGATGAAAACACTGAAAACGATACTGGAAAGAGAACTATACTCAGGAGTAGGACAGATGATCAATGCCAATTGGAATCCGAAAACTCTATGCAGAGGTGCCTGTCAAAGGTAAGAATTATGAATAGTGTGTTGCTTATGGATATACAACCGGCTCCTCTTTTTTTTTCCGTGCTCCCAATTTTTTGTGAATCATGTGGCATTTTGTTCTATGTAAATTGATAAAACTGATATTTATCAGACAGAAAGAACAAATTCCTACAGAACTATGTCAAGAAAGATGCACACAGTATACTATGTTTATTTACCTTCTTTCCCCTGTTTTGCTTGTGCTTTGATGATCTTATGGTTAACAAGCATACAACATACTTTGTTTATTTACCTTCTTTCCCCTGTTTTGCTTACTTGAGCTTTGATGATCTTATGGTTAATAAGCAATTTTGCCAATCTGTGCTCAGTATACTTTATTTTCCTTTTCAATTCATATAATGTGTTTTTACAATGGTTTAATATTTGTGCTCACACTGAAAAATTATAGTATTTCCCTGCCAAATATTATAAAAGATTCATATTTTGCCTCATTAATCATCTCAGGTTTCTCTGGGGAAGCGTGATATCGAAAATGTGACTGGTGAGCATAAACTACCCAAGAAGAGAAAGAAGCAAAAGCTAGAACCGATACATGAAAAACAGGCCATAATAGATGACATCCCCATGGACATTGTCGAATTGCTGGCAAGAAATCAGCATGAGAGACAGCTTATGACTCAGACTGATTCTTTTGACATTAGTCATACTCAATCCAAGATGACTGCAGATGATGATTGTCCTATAGTAGCTGCCGATGATGGTCCAAATTATGCATCAACTGTGCTTGACACTAATTTCCAGCAGAAGTCTTTGGCATCAGAAAGTAAGCAGAAGGCATTACAGGTTCATGTAGCATCCAGCACACAAGCTACCAGCACACAAGCTACCAGTACACATCCTCCGAAATTACAGATTCCTTGTCACTTAAAGTCTACCCAGGAACAACAGCCGCATTTGCGCATGGAAGAAGTAGTCACTATTGCTGCAAGCTCGCCAATATTTTCACTACATAAGGATCAGTATATTGCTGAAGCACCAGCTGAGTCCTGGAGCAATAGGGGAACAAGGAAGGTAATGTGGGACTCTTTCAAGGCAGCTCCTAGGGATTCATCAATAGCAGCATGTAGCTCTCAATTCAGACCTAACATTCGGGCAGTTGATTTAACTTCAACTCATGTGACGGGAGCTTCTAATAATTATCCAACTCACCAACCAGTAATTACAGCACTCGACCACTGTACAAAGAGGGCAGTTAACCAGGTCCAGGCAAGAAGTTTTCCAAGTGCAATATCAACCATGGAAGCTGGTAACTTGTATGATCGAAGAAATGCTGGGCAGTCAGGTTTCTATCCAAAAGAAACCATGCCTGCGACTCATCTCCTGAGACTGATGGATTCATCAACGCTAGCAGGCTTTCCAAATTATGAAACATCTAAGAGGAACCAGATGGAATTTCAGCTTCGTAATTCACAATACACACATAATCAGTACAAAGGATCAACTAGCACATCGTATGGAAGTAACCCAAATGGAAAGGTTCCATTGACATTGGAAGACTTATCACGTCATAAGTTACAGCCATTGACATTGGAAGACTTATCACGTCATCAGTTACAGCCAAATTTGCAGAGACCTTTGCGCCCACATCCTAGAGTTGGTGTGCTCCCCTCCTTTCTGCAGGAGGAAATCACAAACTGGTCAGAGAACTGTGGGACACAGTCTGGTTATAGAATAGGGGTGTCCAAAGGGATAACATCCTTTGATATGAACAAAAAGGAAAATTTTGAGGCCTTGAACTCGGGAATGTTTTCAGCAAAATGGAATGCGCTGCAGTTGGGTTCTGTTAGTTCCAATTCAGAATATTTATCGGCGAGGAACAGTATAGCTCAATCTTGGACAAGAGGCAAGGGGAAAATGACCCATCCCTTGGATAAGTTTGTAAAACAGGATATCTGTATGACTAACAAAAATCCAGCTGAGTTTACTGCAATTAGTGATGATAATGAGTATATGATGAACCTTTGAAGCAGACAGTGGTGTGCATTATTCCAAAACATTTACAATCATACATTTCATCTTTCTGGCGTCAACCAATCAATACTGTAAGAGGAAGGCTTCGCTTATCTGTTGTAAGGTAAGTAGGTTGTTTATTTGTAAAAAGATCACTTCGATGAAAATGAAAATATACTTAGTTTAGTAAGGATGGTGCGTGCAGGCTCTTTGTAGGTTGGGATGCTCCGTTTTCTGGATGGAAGGCTAACAGTTACCATGGGCTTTCAAGCTGCAGCTTCCAGTTTATGTATGTAATGCAATAGGCAAAGAAATGATCCTCCAGTGGGCCGAGCAAAAGCCAATGAACTTTGTCCTCGTATTGCTCTTGTTTTGTACAAGAGAAATGTGTAAGCTTGCGATCACAGAATGTCTTTTCCGTTTTGTAATTATCACAAGGGTTTTATAATGTTTGTGACTGATGGGAAGGATGGTTGTTCAACGACTCAGTGTTAAGGTCGGTCAACTAGTTCTAGTTGTCATATGTTGTAAACTACCAAATTGCTGTTTTTCTCTGAAGGATGCTCCAACACCGGAGAAGATATATACTTCTCAATTTATGTGTGTCGTTTATTGAATGTCTCTGATCTGAATTGGCGGATATACTTCTCATCTGTTGTAGTCCATTCCTGTGTAGGGAGGGAGTGTTGCATGCTCTTTCGCGACTATATTCATGTCCCTTTTGCTTTGGTAGTTTGTTCCGACGCTAACACGGATGATAGTTCCGCGGAATATACTTTCCTTCGGTTCTCTAAAATAGAAGCGAAGTTGAAGCCTGTGTTTTAAAGTTTTTTTTTCTCTCGTTCAGTTACTTGTATAACTTACATTTCCAAAACTATTATCCCCAGTCCCCACACAGAGATTTGAAATATAAGTCGTCCACAAGAGCACATCTTATTAGCGGGGCAAAACTTTTTTGAGCTTTTACAGCATGATGGGAGCAAAACGGCTCGAACAACACTACTACATTGCACAAGAGAACTAGGAGTTCCTTATAGGCTTCTGGCTACTAGCAATTATGCTTCTACTACCATGACCTTCCATCCCATTTTGAGTAGAATCATGGACCATCTGAGCATCATGTTGAAGAAACAGAACACAATGTTCTCTCTCTTTCTCTCTCTTTGCGAGGAAGAACACGGTGTTCTTGACTACGCGAAATAAGCACTTCCACAAATGTACCGCCTACAAAATTAAGTGTGTGTCAAAGACTCCGTTGGAAATCAAGATGCTCAACTGGGAAAAATGGTGCTAAAGTACTGATGATCGATTTTGAGCAAAACATATAAACTTGAATAGTACCTTACTGTCCTATTGGAGCCTGCCTGGATTTTCTCTGTTTACCTTCTTTTGTCTTGGAGGTTCAAGCATCACTTTGATCGTGGTGTCGAAAAAAGCTTTAATGTTCTATAAACAATCATCAAGGAAAGCATGTATCCCTTAGATAATAGTACTCTTTAGAAGGCAATCGAATAAACAGCCATATATGAGAGAACAAGAAATTTCAAGGCTTTCATTCAGAGGATGTAGGAAAAGCATACTCCTTGTGTCTTGGAGCTGCATTCTATATAGGCCACCACACCTATTTCCTTCCTTAGCTCTTCTCCCTACCATGTGAAAAGTAAATTTGGTATTTGTTAGAAATTGTGTGGTAGTCTGGTTACTGTCATCTGAGTGTAAAAAGTACAAACCTACTCAGTTGTTAAAATAGAAGCAGCTGGATGATCAGCAAGATAAGCTCTATCTTCTCGGAGATCTGCACATTTGGTAATATAACAACAGCCAGAGATAACAGATATTAGATATATATGCATTACTGGTTACTATACCAAATTCCTTTGTGGAGTTGAATGGCATTCAACTAAGAAATTCTAGAAGGTAAAGAACATATAGCATACCCAACTTGGTTCCAACAAGAACTACAGGAATATCGGGTGCGAACCGGCGAAGCTCTGGCATCCATTGTTCAGAAGAAAGGCAGTATGCACCTGAGATTTTTATTAAAGAAAAAGATGTCAGCAGCAATGCAATGTGATGTAGTGATGGATTTGCTACGTGGTGAGCTTCATGTTGATATCTTATCTGACAGTACGAAGCTAAGCAGAAACAAGCGTGATTGCACTTGTACAAGCATACGGAAGTATTGTACTATACAATATCCAAGTAATGGTCATGTTAATTGGACAGAGCAGCAGAAATTTCAGCCTCTCCGGCTTCTCTCGCGGGTACCACCATCTCGCGCCGCCTACCACTCCGGCGGCGGCGGCCCACCCCCTCCACGCGGCCTGCCACTCCGGCGACGGCGTCCAGCCCCCTTCCCCATGGCTTCATCCTTCTCTCTAGACTTTCGGGCGGCGGTCCTCGGGAAACAAACGGAGAAAGAGCGCAGGTGGCTGGAGTCTTCTCTCTCCAGCCCCGACTCGGTGGAGTCCCGGCGTCGTTCGCCACCGCCCAGGGCGCCCACTCCGGTCGCTTTTCCCTCGGTCGTCCTTGAGTCAGCTCTTCCCCGGTCGCCCGCTGCCTCTGGTTGGAGCTTCTTGGCGGAAATGCCAAAGGCAAGGCCATCCTCTCGCTGGACGGTGGCCTCCCGCTGAACCACCAGTGCACCACTCTTCCGGCCTCCCCTCAAGTCCGGGCGTCGATGACCATCAAGGCAGCCCCGGAACGCTGCCTAGAGAGAGCGGTCAATGTCTGCGTGGGGGAACTCGACCCGTCGACCGACGGTAGCTCCTCAGGAGGATGTGGCTAGAGCTGGCCAGATGGCTGTGACGATCGATCTGACCCGAAACACATTACCGTTGATCTGATCTAGGTACGACGTATTGTTTATAGACCGTATCTAGATCGTCATCCTGACACACAGTACAAACAGTACCAGACCAGGTCCGGCAAAGTCTACTAGGTTTGTTTATTATTATTATTATTATATATGATTTTATTATTATTTTTTAATATTTGTATGATTTTGTTTCAATTTTTTAAATACTTACAAGGCTTTATTTTGTAGTTTTCAAATTTATATAGTTTATTTTATAAGTATATATAAATTTATTTTAGTTTTTTAAAAATTATATATATTTTCTAGGATTGTTTCTATTTTTTTTATTTTTTTATTTCTATTTTTTTTGAATTTTCGGACCTAATATGCTGGCATTGGCCCATCAGGCTAAACAAGCTTGGACCGGCACAGCACAGCCCGAAAGGCCGTTGGGTCGTGACTGAGCTGCCTCGCTAGCACATGGGCCAGCACAGCACGACCCGTTTAGTTCATGAGTCGAAATTGGTCATGCCTAAATAAACCATGCTAGCACGGTCCGTGTCGTGCCGGGCAGGGCAGGCCGCCCGTTTGGCTGGACCTCGCTCGCGATTGAGTCCGAACAAGAGCTGTAATAGTCCTATTTTTCGGTCCACCCGTTCTTCCTGGAAAACTTCCTCGTCGTCTTGCGCAAGAGCTGTAACAGTCCTGTTTTTCGGTTCACCCGTTCTTCCCGAAAAACTTCCTGGTCGTCTTCAACAGTCATGCCAACAAAGAACAGGTTCTTCGCGGAGGCTCCATTAAAATTGGTCGTTGCATTCTCCTGCTCCGGCAGTGGACGAGGCTATCGTAGGCGGTGAGTCGGCCTTTATACTTCCGGGTGAACCTCTCTCTGGAAGGTTTGCCGATCCATGCATGGAGTATAGCCACCATCTCCGTCATACTTTCACCTTCTTGTTGGATTGAATCCTTCAATGAGTCTTCCACGTCGCACGCAGATTTGTGAGCTTTCCACCTAGTGGCATGGTCCTTCAATCCTAGCGCGATTCCTAAGGAAAAGTCGGTCGTAATCACAGAGCCGGATCTACTTCTAAACAGCTCAGTTCTTGATCATGGAGTGCGGGTTTTCAATCGGCCTTCCAACTCTAGAGAACTACGCGAGGCACTGAGCTACAACGTCATCATTCACATTCACTCCGACGAGGACTTCTCCCAGTCGGTAGAACAGTACTAGCCCTTCGCGTCGTCGAGAGACGACTCCGGTTTTGGGGGTCTGCCTGGCGAGGATTTGTTAGTTATCAGCCCAGTTCGCAGCACTGTAGTACATCCGATAGAATTCAGGAAAAACGGGAAAGAACAGAATGATTTGGGGCAATTTTCCTTCTCTGTTCTCTTCTGAATATAAAGTAACAATTACAGGAAATATGGTAGGTTCTAGCTACTTATGGAAAGCATAAAAATTTGAATCATGCCAATCAACAATTATGCCGTTGCCAATTCTCCTTCTGTTGCCATTTCTCCTTCTGTTGCCATAGCAAAATCAGGAGCTTGGGGCCACTTCAGGATTAAGTCCAACATACTCCTCCCTAATCCTGACATGGCCCAAGATTGCGAACACCAAGTAGGTGCCGCATTGTTGCCAGCTTCGCCGCCGGCAATGCCTGCGTCAGTGCATCAGCTCGCTACTCATTTGTGCAGACGAACTCCACAACGACATGTCCTCCCTCGACTCATTCATGTATGGAGTGAAACCTCATGTCGATATGCTTGCTGCGTCCGTGGAATACGGGATTCTTCATTAGTGCGATCGCGGACTTATTATCAACAAACAATTTTACCGCGCTATTCTTCTTCCCGGTCAGCTCGCCCACTAAGCTTTTGAGCCACAATGCTTGGCATGCCGCCGCCGTTGCCGCCATGAACTCGGCTTCACATGATGATAGGGCTACCGTTTTCTGCTTCTGCGAGTTCCATGACACTAGGCATTCGTTGACATAGAACGTCATGCCCCCGGTACTCTTCCTATCATCTTTGTCACCGGCCATATCGCTGTCCGTGTACCCGGTGATCACCTCGGTATCTCCTCCTCTGGTATACACAAGACCATAATCCACATTCCCTTTCACATACCTGAGGATCTGCTTGAGTACCTTGTGATGCATCACCGTGGGCCTCTCCATGAATCTGCTCGCCACCCCGACAGCAAAGGAGAGATCTGGTCATGTGTGAAGTAAGTACATGAGGCAACCAATAGCACGTCGATACTCCGTTGCATCCCCCGGTTGTCCATCAGAGTCCTTATACAGCTGTGATCTCGGTTCCATTGGGAACTTGGTGGGATTACATTCAATCATCTCGAATTGAGTCAACACCTTCTTGGTGTAGGCTTCCTGCTTGATTGTGATGCGGCCTTCTTCTTGCTTGACCTCGATCCTGAGATAGTAATTGAGCAATCCGAGATCACTCATCTCGAATTCAGACATCATCTGCCGCTTGAACGCCGCGATCGCACCTGGATCTTCACCTGTCACAATGAGGTCATCAACATATACACCGACGATGACTCCTGCCCGGCCTGTTCCTCTTGTGTACACAGCTTGCTCTTGAGCACACTTCACAAAACCGAGCTGCTTCAAGCTTCTATCGAGTCGAATGTTCCAGGCCCGTGGCGCCTGCCGGAGCCCATAGATCGCCTTGCTCAACTTAAGCACCAAGTGCTCCTTGTTCTTCAATGTGAATCCCTCCGGCTGGGCAACATACACTTCTTCCTCAAGTTCTCCATTCAGGAAGGCAGACTTGACATCGAGGTGGTGAACTTGCCAGCCGCGATTGGCAGCGATGGCAAGGATGACGCGCACGGTGTCGAGTCTGGCCACCGGTGCAAACACCTCCTCGAAATCAATTCCTTGTCGCTGTACATATCCTTTTGCGACTAGCCTTGCCTTGTGCTTGATCACGTCTCCATTCGAGTTTTTCTTTAGTTTGTAGACCCATTTGAGCCCAATTGGCTTGTGTCCAACCGGTAGCGTCGTGACAGTCCAAGTCTCATTCTTCTCAATGGACTCAATCTCCTTGGCCATGGCGTCCTCCCAGGCTTGCTGCCCAGCGGCCTCGCGATAGCAGGACGGCTCCTTCGTCTCCACGAGCATGGCCTCTTCTTCCATGTCCTCATTGTCAAGCTCCACCGTTCGAGCATCTCTCATGATGTCGTCGATGTGCCTGTAGCGAACAGGCCCATCGTCGGAGCTGCAGCTCCCACCCGGCATCGGTGTGTCCACAACCGCGGTAGGCGTGGCAAGATCATCTGCCAGCGATCCAGAGGCCGGCGTCACCGTCGGAGTGGTGGGGGATGTCGGGGAGGTTGTTGCCGTGCTTGCCGCGGCACGTGCCCTGGTTACTGGCCCTCCCGGCGTCACCTCGCTGGCCAGTGGAGTCGATGAAGGAGCTCGGTAAACTTGTGCCGCGGGCGCTGACTCGCCTGCCGGGCCACCCGCGAGTGGCACAAAGTCGCCCTCCGTCGGCTCAGTGCCGCATTCCTTCTCGACGATGAAATCCGATGGATCCCCGCTGCCTGCACCTGTACTCCAGCACCACTCTAGCTTTTCTTCAAATTTTACATCACGACTTACATGAAATTTCCCGCGCCGTGGATCAAATAGGCGGTGCGCCTTGCAGCCGTCCTCAACACCAAGGTACACCATCGACTGGCTTCGGTCGTCGAGTTTCTTCAGGTGTGGTGTTGTCACCTTCGCGTGCGCCGTGCAGCCGAACACACGAAGGTGTGCCAGATGCGGCTTCCTTCCGTTCCAAGCCTCGAACGGAGTGCGTTCGCCCAACGCCTTCGTCGGCAAATGGTTCAAGAGGTACACCGCGTGCCGCACCGCCTCTCCCCAAAATCTTCCTAGCACGTTCATGCTCTTGAGAAGGGACCTCGCCATCGCCATCACGGTCCTGTTCCTCTGCTCCACCACGCCGTTTTGCTGTGGCGTGTATGGCGTGGTGAGGTGCCGCTCGATCCCGGCCTCCTCGCAGAGCCGGTTGAACTCAGCAGAGAGAAACTCCCCGCCGCCCATCTTGTCACAGTTAAAACAACGGATGTGGCTCTTGTCACGGCCACCGCCGCTAGAACCACTCGCGCCTTCTTTGCTCGGCGCCCCGCCACGACCGCCCTTGCCGTGCCATCTGCTGCGACCACGTCCACTCCGGTCGCGGTTGCTGCTATCTGCAGGAGCATAGGATTTTCCCTTGTTGTTTGATGAGAAGTCGCCGCCATCCTTCTTCTGCCGCGCCTACCACTCGGCCTGAGTGAGCAGGAGCTGACCGTCGCCGCTGCTGTTTCTGCCAGATGTGCGCGGGCGTGTACGCTCTTCATAAGTCTTTAGTCGTCCCACGGCTTCCTCGAAAGGCATGGTGTCGAAGTCGTAGAACTGCTCGATCCCGGCGATCACACTCAGGAATCGATCCGGTACGGTGTCAAATAGCTTCTTCACCAATGCGGCATTATCGAGCGTCGCCCCCAGGTTGGCGTACCTGGCGGACATACTGTTGAGTCTTCCGACATACTGGTCCAGGTTTCTCCCTTCTTCATGCGCATGATGTCGAAGTCATTCTTCAACGTCTGCAGTCGCGCATTCTTGACGCGATCCGCGCCAATGAACCTTGTCTAGAGGTAGTCCCAAACCTCCTTCGCCATTTTCTTCCTTGCCACATGCATCAAGAGGTCCTTTGGGAGCGCTTGGAGAATATGTGACCTCGCCTTCTTGTCCTTCTTCATGTCGACGGCTGCACCGGCCACCGGCTCGACTGCCTCCCAGACGCCTTGATCCTCCATCATTGCCTACACCCGAATCACGTAGCTCGTGCAGTTTGTCGTCGTCAGCTGCGGGTAATGGAATAGCCCACCGCCGCTCTCCCGCGCCGCTTCGCCATGTGCAACGATCGACATTGGGTCTAATCGAAGGTACTTTGGTGTGCACTGTGCTCTGATACCAGACGTTAGTTATCAGCCCAGTTCGCAGCACTGTAGTACATCCGATAGAATTCAGAAAAAACGGGAAAGAACAGAATGATTTGGAGCAATTTTCCTTCTCTATTCTCTTCTGAATATAAAGTAACAAATTACAGAAAATATGGTAGGTTCTAGCTACTTATGGAAAGCATACAAATTTTAATCATGCCAATCAACAATTATGTCGTTGCCAATTCTCCTTCTGTTGCCATAGCAAAATCAGGAGCTTGGGGCCACTTCAGGATTAAGTCCAACAGGATTCAGATGATTACGTCATATATTCCATACAGCTGCCAGCGAGCTAGATGGCTATCGTCATGCCGGAGAGCAGAACGAAGGGAGAGGCAGGCATAGTGTGCGAGCACAGGAAAGGTCACTTGCATGGAAGCTGGCGCCCATGTCAGTGGAGGGGCCCTTCGTCTTAGGACCAAGGGCGTTGGTCTGTGGCTTGCGCAGGCGGGCAATGCATGGTCGCTTGGGTCCCCCCGTGATCACCAACTAGCACTTGCCTGAAGTGGCAAGGAAAGCAAGCACATCGACTTCTGAGGGCTCAAAAGGTGGCTTAAATGCTTTCGCTTCCCCGTTCAAGCCAGCAATCTGTAGCGCGCCAAAGTCTGCCGGCCATTTTCAGCAACATTTGGTTGTGCGGCCTTCAACAGGTGCAAAAGCCACAACCCCCCTGACCCCCATTGTGGCTAGTCAACCGGATGCCCCTACCCTCCCCGCAGCTCCCGTGAACCCATCCCAGGAGCTCCATGTGCACATGGGCATGTCCTCCCTGCGGGAACAACCTGGCCATGTCCAGCTTGGGGGCATTGTATCCCGAGACGGCGCCGTGAGTGTTGACGTGATCCCTGCTCAGCCTGAAGGTTCTCAGCCAACCCCTTCGGCGCAAGGACCACCTCAACCATCCCCCACGGTGCACAGGCAAATCCCAAATGGCTCTGTCAAAGCTAGTGATTACGGACCCGATCCGTCGCTTAGATGCGCTATTCAAAGCAACAAGCAGATCCGTGCAGAGTTGGAGCCAACGCAAGTGTGGTAACATGAAACAACTAATTGGAATGGCAAAAGAACTCATTTGGTGTTTCGATCTAGCTGAAGAAACTCACATTCTCTTACCCTGGGAATGCTGGTTATGACCAGAGCTCAAGAAGAAGCTCCTCGGCTTTTGTTCGTTTGAGCGCACAATCGCGAGGCAACGGTCGCGTATCAATTGGTTGTGGGAAGGTGATGCGAACACACATTACTTTCACATCCACGCTAACCACTAAGTGATGAAACTACATTTCAAAAATCAAGGTCAACGGCTCCTGGGTTGAGTCGCAAGTGAGCTAGAAGAGGCATTCCATGGCCCTTTTGTCATCCTCATTGGGAAACCGGCCTTTCGCACCCACACCCTAGACTTGGAATTCCTAGGTGTACCTTCCATCGACCTAGGGCACTAGAAGCTAACTTCTTGGAAGTCGAGGTGTGGGACGCTATCAAAAGTATGGCAATGGGGAAGGCGCCAGGTCCCGAAGGATTCAAAAGTGTTTTCTATCAACAGTGCTGGGAGTTCATAAAGGTAGATGTCATGGAGGCTTTGTAACATCCCAATTTTCAGAGCTTAAAAATCTTTTAATAGTTAGTAGGGAGAAAATTCACCATTTGAATTTTATTTGAATTAAATTCAAAAGCTTAATATTAGACTTTACAATCAAAAATATTTAATGTGAATAATCCCAACATGAACAATAGCCAAAACTATTTTATTTGGGTTCTATGTGCTCAGATATATTTTCTAGATTTTTCTAGAATTTTTCTGAGTTCATTTGCTATTTTCTTTTGCCCATTTGAATTTCTGGTATTTTCTAAAATAGAGAATCTATTTAAAATCTCAGAAAATCAATTGGGCCGAATTCCTTTTCTCCGGCCCAACTCTTTCGCTCATGGCTGCTTTTCCCCGCCGCCGACCCGGCCGCAAGACGCCTCAAGCGACATGCGGGCCCGCATGTCGCCTCTCCTCTCTTTTTTCCGAGCCCGCTGCGTTCCGCCGTTCGATCAAGGTCGGACGGCTAAGATCGCGGATGTAAGCGGAAGTTCCGATCGTTTTCTTGATTGTGGACCGTTGGATCTTGGAGGGACGGTCAGATCGTGAGTCCATTTTGCAGCCGTGCGTTGCCGCGCGCGCGCGCGCCGAGCCGCCGCCGCCGGCAGTGGGCCCGACCGCCACGCCACCGTCGTCTTGAGGCGGACTCGCTGCGCCGTTTCGCCGCCGCCGCGCCGTGTCGCCGCGGACTCGCCTCCGGGCTATTTAAAGCCCCGAGATCCTCGTGCCTCGCACTCGAAGCCAGCGCCCGAAACCCTAGCCGCGCCACCGCGCGCGCCAGAGCCCTAGTCGCCGCCGTCTTCGACTCGGCCGAACGACCCCATCGCCGCCGCCGTTCGGTCCCCTCGCGCCACCGACCCCACCCTGGGATCGCGCGTCGCGCGCATCTCGAGCCGCCGCCGCCGCCGGAGAACTCCTCCAACGCCGTCGCCGTCGAGCCCGAGCCTCCACCTCCGCTTCGAGCTCGGCGCCGGCCACTCTCGTCACCCCCGAGCACCCGTGAGCACATCGATGAGATCCCCGCGTCCCCCTCTACCTCCCGGTACCACTCGCCGCCGGTGAATCGCCACCGTTCACCGGGACCCTTGGTTCCCGAGCGCCGCCGCTCTCGCTGTCGTCCACGTCGGAGCCACCTCAGCGCCGCGTCAGCGCCCGTGCCTCCGTGTCGCATGTGTGGCGCCCGGTCATCGCCCACGTGTGCGCCCGCGTGGGCAGTCCACCGGTCTCCAGAACCCGAGGCTCGGTAGACCCAGTCTACCGTGAGCCGTGTCTCTGGCGTGTGGACCCCACATGTCAGGTTTTTCTTTTATTTATCTTTTTCCGAAATCCTGAGGGCTGACGCGAGCATTGCGCAATAATCCGATTTTTCAATAGAAAAGTAATTCGGAAATTCCAGAAAATCAAAATTAGGGTTTCTTTTAGATTTCCAATCTTCCAAAGCTCATAACTTTTGCATCCTAACTCCGATTGAGCCCATTCAAATTTCTAAATTTGTCTAAATTCAAGCCCTATTTATCTGACATTTTTATTTAATTTTTGGAGCTTGTTTTACCTCTGTTATTTATTTGTTTTGTTTGTTTGTGTCTCGTTTGCGAGTAGACGTCGTTTCGTCGGAAAATTTTGTGGAAGAAGGAGCACCCCAAGATCAAGACCAGTACATAGACCTTTTCCAAGGCAAGTCATACCTTTGATCATCTTGAACCCAGTTTTCAAATTACTTTGTGTTAAATTAATGCATTCTACTTTAATTATTTATTTAAATGCTTTGGGCATAGTTATTATCCAAATTGCTATCACACTTTGGCCTTGTATGTCATAATTCCTTATCACCCTAGATTGGTTATTAGTTGGTAATATCATAGCACCAACGTGGGTTGGTTAGATGCGAGTACAATTGCTTAGCCATGCTACGAGTCTCACATCTCATGTAAGTTGCAAATATTAATTATGACTAAGTGACTATGGAACTTTGTGTAAAACTGTGTGCTATGTGTTATTACTTCGTGATGGCATGTGTTGCACTAAAACCAATTGGGTGGTAAAGGATTTAGACTGAGGCAAGTGGTGGAGACTGTGTGACATGGTGGTCTATGTGATGGGAATGATGGTCTTTGTGACTTAGTTAGAACATGGAAGTCTTGCCTTGGTCAATTAAGGACTTAACTTTGTGCGCCATTGAATCGAGCCTTCTTTATGCGATCACATGCCCGGTATGGGACGGGCCTAACTTAGTAAGTTATGGATTCTCGGCATTGATGTTCGGTGGATAGGTTAGGTCAGTGTGACAGGTGGAGGTGTGACTACTTGGTGGTTGCATCGCGGGACGATCGTCTTCCTGTCCAATGGTGTGTGTTATACCAATTCTATGTGAGTGGTATAGCGGTTTGTAAGCACACCGGGAATGTCAATGTTTGAGATGAAGTTTCCGAACTGTTTTGTTACGATTGGTGCTTGCTACACTAGTTGTATCTTGTGGGTAAAGTGTACAACCTCTGCAGAGTGTTAAACAATCTATTCGAATAGCTGTGTCTGCGGTCATGGACATGCTCGGGGATTTCACACGAGGGGTAGTTTTCATAAAATGTTGGAATGGGAGCTGTGTGACCTCAATCATATGGCTGTGTGAAATAATCTGTTTAGCTATGTGTCTTTGTGGAAACAACTGCTAAATTAATATTGTTTATTTGTCTTGAATTATGCTTTCAATCTATTATTCGTATTCAATTGCAAATGTTGCTTTGATGCAAAAGAACCACAGAAGCCTTTTCTTTGGATTAAGCCTGCATCTATACATTGCATTCTGTGGTATGATTTGCGAGTATGGTTGTGTACTCACGCTTGTTGTAAAACTTGCGCCCAAACCTACAGAAGAGGAGGAGTCTACGCCTGCTTTCGAGGAGGAGTTCGCTGAAGGCTGATCGTTCGTTAAGGTCCGGATCGATCGGTTGCTGTGGTGAATTGGTGGGATCTCGCCGGAGATTTCCGTTCATTCTTTGCTTTATTTCTTTGTTAGCCTGCGTGGCTTAATAAGTGTAAACTCGACCATAAGGTCAAAACCCTTATTTGTTATTCAAACTAATCGTTTACTTTATTTATCGTTTGTGTGGATCGATATTTACCTATGTTAACCCTGTGTGCACTAGCGTGATCCTGGACTAGTGCAGTATACACAGAGGGTTCCAGAATCGTAATTCCGGGTCCCGACAGGCTTTCCATTGTCTTGGTCATTTAGCAGGGAATAGTTTTCATCTTCTAAATCAAGAAATTCTCACCCTTTTGCCAAAGAAGTCGGATGCTTAGGAAGCGCATGATTACCATCCCATAAGCTTGCTACATAGCTTTGCAAAGCTTTTCTCTAAAGTCCTCGCCGGGAGATTAGCACCGGAGCTCGCCAAGGTCGTTTCACCTAATCAGTCCGCTTTCATCAAAGCGAGATCAATCCAGAACAACTTCCTTCTCGTGAGGCAATCCGTGTGCCTCTTCACTACTACAAAAAGATTAATACTGGACTCCTCATCACAGACGGTTGACCAAAACCGTCTGTATTACATGCAAATCATAAACGGTTTTGGTTTAGAGACCGTCTGTGTTACTGGCTGCGCTAAAAACCGTCTGTGAAGAGGTAATATCACAGACGGTTCATATTTAAAACCATATGTGAAGTATCATAGACGGTTCTAAACACGAACCGTCTGTGATAATTGTAGACTTCACAGACGGTTCATATTAAAAACCGTCTGTGATATTTGTTCGTCGCCCGATGAGTTTCTTCGTCGCTTCAATGCCACTTCGGCTCCCCGATGCGTCTTTTCGTCTCACGCACCAAATTTATTCCTTGTTTTATAAAAAAGATCATCCACCATCGAAGATAATCATCATCCCCACATATAACTCTACTGTATATACTTCTAAAGCAGAAATATATGGCTCCCTCTTCTGTTTCCTTGTCGCCGTCATTGATAGTCTACCTAGCCATACTGTACGAGCACCTCTCCGGCCGTACGTTGGCGGATGCGGCGGAAGGACACTGTTCCAACAGTGTCCTCCCCTCCTTCATCCGAGGATTTGCTAGAGCAGGTGGCGGCCACCTTCCGCCGTGTTGACATCCTCCTCCGCCGTGTCTTCCGAGTGATCTCCCACTTCCAGCGAGTTTACCGCGTCATCAACGTGGTCCTCCACAACGACGTTGCACGTCTCCAGGAGGCTCACTGTCACTTGCACTGCTTAATCAAGACGGCAGGCGACCGAGTCGACCATGCCGAGACCCCTCAAGCAAGGGAAGAGAGCCTATGGGCTCAATTCTTCTTGATTCAATAGTCCGAGGGTCTTCGGGAGACACTCAAACGAGCGCGTCAGCGGGTGGACACATTTCGGGCTGATGGTCACAAACCGTCCGTTGCCGACGCCGCCGCCTACGAAGTTTTGAAGACAGAGATAGCAGCCTACCTTCGTCACTAGAAAAACATTGTTTATTTAGGTTTCTACTTTTTTTAATCTTTGTAAGAAGCGACTGGCCACGCTGTTTGGCCATATATATGTAAATTCCAAAAATGAAAAAAAAATCTAGTTTGGAGGTGATCGAATTACTATATTGTATATGTTGAACCGTCTGTTATATTCCTTTATTAATAACAGCCCCCGTGCTAGGGTTTGTGACCAAAACCATCTGTATTACATGCAATCATAGACGGTTTTGGTTTAGAGACTGTGTGTGTTACTGGCTACGCTAAAAACTGTCTATGAAGAGATAATATCATAAACGGTTCATATTGAAAACTGTCTGTGAAGTATCACAGACGGTTCTGAATACGAACCGTCTGTGATATTTAGAACTATCACAAACGGTTTTCAACAAACAACCGTCTGTGATAATTAAATGTTTCGGCTCCCACGCGATGCGCCTCTTCGTCTCCTGCGCCGACGGGCGATATGATGCGTCTCTTCGTCTCGCGCGCTGATGTTACGTACGATGCGTCTCTTCGATGTTTTATAAGAACGATCATAGCGCCATGGTGATCAGCACGCATATGGTACGTATTGAATATATTATACGTATGTA
The DNA here is from genome assembly GCA_036346255.1 of Ampelocalamus luodianensis. Lineage (NCBI taxonomy): Eukaryota > Viridiplantae > Streptophyta > Magnoliopsida > Poales > Poaceae > Ampelocalamus > Ampelocalamus luodianensis. The sequence goes on from CM070618.1 coordinate 11,609,020, forward strand.
CATACACGATGGTGAGCACGCGGAGCATGACTGCTAGGACCAAGCTGGCGAGGAGGTCGGCGATTGCCGTCCTAGCTCTTCCTGACGATGTCGTTGTCCACATGTCGGCCTCGTGGCCGCAAGCTCTCCTCAGCCCATGGTTGACCTCTGCAACCTATGAGCCACGTACGATCTGAACTGAATTTGACTAGCAACAACGACCTTAATTTGGTCTTTTAATTTTCTCTTATAGAGTAATTAATTCTTTTATTAATATTTTGTCATGCATCTTGAATTTTAGTTGCAAGGCCATGTACAAGGCATCCAAGAAGCACGCTGTGGGGAGGTGCGTGGCGTTGGAGCGGGAGGAGGCGATTAAGTGGCGGGACAACGAGCGCTACCTCACCGTTGTCAACCACCTGGCCAACGCCGGCAACCCGGAGGCCTGCTTCATCGTCGGCCTCGCGCTTGTCTTCGTGCCCCAAGACATGCAGCGTGGCCTCGTGTTCCTTGAACGGGCGGCCGTCGCCGGCCACAAGGCCGCGGCTTACGTGCTCGCGCTCCTCCTCTACATGACCGACGAGACGCGCGACGTTGGGAAGCACTACATCAGGCAGGTCGAGGGTGAGCCGGTCGGCGGCAGGTGCGAGAAGGCCAAGAGGACCAACCGGGAGTGCAGGCGGTGCCAGAGGCTCGTCGCGGATATGATCCAGGCGACGACGTGGGGGAAGATGGCCGGGCCGTTGGACCGGGTGTGGGCGCTGTTGAAAGACGGTCACGGTGCACGAGCACCGGCTGCGGTGTGGAAGGGTGGGACGACTACGCTGTCTTCTGTAGCGATGACTGTAGGATTAGGCATGAGTATGCCAATTTCTTTGCAGAGGTGTAAAACTACTTGCCATAAAATTTCTTTATCCTTCAGGTGATTGAAATTTCTTTATCCATCATTCACATTTTCTCACTGTTAGATCAATATTCTATGGCCCAGATTGTCTCTTTCTAAAATAGACAAAAGTATTACAAGAAAAATACAAAAAAAAATCACAGACGGTTCCATAATAGAACCGTCTGTGATATTGTACATATCACGGACGGTTCTTTTATGGAACCGTCTGTGACAAGTATCACCGACGGTTCTATAATAGAACCATCTGTGATATTCCTTTATTAATAACAGATCGCGCGCTAGGGTTTGTGCCCTTACTCTCGCCCGTTCCCCTTTCCATCGCGCGCTAGGGTTCGGGACTTTGGGCTCCCGCATCACGCCTCGCCGCAGATTCGACCTCGCCGCGGCAGAATCGAGCTCGCCCTGCCATCTACGCCACCGAATCGAGCTCGCCCCGCCATCTACGTCGCCGAATCGAGCTCGCCTCGCCATCTACGCTGCCAAATCGAGGTACGCTGCTCCCCTCTACTCCCCCTCCCACGCCGCCCCCGCCCCCTCTCTGCTCCCCCTCCGTGTGGCCGCCCTCCCCTCTCTGCTCCCCCTCCTACGCCGCAGCTCCCCCTCCTCTGACTAATTTATGATTTTTGAATTGATGAACTGAATACTATGGAGGCTTGCTGATCTGCTTTGTGCTTTGTGATTTGTGATCAACTAATGAACTGAACTGATTTGCTTGTTGATCTGCTGTGCCTAATGCCTACATTTGTTAATGAATTGAATACTTGTTGATGAACTGAATACTGAATAAGTGAATATTGAACTGAACTGAATATACTGCTTGCTGAATACTGAATATTGAAGTATTGCTGAATACTGAATATTGAATATACTCCCTCGACGATATGGATGAGCCCTTTCCTTTCCCTTTGCTCAGTGATAAATCTTGAGAGCTATCGACTATGCTTCTGTGATATGCCCTGAGGGCTAATGTTTTGTGATTTTGGGGGATGATGATATGGCTGTGGGTTATGGGATGAGCTGAGTTCTCTGTGAAATATCTAGTTCATGTGGGCGGTCCATTTTGAACAAGAAAAAAAATGAAGGAAAGGGCATGAGTAGGGTTAATCTTGTACGATCCACTTTTGCCAGGTACGTCCTACCATTTCATTCCTGATCTCTCCTCTATAAAGTCTCTAAGCAGTGGTTGCTTGTGCTTTTAAAAGAGCAGCATCATATATATATATATATATATATATATATATATATATATATATATATATATATATATATATATATATATATATATATATATATATAGTTCAGAGTCCCTTAACCACTTTTGGGGGGTCGTCCACGCAGCATGAGGAGGATGAGATAGCAGTCATGGGCAACTTCATCGAGTCTATGCAAGTTTAAGAAACATGGCTGCCAGGAGAGCGTCAGGACATCCAATTAGCTGGATGTCGTCGATATCCAGGTAATTGGATGTCCTAACGCTCTCTTGGCAACCATGCTTCTTAAACTTGCATGCGCTAGATGAAGTTGCCTGTGGCTGTTGTCTCATCCTCCTCATGCTGCATGGACGATCGCCCGAAAGTGGCTGAGGGACTACGAACAATATATATATATATATATATATATATATATATATATATATATATATATATATATATAATATATGATGCGTTTTAAAGGCACAAGCAACAACGCTGAGACTTTATAGAAAAAGTCATCATGACGGTTTCATCTACAAACTATGCGTGATAGGTAACTATTTCAGATGGTTTCATCTAAAAACCGTCTGTGATATATCTATCATCACGGACGGTTTCATCTAAAACCCGTTTGTGATATATCCATCATCACATATGGTTTCATCTACAAACCATCTATGATATATCCATAATCACAGACGGTTTCATCTACAAACCGTGCGTGATATAGTTAATCGTCACGCACGGCCTCGAGTTAATAATCGCTCAGAATAAGATGCATCACAGACGGTTTGAAAATCGTCTGTGATGACCTCATCATCACTGACCCATAGACTCAGACGGCTGACGAAACCGTCTGTGATGACATTTTTGAACCGTCTGTGAAAACCTTTTTTTTGTAGTAGTGCTTGCACCAACAAAAGAGAGCAGCATTCTTGTTCAAGCTAAACATCGCCTAGGCCTTTGACTCCTTGTCCTGGCCCTTCCTGCTGGAGGTCCTCAGGCGCAAGGGGTTCGGACCGCTTTGGTGCCAGTGGTTGAGTATAATGTTCAGAACAGTCTCCACTCGGATCCTCACTAATGGACACCCAGGGTGTCCAGTCTGGCACGGTCGTGGCCTTCGCCAAGGAGATCCATTGTCACCCTTGTTGTTCATCATCGTGATGGATGTACTGAACAATTTCCTTGCAGTGGTGAAAAATGCATCCTTGCTCCAACTGGCCAGGGGGTTACGGGGCATCCCACACCAGCTATCATTATATGCCGACGATGCAGCGGTCTTTCTCACCTTTGCCAGCTTGGATTTGCATGTGATCAAGCAAATACTACAACTATTCGGGTAGGCGTCGGGGTTACACACAAACCTAGCAAAGAGCATCGTCTCGCCAATTCGGTGCAGCGCTGACCAGGTGCAGTGCTGGCCAATTGCAGCTTATAACCAATGAGCTATAGTGCATGGTTTCTGAATTCCCGTGTAGATACCTCGACTTGCCACTCTCCTTAAGAAAGCCATTTAGGGTCGATTTTCAACCTCTACTAGACAAGGTCGCAAGTCGTCTACAAGCCTGGCAGACTAGCTTGCTGTCACAAGGAGGCTACCTAGTTCTAGTCAAGTCGGTCTTGATATCTCTCCCAGTCTATAGTTTCATGGCCCTCGACCCACCCATCTCGGTCATCAAAGAAATCGACAAAAGACGAAGAGCGTTCCTTTGGAAAGGAACCGAAAATGTGGCAGGAGGAAATTATCTAGTCTCTTGGTCATCCATTTGTCGGCCCATTCAGTTTGGCGGTCTAGGTTTACATAACCTCCAGCTGCTAGGAAAGGCCCTCCGCATCCACTGGCTATGGCTTCAAAGTACATGGCTGTCTAGACCATGGAGGGGCTTGCTGGTACGTGGCACCGGTGCCGAAGAAGAAATGTTCAATGCTTCCTTCCTCATGCAGATTGGCAACGGTGAAGGCAACCTGTTTTGGTTGGATCGCTGACTGGATGTTGGTAGTATCCCCAGCCGGTCCCCGCACCTAATCAAGGTAATTCCTCCATCACTGTGGAAAAAGCGAACGGTAGCACAAGCTCTTCGCAATGGAGTCTAGATTTTAGACATTAAGGGGTCTCTTGATGTCCACTGCGCTACCGAGATCCTGTGTCTCAGGGAGGCCTTTCAAGCTATCCAACTTACAAAGGGCCAAGACGGTCAACTTTTGTGGAGATGGGAAGCTTCAGGTCAATACACAACCAAGTCGCCCTACAAGGCGTTCTTCTTGGGTTCGCAAGGGTTTCCTTGCATGGAGGCCATTTGGAAAGCGAGGGCACCGAAGTGTAAATTTTTCATGTGGCTGGCAGTCCTTCGTCACTGTTGGATGATGGATCGTCTTCAACGTCGTGGCCTTCAAAACCAGGGCCTATGTGTCTTCTGCGGACACTCTCAAGAAACTATTGACCACCTTCTTGTCGAGTGTGCAGTCACCTCTCAAGTATGGGCGCACTTCCTACCGTAGGCGGGTTTACCTGGAGCTTTTCTGGTTGGACAGCAATCCTTGGAACAACACTAGATTTGCGCTCGGGGTTCCCTACCGTCGCAAAAGAGAAAGGACCTAGACACATGCATCATTCTAGTCTCCTGGATGATTTGGAAAGAACACAACAATAGAGTGTTCAATAGCGAAGTTGGCTCTATTCATCTCCTTGTACAACATATCCATGAAGAGCTCTGTCATTGGCGCTTGGTCCACCATTAGAACTCTGGTCGTTTTGATTTTTGTTCCTATTTTGTTCCGAGGAAGGCCGTGAAGGTGGTCTAGATGATGGCCCTTTGTATTGCATTGTCTAGTTGTTTGTTATATCTTTTGATTGTATTGTATCGTTGGTTTCTCTACTTAATGGAATGACGTACAAAATTTTTGCGTGTTCTTGAAAAAAAACAATATCCAAATAATACAGACTGCAAAGACACACAACTCTAACAATTTTTTATTGATGGGCACCATGATAAAGCATTTCCTTTGCTCACTTTCATTAACAGTTTTATGCTATAATCTCAGTTGTAACAGTTTTATGCTATAATCTCAGTTGTAATACACATGCATTGTTCAATGCTTTAGTACTTCTGTTCGCTTCTTTGCTGTCAAGTTACCACCTTGGCACAACGCCAACCTGATACACTGAAATACTGAATCCTCCAATCTATCCAAATGCAATGCATTAGAAAACCGTAGAGATTCCACTTCCAGCATGTGTAGTGCTCCAACTAATCAGTTAAAATGGCATCAAGATAAGCTGAGCTTTCTGAGTACCTTACCTTCCTTTGAACATTCTCATAGCTCGCTCTGCTGATCGGAGAGAATGATAAGATGAACACATAGGCTCCCCTGTAGCTAAGAGACCTCAGCCTACTGTAATCCTCTTGACCTGTAAGTGCAACCCAATCAACGAAAAAGAAAGGGAAAAAAACTCCACATCAAAATGGGAAGAGGAGATATTTTGCTGGACACTGTACAAAGTGAACAGCAACACTTGAGAAGGAGAAAGATTTGCATCTCCAGCAAGCTTCCCCACATGCAGTGTCCCACAGACCCAGGTTGACAATGCTCGCATCCACAGAGACAATGGCACTGAAGTTGTCGAACACGGTGGGGATGTAATCCTGCCATGAATGGACAGGTGCAAGAGCAACCAAACCAAATCAAACCATTTGGTCAAAAATGAAAACCAAATCAGGTCAAGAAGGATCACTATCTGGTGATTGGGGGTAGAAGAAGAGGAAAGGTAGGAGATAGACACTCAACAGTGGGGAACTTGTTGCAGGTGTAGCAGATGAGCACGCAGGTCTTGCCCACGCCGTCGTCCCCCACGGTGACGAACTTGGTGGCAGCTGAGCTCGCCGGCGCTCCGGTCATCTCTCCTCCTCCTCACCACCACCAGCCTACGCTCTTCTCCAGCTCGTCCTCTCTTTCTCGCTGGTTGTTTGCTTTGCTGCTACCGGCTACCAGCCACCAGGTAGTATGAGAGGAAGCAGGCTAGCTATCCTCCCGCAGTCCTGCTTCAGTGCACTGCCTCAGTCCCTCTCCGCGATATCCTTTTTATTGCTCCATTTGGACTTGGACTTGGAGTAGCTTTGAGTACAATGTCAATGACGCATTGTTTTAGATGCTACGTTGCAACTGCTCGCTGGAGTTGTGTACTTGTATATGTGGCCAGTCACGGACCCACGGTTGATGGATGTAGTCACCACAATCGGTAACCGCTTAGTTCCTGAGTGTCTATATATTTACCGAGTGTGTAGACGGAAACACTCGGGCATTTCATAGGACACTCGAGACGGGAAGACAGCACTCGGTAGAAATAACTTTTCCGAGTATTTCTCATAACACTCGGGAGATCAAGACGGGATGCTGAAATATATTCCCGAGTGTATATGTTTTACACTCGGGAGAGAAAGGGCAGTCACGAGCGTGCCACACCCTTTTCTTTTTTTTTTTTTTTTCCGTGTCACGCCTTTTTTTGCTGCTAACCCTATGCGATCCCCAATCCCCACAGCTGCCTCCCCATCCACCTCTTCCTTCACCCTCGCCATCGGCGCCGCCTCCCTGTCCTCCTTCTCCCTCGCCGATCCACCGCCTTTGCCGTCTCCCCCTCCTCCACCGCCTCCACAGCCGGTGCCACCTCCCTCTCCTCCTCCGCCTCCATAGCAGCTACTCTATCGTCCTCCTCCTTCTCCCTCGCCACCGGCACCGCCTCCCCATCCTCCTCCTCCTTCCTCCTGCTCCTCCCGCGCCCAACTCTCCTCCCCTCTGCGTCTGGCACCTTCCCTTCTCCTTCCGCGCCCGCGCCACCCTCTTCCCTCTCCTCCTCGGCGTGTCCAGTTCCCTCCTCCTCCGCCGCCGCTGCGGCGCCTCCTCCCCTGACTCCCTCCTCCCAAGCACCGCCCGCCTCCTCCCTCCTCCCCGGCTCCCTCCTCCGCCCGCCTCCCTGACAAGATCTTCAGAGATTCATACAAGAACCACGGATTGAATCACGAAAAATAGCTCCAGATATTGAACTCTGTAAAGGGTGGGGAAAGTGTTCTTACAGAGCTAGAGTATACTATCTAGAAGCTAATAGAATGATAATATTCGCGATGCTTAAAGAGTACGCAACCTTAGGGCTTTATAGCCATTACAAACGAATATTCTCAGTGAAAACAAAGTTACAGCCACAATAGAGATTCAGAAGTTCTTCGCTCTGAATCTTTCACGCACAGTAAAGAGCTTGATGCTAGCTAGCCGTCGATCTTCATTTAAACACCCTTGAGATGATCTCAGCCATCGATCTTCATAAGTCTGAACGTTCAGTCCAATAAGCCATCCGAACATCCAACCATTATCCTCTGTTGGATCCTCATTCTTCGATGAATCATTTTCTTCACCTAACTAAATTCTCCTTCGCGCCCTTTACTTCCTTCGTCAGTATAGTCAGTTCCTGACAATTACTCCCAGCCTGAATAAATCCTTGTCCTCAAGGATTTGTTGCAGGAAACCACCCACGAATCGTCTCTTGATAAAATTCCGGAAAGGTTCCGTTAATGAAATCAGTATCCTCCCAAGTAGCATCTTCAGGAGATAGTCCTTCCCATTGAATCAACCATTGAGTAATCAGGTTGCTGTTCCTGGGATAGGCCCATGTCTCCAGCACAAGAATAGGAAGTCTTAACCCTGCCATCTTCACCAACCATTGGAAGATCTGGACTGGTAATTGCATGTGTGCCAAGGTGTTTGTTTAATTGACTTACATGAAAAACTAGATGAATGGCCACTCCGGCTGGTAGCTGTAATCGATATGCCGCTTTACCAATTCGTTGCATTACCCTGAATGGCCCGTAATACTTAGTTGTAAGATTCAAAGAGTGTCTCAGCCCAAATGCAGTTAATCTGTAGGGTTGCATCCTCAGATATACAAGATCTCCTTCTTGAAACTCCCTTTCTGTCCTTTGTTTGTAAGCATACTTCTTGATTCGGTTCTACGCCTGACTCAAATTCTGCTTCAAATGTTCCAGCATTGTTTCCTTCTCTGCTAGAAAATCCCTTGCTTCTTTATCCTCGGGACCAGGGACTGATACTTCACTGATTAAAGGGGGAGGGAACCCATACAAGGCCTGGAAAGGAGTAATCTGCAATGATGTGTGATAATTTGTATTGTACCACCACTTCGATAATGACAACCAATAATACCAACGTCTCGGCTCATTAAAATCCATGCATCTCAAGTATGATTCCAGGCATTGATTGACCCTTTCGATCTGTCCATCCGTTTGAGGATGATAGGCTGTACTGAATCTTAGCTCCACCTTCAGAGATTTGAAAATTTCTTGCCAAAGTTTGCTTGTAAAAATCTTGTCTCTGTCTGAAACAATAGCTATTGGAAATCCATGTAATTTGAAAACATTATCAATGAAAGCATGTACCACTGTATGGACAGAATAAGGGTGAGCTAAAGCTATGAAATGAGAGTATTTAGTGAATCTATCCACCACCACCAATATGACCTCTTTGTCATTTGATTTTGGAAGTCCATCAATGAAATCCATAGAAATGTGAGTTCAAACCATATCAGGAATGGGTAGAGGGTTAAGCAACCCAAGGTAGTGGCAATGCTCTGCTTTAGATCTTTGACAAACTACATACTCTCAGACATATGATTCCACAGATTTCTTTAACCCGGGCCAATAAAATACCTTTTTCACTCACTGGTAAGTTGCTCTCCTGCCCGAATGACCCTCGATAGCCGATGCATGTAACGACTCAATGATTTTGAGTCTCATCTGGATGTTAGCCCTAACATATAATCTCCCCTTGTATCTCAGAATTCCAGCATGCACAGTGTAAGGCGGCACTGCATTTCCATCAATGATTAATTGTTCCAATATCTCCTTACAGTGCTGATCATTCTGGTAACTATTTTCTACTTCTTCTATCCAAGTAGGCACTGCCATTGAAATTGCCATACAATGCTCCCTTCTTGATAAAGCACCGGCCACTTTGTTTTCTTTCCCTTTTTTGTACTCGATGGTATAATTGAACTCCAGGAGCTTGAGCATCAACTTATGTTGGATTCCCTCTGATATCCGTTGCTCCGTGATGTACTTCAAACTCTTTTGGTATGTCTTGATAATCAGCTGGTTGCCAAGAAAGTAATGTCTCCATCTTTTCAATGCCTCAAGAATTGCCATCGCCTCTTTGTCATAGGTGGATAGTGCAGCTGATCTCTGCCCCAATGCTTTGTTGAAATAAGCCAGAGGTCTGCCCTTTTGCATGAGCACCGCCCCGATGCCATTGCCACAAGCGTCAGTTTCTATTACAAAAGGCTCCTGAAAATTTGGCAGTGCTAGGACCGGTGCAGTCACCATACGGTGCTTTAATTGCTTTAATGCTTCATCTTGACATTCACCCCATTGGAAGCAATCCTTGTTGAGCATATCATGGAGTGGTCTGCATATTTTGCCATAATCCTGGATGAACCTCTGGTAATACCCGGTTAAACCTTAAAAACTCCTTAGCTGGGTAATGTTCAGTGGCGTTGGCCATTCTTGCACTGCTGCAATCTTCTCAGGGCTAGTGGATACCCTATTTGCATGAATTACATGTCTGAAATATTCCACTTGGTTCACTCCAAACACACAGTTGCTCTTCTTGGCAAATAAGTGGTTATCCTTCAGTATCTGCAATGCTATGAGTAGGTGTTGCACATGATCTTGTATGTTTTTGCTATAAATCAAAATATCACCAAAGAATACAAGAATGAACCTTCTTAGATGGGAAGCAAAAATTGAGTTCATAAGAGATTGTAATGTAGTAGGAGCATTAGATAGGCCAAAAGGCATTACTAGATACTCATAGTGGCCAAAATAAGTCCTGAAGGCTGTTTTATGTAGATCTTCTTTCATTCTCACTTGATGATAACCTGACCTGAGGTCTAATTTTGAAAAAATGGTAGCCCCATTCAGTTCATCGAGAAGGTCTTCTATCACTGGTATGGGAAATTTGTTTTGATTGTTTGAGCATTAAGCCTTCTGTAGTCGATACACATCCTCCAAGTGCCATCCTTCTTTCTAACCAATATAGCTGGTGAGGCATAGGGACTTTCACTTGGATTGATAATTGGAGAATCCAACAGTTGCTTAACCTGTTTTTCCAACTCTTCCTTCTGTTGGTGGGGAACTCTATATGGTCTAATATTAGGTTGCTCAGAATTCTCTTTCAGGGGAATAGCATGGTCACAATGTCTTTTTGGTGGAAGCTCAATGGGTTCCATAAATACCTCCTTGTACTGTTCTAGTAACTTTTCTATCTCACTGTATACTGTCTTTGTTATCCTCTCTTGACTCTCATCTGACTGCACTAGGCTAGCCAATAGTATAAATCCCATGGAATCCTTACACATCAGCTTATGAGTTTGTTTTGAGTTTATCATTCTTGACTCACTTGATTGAGTTACCTCTAAGAAAGTGATGGACTAAACACCCTTCTTCATAATAGTTAATTCCCTAGTTTTCAAATTGATAGTCACAGGACTGTGCTGATAAATCCAGTCTCCTCCCAAAATTACCTCATACTTCTTTAGGTCAAGCAATCTGAAATTATCACAAAACGTTTCACCCTGGATCTTATATGAGCAGTCTCTAATATGGGATCCTATATGCAGATTTCCCCCTCCTGCAATCACCACTTTAGTCATCTCATTGTTAATGACCTTGCAATTGGTTTTGAGGGCAAACTTATGATCTATGAAAGTATTAGTGCTCCCACTATCCAATAATGCTACACCTCTTTTTCCCCCAATGGTGATTACTAATGATAGTGTAGATGGGTTAGTGATTCCCTTGACTGCATGTTCAGAGATTTCCATCAATTGTTCTACCTCCTCTTCTTTAACAGGCTCAATTTGCTCTTCCTCAATCGTTTCTTCTTGCTCTAATTGTATAGATCCTTCTTCTTCCTATTCAGTGATTATGGCATTCACAACAGGCGCTTGCTTACATTTATGTTGTGGTGACCATTTCTCAAAATATTTCCAACACTCTCCAGGTTTTCTCACCTTGTTGGAGTTCTGTTAGTTCCTGTTCTGGAATCCTTCTCCCTTTTCGGGTCTAACTTGGGCCTTGCCTTGTTGGTATTGATTTGGTTTAGATTGTCCATAGCCAGTGAACTTGCCACTCCTTTTGTATTGCAATCCTTTCTCATAATCTTTGACCAACCAGTATGCATCAGTGAGGTTATGGGGTCTCAAAGGTCTGAGATGGCATTTAATATCATCTTTCAAGCCATTTACAAAGCTGACCACATAATATTGTTCCTCCAAATATGGATGTTCCTTCTTCACTATTGCCATAATCTCTTCAAACTTGTCAATATAAGATGAGACTTGAGAATAATTCTGCTTAAGAGAGTGGAAATTGTCCATGACATCATATATACTACAATCAGCAAACCTATTGCAAATCAGTTTGCAAAACTGTGGCCAGGGAGGTGGATTGTTTAGTATTCCAAAGCTTCTTAACCATACATCAGCTCTTCCCATAACATACATTTGTGCCATATCAATTCTACATTCATCAGGTACATCTGTCATCTCAAAATATTTCTCTGCTTGTCTTATCCAGCCTAGAGGATTATCACCATTGAATTTAGGGAACTCCAACTTCGGTCCTCTGGCAATGGCCCTTCTGAACTGATTCACTCTATCTAGTCTCAGATTAATGGGCTCTTCCCTTTCCATTATCACTCCATGGCATGACAGGAGCAGAAATAGGAAAATGGTGTGATCTGTTGTGAACAGGAGCAAATGGCATTGTGTTACCCCCAATCCTATCCTCTGGAGATCCTTCCAAAATCACCCCCGCAGTACTATCCATGTCCACCCCCTTCATATCACAAACTCTTTTCATCATATCTCGATCCAGTTTTGCCCTTACCACTTCTTGTTCATCAGTGATTACTTGTGTATTTCTATTTATAGCACGTGAGGAAGAACTAGGAGGATCAACTGTCAAGAGTCCTAGCTGTAACATTAAAGTTTTCATCATACCTTCCATGTTGTCAATCTTGCTGGAGTTATCATCCATCTTTTCCACCTTCTCCTGAACATCAGAGATCTGAGTCTGTACTTGATCAATTCTGCGATAGGCTTCGACAATCTCCTGCTTGAGCACAATCGCCTCTGTGCTTTCACTCGGCTCGACTCCAGATCTACCGCTTCCTCGAGTCATGTTCGCCCAGAACCCGAACTCGAGATTGGGGATTTTACAGTATCGCTCCCACCAACCCTACTCAAGTTTTGGATCAATTCGCCTTCACCACACAAATATAGCCAAGGAAATCACTGGCTCTGATACCAATTGACAAGATCTTCAGAGATTCATACAAGAACTACGGATTGAATCGCGAAAAATAGCTCCAGATATTGAACTCTGTAAACGGTGGGGAAAGTGTTCTTACAGAGCTAGAGTATACTATCTAGAAGCTAATAGAATGATAATATTCGCGATGCTTAAAGAGTATGCAACCATAGGGCTTTATAGCCATTACAAACGAATATTCTCAGTGAAAACAAAGTTACAGCCACAGTAGAGATTCATAAGTTCTTCGCTCTGAATCTTTCACGCACAGTAAATAGCTTGATGCTAGCTAGCTGTCGATCTTCATTTAAACACCCCTGAGATGATCTCAGCCATCGATCTTCATAAGTCCGAACATTCAGTCCGAAAAGCCATCCGAACATCCATCTAAACGTCCAACCAATATCCTCCGTTGGATCCTCATCCTCTGATGAATCGTTTTCTTCACCTAACTGAATTCTCCTTCGCGCCCTTTACTTCCTTCGTTAGTATAGTCAGTTCCTGACACTCCCTCCTCCCCGGCGACCTCCTCCTCCCTCGGCCCTAGCCAGATCTGGATCTTGTGACTCTCTCCTCCGGTTCCCGCGCCCTCCTCCTCCCTCCTCCTTCTGCGCCGGCACCCCACCTCCTCCCCCGGATCTGGCGCCTCCACTTGCACGCAACGCTGCCCTCTTATGACCCCGACCAGATCTGGTGCCTTCGCCGCCTGTGCTGCTAGTGCCTCAGTGGCCTCGACCCTCACGCTGCTGGAGGCGGAAGAACCCGCGGGACCGAGAATGTGGTTCATCGCAAAGAATGTCTCGTGGGACTACATGGTCGACGATATGTGCACACTCTTTGAGAAGCACAACTCCGTCGTCGATGTGGAGGTAACTGTTTGTTTCCCTTGCCTTATCTGCTTGAAAAAAAAAGAAATCAACTACAAATTGCGAGTAGCAGTAATCCGATGAGATGGTGAATTTACACGAATTGAGCATTTGCCGTAGGAAGTAGCAATACTCTATGGTTGCTTGAATCAGAAAGATCATTGGTTGATGAAAGAACCGTAATGCATTTGGTGTGTCGACATGGACCTCATGGTCCATTTTCCTGCAAGAGTAGCGAGTTTAAACTAGTGTTCATTTCAAACTTGGTAATGTTTAAGTAGTAGCTGGATTGTTGAAATGGTTCTACTAAAGTGGTGCATTCTAGCTTGCTTCCAAAGAGTGAACTGAATTACTCAAGAAATACACAGTACTCTGGTGCAAACTAGTTTACATTTTACAATTTACATACATCATAACTTTCAGATGGGGACATCAGGAGGAGGTTGCCATGTAATGCATTTCAAAACGAGTCTCTTGGTCATTTATTTTCAAAAATATGTACAACAGTGGCATCATTAGTGATTACTTTTCTTGGTTGATTTGCTAGCTTTCGATGTACAATTCTAGTAAAAACAGAGGATTGGCATTTGTAACCAGGGGTTCAGAAGAGGAGACTCTTTCAGCACTGAACAATCTCAATTCAACTGTAAGTTCTAGTTTGTTATGGAAATAATGTCTCTCCTTCTCAGACATACCATGCTTACTTACATCGATCTTATGTATCTTTTCTCGAGAATACAAATCATTATTTATTTCCCTTTCTACTTATTTTCTTTTGCAGATTTTAAATGATAGAACAATTCAGGTGGACTTTGCAAGACCTAGAAAGAAGCAGCATCTTGTGCCATCAGGCCACATGCGAAAGCATAGTGTGTTTGTGGGAAATATTTGCCTCAACCCCAGGTGTCCAATCAGTTGAGGTTGTCTTTCATACCACCAGTCCAAGTTGAGGTAGTGATTTGATATCCTCTTACTGAGAGTTAAGTCTAGAAGCTATTTAATGACTTGCACTTGCACTGAATTTAACTGAATGTTAGTTTTGCCTAGAAGCTATTTAATCAAGAGATCATGAAAACTGCAAGTTCCATGTATATAAAGTGTATGTATGTATTGCTAGTTATATAGTGTGTGTATGTAGATGTTGGTTAAACAATTACATTTTTAACCCTCATTGGATTATGAAAATGTAGGCAACGGTGGGATCAACGGCAGATCCATCTGCTCTTGATGGTGATGCTGCAGATGGTACACATATTAGCAGCCCAAACCAAGATCGCGTGGATGAGTTCATTGTCGAGAGGCCACTCGAAGATAATGCGAATGAGTGCACTCACAAGTGAGTACACATGTCAGTTTTGCTACTTGTTTTACTCTCTACTAGTTTTTACAGTACAATCAATGCATGAGTTTTGTTTGAGCTTGCTATAGTATCTAGTGCTTTTTCTGGTGTAGTAGTGCTATCAAGGGCCAGCTTTTTGCATTTACCTAGGTTTTGTACATTTCAATCGATTTCACCTATCTAGCAATGACAGTGCTCAGTTCAACATTAAAAAACAACCCACTAAATCGCCTTCTAGTCTAACATGTATCTTCCAGATTCCTTAGTGTATGGTTTTGTGATTTGTGAGATGCTACTTAACATTGAAGTTACTCTGTATACAATCTCAAATGAGTATGGACCATGGTTTTGAAAACCATTTCTAGAGCGAAAACTAGAACCTGGCTGGTTTCGGGTTTGGCTGGAAAGCTTGCACTTTTGTATGATTGTATCTAAAAAACCCTTTCCCTTTTGTCTTGCATGCATAGAACATATTTGTACTAAATAATAGTATGTACTTGTCAGTAGTTGGTGAGTTAAAGAACTGATCCATGGTCATCATCTTTGCAGTTGATCAGCACTAGGAGCGACAAGTTAAAGGTTAACTCACGCACCTTGACAATTGATGTACCAAGCATTCACTTTGTGAAATTGTACTACTTGCATGTCGGATCTATATACGTCAATGTTGTATTATTTGGATGTCGGATCTATATATGTGAATGATGTATTACTTGGATGTCAGATCTATATATGTGAATGTTATATTGTGAACTCGAACATTATGTCAATGTTGTTGTCGGATATATATATGTAATGATTTGTGCATTGGTGATACCTTGTGGTGAAATATGCATCATATGAAATACGCATTGTATGTATAAATTTGAGCTGCATTCGCTGGGAAGCATGTTTCCTGTGTGGCTGACAAACTATTTCTCAAGTGTCCTTCGTTGAACAACACTCGGGACTGAAACTTGATTCCCAAGTGTTAACACTTGGGGTAATTTTAGGGCACCGTGGGGAAAAAATAGACACGTGGTGTTTATTCCAGAGTGTATTTGGCACTTGGGAATCTATTTCGAACACTCGAGACACTTTGTAAGAACACTCGAAAAATGATAGACATGTGCCAAAAATATAGGCGGGCAATGTGCCAAGCCAAAAAAGAGACATATGCCGAACTTTCCCGAGTGCCAACACTTGGGGAACTATTCCGTTACGGTTGGCTAGAAGTGTTATGCAAAAATTCTCTCGAGTGTCGTATGTTTCCCGAGTGTAAATCCGAACACACAGCGAATGTCTATCTACCGAGTGTCACTCTCGGGAAAATAGTTTTTACCCGACGAAACTATCTCGAGTATTTTTTTTCCCGGCGGCTGACCGTCGGGAAACATAATACCGAGTGTTTTACCTTTTTTCTTGAGTGTATTTGGCACTTGGGAAATAGCTTTGTCTTGGTAGTGCACGAGCTGAGCACTGCGGTTTGCACGTGGCCGTCGATGTGTCCAAGGCTAAACTTCACTTGTTTTAAGCTTTGGGCCTATTAGGGCACAATGTGGCCATTGCCATCAAGCCAAAAAAAATCTTGGGGTCGATCTCAAGCTTGAGGCCTGATGCCATCGAATAAAAAAAATTGCGGGCTCACATGTCGGATGTTGATGGTGTGAAGGAGATGATGTGATGTCGTCGGTCGCCGTTGGGAGCCACCATCGGGAGTCGCCGTCACGAGCCGTACCGCCGCAATCACCGGACTGGGAGGCTGGGGATGAGCGTTGTCGCCAGATCCAACCCGCCGAGGATGGACGCCACCGTCGGATCTTCGGGTTGTGGAGAGTCCGTGGGAGGGACGTCGCTACCGGATCCGGGTGCTGGGAGGCCGGAGAAGACACGTCGTCTCCATATTGCCGATTGAGTTGCTGTCGCTCTGCTGCGGAGAAAGAAGAGAGACAGAGAGGAGAGATGTGCGGCGTGGTGGAGAGGAGGGGAGGTAGAGTATGAGTAGAAGGGTGGGGGATGGTGTAGAGGGGCTAGGAGGGCGAGGCGTTAAGCGATGGCGAAGATGGGGGACGGTGAAGAGCGATTGGATGGATGAGAAAGGTGCATGGTGGAGGAAAAAGAGAGAGAGGATGACAGGTATTTTTATTACTATGTAGGGTCTACTTTTGTACCCACAAAGGTCCTATACATCGTATCATATTACACTAATCCATGTCAGCGTGTCTTTGGACCTAGACGGGTCCTATACATTGACTCAATGACCTTGTTACTCGATCTTGGAATGGCAGTTCCCTAGTTCCAATTCATTTTGTAGTATCATCCGAGTTTTCGCCCTGTGTTTGCCTGCTTGCTGCACATGATGTGCGCCTATAGACTAATAGGTTGTCAGGTGCCCGTGTGACCCTTCAGGCCTTCACTTCACTACTTGAAAGTTTTTGCTCATCTCTTTGTGGAGACAAAATGCAGGAATTACACATGAAAACGTGAATAATTCCCACATGAATCATATGGATTTCTTGTATTCCAAATGCAGGAATTCTTGTGTTTTGTTTTCGTGTAGGATTTGGAGTGCAGTCTTTCTACAAACACTTTTAACTACATGCACAATAGTAGGGTCCAAAATATGCATCAATATTGGTGCACAATTTTTGTGTGTGCGTATTGTGTACATGATCATACGTATTTTGTACATCCCCCACGTATATAGATACAATATCTTTTCTCTCCTCCCTCATTCTTTGCCCACCTCTCGCTCTCCTCTCTCGGCCTACCCAGCCCTTGATTCTGCTCGGCAAGCGGCGAGTGCGGTGATGGCCCTACCAGAGGCAAATCTAGGCTTCAGGCTGGGTGGGCTATAGTTCGAGGCGTGAAAATCTTACCAGTGTTAAAACCCATGAAAATCTCTTAAAAAATTACCAAACATTCGAGTTTGGCCTAAGAACAACTACCCCAGCCTGAGACTTGGGTCGTGGCTGGCTCCACCCCTAGGCCCTATGACTGGTGAGCATGAACACCATCGTGAAGATGATCGGCGACGACGAGCGCCGTCCATCCCCAAAACTGACGCCGATCCACCTCCCGTGATGGATCCAACCCGTATCGCCAGAGTGACAAATTCAAGAGGAGATGGCAGGACCCGACAGTGGCACGGCGGGAGATGGTTGGATCCAACCATATTCGACGTCAACGCTATGGGAGGTGGCCAGATCCGGTGGTGGCGCGGCAGGAGACGATCGGATCAAGCCGTATTCGAGTCGGTGCGGTGGTAGGTGGCCAGATCGGATGGTTCATGCGGTAGGAGATGGCCAGGTCAAGCGTCTTCATCGCCTCCAGAGCGCGCGTGTGAATGTTTTTTCCCTCTTTTTTGTCCTATTATGTTCTTGTGTTCTTGAATTTTTGGAGATGAGTAACCGTGTAAAATTGTTCGGAATCAAGAAAATAAAAATGTTCAGTATTTGACCAAAATTATGAAACAAAAAATAAATCAAATCCAGGTGAGGAAAATGTTAAAATTTGACTAAAAAAATGTGAACCAAAAAATGTACAAACAAAATAATTTTGTATAACAAACAAACTTGTACTAACAAAATAATTTTGTACAAATAAAACTGTACACAAAATAAACTTGTACAATCAAAATAATCTTGTACAAACAAAATAATCTTATATGAATAAATTTTTTCAAAAAAGTAATTTTGTATGAACAAATACTAATAATTTTGTACAAACAAAATAATCTTATGCAAACAAATAATTTTATATGAATAATTTCATGCAAACACAATATTTTTATTTTTCTTCCCTCAAAATATTCCAAATCCAAACATGCATCAGATCATTCCCCCAAAATGTGCTCTTATTCTCTCAAATACGTGTATTACTTTTTTACCGCATATGCACATGTATGTGAGGTTTTAGCCGTATTGTTGCTTTTGCGCCATGTATTTGCAAGAATGACCATCGTCGTGTGTTATTTGCCAAATGGCACCCTACCGCACAGCCACCGTGCGGCCAGTCCTCTGCTCCCGACACTTGCCACCTCCCTCACGGCCACCGTGCGGTGGAGGACATGCTGCACGACCACCATGGGGAGGAGGACTGCCGCACGGCCACCTTGTGGTGGAGGTCCTACCGCACGGCCATCGTGCGGTGGAGGAGCTCCCGCACGGTAGTTGTGCGGATTCTCTCTCCTCCAAAAATTAGGGTTTCAATGGCCTTATGGTGTTGTAGGAATTTTAAAATATAGCAAATGAGCTAAAAAAAATCATGAAATGTTTTGTAGAGCCTCCCGACACAATGTGCTTGCTTGTGTAAGTTTTTCATAATTTTATTCGTTTTGAATTCTTCTTGCAATTTTATTTAAGTGTACTATTCGTAGGAATTTATAAATATAGAAAATAAGCTACAAAAATTATGTAATTTATTTTGAAGGCTCCTTACACAGTGCACTTGATTGTGTAATATTTCTAGAATTTTATATGTGTTCTTAAATTGTCTGAAAAATTAAGGGTTTAGGTCATAAAAAATTGGATTTTAAGTTTTCGAAAATTTGGGTTTCATGATTTCATGTGACTTGGAATGTGGGAAGTTTGCATCCTCCTTCATCACGAGTGCTACAAACCCGCACATGTATCATGTGAAAAAAGCTATATTGCAACTCCATTGGAAACGTGGATATACAATATGGCACAACAGTACACACATAACATACAAAATATACGTACAAATATAGGAAAAAAATATGTATACAAATATACCAAAATAGAATCACATAACACATGATGCAATATATGGCTTACTCGTCTGAGCCACTGCTCTCTGCTCGCTGCGTTAGAGTCCGCGTGCGCGGTCTTATTTTGCGTCAAGCATGTCCCGTGGGATACATTAGCTGGCCCGGAGAGCGTGTGTCGAATCGGAGGAGGTATGGAGACCGCTGAGTCTGTTCAGTGGGCGGAGGTGCACCAGTAAGCTGACTCAACTGACTTTGGTAAGCGTACATGTCGTCCTGCTAAGGCATTCTGAATTGTGGGCCACCTTCAATGAATTCATGAATGACGGACTGTATAAATTCACTCTCGAATTGTCCGCCCCAAGGTACAATGTCTGCAACTCCAGTCCGGATGAGCTCTATCCTTGGACGTACGGTGTGCCAGGCAACCCGAAGGAGCTCTGGCCTTGAATGTACGGTGGAACAGCGAACCCGGAGGAGCTCTGCCCTACGTAGCTCCAAACCCTGACTGCCATGGTCCAAACCCTGGCGTCGTGTACTGCTCCCTCGTAGAAGCTGAGAGGCTCGTATCCTCATCATTAGTGGACGTGAACTGGCTGTCACCGCCACGGTCAATTGAAGGCTACAAGGCGGAACAATGTTAGTCAAAATAAATAATCTTGACGTAAACTGAGAATCTCGTACCTCCCAGATGTGTAGTGCAGATGACCGAGGGGGGCGCTAGTCCGTGTACCAAATGCAGATGGTAGAAGTGATGCATCCTGATGGACCTGCGGTGGGAGAACAACATGACGTTAGGAAACGTAAGACATAGCCAAAAAATAGAACATATATTTGTACATAACCTACCTCCCCATCGATTTGGCCCGCGGATGAACGATAGGAAGTGCTATGACACCGGCCGGACTCACTAGGTCGTGATGGCCTAGTGGGTGAGCACTATGCCCCTACTTGGTGCCCGATGCGCAGGGCGTCGTTCGTTGAACGACCGTAGCTCAAGTTCTTTATTATCTTCTTCAACTCCGTGAAAATGTATTTCAAAGTTTTTAGCAGCCCCGGTGTTGTGTGTGGGCTGCGAATGGCGATCTCTGATGCGCTTGCGATGCGCTGCGCCCGCTCCAACTGAAGTGACATACATAACAGGTACATTAACGAAGAGTACAGATATCATCAATGAAATGACCAGAGGTTGCAAGTGTCTTATGGTGTCGTGACGCTGCAAAGTGCTATAATGATCGAATGAGTGTCGAAGGCTATCATGGTGTGTCACTTGCTCTGGGCGCTCCGGTGGAGGAAGGGTGAGTCTAGCGCACGACCGTGGTACGTACCACTCCAGGCACTCACCGTACGTCTGAACGTCGTATGGACGCTGCTCCTGCAAGAACTCCAAGTGCATCATCTCCGTCCATGCGTTAGTCTACTCGTGCTGGACTGCTTGCCAGTCCTGATTATGCCGACCCGCCCTCGATCGCCTGTATTTCTGAAAGGATTGATGTTAGAAAAGAAGATGTAAGAAGTGTAAACATTACTCAAATGAAGTTTGACTCACAGATGTACGGCTCGCTGCAGGACCCTACTGTCCGGAGTGGGCACGACTTGGTACAAACCAAACTGTTGCATTACGCACTGCGGTGCGTAGGGCTCCACCATATGTGCGGACACCAGATGGTAGGTTGTCGCCCATAACTCAGCGTCCTAGGCACATTGCACGGACAGCCCGTGTGGTGCTACCATCTGCACAAAATCTGGAGTCCATGAAGCCCAGATGATGTCGTTGTTGTGCAACGACTCAAACTCATTGTGGAACAACGAGTAGCACCTCGACGGTTTGTCCTTGGCCCAGCTTAGATGGGCAGCAATCCACCATATGCCCATAGTGGGTCCGTCTAGCGGGTCATCCAACTTGGCGTACGGGTGCACTGCTCTCTCGAAGGCTGGTCGACCGTCTAATAGGGAAGTGCTCCCAACTCCACAGCTGTAGGAGCACGTAGCAGAAGGTCAGGTTGGGGGTAACAGCGGTGCCGCGCCACGATGTGTCACACAACCCCGGTATGTGGTGCAAAGAATGGCTAATCCCTCCGTGTCAACAAATGACTCGGTGACACGGACGAAGCTGGGGTAGCACAAATTGCCTTGTTTGGTTGGAAACAGGACTCAACAGAAGAGCTGAAGAAGGTAAGCAATGAGGTGCGTCCTAACGACCTTGTCAGGTGCACCCTGTAGGCATTGACTAAAGTGCCTCAGCCAAGTCCGGGGAACGCCATGTGCACGCTCCGGGATAGGTAGGCCAAACCGATGCTCCAACCTTGCCTTCCAGTCTGCCGGCAGAGGGCCTGGAACAAGTGCCTCACCCTGGATTGGGAGACCAGTCAAGAACGAGACATCCTGCAGAGTGACTACCATCTCACCCCCACCGAAAGTGGAAGGTGTGCATCTCGGGCATCCACCTGCCAACAAGTGCCGACAACAAACTCGCATCTGGGGTAAATCGGTGTCTGACAGAGACTAACATCGCAAGGAGCAACAAGCCCGTGTCCCAGAGGATTGGGATGTAGTGAGCATCTAGCTCCCAGTAGTCCCTCCCCGACCAAAGCAGCTGGGGCGTCGGGCCATCCGCTTCACCGACGATCCACAGCTTGCACCGATGGTCCTCATCGTAGAAGTGTTCCAGAAGCGTCGGTAGAGACATGGCTTACAACACATGGAATAGAAGGAATATTAGTGTGAAGATTTATAATGACTATAAAATACTGCAAATTAAAAATTAAAACCAAATGAACACTACAAATTAATATACACTAATTTACTAGAACAAAATTAAATAAGACTTAGTAATCTTGACATAATTAGTCATCAATTAAACACACACCAACACAAGATATGTTTAAATTATTAGTAGTAACCAACTAATTAATTGGTGTTAGTTGAGCTCATGCTTTCGAACTACTTGACCGCATCAGAAATGGTGCACACTATCTAGCTAAAAGACAAAGAGTATGTATGTTTGTTGACCCTAACCTTGGTACTGACATGGGGAGTTAGATTGTGCATGTATATTTCATCTAAAACATTGTAAAATAATCAGGACCAAGAGTATATATGTAGTACTAGGGAGTTGCATGAGCATTGGAGAGAAAAGCTTAGCAGGTGACACAACAAACATTGCTTTCTTATCTAAACACCTGTAAGCATATTTAATGGCCTCGGTCTCTGATCCATACCTAAAGTATATTTTAATTTTAATTTTTAAATTGAGAGTGAATTAGAATGATAAACATTGACAAGTTTATTAATTTTATTCTTTGACGTCATGGAAGATTGGGCTTATGCTTCTGCAGTTCTGCTACTTTGTAATACTGTGATAGCATTTTACTTTGGATCCCATGGTATAGGCATGATTGAGTTTTATTCTTCTAAAGCAATGAGGGATTGTAGCCGTTGGCTTAACATAGCAATTAAACATTGAGTTACTGGGTAATATCCTGTTTAACACACACACACAGAGATAGAGATATCCTTATGTTTCTCTGATTAGAGAACAAAGCCAAGGACTAATAAAGTTCAAATGCGGCTAATTAAATGCGACTAATAAAGTCAAACAGATTTTTCTACAAAAATTTCAAAACGCCTATAATAGGTGCGCTTGAAAAATTACAACTACTTAAGTACGCAGTTAATAAAGAATTTACGAACGACGAAAAATCGACGTAGATAAAAATTACCTGCCAAATTTGTTTCTAATGACGACGGTTAATAACGCTAAAATATTCCAAAAATATAATCAAGAGAGCAAGAGAGCGACCAAAGAGAGAGAGAGAGAGAGAGAGAGAGAGAGAGAGAGAGAGCGAGCGATGGCGAAACAAAATTGCGCTTGTTCGCTCTCTAATTTATAGCCACTGTGGGAGGGAATCCTTCCCCGCGCGAGCTAATTGAAATTCGCATGCATGCATCAGATTGCGAAGTGACAACGACGGGACGGGGAATAAAGTGACGACAGTGATTGATGGAATTGACCGGAGAAGAGGCCGGGCGGTGGAATTAGGGGGGAGGGCCTAGGCTTCAGAGCTTCTCCGAACAACAGATGGAATCCGTCGGTGGTTTTTTGTTTCTCCAGAGAACCGAACCGGATTAGTTTCCACATGGTGGGAGGGAAGGGCTGGCGGGAGGGAGGGCCGTGCAAAGGGGAGCAAATGGGAGGGAATACGGTGGGTGCGGGAGGGGCACCGCGCGGTGGCCATGCGAGAGGTGGTCACGTGGCGGGCAGCCGCCGCATAGTGGCCGTACGGGAGGTGGCACGTGGCCGGGCCATGCGGTACCGCACTATTTTTGCAAAAAACAAACGACAACTGTCAATTTTTGAGCAAAAAACAGTAGGAAAGGCTCCTACTGTATATATAGATGATAAACAAATAAGTACAAAGTGAATACAAAAGTGAAAGAGTAGGAGAAAAGAGAAAAGCAAAAGAAGTTCTGAGCCTAAGAGCCCAAGTCACACCAGCTGACCCAGGTTGTTAAGCCAGGCAGTAAAAAGGGGCTTATAGAAGGGGCTTCGTTCGATGAATGAGCAAGGCAAACTCCCAGGTGAAGGAGGAGCGCTAATTCGCTAAGGTTGGAGCCAGTTGCTTGAAGATCTAGTTGTTTCTTATGATCCATAAGGCCCAAGTAGTCAGAATAATGATTTCCCTGAAGAATCGCTGATTGATCTTGTCTTTGAGATGCAGTAAAGCTTGTTGTGTTGAGGTGAGAGACGCTCGTTGTGGACAAACTAGATCCCAGCATTGTTGAGCAAATGGGCATGACCAGAAGAGGTGTTGCAATGATTATTCAATTCCCTGGTCACAAAGAATGCAAGTGTGAGGACCCCAATTTATTTGGCTTGTAATGCTTAACCAACCACCTAGTCCTAGCATCACAAATCAAATAAATTGATCCTCGAGATATGTATACTTCCCAGAAAGCAGTATACACACCCCGTTACAAAATTAGACATCAACTCCATTCCAAACATAGAGTCCAAACACCACACTACCAAACGGAAGATAAACAAATAGTAGAGTTATTATGCATAAAGGCCGATGTGCCACAAGATACATAAATAAACGAGACGACAAATGAAGCAAAAGTGCCATAAGATGGCTATAAACAAAGCCAATCGCGTGCCTCCAACCCACAAGGCATCCGACCGACCGCCAAGTCTAGTCGCCCACGAAACGGCAACACAACTCACGTAGTGAGGCCCTTGGGGCTCACCTTCTTCCTCTGCAACAAAACATTAAGCAAAGCACCGAGTACAAAGATTGTCTTTGTACCCGCAAGACCGACGTGTGAACTAGCAGACCTGTCAATATGCTACATGCAGACTTGTTTAGTGGAGGCCATATGTTTCATTTGCATAAAGCCAATTTTCATTTGCAATAACATAATACAGTTTAAAGGCAAGTTTGCAATTCATTTTTATCGTTGAAATAATCACAAATAAAGATAGATACAAGTAACCACCTAGAAGTGACTATCCCAATAGTCACCACAATATAGCACTAATCCCAGCATTCGCACTCACCTGTAAGTTTTAATTTAAAAGGTTGTAGTCTAACTCTTGAAAAGCTTACCCAAGCGTGTCCATCACCTAGACGAGGCTATTCGAATAGTTTTTAACCTCGCAGGTGTACCATCGCACCCACACTTGCATCGCTTTAAGCCAAAGCACACTTAGAAGGTATGTCGTACCGCTAAGTCCTACGAGACTTTTTCCAATATTGTGTATTAACTACGAGCCGCTCGTATGGATAGAAATCCATACGCTTACATGGTAAAGCCGAAAGACAACTACCCACTCGGGATAAAGCTTTTGGACAACTACCATGCTCCCAACACCATCCCTCCCGCGACCTCCTGCGACCGAGCCAATACACGCCAAAGTACTAGGTCAAGAGAGGTCCCATATACTCTAGTGTGGTTAGCACGCCAAATGCTGGATAAAAATTCACTCACAAGATGTTCGGTCCTTAATTGACCGGGCACCTTTCCAAATACACCCAAAAGATCACACCAATCTTACCATTGTGCCCGCGTCTAAATCATTTTTGTTTTCATTTTTAGTTTTGCAATTAGGCATAGCAAGAATGCTGAAATATAAAGTTATAGAAAATTTTAGGTGATCAAGGTTACCGACTAAGTCGATAACCGCCCATTTCTACCGATACTAAGCATGTCTAAGCAATTTGACCGGATCTACTAAGTGACAAGAGATCATCCAAATACCTCTAATCACAGAAATAACCTAGGCTCGTAGTAGAGATCAATATTTTGTCTACAGGATATGCAACTACGGATTTAACTAATCAATTTAACACAAATTAAGCAATGCATACATACAAATTGAAACAAAATATTAGACTTTAAAATACTGGGATTAACATGATCAAACTGCTTGCCTGGTTGCTGTTGCTCAATTTGTTGCGGAGGGTCGTTCTCAGGGTTGCCGCAAATATCGAATCCTAACGATAGAACAAATAACAGCGAATAAGAGCAAAAAACACCGACAAAACTCAACCATACAACAACATCAAAACATACCAAACTCACACAGCAACCTAAACATGACATAACAAAATTTTAGAAACAGAGAACAATTCATTTTAAGCTATTAAGAACTTTCTATGAATTTTCTAAGCTAAAAACACATCAAAACACTAGTTAATTACTTAACAATTTTTCATGAACAGAAACAGTGTGTAAAACCTATCCTAATAATTAGTATACTGAAAATGAAATTTTACAGAATTGGGTTCATTGAATTTGGACAATTATTGAAAGAGATATGCATTTTCTAATTTGGAGATTACAATCTACAACATTAAATTAATTAACAGATTTTTGCTACAGATACAAGGTTGAAACTCATTTTAGTAAATAGTACATTTAAAATGAAAATTAACATCACTGGTTTCATTCAATTTGGATAAAAATTGAATTAGTTATGCATTTTACAAGTTTAATTGAATTAACAGCTCAACAGAAAACATAAACCAGAAATACTAAATCATTTCCGAAATCTATAATGCACTAATTCCATTTCTCACCCACAACCAGCTAGCCCTCACATCGACAATGGGCCCAATAAAGGTGCCGACTGAGCAGATTGCGCGAAGGTGACGCTGGCGTATTCTAAGAATACGTCTTCGGCTTACCAAAGTGTAACCCTAACATACTCTCACAGAGAAATACGCTTACCAACAGAGAAAACGCATTACCAGAGCTACACAACCCTAACTGACAGCATGGACCCACATGGCAGCGACTCAGAGAACAAATAACGGGCTGGATTAAAGGTTCTCTAAACGTGATTAGCCAATAGGGCCCACAAGTCAGAGACTCAAACTAAACAAGATTAGCGCTAAACTAACTCCACCGGCGGCTCACCGGCGCGCACTGGGACGGCGGCGCGGCCGCGCAACTGTTCTTGCGAACCAGGAGGTCTCAGGGCGAGTGAGATATACCTTCAGGTTCGCTACGATCTCGCGAACTCACTGACGGTGACCCGGGACCCCGAGGATGCCGGCGGCGAGCTGACGGCGAACGGAGGCGGAGAAGAAGGTGCGGCTTCCGCGGAGAGGACGCGACAAGCTTCTAGAAGACTCCGGAAGGTGCGCACAAGCTCCGCCTTGACACCAGGATCAACAAGCACAAGATAACACCGATGAAGAGGGACCGAGGCGGCCGGAATTGCTACGGCGGCGGAAAACCGAGCTCGGAGAAGAAGGGGTCGCACAGCCTCAACGATGCACCAAAGACGAAAATGAAGCCATCATTAGATTCAATGCATCGGTGCGATCCAAAGGACCAAGTGTCGGGCTAGAAACTCACCGAGCACTAGCAAGCTTGCGGGCCGCCGCAACCGAGGCGAGACGACGGTTGCTCCGGCGATACATCGACGCCGAGGGTCCCGATGGGCAAAATGGAAGCGCGAAGAGAGTAGATCACGATGGCGTGGTTGCGGAATCAAGGGCGGCGCTAACACGCGCGCGCGCCGAGGTTCTTCTCCGGCAAATCAAGAAACGGCGAGAGAGCTACGTAACGGGAAAACGAGGATGAGTGGTCGCGGTGAGGTAAAGAAGGCTGGCGATGCACCAAAGACGGACACGAGGGCACATAGGTGGCGGCGCAGGTACGTGGCACCCATGCGCGAACGCCGCGAGCTCCGCGAGTGCGGAGAAGACGAGGCGACATCGACAGTGGGACCCACATGTCGAGATCGTGACAAAGCGGTGCGAGTCGGGTTTGGTGTGACGCGATCGCTTGGTTAGACTCGATCAGAATGTATCGACCGCTGGATCTAAGATGAACGGTCGAGATTGATGTATGCATTCGGACAGGTCGACGAGACAAGCAACGTGGACCGCTCGATCTCCATCGGACGGCTGACAGCCATCGGGCTCAGGCGGTGCCGCTAGGTGGCGCGACCGAGTCAAGTGGCGCGGTCGAACTCGAGTCGGGCTCGGGTTCGAGCTCGAGGAACAGTGAATACTGATTTGGAGTTTTAAAAGGCTGAGAGAGTTTGGAGAATTTTTAGAGGTAGCTCCTGAGCTCCAAAAATTTCGAAATTTTTGTGGTAGCTACTAGGGACAGAGGACAACCTTGTGAAATTTTTCCAGGAGTTTTCATGCACTAGATTTCTCCCAATAAAATTCACAAGCTGCTGTCCAGAGGTTTGACCAGATTTCTAAACTGGTTTGACTTGGGCATTTGAAATAGCAAACAAAATCTAAAAATTGTGAAATAATTCAGGGAAGTAGATAGGATGATCAAGATGATAGGAAAAATAATTTCAGAGGATGACCACAAGTTTGAAAGCTAAGAATCTGATGACCATAATTTCCAAACACAAGAATTACATTCTAAAAATTGGAAATTGCTAGGGAAAATTGTAGAAATTCTCAAATGATTTCATGAGGCATCAAAAGTTTTTATTTCTCCTCATAATTTACAATTGAAATACAAACCCTAAGTTAGGGCTGTTACAGCAAGAGTATCATCTAGAGGACAATTCTTTCTTCGAAGAAGGTTTCAAGTGTTGAGTCTATCTTTGAGCAAGAGCCAGATGAAGACTTTGTGACGCTTTTCGCAAGTGCTTGACCACAACCAGTTAAAGTATGGGGGCACCGGAAGGGAGCCCATGAGTAGATGATAGAATCTGATCGAAGAGAATTGTGTGGAGTTCCCAAAATAGTACGAAGAGTCTTCCTGTGTTGTGAGCACGAGGTCTTGCATGAGTTGTTGCACTTGTAGGAGCTGGGAAAATGCTGGAGCCGAGAGCGGCAGGTGGAAGAGAGATGAGAAGACATCAACTTGCTTGGCTGAGGAAACTGAGCTGGAGTCAGATTTGGCAAATGAATATAGCCCTGGATGCTGTTGGGAGAGTAGGTTACCATTCCACAAGTCTTTCCAGAACAGAGCTAAATTTCCATTGCCTACAAAACATGCTGCTAGTCCCTTGTATTGAAGAAGTAACTTAAGGTTGTCTCTCCACCACAAAGATCCTACCCGCACTTGGTCCAAAGGTTGTGATTTTGAGTAATAGACCTCCCAAATAAGCTTTACCCAGGGAAGGTTGTTATGATTAAGGAACTTATGAAGGTTTTTTAAAACAAGCGCCTGGTTTTGAGTTCCCAAGTGTAGAACTCCTAAGCCACCAAGTTTTTTTTGGGTTTGCAGACCTCTTTCCAAGCAACCAGGGATTTTCCTCGGCTATCTGATGCAGAGCTTCTCCAAAGACAGTTTATGCGATATTTATCGATATGCCTTAGTACACCACTTGGAAGTTTCAGTAAGCACATGTAAAAAGTTGGCAGTTGTGAGAAAACTGAGTTCACCTTTGTTAGTCGGCCTCCAATGGACAAGTAAGTTGCACAGCTGGCTAGTCGTCTTTCCACCCTCTGAATGAGTGGGAAGAAGTCCAGTATTTTTGGTTTGGAAGTCCCCAGGGGGAGTCCCAGGTAGGTGAACAGGAGGGCCCTATTGGCAACCAAGAGTTTGAGAGAGCACTTCCATCTTGTTCGGCGAAACGTTGATGGGGATCATGAGCGATTTGTCAAAGTTGACCTTGAGCCCAGTAGAGTCCACAAAAGTGTTAAGGATCCACTTAAGGAAAATAGTTGTTTCGTACAGGCCTGCATTACTATGAGCGTATCATCAGCATATTGGACTACCGGGAAGTCTGGGCAAGCCTGCAAGCACACCGGGGGGGGTCATCAGTCCCTGATCTATTGCCCTGTTGAGTAGTGTTTGAAGTAGGTCTACAGTCAAAACAAACAGGAGCGGTGAGAGAGGGTCTCCTTGTCTGACACCTCTTCTGCAATGTAAGAGCTTGCCAGGCACTCCATTGAGAAGGACTGAAGAAGTTCTCGTGCTAAGAATATTGGAGATCCAGGCAATCCATTTAGGCCCAAAGCCTTTGTGCTTCAGGATCGCAACTATTGTCTTATGTTCAACTTTGTCAAAGACCTTTTCAAAGTTCAGCTTGAGAATGATGATTTCCTTTTTTGAAGTGTGACAGATATGAAGATATTCAAAAGCCCAAGCAAGACAGTACTCTTGAATTGTACGAGATTTCAGGAACCTATATTGGTTTGAATGAACTAGTCCCAAGATAACCTACTGGAGTCTATTGGCCAGCAGCTTTGTCAGGATCTTGAAAGAGGTATTCAGTAATGACGATGATTAAAACCTCTATGTATTATTTTTAATACATAAAAAACCATACATTTTCATGGTCATAACCCCTGAGGTTCACGACCTCATTGGTCGTAGAGATTCCAGAGGTTACATAATGGGTACCCTGGTCGGACGAGGTCCTGTGCCTAACCTCCGACCAGGGAACTGCTCGTACAGGGTATGAACTGATGTTTGGAATTGATTCTCGGTATATTCTCTACCGTGTGATGAGTGGAACACGTGTGTATATTCCATAACACACGATGTTTCTTATCTTGAAACACTGATGAACAACCACCATGCGGTTGAGTATCTCACAAGCATACAACCATCGAACGGATGATTCTCCATCAACCATCATCCCGCTCCGACCAGTCGCGACGCTTCACAACAGACATCTTCTTTAGAAGTAACTGCCACCCCTTCAAGAGCTATTTACAGATGGAGCATGGACGGAGCAAAGGGGTCTCGGATCGGAGTAAAGCATATACATTAGATTTGTGTTTTAAGTCTAACATTGTAGCATAACAAGTAGTGTTCTCAGTGTAAACAGGAGTAGTTCACCATCTAGTTAGAAGGCATTCCCTGTAAATTCCAGTTCATATTAATAAAAGAGCAGTTCCATTATCTCCCCAGAATTTCCACGTCATTCTCTCCTATTCTTTTCGTAAGATCGACATCTTGATCGTCGACAGCTGACGCCGTCTGTGGGGAGCGCGGCGTGGAATCTTGGAAGAAGTTCTTTGCTCATCAAATCCTTGTAAATTTCCCATTTGTAATCGCTCATGTGGTTATGGCAGAAAGTTGGGACAAGGAAAACTGGTTCGACCTGGCAGACTACTCTAACCTCGACATGGACGTATGCATCCGCGCCACGCAGGAAAACAAAGTCTCTTCATCATCCTCCTCCTCCGCCGGTTCGCCCATCGCAGATATCAGTGAGGTCGACCGGATGGATGAGGATACACCGCTATGATCAATGGCAGTTTCAGAGGAAGTGCTTCCGACCAGTTCAGAACACCCAAAAACCTCTGCAAGTCCGGACTTTTCGACCGGCAAAAAAGGTCACGAAAATTCAACACCGCAATTCGAGGACCACTATACCCTTGATGCGATCATGGTTGACAGGTACTCACCGACGACTTCTGGCAATTCTAGGAGCCAACCGACATCTGGTGACGATATCGATGAAACCCCCACTAGTCATAAACCAAGGGGGGTGACAAGGCTCAGTATACGATCGGCAATCCGCCGGATCAGGTTGAGACCATTACGAAGACCTCAGGAAGTGCTGATTACCGACCACTATCCATCATGGAAGCTTCTCGCAGAAGCTCTGAAAGGCTCTCCATCGATTACGACAAAAGCTCATCGGAGGATCACTGCTGGAAGCACGAGGTCAATGCAATCGGAGATACAGATCAAAATGCCGTGTACGGTCCTCCACATGTTGCCTCGCCACCACATAATAATGGAGATGGTACGAGCGGTCAAGCACCAAATGCCAGAGGTAACAGAACTGGTGGACGTCCATCAGTTAATTCGCCTGGTTCTGCCCCAGCCAATGTAAGGGACCAGGCAAGGCCGACCAGGAGGTCGGGGGGTTCAGGCCATCAGACACCCTCTTCTGGCAGAAACCATTTGAGACCTTCGGTAACGGTACAAAACCTGCAGTGAGTTAGAGATATTTTAAATACTTCTGACCCTGCTTTGGCAGAGACTCCAGGTTTTTGTCCAACTTGTAGGTCAAGTATCAGAAATTATCCAACAGACTATGCAGCGCACAGAAGCATATCGGGAACGAAGGCACTCGCAAAGTCAGACCATGACTTCATGCCAGCACTCTTCCCGCACGAGGGGCCAGCATGGTCGTGTTGAAGACCAGTTGATACCAAGACCACCTCTATGATTCCGACCAACGAGTCATGAGGGGAGAAGGTTGTTCCAAGAATCCTCACCCTCACTTCGTCGAGAGGAGCAATCGCTTGGACCTGATGATCTTCGACATCATCTGAATCAAGCAAGCGGTCGGAGGCGTCCTATCAACGTCCACGACCGAATCGGGACACTGGAGCACCGGAAATCTAATCTTATAAACCGGTCTCCAACCGATTATAATCCGGCACCTTTCCAAAGAAGGCGCTATGAAACTGTCACAGGTTGTCGAGCCTTCTCCGTAGGGCTCCAGGCTGTGCGTTGGCCAAATAGGTTCCGACCGGCCAATCTGGACAAATTCAATGGGACTCAAAATCCTTTGGTATTTCTCCAGATATACACCACCGCCATCAGAGCCGCTGGTGGTGATAAAAATGTAATGGCTAACTATCTTTCCACGGTATTAGAAGGATCAGCCCGGTCGTGGTTACTAAACCTATCGGTCGGGTCAGTGTATACTTGGGAGCAACTTTGCGACCTTCTGATTGCAAATTTTCAGGGTACGTACGATCGCCCTGGAAAGGATGACGATCTCCACCGAATCCGGCAAAAATCTAACGGGACTCTCCGGCAGTACATCAAAAG
Organism: Ampelocalamus luodianensis; assembly: GCA_036346255.1. Taxonomy (NCBI): domain Eukaryota; kingdom Viridiplantae; phylum Streptophyta; class Magnoliopsida; order Poales; family Poaceae; genus Ampelocalamus; species Ampelocalamus luodianensis. The sequence continues at coordinate 11,641,615 of CM070618.1, forward strand.
ATTTAGCCAAGTTCGTAATTCAATACCAGAGGTTGCAGAATCTTCTGTCATCCAAGCCTTCAAAGCGGAATTAAGAAACCGAAGGTTTACGGAGGATTTAGCTATATATCCCCCACGAACGAACAACCATCGAGCTTTTCGATATGGCTGACAAGTACGCGACTGCCAGTGAGGCGGTTGAGTGGAACGAGGCCATTGATCGAAAAGATAAAATCCTCCAATCTGGCTTAGATAAGATAGAAAGGAAGCAAAAGAAGCCTCTCAAGAAAAAGAGACACCGCAAAACCGACGATAAGGAGGTTCTTGTGGTTCCTGAAAAATTCACCAAGGGAAGAAAGAATTATTCTGACCGTGGCAAGGCTAAAGCCCCAACCAATGAATACAAGAAAAATAAGAAGTGGTGTCCTCTTCACCAGCAAGCAGGACACGACTTGCATAATTGTCGTGCTTGGCAAAAGAAGTTGGAAGATTATTATGCAGGTAAAGGTCCACTCCCCTCAATACAAGAGCTCGGGGAGCCAAGCTCCAAGAAGGACAAAGACGATGATGAAGAAATGGAGTGCCAAGAACCTCAGAAGACTGTCGACGTGATCTTCGGTGGATCTTCTTCGTACGAGTTCAGACATCATCTGAAGGCCATGAAGCGGGAAGTCAACCTTACCGAACCTTCGATCGCCGTTAAACCTTCAAGGTGGTCGGAGACAATAATCTCCTTCAGCAAAGAAGATTGCCCTATCCCTTCGACTCGACCAGGTAGGTTCCCTATTATCGTTGAGCCTACTATTAATAACTGCAAGGTTAATCGGGTCTTGATAGATGGGGGTAGTTCTTTAAATATTTTATTTGCAAGCGCATTGGAAGATATACGGATTCCCAAATCCAAGATGAAGAGAAAACTTCCTTCATCACTCCATATGGTTTTTACTGTTATGTAAAGATGTCATTTGGTCTAAAAAATGTTGGTGCAACATTCCAAAGGTTGATGCAAAAACTTTTAGTCCGCAGATAGGTCGGAATCTTGAAGCCTAAGTTGATGATTTGGTCGTAAAAAGCATCAACGCCGGCGATCACATTCCAGATTTACAAGAGACTTTCAATAACTTAAGACGCCATAACCTTAAATTAAATCCAGAGAAATATGTATTCGGAGTTTCATCTGGAAAGCTTCTTGGGTTCCTGGTTTCGGCTAGGGGCATTGAAGCAAACCCAGTAAAAATCATTGCCATCGATCAGATGCGCCCTCCGGCCACAAAGAAGGAAGTTCAGAAGCTAATCGGCTGTATGGCAGCGCTAAGTCATTTCATAGCGCGGTTAGGTGAAAAAGGACTATCTTTCTTTAAGCTTCTCCGGAAATATGGAAGTTTCGAATGGACTAAAGAGGCAAGCAACGCCTTCGAAGAACTTAAACGGTACCTTACGAGTCCCCCAATCTTAGTTTCTCCAAGATTGGGAGAGACATTACTGATTTACATGGCTGCAACGCCACAAACGGTGAGTGGTGTGCTGGTCGTAGAACGTGATAATGTCCAACGGCCGATATATTACGTAAGCGAAGTCTTACATGGACCAAAGGAAAGATATCCACAGGTACAAAAGTTGCTCCATGGTCTCCTTTTGGCTTCAAGGAAACTAAGACATTATTTTCAGGCCCATAAAGTGGTCATACCAACTGGGCATCCCCTTGGTCAAGTCCTAGGAAATAGGGAGTCATCAGGACGAATAGCAAAAATGGGCGGTTGAGCTTGGGGCGTTTGACCTCCATTTCATCCCACGAACAACAATCAAGTCCCAGGCAATAGCAGAATTCATTGCCGAATCGACAAACCCTGAACCCACCCAAGGGCCCGAGTACGAACACCACGATGAGTGAACAATGTACTTTGATGGCTCCTTGATGCTCCACGGCTCGGGGGCCGGGGTCGTCTTGATTTCCCCTACTGGCGAACAAATAAAGTACGTCATTCAGTTAAACTTTCCTGCTACTAACAATGTGGCAGAATACGAAGGTTTCCTGGTAGGACTTCGAGCAGCTCGTTCGCTCGGGATTCGCAGATTACTAGTGAAAGGCAATTCTCAACTAGTAGCGAATCAAGTAGGGAAAGAGTATCCGTGCTCTAGTACCAAGATGTTATCATATCTAGCGGAAGTACGAAAACTCGAAAAGCATTTCTTCAGTTTTCAGATCCAACACATTCCTAGAAAGGAAAACTTTCTAGCAGATCAGTTGGCACAGATGGCTTCTACAAGGACACCCGTCTCGCCCGGAGTTTTTCTCGAGAAACTCGATTCACTCTCGCTAGTCGAGCCTTCCGAGGATATAGATGTTCGCAAGGGGGTCGCACACCTCAATTTTACAAACATGGATGCTCTACAGGTCGATGATGGTTGGCGCCATCACGATTACGTTAGAGATTGGATGACATCGATCTACAATTATCTTTAGCATGACCTCATTCCAGAAGATGATGTAGAGGCTGATCGTATAGCACGAAAAGCCAAATCATACACTTTTATTGAACGTACCTTGTGTAAGCGAGGATCTCATGGAGTGTTGATGAGATGCATATCTCAACCGGCTGGCATTAAGTTGCTAACCGAAATTCATGGAGGAGTCTGTGGAGCTCATCATTCCTACAGAACGCTGGTCGGTAAAGCCTTCAGACAAGGATACTACTGGCCAACTCCCCTTCATGATGCAAAAGATCTCATGACGAAGTGCGTACAATGTCAGTTTCATAGCTGACAAGTACATCAGTCGTCCCAAGCTTTGCAAACAATTCCTCTTTCTTGGCCTTTTGCAACCTGGGGACTAGACATTCTGGGACCTTTCCCAAGAGCACCCGGGGGCTTTGAGTTCCTTTTCGTCATGATTGACACGTTCACTAAATGGATCGAAGCCGAACTAGTTGTGAAAATTACAACTGATGTTGTCAAGAGGTTTCTCACAAAAAAACGTGATCATACGATTTGGTGTACCCAGTCATATAATCACGGATAACGGTACCCAGTTCTCAAGCAGTAATTTTTAGGAATTCTGCGATGACCTAGGTATCAAGATACATTACGCTTCTGTTGCTCATCCACAGAGTAATGGAGAAGTTGAGCGAGCCAATGGTATCATAATGCGAGGAATCAAACAACGAGTTTTCGACCAGTTAATTACACGACCAGGGGCTTGGGTTCAAGAACTTCCTTCTATGTTATGGGCCGTTCGTACCATAACTAGTCGTGCAACCGGTGAAACACCATTCTTTTTGGTTTATGGGGCTGAAGCCATGCTTCCTCCAGAACTAAAAATTGGTTCTGCTCAGACTGATTGTTTTACTGAAAATGATCAGCGTGAACGACGACTTGATGACATCAATTTCCTTGAAAAACGACAAAATCAAGCCACAGTCGTAAGGTGCAACCTCGCAGCCTAACTGTAGGTGATCTAGTTCTCAGAAAAATTCAGAACCAAGCGAGTCGCAACAAACTTTCACCCAAGTGGGAAGGTCCATACACTGTGGTCGAAGTCACCCGATCAGGTTCGGTACGATTAGCTATGTCGAACGGGCAAATCTTGTCTAATTCTTGGAATATTGATCAATTGCGTAAGTTCTTTGTATAATTTCTTTTATTTATTTCATTTCATATTTCAATAAAGATGCATTTCCTTTTCAATGATAAGTATGGTTGTTTATAATTATTGTTTGTTGCTAATGATCATATACCATTTTTGTTGATGATTGGTCGGAGAAGACACTCATTCTCTCCGATATCCCTTTACAAAAAAACCAAGAGGGATCTCCATTACTCATTGGTTATGACTTAATTGTCTAAAGCCCAATCGGTCTTAGTCGTGATCATTGCTTCAATGATTCCCACGCACGACCACATACTCTTTTCTCAAAGAAACATACGAGTATAAGGAGCACAAATCAGACAATTTATATGGTTTTGTTTTTCCTCGAGATTTTGAAGATTACTATTCTATTTCAACATTCTATTCTACTCTTGTTTGGCTACTGGTCAGGACACGAAAAGCCTCCTAGTCGAAGTCTCTCCTCTCTGCACATGGTCCTACCCACTGGAAGGAGCTTCCTAGCGACAGTACTTTTCCTACGATCCTCGCTGCCAGTCGGACTTGAGCATGAGCACGTTTCGCGAAATATTTTACAAATCTTCAATTCTTGGGACTCATTACGACCAGTTTCGAATAATTTATATAAACAAAGATACTTATCATTTCCTTTTTTACATACATTTTTTGCATCCTTTTCTTCTCATCAAAGCAAGTCTTGTTATATCTTCAGACTATATGTGGTATCTAACAGTGATTCGATAATGGACAAGATCTAGACTAGTCGAAATCATAAACCGGTTTCGACCACATGATTTTCTAGTGTTCACTAGATCATTTTTTACAAACATTATCATCACACATACCATGGTCGTAGTTATTACTTCATTTCTTGGTCTACTGCTTCTTTAGTAAAGTTCATCTACTAATATAAGCAGTCGGGGGCTAGGAAATATATGAGTATTTCATAACATTTATAAGACAAAACAAGAACTTCGTTGATGATAAAAGGTAAGTTTCATTTATAAAGTCTAAATTTTACATCCATCTACTTGTTAGAACCACCAGACTGGTCACTGCGTGATCGAGATCCGACTTCCATTTCCTCCGCAACTTTCTCTTCGAGAGGCCTTACTTCCTCGAGAAGTTTTGTTGCTTCATATTCAGAGCAGTTGAAGTCTTCTTCAATAGCTCCAAGATGGACAGAGGGGTTGGAAGCCTTTAGTTTCGCCAAGGCAACACTAACTCCATTCGCAATAGCTTCCTTCATTTTCCTGGCATGGTTCTCTCGAAAGAGTATTATCATTTTCTTGAGATCTTCGAGTTAATGGCTAAGAAAATTGGTTCTCTCCGCAGGGTCTTTTAGAATGGGTAGTTGCGTTCCCGACCCTAGGTCGAAAAGCATCTTGTTCAGAGCCTTGACTTTGTCTTCAAGACTCCGATCAAATTCAGCCCCTTGGCCACGCTCAAACTCGAGAGTTTTTTCCGCTCGTTCAAATGCTTTAGTTTTTTCTGCACGAGTTGATAAAAAGGAGTCAACATACACTTTAAATTGGAGTCATGGAATACTGGTCAAGTCTACGACTAGTTACCTTTGATTTTCTTCTCACAAGAGTCGAAAACCTCCTTTTGTTTGGTCATTGCATGCACAATCGACCGGTCTTTATTTTGATTTTCTTCTTTAAGTTTTATTATCATGGCTTTTTTAGCCACGACCACTTCTTTAATTTTCTCTAAATCTATCAAATATGATAAAGAGAGAAAAATTTAGTTACAAAGGGGGACATGATGATAAAATATAAGAAGACAAGTTAAAAGAGAAAAGTTCTTACTTCTCAAATCAGAGTGTTTTTGCTCCAGATTTTTTATTCGTTGGGTCAGCCCTCCGACCACAGCGTAGTTCTCGACCATATGCTACAAAAATAAGTCCATTTATTTGATAAGTTTTCAAATAAACTTCAAAAGAAAGAGTTATAAAGATGGTCGTAAAACACTTATTCGAATTGCCACGTCATTATATTCGACAAAAATCATATGTGGACTCATCTCAACTTGACGGTCCGATATCTTTCCCCAGGCTTCGTCAAGTTCCTTATCCTCGATAAATCGTGGGGGAAATGGGAACTTGTTAGCCTGAGGAGTATTTCCAAAGGGAGGTGGAACCTGTTGGGGATCTCTAGGGATGACTGCCTCCGGAGACGGAGTGAGAATCACTAATGGATCCTGAGCAGATGTCGGTACCGATACCTGCTTAGGGGCTTCTTCAGCCACTTCATCCTCTGCAGTCTTAGCCTGAGGAGTGTCCTGATCAGGAACCTCTACGACCACCTCTTCCCCAGGAACCTTTTCCTGAGGAGTGTTCTGGTCGGAGACGACTGGAACACCAGAAGATCTACAAAAGAAGAAAGCAAGGAAGATCAGGGTTCCAACATATCAAAAATATTCAAGGTATGTATATATATGACTTCTTCATTTAAATATACCTGGTCGATTTTTTGAGTTTAACCTTGTAACACATCGGAGTAAAATTCGTTGCGCTGGCTTTCCTTTTCTTCTCAACCAATTTCACCAGTTCTGAACCGGCAGGGTTGATTAGATCTTGCACATCCACTGATTGAAAATCAGAAGCAATATCTACGATCAGTTGGTCAAGGATAAGGTCCTTGGTCGCCGGATCAGTGGGTGTAGATTCATCGACCTCCAAAACAGTAGCTTCAGTAGCGACTGGCAGGTCCTTAGCAACTTTGCTGGAGTGTATGACAACTGCCTAAATAAATCATCAAAGATAATTAGGCAATGAAAACCATTTATCAAAAATATACATTTATGTTCGGTTACCTACTTCTGGAAGACTGACATCTAGTATGGTCGTAAGGGTGGTCGGATCATCAATCGGCTCACATCTTTCAGTGGCCTCGTTGATCCTCAACCCGACCGACTATACATCAAAGAGGATTTATGGTATACCGATCAGAAATAATATGTACGACAAAGGAAAAAAAGCATAGTTGATAGTCTTACTCTAAGTCTCTCGGCCCTCTCTTTGGCGGAAACGACCGCTAAGATCGAAGGGAAACTAGCCTTGTCGCCAGGCTCTCCAGCACAGATCATTTTGATCCGGCTTCTAATCTCGTCAGAAGATAAAGCTGTAAAGTTAAACAAGAGACTTGAGGATACAGAAATAATCAACTAACATAGACAAACTGGTCGGAATCACTCAAAGCTTACCCTATTTGGAATCTTTGGTCGTATCATCACGACCAATATACCAGAGCATTGGGTATGCTCGGGCCTTCAAAGGACTAATCCGGCGCATGGAAAAATTCTTCACTACATGCTAGGATGTTAGACTCTTGACATTAAGAAGCTTGATAGCTTCGGCCCATCTTTCTATCTTTCCCTCCTTCTCTGTGGAGGAGCGCCATCTCGAATTCTCGACCGCCTTCTTACCAGAATAGTAAAGGCTGTCTTTCTTCGTGATCGTCATATAGAACCAACTTTTCTTCCATGACGACCACGAAGATTTTGAATACATGAAGATGTACTCATTAGCTTTTCCGTCATGGAGGAGCAAGGTGCACTCTCCAGGCGTCCCGATCGTCTTCCCAGACTTCGTCATCCTGTAGTAGTACTTGAACAGATCCAGGTCTGCGGGAATCTCCAAGTACACTTCGCAGAGATAGATGAAGATGTTGAGATTGGCGATAGCATTGGGAGCAAGATTCACCAATTCGACTCCATAATACTCCAAAACTGTAGGAAGGAAGGAGTGAATTGGTAGTCTAAATCCGCATTTGACATATGCAAGAAAAACCAAAATTTCCCCATCTTCGTTGCTCGGAGAATGTTCTCCAGCCGCTGACCTCCAAGAAATCAGATTCTTGTCGAGAAGCAGCCCGATCTTCTCCAAGCTCTCAAGTTTCTTCTCGCTCAAATCGGAAGCCGACCAGTTAGTAATTTGGTCCGACATTGTCGGGTTTTTTAACGAGGAAAGAAATGAGGGTTGAAGAAAAAGAGGTCGAAAGCAAAATTACTCAGGAGATGAAGAGGAAAAGTAAGAAGTGTAAAAACCTAAAGTCTACTAAGGGGTTTTTATAGCTTCAGAATTTCTAACTGCAATCGGGAGTTACCCAAAAGTCCAATGGACAAAAATCTTTTTTCTAACGAACACAAAAACTCTTCGATTCCCAAGACAAGTTCTCAACTTTAAAGTGAATATAGACCGCTTCAAATGTCATTGCATTTAATGAGCGTTTGCCCGATACGACTTCATCGGAAGAGAGGTGTTCACACGACCTATTCATTTAAAGTTCGGGGGCTAGCTGACGAGGATTAAAACCTCTGTGTATTATTTTTAATACATAAAAGACCATACGTCTTCATGGTCGTAACCCCTGAGGTTCACGACCTCATTGGTCGTAGAGATTCCAGAGGTAACATAATGGGTACCCTGATCGGACGAGGTCCTGTGTCTAACCTCCGACCAGGGAACTGCTCGTACAGGATATGAACTGATGTTTGGAATTGATTCCAGGTATATTCTCCATCGCGTGATGAGTGGAACACGTGCGTACATTCCATACCACACGATGTTTCTTATCCTGAAACACTGATGTACAACCACCATACGGTTGAGTATCTCACAAGCATACAACCGCCGAACGATTGATTCTCCATCAATCGTCATTCCGCTCCGACCAGTCGCGACGCTTCACAACAGACATCTTCTCCAGAAGTAACTGCCACCCCTTCAAGAGCTATTTAAAGATGGAGCATGGATGGAGCAAAGGGGTCTCGGATCAGACTAAAGCATAGACATTAGATTTGTGTTTTAAGTCTGACATTGTAGCATAACAAGCAGTGTTCTCAGTGTAAACAGGAGTAGTTCACTATCTAGTTAGAAGGCATTCACTGTAAATTTCAGTTCATATTAATAAAAGAGCAGTCCCATTATCTCCCCAGAATTTTCACGTCATTCTCTCCTATTCTTTTCGTAAGATCGACGTCTTGATCGTCGACAAGTAAGGAAATAGGTCTAAAGTCATTTACCCCCATAGGGTTGTCTTTCTTTGGAATTAGAGCGATAAATGCTGAGTTGATGGATTGAAGGTTAAGGTCATTCCTATAGAAGGCAGCATAAAGCTCATAAAAGTCTTGCTTGATGATGTTCCAGCAGTTTTTAAAGAATTGTCCATTAAAGCCATCTGGCCCCGGAGATTTGTCAAGAGGAAGGAGCTTAACGATCTCATCAATCTCCTGGACTTCGAAAGGTTCCTCCTTCCAATCCAAGTTTGGAAGAGGTGAAACTAAATCCTTGAGCTTGAAGTGAATAACCAGTGAGGTGGAGGATCCTAATCTCTCTTTGTAGGCTTCCCAAAGAAGCGAAGCTTTGCCCTGATGGTTTTTGACTTCATTCCCATCTGTATCTTGAAGGACTGTGATATAATTTGCACGGTATCTAATGGTAGCTCTGGCATGGAAGAACTTAGTATTTTCATCCCCTAGCTTTGCCCAATTGATGGCTCCTCGCTGTTTCCAGTAGATTTATTGTTGCTTTAAAAGATGATTTAGATGATCCTTTAAATTTTCCCTAGCACTCCATTCTTCTCTAGAGAGAGCTCTGAATTCTTCCAAAGTGTCAAGAAATAGGATAACCTCATTGGAATTGGAGATGGCCACACGAAGGCTGAAAAACTATTTTGACCAGAGTCTAAGAACCCGTCGAAGGGTCTTGAATTTCAGATTGATCCTTCTACCAGGGTCAAGGGCATGGGCTGTCTGTTGCCACGCAAACTTCATCAGATTTTCAAAATCCTTGTGCTTCATCTAGTTATTTTTAAATCTAAAAATCGTGGGTTTAGGAATGGAGGAGCTGATCTGGACAATGCAGGGTACATGATCTGAGACAGATTTGGCCAGGGGAAAGACTAAGGTGTTCGAAAAATGGAGAGTCCAATTATTGGAAGAAAAAACCCAGTCCAGTTTTTCCAGCAGGGGATCCCCTTACATATTGCTCTAGGTAAAAGATCTGCCTTTCAAAGGTAGCTCCACTAAGCCTAGTGCACTGATAGCCTCATTGAAACGAAGCATGTCATTAACACTTCCACCCGGCCTATTTCTGTCCGAGGGTGCTCTGATGAAGTTGAAATCTCCCACAAATAACCAATCCTGTGAAGGTTGCATTTCAATGCTTGTGAACCAGTCCAGAAATCTCCCTTTGTCTTCGGATCTAGGCGGGACGTAGAGATTTGTGAGGGACCAGGTGCAACCAGAGTGCACCGAGGTGAATTCAACCGAGATAGAGAACTCATTGGAAAGAGTGGTGCGACCTAAGAACATGGAGTTCGACCAAGCAATAAGGAGGCCTCCCGAGGCTCCTATCGAAGGGAGACATTCAAACATATTGAAGCGTCTAGGGCAAAATTTGGTAAGAAAGGACAGCTCTAAGCTTTATTTCTTGGTTTCTTGACAACACAAAATATTGCATTTGCTTTCCTCAATTTTGTTCCGGATTGCCCGTCATTTCTTATTAGAGTTAAGACCTCTAACATTCCAAGACAGAATCTTCCATTGTCTATTCATGGGTAACAGGCGACAAATGATCAGTCCAACATATTCTAGATACACTGAAGGGGGCAGAAGAACCCCAAGAAGGTCAAAAGGGAGGGCGAAACTTAAATAAAAGAATACAGGTGGCAATCTTGTTGCTTTGGAGACTAAGGAGAGTAGACAGAATAAACAAAAGTTGCTACAGACATACCAAGCGCAAAAGCTTTTGTAGCCCACAACGTCTCGGTCCTTAAGTCTTCTTGTTCTTCCCATTCTCTGAGTTCTTTTCTTCATTCTTCTTTTCCTTGTAAGGGGTCTTTACAAGCTTTAGTTTCAGTGATCTTCTCAGGTGCACTTTGTAATAGTCCAAGCAAAGTTTATAGATAACTTTGGGCGAGAGAAAGGGTGGAGCCACCCCTTCGGGCAGGTGGTGCATGCACGGCAACTATCATTCCTGCAAATACACAACGGAAAAACACAAATACTACCATCTCTTCCATGTACGCCCTTCTCTCCGCCCCAAGCCGTACAAACCTCGAAGCACAAAGGATGGCCACGAGCCCACGACAGTGTATGTAGTCTTGCGTTTCCGTCTCCATTGGTTGGTTTGGTTCCTCTATCCAATATTTTTCAATGACTACTCTAATTTAAGAAAACTCAAATTGCCTTCTTTTTTTCCCGCACGCACGCATCCTGTTTTTTCTCTTCATAAATCGATGTGAGAGAGACGGAACCAAGCAGACAGCCACCCCCATCAAGTAGTCGAACTCTGACCAGCCATCCCACCTCATCCCGTCAGTCAAACGGAGCCCGGTCCACCGCGACACCGAGGACGTCGACCAATCGCGTGGGCGGCTGCATCCGATCCGCGTCGCGCGTGCATGGGCGGCCCGGCGCCCCCGGCGTGGATGGCCGCCGCGGCCCGCAAGTGGCTGGAGGACGCCGGCGCCATCGGAGATGACGGCGCCGGCGGCGGCCGCCGGGCGTTCAACGCGCTGCCGCTATCCGGCGTGAGCGTGGCCCTCGCCGAGCGCGGCCGCGCCCTCTGCTCGCTGCGCGTGCCCGCCCACCTCACCGTACGTACGCGCTCCCCTACGTATCTCGTGCCGCCCGGCCCGCGCCGTGGTGCTCTCTGGATTAGTTTCTTCTTGTTGGGTTCCAATTGGTTCTTGGTTCGGGTCCGCGCGCGCGTATGTGCAGGACGCGGAGGGGAACTGGCACGCGGGGGCAATCGCGGCGGCGGTGGACGACGTGTGCGCGGCGGCGATCTTGTCGGTGGAGGGCATTATCAAGGTCTCCGTCCACTACGACATCTCCTATTTCTCGCCGGCCAAGCACCATGTGCGTACTCTGCTACTCTTTTGTCTCTTCCTGACTTCCTCCTAGAAATGCCCCCCAAAAAAGAACAATTTTGTTTCTTGGGACGAAAAACAAGGCAACAGTGTTGAGCGCTAGAACCAGTTGATCTCAACAAAGGCTTGATCGTGTTGAGTTGTTGTGTAGCCACGAGCAATGCTACGTGTGTATTGATAAGTACAGCACGTCGTGTAAATTCGACAAGATCCACGCATCAATCAGTCTCATCTCGTACTAAGCTCATGTAGCATTTTTCACATGTGTAATCATCCTGTTTTCTGGATAATCTAGGTTGCTAAAGGACTGCAAAGTGACAAATAAATTAGATTATGAGGTGTGTTTTTTCAGAATCCAATATTTTTTTATTCTGAAACTAGTCATCAAGAGAGTTATTCTGAAACTAGATTAATTCCTCCGCACTGTTAAAGCGGCAATTAGGTTGTGTGGCTTCTTGTTTCGTGCCGCAGCCTGCAGAAAAAGTTGGTCTCTCTGGATCAAATTAGCCCATATCAAATTGGATTGTCCAAATAGACGAGTGTGCTCTTTCAGTAAAGCTGCTTTCTGAGCACGAAGCATTTGTTTAACTATTCTTTCTGACCGTGTGCTTTGTAAAGTTGGATTAGAGTATCAATTGGTGCTTTTTTTAGACCTTTTAACCTTTTCCTTCTTTGAGTAGGTAGGCAAAAGACATGTACTGATGGTTTCTTCATCAAGGTTGCCTACTTTCCTTTCCTTTCCTTTCTGCTAATGCAGCTTCGGTTGCTTGGTATAGGAATATAGACAAGCCACTTCAGCTATGCTCCTTCCGTGTACCGTATTTGTTTTCCAGAAGCTACCATGTTACCCAAGAATAACAGGATAGCAGTTATGTTGCCCTTTTAAGGAAGATTACTAAACAAATTAAGGCTGGAACATTTTTAGTTGTAACACATTGTGCTTTAAGAGCATATTCTGATCAGGGTCCAAACTAAAGCATTTCGGCATCCAGATGCTTTTCTATTACAAAACTCAAGCTATTTGTACTTTTCAAGTTATGCTCACTGCAATTCTTACTTTCAGAATTTAGATAGTTTAAGTGTCATTTTCATCTTCGCTCAAGCTTTCCAGGGGTTGAAATTTTAATCATCTCAAATAAAATTTGGTTGAATTGTTTAGGAGGAGGTTGAGCTCGACGGGAGAGTGGTGGACCGGAAAGAAAGGCTGACGGCGGTGACGACGGAGGTCCGGAAGAAGGAGTCGGGCGAGCTGGTGGCAATTGGCAGGCAGTGGATGACGGCCTCCAGACCAAAGGGATCTCAAGGAAGCAAGCTATGATATATCCTAGTAATACTCTTTTGTGATCCATTCCTTTGAATGAATCGGCCGCAGCTCGGCCTAATTGTTGACTGCGAGGTACAGACATGGGCGGACCCTCAAGGGGTCACAGGTGTTCGGCGGAACACCTATTTTTTTCTTCAAAATATCTAGTATATAATAGGTATATTAGATATATATGTTATTAGTTATGCAAAAACTATATATTTATGTCCGTAAATGAATTCAGCTCGCACTCCCACTTCAGCCTACCAAACCTTAACCTCTATTCTCTCTCTCATCTTGTAGTTGTCTGTGTGTGTGTCGGGGTGGGGGGGGGGGGGCTCCGTCCTCCAAGTGGCGAACAAGCGGAGGCGCGGGCTACGAAGGCGAGCGACGGTCGGTGGACACGGCACTACGACGCGACAGCAAGCAGGCATGAGCCGACGTAGGGCGAGCGTGCGGCAGCGCACCTGCGCAGACCAACAGAGATCCGACACGAGCAAGTGGGTGGTAGCGCGACAAACAGGAAGGAAGGGAGCGAGCGGCCCTAAGGGAGCAACGCAGTGGCTAGGAGGGAGCGTGGCGGCGGGAAGGGAGCAGCATATCTAGCTCACCGTCATCGTCCTCTCTCTAGATCTAGGTGTGTTCTGCACACTCCACTTTCCCTGGCTCTGCTCCACTCCAGCTCTGGTTCTTTCTGGATTCTAGCCTCTTCCTCTGCTTTCTTGGTTCTTTCCCATAGATGTTGTATAAAAATACAATTTTTGCCTTGGGCAATGAACAGATAGTTGGATCCTTGTTACATGTGTTTACATGCTAATTTTTGCTCTATGGAAGAAATATTCTTAGATGAGGTTCTTGCTGATGGGAAAAAAAAGCAAAAAAGAGCGAGATCAACAAGGTATGCATCTGTCAAAAAAATTGAAAAAGAAGGTAGAAGCTCTATCGATCACTATTAGAGGAAGAAAATAAGTTTTAACAGCCTAGTTACTATAACCCAGAACAGAAAAAAGTGAGCAAACAACAATGATTAAGACCAAGTATAAGTTTTTCTTTGTTGAAAAAGAAGACATGACCTCTACCGATCACTATTAGAGGAAGAAAATAAGATTTAGAGGTATAGCTGCTACAACCCAGAATAAAAAAAATTAGATAAAACAACAACGGCCAAGCACCAAGCATAAGTCTTAGCCGCACCATACAACAACAACATAACTTAGCAAAATAAGAAGTCTGAAACAAAAATAGCTCTATTCCTAGTTGATATCTATAATTTGTTGTTTAAATCATACCATTATGCTTGCCTTATATCGCCCATTTCCTCGTATAAAATCATTAATTTTTGTATTTTATTATATATATGTGTATCTTCATATCAGTGTTTTGGGGGTGGGATGATATCTCACAGTATCGACGTATTGGTATCGACATATCTGGGCAACTTAGCTCTGAAGTCCGAACATCCATCCTAAAAATCTTGGATCTGCCACTAGGAAGAGAAGTGGACTGGGCCTCCAGCCTCCCTTGGGGCAATGGATTCAATGGACTGGGCCACACAAGCCAAACAAGCCGCTCGAGCGGCTCGAGCTCGGCTCAAATTTTCACCAAGCTGGAAGTTGCGTTCGACTCGGCTCGAAAATTTACGAGCTTGAGGAGGCTAGCCTCGAGCTTTTTTTTCCACCCTAATCCGTATCATTTCCTTATTTTTCAGTAACTATACACATGATGCTTGGTGACAAGCTGTTACAGCGAGCACGATGAATCATGTATGTATAGGAGGTTGAGAACTTGAGATGGACGGGCGGGTGGTGGGCCGGAAGGGGAGGCTGACGGCCGCCGTGGTGGAAGCGTGGAAGAAGGGATCCGGCGAGCTGGTGGCGATAGGGAAGCAGTGGATGACCTCTACCAGGCCAAAGAAGAGCATAGACAACAGGAGCAAACTCTGAAGTTAATCAAGTATTCTAAGCTGCCATCTGATTTGATCATTTGAACACCTTCTTTCAATAAAGAAAAGATAGCAATGATGATAAGCATTGTTTTTGTCATGTACTTATGAAGGCAGAAGTTTTACTGTGCAATGCCTTTGGCTTTTCATTGAGGTGGATCTGGTTGACCATTGACCCATATCCACCATTTTATCTTTCAAAAAAAGATTATATGCACGAGTAGCCTCAAAAAGTCTTATTCCCCCCGGTTCACAAAAGAATATTGCTTTGGACATTGACACGGTTATCAAAACGTAACATTGATCACTAATTTTTTGTTGTAATAGATTTATAAAACCTAATAAAATTAAATTTTTATAAAAGTTTTTTTCGAGACAAATCTATACATATTATTTTCATGTGTTCAATCTAAATATTGAAAAAGATATCAATATTTAAAATTTAGAAAGTTTGACGGTATCTTAAGAACATTCTTTGTGACTGGAGTATGTACGGAATCATGATAGTTGATGACCAAGATTTCGCGACATTTCACCAGCTTGATTCTTGGCGTATGTACTAGAAACGGAGGAAAACTACTTTTCAGTTCATTTTTTAAGAGTTATCTAACAACAGCTGAATTTATTGGAGTCACGCACACGGCTAATCCTATTACTGAGCGCTAAAGGCTAAAGCGTGCATGCATATGACAATATGCATTTATGACAATGTTCATTATAGTAAACCATGAGGTCATGACGAATGAATCAATCAACGTGGATTTAATCGATATGTACACTTTGCAGGTCGTGCAAAAACGTGCCAAAAAAAAAATACAAGTATGTCGTTTGTATTTCCTTATTTTATTCACCATCCTGCACAAGGGAAAGCTACTTATTCCTGCGTCTCTCTCTGTACCCAATAATCTGCATCTGCTCAAGTCAATCCCCAAGCCTGTAAAACAAAATATGCCCAATGTGAGTACTAAAACGTAAAAACGTGTCATTCTCAAGTAGGTCTGATCTTACAATTATTTGTCAGAGATTGAAGAACCAGCATTTGTGAACAGAGAATGATCCTAACCTGAATTCTGCCGTCAGACGTTCCGACGACCAGGACATCGCCGTCGGCGTCGACCGCCATGCACTGGACTCGCAACCGGCATTGCCGGCCTGGAGAGCGCCTATCTTGGTGAGCTTCTCTCTAGTCCACGGCGCCATTTCTTGAGCCCAGGTATATCAGGTCCGCACTGACCGCACTTCCATCGACGACGGTATCGCTCCGACGAGGTTGTAGTTCGAGCTGTTCCATGTCTGCAGCAGCACTCAACCATCAGAAACCTTACAACATTTTTTTTTTTTAAAGGCTAAGCCCGGCTTTTATAGAAGGAAGAAGTCCATTCTACCCCTTCAAGTATCGACATGCGGACACCTAACCCCCTAAACTAAAAAACCGGCCCTTTGACACCCTGAAGTTGCAAAACCGGACAACCTACCCCCTAAGGCTATTTCGTGCGGTGGTTTTGCTTACGTGCTGTCCAGGTGGCCCGGTTTCGCCAAGTCAGATAGATGAGGTGGCTTCTTGGGCACTTGGGCCCACCTGTAAGTGAGCCCACAGCTTCAATCTTTTCCTCCATTGCTTCTCTCTCGATTTCTTCCTGGTGTTTTGTCCTTCTCCCATTTCTTCTGGCGCCGCACCTCCCCAGGCTGGCCTTCGGTCGCCGTGCCAGGCCCCTACGCCCCTCACCGGCTCGTTGGCCCGTCGCCTCCTCTTGGCCGTGCCTCCCAGCCCAGCGCCGCCGGCTTCCTGTTCCCCCCGCACCACGCCTGTGGTGGCTCAGCCGCCCGAGCTCGGCTCTTCCTGCACCCCCTGCTGCTCGGCCTCCTCGCACTCACGCCGCTTGCCCAGGCCGCCCTTTTCTTCTAGCCTCTTCCTCCCTCTCCATCCTCCGTCTTCTCCAAACTCAATCCGAGCCACAAAAATTCGAGCTCTAGAGACCGCTCGGTCGTCGACCAGCTCGTCGCCATCCCGGCCGCTCCGGCAAACCCCGACCTCAGGCGACCGCGTCACGTCACGCCAAACACCCCTAAGAGCAAATTCCCTCGAAAAATTTAAGGATAATACTACCGGAGCGTCGCGCACTCGGCGTCTTCCCCAACTCTGGCTAAACCCGCCCCGCGGTCTTTCTCCTTGTTCGGTAAGCCTCAACCTGATTCCATCTACCCTGAGCATCTCCTCGCCTCCCTCTACCACCCCCACCACCATCTCAGGCTCCCCCTCACCGTAGAACCGCGGCCTCGGCAAGCCGCCCAGCTGGCTGAGGTTCACGTCGTCGGCTCATCTCCGACCCCCTCGGCCTTCATCGGTCACTGGGCTAGGTTCCCCATACCCGGCTGATGCTCATGCTCGCCCTAGACCTTCCCTTCTCCCTCTTTGACGCCGGCATGGGAGCAAGCCAGGGAGGAGCGGGCCGGCATCGTCGCCGTGGTGGTGGTCGTCGAGGAGGTGGGCACAGAGGCCTCTGCCTCTTACCGCCGTGGGAGAACTTGGACGTGGTGGAGGTGCTCGCTGCTGCGGTGGATCTTGATGGCGGCGAGGGCGCCTGCGTTGGAGAACACGGGCGGCGCGGGAGAAGGCAGAGAAAGAGGTGGGCTTGTAGGAGAGCTGGGCGAGGAGGCGGGAGGCAGAAGTAGGGGATTGGGGGAGGAGGGAGGGGTGGAGGCGACGAGGCTGTATGCGGCGTCGGTGTGGCCGGTGCGGAGGAGAACGAGGAGGGGAAGAGGAGGTTGTCGACGATCAAGTCGCCGATCTTACAATAAATGGAAAAAAGAGAGAATGACGTGGGAAATCTTGGGATTGCAATGGGACTGCTCTTTATTAGTATGAACTGAGATTTTACAAGGGTGTATCTGACTGAATGACGAATCGCTTAGAGTACAAGACAATGCTTCTTTTTCTATCTTCGATCCTCCTTTGATCCGCCTGTGTTCCATCTTTAAATAGCCCTCAAGAGGTGGCGCATTTCCGAGAAGGCGCGATGCGGCGTTGCGTCTGGTCTGAGTCAAGTGACGGTTGATACTGAATTAACCGCTTGGTGGTTATATGTCTATGAAACATATAACCGCACGGAGGTTGTTCACCGTGTGTCTTGGATAAGATACGTCGTATGGAATATGCATGTGTTCCATTCATCATACGGTAGAGAATATACCTTGGAATCGCCTACCTTCTACGAGCGGCTTCTCCGGTGGAAGCTTGGCTTGGGCCTTCGTCCACTGTGGTACCCATTATGTAACCTCCGAATTCCTACGACCGGTGAGGTCGTGCACCTCGTGAGTTACGACCATGAAGACGTATGGTCTTTTATGTATTAAAGATAATACATAGAGGTTTTAATCCTCGCCACCAGCCCCGAACTTTAAATGAATAGGTCATGTGAACACCTTTCTTCCGATGAAATCGTACGGATGACGCTTATTAAATACAAAGGCATTTGAAGCGGTTTGTATTCACTTTAAAGTTGAGAACTTTGCCTTGGGATTTGAAGAGTTTCGTATCATTGGACTTTTTGGGTAACTCCTTATTACAGCTTAGAAATTTCAAGTTTATAAAACCCTTTGGAGACTTTGGGTTTTTCACTTCCTCCTTTCCTTCTTCATCTTCGAGTGAAAACTTCTTCCGATCTCCTTTGCTTTCCACACCCAAAAAGAAACTAACCATGTCGGACCAAATCACCAACCGGTCGGTTTCCGACCGAGTGAGAAGAAGTTGGAGAATCTGAGAAGATCGGGATGCTCCCAAAGAAGGATGTGATTTCTTGAGATCCGCCACGAGAACATTCCCGAGCAAAGAAGATGGAGAAATTCTGCTTTTCTCGCATATATCGAATGCGGATTTCGCTACCAACTCACCCTTCCTTCCTCAAGTTTTAGAGTATTATGGAGTTGAATTGGTGAATCGGCTCCCAAGGCCATCGCCAATCTCGATTTTTATCTATCTCTGCGAAGCGCATTTGGGGATTCCAGCAGATCCGATCTATTCAGTACTACTATAGGATGACAAAGTCCGGAAGGCGATTGGGATGCCCGAGAGTGCACCTTGCGCCTCCATGATGGAAAGTCGATGAGTACATTTTTATGTACTCAAAATCTTCGTGGTCGTCGTGGAAGAAGGGTTGGTTCTATATGAAGATCACGAAGAAAGACAGCCTTTATTATTCTGGTAAGAAGGCGGTCGAGAATCCGAGATGGCGCTCCTCTACAGAGAAAGAGGGGAATGTAGGGAAATGGGCTGAAGCAATCAAGCTTAGTGTCAAAGGTCTAACATCTTGGCATGTGGTGAAAGATTTTTCCACGCACTGGTTAGTCCTTTGAAGGCCCGAGCACATAAGATGCTCTGGTACATTGGTCGTGATGATACGACCAGAGACTCTAAAGATGGTAAGCCATTTTATTGATTCCGACCAGTTTACATATTTCAGTTGATTATTTCTTAACTCTTTCATTTTACCTTCTGACTCTATCTTCCGATGAGATTAGAAGCGAATCAAGATGATTCTGCACCGAGAGCCTAGCGATAAGGCTAGTTTTCTCGGATCTTAGCGGTGCTTTCACTAAGAAAGGATTGAAAGACTTAAGGTAAAAATATCAATCTTGCCTTATTGACGTACATATTATTTTTTGATCGGTATACCATAAATCCTCTTTGATGTGTAGTCGGTTGGGTTGAGAGTCAACAAGGTCACCAAAGATGTGAGCCAATTAATGATCCGATCTCCCCTTCGACCACACGGGATGTAAGCCCTCCAGAGGTAGATAACCGAACACAAATAATATTTTGGATAAATTATGTTTATCGCCTAACTATCTTTGATGATGAATTTAGGCGGTCGTCGTATCTTCCAAAGAAGGTCATCGAGAATCCTCAAAGGTGCCTCACCGAGGCCATCGTTGTGGAGGTAGACGAATCTACATCTACCGACCCGGCGATCGTGACCTCGACCAAATGGTCGCGATATCGCTCCGATTTCCGATCGAGATGTGCA
This sequence comes from Ampelocalamus luodianensis, assembly GCA_036346255.1. NCBI lineage: Eukaryota > Viridiplantae > Streptophyta > Magnoliopsida > Poales > Poaceae > Ampelocalamus > Ampelocalamus luodianensis. The sequence continues at coordinate 11,661,347 of CM070618.1, forward strand.
AGATCTAGTCAACCCTACCGGTTTAGAACCGTGAGATCGATTGACAGAAGAGGAAGGCTAGCGCAACGAACTTTAGTTCGATGCGCTATAAGGGTAAATTCGAAAAAACAACAAGGTATATATATATAAAATGAAGAGGTCGATTTATACATGCCTTGGATCTTCCTTACCTTCTCTCTCTCTTGTTTTAGATCTTCGGTGTTCCTGTCGTGTCCGACAGAGCACCTCTCGGAGAAAAAGTTCCCGAGGTAGAGGTGGTCGAGAGGCTCTGACTGTGATACTCCTAAAGCAAAACTACCGAGGATGAAGTAGCAAAGAAGCCCCGAGCAGGTTTCAAAGATCCGCTCAGATCCTCTAGTAATCCTTACTCCTTCTCCGAGGTAGTCATCCCCAGAGACCCTCAACAGTTCCACCTCCCCAGAAATACTTCTCGCTTAACAAATTCCCTTTTCTCCCGATTTATCGAGGATAAGGAACTTGATGAAGCTCGGGAAAGATATCGGACCATCAAGCCAAGATTGGTCCAGATACAATCTTCTCCGAATATAATGATATGGCAATTCGGTAAGTATTCTACGACTATCTCACAACTCTTTCTTTTGCAGCTTTGAAAGCTTGCTAAAGAAAGGAATTTTTGTTTTGTAGCATTTGGTCGAAAACTATGTTGTGATCTGAGGACCACTCAATAATAAAAACTTTGAAGCAAAACACTCCGATCCGAGAAGTAAGTGCATTTCTCTTTTGATCTCCTACGGTTTATTATCTTGATTCTCCTTATAGATTATCCTTCTCTTTCTACCATATTTGATAGATTTAGAGAAAATTAAAGAAGAGATCAAGGCCAAGGAAGCCATAATAATAAACCCGAGGAAGAAAATCGAGTAAAGACCGGTCGATCGAGCATGCGATGACCAGCAAAAGAGGTTTTCGACTCTTGTGAGAAGAAAATCAAAGGTAACTGGTCTGAGACCTAACCAAAGATTCCATAACTCCAATTGTAAAGAGTACATTGATTTTGTTTATCTACTCGTGCGTAAAAATCAGAGCACTTGAACGAGCGGAGAAGACCTCGATTTTGAGCGTGGCCAAAAGGAAGCTCTTGTATTTGGCCTTGATGAGAAGATCAAGGCTCTTAACAAGATGATCTTCGATATGGGATCGGGATCAAGCTTACCTTCTTTAGGAGATCCAACGGAAAAGATGATCTATTTTGGTCAACTTTTGGAAGATCTCAAAGGTCTGCTCAAAACTATGAGGGAAAACCATACCCAGACAATGAAGGAAGCTATTGTAACTGGAGTTAGTGTTGCTTTAGCAAAACTAAAGGCTTTCGATCCCTCTATTAACCTTAAAGCTGTGGAAGAGGACTTCGACTGCTCTGAGAGTGAAGCAACAGAACTTCTCGAGGAAGTAAAACCTCTCGGAGAGAAAGTTACAGGGGAAATGGAAGTCGGATCTCCATCTCATAGCGACCAGTCTGGAGGTCTTAACATGTAAATGAATGTAACTTTAGACGATGTAAAATGAAAACTTACTGCTTATCAAAGAAGATCCTGCTTTGTCTTATTAATGTTGTTAAATACTCATATATCTCCTAGCCCCGATCGCTTATGTTAGTAGATGAACGTTACTAAAAGAAAGCGAGAGACTGTAATTGAGTAATAACGATGACCATGGTAAGAGTGCTGATAATGTGGATGACAATGATCTAGGAAATACTAGGAAATCATGTGGTCGGAACCAACTGACGACTTCTGCTAGACTAGATTTTGCCCATTATCAAGTACTATGGAATACCACTTGTAGTCAAGACATAACAAAGACTAGATCTTGCTTATAAGAAGATATGCATTAAGAATGTATGCAAGAAATGAAATGAAGAGATAAGTACCGTTGTTTAGGAAATATTTGGATCCGTCGATCGAATCTTAAGAATCAAGATTTGTAAAATATTTCGCAAACGTGCTCATTCTCAAATCCGATCGCAATGAGGATCGAGGAAAAGGACCGTCACTAGAAGCTCCTTCGAGTGGGCGGGACCACGTGCAGAGAGGAGAGACTTCACCGTGAGGCTTTCGTGTCCCGACCAAGAGCCAAACTTGATTAGAAATGTAATGTTGAAATAAAATAACAATCGCCAATTTCAAGAAACGAAGCCAAGTAAATCGTCGAGTTGGTACTCCTTATACTCGTATGACTCTTTAAGAAAAGAATGTCCGGTCGTGAATGTGTATCATTGAAGCAATGATCACGGCTAAAACCAATGTGATTTGTGACATTTAAGTCAACAACCATGAGTAGTAGAGATCCCAAAGAAGGAATATCGGAGAGAATGAGAGTCTTCTCCGACCAACCAGTAACGGGAATGGCATACGACCAGATGCAACAAATAATAAGTATAAACAACCATACTTATCATTTTTAAGGAAAAACATCTTATTGAAGAAAAAATGAATAAAAATGAAATACATGAAATTAAACATAGAACTTACGCAATTGATCAATATTCCAAGAATTAGATAAAACCTGCCCATCTGACATAGCTAACCATACCGATCCTGGTCGAGTTACTTCGACCACAGTGTATGGACCTTCCCATTTAGGTGAAAGTTTATTGCGATTTGCTTGGTTCTGGATTTTTCTGAGAACCAGATCACCTACAGCTAGGCTGCGAGGTTGTACCTTACGACTGTGATACCGACGCATGGCTTGTTGGTAGATTGTTGATCGTATCAAGGCTTGATTTCGTCTTTCTTCAAGGAAGTTGATGTCGCCAAGTCGTCGCTCACCGATCACTTTGGAAAAGTAATCGCTTCGAGCGTAACCAACTTTCGCTTCGAGGAAGCATAGCCTCAGCCCCGTAAACTAAAAAGAATGGTGTTTCCCCGGTCGCACGACTAGTTGTGGTACGAACAGCCCATAATACAGAGGGAAGTTCTCGAACCCAAGCTCCTGACCGTTGAAGTAACTGGTCGAATACTCGTCGTTTGATCCCTTGCATTATGATACCATTGGCTCGCTCAACTGCTCCATTGCTCTGTGGATGGGCAATAGAAGCGAAATGTATCTTGACACCTAGTTCTTCGCGAATTCAAAATTGCCGCTTGAGAATCGCACCGTTATCGCGATTATACGATCGGGTACACCAAACCGTAATCACGCTTTTGTTAGGAACCTCTTGGCGGCTTCAGTTGTAGTTTTACAACCGGCTCGGCTTCGATCCACTTAGTGAACGTGTCAATCATGACGAACAGGAACTCAAAGCCCCCGGGTGCCTTTGGGAAAGGTCCCAGAATGTCCAGTCCCCAGGTTGCAAAAGGCTAAGAAAGAGGGATTGTTTACAAAGCTTGAGACGGCTGATGTACTTGTCGGCTATGAAACTGACATTGTACGCACTTCGTCACGAGCTCTTTTGCATCATGAAGAGCAGTTGGCCAGTAGTATCCTTGCCTAAAGGCTTTACCGACCAGCGTTCTGTAGGAATGATGAGCTCCACAGACTCCTCCATGAATTTCGGTTAGCAATTTAATGTCATCCGATTGAGATATGCATCTCATCAACACTCCGTGAGATCCTCGCTTATATAAGGTACGTTCAATGAGAGTGTATGATTTGGCTTTTCGTGCAATACGATCACCTCTACATCATCTTCGGAATTATGTCATGTCAAGATAATTGTAGATCGATGTCATCCAATCTCTACCGTGATCGTGATGGCGCCAACCATCATCGACTGTGGAGCATCCATGTTTGCGTAATCAAAGTGTGCAACCTCCTTACTAACATCTATGTCCTCGGAGGCTCGACTACCGAGGGTGAATCAGTTTCTCGAGAAAACTCCGCGGGACGGATGTCCGTGTGGAAGCCATCCGCCAACCGGTCCGCGTAAAGTTTTCCTTTCTAGGAATGTGTTGGATCCGAAACCAAAGAAATGTTTTTCAAGTTTCCGTATTTCCGCGGATATGATGACATCTTGGTACTAGAGCATGGATACTCTTTCCTACTTGATTCGCTACTAGTTGAGAATCACCTTTCACTAGCAATCTGCGAATCCCAAGCTTAACGAGTGCTCAAGTCCTACCAAAGAAACCTTCGATTCTCACGCATTATTTGTAGCAGAAAGTTTAACCGAATGGCGATTTAAGTTGTTCGCCAAGAGGGGAAATCAAAACGACCCACCCAGAGCCTTGAAGCATCAAGGAACCATCAAAGTACATTGTCCACCGGTCGTGAAACTCGTACTCGGGTTCTTGGGAGGTTCGTGGTTTGTCCATTCGCAATGAATTCGCTATTGCACGAGACTTAATCGCTGTTCTAGGGACAAAATGGAGGTCAAACGCCCAAGCTCAACCGCCCATTTCGCTATTCGTCCCGATGACTCCTGTTACCTAGGACTTGACCAAGCGGATATCCGTAGGTACGACCACTTTATGGGCCCGAAAATAATGTCTAAGTTTCCTTGAAGTCATAAGGAGACCATAGAGCAATTTCAGATCGTGGATATCGCTCTTTGGTCCATGCAAGACTTCGCTACGTAATATATTGGTCGTTGGATACGATCACGCTTCTACGACCAATACACCACTAATCGCCTGTGGCGCTGCAAATGACGTAAACTAGCAATGTCTCTTCCAATCTTGGAGAGACTAAGACCGAGGATTCGTAAGATACCGCTTAAGCTCCTCAAAGCGCCGCTTGCCTCTTTAGTCCATTCAAACTTCCATGTTTCCGAGAAGCTTGAAGAATGGGAGTCCTTTTCACCTAACCGTGCTATGAAACGACTTAACGCCGCCATACACCTGTTAGCTTCGACTTCCTTTTCGTGGTCGGGAACGATCCGATCGATAGCGGTTATTTTCACCGATTCGCTTGAATGCCTCTAGCGTAAACTAGAAACCCGAGTAGTTTTCGGATGAAACTCGAACGCACACTTTTCCGGATTTAATTTAAGGTTATGACGCCTTAAATTATTGAAAGTCTCTTGTAGGTGCGAATGTGGTCACCAATGTTGATACTTTTACGACCAAGTCATCAACATAGGCTTCAAGATTCCGACCTATCGTGTACTAAAGGTTTTCTACATCAACCTTTGGAACGTCGCACCAAAGATTTTTAAGACCAAATGGCATCTTTACATAACAAAGAGGGTACCAAATGGAGTGATGAAGGAAGTTTTCTTCATCTTCTTTACTCATATTAACTGTGGTATCCTGAATATGCATCTAAAAACTTAATAACTCACACCCGAGGTAGAGTCTACAAGTTGATCAATGCGAGGAAGGGAAAATCATCCTTTGGACAAGCTTTATTTAAATCAGAAGTCGATACACATACGCCATTTTCCATTGGCCTTTTAACCATTACAGATTGGCAAGCCATTCGGGTGGTCGACCTCACTGATGAATCCACTTGAGTAGCTTGTCAATCTCCGATCGATTGCTATTTTTCGATCGTGCAAAACGCCTTAGCTTCGCTGATCGGTCGCTTATCGGTGCAATGCTAGCCTATGCTCGATCACCTCACGGGACTCGGGCATGCCGATGCCCGCCAAAGCGAATACATCTGGTTCGCTCGGAGGAAGGAGACGAGCGACTCTTCCTATTTGGGGTTGAGTCCTTCCCACTGAATCTTGGCACTCTCAAGCACTTTCGTCGAGTGGTACCTCTTTCATCCGGTCGGAAGGCTTTGGTGCTATCTTTGGTCTTGAGTGTTTGACCCGCATGGTAGCGGTGTTAGTTCCTCCGCCTAAGCTCATCGACCAGTTCTAAACATTTCCGATCACATGCGTGGCGATTTTCGATCACCTCGGACCGTGATGACACCCTTTGGTCCCTGATTTTCAAACTCGTAACCGTAATGCGTAGCTACCAGAAATTTTGCTAAGGTTGGACGACCAAGGATTGCATTATATGCTGTTTCAAAATTCACTACATCGAAAGAAACTTTTTCTGTTCGGAAATTGTCGGGTTTTCCGAACGTAACCAATAGGGATAATTGCCCTATTGGCTTGGCGGTAGATCCAGGAACTATACCATGGAAGGCATATTTCACAGGCTTTACCTTAGAATTTGGAATCTGCATATCTTCCAATGCGCTTGCAAAGAGAATATTTAAAGAACTACCCCCATCTATCAAAACCCGATTAACCTTGCAGTTATTAATAGTAGGCTCAACGACAATTGGAAACCTACCTGGTCGAGTTGAAGGAATTGGGCAATCTTCTTTGCTAAAGGAGATTATTGTCTCTGACCACCTCGAAGGTTTGGTAATGATCGGAGTTTCAGTAAGGTTGACTTCTCGCTCCATGGCCTTCAGGTGACGTCTGGATTCGTATGAAGAAGATCCCCCGAAAATTACATCGACAGTATGCTGAGGTTCTTGATACTCCATCTCCTCGTCACCATCCTTATCCTTTCTAAAGCTTGTTTCCCCAATTTCTTGAATTGAAGGAAGTGGACCTTTACCTGCATAATAATCATTCAATTTCTTCTGCCAAGCGCGACAGTTGCGTAAATCGTGTCCTGTTTGTTTATGGAGAGGACACCATTTTGTGCTTTTCTTATACACCATTTGCTATGACCAGAGTAATCTTTTCTTCCTTTAGAAAATTTCTACGGAACAGCCAGAACCTCCTTATCGTTAGTTCTGTCGTGTTTCTTCTTCTTGGGAGCCTTCTTCTGCTTCTTTTCCGATTTATCCAGACCAGGCTGGGGGATCTTGTCTTTTCGATCAGCGGCTTCGTTCCACTCGACCGCTTCGCTAGCCGTTGCGTACTTGTTAGCCATGTCGAAGAGTTCGATGGTTGTTCGTGGGGGATGAATTGCTAGATCCTCTGTAAACCTTCGATTTCTTAATCCCGCTTTAAAAGCCTGGATAACGGAAGACTCTGCAACCTCTGGAATCGAGTTGCGAACTTGGCTAAATCTCTTGATGTATTGTCGAAGAGTTTCATTAGGTTTTTGCCGTATCCTGTGGAGATCATCCTCCTTTCGAGGCGATCGTGCGTACTAAAGTTTGCAATTAGAAGATCGCAAAGTCGCTCCCAAGTATACACAGCATCCGATAGGTAAATTTAGCAACCATGATCGGCCGATCCTCTAGTACCGTGGGAAGATAATTAGTCATTACATTTTAAATCGCCGCCGCCAACGGCTCTGATGGCGGTGGTATAAATCTGAAGAAATTCTAAAGGATTTTGGTTCCCATTGAATTTATGCAGGTTGGCAGGTCGGAACCTGTTTGGCCAACGCACAGCTTTGAGCCATGCAGAGAAAGCTCGACAACTCGTGATCGCCTCACGGCGCTTTCTTTGAAAAGGTGCCGATTATAATCGGTCGGGACCGATTCACGACCAAATCGCTGATTTTCTCGTATCCCGATCCGGCCGTACGCTTTTAGAACGCCTTTGACAGCTTGCTCGTTAAGATGATACCAAGATCATCGTCCAAGCGTTTGCTCTTGTTGGTGAGGTGAAGATTCTCAAACAATCTTCTTCCTCATGACTGCTGGTCGAAGCGCCGAAGTGGTCCTTGTGTTAGTTGACCCTCAACACGACCACGCTTCTTCGCCGTGGAAGAATGCCGAGATGAAGTCATGGTCTCACTCGTGGTTGCCTTCGCTCCCGATATGCTTCCGTGCGCGCATGGTCTGCTGGATAATCTCCGATACTTGACGTACAAGTCGTGCAAAACCGGAGTTTCGCCAAAACAGGTCGAAGTATTTAACATATTTCTAACTCGCCGCAGTTCGTATTGTTGTTACCAAGGTCTTACAGGTTTCTACTAGAAAGAGGTGTTTGATAGCCTGAATTCTCTGTTCTCCCAGTCGGTCTTGCCTGATCTCCTGCATTGGCTAGGGCAGGATCAGGCGAATTAACTGATGGACGTCCACCAGTTCTATGACCTCTGGCATTTGGTGCCCGACCGCCGTATCATCTCCATCATTATGTGGTGGCGAGGCAATGTGTGGAGGACCGTACACGGCATCTTGATTTGAATCTCCGATCGCATTGACCTCGTGTTTCAACGATTATCCTCCGATGAGCTTCCATCATAATCAATGGAGAGCCTTTCGTAGTTTTCACCAAGAGTTTCCACGATGGAGAATAATCGGTGATCGCACCTCCGAGGTCCTTGTAATGGTCTCACTGATGCGCGAATCGCCGATCGTATGTCGAGTTTTATTATCCCCATCCGTTTATCACCGTGGGGTTTCATCGACATTGCCACCAAGTGTCGGTTGGCTCTCGGAATTGCTAGAAGCCGCGGTGAGTATCTATCAACCATGATCGCATCGAAAGTATATTGACTTCGAGTTGATGAGTTGGGTTTTCTTCACCTTTCTTGCCGGCCGCGAGTCCGGCTTGTCGAACCGGTCCGAGCGTCTCCTCTGAAACACCACCGATCGCGGGGTGTATCCTCATCCATCCGGCCGATTTCGCTTGTTTCGCAACAAAGCACCCGATGGAAGAGGAGGATGATGAGGAGGCTCCATTTTCCTCCATGGTGCGCATGCATGCGTCCATGTCAAGGTTGGCGTAGTCCGCCAGGTCGAACCAATTCTCTTCGTCCCAACTTCCCGACATAACCGCATGAGCGATTACGAGTGGGAAATGGACAAAGAATCGGTGAGCAACACCAGTCTTCCAAGATTCCACACCGCGATCCCCACGGACGGCGCCAGCTGTCGACGATCAAGTCGCCGATCTTACAATAAATGGAAAAAAGATTTGACAACTTGAAGTTGCTAACCAGCTGTCTACAGCAACCAAACAAAGTGCAATACAAGAGTCATCTCATCTACTCCAGAGAGAGTTCCAGACAGCAAAAAAAACAAAAGAGCAGTAAATCAGCCTTCCTGCATAGCGCAGAAACTTATTATCCAATCTTCCAGCCGGTTAGTCACCTTGTCCATTTTCCCCCTATCCTCTTCCTTGATCAGAATGCGCCACTTCTACAAGCAAAATAGAGATTTGAAAATAGCTTCAGATGGATGTTTTGGCAAGATCTTCTCAATTGCCATTCGATTTCTGATTTTCTATAGCGTCCACGCCACAGCTGCAAAACTAAATAAGCAAACGTAGTAATCGTTAGCACCCCCCGCATCTAACCAAGAATGATGAAACTCATCTATAGAAACCGGGATCTTTTCCCACATCAAGGCTTCTTTAATACAAGCCCACACAAATTTGGCCATAACACAATGGAAAAAAATGTGATCAGTGTCCTCTCTCACCCCACAAAGACAGCAACTACCACTTCCTTTCCAATTTCTTTTCTTAAGCTGAGAAGTTGTCTGTATTCTATCTTGATAAGCTAGCCAAAGAAAATTTTTAACTTTCAGCGGAATTCTACTCTTCCACTGCTTCTAATTTCTTCTGAAAGTAACTCCCCCAAAAGACCAATGTCTATAAAGAGATTTGATCGTGAACTTACCAGACTTCTCTAAGCCCCATATCACATTATCTCGATTACTATTAATTTTCACCCCATTAAGATCATTCTTCAAACATTTTCAAAGAGTCTGAAACCTTACAACATCACATAGGTAGAGAAATTATACTGAGAAATGTCAGTTAAGATCTTTCAGTACCTTGACTGATAACCCATCCAAAGAAGTGCTTCCTGTGTAGAGCAGACCATCATATACTTGCAGAGTGTATATCAGATTCGCCTTGCCCAGTATCCTCTTGTTGCCTGACTAGATCACGCCCAATGTTCCGCTCGCCAGATCGATTTCCTGCCATCAAGAATAAATGAACAATGCTCGTTTCTCCATGCCTATTTTCCTGACATGGATGTACTTGTTCTGAGCAATTGAACAGTCACTACTACAAAAAGGCACATACTGGACGCCTCATCACAGACGGTTGACCAAAACTGTCTATATTACATGCAATCACAGACGGTTTAAAAACCGTCTGTGTTACTAGCTGCGCTAAAAACCGTCTGTGAAGAGGGCTAGATCACAAACGGTTCATATTGAAAACCATCTATGAAGTATCACAGACGGTTCTTAACACGAATCGTCTGTGATAATTGTAGACTTCACAGACGGTTCATGATACGAACCGTTTGTGATACTTCACTGATTTGCCAGATATTTAACCGCCTCGTGATAAGTATAATATCACGCATTTATTTGTATTAAAAACCATGGTTTGAAATCACAGAGTAAGGAAAATTCTAAGTACGATTTGTAATCTGAACCGTCTGTGATACTAGCTTATCACAGACGGTTTTTAATATGAACCGTTTGTGATTCGCAGAAATTTTTGAACGCTTGCGCGGGAGGCAAAATGTTTTGACGCTGTCCTTATATATTATACCCACCCCTGTTTTGTCTTCCATCAGTCTCTCCCTCTCCCCTCCCCATGCTGAGCTCCGGCGACCACCCTCGATTCCCCGGCGTGGTTCGGCGAGGAGACGCAACCAACGAGGAGGAGGAGGAGGGATGCGTAGGTGTTCCATGTCTGCCGCAAGAGGTAGACTGCCGGAAGGTACGTGTATATCTCCAAAACATACATAATTTGTTGGTTATTTGATTATTCTTATTTTATTTGTACCTAATGCCGGAGCGCCGTCGGAGGTTTTCAGTCGTCTCTCCTTGCCGACGAGCTTGAGTCGAACTCGGACAATATGCAAGAACAGCTTGTGATATGCTGGTGAGGTACAGAGAGAAGCAGTGTTGAACCAATCCAAGAAGCCGATGGGTTCTTCAGGAGTTTGGAGGCACATATGGTTTCTAGCTAGTTTAACTTTGTAAATTTATTCTTTTTTTCCCATTCGGAGAGAACGTTGTGAAACCTTTTGGTTTCTCTTTCCTATAATGTGTTTGCCATCAAAATTTTAATTGCATTTTAGTTGTCTTGCTAAAGGTTGCATATGGAAACTACTGTCTAGCAATTGATTGTTTTTGCTCAAAATCCGATTTTTTTTTGCAATAGAAAAAACTATTACAGACGGTTCGGAACAAAAATCGTCTGTGATAATTGTAACAGCCCTAACTTAGGGTTTGTATTTCAAATGTAAAATTTTGAGGAGAAATAAAAACTTTTGTTGTCTCTTCAAATCATTTGAAAGTTCCTACATTTTTCCCTAGCAATTTCCAATTTTCTAGAAGTTAATTCTTGTGAATGGAATTTGTTGTCAGCAAATTCTTAGCCTTCAAACTTGTGATCATCCTCTGAAATTATTTTTCCTACCATCTTGATCATCCTATCTACCTCCCTGAATTATTTCACAATTTTTAGATTTTATTTGCTATTTCAAATGACCAAGTCAAACTAGTTGAAAATCTGGTCAAACTCCTCAGATAGCAGCTTAGAATTTTCCTAGAACAATGCAGTGCATAAAAAGTTCTAGAAAAATTATACAAGGTTGTCCTCTGTCCCTAGTAGCTACCATAAAAATTTCGAGATTTTTGGAGCTCAGGAGCTACCTCTAAAAATTCCCCAAACCTTCTCTGTCTTTTAAATCAAATCACAAATCATCGTTCTCGGGCTCGGACGCAACCTCGGCTCGAGTCCGACTCGCACCACTTGGCTCGGTCGCGTCAACTAAATGCACCGCCGAGTCCAATCGATCGTGACCGTCCGATGAAGATCGAACGATCCACGCCGCGCACGCAACCGACTCGTCCAATGCATACACCAATCTCACCGTCCGCTTTAGATCCAACGGCCGGCGCGATATTGATCGAGTCTAACTCGGGCTCGCGCCGCTTTGCTTTGTCGCCGACAAAGCGCGGCCCACATGTCGAGTTCTTCCTCGCCGACTCGCTGCCTCACGGAGCTCGCGGCGATCGCGCATGCGCGCCACGCAGCTCGCCGCCGCCACGCCGGACGCGTGTCGACTCGAGAATCGCCAGAGCTCACCTATCTCTTTAGGTCACCCATTCGCCGCATGCATTCTCGTGCTTTCTCGCCCGCTTCTTTGTCTCGCCGAGAAGAAACCGAGTGTAGCGCCGCCGTGACGGAGCCGCCGAGCCCGTGGTCGCACCATTGTGATCCTTGCTCGACGCCGCCTCCATTTTGCCCAGCCCGGATCATTGTCGTGCACTGTATCACCAGAAGCAAGTTCATCGTCTCCGCCTCCGGTGATCTTGGTCCTGTAAGCTTTCTGGCGATCTAGTGAGTATCATGCCTCGGCGTTTGGTCCCTTAGATCGCATCGATGCAATCAATCTAATGATGGCTTCATTTTCATCTTTGGTGCATTGTTGAGGTCAGACGACCCTTCTTTCTCCGAGCTCGGTTTTCGCCGCCGTGGAAATTCCGGCCGCCTCGCACTTCCTTCGCCGGCATTATCTCGTGTATCCTTCCCGAGCCGAGGCGATCCTGGCGCACCTTTCGGGTCTTCGAAGCTCGCAGCGCTTCTCCGCGAGCACCCCATCTTCTTCTCCGCTCCGTTCGCCGCCGCCGCCCAGATCCTCGAGGTCCCGGTCACCGCCATCTAGTTCGCGAGGTCTTTGCGAACCTATAGGTATATCTCACTCGCCTAAGACCTCCCGGTTCGCGAGATCGGGCGGCGGCCGCGCCACCGCCCTCGTGGTCGCCAGCAGTTAAGGTCTAACCCTACTCTTTAGTGATAATCATCTTTAGTCAAGATCACCGACTTGTGGCCCTCTTTGGTTAATCGATAGAAATCCTTTAATCCAACCGTTATGTTATTTCCTTAGTCACCGCCATGTGGGTCCATGCCGCCGCTTAGGTTTGTGTAGCTCGGTTATGCGCTTTCTCTGTTGGGAAGCGATTTCTCGAGAGAGTATGTTAGGTTTGCACTTTGGTAAGCCAAGACGATTCTCGTAATACGCCGACGCCACCTTCGTGCAAGCGGTCGCTCAGTCGACACCATTCGGGGCCATTGCCGTTGTCCGGGCTAGCCGTGCCGGTGAGGAAAAGATTTAAAGGATTTGGTATTTCAAATGCTTTTCGTTGAGTCATAATTCAATTAAACTTGTAAATGCATAACTAATTCAATTTTTATCCAAATTGCATGAAACCAGTCTTTGTTAATTTTTATTTTAAATGTTCTATTTATTAAAATTAGTTTCAACCTCGTCAGATCGAAAATCTGTTAAATGAGTAATTGATGCTTTATGCATTTTCCAAAATTAGAAAATTCATATCTTTCTCAATAATTGTCCAATTTAAATGAACCCAATTCTGTAAAATTTCATTTTCAGTATACTAACTATTAGGATAGATTTTATACGCTGGTTCTGTTAGTGAAAATTTGTTAAGTATTTAACTAGTGACTTGTTGTGTTTTTAGCTTAGAAAATTCATAGAAAATTGCTAATAACTTAAAATGATTTGTTCTCTGCTTTCTAAAATTTTTGTTATATCATGCTTAGGCTGTTGTGTGAGTTTTGGCTTGTTTTGATGTTGTTGTATGTTTGAGTTTTGTCTGTTATTCGCTCTATTTGTCGTTATGTTCGATCGTTAGGCTTCGATATTTGCGGCAACCCCGAGGACGATCCTCCGCAAATATTGACCAACAAAGATCCAGCAAGCGAGCTTGATCATGTTTAATCCCAAGATTTTAAAGATTAATATTTTGTTTCAGCTGTATGTATGCATTGCTTAATTTGTGTTAAATTGATTAGTTAAATCCGTAGCTGCATATCCTGTAGCCAAAATATTGATCTCTACTACCTGAGCCTAGGTTATTTGCTGTGATTAGAGGTCGCTGGATGATCTCTTGTCACTTAGTATATACGATTTCAACTTGCTTAGACATGCTTAGCTATCGGTAGAACTGGGCGGTTATCGACTTTAGTCGGTAACCTTGATCACACAAAATTTCTATAGCTTTATGTTTTAGCATTTTTGCTATGTTTAATTGCAAAATTAAAAATGAAAACAAAAATGATTTAGACTTGGGCACAATGGTAAGACTAGTGTGATCTGTTGGGTGTGACTGGAAAGGTGCCCGAGTCAGTTAAGGACCGAGTTACTTGCGCCACCGTACTGAGCATTTTGCGTGCTAACCACACTAGAGTACATGGGACCTCTCTTGACCTAGTACTTTGGCGTGTATTGGCTCCGGGTCGCAGGAGGTCGCAGGAGGGACGGAGGTGGGAGCATGGTAGTTGTCCAAAAGCTTTATCCCGAGTGGGTAGTTGTCTTTTCGGCTTTACCATGTAAGCGTATGGGTTTCTATCCATACGAGCTGCTCGTAGTTAATACACAATATTGGAAACAGTCTCGAGGACTTAGTCTGTGCAAAGATACCTTCTAAGTGTGCTTTGGCTTAAAGGCGATGCGAAGTGTGGGTACATTGGTACACCCTGCAGGTTAAAACTATTCGAATAGCCTCGCCTAGGTTATGGACACGCTCGGATCGCCCCAAGAACTAGACTACAACATTTAAATTAAAACTGATGGGTGGTACGAACTGGGATTCGTGCTATTGTTGTGGTGACTATTGGGATAGTCACTTCTAGGTTGTTTATCTTTACTCTTTTGTTATTACTATCCTTCTCGTTATTTCAATCTTAAAATGAATTGCAAACTTGCCTTTAAAATCAGATACCTTATTGCAAATGAAAATTGGCTTTATGCAAATGAAACATATGACCTCCACCAAATAAGCTCTGCATGTAGCATATGAACAGTGCGCTAGTTCACACGTCTGTCTTGCGGGTACAAAGACAATCTTTGTACTCGTGTGCTTTGCTTGATGTTTTGTTGCAGAGGAAGAAGGTGAGCCTCGTGGTCCTCACTTCGTGAGTGTGTTGCCGCTTCTTGGACGACTAGTCTTGGCGGTCCGGTCGATGCCTTGTGGGTTGAAGGCACGCGATTGGCTTTGTTTATAGCCATCTTATGGCACTTTTGCTTCATTGCGTTCTTGTTATTTGTGTATCTTTTGGGCGGCCGGCCTTTGTCCATAATAGCTATACTATTTGTTTATCTTTCGCTTGGTAGTGTTGTGTTTGGACCCTATGTGTGGAATGGAGTTGATGTCTAATTTTGTACCGGGGTGTATATCGCTTTCGGAAGTATACATATCTCGAGGATCGCTTTATTTGATTTGTGATGCTAGGACCAGGTGGTTGGTTAAGCATTACAAACCGAATAAACTGGGGTCCTCACAAAGTTGGTATCAGAGCCATTCTGACCGTAGCAACCCAAGCATAGTCGTCTTTAGGATATTTTGAAAAAGCTTAATTTCAAAGTATAAAAAGGGTTTATGAAAACCTAGGCAGATCCTCAGATTTTATTCCTTACCTATCTTAGTTTTCTACTCTCACCTTACTCTAAATTGAGTTTTGAGAACTTGGTTTCTCTCTTCCCTTTTCAAAAGGTAGTTACTTATCCGATGGAATTAGTTTTGGGAGAACTATGGAAGATCGTGGGAATAATAGGGTAAGGTGTTAAGTGAGTAGTTATGCGTCTGATTTTTGCTGGTTGATCTTTATCCTGCCTTGTGCTTGTTTCTGGACTGCTTTCATGAATTTTGGGTTTTCTTGCTCTTAAATTTGTTACTAACTTGTCTTAGTAAAACAGGATGGCCGGAGAACGCTGCGTGCGCGAAGAGGTTGGTCATGATGAGGAGCTTCTCCTCCGACCATGGTCGAGGTTCTCGCCGATCGAGCGAAACCGCATGGACCAGACGCGCATCTTGGAGGTTATTGCTAGGAATACCTCCACTCCTGCCGGTGGTGGCGGCCACCAGACTCGCGGGGGACTTGCAGAGTTCCTCCGTACACAGCCGCCGACTTTCTCCCGCTCTGAGGACCCTCTCGATGCGGATGATCGGTCGCGTATGGTTGAGCGGAAACTCAACATAGCTCGGTGCGAGCGCAGACAAGGCACTCTTCGCGTCCCACCGGCTGAGGGCGCGGCACTCTCATGGTGGGAGAACTATCTCGCCATGCGCCCGCGGGCCATGTGGTCGCGTGGGAGGAGTTCCGCCGACTTTTAGTCGTGCCCATATCCCGCATGGCCCGATGAAGTCAAGAAAAGGAGTTTCGCGCTCAAGCAAGGGCGCAAATGTGACGAGTACCATGCACGAGTTCAATCATCCGCTCGTTATGCTCGGGAGGTGGCCTCGATGAGGCTAGCAGAGAAGTTTATGGATGGCTTGTCCGAGGAGCCGCAGGACAAGCTATCCATTGTGGACTTCTCGGACTTTCGTGCCTTGGTAGATAAGGCCATTGTTGCAGAGCATAAGGCAAAGGCGCTGGCGAGTCATAGCGCAAATGGGAGGCGATCGGTCTACTCACACCACCTCGTTCGTCCTCGGTGGGCCAGCACTGATGGCCTGCTCTTTTGCTCCACCGGCGCCGAGACCATCTCGCACTAGCTCGCCCACCGCAGCCGTGAGCCAACCATGTGCGCCGCGATCCAGACAGAGCGCCTCCGCAATCCGCGCCGAGGTGACTTGTTTTATTTGCCACAACAAGGGCCATTATGCGAATGCTCGCCTCGTAGTGTTGCAGCGATCCCTCGCCCTAATGGAGGACGCGGCGGGAGCGATCACCCGCGACTGTAAGATTATTCAAGACCTGTGTGCGAGCAATGGCCGGGTGAACCACCTTTCAGCTGAGGAGGCTCAGGAGGCGCCAGATGTCGTGATGGGTACACTTCTTGTTAATTCTCATCCTGCTGCAGTATTATTTGATTACGAGCATCGCATTCTTTATTTCAAGATCATTTGCTGCTGCTAGTGGTCTTCACTGTTCCTTTGGGGATTCCTTTACTCATTCGCTCTCCGGGTTCGGAAATGAGAGCTGATATGGAATGCCGCGGTGTTCCTGTTGAGGTCAAAGGGGTAGGATTTTTGGCAAACCTTATTCTGCTCAGTTCAGCGAGTCTGGATGTGATTCTTGGCATGGATTGGTTGTCCCAACACTTGGGGCAAATCGACAGACAGAAGATTGTTTATCTTACCACCCTTCAAAGTAGCAGTCGGATTTTCGCGCAGCCGGGGCCACATCTATGTGTATTAGAGGCGGCCAAGATTGCGATTCGTGATGTTCCCATAGTATCCGACTTTGGGGATGTTTTTCCGAAGATTTGCGAGGATGCCTCGGTTCGAGACCGAGTTTGTCATCGAGTTGCTGCCCTGCATCGCCCGATTTCAAGGCGCCAGATCGGATGCCTCCCAATGAGCTAGAAGAATTGAAGAAGCAGACTTGGCGAGCTCCAAGCAAAGGGTTTCATCCGTCCCGCCATCTCCTTGGGTTGTCCGGTGATCTTTGTGAAGAAGAAGGATAAGACCTTGCGCATGTGTGTTGACTACCGCCCTCTCAATGAAGTGACGGTGAAGAACAAGTATCCTTCGCCCGCATTGATGATCTGTTTGATCGCTTGATCGAGCCTGTGTTCTCAAAGATTGATTTGAGAATGGGGTATCATCAGTCGATCGATCGAGGATATTCCAAAGACGGCTTTCACTACTCGTTATGGGTCAGCATTTAGTACACCGTCATGTCTTTCGCTTGACCAATGCTCCAAATGTTGTTCATGAACCTTATGAATTCGTATTCATGGAGTATTTGGACAAATTTGTGGTGGTTTTATTGATGACATTCTTATCTATTCCAAGATCAAGCGAGCATGCCGAGCATCTAAAGATTGTTTTGGGCAAGTTATGGAGCATCACCGTATGCAAAGTTCAAAGAAATGTGAGTTCGTTGAAGGAAGTGGCATTTTGGGCTATGTTCTTTCAAATGAGGCATAGTCGTGGATCCCAAAGAAAGTCGGCGATGTTCTATCTTGGGGCCAGCCCAAGTCAGTCACTGATGTGCGGAGTTTTCTTGGTTTAGCGGGCTACTACCGCCGCTTTATCGAGAACTTCTCCAAGATCGCAAAGCCAATGACTGAATTGCTCAAGAAAGACAAGAAGTTTGTTTGGTCCTCTGCTTGTGATGAGAGCTTTGAGAGCTCAAACAACATTGACTTCACTCCGCCCTTACTCTTCCTGATATCCACAAGAGCTTCGATATTTATTGCGATGCCTCTCGTCGGGGGCTTGGGTGTGTTCTTATGCAGGAAGGCAAGGCAGTTGCCTATGCATCAAGGCAGTTGAGACCTCACGAGCTCAACTATCCCACCCATGATTTAGAGCTTGTCATGTGGTTCATGCACTCAAGATTTGGCGGCATTATCGATCAGAATCACTGTGAGGTGTATTCGATCACAAGAGTTTGAAATACTTGTTCACTCACCAGATCCAACCTCAGCAGAGGAGATGGTGGAATTGATCAAAGATTATGACATGGGTATTCAAGATCATCCCGCAAAGCCAATGTGGTTGCCGATGCACTTAGCCGAAAAGTGTATTGCAATACTTTGATGATCCAAGAGCAACAACCCGCACTACTTGCGAATTTCAGCGTCTCAACTTGGGTTTGGTTGAGCACGGTTCCCTTCGCGCACGATTGTGCAACCAACCTTGGTGGATCAAATCAAGGCAAAGACAAAGAATCGATGATGGTGCGGGTAAAATCAAGCGAACATCGTGAATGGATCACCAAGTGTTTCATGTAAGATGAACACGGTGTTGTATGGTTTGGGCAAGGCTTGTGGTCCCAAAGGTCCCGAGTTGCGGATTTGATCCTTCAGAGGCCCATGATTCGCCTTTATCCATCCATCCCGGCCACTAAAATGTACCAAGATCTGCGTCGAGATTCGTGGACTCGCATGAAGCGAGATTGCGAGTTCGTTGCCGATGTGACACATGTTGTCGTGTCAAGGCCGAGCATCGGCCCAAAGAAGTCTTCTTCACCCTTGCCTATACCGTAATGGAAGTGGATTCGTAGGCATGGATTTTATCACCGTCCGCCTGCACTCTGCGGGGAAGGATGCATTATGGGTTGTCATTGATCGATTGACGAAGGTGGCCCATTTCCTTCCAGTGCGATCGAAGATTGATGTGAATCAGCTAGCGGATCTTTACATATCCCGCATTGTGAGTCTGCATGGTGTGCCACGAACAATAGTGTCAGATCGTGGCTCTCTTTTCACTTCCCGATTTTGGCACAGCCTGCAGGAGGCCATGGGTACCCGTCTTTCGTTCAGCTCAGCCTATCATCCTCAGACTGATGGTCGACGGAGCGCGCCAATCAAAAAGAAGATATGCTCGGGCTTGTGTTCTTTCCTATGGAAAGAATTGGGAGAAGTGCCTACCACTTGCCGAGTTCTCCTACAACAACAGCTTCCAGGCTAGTCTCGGTATGGCACCATTTGAGGCCTTGTATGGACGGCGCTGCAGAACACCATTGAACTGGTCAGAAACTGGTGAAAGGCAGTTCTTTGGCCCGGATTCGATCAATGAGGCCAAAGTCAAGTGCGATCGATTCGTGAGCACTTGCGCGTAGCTCACCCGAGCGTAAGAGCTATGCAGATCGGCGTCGTCGTGAGTTGAGTTTCCAGCCCAATGACTTGGTGTATCTCAAAGTTTCACCTTTGAAGGGACACCGTCGTTTTGGTGTCAAGGGCAAACTAGCTCCTCGATATGCTCTGACCGTATCGCGTCGTCAAGAAAGTGGGAGCCGTTGCATACCGCTTGGAGTTGCGCCTACACTTGAAGGGGTGCATGATGTTTTCCATGTGTCACGCTTGAAGAAGTGCCTTCGTGTTCCAGCTGAGGAAACACCATTGGAAAATATCGATGTGCGTGAAGATCCGTCTTATCGTGAGCGCCCGCTCGTATCCTCGAAGAAGTCGAACGCAGTAACAAGGAACCGTGTGATCAAGTTCCTTAAAGTTCGTGGTCGAACCACTCCGAGGATGAAGCCACTTGGGAGCGGGAAGATCGCCTCCGAGCAGATTACCCATCCTTCTTCTCCCGTTGATCGAATCTCTGCGAGATTCCCGTAAGGGGGAGATTTGTAACAGCCCTAACTTAGGGTTTGTATTTCAAATGTAAAATTTTGAGGAGAAATAAAACTTTTGTTGTCTCTTCAAATCATTTGAAAGTTCCTACATTTTTCCCTAGCAATTTCCAATTTTCTAGAAGTTAATTCTTGTGAATGGAATTTGTTGTCAGCAAATTCTTAGCCTTCAAACTTGTGATCATCCTCTGAAATTATTTTTCCTACCATCTTGATCATCCTATCTACCTCCTGAATTATTTCACAATTTTTAGATTTTATTTGCTATTTCAAATGACCAAGTCAAACTAGTTGAAAATCTGGTCAAACTCCTCAGATAGCAGCTTGTGAATTTTCCTAGAACAATGCAGTGCATAAAAGTTCTAGAAAAATTATACAAGGTTGTCCTCTGTCCCTAGTAGCTACCATAAAAATTTCGAGATTTTTGGAGCTCAGAGCTACCTCTAAAAATTCCCAAACCTTCTCTGTCTTTTAAATCAAATCCTCAAATCATCGTTCCTGCTCGGACCCAACCTCGGCTCGAGTCCGACTCGCACCACTTGGCTCGGTCGCGTCAACTAAATGCACCGCCGAGTCCAATCGATCGTGACCGTCCGATGAAGATCGAACGATCCACGCCGCGTCGCAACCGACTGTCGAATGCATACACCAATCTCACCGTCCGCTTTAGATCCAACGGTCGGCGCGATATTGATCGAGTCTAACTCGGGCTCGCGCCGCTTTGTCTTTGCCGACAAAGCGGCCCCACATGTCGTTCTTCCTCGCCGACTCACGCCACCGGAGCTCACGGGCGATCGCGCATGCGTGCGTTACGCACTGCCGCCGCCACGCCGGGACGCGTGTTCGACTCGAGAATCGCCAGAGCTCACCTATCTCTTTAGGTCACCCATTCGCCGCGCATGCATTCTCGCTTTCTCCGCCCGCTTCTTTGTCTCGGCGAGAAGAAACCGAGTGTAGCGCCGCCAGACGGAGCCGCCGAGAGCGTGGTCGCACCATTGTGATCCTTGCTCGACGCCGCTCCATTTTGCCCACCCGGATCATTGTCGTGCATCGATCACGTAGCAAGTTCATCGCCTCCGCCTCCGGTGATCTTGGTCCCGTAAGCTTTCGCGATCTAGTGAGTATCATGCCTCGGCGTTTGGTCCCTTAGGATCGCACCGATGCATCGAATCTAATGATGGCTTCATTTTCATCTTTGGTGCATTGTTGAGGCCGACCCCTTCTTCTCCGAGCTCGGTTTCCGCCGCCGTGGAAATTCCGCGTCTCGCACCTCCTTCGCCGGCATTATCTCGGGCGATCCTTCACGAGCCGAGGCGATCCCGTGGCGCACCTTCCGGGTCTTCGGCTCGCAGCCGCCTTCTCCGCGAGCACCCCATCTTCTTCTCCGCCTCAGCTCGCCGCCGCCGCCAAAGATCCTCGAGGTCCCGGTCACCGCTATCTAGTTCGCGAGGTCTTTGCGAACCTATAGGTATATCTCACTCGCCTAAGACCTCCGGTTCGCGAGATCGATCGTGCGCCGCGCCACCGCCCTCGTGGTCGCCGGTGAGCCGCCAGCAGCGCTAAGGTCTAACCCTACTTTTAGTGATAATCATCTTTAGTCAGATCACCGACTTGTGGGCCCTCTTTGGTTAATCGCATTTAGAAATCCTTTAATCCAACCGTTATGTTATTTCCTTAGTCACCGCCATGTGGGTCCATGCCGCCGCTTAGGTTTGTGTAGCTCGTTATGCGCTTTCTCTGTTGGGAAGCGATTTCTCGAGAGTATGTTAGGTTTGCACTTTGGTAAGTCAAGACGATTCTCGCACGCCGACGTCACCTTCGGCAGTGATGCGTTCAGTCGCTCAAGACCATTCGCCCGCCCGTCGTTGTCTGGGGCTAGTCGTTGCCAGAGGAAAAGATTTAAAGGATTTGGTATTTCAAATGCTTTTCTCGTTGAGTCGTTAATTCAATTAAACTTGTAAATGCATAACTAATTCAATTTTTATCCAAATTGCATGAAACCAGTCTTTGTTAATTTTATTTTAAATGTTCTATTTATTAAAATTAGTTTCAACCTCGTCTCTGATCGAAAATCTGTTAAATGAGTAATTGATGCTTTATGCATTTTCCAAAATTAGAAAATTCATATCTTTCTCAATAATTGTCCAATTTAAATGAACCCAATTCTGTAAAATTTCATTTTCAGTATACTAACTATTAGGATAGATTTTATACGCTGGTTCTGTTCGTGAAAATTTGTTAAGTATTTAACTAGTGACTTGTTGTGTTTTTAGCTTAGAAAATTCATAGAAAATTGCTAATAACTTAAAATGATTTGTTCTCTGTTTCTAAAATTTTTGTTATATCATGCTTAGGCTGTTGTGTGAGTTTTGGCTTGTTTTGATGTTGTTGTATGTTTGAGTTTTGTCGGTGTTATTCGTTCTTATTTGCTGTTATGTTCGATCGTTAGGCTTCGATATTTGCGCAACCCCGAGGACGATCCTCCGCAAGATATTGACCAACAAAGATCCGTGCAAGCGCTTGATCATGTTTAATCCCAAGATTTTAAAGATTAATATTTTGTTTCAATTTGTATGTATGCATTGCTTAATTTGTGTTAAATTGATTAGTTAAACTGTAGTGCATATCCTGTAGCCAAAATATTGATCTCTACTACCGAGCCTAGGTTATTTGTTGTGATTAGAGGTCGCCGGATGATCTCTTGTCACTTAGTATATACGATTTCAACTTGCTTAGACATGCTTAGCTATCGGTAGAATCAAGCGGTTATCGACTTTAGTCAGAACCTTGATCACACAAAATTTCTATAGCTTTATGTTTTAGCATTTTTGCTATGTTTAATTGCAAAATTAAAAATGAAAACAAAATGATTTAGACTTGGGCACAATGGTAAGACGGTGTGATCTCATTGGGTGTGATTGAAAGGTGCCCGAGTCGCTTAAGGACCGAGTTACTTGCGCCACCGTCTTCGAGCATTTTGCGTGCTAACCACACTAGAGTATATGGGACCTCTCTTGACCTAGTACTTTGGCGTGTATTGGCTCCGGTCGCAGGAGGTCGCAGGAGGGACGGAGGTGGGAGCATGGTAGTTGTCCGAAAAGCTTTATCCTGAGTGGGTAGTTGTCTTTTCGGCTTTACCATGTAAGCGTATGGGTTTCTATCCATACGAGCGGCTCGTAGTTAATACACAATATTGGAAACAGTCTCGTAGGACTTAGCTGTGCAAAGATACCTTCTAAGTGTGCTTTGGCTTAAAGGCGGTCTGAAGTGTGGGTACATTGGTACACCCCTGCAGGGTTAAAACTATTCGAATAGCCTCGTCCTAGGTTATGGACACGCTCGGATACGCCCCCCAAGAACTAGACTACAACATTTAAATTAAAACTGATGGGTGGTACTAACTGGGATTCGTGCTATTGTTGTGGTGACTATTGGGATAGTCACTTCTAGGTTGTTTATCTTTACTCTTTGTTATTACTATCCTTCTCGTTATTTCAATCTTAAAATGAATTGCAAACTTGCCTTTAAAATCAGATACCTTATTGCAAATGAAAATTGGCTTTATGCAAATGAAACATATGACCTCCACCAAATAAGCTCGCATGTAGCATATGAACAGTGCCGCTAGTTCACACGCTGTCTTAAGGTACAAAGACAATCTTTGTACTCGGTGCTTTGCTTGATGTTTTTGTTGCAGAGGAAGAAGGTGAGCCTCGTGGTCCTCACTTCGTGAGTCGTGTTGCCGCTTCTTGGGCGACTAGTCTTGGCGGTCCTGTCGATGCCTTGTGGGTTGAAGGCACGATTGGCTTTGTTTATAGCCATCTTATGGCACTTTTGCTTCATTGCTGTCGTTCTTGTTATTTGTGTATCTTTTGGGCCGGTCGGCCTTTGTCTGTAATAGCTATACTATTTGTTTATCTTTCGTTTGGTAGTGTTGTGTTTGGACCCTATGTGTGGAATGGAGTTGATGTCTAATTTTGTACCGGGGTGTGTATACTGCTTTCTGGGAAGTATACATATCTCGAGGATCAGTTTATTTGATTTGTGATGCTAGGACCAGGTGGTTGGTTAAGCATTACAAACCGAATAAACTGGGGTCCTCACAATAATAGACTATCACAGACGATTCTTGTTCAGAACCGTCTGTGAAAATAGACTATCATAGACGGTTCTAAACAAGAACCGTATGTGATTGCTTTTTTCACAGACGGTTTGAAAATCGTCTGTGATGACTCATGTCATCACTGATCCATAGACTCAGACGGCTCACGAAACCGTCTGTGATGATGTTTTTGACCCGTCTGTAAAGACCTTTTCTGTAGTAGTGAGTAAGAGAAAAGTTATACCTGAATGCTATTGTCGTTGCAGCCGCAGAAAAGCTTGCCGTGCACAAGCGCCATGGACCTCACGTACTTGTTTGGGTTTAGGAGCTTGGAATTCCCATTCCAACTTAGGCACTTAGCACCTGGAAGTGCAAAACACCACAAAAGAAGGGCTAAAACTATTCAAAAGGCTATTCATCTATCTGAACGTTTCGCAGACCAAGTACTAATGAAGAATGAAGCAACAAAAGTCATGGCATTTCGTCGGTCACCTTGACGCTTGAGCCATGCGGCACGAAGTAGGCCATGGCATTCGCGACAGCAAGATTCTGCACTGGATCTCTCGTGCCATGAACTGTAACATCCCGTTTTCATTCCTCTTAAGAGTTTCAAAATTAGTTCAGTTGCAATTCAAAAGTGCATCTTCAAATTTCAACTCGAAATCAAAACTTTCAAATTTCGTCCTCACCTAGCTCACCCCACCCCTTCCCCTGCTTCTTCCACGAGCAAGCACCCATGCGCCCGAGCCCCTCTCTCTCTCTCTCTCTCGTGCCCACTTGCCGTCCTTGCTCGTCCTCGCCGCCCCCACACCCGTCCTTGGCTGGCCCCATCACATGCGCAAGTCGTCGCTCGCGTCCCGTCCATCCATCCTTCGCGTCCTCACCACCCTTGACCAAAGCCGTCGGTCCAAGCAGTGTGCACGCGCGCCCGCGCTAAGCCTCCCTTGGCTCCCTCCCCTTTTCCGCCGGCTATAAGAGCCCCCGCGAACCCATCTTGCCCGCCTCCCCCCTCTCTCCCCTCCTCCCTCTCCGGTAAGGCTTCCCCCCGTTCGGCCCTTCTCCCATTTCCCCTCCCGTCTTCCCGAGCAAGAAGAACCGAGCAACGGTGAAGCCGAAGAAACAAAGAAAAAAAAGAGAGGACTTACCTCTAGCCGGTCGCGCCATCGTCGCTTCCTTCTTGTCACGCCCAAGCCGCTGGGGTCGCCCTCTTCATCTTCTCCGGCCACTGCTCGCCGCCGGCCAAGACCGCCTCCCCGCGCCGTCGCTCGTCGCCACCGCCGCACCCCCAAGCCCCCCTTCTTCCCCGCGCGCCGCCGCCGCTCCATCTCATCCCTCTCCCTTTTTCGCTCTGGCCCGAGCGCCCCCCCCCCCATTTGGTTTTTAGGGCAGCCCCCCCCCCCGTGGGCCTTGTGCGTTGTTTTGGGCCAGGTTTTGGGCTGGGCCCAAACCACTGAGCCATGGGCTGCCGGCAGCCCATCCCCTTTTTCATGTTTTCCTTTTTTAAATTTCTTTTCGAGAGTAAAACTTCAAATATTCTTTTCTCCCTCGTCGTAACTCCTAAAATTATGAGTTAAATTTCTAAAATTTTGTTAATTCAAGACCTTGTTAATAGCATAGGTCTTGTTTAATTTGAAGTTCATTTGTTGTTTATTTGTATCTATTTGCTCTTTTTGCTTGTTTGTGCCTTTTTCGGTGCGTTCGTCTAATTAGGATTTGAAGACGCGGACGACCTCCAAGTTGATCGAGCGCAAGATTATCAGGATCCTCTTGCCTATAACCAAGGCGAGTCAATACTTTGATCATATTGAGCCTACATTTTATGCAAATTATATTCTTTTAAAATAGCAAATTGCATGCTTTAATTCTTTAAGCAAATGTATGTTAAAACTTAAGTTAGTTAAATACCCATTTGATGATTAATTAATTATTATGCCATCCTTGACAACTTGAATCCCTTAATCCTTGTCACCCTAGTAACTATGTGGTAATACTAGCTATAGGTTTGGGCACGAAAATGGTTTGGGCAGTCATTGGTGGTCCATGATTGAGATAAATGTGGTAATTTGGTTTTACTCCTCAAAACCCTAATAACTTCCTGTTACTATCTGGGTGGATGTTGAGATGGATGGTACGACAGTGGGTGCTAATGTAGCCCAAGAACTGTCGCTTTGTGGATGGTATGTGGAAGAACCATTCAGATAACCCTAAGAACTTAATCTTGTCACGACCTCCCGTGTAAAATAAGTACAACCACAAGTCTCCAACAAACTGCGACTTGGCTTAGTAAATTTATCAAATTCTGAAAGTCGTCTCACTGGAGGAATAAAGGGGCACAAGGTCTGGGTATGTCGAGCTTGATGGGACACAGAGTCAAGGGTGAAGTTCGTCAGTCGCTGAGGTGTAGCCACGCTATGCCAGTCGCTGAGGTGGGCATCCCGCGCAACGTATGGGTGCAACCCCATATGGGTGAGATGATGGAAAGGGCGAGATATTTAGAAATGTTATTGTGACGACCTCTCGACTACATGACCAAGGAATCATGTAGGGCAGCGAGTTAATCGTCCCTTGTGGGTAAAGTGTACAATCTCTACAGAGTATTAAACTGTTTAAACAGCTATGTCTACGGTCAAAGGCGGACATGGGAACTTAACTTGAGTTAGTTCTATTTCAAAAATCTTTGTGGGTGGTATAAAAATTATGACGGGCTCACCTAGCCCTGGGTTGGATTTTCCCTGAGTTTTCAGACTCAGTGATGTTAATAATGGGGTTAGCCCCAGTCAAATAAGCATCAGGTAGAGTTTTCGATGGAGGGAACCTCTGCTGTTATAAATATTGCACAATTACTCTCTTTATCAAAATGCAATTAGTTAAAATGCTAAGTGATAGGAATTTGTAACTATGATAATTGAAAACATTGCTTTAGCAAATAAAAGAACCAGAACCACCTTTGTTAAATCTTACATGTATATTATTGCATTGTGTGTTGGCTCGCGAGCACGGAAGTTGTGCTCATCCTCGCTCTCTCCCCCAAAACCCTCAGAAGCAGGAAATCCTGGAGATTACGACAACTACGAGGATCCAGAAGTTGGAGGTCCAGGAGATGATGAAGCGTAGTGTAGTCTTTAGATGTTATAGTCTCGCATCAGTCCAACTGACTCTGTTGGTGCTTGTGTCCATCCTATATTATCTGAGTCTTTGGGTAATATCGGACGCACACGAGTTTTCCCAATCGCTTGCCTGTGGAGAGATGTGCTCTCATCCCTTTTACTTCCGTTATCGCTTTCGCTTTTGTAATGTAATCAGTATTGGCCTGTTCGGCCTGTATTGTAAAACATGACCCGACGCGGTCTATGTAAACTCTGATGTGTTAAATAATGAATGGTATAGTTTTACGCCATGTATGAATTGATTTAGTGATGTATCTGCGAGTGCTATCTACTGATCTAGGGAATAGCACGGTGTTTTCACAGAGGATTCTGGATTAAGAAATCTAGATCCGACATGAACCTCGTCGCATCGGAGACTATCCCGAAACTGCCACACCTGCTCGGGTAGGAACATAAGTTAAATTCTGAATTTTCGCATGTTTCATGTAGCTGTCTCCTTGATCTTGACAAGAAGCATACCCTTATAGTTCTGTCGAGTGACCCACTGTAGAGTTTCTCCTCCGAGTGCAGGACTGCTAAACTGGTGATTGATTTTGTGCGTTCCTGGGCCTGATGGACCAGGCGAAGAATATTTTCACTTCCTCCCAGACCTGAATATTCACTTTTCACAGATTTCATATACTGAAACTACAATAAGTATGGAATTTTGAAAGAGCAACCTTAGTGTTCCATCAGAGTGGCCGGAGAAGATGTAACTCTTGAAGTAAACAATCGATGTGACTACACCATTCGAGCTGCAATCTACGTGATTAAGCTCCTTATGGTTCCACATGTCCTGTGACAAGAAAAGACATTCTTCGGTAAAACTAAATCTTATACTGTAAAAACAATTGTGAAATGCATTTGATAGTAAGCTGAGCATTACAATGCTGGATTCTTGGCCATCTGATTGTTAAGAAAGAGAATGGTATATTTAGTAATCAATCTCTTGATGTAGCCGATTCTAATTCTATCGCCTATATATAGAATCTGGAGTCGATGCCATATTTGGCTGTAAGAGTCGTTTTCATATTGATACTGTTCACCATCCGATAAGGAATCTCTCTGTGAACTCTTAACTTCTGTGAATACTAGTTTAATGCTTGTGCTTTGCTACAGATTAAAAAATCACAGTCCTAACATGTCGGGTCGTCAACCATCATTGTACTTAGAAATGCGATCTGGGCTGTCGTGCCCCGCTCGCTGATCCAACACACACCAAAGAGGGTGGGGAGGACGGACGACCACCAACTCTAATTTTTAAATAGTAGAGATAAATTCAGAGGCCATCATCGTTTTGTGATGTGTGGAACATCATCAATACTTTTACATGGTATCAGAGCCACCTCTTCTACCATGTCGTCGCCAAGAATCTCCTCAAATTCAGACGCCACTAATTCTTAGATTGGCACAAGCAATACTGACGGGATGTTTTCGTCACTGGCGTCGTTCGGTCATCTTGTCAACGTCAAGTTGGCAAGAGACAAATATCTCCTTTGGAAGGCTCAACTCCTTCCGTTTCTTCGGGGTCAACAATTGCTGGGCTTCGTAGATGGATCACGAGGAGCCCCTGCGATGATGGTGACATAAACCACAGACACAGGTCCTTCACAAGCTTCGAATCCAGAATACATCAACTGGCTGCAACAAGACCAGATGGTCCTCAGCATACTTCTCGCCTCATTGTTGCCGGAAGTATTGTCTCAGGTTTTGTTTCTTGGATCGGCATCTGAAGTCTGGACAACATTTGAACGGATGTTTGCGTCGCAATCCAAAGCTCGGATGATCCAAATCAGGTGACAACTCGCCACCATTCAAAAGAAAGATCTTTCATTTGTTGATTATTTCAACAAAGTGAAGAGTCTTGTTGATGACCTTGCTGTCGTCGAGCGTCCACTAGAAGAAGAAATCATCATCTACATGTTATGTGGACTTGATGCTGACTATGATCCACTTGTCGCATCTCTGTCTACACGAACAGATCCAATCGAGCTAAGTGACTTATACGCACGCATGCTGAATTACGAGCTGCGACAAGAATACAACAATGCCACATATCAGATTTGAAGTTCTTT
Source organism: Ampelocalamus luodianensis (assembly GCA_036346255.1). Classification (NCBI taxonomy): domain Eukaryota; kingdom Viridiplantae; phylum Streptophyta; class Magnoliopsida; order Poales; family Poaceae; genus Ampelocalamus; species Ampelocalamus luodianensis. The sequence goes on from CM070618.1 coordinate 11,690,513, forward strand.
AGGGCCTACGGCTAATGCAGCGTCTCGTGGAGGAGGCTATCGGGGTTGTGGTCTCGGTCGTCGTGGCGGTGGCCAGAACTACAACGAACATCAAAATCAGCAATTTTCCAACAACAACAACAATGGCAACAACAAATACTCAGGAAATTGACCAACATGCCAAGTTTGTAGAAAAGCTAGACATGTAATGCTCAAGTTTTATCATCGGTGTGATCACTCTTATTAGTTTGATGATCATCGCATTGCAGCGGCTGTTACTGTAGGATCATACACAGTTGATCCATCATGGTACACAGACACCAGTGCTACGAATCATATTATCGGTGAATTGGACAAACTGGTGATTCGAGAAAAGTATTCTGTCCGGGATCAAGTCCATGCTGCAAATGGTTCAGGTATGCCGATAGCTCATATTGGTCACTCCCATATTCACACTCCACATGATTCTCTGTTTCTAAGAAATATACTTCACATTACAAAAGCCAACAAAAATATGCTTTCTGTCAATCGTCTTGCCACTGACAATAACGTTTTCCTTGAATTTCATCCCGACTTCTTTCTTATCAAGGATCGTGTCACGAAGAGGGTTCTTCTTTAGGGACCCAGTAAAGGCAACCTATATCCATTAGAGCCAAATACAAGAAAGAAAGTTCTGTCAGCCACAAAACCTAGTCAGGATCAATGGCATTGTCGATTAGGACATCCTTCCTCCACAATAGTAGATCAAGTTCTTCAGGTTCATAGTTTATCATGTTGTAGTGAGTCAAATAAGTCTACTGTCTATGATGCTTGTCAACAAGGCAAAAGTCGGCAGCTTCCTTATTCTAGTTCAGAACGTGTGTCATCCTCTCCCTTAGAGCGTGTGTTCTTTGATGTCTAGGGACCTGCGTGCATCTCAGCCGAGGGATTTAAGTACTATGTAAGTTTTATAGATGACTTCAGCAAATTCACTTGGATTTACCTTGTTAAGAATAAATCCGATGTTGAAAGATGCTTCATCTAGTTTCAGACTCATGTCGAGAGATTACTTAACAGGAAAATCATTCATGTTCAATCCAATTGAGGAGGAGAGTATCAGAAATTGCACTCACTTTTTCAATGCATTGGTATATCACATAATATCTCCTATCACAAAATGGCTCAGCTGAAAGGAAGCATAGGCACATAGTTGAAGTAGGATTGTCCTTGTTAGCTCAAGCATCTATGCATGTTCGGTTTTGGGACAAAGCTTTCCAAACTGCTTGTTTTCTCATCAACAGACTACCTAGCAAAGTAATCCGATCCTCCACGCCTATAGAACGTCTTCTAGGCACAAAACCATATTACACTTTCTTAAAGAGTTTTGGGTGCGCGTCTTGGCCTTGTCTTCGTCCATACAATGAGACAAAACTCCAATTTAGGTCTAAACAGTGTGTGTTTCTTGGATATAGCAGTCATCATAAAGGATATAAATGCCTTTATCCTCCCACTGGTCGTGTGTGTGTGTGTGATGTTATTTTTGATGAAAACATTCTTTCCTTACTCTGAGTTGTCGAATTTCCTCTTAAAATCGATCTCTTCTTGACCAAGTTCTTCTTCCACAAATGTCCTCTTCTTCATCTTTTCCGAGTGTGGACAATGTGGATGATGGGCATGATCATATGGCTAGGCATATACTTGGTAATACTGTTTTGTCATCTGATCCTATGTTGGAAGCTATTCATGTTGATTTATAGGAGGATTTTCCTTCATTGACAACATCAGCGAACAATGAATCAACAACAGTAGCAGATAAGCTACATGGTGGCAGTAGCACGAATGATGATAGTAGTACTGTAAATACTGAATCAATGTCTCACAGACATCCCATGCAGACTCGGTTGAGAGATGGAGTCCAGAAACCGAAGGTGTTCAATGATGGCACTTTTCGTTATGACATGAACAAGAAAAGTCGGGCAAATCTAGCCACGGTTGAGCCGACATCCTATGTTGCAACATTGGAAGAACCATGTTGGAAGAATGCAATGGATCAAGAATTCACAGCTTTGTTGAAAAATAAAACATGGCATCTTGTCCCTTCTGATCATGGTCGAAATATTATTGACTGGAGATGGGTATTCATGTTGAAGAGGAAAGCAGATGGAACAATTGATCAGCACAAGGCACGACTTGTAGCAAAAGGGTTCAAACAAAGATTCAGTGTAGATTATGAGGATACCTTCAGTCTAGTGGTAAAAGCAACTACAATTCGACTTATCTTGTCGGTTGCAATACCTCATAATTGGTGCTTGCAACAGCTAGATGTACAGAATGCATTTCTCCATGGCATTCTAGAAGAGGATGTATTCATGAGGCAGCCACCTGGGTATGAACATCCGTAATTTCCAAGTTATTTGTGAAAACTTGACAAAGCATTATATGGTCTGAAATAATCTCCTCAGGCATGGTATTCAAGGTTAAGTTCAAAGCTACAAGAACTAGGCTTTCTACCATCCCGTGCAGATACTTCATTGTTTATCTATAATTATGGAGGAAGGATCATGTATATGTTTATTTATGTGGATGATATCATAATAATAGGATCTTCAAATTAGGTTGTGCAGGAGCTTATTCAGGTTTTGCAAGTTGAGTTTGTTTTGAAGGATCTCAGTGATATTCATTATTTCTTAGGCATTGAAATCAAGAGATCCAGAACAACTGCAGTGTTGTCTCAGACGAGAAATGCGTCAGAATTGCCATCTCGAGTTGAGATGGAAAATTGTAAACTTGTTGCTTCTCCGATGTCAACATCAGAGAAATTGACGAAAACAGAAGGGAAAGTTCTATTGTCGACTGAGATAACTAAGTACAGAAGTATAGTTGGAGCTTTACAATATTTTACATTGACTCGACCTAATATATCATATGTGGTTAACAAAGTATGTCAGTTTTTGCAATCTCCAACTGATCGGCATTGGACAGCTGTTAAAAGGATTCTAAGATATCTTAAACATACATCAAGAGTTGGATGGACAATCCAGAAATCTGAATCAACATTAATCAATGCCTTCTCTGATGCAGATTGGGCTGGATGCACAGATGATAGACGTTCCACTGGCAACTTTCTTGTGTTCTTTGGATTAAATCTCATAATGTGGAGCTCGAGGAAACAAGCTACTGTTTCAATGTTGAGTACAAAGTCTGAATACAAAGCATTAGCAAATGTAATGGCAGAAATTGTTTGGATTCAATCTCTTTTAGGAGAACCTTGAATATTTCAAGTCAAGGCACCAATTCTGTGGTATAATAATCTTGGTGCGACGTATTTGTCGGCAAATCCAGCGTTTCATGCCAGAGCGAAATATATTGAAGTTGATTTCCATTTTGTTCTTGAAAGGGTAGCGCAAAAGGCTTTGGAAATTCAGTTTGTATCATCACAGGAACAACTCGCCGATGGTCTGACCAAACCTCTAGGAATACAGCAACTCAAAACTTTAAGACACAATCTCAACTATCAGTTTGTGACTGAGGGGGTGTGTTAAGAAAGAGAGTTGTATATTTAGTAATCAATCTCTTGATGTAATTGATTTTGATTCTATCGCATGTATATAGAATCTAGAGCTCATGCTGTATTCGGTTGTAAGAGTCGTTTTCGTATTGATACTGTTCACCATCCGATAAGGACTCTCCCTATAAACTCTGAACTTCTATGAATATAAATTCAGAGGCCAGCATCGTTTTGTGATGTGCGGAACATCATCAATACTTTTACAGACAGCAGCTTCAGCATCTCGAACGCGAGACCGGATGATTTCTTCAGCTCTCAGGGTCTCGAGCACGTCCTTGATGTACGTCGTGATGTTGTGCATTCCCTCTGAAATTTGACACGTTTGGAAAATCAGAGGAGAAAATGTTGACAACTTCAGTGTCGAGATTGATGAACAGTAACCAACCACGGTTGTTCATGAAACTCCTTCACGCCACCATAGCAAGGGCCTTATCAGTGCCATGCTTCGCCTACCTGAGGACAAGCACAAACTGTTGAAAATGAGGGCAATATTTTAATTCCAGATGTTATTAAAAGACAAATATTGCAAAAGACTAATGATACATAAAACAGCACTGACAATAGACAACTTATTGTACTTCGCATTATATGAAAAACAGGATGTAAACAAATCAATCACACGATAGACTTACAGATGGGTCTGATGAAGAACAGGAAGCAGCGCAGACTTGATGCAGTGTAGAAACATAGATGTCGCAGTGCAGCAAGCGGTCGCGCAGATGCGCTGCCAGAAACCTTATTGCCGCCCGTGCGGTCTTCACGGCAAGAACGGCTCGAGATACCGCTTCCCTTCTTCACGGTGCACGCCGAGAAGAAGAGTCGGCGAGGTTCGACGGCGCGATACAACAAAGATGATTAGAAGGAAGAAGGAATGGAGGCTATTCTTACGCTTACTATGCACCGGGCGCTCGGACATATATAGATGTAGACGTAATCGACAGATTAAATACCATTTACCCATCGTAATCGACACACTAACCACCATTTACCCACCGTAATCGTTACACTTAACCACCATTTACCCACCGTAATCGTCATCATCATTACCCAATAAAGCCTCAAATTCAAACATTTGAATCTCATTTAAACAGAGAGAGAGAGAGATGCATGGTTCAGCAAAAATAAGGTGGACTTGGTCTGCCAAATGGCGCGCCACGTCACGGCACGGTCGCGCGTCGCAAGTCACAAGTCACGCGATTTTTCACGCGAAAATACTGCGACGCACAAGGCAAGTGTGTGTGTTTAGCCAGAGCCCTCCTCATGCCACCCTCATCCATGTGTCACATGTTTTAAGGAGTGACAAGAACTCCACCTTATATGTTGGTCACCTCCACCTTGCCTTAGCAATATAGTACTAACCCATAAATGCTTTGGAATTATAGAAAATGGGCCTCACTCATATGGGCCGATTTCTAACAATCCTCCACCAATTCCAAAGCAAGAAGCAAAAAGGATATCAAAGATATTGTCTTTGAAATCTCATTAATATACCGTCTTTTAGTGTAAGTCCCGTGCACGGTTGAACTTGCACCTAGAATGACAAGATTCATCTTCTCACAGCTGATGAATGGACCATGCCTTGAATTCACAGCTTTTCGTGATTAGATTTCACTTGAAATCTCAACTGATACTAGGCTATCAAAGAACCGCGCCTAAACGGAGCGTTATTTGGTCATGCTCCCTTATCTGCTCATGAGCTTTCTAGAGAATGCCTATTCTCGTGACTGCGATCTCACGCTTGGGCTCAAGTAGGTATATTCTTTCTAGGTATCCTGCAGGCTAATGCATTTTCCTCATTTGGACAACAGAATATATTAAGGCTTAATGCCAACCTTCCATACAGTCGAGAGTAATTTGTCTATTAGGACATGGATTCAATGAATATATACTCTCTTGTTACAACATCAACTTGTTTTTCCCATTGCCTAAGTCACGGGATCTCCGATCAAAAAGGTATGGGTTACTGTTGAGTTGTAACTCCAATGGGCCTCATTCCCATGTCCATAGACGCAACGGAAATCGCCTTCCGTGCTAGCCCCTTTGTGAAAGGGTCTGCCAGATTTTTCTCAGTGCGTATATAATTCACAGTAATCACTCCGGAGTTCCTCAATTTTCTGACAGATTTAAGCCTACGCTTCACATGTCTGGAGGACTTCATGTTATCCTTAGTACTTGTAACCTTAATCAACACTGTTTGATTATCACAGTACATTAGGATTGCTGGTATTGGTTTCTCAACCAGTGGCAAGTCCAACAGAAGCTCTCTAAGCCATTCAGCCTCAACAGTAGCTGTGTCTAGTGCTACAAGTTCTGCTTCCATAGTTGACCTCGTCAATATAGTCTGTTTACACGACCTCCATGAAACTGCAGCTCCTGCTAGTGTAAAGACATAACCACTTGTAGCTTTGATCTCATCTGCATCAGAGATCCAATTTGAATCACTATATCCTTCTAATACAGAAGGATGCCCAGTATAGTCAATTCCGTATGAGGTTGTGCCTCTCAAATAGCGCAACACTCTCTCAAGCGCCTCCTAGTGATCATCTCCTGGGTTAGAGGTAAATCGACTTAATTTGCTCACAGCAAATGATATGTCAGGTCTTGTGGCACCAGATAGATACATAAGTGATCCAATAATTTGTGAAAATCTTAATTGATCTTTTCCTAACCCTTGGTTCTTTCGAAGCTTAATGCTTGCATCATAGGGTGTTGGAGAAATTTTACAATTCTCATAGCCAAAACGGCTTAAGATTTTCTCAGCATAATGGGATTGGCTCAAAGTAATCCCATCCTCGTTCTTGATTAATTTAATATTCGAATGACATCTCGCTTCTCCTAAGTCTTTCATATCAAAGCATCGAGATAAGAAAGATTTGACCTCGTCAATTACGGCAGTTGTTTGTTCCAAATATAAGTATGTCATCTACATATGCACAAGATCACTCCTTGACCCCACCATAACGATAGTATACACATTTATCGACTTCATTCACAACAAAGCCAGCAGATGTTAAAGTTTTATCAAATTTCTCGTACCATTGTTTAGTCAGCTTGCTTTAGACCATATAAGGATTTCAATAATCTACATACCTTATTTTCCCGTCCGTAAATCACAAAACCATCAAAGTTGATCCATATAGATTTCTTCCTCCAACTCTCCATTAAGAAAAGTGTCTTTACATCCATTTGATGGACATGTAGACCATAAGAAGATGCTAACGCAAGGAGCACTCGATGGTGGTTAGTCCGCGACAAGAGAATAGGTATCAAAGAAATCTTCTCCCTCTTTCTGGGTGTAACCCTTGGCCACAAGTCTTGCCTTGTACTACTCAATAGTACCATCAGGCCTTAGTTTCTTTTTAAAGATCCACTTACATCCTACAGGTTTGCACCCAATAGGACGATCAGTGATCTCCCAAGTCCCATTAGCCATGATAGAGTCCATCTCGCTACGGACTGCTTCTTTCCAATACTCAGCATCAGAAGATGCATAAGCCTCTGAAAGGGTCTTTGGCACATCATCCACGAGGTATACAATAAAGTCATTACCAAAGGTTTTCTCAACCCTTTGTCTCTTGCTCCTACGAAGAGCTTCTGTGACTAGATTGTTATCCTCCTCAGGGATATCACATATTGGTTCAGAGATGGTGGGAAGTTCAGAAGTTTGATTATTCTCACTTTCAATATTTTCAATTTGAACATTCTCGGTTTGTGAAGTCTTGCTCATTGTTCTCATAGGAAAATAATCCTCAAAGAATGAAGCATCTCTAGACTCCATTATTGTGTTAGCAATAATCTCAAGAATTTCTGATTTAACTACTAAAAATCTATAGGCCGTGCTATTATGAGCATATCCTAGAAAAATACAATCGATTGTTTTAGGTCCAAGCTTTCTCTTTTTCTGCAATGGTATATTAACCTTGGCCAAACACCCCAAGTTCACGAAAATTGACATTGGGTTTTCTCCCTTCCATCCTCATATGGAGTAATATCACTCTTTTAGTGATTACTCTGTTTAGGACGAAAGTTGTGTCAATATAGCTTCCCCTACCATGTCTTAGGCATACCAAAGACTCTCTAACATGGCATTAACCAAGTCCGTTAGTGTGCGGTTTTCCTCTCGATTACCCCATTTGATTGGGGTGAATATGGTGGTGTAAATTCATGGACTATTCCATGCTCGTAATGCACTGAGAAAATTCATGAGAGATGTATTCTCCTCCACGATCGGACCTTAGTCTTTTATTTTCTTCTCTAGTTGGTTCTCAACCTCGGCCTTATAAGTCTTAAAGTAGTTTAAAGCTTCATCCTTAGTTTTTAGCAAATACACATAGCAGTAGCGTGTTGCATCCACAATTAAAGTTAAAAAATATCTTTTGCCTCCTTTTGTCAACAATCCATTCATTTCACACAAATCTGAATGAACAAGATCTAATGGTGCCAAGTTCTTTTCGTCCTCTAATCCCTTAAAGGGTTTGCGAGGCTGTTTTGCTTGCACACATGACTAGCACTTTGATCCTTTGACAATTTCATATTTTGGAATTAAATCTAATCTGGACATTCTAGCAATACTATCAAAACCAATATGATAGAAACGAATGCCAAATATTTGCCTCACATTTATTTAAACCATTTGCAACATTGATTATAACAAGACTCTAAAGTACTTAGGCGGAACAAGCCTCCGCTCTCATAGCCTTTACCAACAAAATTCCCGAACTTAGACATTACAATTTTATTTGACTCAAAGACTAGCTTATAACCGTCCCTACATAGAACGTAACCACTAACGAGGTTCTTGTTTAGTGTAGGAGCATGCTTTACGCTTCTTCAAGTGGACAATCTTCCTGAAGTAAGCTTGGTTCTACCGTACAACACCAAGAATGTAGCATGCGACCGCTTCCCATTAGGACGGAGGAAGCCCTGCTGCACTCGTAAGAAGAAAACAAGGAAATATCGTAACATACGTGAACATTAGCACCAGATCAACCCACCAATCGATGTATTGACATGCTGAAAAACAACAGAGAATTACTATACCTCTTGAAGTCGAGGCCTCGCCTATGATCACGTTGACAACCTTCTTCTTTGGTCGTTCACCATCTCTCGCTTTGCGGAAATGACATCTTTAGTCATATGACCGTTTTTCCCACACACAAAGCAGGTGATGTTCTTCATATCCTTTTTCTCAGTTTTCTTCTTAAAGCTAGTTGTCTTGTTCATTTTGTTGGATTTGTACTTCTTTGCAACAGTCTTTTTCTCTATAAAATTTGCATTGTTCTGACCAGAAGTACTGGGTGCATCTTTTGCTCTTGCCTTTTCTTCCACATCGAGGGCAGCAATGAGATCTTCAACAGAAATCTCTTCCCTCTTGTGTTTCAAGCTAGTAGCAAAATCCCGCCAAGAAACAGGAAGTTTGGCGACAATGCCCGCAGCCACAAACTTAGGAGGCAACACACAGCCCAGGTGTGCAACGACGCCATGTGCTTTTCCTAGGAGACAAGAGCACATCATCGGTAACTCAGCTTTGGAAAGGAGTCGTAGTGATTTGTGTAGCTTCATTCCTAGCATTGCATCATCAGCCGGACACGATGTCTTTTTCCATGAGCCCGGGTAGCAAGAGATTTACATTTTGTAGCTACTTGGTTTTAAGTAGTTTGGACTCAGATAGTTCATCCTCTAGGATTGTTCGTAGAATCCTATTGACTAATCCAGCAACTTGTGTTCCAATATAAAATGGCTAGAACCAAATCCTACTTACAATATGTTGAACCGAATAAGCGACCAGAGAGGGGTGAATATGAGCACTTATCTTTTTCATCACTTGCGGTATTCAACTTTTTTATCACTCCAATAGTTATAAAAGCTATGAAGATAGAAGGCACAAGATCATAGCGAAGTCTTGTGTTGAAACCGAAAAACTCTGAGCTCAAATACTCATGACCAGCCTTACTAGCGAGCCTAGCCAGTTTGACCATTGGCCGATCTGACTGCTTGGTGGGGCGGTCTGACCGTTGATTGCATGAACAGTAGCTCGAAAGATCCTCAAATCAACCTAACTTTTAATTCCGAGATCCAAATCGTCTAAGATTTTAAACTTAGCTCATCAAGAAGGTCAGAAACCTATTCTAATCGACGATCGAGACGATCGAAGCCAAGGTTCAACGAATTTCTTGATTAAGATAAAAAAAAAGGCACAAAAACTGGGGAAAACCAAAATTTGAATCTAGAGCTTGCTCATGGATGGAAGATGGTCAAGATGACCTTAGATCAGATCCCACAAGTCCTAACAAACTTAAATCACATCAGAAGACCCAACCAAAACCCTTGTAACATTAAAACCCTCAAAATCATCAAAGAAAGAACAAGATATAGCTCATATGGGGGCAATCTTGATTGGATTGATTAGAGCTGGGATTGTAAGTTTACAGCCACTCCACCAAGATGGACAAAAGCTCATATTTGATCATCTAATTTCTCAATCCATCTCTCTCAAACCCTAGCCTCCTCTATTTCCTCCACTTTCTCAAAATCACAAATTAGGGTTTCCAAGACTTGAAGGTGCAAATCTTGCACCCTCCTCTTTTACAGTGGAGGCTGGGTCTAGAGAGAAACCTTATCGGGCACCCGTTAAACCCACACATGAAGAGGTCTACACTAACGCACGCTTATCAAAGTGGATGATGATTCGGGTCTCTCGAATCTTTCTCTTTGTGATCTTCGTCTTCTCTTAACCTAAACCGTCTCTCTTTGCACCGTCTTGAGTCGCGGTTTCTCCAAGGTCACCAACATACTATTTTCGTGAAGATACCAAAATACCCCTTCTCGATCCTTTTCCAAAGCCGAGTCCAATCAATATGAAGCAATCACATACTTCACCACGCGTAGGTTCATCAATGACTCTCTTCATGTCATCAAGTTTGCCCTGTTCGGCTCCCATCGGAACCACCATGACATTTGCACCAAGCCCTAAGCCACTTGATGCAATCTGTTGCACCGAACTTTCTATTCGATCGTTCTTGTCTATCTTGCGTCATGCTTGAGTCCAACCACTTCACCTGGTATTCTTGATCGTTCTAGACCTCAACTCTCCTAGCCTAGTCCCTATCATCCTCGTTGTTGACTGTAGTTGACTCCAAGCCACCTAAACAATAATAGACCAAGAAATCGATTCCGAATGCAAGTTCCTCGCAACTTGACTCACGTTAGCCAAAATATGCATCATGCAGCACCTATGCACTGAATCCATTGACTTTGGCCAATTCAACAAGATCGTCACACCTTATTTTGTGCAATTGCGCTCTGGCCGGTTTGATCGTTGCCCTTGGCCGGTTTGATCGTTGCCCTTGGCCGGTCTGACCGCCATCCAGGTAGGTCCGACTACCCATCGGTGTGACCGCCATCCATTGGCCGATCAGACCTTTTTCCAACCCGAGAAAACACCTTCTCTAGACATTTATTTTATCTAGTTTCGCATCCAGTCTCTATTTTTCATGGCACCTGGTGCAAACACATCTCCAAATACTCCCACACAAGTGTTTGATCATATTTCTCAAAATTCCACTTCGGTGGCCACGGCTGGTCTGACCGCCACCTTTGGCTGGTCTAACCACCACCCCTATGTTAGTGATATGCCTTAGAGGCAATCATATAGATGATTATATCATGTCTATGTTTATAAGTTATAGAATAAATGTTATTATGTTTTTTGGATGAATTATTATTTAGAAAGATTAACAAGTATGTGACTTATTGGTAGAGCTCTTTAAGTTATATGATGTCATTCTAAATGTATCCTTGGTCGGATGTCATTGATCGTGACACTAGTAACTTATCAATCAGCACATGTATTTATTGATGACCATGTTTAACCGGTCATGGATATGAAGATATCGAATCAATAATGTGAACATATGCTAGAGAATATGGTGTTGGATTAACCCACCTTGAGACACTATTGAGATTGTTATGATTTTGTGTGTCATCAGTTGGTCTCAAGCAATGATGATGTATAATCCTTAGACCTAAGATCAGCATGATTTTCTACATGTGTAGTAATACACTTAGGGGTTATCAAACACTACTCTACAACTCAGTAGTTATAAATGTAGCTTATGTGTATGCTGTGAAAAATACAGAGAGATGTGACTAGTCAGATATGGAATTTGCCCCTCCTAACATAACATGAGAGATATCTTTAGACCCCTCGATGTGGTCGGATAAAGAAAATGCATAGTCATGCCACTGGTAGTCGAAGAGTTGACCATATGAAGTTTTCTGTTACTAAATCAAGAAAGTATTAAACAGTCCATGGATAACATATATCTCAATTAGAGTTCAACCAGATATTATGAGGCAAAAGGAGAATATGCAAGCAGGTCGTTTAGTCCGACCAGATACGAACTGGTCGTATGGAGATATGGACTGGTCGTGAGTTGGTCGTACATGATCACTAACTGGTTGGTGAACTGGTCGTAAGTTGTTATGAACTGATCGTAACTAAATATGAACTGGTCGTATGGAGATACGAGCTAGTCTTGAGTAATAAGGACCTGATCGCATATCATATTGCATAAGATTCATCCAATATAATATTTATGTATATTCGGGAATCGTTATGTCCTGCTAGGAGCCGCTAATGAATTGTGGTCGAAAAAGAGTTTTCGAGTCACAACCGATTTGGCATGAACCTAACCAGTCACACACATAACGAGTTGGAACAAACCAGTTCGGATAGGATCCATTATGGACTCTTTATAAGGGGATACATGAGGTTGTTGGGACGTAGGAGAGTTGATCCACCAAAACCCTAGCCGCCATCTCCCCGAATGTCCTACCGTGCGCGTTGGTGCTAGTACACCGGCATAAGGCGTTCCACCCCTAGATGTGTGGATACCATAGAGGCGTTGCTACGGTTACTGCTGCGCTAATTGAGGATGATCCACGACCTACACAAGGAACGTGATAGGTTGTTGGCGGATACAATCAGTGCCGAGGACGTTGGACGCTCGACTACGACCACTACATCGACACGCTCGATATTGGATCAAGCTACTCCAACTCTTCTTCCGTTGTACTGCACGTCTAATGGTAACGATATATGATCTCTTGCTTGCATGACTTCTTGGTTTACGTGATAGAATTTTTGAATTGCCAGCTAGTGTAGCCTACCTATATTCCTTCACCCTAGCCAGTTAGACCGCCCAGCCAGACCGATTAGACCGCCTACAACCTAACAGTCAGATAACACTTCGCTAAACCGAGAGCTTCTCCCAAACACATCGACACTAATGCCAATTGTTCAACACGCTAAAATTAGGATCATATCACATGATCACACAATCGTCATTGTAAGCTGCTGAAGTAGCCCACCACCAATGGCTACTTTAGCACGGACCATGCCTTTTTCCATGACCCCAAGCAATAAGAGATTTACACTTTGTCATAGATACGCATTTAGACAATAGATTTGTTGGCATCCCCGGTTGGCTACGTCAACCACTGGGAATGCGTACGTGGGGAGCAAAACATATGTGAGACGTGTGAACCACCCAAGTTGTATTGCTCAAAAGTGAAATGATGTACAAGTGACCTCCCCTCCCATATACCAATGGGGTCTTATTTATAGGATGAGAAAGGGGGAGGTGAAGTTACATAAATAACCCTAATTCTAGGGCAACCCTAGGGATAGTATCGTCCTTCTCGATCAGGTGGGGTTGCCCACGCCAGACTACCAGTTGACGTTATGTTTGCCAGCTGCGTAGAAGGCCTTGATTACGAAACCGAGGTCATGTTTTATGTCATCGTTTCGCGTAGCTGCCCTGCTTTGCTGGTGGTCCTTCGTTGACGTGGGTTGGACTTACGTGGATGTCAACCTGGGGAGCACGGGGACCCTCCCCCAACACACTTCATTGCTATTTTTTTCCCGATAGGTGTAATTGGTTACTATAGTCATCCTTAAGGTTCAACGACCTTCAAATCCTGCAAAATCCATAAATAAATCCACCTAATGAGATCCCAATCGTAGCTATTAGCCACGAGGAATGAGTATCATAATGTTGGACTAGCCATTGGTTGGCCACTTTGTTGCTACTTGTTTTTTAGACACACTTTGTTTCTACTTGGTTTGAAATAGTTTGGACTTTCGATGGATAGTTCATTGTTCAGGAATGTCCTTATCTTCATGGCGTGCTGAGGTGTTCCGAGTCCAATCTTCAACACGTAAATTTGCTGCATGCCTTCATCGCTTTTAGCGATGCTAATTTGGTATATTTACTGAACCAAGCTGAATTTAATTTGTATTATCCATGCTGAACGAAATAGTAACTTTAAGAATTTGGCTATATGACCTTCCGTGACTAAAATTCAAAATAATACAAAAAAGCTGAACGCACGTTTTTCAATTTGGAGGAGCCTGCACAAAGTACATCGATTACTGTTTTTTTTTAACCCTGAAAGTAGTTTTTACGACAAATTTACTTTATACTTATGTGGTCAATCTGAGTATTTTTGTTTACTAGCAGTCAAAAATTAAATTTTTGACTTCGTGCATTCCAAAACAACATCTATTTAGTAACATGGTTAGTTTAGGGAAAAGGTGAAAAACAAAAATAATTAACACAAAAAATGATATAGGACAATTTCCACGAAGGGAGATCGTAGGAATATATGGAGAAATTTTCCATTTCAATCGAATGGCTCGGATCTGACCAAGCGTGTAGTCTTGGAAAGCTGACATTGCTTTTCAGTTTGATCCCAATGGTGCAGCCAAGAATTTTTTGGCCCTATTTAGAATGCAAGAATTTTATGGAAATTTTGTACGAAGTAGTATAATCCGTGAATTTTGATTGAAATGACATAGGCCTGCATCGCTAATTTAAGAGCACTACGGTCTACTGCTAGTCTAATTAATCATGTACTGAGATGCCAATCTTTCTTTGAACTCCAGATTCTATATTAAACGACTTATCTTTCAAAAAAAATCTTTAAAATCTTTCAGGAAACGACTTGCACACAAACTAACCAAGCTCTTGCATTTTGACTTTTGAGCAGCGCCAAGATTCAGAGCACCGACCTTTTTGTCGGCGTAGAGCTAGGAGGAAGTCTTTTGCGTAGCGTTATCGGACCACTAAAGCAGCGTTCGATTCCGAACCTGCTAAACCAGCGTCCTGACCCCAGGTTGATAGGCCGTTAACCCGCAAGCCCAACTACAGAGCAACAACCAAGGGATCTTGGGCTATCTCTCCCTAAAAGACTAGCCTGATAGGTGGGTGTACCCTCACCCTTATAAATCACGCTCTGTCTTCTCCCATAACCGGTGCGGGACTATCCCAACAATTCTCCCCCTCACGCATCGGGTGTGCTCCCCAGCAACCGTGAGGCCTGAGATGTATTCGGAATACCTGGGCTCTGATACCAATTGTTGCGCAACGTCATCGGATTACTAAACAAGCGTCCGATTCCGGGCCCGCTAAATCAGCATCCTGGCCCTAAGTCGTTGGGCCGCTAACTTGCAATCCCAACTACAGAGCAACAATCAAAAGATCTTATGGTCATCTTCTTCTAAAAGACTAACCTGATAAGTGGGTGTACCCTCACCCTTATAAATCATGCTCTATCTATTCCCATAACTGATATGAGAGTATCCCAACTGAGTCCTCCGTGCTGTGGTCGGAAGGTGCGGTCGACGAGTGCTCCGCTCGGAGCCAAGACATAGGGCTCCCTCGGCCCATTGGTGGCTCCTGTTGCTGTTGCACTATGAGGTGCGGCGGCACGCGCTGCGGGTACAGGCTTGGCGGCCTCATCAGTCCCCTCCGGCCCTTGCCGCTGCCCTGCCGCGGGTACAAATCGCCCAGCTCGTCGGCCTCCGCCCAGATCGGCTGCAAAATCCATCGAAAGTTGTTGTGACTCTGGAGTCTCTGTTGAGCACGCTGAAATGGACAGGAAAGAACGGAGTGCGTGTGTTTGTGTGTACGCAGAGTATTACATTGTACCGTACGCCATTCTGCTAACTGACTGCCTCGTCGGCGTCGTGTGGCTTCGAGGATCTTCTTTAGGTGGAGGGCGTAAGCTTTGCAGTTCACATCGAGCAATTTCTCGTACTCCCGCTCCAGTGCCCTCATCTCCTGTGCTTGGGCGCCGCTCATCAGCGGCAGCACACTCATCGCTGACAGCGTCGCCCAACTCCACGGACCTTTCTTCGTCGCCCCGAGTCGCGGCGGCAACGGCGGAGGCACGGCGGGCGGCGAAGTACCGCATGACGGGGAGGAGGCGGGGCGCGAAGAGCGCTTCGAAGGCCAAGCGTGCAAGTTCATGGCACGCAAGAGCGGGGTCGAGGGCAAAGAGGTCAAGCACGAATCTCGTGGCGGCTACCCCTTAGCGGTGGCACGCGACCGACGCGAGCACGAGGACGAGACAAGAGAGCGGGGTGGCCGCGGTGTTGTTTATAATATTATTGTATATACATGTCGGCAATGATTTTTGGAGATACTTCTAGCTCTTGCTGCTGTATAAGCCAAGAGGTGATTAATGGAGAGAAAGCAAACCAGGAGTTTAATTAGTGCATTGTCAAACTTGAAGCTTCTAGCACAGGCAAGTAAAGTTGAGTCAGTGCAAACAATGGTAGCAAGGATTTGCAAGCCGAGCTATGTTAGTACTGGAAGCTCCATCACCATGAGCTGTAAAGGAGTCAATGACAGTAGATGAACTTTTAATAGAGATGTAAAAGATATTAGCTATGAAAGAATTAAGTAATGTTATTTGTGTTCAGTTGACTACTAATGTTGGTTTGTATGGACTATAAATAGGCATGTAAACTTCTCATATTAGCTAAGCTTGTAAGCTTCAATGCCAGTGTATGAGAGATCAATATAGTACCTTGTTTTTGAGTTATACCACTGCTTTGCTCTATTATACTACCTCTGTTCTTTGCTTCCCCACCTAGAATTCCAACAATTGGTATCAGAGCTCTGGTGATATCATAGACGCCGGTGAAGAGTGGTGCCAGTGATGCTATGATGTCGGAGGCAGCCAGGAAGGATAGTTCGGTGGGTCTGCAATACTCATTGTTGACAACCACAAACTATATGGTGTGGTCGATCAAGATGCGCGTCTACATGGAGACGCAAGGCTTGTGGGACGCGATCGAAGCCGAAGGAGAGATTGACAACCGGCGTGATAAGATGGCACTTGCAGTGTCGGGACCCAAAATTACGATTCTGGAACCCTCTGTGTATAATGCACTAGTCCAAGATCACGCTAGTGCACACAGTGTCAACACAGGTGAATATCGATCCACACAAGCGATAAATAAAATAAACGATTAGTTTGAATAATAAATAAGGGTTTTGATCTTATGGTCGAGTTTACACTTATTGAGCCACGCAGGGCTAATAGAGAATAAAATAACAGCGGAACAGAAATAACTTCAGCTTAGATCCCATCAATTCACCACAGACAACCAACTGGGATCCAGACCTTAACGATCAGCAACCTTCGACGAACTCCTCCTCGAAAGTAGGCGTAGTCTCCTCTTCTTCTGTAGGTTTGGGCGCAAGTTTTACAACAAGCGTGAGTACACAACCGTACTCGCAAATCATACCACAGAATGCAATTTATAGATGCAGGCTTATTCCAAAAGAAAAGGCTCCTGTGGTTCTTTTGCATAAAGGCAATATTTGAAATTGAATACAATAATAGATTGAAAGCATAATTCAAAAGGAATAAACAATATTAATTTAACAGTTGTTTTCACAAAGACACAAAGCTAAACAGATTATTTCACATAACCTCATGACTTAGATCACATAGCTCCCATCCCAAATATTTTATGAAAACCACCCCTCGTGTGAAATCCCCGAGCATGTCCGTGACCGCGGACGCGGCTATTCGAATAGATTGATTTTGCACTCTGCAGAGTTTGTACACTTTACCCACAAGATACAACTAATGTAGCTAGCACCAGTCGTAACAAAACAGTTCAGAAACTTCATCTCAAACATTGACATTCCCAATGTGCTTTCCCACCAGACCAGCTCACAAAAGAATGCTAGTCCGACACACACCGCTGGACAGGGATGCGGCGAACCATCCCGCGATGCAACTACCAGGTAGTCACACTTCCACCCTGTCACACAGCCTAACCTATCCACCTGAACATCAATTCCGAGAATCCATAACCTACTATGTTAGGCCCGTCCCATCAGGCATGTGGTCGTACAGTAAGGCTCAGTTCAATGGCGCACAAAGTTAAGTCCTTAATTGACCAAGGCAAGACTTCCATTTTCTAACTAGGTCACAAAGATTATCATTCTCATTTACACAGTCCACCATATCACACAGTATCCACCACTTGCCTCAGTTGAAATCCTTTACCACCCAGTTGGTTTTGGTGCAACACATGCCATCACGAAGTAATAACACATAGCACACAGTTTTACACAAAGTTCCATAGTCACTTAGTCAGATTTAATATTTGCAACTCAAATGAGGTGTGAGACTCGTAGCATGGCTAAGCAATTGTACTCGTATCTAACCAACCCACGTTGGTGCTACAATATTACCAACTAATAAACCAATCTAGGGTGACAAGGAAATATGACATACAAAGCCAAGGTGTGATAACAAATTGGATGATAACTATACCCAAGAGTATTTAAATACATAATTAAAGTAGGATGCAATACTTTGAAACAAAGTAATTTGAAAACTGGGTTCAAGATGATCAAAGGTATGACTTGCCTTAGAAAAGGTCTAGGTACTGGTCTTGATCTTGAGGTGCTCCTTCTTCTCCAAAATTCCCCGACGTATCAACGTCTACTCGCAAACGAAACAAACAAACAAACAAAACAAATAAATAACGGAGGCAAAACAAACTCCAAAAATTAAATAAAAATCTCAGATAAATAGATCTCGAATTCAGATGAATTTTAGAATTTGAATGGGCTCAATCGGAGTTCGGATGCAAAAGTTATGGGCTCTGGAAGTTTAAATCTAAAAGAAACCCTAATTTGGATTTTCTGGAATTTCCGAATTATTTCTTAACAGAAAAATCGGATTATTGCGCAAGCATGACGTCAGCACAGGGATTTCAGAAATTAAAAGAAATAAAAAGAAATATCTGACATGTGGGACCCACATGTCAGTGAGATGGCTCACGGTAGACCAAGTCTACCGAGCCAGTTAGACCTAGAATCGGTGGACCGACACGTGGATCCGGTCTGGACCAATCCCGGTGCGACACGTCAGTGGCGGCTGCTGACCAGGATGCTAACTCGGGCGCACACGTGCGAGATGACGGGGATGCCACGCGAGACGATACGTCGGCGCTGGAACTGATGTGGCGAGCCACGTGGACGGCCACGTCAGCTTGACGGCGAAGGGGCTCGGAAACCAACGGCAACGGCGAACGGCGGCTCGTCGGTGAGGGTGGGTGGTACCAGCGTGTAACTGAGGTTATTGCGAACCTTCGGGTGCAACTCCGGGTGATTGGGGTCAATTGAAACGGCCGGCGGCGAGCTCGGAGCGGCGGAGTGGCTCGGGTTTTGTCGGACAGAAGCTCCGGTGAGGTGCAGGCGACGGCGAGGGCTCCGGGAGGTAGAGGGCGCGACGGTGGACACGTCGGTGCACCCCACGAGGACGCAGTGGTGACGGTGGTGGCGTAAAACGAAGATGAGGACCGGCGGCGAGAAACCCTAAAAAGCTTCGCTACAGCGGTGCTAAAGCTCTCGGGTGGAATTGACCTAGGGCTCGGGATGCGGAGGTGTTGGCAATCCTCGGGGTGGCTTTTATAGGCTGAGGGCGACACGGGATACGGAATCCCCAAATCGAGTCCGAGTTGAACACAAACGAAAATCCCGAATTGGAAGGAGATAGAATCTGATTCGGTCACGATTGGTTGCAGATACAAATGCGGGATCGCTAGAAATAAGATCCTATGCAAAAATCCGGGGCGGTTTAGTTGGCGAATCTCCGTTGTCGTTACGAGCTCGAAGCTCAAAAATGGCGGCAGCGGCGGACACGCGCACGGGGACGAAGCCGGGCGTGAGGAGGACGACGAGGCGTGGGCCCACGCGTCAGCGGCACGGAGGCGCGTGTGCAACCGGCTCCAACAAGATCTGGCCGTCAAATCCAGATCGGAGGGTCCAAAAGAAAGGAACGTTCGGACCTCCAACGCCTTAGCCACATCTAGCCATTCAATCCTGATCGAACGGCTCAAAAACGTTGATGACGTTCGGGCCGCCCGAACAGCTAAACTCCATCGGACCGTTCAAGGAGGATCGGTCGGTTGAGGTTTAACGTGCTCGCACGAAGAGAGAGGAAAGGAGGCTGACACACGAGGACCACTTGTCAGAGGGAGGCGGAATCGCGCACGCGGGTGTGGGCTGAACAGAGCTGGGCCAAAGGGGGTTTGGGCTGGGTTTCGGCCCAAGAGCTTTTCTGAGATTTTAATTAGATTTTCTATTTTGGAAAATAGCATAAATTCCAAATAGTAATAGAAAATAGCAAATGAACTCAGAAAAATTCTAGAAAAATCTAGAAAATATATCTGAGCCCATAGAACCCAAATAAAATAGTTTTGACTATTGCTCATGTTGGGATTATTCACATTAAATATTTTTTATTCTAAAGTCCAATATTAAGCTTTTGAATTAAATTCAAATAAATCCAAATGGTTACTTTTCTCCCTACTAACTATTTAAAAGATTTTTAAACCCAAAAAATTGGGATGTTACATGCAGCCATCTATCAAGGGGTAAGCAAGGAAACACTTCTCCTCCTCTCAGAGAAGAAGATGGCCAAAGATGCATGGGCTGCGTTAAAGTCCATGTATGTGGGGACCGATCGTGTAACAAGGGCAAAGCTCCAGACCCTCAAGATCGAGTTTGATGGAATCCGGATGCGCGAGGGGGAATCCGTGGATGATTTTGCGATGAGAATCACCATAGTGATCTGCAAGATGCTCACACTCGGGGAGAAAACCGAGGACTCCTACGTGGTGGAGAATGTGTTACGTGTGGTGACACCAAAGTTCCTACAAATTGCTTCCACATTGGAGCAATTCGGAAACTTAAAGAAGATGTCGATCGAGGAGCTGTTCGATCGACTCAAGGTGCATGAGGAGTGATTCCAGGGTTATGGCGAAAAAGAAGACGAGCACGTGTTGTTGACCCATGCCGAATGGGAGACCAAGTCAGGAAAGAAAGAGGGCGAGGGCTCTTCCAGAGGTTCAAGATGGAAGGAAGGTAGAAGCGACCGTGGCCGCCGGCGTGGACATTGTCATGGGCGCGGCGACGACGAGCGCACCGATGATTCCCACAAGAAGAGTTTTAAGTTTGACAAGGCAAAGGTGTGTTGCTACAATTGCCAAGACTACGGCCATTTCGCGTCCGAATGCCACTCGAAGAAGGTGGAGAGGGAGCACTTTCCCGAAAAGCACAATGATGATGAACCTACTTTCTTGACTGTGGAAACATGTGAGCTTGCGCAATCCACTGAGAACAAGTCTGAGCATGTGTTTCTCAATGAGGGGAAGGTGAACCCAAAGCTCGGAGCTGGAGAAGACTACAAAAGTAAGATGTGGTATCTCGATACCGGGGCTAGTAATCACATGACCTAGTGTAGAGAGATGTTTACTAAACTGGACGCCAAGATACCTGGCTCCATGAGGTCCGATGGCAGCTCGGTTGTGGATATATGTGGTCGTCGTTCAATCATGTTTCAAACTCAAACCAAGGAGCATAAGTTGCTGACAGATGTATATTACATCCCTCAGTTGCACAGCAATATCTTGAATTTGAACCAACTCGATGAACACAGTTGCAAAATCATTATGGAAGATGGGTATCTGCACATCTTCTACAGGGAAAGAAGGTTGCTGGCCAAAGTAAAGGGATCACGAAATCGGTTGTATGTGCTAAATCTCAACCATGCACAAATGATTTGTCTCCTAACGAAGTATCAAGAGAAGGAGTGGCTGTGGCATGCATGATACGCTACGGTCATCTGAATTTGCCTGCACTAAGGGATCTCTCACTCAAGTGCATGGTTGAAGGAATGCCAGAAATCAACCATGTTGATCACCTCTGCGAGGGGTGTATGGCAGGCAAACAGTGCCGCATGCCATTTCCCGTCAACTTGATGTATCAAGCAAACAAGCCGCTCGAGCTACTACATGGGGACTTGTGTGGTCCTATAACACCTGCAACTCTAGGAGGTAATCAGTATTTGTAGATATATGTGGATACGGTTACTCAAGATGAAGGATGAGGCTCTAGGCATGTTCAAGAAAGTAAAGGCTTTAGCCGAGATGGAGGCTGGCCACAAGGTGAAGGTCTCAAGGATAGACTGTGGTGGTGAATTCACGTCAAATGAGTTCACACGCTACTGCAACGAGCTGGGACTGTAACAGCATCTCACGGCGTCATACTCACAACAACAAAATGGAGTTGTAGAGCGTCACAACCAAACAGTAGTGGCCATGGCTAGAAGCATGTTGAAAAGCAAGAACATGCCTAGAGCATTCTGGAGAAAGACGGTGTCAACCACCGTATATCTTCCAAATCACGCGCCAACGCAAAGTTTAGATGGGATGACACCGTATGAAGCCTGGTTCAGGAAGAAGACAAAGGTAACACATCTTCGTACTTTTGGTTGTTTAGCATATGTAAGAACAACTGAGCCCTACCTCAAGAAATTAGTTGACCGGAGTACTCCTATGGTATTCCTTGGATATGAACTGGGATCCAAGGCCTATCGTGTGTATGACCCCAAGAAGAAGAAGCTGCACATCAGTCGCGATGTGATTTTTTTATGAAGAAAAGCAATGGGACTGGGAGGCGAGCTATGGACAAGTTCCTATTTCATCAGGACATGGTGATGTGTTTACCGTGTTCCATGATATTGATCATACAAGTGATGCACCATTTGGAGGCACTGAAAGTGTGCCATTCGCCGGACTACCTACTCCAGCGCCAAGCAACCCAGGTGGTGGCACGAGTACTGGTCATGCTATGGAAGAGACAAGAACACTAGTATCAAGCTCGCCACCAATGATAAGTATTGAAGGGTCCGCTATGTCCTCATCATCACCACATTCAGAAGGAGCACATCGTTTCCAATCTCTCCAGGAGATCTATGATGCCACAAGTGAAGTCGAACCAGACTATGCCAGTTTGTGCTTGTTGACATCTGAGGAACCAATGAACTATGAAGAGGCCATGAAGGAAGAATGCCGGTGATGTGCAAGGAATGAAGAAACGTGATCCATTCAAGAAAATAGCACATGGGAGCTGGTTGATCTACCACCCGATCACAAGGTAATCGGTTTGAAGTGGGTTTATAAAGTAAAGAAAGATTCACAAAGTGCAATTGTGAAGCATAAAGCAGGACTTGTGGCAAAGGGGTATGGTATGTCCAATGTTAGGGAGTGGATTGTGAAGAAGTTTTTGCCCCAGTTGCAAGGCTTGAAACAGTGAGGCTCCTTGTTGCATTGGCAGCACAACAAGGTTGGGAAGTGCATCATATGGATGTTAAATCAATATTTCTCAATGGTGAGCTCGAGGAAGAAGTATATGTGATCCAGTCGCATGGGTTTGTTGAGAAAAACAACGAGCATAAGGTATTGAAGTTAAAGAAGGCGCTCTATGGGATTAAGCAGGCACCAAGAGCGTGGAATACAAAATTGGACAAGGTGTTGGTGTCACTTGGGTTTGAAAGAAGTCCACTTGAGCATGCGGTGTACAAGAGAAATCATGGAAAATCAAGCCTGCTCCTTGGAGTGTATGTTGATGACTTAATTATCATAGGATCAGATCCTAAACAAATTGACAAATTCAAGATGGAAATGAAGAATCTGTTCAACATGAGTGAAGTGGAACAAACTCCAGTTGGAATTTCCTTATGCCATTCCAGTTATGCAGCTAGGATCTTGGAGAAGTGTGGCATGAGCAAGTGCAATCCTAGTAAAATTCTCATGGAAACAAGATTGAAGTTGAGTAAGAAGAGCACTAATCCTCCTGTCGATGCAACACTTTATAGAAGCATTGTTGGTAGCTTAAGATATCTGGTAAACACAAGGCCAGATATAGCTTATGTCATCGGAATTATGAGTCGCTACATGGAAACTCCCACGACATAGCACACGGCAGCCGTGAAGCACATACTAAGGTATGTAAGTGGAACTTTGAGTTTTGATTGTCATTATGAAAGAAGAGGAGAAAGACAACTGCAGTTGGTCGGGTACAGTGATAGTGACCTAGCCAGAGATGTTGATGATCGAAAGAGTACTACAGGAGTTATATACTTCTTTGGCTCAAGTCCGATTACTTGGGTGTCATAAAAGCAAAAAATAGTGGCATTGTCATCATGTGAAGCTGAATACATTGCCGCTACAACAGCTGCGTGGCTCAATCGATTGATGAGTAACATGAAGAATAAAGAACCAAGTAAAGTGTGAATCATGACAGGAGCAAGCATATTGACACACATTATCATTTCATCTGTGAATGTGTTGAGAGTGGCAAGATATCAGTAGAATATGTCAAGACAGAAGATCAGCTTGTCGATGTATTAACTAAGCCTCTTGGGTGTGTAAAGTTTCTGGAAATACAACAGAAAATCAGGATACAAGATGTGAAGAAGAAGCAACATGATTAAGGGAGTGAATGTTGTTTATAATATTGTTGCATATACATGTCGGCAATGGTTTTTTGAGAGACTTCTAGCTGTTGCATATACCAAGAGTTTAATTAGTGCATTGTCAAACTTGAAGCTTCTAGCACAAGCAAGTAAAGTTGAGTAAGTGCAAACAATGGCAGCAAGGATTTGCAAGCCTAGATATGTTAGTACTGGAAGCTCCATCACCATGATCTATAAAGGAGTCAATGATGGTAGATGAACTTTTAATAGAGATGTAAAAGATATTAGCTGTGAAAGAATTAAGTAATGTTATTTGTGTTAAGTTGACTACTAATATCGGTTTGTATGGGCTATAATAAGGCATGTAAACTTTCCATATTAGCTAAGCTTGTAAGCTTCAATGCCAGTGTATGAGAGATCAATATAGTACCTTGTTTTGAGTTATACCACTGCTTTGCTCTGTTATACTACCTCTGTTCTTTGCTTCCCCACCTAGAATTACAATATGTGGGGAGCGACTACAGTAGGAGCTCGGCGGCGTGAAGCAATGCCAGTGATGGAGAGACGGACACGGCGGTGTTGAGCGCATCCGATACAAGAGACAACGCCTGTAGTATGGTGGTCGAGTGTTGGTGGCCCCGCCGTCGTCCACAGCCGCCACGGCGGAGAGGGAAGTGGCGCCGGAGGAGAGGGTCTGTGATGAGCTTCGCGAGGAAGGGCACGGTGTGCACCATGATGGTGGGGTTCGTCGGGGTCGGCATGGCCACGGTGCATGCCCCGCGGTGAGAGCAAGCACACGACGATGGGCCGATTGGGATGGGTTTTTTTCAAGGATATTGGACTTGGAAGGAGGTGACGAGAGGCCGAAATGACCGAAATGGCCATGTGGTTTTGGCGGTTTGCATGGGAGAGTCCTAGTATTGTAGGGGTAGGATGGAGATATCGCGCCTGTAGGGTTTAAATTATGGCAGGAGGGGTCGTGACTCAGTTCCCGAGCGGCAACGGCCGGGAGCACGCGGAGCCACATGACGCGTGGAGAGAGACAGGCGTTGGTCCAGTGAAAAGGGGCACTTTGGAGTGGCTTGCTGTGGCACAGTGGAAGTAACCGGAAAGTCAAATCTCGTTACTAGACAGTAGACATGGACATGTTTTCCACTTTTTTTTTTTGTTGTTGAATAACTAGTGTTGTCGAGCGATTCAGTAACCCAATCAACACAACTAGAAAACGAGAATAACACAAGCAATTAGTAATAGCAAAAGTAGATGAACAATGGACAAAGATTTGAGATAGAGCGATCCGATGGTCTTTATTGATGAATAGATCTGTACAAAATAGATAGGCTTACCCCTCAATATATAGTCCATTTAGCCGAAGAGTTTTGGTATGCGCCCACCTCATCGACTTGGAAGACAAGAAGGGAACCAGACGGGGCCCACCAGAGCCACACACCTCGAGGTCGGTTCCGTAACACTCCTCCTTGGGCGAATGCCGCAACATACACGTGCCTCGATAAAAACTCCTTCCAAAAACCAATAGGAAAAAAAAAAGGAATGGAGGAAAAAGTACATCACATACGCAAGTTGTATTACACTTGTTGCCTCATTAAAAACCTCATGTGAGAAACCTTATAGTAAAAACTCACTAAGGAAAAAAGAGTACAACACTTGATCTTCCTGATCATATCATCTTTTGGATTACTATCCTTCTTGCACAGTATTTGATTCTTCAAAAATCAAATATGTATATATGGGCTAAAATTCAAGGAAGTGCCCCTCCCCCTGAATTCTATACCTCTTTATGTGGTAAAACCTTCAAGGTAACTTTAGGTAGTGGTCATCAAATTGATTCCTACTAGTTAAATCAAAGTTAAGACTTTCATAGTCTAAAGTATGATGATCAAATTTAGCATATATGCTCCCCCTCAAGATGACATCCGTTGGAATCTTCCGGTTCTAGTGTCGTAATCACATTTCTTAAACATCAATCATAAGTAATGATATTGTGAGTAAATCTACTAGATTATCACAGTGTTTAGTCTTTAGACATTTATCCCACTATTCTTCCTGATATTGTGAGGATAAAAAAAATGGGAGTAATGTGCTAAAACACCTTTCAAATAACCACTATTTAATTGTGCAATATAAGCAAATATTTGTCCTTCATAGGACTATGGGGGTAAAATTGGTTGCAATGTCACATAGCTTCTGGGTATAACTTATTAAGATTCTTCATTTAAGCTAAATACTTTGCAACTTTTCTGAGTGGATTTTCAAAGTCATAACCAATTAATCTGTTCTGCGGAACTATAAGAATTGACTTGTAACACTGCAAAGTAATATATAAACCATCTAAATTTTGGCATTTAGAGGATTAATCATGTTACCAATATCACCAATATACTTGTACCTTCGTGGTACTATACCGCCATTCCACTATCTTCCTCGTGGAGATGCACTATATAAGTACTTATATGGCACACTTCTATTCTTATGGTTCCCCATTTCATTCTTTCGGGTCTACCCACTTTTAGGGATCATATAGTCATTGGTGAGATTTCATATATTGACTGGTAAGTCACTTACTGATTTATTCCTTCAAGGAAAAATCTCTTCTTCATATGGAAACTTGATTATTTAAGTATGATATTTATATATATTGTGATTTTCTTTCCTTTCCTTTAGGAAACCTAGGACCTTCAAGGATCTCTCATATGGATTTTAGAATCCATTAACCGTGTATTATTTATTCATGCCATTTGCCAAAAATACTATGTAGCGGAATATACATTTATTCATAATAGGAGAGTACGATCTTCTACAAGGACATTTGAACCATCGCTTTTCACCTTTTATTATGTTCATAATGACCCATAAAGTCTGAACTTCCTGTTCCAAGACATACATTTAGCGATTATGGCATACCACAATTTTAATACTAAAGATCTTTTTCATCCAGGAAAAACCAAGGCATTCGACAATTTTAGGCTTTTCTCTCCCCTAATGTCGAGATTAGATCTTTCTTAATAGCATACCACAAAAATCCCCTATCATGGGCACTGGATTAATGGAATTTCATATCCAACGTATATCCCCAACTTCTAGTGGAGGTCCATAAATGTATGCTATGGTGGTGATAATATGTGAGGAATATTTCATTCTTTCAACACACACTATTTCAATTTGGTGTTATTTATTATATGCAGTGAGCTAGACTTTTACTAATATAGTCGCATGAAAAATTGCTTGACCCTAACATTCTGTAGTTTATCCCAACTCCTAGTTGGTTGTTATTCTGCGACAAAGATCCCATATGGGGGTACAAGAGTTGACATACTTGTTCTGTTGTCTAGCTTCTTTACTCTCTGCCATATTTTGATCCAGTTACTCATACTATATTGGATTAAGTACATTGTTCGTCTCTCAACTCTTGCCCTAGTTTAGTTTTTGTCCCTGAATTGTAATACCGGATAAAACGCATCCTCCAAGTATCAATACCATACAAAAACCGTCATTTTTTCTTTTTGAAGACTGTTTCGTGCCACGTGGAAAAAAGAAACACTTTCCCGTGCCACTGGACATCCACGCTGGTGAAAGCCTTCTTCATCGTCTCCTCCCCTCTGCCTCGCTAGCATCTACACCACACGGTTTCCTCCACCAGATCTCCTCTCGATTCCCCTCTTCCCTTCCGGCCAAGATGGATCCGGCCGGTCCCCACCGAACCGCCGCCACTGCTACTAGGCCGAGCAAGAAGGGAAGTCGCCCACTTCGACGTCACGAATGTCACCGGGGCAGGGCGTCCATGCTAGTGAATGTCGAATGTGGCATTGCCTCCCCATACAGCTCATGCATATCCTCTGCGCCGCCTTCCTCGTGCATACCCTGGCGTCGGCTGCTGTTGGCGGTGGCGCGTCGTTCTCGATCCAAGTGCCCAAGGAGAAGATCAAGATGTACTCGCTAGTGTTGTACGTTGCCTACACGGCTGGGGGGATCGCCAGCTGCGGGCTCACCCACATGGCCGTCACGCTGCTCGACCTTGTCAACTGCAACATGTAGGTGAGGGAGCATCGCCTAGATCTGTGGCATCCGTGCTTCTGTTGCCTGCATCGACCACCTCCTCTGCTGTTGGAAGAACGACGCCGCCGCGTCCACCTCTGTCTCCCCTCCTCCGCACCCGCACACCCCATCGCCGGAGGAGAAGCCTCAAGACTCGGTCCAGTTCGCATGTTCTATGTTCTATGTGACATTATCACTGTCGCAATGAATGGAATTGATGGAAAAATGTACCAGGTGTTGTTACGATGAATGAAATTGTTGAATCTCTATTCTCCTTTCCTTTGCCAATTGTGAAAAATTGATGTCATCCGATGCCTTGTCAATTGTGAATGTTTTCACCTTGACTGGATTTAATAGTTGTTGAATGCATAATTGTGATTTTTTTCAGTTGTTGTTGGCTTGCTACTGCCGTGTGATCAAGAATAAGAATGTGAATGGTATTAGATTTGTGAGTTGTATCAGAATAGGGAGTCATGTAAGAACTCTTGAATACTTGAATCAATGCAATGCAACGATCTGCTCTAGGATGAATTTTTGTGATCTTTTCGACAACAAATTAGATTTTGCTAATTTATTCAATTCACTAGCTTGTCTTATTCAATGCCTGACACTGATGCATGATGAATGAAGTCTGAACTTAGAGAAAATTGAGTGTTACTTCTCTTTGTGACCTCACGAATGAAATCGTTGTATGCAATGTGAATGGAAATCCTAGAATTTTGTTAGTTCTCCTTGTCAACTGAAATTTCGAATGAGTCTTCCCCAATTTCGAATGACACGTTCTCACAAACATTGCATTCTCACACTTCTTCAGTTACCAACCATTCATAACTTGTCAATCTTACATACATAACTCGGAGTACCAGTTTTTCAGAAAAGTTTAGAACGTAATGATGATACCACTACCTTTCCTTACAACGAAAAATAGAACAAAGAAAATAGTCTATTTCAACACAAAAACATTATCCTGTTGCCTGCTTAAGTCTCTAGCTTTCATCTTGAGTTGCTCCACCAGCCACTCCACCCAGTCCTTCGGTAGGCTCTTTCAGTGCTGCTACAACTTCACAATTCAGGTACACAATCTAAAATTTTACATGCTTACAATTTTTCAAACCAAACTCACAACCTCCAATTTAGTCTATTGGTTATATGATTTTTCACCATAGCTCTTCTCATCCAGTAGACCAGTACAACAATCTAACTCTGCACCAAATCAAGTATAGAAATTTGAGAACGGAGTAGAGAAAAAATATTACCCAAAATTTTGAAACAAAATCTACTCAAAGAGAACTCACCATCCGCCCTTTTCCAGGATCGCTGTGATGTTCGGCGGCCCTCTTGGGGTGGCCGCGGGGCTTGATGCCTACGCCAGTGCCGATGGCACCACCACCGCCATTATCGCCAAGAACGCCCCTGCGACGACAATACTGCTCCTGGCTACCATTGCTTGCTAGCTAGCTAGTGCCTGTAGGTTAGTTGCACGGCGAGGAGGATGCGCACCGCAACGGAGAGGCGGCCATGGGGTTGGTCAAACAGGAGGGAAGGGAGCCGAGGAGCTTAGCGCGCACCCAGCGGATTGTCGACAGGGACGAGGAAGCCGAGGATGACGACAGGAGGTGGAGCGCGAAGCAAGAGAGGAGGCAACGGCGGAGGAGGCGGTCGAGGCGGGCGCCGATGGCGTTGCAGGCATCTAGGAGCCCGACACTGGTGTTGAGGTGCACTGCGATGGAGGCCGCGTCCCCCTCGCGAGCGAGCGCGGGCGACATCGCCGACCGTGATCGCAAGGAGATCCACGAGGCACGCTAGCGCGGTGAGTGGGGAGGCCGGCAGGGGAAGCAGGCTCTGGAGGTGCGACGCCGCGCTCGCAGTGTCGAAGCGGGTGGCTTCCCTTCTTACCCGGGCCAGTAGCAGCTGCGACGCCTGGTGCACAGCGGGGCGATGGCAGTTCGGTGGGGACCGGCTGGATCCATCTCGGCCGGAAGGGAAGAGGGGAATCGGGGGAGATCTAGTGGAGGAAACCATGTGGTGTGGATGCTGGCGAGGCGGAGGGGAGGAGATGACGAAGAAGGCTTTTGCCAGCGTGGACGTCCCGATGGCACAAGAAATGTTTTTTCCCACATGGCACCACTACTACAAAAACAGGTCATACTGGATGCCACATCACAGACAGTTCCAAAGGAGCCGTCTGTGTTTAACTTATACAGACGGTTCCAAAAGGAACCGTCTGTGATAGACGCCTCATCACAGATGGTTCTTATTACCAACCGTCTGTGATACTTCACAGACAGTTGGTAATAAGAATCGTCTTTGATAGTTCCTCATCACAGACGGTTCTTATTACCAACCGTCTGTGATACTTCACAGATGGTTCAATTATAGAACCGTCTGTAATATACACCTATCACCGACGGTTCTATCATGGAACCATCTGTGATATTATTATCACACCGACGGTTCTATCATGGAACCGTCTATGATATTATTATCACAGATGGTTCCATGATAGAACCGTCTGTGATATTTCTTTCCTATCTCTTCGTCTCCCGCGCGATGTGTCTCTTCATTCACCATCGCACAACCGTCTCTTCGTCTCGCACAACCGTCTCTTCGTCTCACGTGCCAGTTACTCCTAGTTTTATAAGACAGAATAACCGAAGATTAAACCTCCTATCTTTCTTCGTCTCACGGAATCGCCAAGGTGAGCATGCAGAGCATGACGGCCAGCACCAAGGCGAGGAGGTCGGTGATCGCCGCTCTTTCTCACGATGTTGTCGTCGACATCGTCGGCCGTGTGGCCGCGAGCTCTCCTCAGCCCATGGAGGACCTATGCGGCCTACGATTAACGTGCGTACATATTTATACCTACAAAATACGTACGTACTACTATTTATTCTAACATCTTGAATTTTGTATGTACGTATATTGGAGTTGCAAGGCCTTGCACAAGGTGTCCAAGGAACGCGCCATGGGGAGGCGCGTGGCGCTGGAGCGAGAGGAGGCGATGAAGTGGCAGGACAACGAGCGCTACCTCGCCGTCGTCAACCACCTGGCCGGCGCCGGCAACCCGGGGGCTTGTTTCATCGTCGACCTCGGGCTTGTCTTGCGCCCAAGACATGCGGCGCGGCCTCATGTTCCTTGAGCGGCGGCGTGGCGGCGCCACAAGGCGCGCGCCTCACGTGCTCGGCCTCCTCCTCTACACGGCCACGAGGCGCGCGACGTTGGGAAGCACTACATCGGCGGTCGAGGCAAGCCGACCAACGGCGGGTGCGAGGCGGCCAAGACCAACCGGAGTGCGGCGGTGCGAGGCTCGCCGCGACATGGTCCAGCGGCGTGGGGAAGAAGGCCGCCACCGGGCGGGTGTGGGCGCTGTCGGAGGATGGCCACCGGTGCACGAGCACTGGCTGCGGTGTTGAAGGGTGGGACTACTACGTCGTTTTCTGCAGTGACGACTGCAGGATTAGGCATGAGTATACCAGTTTTTTGCAACGGTGTTAGACTATTTGCCATAAAATTTCCGTTTTTTAGATTTCTAGAAAGGTGGTGCAGCTGGACTATTTTCCAAATTAAATGAAGTTTTAATGCACCAAAATATACGGTCCACAAGGACAGGAGCGATTACAATTCCATGTTTACATCAAAATATACGTATGACAGATTACAAGTCCATAACACATGATGATCGACGCGCATATAGCTAGCTTCCTCACTGGGTTCTTCCTCGAGCCTGATGCCGTCTCCGAAAGGAGGCAACTCGTCAAATTGATTGTATTCTTCCTCGTCCACTATATTCTCAACTCCGACAATCCTTCTTTTTCCATGAAGAACTACGTGGCGCTTCTTATTTGCCGGGTCGGTTACATAGAAGACTTGAACAACTTGGTTAGCCAGTACAAATGGTTCGTCTTTGTATCCGACACGATCGAGGTCCACGATGAGTGACGCCGCATTTTGTCGACCTTCACCGTGGGAGATGGACCCAACGGCACCAAATAGGGGATCTTGAAAAGCACGTAGTCGAGCTCCCATATCTCCTCTATTTGCCCATAGTACGAGCTCCTCACCATCGGCATCGAATGCATCTATGCGGACACCATCGCTCGACTGTGCTCTTCCTATCTGGTATGCATTATAAAATGTGTACCCATTTATGTCGTATCCTTGCCATGTGACAATTGTAAATTATGGCCCTTTGCCAACCATAGCAACAGTATCATCACTTGATGACCTCCCGTCATGATTCGCACCTTTAACCATTCGTTGAACCGACGGTTGTGCTCTCGTGGTCCAAACCTCGGCCGGTGCGGATTACTGTGGCGTACCATGTCTTTGTGCTCGTCGATGTGCGGGGACACTTGCGTCATGTGTTGCAAGACCGTGAAATGGGATTGAGCGTATGTATCGGATCGGAGTGATTGATTTCCTTCCGATGGTCCCGATACCATCGGCCTTCCCTCATGACGAGATAGAGGCACACCTATCGGTTCCACTCGAGCCATGTAGTCGACGCAGAACTCAATGACCTCTTCGGTTGCATAACCTTCGATGATGCTGCCCTCCGGTCGAGATCGATTTCGTACGTAGGACTTGATAATTCCCATATACCTCTCGAACGGGTACATATGACGTAGGAACACAGGACCGCATATCTTTATCTCTTTCACAAGATAAATAATGAGATGGACCATGATATCAAAAAAATGACAGAGGGAAATACATCTCAAGATGACATAGAGTCGTCACCACCTCGGCCTGTAGAGCATCTAGTCCTTGGGGATCGATGACCTTCTGAGCAATTGAGTTGAAGAAATAACACAGCCTCAAAATTGCCACTCGGACCTTGTTCGGCAAGATACCCCTAATTGCAACAGGAAGCATTTGTGTCATCAGCACATGACAATCATGAGACTTCATACCAATTAATTTCAAATCTTGCATAGAAACAAGTTTCTTAATGTTAGCGGAGTAACCAGACGGGACTTTGACACCATGCAAGCTTTGGCACAATTCATTTCTCTCGGCCTTGAACATAGTGTAGCAAGTTGGTGGTAGGTATGTTCGTCCTTTATCGGTCTCTTTCGGTGCTAACTCGGTCCTTATGTTCATATCAACCAAGTCACGTCGTGCGTTAACACCATCCTTTGTTTTGCCACTAATGTTCAGTAAGAGACCAATCAAGCTTTCACATACATTCTTCTCCACGTGCATGATGTCGATGCAGTGACGAACTTCTAAGTGCTCCCAATAAGGCAAATCCCAAAAAATTGACCGCTTCTTCCAGATGTCCTTCTGACGGGTTTTTAATTTACGTCCCTTCCCAAGTACAACATCGATATCCTTAACCATATCATAGACCTCTTTCCCTATAAAAGCCCTTGGAGCTGAACTGTCCTCCTTATTTCCGTCGAATTGTTTCTTCATCTTGCGGTATGGGTGACTCCTGGGAAGGAACCTACGGTGACGTATATACACAGTTTTGCGCGAGTTGTTCAGCCATACACTCTCTGTAGCATCTAAGCAGTGCGGACAGGCTTTGGCTCCTTTCGTACTGAAGCCCAACAGGTTACCAAGGGCAGGAAAATCATTGATAGTGCAGAACAACATGGCGCGTAAAGAGAAGTTCTTTCGTTTGTACGCATCCCATACTTATACCCCTTCGTTCCACAGTGTCACAAGATCATCCAGTAATGGTGCTAGGTACACATCAATATGGTTCCCAAGTTGCTTCGGCCCTTGGATAAGTAGTGACATCAAAATGTACTTCCGCTTCATACACAGCCAAGGAGGAAGGTTGTACATACATAGATTTACGGGTCAGGTGCTATGTCGACTGCTCATGTTATCGAAAGGATTCATTCCATCTGTACTCAACACTAACCTTATGTTCCTCGGTTCCGCACTGAACTCTTTGAAGGTCCGATCGAAGTTTCTCCACTGGGCAGAATCAACAGGGTGTCTTAGCTTTCCATCTTTCTTACGCTCCTCCGAGTGCCAACGCAGCAATCTTGCCTCCTTTCGGTTCGCAAATAAAAGCTTCAAACGTGGGATCACAGGCAGATACCACAACACCTTAGCAGGAGGTCCTTGCTTCACCTTAGCAATATTCTTACGCTTGTATCGGGATGCTTTGCACACGGGACATACATGCAAGTCTGCATACTCTTTACGATACATGATACAATCGTTCGGACATGTATGTATTCTTTCTACTTCCATTCCCAATGGACAAAGAACCTTCTTGGCTTAGTAGGTGGTGCTGGGCAACACGTTTCCCTCTGGAAGAATGTCCGCTAGGAGACCTAACAACGCCGTGAAACTCTTGTCGGACCAACCATTGCTCGCCTTCAATTTCAGCAGTTCAAGTACGGTTGACAACCTTGTGTATTTCGGCTTGCAGCCAGGGAACAAAGGTTTCCCCGAGTCCTCCATTAAGCGCTCGAATTTACAAAACTCTCTCTCACTGTAGTTTCCTTCTACATCGCGTAGCATCTGATCCAGATTGTCATCTGATCCTTCTGCCTCACAAAGCAAGCATGCAAGCCAAATAGCCATAAGTTGCTAGGGCAAATTACAACCAAGAACAAGGCAAGCAAAATAAACAAGTCTCCTACAGCCAACACAGAGCAAAGCTTCTCAAACCCCTCTATTCCAAAGAATAGATCAGAGGCGCTAGGGCAGGGGGTCTGTCGGGTCTTGATATTTATAGGGGTGGCATATCACAGACGATTCTTATTCTCAACCGTCTGTGATGTGAATATATCACAAACGGTTCCTCTAACTAATCGTCTGCGTTGAACTTATACAGACGGCTCCATGTTGAACCGTCTGTGATATCCTCCATATCACAGACGGTTCATAAGGAGAACCGTCTGTGATATACTCCCATCACAGACGGTTATATTTACAAACCGTCTGTGATTGGAGTATATCACAGACGGTTCTCCTTATGAACCGTCTGTGATATCCTTTTTATATAAAGCCGCACAGCTAGGGTTTTGCCCTTTACTCGTCACTTCCTCTCCTGCGCCCCTTAGGCTCTCGCGCGCTCTGTCGGCTCCTCTAGGGTTCGCCCGTTCACCTCCCCGGCCAAACCCGACGCCGCCGCCCCCGACATCGACGACGCTGCCTCCGCCTCGACGCACGGCCTCCTCCCCGTGTCGGCCTCCTCCCTCTGCACAGGCCTCCTCCCGCGCCGTCCTCCTCCCGTGTCGGCCTCCTCCCCTGCCGGCCTCCTCCCGCGCCTCCCTCCTCCCCGCGCCTCCCTCCTCCCACCACCGCCTCCTACTTGCACCGTGAGTTGTTGTGCGGCATCCTCTCTGTGAGTATTCCTATATTACGATTTGTCCCGGTGGATATATTGACTTTGATAGTCTTTGATAATATGTGAACTGAATCTAGTACTAAAGATATTGCAAATTGATCAGTGGGCTTTGTTGACATGCTCTGTGATGAACTTTGTCTTATACTGAGATTGAATGTGATAGTTAGTTCATTCTTGAGCTCTGTGATTGCTACTGTCAATTTGATATACTGTTAATTTGTTACTTTCAGTTGAATGCTAGTTATTTTGATTCTTCTGGTTCGCTCTGTGATGAACTTTGTCTTATATTGAGATTGAATGTGATAGTTAAGATCATTTTCGGTAACAATTGAGATCATTTGACAGTTAAGCAAAGTATTGTTTAGAGCTCATAGTTTGAATTTATACTATCATATTCATTTAATGAAGAGTATATATAATAGGATTGAGATGGTAAAGACTTGTTCTTTTGTAACTCTCCTTCTGAGAGCGCAAACTATCATCAATCCTTCTTTATATATTACGTTTGTGCATCATTTTCGGTTAAGTTGAGTAAATATGCTTGAATCTGGTCAGTTAGAGCTTAAGCATATTGCTTCGTCCATATATAGATAGCAAGTAAGCGACATGGCGTCCGCACCGTCTTTGCCGCCGTCATCGACGTCGCCGAATGCGTCTGGATCTCCGAGGAAAGTGGTACGTACGCGAGATGGCAGAGGAACATCGAAAATTCCTCCGGGCCTAATGACCGTCACGGAGGTCAATGCCAATGGGATCCCTGTGAGTCCCCCCAAAGCAACGGCGAGATTCCGGACCATCTGCGGGATACTTGGAAGGGAACGGGTCCCCATCACCATACTGAGCTGGGACACTATGTCGGCTGATCAGAGACGCGAGCTATGGGACAAAGTTTTAAAATCGTTCACTTTCTCAGCCGCAGACCGGGAGCGCGTGGAACAGCAGGCGTTGCTCTCGATCAGAAAGGCGTGAAGGACCTTCAAGAGCGTGCTTGTCACGAAGTACGTGAACACGGGTCGAACGCCCTTCACGGCGTATAAATTCTTGTCGCGGGATATATGGGACGCCTTTGTGCAAATGAAGACGACGGCCGAATTTCTTGAGGAAATGCGATGCACAAGGCTCTCCAGACACTGAACACTCACCCCCACAAACTCGGGACCGCTGGGTACGCGGGTAAAACCGCGCAATGTGCGGCGGAGGACGAGAACGAAACAAGGACATTTCTTTGAGATCACGACAGCGCGCTCTCTCACCGGTTAAGAGCGAGGCATCGATCCACGTCTTGGCGAAATCTCTTTCACAAACCCGGCAGACCGGGATGTGGCCAACCGTGTGATAAATATGTCTTCGAACTACCTAGTTGTTAATAAGTCTATAACTTCATAATGTCTATAATAACATGATGACCTCTTGCAGCAAGAATTGAGTTCCGCATGTTCAAGGCTCCTTCCAAGCGAGCGAGGAGAAGGATATACTATCTACGCTCGGGAAACAAGGAGCACCGGGTCGCACGCGCAAAAGGGGTTAACGATCTTGGAGGATGGATTCCCAGCACGACTCTCGCACGATAGGAGCAGGGAAGAGAACCAAGGCGAGTCACGACACGAGTTGGAACATGTGCTTACTATAAAATTTGAAGGAAGAGAACGGTGCTTCTGCAAAATTTGAAGAAAAGATAGCAAGATTGCGGGACCAAGTGAATCAACTCCTACTCCTCAACGATGCAAGCCGCCCCGTTGTTTTGGGAGCCAATCCTCCTCAACATCGGAGTAGCGTCGCGTCCACGCAAAATTATGAACATGATGACGTCCAATTACCTATCGACGACATCAAGGTAATGTACATCTCTGGAATGCTCCAAAGATAGACCTATAGGACGCCTTAGCTAATTGCGTATCGTTTTGTAGGAGCCGACGCACTGCACGCTCCAAGTGAGGATTGTTGGGATGTCTATTGAGGCTTGGCGGGGGGTGGCGTATCCATGCAAGGAAGGGATAGTGCAGTACAGTGCCCAGGTGGCGCAGGGTTACGCCAGGGTCCAGGTGGACATGGTACATGACACTTTTAGGGCCATCCCGCTGGAGATTCGCCCGAATGACGACATCAGAACACTAGGGGATGCCGTGTACAGTTTTATCCAGTGGCCCAAGAAGGACATCGCCTGGACCTGTGAGTGCGCCTCAACCTTTGATGATCGCACCCCAACCATCTCGACACGACCATGCCTCTCAACAGACCCAAGAAGGACATCGCCTGGACCTGCGGCGCCGCCTCAACCTCTGATGACTCCACCCCAACCATCTCGACACGACCATGCCTCTCCAACAGGACCCTCCGTGACTACACCTCAACCTTCGCTTCAGAAGTCCGTCTCATCGGTTCCCGTGGAGAAGACACCGAACGAACAAAAAAAACGTGCCGCCATATCGGTTCCCGAGTCGTCTCACAGGAAGACGCATAGCGGGCAAGTCGTTTAGGACAAATCAAAATCGAAGAATATTAAGGCGCTTTCGCCTCCTAACCCTAAGAAATACTCTTTCGGAAGTCCATTGGCAACCACCACAGTATTAGCCTACGCTGGATTAGGTTGTCAGAGTTTGCATACCTAGTACTTGCACAAGACCAAAGAGGAAGGGTGCGCTGATGGAATCACCGTGAGATACACGGAAGACTATTTCCTCCACGAGCCGGCCCCCTTCGTCGTGGGCTTCGACGACTTATTCGACCTATTCAACCTCAAAGCCCTCGATGCCTCACTTCTACGATGCTGGACACTGTAAGTGTGTACAATCAAGTTCTACATTCACGTAATACCGAATATAACAACTCATTGCTTATGTATAGATACATGATTAAAAATGCCCAGCGATTGAAAGAACCGGTGGGTTTCCTCGACCCACACGTGGTCTCTGAGCAAACCATCTTGGCAGACGCATCCTACGTCGAGAAATACATAACGACAGGATTGCTTGCTCAAAACGACAAGGACTACATAATGGTGCCCTACAACCAGAAGTAAGTGCTTCACTACTTGCTATACAAATTTTATTTGTACTTTATACGCAGCACGAAATTAGGTTTAATGACTCAAGCGACATACATAAGTAGGCACCACTGGATCCTTTTAGTCATTATACCAAAGAGTAACCAGGTACTATACCTTGATTCCCTAGTCAAAAAAAGCCACGACTTCACCCTTGTGCAAGGAGTACTCGACAGGTGTGCTCATTTCCTCCATACATAACTCTATTGTAGTCTTCATTCGTTTGAAATGGCCGAGGTTAACGTTTTGGAAACATATAGGTCGTTCATCTCCTATATTGCCAAGGGAGGGCTATACAAGGGAACGAACGCCACATTTAATCACAGGACGCGATTTCCGGTACGTGCTACAACACAATAATCCTATATCATACTTCGTAATAATACGTCTTGAACTGACTATACCTATATATGTAATTCTATTTTTGCAGCACCGCCAGCAAAAAGCAGAAGAATGTGCATTCTACGTTTGCCGTCATATGCAGATTCTCATGAGTGCTAAGTTGAAGGATCCCGAGGTTGGTCAATCTCGCAATAATTATTTCCTAATTATAAATTTAAATATATATGCTTACTACTTTACTCTTGCTAGCTACAGGGCTTGAATATAGATTTAGATTCACTCGTTCAGAGAGAGATCTCGGATGTTCGAGGGAAGCTCTGCACCTTCATCATGACGGATATCATCCACGCCGACGGAGAGTTTCACTACTCCAACACCGCTGAACGACCTTGAATGATTCATTAATTGTAATTCACTTTGAATAGTTGTAATTCAATTGTAACTCTAGCGACAATATTTGATACATATTCGTTTCTAATTGATTTTGAGTTATAAATGATCACTTTGAGTGTCAACGATTGATTCATCTGTAATGTATCTATTTTCTGCCTGCTTGTTTTCAGAGGGCATGGCTAGCAATTCCTGAGGCTAGCCGAAAATCAAAAATAAATTAGTTAGGTTGAAAGAGCTATCACAGACGGTTCATAATTAGCACCGTCTGTGATATATGGATATCACAGACGGTTCGTTCCATATATCACAGACGGTGATAATTACGAACCGTCTGTGATATCCATATATCACAAACAGTGCTAATTATGAACCGTCTGTGATATATAGATATCACAGACGGTTCGTAACTAGAACCGTCTGTGTTGTGACGTACCACAGACGGTTGGTAATTAGAACCGTCTGTGATATGTGGATATTACAGACGGTTGTTAATTAGAACCGTCTGTATTGTGACTTATCACAGACGATTTTTTAATCGTCTGTGATAACCGCCAGTTATCATAGACGTACAAAAACACAGATGGTTCCGAACCGTCTGTGATAACGTTTTCTGTAGTAGTGCACGAAACAGCCTTTAAAAAGAAAAAATGACGGTTTTTGTATGGCATTGATATTTAGAGGACGCGTTTTATCCGGTATTACAATTCAGGGATAAAAACTAAACTAGGGCAAGAGTTAAGGGACGAACAATGTACATAATCCTACTATATTTAAAATACTTTGGATCATTAAACTTCAAGTTTATAAGTACGTAACATGTTTTCTATGGTGACAGGTAGTATGTTCTAACAACATAATATAAATCTATAGGATGCTCTTCAAGAACATAAATATAATGCCGCAACATAAAACATTGACCACAATTAATCTGCATGGAAATACTAGATTTGCTTTTGAAATACAAACATAGTTAAATCACCCAAAAGATTCACTATTCTGCGGGAATATTACTTATTCTACAGGAATATGACAATTTAGTTAAGTGAGTGATAACTATATACCTGACTTCTATTTATAATGCCAAAGTAAATATGGCCAATTTAGACATCCAAGTTAGTGATAATACAATAGGTCATCATATTTTATTTCGGGAGTCACTTTTACTTCGGGTAAATAAAATCGTTGTCAAAGGTGATGCTGTTTCAGACCGCTTATACCAATATGCTTGTGTCATAACCGATAAGTATGGCGTGATTTAGTGAGCGACAACGCTTCCTGCACTGCGGCTAGCGGCTGCCCTTCAAGCGCAGCTATGAGTGACATTGCTTCATGTGTGGCACCAAGTGGCTGCACTTCCTACGTAGACAGGCATGGCTACAAGCCGAAGGTAAAGCAAACGCGGCAAAAAGTCCTACTGTAGGCTGCTAAGATTATGGTCATTAACGACTTAACATTAATGTCAAACTTTATATCTACCATATGATGACAATCATTATGCAACATATTTGTTAATATCCCAAATTCTTTAGATTACTTACTAGCTTCAGGCTTATTTTGCGTCTGCCTTTGACCTGGGATATGCCTTTATGCCTACCATGGGTATTCTTTTCCATGTTTTTCTTGTGCCTCTTCATATCAAATTTATCTGTCATGCCCGAATTACTACCCTTTTCACACCAACCATAATTTTTTTTTAGTGATAGCGTGTGCTCCGTGCATTTGCTTTGAATCAACACAAATGCTTCTAGCAATATATTGCAATCATACTTCTACGAGAGTATAATTTTATTTCTCGCGAAAACTAACATATATCTTGTAACTTTCGGCTTACAAAGTTCTTAAGCAATAAAGAATGTGGTAATGGGTGGAAGCATATATACTTCAAGTCTCAGGGTGCAAATTATTCTATACTACTTGTTCGAGGATTATATCGTTTTCTTAGCCAAAACAATTCTTCGGGGATCAACATAAGGCTAATAAATTTCATTTGTTCATGTGTTGCCGGGAAAATTAGTTTTCCTTTTGCCTACTAGGCCTTAAGGCACACAAAAAAAACTAGCGGATAAATAACCCATGTGGCTAATTGAGGCTTAGTGGATATCAAGAACACATTTTCAATATATAGGCAAGACAATATATTATTTACAATATCAGGTATACAATTCACAATTTTATTCTCTGCAAGATTAAAGGATTTACTATAGGTAAGACATGCTACTAGCAAGCATTTAATATATGTAAGATATGCTGCTAGCAGAGAGCAAAATAGGTAAGGTAAGAAATCCTATTCAGCAAGGAAGTTCTACCATTTGCAACACTTTGCCCTATTTTATGGATAAAACATTAATCTAATGGAGAGGTTTTCAGTTTAAAGCAAAAGATAAGAATTTGCTCTACATGAGCATAACCAAGTTCTTCTTGAACCATTCCAAAACTAATAATGCAAGACATCTAATCACAATTAAGGGTAAAAATGTGAATACTGTAGGTCTATATATACCTCCCCGTGGACTTATCCATACTCTGAATGCACCAATTTTATTCCCCTTCCAGTGTACGGTGCACGCCAAGATTATAGCCCACTACGGACTATTGTCCAAAAGGCGGTAATTTGATCCAGTCACATTGTGTCTGTAGGAGCATAATTTACTTTTGCAAGATGACATGTGCAGCCACAGTTCCTGCACGATAGCTAGCAGTGGCACTACCTATGCCGCGGCTTAACTAACTGATATGGCTATAAGGTTAATATCAATATCCAGTGCCAGGTGAGATGGTTACTACCGTCCAGGGTAGTTAAAATCCCTCTTTGTGATGTCTAACATATCTTACAATCTTCATGCAATTTTCTATCGATTTACTGCTGGTAAAATAATTTAGACTCATTAAACAAATGCAAAATAGTAAAGATTGGTTTAATCTATTCAACAGACAATTTTCTTAACTTCTCATAATTTTCCTAGCAATTTTTAAAGATATTTTCTATGATTTATAATTATTCCTATGTTGTAGACGTCACACCAAAAAACGCTTGGTACCACACGCCTAAGAACACCCAGAACCATATGCCCAAGTGCATAAAATTAAACATACAATTGCCACAAAAGAATTAATAAAATATGATGATTTCAAGGGGTACTAAGTCTAAGCTTTCACAAAATTATAGAAGCTCGTATACCTAAAAATCTAGTTTCTAGGATTTAAATGAAATGATCAGAATTTCTAAATAGTTAAAGTAAGGCAAAATTGGCTACAGGACACTGAAATTTTGTGTCCTTAGCTAGTGTACACACAAAAATGTGGCTATGTCAGAAGACACTCAAATTTCATGGATATTGGCTCTCGCACACTAAGGCGAGTATTATATTATTATCCGTTGTTTCAGAGAGAGAAACAGAACAAAATGACTTTTATACCCTTCCCTCTCCCTTCTATGACAAGTGGGGCCCACGTGAAGGAAATAGAGCTGAACTTCAATGAACTTGAGAGAGAAAATAGAGGAGGCGACGGTCGGTTCTGGACGACAGCATTGGCGGCGAACGCC
The DNA here is from genome assembly GCA_036346255.1 of Ampelocalamus luodianensis. Classification (NCBI taxonomy): domain Eukaryota; kingdom Viridiplantae; phylum Streptophyta; class Magnoliopsida; order Poales; family Poaceae; genus Ampelocalamus; species Ampelocalamus luodianensis. The sequence continues at coordinate 11,733,369 of CM070618.1, forward strand.
GGTGCGGGAGTCACAGGTGACGGCCAAAATGGGTTGGAGGGGTCCCTAGGAGGTGATGGGAGGCAATGTCGTGGGCTAGGGCGCACGATGGCGAGCGTTGTCGACAGTAGATGCACGGACGATGGTGGTGATGCTATTCCGGCAACGCCCTCTGGGAGTTAGCATGATCACAGGCATGGCGACGGAGAGGGGAGGTCACCGGGTCATACGGGAGGGCCAGAGGTGGTCGGTAGCGATGGGGCAGCATTGGCCGGCATCGGGGAAGAGGGTGGTGGCGGCGGGGGTGTGCTACGGTGGCAGGTTGGCCGAAGCGAGATGGGGAAAAGGTAGAGAGAGATCGGGAACACGGCGTGACGCGAAAGAATTTGGAAGATGATCACCGGAGAGGGAGATCAGGGCATCGCGGCGGACGGAGAGGAAAAGGAAAGGGGCACAGCGCGTTTCGACCGAACGACGACGAGGTAGAGGTTGGGGTTTGGGGAAAACGAAGGAGAGAGCGATGCGGTTCTGGTGTGTGTTTTATATAGGGAGGAACGCGCTCAAAACAACGGGGCGGCGAGCTTCCCTCAGCTTCAATGGCGGCGGCAGTGGAACTCAAAGATGACGGCGCGGCGGCCTGGACAGCGCGGTGGCAATGGGGACGACAGCGGTGGTGACAGCGGTAGCGCGATCGGAGGTAGGAGGTAGGAGGCGGCAGTGAGGCGGTGCAGGGGTGGCCCGAGGAGGCAGTAGGCGATGCCGTCGGGAGGGGAAGAATGGAAGAGAAGAAAGAATAGGAAAGAAGGAGGCCAGAAGGGCAAAATCAACATTTCATGTGCTTTCTCTCTCCTCTCACAACGGATAATAATATAATACTCGTCTTGGTGTCCGAGAGCCAATATCCACAAAATTTGAGTGTCTTCTAGTATAGCCACATTTTTTTTGTGTCTACTAGCTAATGATATAAAATTTCTATGCCCTATAGCCAATTTTGCCTTAGAGTAATTAACCTCAACCGTAGGGTATAAGTTATTAAAACCTTAGAATTTCAATACTCCAACGCAAAATCCAGATTCCTGAGGGGTTATTCTGCAAAAATACATTATAACCAAAAAAAACTCTGTAATATGTCTAATTTCCAGGTGGGGCTCCGCCAGAATTCCTTAAACTGCATGTTATCTCCTTAATTTCTGATAAGTTCGAGGGGTTTTCCGCTAAACTTTTTAACGGGCCCTTTTCTACTTTTTTGTTTTCCTGATTTCTTTTCTGCAGTTTGGACCGGTTTCGATTGGCTCGTTTTGCCCGATTGGGCAATACTCCCGTCCAGCCCATCTCTCTACTCGGCCTAGGGCTTGTGTGCCCCCACAAACTGGTGAGAAACTGTCATGAACCGACCTATGCTTAGTGTTGGGCCTGCATCATGGGTCATGGGCCAAAGTGTGCAGTAAGTGGACCCGTTGGGAAGTACAAAAGGCAATGACCAACAGCTTCAGAGGGCATCAAAGAAAAACAATAAGAAAACCTCCTGCTTCGGCTCTCTTCTTACTCCTGCCGTTTCTCCCCATTCCCCATTCTAACCCTTCCCCAAACTCTGGCTTTGGAAGCATTCCCAGTCTTGATTTCTGTATTCCCAGTCTATTTGCTAGTTCCTACTTCCATTTCTCCCAATTGTATCTCCAAATATTATGAAGCTGGTGATGGATTTGGGTGTTAAAGCTATTGAGTTGTGTTTGTTTGTGTTCATCTGAGTGGGGTATGTAACAATTGGTATCAGAGCCTTCAATCTTGATGATGTTGTGCTCCGAGTTGGCCATGACTGACGCCGAGAAAGAGAGCGAAGCACGGTGCACGACGATGTTGAGCTAGTTGATTGCTGTCGTGAAGAAGCAGACATTGGAGATGGAAAACCTAGCAGTACGCATGGATGAGCTCGCAGACGGCTTGAAGGCCATCGTCCAGCCCTCACGAGCACCCGCTCATGCCTTGCCACCACCCGTGCCCGCACCGACGGCCACCTGGGTCACCGCGGTGGACCACGCCGTGGCGGCAGACACTCCATGCACAGAAGACGCCCTCGCTCCCGAGTCGCCCACCAAGTGCTCGACATCGGGCCCCGACCCCAACGCCGGCTACGCCATGGTCGCGGTTGTGCCCCTGCTCTCGAGGGGCGCAGCCACAGCACTCCGGGCACATGCGGAGCCCGTGAACGTCTCCTCATCGAAGTCGTTCGACACCGGCGAGCTGGACACCGTGACGCCCACCAGGTGTTCGACGGCGTGTCATGGCTGCAACGCCGACGTGCCATCAACCTACACCGAAGAGGTGGCTCCAACTCCATCCACAACAACCGGCATTCTTGGTGTCGCCATCACTAGCCCCGAGCCATCTTTCGCCACCATTCTGGTACGTGACGACACCCGTGTCCTCACCTCCACACTGAGCGACGCAAACGTCCACTCCATCGACCTGGGCAACGAGCATGTCTCCAAACCATGTTGCTGTCAGTTGGGAGCACGCAAGGTGTTCGACTGAATGTGCGGCACTGATGGCGTCGCTTATGGCTTATCCACCCTCAGCCTCGTCCTCACCACCTGCTACCCCGACAGGTTATTCACTGCAGGCATTACCGTGGTGGATAGAGCAGCCTGTCGAAGAGAACGAGCCCATCGCGTGCTGATCCTCGCACGCTTGGGGAACGTGTGTGAGGCTATGGAGTTTACGCAACCATGGCCGCCGCCTACGCAAGTGGACGTCATGTACGGTGGAGTGGAGTATGGTAATGCAGTGATTGCTGCTGATCTTTCAGGTGCTCAGGTTCCATTTCAAGTGCCCCTCGAGATTAATGTTATTTTGATTGGTTTCAAATGTGATGGAGGGTACAGATACCCATTGGATGGGCACAAGCTTGAACAATTCCTAAAGACAAGCTTCCTGCTTCACAGGCCCTCTTGTTTTGAGACGGGAGAGCCAATTGATATTGAGCATCATATCATGTATAATGCCATAGCGGCTGGGCAACCAAAGCTGATTTCTCTTGAGCATCAATTTTATTTGGATGATAAAAGCACAAAGTACATAGAAGACCAAGTGGCTTCAAATGATGCAGATGATGCGTTAGCAAGTAAAGGAATGAACAACTACTCTGGGTATGGAGCATCTTCTGGCAAGCCAGGGGAAGAGAATACATATGCAAACAGTGAAGCAGTTCACCAGTGCTTAGAAACCGAGTTTGGAATCTGCCAGCAAGACATTATCTTGTATGGGCGATCTGTTGGCAGTGGCCTTATGTTGCATTTAGCCTCCCGTTTGCCAAGATTGTGTGGTGTGGTTCTCCACAATGCTATACTGTCAGGCCTACGTGTTGTTTGCCATGTGAACTTTACTTTCTGCTTTGACATTTACAAAAATGTCAAGAAAATCAAGAAGGTGAAATGTCGAGTCCTTGTTATTCGTGGATCTGATGATGTTGTTGTGAATTGGTCACATGGCAATGAGCTATGGCTCAAATTAGAAGGGTTTCTATGGCTCAAATCAGTCCATTGTGGTGGCAATGGTGATCCTCTGCATGACCAGATCACAGAGATGGATGGGAAAGATGTAGTGGTTCAGAATTTACGTCAAGTTTGTGTTTATAAAGTAGCTGAGGAGAATGAGAAACCTTGGTTGTGGTGGGACTATGTGACTGATTTTGCAATTCGGTGCCTAATGAAGGAAAATAAGTACACTAAGGAATGTGCTGATGGAGTTATCAAGTCACTTGGCCTTGATCACAAAGCAATGGATGAATATATTGGTGATCCAGATGCTGATAAAGAAAATCATGTGCTGAAAGTTGAACAGGATGCACATATTGGTAAGGGTTCTCGTGGTGATGTTACCATCTTACCAACACTAGTCATCAACAATAGACAATGCAGAGGGAAACTTGAGAAAGGAGCAGTTCTTAAGGCACTTTATGCAGGTTTTCGAGAAACTACTGAGCCCGCTGTTTGCTTGAGTCAAGTATCCAGAGGGGCAATTCAGCCTGTTAAGATAATATATGAGTCTCTTATAGCTAAAAATGCGAGCATGACTTCACTTGCATATATTCAGTTCATTCGGTTTCTAAGAAGAACTGAAGGCGTTGAAGCAGCTCGTAAGTATATTTTGGATGCTCGGAAGTTGTCAAGCTGCACTTATCATGTGTATGTTGCTTATGCTACAATAGCATTTTGCCTCAACAAGGACGAGAAGGTGGCTCAAAGTGTTTTCGAAGCTGGTTTAAAGCTAGTTATGCATGAGCCAGGATATATCCTTGAATATGCTGACTTCCTGAGGCAAGGAGTGAGGCTTACTTCAGCTTCCTCAAATTGGACTCCATGCCAATTCTACCTCACTGTGCTTGGCAATTGCTTGTATGCTTCCAGCAACGCAGAACCTTCAGACATGGCCCAACCCACAGTTGTGAAGATAACACCTTCATCAGTTAAAGCTACAGTACAATATCAGGCAAACCCACCACAATCAACACAGTCATCAGGATATCTTACAGTGTGTGGTTATTGTGTTCAAGACATGCTGAGCATGGAGGTTCTACAGGTACCATGGGATCCGGGAGCGCTGAGTTCTTCCGCAAGGCATTTCTTACTGTAGCTTGAGGGCAAGCCGAATCTCAAGGGGGGAGAATATCATGAACCGACCTATGCTTAGTGTTGGGCCTGCATCATGGGTCATGGGCCGAAGTGTGCAGTAAGTGGACCCGTTGGGAAGTACAAAAGGCAATGACCAACAGCTTCAAAGGGCATCGAAGAAAAACAATCAGAAAACCTCCTGCTTCGGCTCTTTCTTCCTCCTGTCGTTTCTCCCCATTCCCCATTCTAATCCTTCCCCAAACTCTGGCTTTGAAAACTTTCCCAGTCTTGATTTATGTATTCCCAGTCTATTTGCTAATTCCTACTTCCATTTATCCCAATTGTATCTCCAAAGATTATGAAGCTGGTGATGGATTTGGGTGTTAAAGCTATTGAGTTGTGTTTGTTTGTGTTCATCTGAGTGGGGTATGTAACAGAAACTCTAGCTCTTGTGTGCGGCAGCGGCGCCCGAGCCCATCTTCAACGACGGCAGCCCGGGTCGCGCGTGCGAGCTCGAGCGCTGGGGTGCGGAGCGCGTGTCGACGTGCGGGCCGATTGTGTTCGGTGTAGGTGGCGCGGCTGGTGTTGGTGGGACACGGCGTGGCGAACGGTGGCGCGAAGCGCGTTCAGGCGCGGTAGGAGGCGATTCGCGACGCGTGCGTGTGGGAACGGCTACGGCAGCGCGGTCGTGCTGCGTACTCGGCGGCGGCGTGATGACTCGATTCGGCGAGAGGACACAGCGGCGGGTTGGGCCGAGCGGCGCTTGTGGGCGCAACAGCGAAGGTGGTGGGGGCTCGCCTGGCTGCGAGCTCGGCGGCGCCAGGTGCAGGGACAGAAGCAGAAGCGGCACATGTTCGGGTGGAGCGTAGATCGACGGCAACGGTGGCCTACCGGGGGGGCGGCGAGGTCGGATTCGCGGTGGCGCTTGCGGGCGTGCGGAGCAGCGGCAGCTGATCGGGATCGGCGGCCCAGCGTTTGCAAGTGGACACGGCCGTTACGGAGTGCGGCGGCGACGGTCCGTCGCTGACAGGTACGACGGTGTGCTAGCCAGCGGCGGCGCTGTCGTTCGGGCCGGTGATGACGGGAACAGCGGCGCGCCTTCTGGCGGTCGTACATCGGCGTTCAGGCCGGCGTCGTGGTACGACTTCCAGTGCCGAATAGTAGATTGGAACAAGTAGACAACGAACGCATCTAGGTTTCCACGTCCGATGATCAAACTCGCAATACAACTATCTCCATACGCATGTCGTGTGTGAAGTGAGCCGCCAACTCACTGGTTGTGTCGAGTGTCGACCAAGGTTATACCCTAGGATGAGATGATGAGACCAAAAGCGAGAGGGACATCGTTCGTGCAGACAAAAAGTAAAGCAATCTAGGCACGAATGATCTATGAATTAAACTCCTACTAGAAGTAGGGATGTCATTAAATTCGACGATATACTGTGGCCTTGTAGAGTAGTCGTACTGATAATATGTTGAATAACTAGTGTCGCCGATCCAATAACCCAATCAACAAAACTAGGAAGCGAGGATAACACAAGCAATTAGTAATAGCAAACGTAGATGAACAATAGACAAAGATGTTTGAGAGAGCAATTCGGCGGTCTTCTTTATTGATGAATAGATTTGTACAAATAGATAACATCTCCCCTAAATATATAGTCAATCTAGTCTAAGAGTTTTGGTATACACCCACCACTTCGACTCGGAAGAGGAGGAAATCAGACGGGGCACCAAGGCCAGGTCCCTCGTGGGGTCGGTTTCGCAACAATTTTCTGGCGTTGTGTGCATGATTCAGTGGATTTTGTCATCGTAAGATCTAGGTAATGAGAAGGTTAGCTGGTTAGGTGCGTTGTTTGGTTTTTTTTGCTTAAAAAAATGAGATTTTTAAAAATCGGTATGGAACATCTTGATGGGGTTGTTTTCAGTCATTGTCACCAAAACCTTCGCAGATAAGGATATGCCATATGGATCTAAGAGAGAGAAAGATTAGATAATAAAATTAAGAATAGTACGTTCACTTGTAATATTATTGGTATCAAAATGGGTAGGACGCCTATCTTTAGGGCGCCCGTGAGTGCACAAATCACATACGCCCAGAAAAAAGTCATGTAAAAGATGTGATTAAAAAAAATAGTTGAGATTTTGTTTTTGGAAAATGAATTGAGAAAAAATAATAAAAATATCATATTGATTTAAAAAATGATAAAAAAAATTAGATACAAATAAATCAATTGATGAGATAAAGTCGATTTGGAAATAATTTCAATTGAGAAAAAAATCGGTTTCAAAAAATCAAATAAGAAAAAATGATGAAAAAAACCGCTCAGCTCCTTTAGATCCGGTGGCGGAAGCGTGGCCAGCGGGAGAAGAGGCGGCGCCGGATTGAGCAGAGGCAACAGCAGTGCCAAGAAAGGGGGACAGGAGCAATGGCACGGCACGCGGCGGGTGGATGCGAGCAGGACTCGATCCAACATCGGATCCAAGTCATGGACACCGTCGAACCCGCACGTGCGTGTGTCGCATGGTCCATATCATCGCGCACGCGGATCGGACGGCGTAGAGCGGCATCCGTGAGCTCGGGTGCTCACGGGCAGAATCGCAAAATGGGTCAACTATCGAGTTGTTAGGCTGCTCCCAGTGCTCCACTTTGGCTGGTATCTTAGCATGCCATGTAGGCAAAATAATGATGTGGCACCATAGTTAATAAAGAGATATAGTGGTCTAGTATCTAATTTAGATACTAGTTTAGCTCAAAATCCAACACAAAACAGCCTCATGCATGTAATTAAATGAAACAACTTAAGATACTACACTATAAGAAACAATGCATTGGAAAGATAGTATCTTAACACTCCTTATAAATTAAGAAACTGCACTAAGATACTGTCCATTGGGAGCAGCCTTATGCACCTCTCGTCTGTTTTTCAAAGATATAGCTACTAAGTCCAAAGATATAGCTACTAAGTCCGAGTTCATACGGCCCTTTGGCTGAGTCCGAGTTTCTCAGGAATGCCAACCGTTGTATATAGCTTTTTGGAAAATGTTCATTTGATCATTTAAACTATCGCGTTTCGGACACTTGGCTCCCTAGATTAAAAAACCGGCCATTTGACCCCCTCACGTTGTAAAACCAACGCACTTAACCCCGCGAGATGGTTTCGGAGGTGATTTGGCCACGTGACGTCTGATGTGGCTGCGATGTGACGATTGACATGGCTGCCTTGTGAGGGTGGCTCGGTTGGTTTCGGTAAGATTCAGGTTGGGCTCAGTGGCTAACTTGACTCAACCGAGTGCACACAATGTCGGCTCATCACTATGCTTCTTCTCCCTCTGTTCGTGGTGCAGGAAAAAAATAGAGGCAACGGCAGTTGCAGGCGACGGTGAGTTTCTGTGGTGGAGATGCGATGCGAACGTGCGCATGGCGTGTTATCGAGCCTTGAAAACCCATTTGAGGTGATGTGGGGTGGGGCGAGGGTGGTGGTCGCGAAAAGAGGAGTGGCGCCAGCGGTGGACTCCAATGGTCCTCTGACTTGTGTTGCGTGCGCAAGAGCACCGTGTGGATGTAGGGAAGCTTCCCGTGGTGACAGCTTGGCTTAGGGCGCGACGGGAAGAGCTAGCAACGGCAACACCATGCGTGGAGAGGAGGAGCTCAACGACACCGGGCTCCAGCGGTCGTTTGGCTAGGGCGTGAGCACAAAGAGATTTAGGAGGGGTGCGCGATTGCAGCGATGCGGATGGCACAGTTCGGGACAGCATGAGTGGCGGTGACGGGGATTAGGGCATGGGTGGTGCATTGGTCGCCGGCGTGATTCCGGTGGCCATTTCGTTGACGGATTGGCTCTGTGAGGCCACAGGGAGGTAATGAAGGTTGATGCGGCATTGATCTGGAGGATGGGATGGTATGCTTGGTGAATTTCAGAATGGGAGGGTGAGGAGGAGACACGATGGCGCAAGCAGCGGTGTGTTGAAAGGAAGGGGATGTGTGGTTCGTGGAGGAGGAGGTAGTTGTGGTTGTGGTGGCGTTGGTGTTGGTGTTGGTGCGGGAATGGATGAGGCGCGTAGGGCTGGGAGTCTCAGTTGTCGTCGTTGAAATCCATGGCCAGCAGCGAGGTCGGAGCCTTATCTAATAGCGTGCATGCTCTATTTCTGGGTCGCTAGCGAGCGGGCCTAGCTATCAACAGCCTCAAACTCCCTCCTCCTGCCACCTCACCTTGCCAACACAATAGCCATGTGGCAAAACCGGGGTAATTGAGTACCACGTAAGCAAAACCACCGAACAAAATAGCCATAGGGGTTAAGTACACTGGTTTTACAACGTGAGCGGGTCAAATGGTAGGTTTTTTTAGTTCAACGGGTTAAGTGTCTAGAGCGCGATACTTCAGGGGGGTCAAATAGATATTTTCCTAACTTTTTTTAGTTTATGACACTCAGAGCGGATCCAAGTGATGGTTCAAGGGTGCACAAGACACCATATTCAATATCATTTTACTTTATCAAAGTACATATACGTATAAACATGCACTCCGTAGTTTATGCTCATTCATTCTACATACATATGGTGGTATATATAGTGACATCCAATCGATTTTATTTTAGATCCGACCGAGGATAGTGGAACGCAATTACTACACTCTATCCCATTAATATATACTCGCACATGTGTAAAGGCGTATAAACAGAATTTTAATCCTGGAACGGTGAAGTCGTGCTCCCACTGTGTCTAGATTTACTACGCATAAGTTCACTCAAAAACTATTTGAGAAAACGAGCGATTTACCCATGATATGTAATCGCACGGTAATGGATCGCTAGCTCCCGTGTCACTTGCCAGTTCTCACACACGAATGACACGATTAAAAGGCCACATAAACTGCGGCACGGCCAATTATTTCTCTGCAACTCGAGTACTCACCGCCGGAGTATACAAGTTGGACACGCATGCAAGTGCTACATATGAGCTGGCCAACTGCTCATGTGTCGTGCATCCTACTTGTGCGTGCATCCATGGCCAATGGCTCACATGCTCTCGTCCAGGTCGGACTGCTCGCCCAAGCCGCCACCGCCGAGGAGCGGCACGAACCTGAGCATGACATCCACGGCGTTCTGCGCGGCGATGCTGAGGAACGTGCTGGCCTCGTTGCCGAGCGCGGAGCCCCCGCCGGCGAGGTCGGAGAGCGAGCGGATGGTGAGGAAGGGGACGCCGAGCTGGTGCGACACGAGCGCGACGGCGGCGCTCTCCATCTCCACCGGGGTGCACCCGAACTTGGAGCTCAGGAACTGGCGGTAGTCGGCGTTGTCGAGGAACACGTTGGCGCTGCACCCCCTGCTCACCCGAGTCACCCTCGGCGCCCGAGGCAGGCACGTCGTCGCGTTCACGCATGCCGGTAGCTCCATCCCCTGCATCGATCCATGCGCGCCCACACAAACATGCAGCAATCAGACAAAGACGCCGGCCGGAGATCTTCACTAGCTGCGTTAAAAAAACGTTATATACCTCCAGCTTCTTGGCGAGGGCGAAGTAGCGCTTGTTGACGCGGACCCAGAAGGCGTGCTGGCGCTCCTCCGGCGTGCCGGCGGCCGGGAAGATCTCCTCCGGCTGGTACCAGATGCTGTTCAGCTTGTTCGCCGACAGCTCCGGGTTGCCCTGCCCGACGGTATGGTCGGAGAAGTTGAGGAAACCGTACTCCCGCGTGTAGTCGCCGGCGGCCTCCAGCGACAGCTCGTTCTCTTGCCCGTCGCCGAACCGCTGCCCAATTAATGATGCATGCAAATTAACACCGGATTTGCTATTTCTAAGTCGACTAAAATTTTCTTAAGTTTAAGTTAATTATTGTGATCATTGAATTGATATGTCATATAATTTGATATCGATTTTGTTAGTTTTAGGTTGTCTGAAATTTTCTTAAGTTTAATTAAGTCACTTGTTGTGATCATTGTATTTGTGTAGAGATTGATGTGTCATATGATTGTCATATGATTGGATATTGATCCAATGGATGTCATATGATTGGATATTGATCCAATGGTCACAACAAGTGATTTAAATTTAACAAAATTTCATACAACTTATGAATAAACAGTACCATTTGATATTGATCCAATTAATAAAACATATAACTTATACTTAATAAAATTTCAGTCACCTTATGAATAGACAATTCCAATTAACACAACACGGTATAAAGCTAGTACCGGCACAAACTTGTTGCAATTACACTTTTATACGAAAATGTTATAAAGACAAATACTATCATAATATTTTTGGTGATAAAATTTAGAAGATACGGAGATAAATTTTAGTGGTTAAAGTGACATCGTGTTAACTTTGAATTGGTAAAAAGACTACTTTTTTTTTTACTGAAGGTAGCATACTGTAATTTGGTACAACCTGCCAGTTCCAGAGGGACACGTGGGCCCAGTACTCGGGGATGGTGACGTCGCCGATCTGGAGGTCCTCGTTGGCGTTGCCGGCGATGCCCCAGTGCACGACGCCCTTCACCAGGAACAGGCTCAGCAGCAGCTGGGTGGTCAGCCCGGCATTAAGCTGCACGCACAGTAGGTACATATGTATATGAAGAATATGTGATTAATTATAAGTGTGCGGCGGCTTAATTTATTCATTGACATTATATATATAGGATGAGATAATTAAGTAGGTACATATATATGCACTGGTTTATGTACAAAAATGCAAGTATATATATACCATGCTCAGCCCTGTCATGACCATGACAACGGGTTGGTCTCCGATGGTTCCGAAGCGAAACCTTCGCCCTTCAAACAAAAACATGTATGAATACTAGTCATTACAAGTTAAACATTCTGCATGTGCACTGCAAACATTTTGACCTGTTAATTGTATGTGATATTATATAAATCATGTTCAAATTATCATTTTTGCGCGGTAGTTATTACAAATCTAAGTATGCATATTTTCTTCTGGAGTAAGTCGTCTCTGTTCACGTAAGTCGTCTGTTCAGTCAATCAATGTCCAGGTTAATTCTGTTCATCTGTTGCTAAACATTTAGGTGCAAAAGCAGACACAGTTCCCGGCCGATAAGTCTGCATCTGGTTCTTCACGTATGCATATTTTCTGTTCCGTCAATTAATGTCCAGGTTAATTCTGTCATCAGTGTCTAAACATTTAGGTGCAAAAGCAGACAGTTCGCGGCCGACAAGTCTGCGTCTGGTTCTTCACGTCATGAACGCATCAATCTTTCAGCACAGTACTCTCTTTGTTTGCCATATGCATGCCAATAATTAAGAATCTTATCTGCACAAGTACTTATTTCAAATCATTTTATTCGTCTGAAATGACTGAAACGGATGTTTTTGCAATTGTGCGTGCTTCGGTCCACCTATTTAATAAAAATTTGCGGATCTTGAAATAAAGTTTCATTAAAAAAATCTTAAAGCAAAGTAATTAATATTAGAAGGTCAAATCTGCATTAACCTAACAAAAAATGAAATAAAAGATTTGCCCCTATTTAATATTCAAATCTATATCTATATCTAATTTTCAATTTGATTTATTTTTTATGCTGATACAACATTTATGAATATATTTCTTTCACATCAGTCATCGTACTAGTGTACTCGAGCTGCATACATATATCACCCAGTGACCCAACTGAAGCTTGAAAAGGCAAGCTTAAGAAAACTTATGTGCTGTCATGCCACATGCATGTTAGGTGATATTTCGTTATTTTATTACATAAGGCAAGCTAGGATGATATATATATAGTAAGTCGATATGTTACTAAATTAAGTAGGTCGCTATAATTAATTAATTATTGTCCATTGGTGCACATGCCCATGCATGGTGATCCATGTATGCCTGCTTATTTGATCATTAGCTTGCACTACGTCATATGTGATGTACCTTGGATGTCCAGGTAGGAGATGGTTTCGCTGGGCTTGAAGCTGGGTGAGTTGAGAACGGGGACCATCTCGTAGGCGTTGGGCACGACGAGCCCGACGAACGGGCCGTCGCGGTTCGCCTGGCGGATGGCGAGCCACGTCTTCCTCGAGATGAACCCCTCCGTTGCCGTGGCCATCAGCACCACCGCAAGCCCAACGACGACCACGCCGGCAACTGGGAACTGCCTAACACCACCCATGGTGGCTTTGGCGAGTTAGCTCAGTTTGCTCTCTAGTCTCTACTGAAGCTAGCGAACTCGAGCTCACACGACAACTTGTTTGTGTGCTGTCTGATCGGGTTGTGTGTGTGTGGTGTTGATCAGTACTCGTATATATAGCCAGCTAGAGCTGGGATGTGATCTGATCCCTGGTAGCTAGTTAATTAATCATTTTATTTCGTTTTTTTAATCAAAAACCAAGACTATACCCGATGTGACTGCACTAAGCATGCTCATAATCGCGAGCACAACTATTTAAATAAATTTACACTATGTAAAGTTGTACAACTTTACCCACAGCATACGAATTCTCTAGTTTGTTTGGCATCTATCGATGCCACCGCTCACTATCCTTTGGTAAGCAATTTAGAGCACGTATCAAAGTTTTTACATCACCTAGTCCTAACCTTACACTAGCCTGACGAATGAACACTTTCACTTCACCCGGGTACACCCCATCTTAGTGAGGCATTAACCGGTGTATCGGCAAGCTTTGTTCCCGACACCATGGTAAAGCCCTCAAGGGAGCCCATTCAAACATGCCTACACCAGTCATACTCTCACCACTATAACCTACAAACGCGTAAGGATAGTTTTCGATGACTTAATTAGCTAAAGTCATCCCGTATCGGCATATGTGGTTGTACGCTTAGGCTTAGAGTGGTGGCACCAGCGTTCGGTACTTAATTGACCCGGGCGAGGATCTCCCTCTATCTACTTGTGAGATACACCTATCACACTTCTCGAAATATAATATAACTCGTCCATGTCACAAACTAAGTTTTTTATTTTTATTTGTTTATACAAAATAACAGAGGTAAACCTCTCTGGACTCAATTCAAAATCTCCCAAACTCATATTCAACATGTCATCCATTTTTCCAATTTTATGTGATATTCGTATCTATGTGATATTCACATTCGAAAAAACTCAATTCGACATCATTTATTGTATAAACCATACCTTAATAGCTACAACGGTAAGGATATCAGTATTTAAAGGAGGATCATGCATCCAATAAGACTATAACTGTTGTTATCTCTAAATATAGCAAGTTTAAGCAAACATACACATATGTATAATATATTTTGCAAAAATAAGTACAATAATTAAAAAAAAAAGTAGGATCAACATGGTCAAAGAAGGTTCTTGCCTTGCACTGGTTGCTCTGAATAACAGGATGAAGGATCGTCGTAAATTTCGTTCGAGGTATCGACGTCTATTAAAAAAGAGACGATAGCAAATTAAATATAGAAAAATAATTTAAACAGCAAAAAAAATCCAATATTTTTGCATGTTCATATAGAGCATGATTTTAGATGAATGTAGAAAAAAGATTCATTAAATTTGGAGTTCGTATGCAAAAGTTATTAACGTTTTAATTTGTTTCAGTTTTGAAATTTCAAAAATTAATAAAATGATGACATCGAAAGAGTATTATCTGAGGTTTACACTTTCCAAAGCGAAAGCATATTTTTCTATGAGTTCTACTGAGATTTACGCTTCCCAATAGAAAAAGCGTATTTTTCTCCAAACTAAAAGCGACTTTCTCATTTTTCCGAATTTTTATTAACTTAGACGTGAGGGTCTACTTGTCAGTGACTCATAGTTTTATTCTCTGGATTTTTATTTATAAAACAGAGGTGGTCCTACATGTTATAGACTCATTATTTATTAACTAAATGATTAAATCTTTTTTTATTTTAATCTACTGACAACTGGGGTCCACATGTTAGTGACACATTTACTATAACTGTTTGAAATTTGATTTCTGTTAATCTTTTTCGGCTGGCCCACATGTCATAAACTTATTATCTTTAACCTCTGTTACTTAACATTAATTAACACTTGATCGCGCGGGGCCCATTGGCAGAGAGAGAGAGAAGAGTAGCTGGTGCGCACTCGGCCGAGAGGAGGTGAAGCTTGCCGGTAGCAAGGCATGTGCGGAAAGGCTCGGGGAGGGGGGGGCTGAAAATGGGAAGAGGGAGTCATGGCGACGCTAGGGTAGGCGAAAGTGGCCAGAGAGATTTACGAAGTCAGCGGTGCGACGGCGAGAGGCGGCGGGAAGCCTCGGATCAACTTGGCATTTGTGCTAGAGGTGAAGACAAAGGGGGCTTGAAGCTCAAATCGGCTTAGAGTACTATCGCAATGTGATTAGGCGTGGCTCGGGGACCTAGGGTTGCCTAAAGCGAGCCGGCGGTCATATCCCACAGCGACGCCATTAGCTCTACTAGCAATTATGGCATACATACCCGAAACTACTCAAATTAAAGGGGCTTAAGCTCTAGCAACTTACCACGATCATGAGGAAATAGTTAGCGAGGTCGGACCAGGGCTGAGAAGGCTTAACGACAATGATCAATGGCGGCGGCGGCAAGCTTCAGGGTGATGGACCATCCTGGTGGACATCAGCTAAAATGAAGCGCATGTATAGCTTCAGGGGGACTCATAGATGTTGAATTTGACCTTGGTAGGGTCAAGAACTCACCGGAGAAGTGTTGTCATCAGTGGCGGCGGCAGAGACAGAGAGATTTACGGTGACAGCTCCGTGTAGGCGACGATAGCTGAAATGGGTGGTGCGAGGAGGTTCAGTGAGACGAGGCGATGCTCAAACCGGACATGGAGTAGACCGGGACTCACCGAGCGTGAGGATCTTCCGCGGCTGCTGTAGCGCTGGAGGTGAGGAAGAAGACTCAATTGTAGCGCTATACTGCAATAGAAGAACAGGGATAAGTAGTGCAAGCTGACGCGCACATCGAGGGCTTGGCTCACCGGGACATGATTGTGCTTCGGCGGAGCACGAGCACCAAATCTTGGGATGATGATGCGTTCCGGACGTTATAGTGGAAGAAACTTAGCGAAAAGGGGGGAAATGGAAACGACAATGGAGTGGAGGGTTTTGGCACAGAAGGGAAAGCTTCATGTAGTAAGATGAGGACGAGAATGGGGTCGGGAAAAGGCAGTTGGCTCGGGTTCTTGTGATTTTCTCGCACGGCAATGAGACCCAGGCGGAGGGAAACGGTGGGAGAAGCAAGTGAGACCGTGCGACCTTGGTCTCCTCCCGTGGGCGCTCAAGGATGACGGCATGGGCAGGGTTCTGGCGCGCTACAGGGCAGAGGAGATGGCTACGCGAGGTGGAAGAAACACCCTGACACGCGGCCCTGGCATGTCAGCGGGAGAGGGAAGCGGAAGCTGGCGCATGCTAGAGCGGGTGCGAAGAAGTTGGGCCGAGTTGGGTTTCGGCCCAAGGACTGACGGGAAATTCAAATTATTTTTTGAATTTCCAAAACTGGCTGAATAATTCCCGAATTTTTGTACTTAGCAAACGAGATCCAAACTTTATGAAAAATTTGTGGGGGCTCCTGACACAGTATAGTTCATGTTTAAATATTTCAGGAATTTATCTATTCTGTGTTTTTCTCGAAAATTCTTCCAAGTTGTTGTTTGCATGTAAATTCACTATTTGATTTATGCAACAGTTCAAAAATCATGCAAAAATTGTTTTCCACACAAAACATGCTCAAAATCATTATCCCACTTATTTTTATTATACTTTTCCAAAATTGAGATTTTTGGGATGTTACAATTTTTTTAAGCAAAGTGATATTTGTTTGCACTATTTGAGGTTTCCGGTTCAATTCCTAAGCCTAATGTGCTTAGTTATTTTTGCGTTTCAATTTTTTGTCAGAAAATTTTCGCATCACAGATCTAAAAGAACTTGCCAGTAGTTTAAAATTAAAATCACACGAGAGTGGTTTTTAAAATCTTCAAGTGAGCAATTTTCTTTCATTTACGTAAGATAAATTTGAACATGTACGTGCAGATGTAGCTTCCTGATTTCTATCGCCAACAATCATTCTGACATTCAGCAAATCATCGATCCCCGAAAGGACTGTCACGTATAGATTGCTTTTACAGAAAATTCATTACAGAAAAATGATTTAGCGTGTACTAACCAGCATAGCTGACAGGGCTATCGGATAGAGCATAATCAATCAAGAGAGTACTGTTGGTGATGTCTTCGCCAACAGGACTGGTGGACGGCACTTTATTTTGTATGTGGGGAATGTTGGTAATTAATATGGCTGTTGGTCAAAATTGCAGATTTAAAGTAGTAGTAATACCCCAATAAACCGACAGGACTAGTACGTTTAAGATTGAAGGGTACACTGACTGATCCAACGCGTTCTGTTATGCATTATGTACGGTAGTGATACAATAAACCAATAGGACTAGTACGTTGAAGATCGAAGGTTACACTGACTAATCCAACGCGTTTACTGATGACAAATGGAGGCTTACGGTTTCATTCAGTACCATCTATTCCAGTTCCTTACAAGAACGCGAACAGTGTTTTGAGCCAGATATTTACCGTAGCAGAACCCTTCGTATCTATTGATCTCGAGCATTGATTTTTTGACTGAACAGTAAATATCTCTTTCTAATGTTATGTACGGTGTATTCTCTACGTTGAATCCTTCAGATCCATTTCCCATTTACTGGAGATGCGTTCTTGTACTCGTACGGGGATCATAACTCCTCGTTTAAGGCATTCCTACTTCAAGACGACAACATCAATATTCCAGCCTGTTCATCTGCTATAAGACCGTACACAGAAGCTGGCCAGAGCAATGGAGTAATCCTACTATTCCTACCTTGTACTGTCATACACGTGGAAATAAATTTGAGAGTTTTTGCTCAATTAACACGTTTCGTGTTGAAATAACACTACGAACATAGAGACAGCCAACGTGTGTCGCCTGTCACACTCCGGTGCCCGACAGACCGCGCAATGCAGCGGACTCGCGCGACCTGCCATGCTCCGGGAGCTGCAGCGGCCTGCCGCGCCATCACCAAGCCGGCCGGAAAAAAATTCTATGACGTGATCGGTCGAGGGTTGTGAAAACTGAGCCGCTAGCTTGTGGTTGTGGAGCCCCGGGTGCTGGATACATCCATCCATGCAAATGTTTCCTTAGTTTAATCGTGATCGGTGATGTTCCCTTAGTTTAATCGCTCGTGATCGGTGATGTTACGAATGTTTCCCTTAGTTTAATCGCTCGTGATCGGTGATGTTACGAATGTTTCCCTTAGTTTAATCGCTCGTGATCGGTGATGATATGAATGTTTCCACAGTTTAATCGCTCGTGATCGGTGATGGTACGAATGTTTCCACAGTTTAATCGCTCGTGATCGGTGATGGTACGAATGTTTCCACAGTTTAATCGCTGCTGCTAGTACCTAGTCGTGATCGGTGAGACATAGCACATGTGGTGGAGAACATCACATCACATCCAAGTTTGTCATTTGCAAGCCTAGCTTCTTACAAGTTTTGATTAGTGGCACTGCAGATTTGAACGACAGCCACGCGGTATCGTCACCACCGGGGGAGAGGCAGGCGGGGCAGCGACGCGACGTCTGACACGATGGCAGACCCGGCACACGCGGCACCAAGCTGCAGCTCACGGGGGCACGGCAACCTGCTCCTATGGGAATTCTGGACTCAATTAGGCCCTTAGTGCTACGTAATTTCTAAAGTAGCTTTGTTAGCTTCAGAATTTCATTTTTAGCCTTCTCTTAGCGCGTGTTGCCGTTGGAGACAGCAGGAACTCACCTACTACCACCGTGGGCCGCAGCAGCCGTCGGGCTCGGCAGCAGCGAAGTTGCTGCCGTAGTGGAAAGCAGCAGCAAGGTGCTGCCAAACCCCACGGCAGCACCTTGCCCCCCTGCCATGTCGCCACAAGGAGAGAGAGGAAGTAAGGAGAGATAGAAGAAGATTGAAAAAAAAAGATCGAAAGTAGGCAAGGTGCTGCCAAACCCCACGGCAGCACCCTTCCCCCTCCCCCCCCCCCCCGCCACGTCGCCACAAGGAGAGAGGTAGGGAGAGAGAAAAGTAGACTGAAAAAAAGAAAAAATAAAGGAAAAAATAGGGAAAAAACAAAAATTTGTTAAAAAAAAATTGGAACGTGAAAAGGTTTAATAAAAAAAAAATTGAATTGAATAGAAGTTTATTTTACTCATTTAAATTATTTTTTATTTTAATTTGTCAGACTCGTAATAATATTTTGTGATCGTAGTGTACTAAACAATTTGTCAAACTTCTATTCAATTCAATTTTTTATATTAAACCTTTTCATGTTCCAATTTTTTTTTTTACAAATTTCTGTTTTTTTTCGGTTTTTTCCTATTTTTTTCTTTATTTTTTCCTTTTTTTCAATCTTCTTTTCTCTCTCCCTACCTCTCTCCTTGTGGCGACGTGGCAGGGGGGCAAGGTGCTGCCGTGGGGTTTGGCAGCACCTTGCCTACTTTCGGTCTTTTTTTTATTTCAATCTTCTTCTCTCTCTCCTTGTGGCGACGTGGCAGGGGGGCAAGGTGATGCCGTGGGGTTTGGCAGCACCTTGCTGCTGCTTCCACTCTGGCGACAACTTCACTGCGTGGCCAGCCCGACGACCATGCGGCCCACGGTGGCGATGGGTGAGTTCTGCCGTCCACGGCAAAGACGCGCTAGGAGGGGGTCAAAAATAAAATTCTAAAGCTAACGGAACTACTTTAGAAATTACGTAGCGCTAGGGGGCCAATTGAGTCTAGAATTCCTCCTATGGCGCTATTTTTATCGATTTACAGAAGAGATGGTTATATTTGCTATTTTAACAGAGTAGTTGAGTACTGTAGATGATACTGTAGTTGTATACTGTAGATGATATTATTGCTGGTTTGACTGATTGAAATTGGGAAAGATAAACACCCCTTTAATTAAAAAAAACAGAGAAACATGTCCAATAAACTAAAAACTTCTAAATTTTATGGCATCCGTGTCACGTGACACAGGACCTAGATTGACAACACATCGCAAGTGTTATATAGCACATTGTGGTTTAGCTAAAGGCTTCAAGTGCATCTAGACCCAGTGCCATATAGCACCAATGCTATAAAAAAATCCCGATGCCATGTAGCACCAATGCCATAAAAAAAATTCCATACATGTCGCTGCGTAAAAAAAAATTCCATACATATCGCTGCGTTTCTAAAAGCCGCACCATTTCAGCTACTACAAATCTCCGAATTAGGAGCAATGCAAATTTAGAACGGTACATAATTGAGTGCTTATAGGCTAGTTCCTCCTAGGTGCGCAACGAACCATGGCGACAAGAACACTAAGATATACCAACAGCGCCCGTGCTCTCCTATTTAGATTTAGTGTAGCTTTGCTAAGTTGATTCTTCAGCGGTAGCACCGTATTAACCAAACTTATCGTACCGTTCCGGCACCGGTAAAGTTAGTATGTACCATTTCCATTTCGTCACCTCCGCTTTTGAGGGCCGACCCAGATGGAGTGGACTTGTCGAGATGTCAGTATAATGTGGTCCGAGCGGAGGGAATCGATGGGATGAATATTCACGAGCTTAAAAGCCGCATCCGGAGGGGGTTCGACACGAAACCAACGACGAAGAAACTTGTTATCGAGATGATCACCTGCACGAGTAGAGGAGAGCACAGCGTATATGAGCTAGTCAAGATGAACAGAAGCGTTGCATGGGACCAGTACATGCAGATTACTTCCTAACCCGAGACGGTGATACACCAGGGGGCGATGGTGTACGTGAATTTCGTACGCAAGCCGCTAGGAAACCTTGATGATGCTGGTGCCTCGGGAAGCGAGCAACCGTAGGCGGAGCTTGAAAACGGTAGCACGGAATGTGTTGCGCATAATTTTACGCAAAATGAGGAGGTGCGACTGTGGTGGTCAGCCCGCATTGACTGCTACGAGTATCTACCAGATCAGCCTGTCATGTTGGAGTCCGACGAGGACGCTGACCCAAACTCAGATAGCAACGAGGACGCACCGTAGGGTGCTGGTTCTATTGGTGCAATTATGTCTTCAGAGGTGTCGTACATGGTATCCAAACTTGATGATATAGCAGTGTGATCGCTCGTACTGTCACAAGAAGAAGGGTTCCAGTAGAGGTTTGATGCTAACACCCTCTCAGTTAGGCATCACTTCCCTTGCAAGACGACCGTGCAACAAGCTATAGCATGGTACGATTTATCCATCAGCCGTGTACACCAAGTGCACCGGTCTAACCCAAGATATTACGCAGTGCAGTGCGTAGTGGACGACTGCCCTAGTAAGGTCAGCGCTCACTGAGCAAAGTCCTTCGACTCAGTCTTTAGGGTCAAGGCGGTGATCGACCATACTTGCGAGCTTAGCGAGCCGTTGCGGCAGCATCAGAACAGGACTTCCGCATCTGTGGCCTCATCATCCACCTAGTTGTAGAAGACGTGTCTATTTCCCCCAAAATGCTGATGTCGAAAGTCGCCAATCTAGTTAGTTATCCAGTCAGCTACAACAAGGTTTGACGAGCCAAACAAAAGGTTATCGAGTTCATGTACGGGACATATGAAAAGGCGTACAACCTTGTGCCGAAAATACTTCACCAGATTGCTGAAGCAAACCCTGACACGTACATAAACAAACTTGAAAGTGAAGATGGTGATGGAGACACCAACTGCTTCATACTAGACCGGGTGTTCTGGGCTTTCGTCCAGGCCATAAGGGGTTTCAGGTTTTGTCGCCCTGTTCTCACAATGAATGGCACTTTCCACACAGCGAGGTACAAGGGCACTATTCTCATCGCGGTGGTAGCCGACGCGAATGACCAGCTTCTCCTAATTGCTTTTGCCATTGTAGAGAATGAGAGCATATCTAGTTGGTTGTGGTTCTTAGTGAATGTGAAGCGGGCGGTTGTGGGAGAGTGGCCCAACGTATGCCTTATCACAGACGCCAATGTTGGGTTGATGTTGGTTCTAAATACCTTGAAGAATGGGACAGAACCCTCTCACCAGTGGAAAACTTGGAAACCCAGTGGTGCATGAGGCATCTTGCATCAAACTTCTTCACACCGTTCTGCGGTCAGGAACTTATGAAGACATTCAAGACGTTGTGCCTGTAGAGCCAAAGGCAAAAGTTAGCGTCCATCTAGACAGATCTGGAACATTGGACTACAAGGCATACAAGGGAGTCTCCTCCGGAGGCACAGGAGGGAAAGCAGACCGTGAGTGGGCAATCCAAGAGCACCAAAAGTTTCACGTAGTAGATTAATCTCTACGCTCCAGAATTGAAGAAATAGTCCCAACTATATGACACAGACGGTGCGATGTACGGAATTATGACGATCAACATGTCCGAGGTGTACAATAGCGTGCTCAAAGGTATGCGGTGCCTACCTATCACTATGATCGTTGAGGAGACATGGATTTGCACGGTCAGTTACTTCTTTAATAGAGCCACCGTAGCGAGGCGACAGTTGGAAGAAGGGAAGCAGCGGTCCGAGATTATGCTAATATACATGGACCAGAAGATGCAGAAGGCCCGAATGCACGACATCTAAGTGATCGATGTCCTAAGGAAGAAGTGCAAAATTAGGCTACGGCAAAAATATATCAACAACCATGGTGGTGGAAAGGAAACATTCGTGCGCCCTGAGTGATGTGACTATATGCACCTGCAACAAGCCGAAGACCCTATACAAACCATTCTCGCGTGGGTACAAGGCGTGTGCGTAAATGAGGCAGATGTTTACACCGTATATCTCTGAGTACGACGACATGCAGCTCCTTTCGGTACATGAAGTGCAGAGTTTCACTGGTATGCTTGGACATGAACTATAGGGATCTTTGGGCGAACATGGTGCAATGAAGGCCAAATTAGGCTTTGAAATCAACTGGGAAGGGACGACGGCAAAAACGACACTTCCGGAACGACATAGACAACAACCAGTGAGGGGGCCTGAGCTGCACGATGAGGTGTAGGATATGCAAGACTCTTTAGCACTCCATGAAAAGATTGTCCCAACAGATCGAGCTTGTCGAGTCGTCATTCAGTGTCATAATTTATTGTATTGTCCACCTGTACATGGACCGTCATGCCATGTAAATGGGTAGTCTACTCGTATTTGTGCATATCTTTATGACATTCTTTCTTAACGTGTATGTATGCCGACAATACATTTGTTCCGAATTGGCTCGCCCGTGTTTTGTGCGCAAAAACAAAACATTAGGTCAGCTCAGATATGTCAGATTCATAAGCGAACTTTTATGCAAAGATATTTCATAAACGCAAGTGGCATGCGAAGAGGGCTAAACCCTATCTAAATTTTTCAATGAAGGATGTGCCGGTACCACCAGAGTTTTCACGCCCGCAATGTGTGTGCGAATAGCTGGCGAAGATCATTCGGTCGACACAGCCGGCCACCGCCACCCGGGCGTACTACACATGCGGGAACGTTCTCATAAGAGAATCTTACGCACACAACGTTTTTTTCACCTCTGCGTTGAATTCCATAAATTTCTAACTTAATGCACATGTAATGGTAGCCTGAGATACGTTGCAACTTCTTCTAATGGATCGACGACCCGGAGATGTATGACTGGGCATTCATCGAGCATAAGTACATGTTGAACTACGCGATACGAACCAAGATCTTCCAACGATGGAAACCTTACGTACCTGGTCCTATTGAAAAGGCACCGCATCAGGAGCCCAGTACAGCTGGGTGGTGGTGGAGAACCCCCGGACAGGAAGCTGAGTACGACCGAGCACCGAGCACGTTGGACAAGGGGAAGGCTCTTGTTACTGAGATTGGCGGCCATCGTAGCTTCCTCCGTCGCCCGAACGCACTCTATATAGGAAAGGTGAGTTATGTACAATTTACATCCTGATTATTTATTTGGCCTTTCGTTCTTCTAACATCGAGCAATCGTCCAGCCCATATCATAGAACATGGAGGACTTCGACACACGCCACCAATGTGGGCAATCCTGACAGAAGGGGAAGGCTCGTGCTACTGAGACCGGCGGTCGTAGTAGCGTTTCTAGTCGCCCGAACGTACTCCACATCGAAGAGGTGAGTATGTACAATTTGCATGCTGACTTTGTATTGGGCTGTATGGTCTACTTACATCATGGAATCACAGGACATGGATGCCTTCGACACTCGCCGGCACAGTGGCCAGACCCGAGACAAGGGGAATATGCTATCGCGACGTGAAGATAAATCACAATGTACATTCATAAATGTCATCAATTTTATTTATCAAATTTTAGATTGTAACTCCACTTGAAATATCGACACTCTGAGATTTCTGATTTCACATGAATCTGCAACGACCAACTTCAACAATACGCACATAACATATAAAATATGCATACAAATATAGCGCAACGAAAGCACATAACATTTGTGCAATACAAATACACACGGGATACAATATGGCTCATTCGTCTGAGCCACTCTCTGCTCGTTGCGTCTGGGTCTGCGTGCGCGTCATGGTTTTGCGCCGAGTATGTCTCGTGGGATACGTTAACATGTCTGGAGATCGTGTATCGGTTCGGAGGGGGTACAGAGACCGTTGAGTGGGCGGAGGTGCACCAGTAAGCTGACTCCGGGGTAGCTGAGTCAGTCCAACATTAATGTTGTTCGGCTGAGTCATGTCAAACTAGTTACCAGCTGCAATCATGTCAGTAATGAAGGAATCAAGAAATCCACGCCCAGATCATCTGCCCCCCAGGTACGCTATCTACAAGTACCTTCATGCGGAGGAGCTCACGCCTTGACTGTACGATATGCTAGCGACCCCGAAGGAGCTCTGCCCTTTCGTACAGTACTCCGTGCTGGCCAACATACGACAGGGGTGGGTGCCCTGGGTGCCACGGTCCAAACCCTAGCGCTGTGTACCGTTCCCTGGCAGTAGCTGGGATGGGCGTCTCCTCATTGGTTGACAGATGGCAATACCCTCCACGCTCAATTGAAGCAGGGGCGGACACTCAAGGGGCCATGGGTGTTCAGCTGAACACCCATTTTTTTTGTGCAAAATATCCGGTATATAATTGGTATATTCGATGTATATGTTATTAGTTAGGATAAAATTATATATTTGTGTCCGCAAATGAATTCAGCACACACTCCCTACACCTTACGCGTGACCCATGTAACACATTAGTCCCATTTCCCTTCCTACTTCAGCCCACCAAACCCTAACCTCTATTCTCTCTCATCCTGTGGTCGTCTATGTGTGTGTGGTGGGGGGATCCGGCCTCCAAGTGGCGAACGAGCGAAGGCGCAGGCTACGAAGGTGAGCGACGATCGGTGGACACGGCACTACAACTCGATGGCAAGTAGGCGTGAGGCGGTGCAGGACGAGTGTGCGGCAGCGCACCTACGCGGCGCGAACAGAGATGCGACGCAAGCAAGTAGGTAGTAGCATGACAAATAGGGAGGAAGGGAGCGGACGGTACCAAGGGAGCAACGCGGTGGCCGGGAGGGAGCGTAGCGGCGGGAAGGGAGCAACATATATATCTAGCTCTTCGTTATCGTCCTCTCTCTAGATCTAGGTATGTTCCACGCACTCCACTTCTTCTCCCTGGCTCTACTCCAGCTTCGGTTCTTTCTGGAGTCTAGCCTCTTCCTCTGGTTTCTTGGTTCTTTCCGATGGATGTTGTATAAAAATACAATCTTTGCCTTGGGCAATGAACAGATAGTTGGACCCTTGATACATATGTTTACATGCTAGTTTTTTTCTCTATGGAAGGAACATTCTTATACGGGGTTCTTACTGACGAGAAAAGAGCAGGATCAGCAAGGTATGCAACAGTCAAATATTTTTTTTGAAAAAGAAGGTAGGAGCTCTACTGATCACTATTAGAGAAAGAAAATAAGTTTTAGCAGTTTAGCTGTTATAACCTGGAACATAAAAAAAGTGAAAAAACAACAATGACCAAGACCAAACACAAGTTTTTTTTTAAAAGAACACAATACCTCTACCGATCACTATTAGAGGAATGGAATAAGATTTAGCTGTATAGTTGCTACAACCCAAAACACAAAATAGAGAAAACAACAACAGCCAAGCACCAAGCACAAGTCTTGGTCGCACCCTGCAACAACAACATAACTCAGCAAAATAAAAAGTCTGAAGCTAAAATAGCTCTATTCGTAGTTTCCTCCTCCTCAATTGTCATTGATATCTATAATTTGTTGTTTAATTCATGCGATTATGCTTGCCTTATATCGCCTATTTCCTCATATGAAATCATTAATTTCTATATTTTTTATTTTATATACGCGTATCGTCGTATTAGTGTTTGGGGAGGGGGAAATGACATCTCATGGTATCGACATATTGGAATCGACATATCTGGACAACCTAGCTCTGATGTCCGAACACCCATTCTAAAAATCCTGGGTCCGCCACTGAATTGAAGGCTGCAAGATGGATTATGTCAGGCCAAATAAAAATTTGGGACGTGAACTAAACATCTCGTACCTCCCGGATGTGTAGTGCGAATGACCGAGGCGAGCGCCAGTCTGAGTACAAGGTGTAGACGGTAGAAGAGATGCATCCCGACAAACGTGCAGCTGCAGAACTACATGATGTTAGCACAACCTTAGGATTAATAAAAAACATGACATAAAAAACAGGATAGGAAGAGTCAGGTCGTCCGCCGGTCCGACTAGGCCGTGCCGACCTTGCAGGTGAGTACGGTCGCCCCACTCGGTGCACGGAGTGTATGACGTCGTCTCTCGAACGACCGCAGCTCATGTTGTTGATTACATTCTTCGACTCCGCGAAGATGTACTTCAAAGTGCTTAGAAGCCTCGGTACGGTGTGCTCTGGGCTACGAATGGCGGTCTTGGATGCGCTTGCGATCTGTTGCAGCCGCTCGAACTGAAATGACAGACAAAATTGGTTCAGTAGCAAACAATACAAATATCATCAATGAAACGAGCAAAAATTATCAGTGTCTTACAGTGTCGTCGCGCTACGAGGCGCTGTGTCGATTGAACGAGTGACGGAGCCTATCCTGGTGCGTCAGCTGCTTCGGACGCTTCGGTGGAGGACAGGTCAGTCTGGTGTGCGACCGTGGTACGTACCACTCCATATACTGGCGGTATGTCCATACATCGTACAGGCTCTGCTCTTGTACGACCACAACGTGCGCCGTATCCGTCCAAGCCGTAACCTACTCATGATGAAGTGCTTGCTAGTTCTCAGTATGTCGGCCTGCCCTCGATTGCCTGCATTCGAGAGTGATTCGTGTCAGAGCAGGGAATGTGGGTATGAAATGCATACATTACTCGGATGGAGTTGGACTCACAAGTGGACTGCTCGCTGCAGGATCCTGCCGTTCAGGAGGGGGGCACAAGCTGATACAAATCAAACTATCACATTACGTGCTGCGGTGCGTAAGGCTCCACCATATGGGTAAACACTAGATAGCAAGTCGTCGCCCATAATCCGGCGTCCTGCGTGCATTGCAGAGACAGTCCGTAAGGGGCTACCGTGTTCACGAAATCTAGGCTCCATGGAGCCTATATGATGTCGTTGTCGTGCAATAACTCGAACTTATTGTGGAACTGTGAGTAGCACCTCACCGGTGTGTCCTTAGCCCAGCGTAATTGGGCGACAACCCACCGGTAGCCTATATTGGGCCCATCTATCGGGTTGTACAACTCGGAGTACGGTTGCACTGCTCTTCCAAAGGAGGGTCGCCCAACATGAAAGTGCTCCTAACTCCACAGCTATAGAAGCACGTAGCAGACGGCAAGGACCGGTTTTACACCGGTATTGCGCCGCGAAGCGTCACACAACCCCATGTATGTGACGCAAATGACGATTGATCCACCACCATCATCTTTCCTTTTTTTTACTGGAATTAAAATGACTTTTCCCCTATTTTAGGGGGTTTATATAGCCATCTCCCTGTCGCGAGTTGTTGACTCGTGACAGGTAGTTTGACCGGCAACAAGCAATTATTAGGTTCCTATCGCCAGTGAAATCCTATCGTCACTCCAATTGGTGACATACATCTATATTTGTAAAAGAAAATCTAACTATTTATTTTTAATAATTATATATATATATATATATATATATATATATATATATATATATATATATATATATATATATATATGAAATCTTTTTCTACTCAGGAGTAGTTACTCCTATTCCAGTATCTCACATATCTCACAACGTAGGAGTATCTTGCAACCAGGAGTATGTATGTGTAGTATACAGTATATAAGACTATATAGGTGATATTTACACATTTTGGAGGTGGTATGTACAATTTTTAGACATACTCCTTTTTATGTGCGAATATGAAGGTATTTACAAAATATGCTAAAAATTATGGACTCTCTTGCAAATTTTTCGTGTGGTTCACATTGGAGTATCTTATAATTAGTATATAAGTATACCCAAAGTGATAATGGAGTATGTCAAGATCTTTTAGGTGGTATATTAAATGTGGAGAGTAACTACTCCTGGAGTAGAAAGTATTTTCCTATATATATATATATATATATATATATATATATATATATATATATATATATATATATATATATATATATATATATAGACACTTGTTTAAATACTCTAGAAGTATGTACTCCCACTTGCAGTATACTACTCAAACGCACATATTATACTTCTTTATCATTTTTTAGTATACTTAAATACCAATTATAAGATACTCCAATTCAACTTGATTGAAAAATTTTCATTGGAGCCCTCTGTTTTTTTGCTATATACCATTTTCATATATAAAAGAAGTATATACACAATTTTTACTATAAAAAATAGATTTTAATGAAATTTTTCATAGAACTCACTTTGGTGTATCTTATAATCATTATTGGAGTATACTCAAATTGATAAAGAGGTATCATCATATGATTTAAGTGGTATATAAGAGGTGGGAGTACGTACTCCCAGGAGTACCATACCATTTTTCTATATATATATATATATATATAAATATATATATAATTCGTGTAAGCCCCGTCTCTCGTTCCCGAGGCGCGGCGAACAAGCGCACAGGATAAAGATGGTGGTGGTGGTGGTGTAGCAGAGGATCCCATAGGCCAAGACAGAGCAGCAGAAGTGCATGGGCAGGGAGGGAGGAGGACGGGCGCAGATGTTGACATACGGTTGGACAACCAAAACGAACATGGCTCGTTGTGTATTCGACGTCTGCTGCTCCGCGGCCGTGACACGTCTCTTAAACGTGGTTCGCTCCCTCTCTGTTTTTAAATCCATTCGATCACTAACGCTGCGCTCACTCTACATGGGATGGGTACTCTCAATGGTGCAGCCAGTATTTAAACCCTTCCGTGTTATTACCTACCCCGCCACGAATTTTTCGGACCAAGACCCCATCGCGACTGAGCCGCGGGCCCCACGCCTGGCGCTAGCGACACCGCCCGTGGGGGCCGTGCTCTGCCGCCGTGATTCACACCTCGCGAGGGGTTGGGACTTGGGACGGCGTGGTGCCCACATCGTCCTCTTGCCCTGTCGTGCGAATTTCCCAAACTGCCCTTGTTCTCTGTTACTCGTACCTGTCACCCGGCAACGTCACTCTTCTTTCTGACATGTACTCCTGCTGCAGTGCTGCTTGCCGCTCGGCTTTCGATTTATTTTAAAAATAATATATTCTTTAAATAGAATTATAAAAATAAATAACCAATTAAAAATTACAAAACTAGACAATTTAATTAACAATAAAATCATATCACCGTTTCGGATTGGTGATACGACCCTGTCCATGGAATAAGAGGCAAAGTGACGAAGCGACAGTCACCAATTTAATTAATGACAGGTTTCTTCTAGCTCTTTCAATTAGCGATGGTACTGTTTCAGAAGCGGAGCCAGAATTTTTGACGATAAATGTGCGAACTTAAGATATATTTGTTTCAATACAAGTTCAAATATGTCAAATTATATGTTTGTACTATAACTAATATCACAAAATATTTTAAAAAATTACAACTTGATACGACATTTCTTCATGTTTTGAAAGCGATTGATGATAGTATCATCACTAACTTATAGAAAAAAAATCCATACTCAATATACATAACTAAGCAATCATTTAAGTATTGTTCATATATATCATTTCTTAGTTTGTTTTTTACATGATTTATTGTCAAAAATACTCTCTCTACCCTTGCAGGAGCCACAGGAAGGTTTCAATACCAATTTGAGTAGCAAATAAATAAGCTTATAGCAATTATCCTTCTTTATCTCAACAAGTTTAATAGAGAGCTCACTGAGATTCTTTAGGATAAAACTTAGCAAGTTTAAGAACTCTATCCTTGTCATATGAAACAAATAAATCAGCAGGATACAAAAATATCATATAAAGAAGTAGCTCTGTATTAACTACATCAAACCTATCATATGAAGCAAATGTATTAGTAGGAAGCAAAGATATTTGGATGAGCAGATGACACTTAGGCCTAACACCTCCTTAACTACTTGATTTGAGTTTGATTCTCAAATTATGTTGGACCTAATGCTAAATGGACTAACAGGAGAGTTGAGAAATATATATATGTTAGTATGTGTATTGCATACTTTATGTATTAAAAGAGGTATATATCATTTTTTTTTGAGGTGGAACTGCACCCATGCGTCAATGTAGCTCCGACTGTTTCTTTTATCTTCTGCATCCTCCTGCTGCTGCTGGACGCCATCATGGCCTAGTATGTAAGTACCGTGTACCCACGTGAACGACTAGCCATGCTTGTGGTCAGGGGGCTAGCTGAAAGATTCTCTCTTTCTCGTCTGACAGAGGCAGCTAGCTAGCTACACAGTACCTACTAGCACACATGCACGTGCTCAGTACAATCATTAACTCGAAGCTATCCTAAGCCCTACTAGTTGCTGAGTTTTTTTGTCACCATTTAAATTAGCCACATAGTCTGAGTGCAACGGGCAAGGTTTCTGTCACCATTTAAATTAATGATGTAGTTGCTGAGTGCCACTTGATGGATAAGGTTTGAATTTTTTTATTATTTAATTAATTTTTTAAAAATATTTTAAAGATAACATCTTCGTAACTTTATTTTTGATTATGACTCTTTTAGCCACGACATAACGCGTAGTGTGGTAAAAATATTTTATCATGCTACGAACATTGGCGTGGTAAACGAGTGTTGTCACGCTATTCTTTTTGGCGTGATAGTGTTTAGCTTAAAAACAGATGCGTGTTGACTCGAAGGGCTATCGTGGTAGGTTTCACTACGTCACGGTCGATGGTGTGATAACACAGTTTGATCACGTCACGGGTCATAGCATGACCAAAAGATCAGAATTGGAAATAAAGTTAAGGTGATGTTATCTTTAAAATATTTTTAAAAATAGATTAAAAAATAAAAAACCTCACAAGGTTTATGTCATCATTTAAATTAGAGACATAGTTACTGAGTGCGACTGGACG
Organism: Ampelocalamus luodianensis; assembly: GCA_036346255.1. Classification (NCBI taxonomy): domain Eukaryota; kingdom Viridiplantae; phylum Streptophyta; class Magnoliopsida; order Poales; family Poaceae; genus Ampelocalamus; species Ampelocalamus luodianensis. Next base: position 11,764,381 of record CM070618.1, read on the forward strand.
CGCAAGGTTTCTATCACTATTTAAATTAGTGACAAAGTTGCTGAGTGCGACTCGACGGATAATGTTTCTGTCATCATTTAAATTAGCGATAGGGTCATATCCCTATTTGAAATGACGATATGATCTATTTGTATAATTTTCTTAATCGTCTATTTATTTATATAATTATATTTAAAAAACATATTATCTTCGAAAAAATTACTCGCCCTTCGTGACTGCCTTTCTCTCGTGTTTCATCTGACCTCGAAAATCGGAAGCTATACGTGTGCTAATACTCCACAGCAACATTTTGTGTTGATTTAATAACAATGAAATGATACATTGATTTGTTCTAATATTTGTTGTCTTTTGAGCTTCCGGTGAATCTCTGATGAGGATCACAATCTTATATTCTACGGCTGTCTTATGATAAACAAAACAGAAAAAAAAAACACCATGGAACAGCATCCGCTATACTACTATTAAGTGTAGTGGCGCTACGGTGGGTAAGATCTAACTTCTTTGTTCGTTAGCCTCAAGCTTGTTAAGAAGCCCATCCTTTGGGGATACAGCTGAGACAGTGATTTTTTAGGCAGATTTTAGGTTTTCTTCGGAGATATTATCGATGGCTTCTGTTTGTGTCTTTGTGTCTCTCTTTTGTTTATCGGCACTGCACCTTATATAGCGTTTGAAAAGGTAATAGTTGCCATGTGTTAAAAAGCACCTTGACGGTTGCTTGAATACACGTATTGATATCGGTAATTTATCATTAATTTAATTGGTGATAAAATCATATCACCATTTCAATTGACGATATAACCTGTTGTCTATAGAATAAGAGGCAAAGTGACATAGCGAGGGAGACGCTGTCACTAATTTAATTTGCGATAGGTTCCTATCACTCTTTCAATTAGTGACAATACTATTTATTTCTATTTTATGCCAACCCGTCGCTCTTTGGATTAACGACAATGCTATATATTTCTATCTTCTGCATCATCACTCGAGCTCCTGCCACGCCACCTTGGCCTAGTGCGTACGTCCCACGTACCCACGTGTACCACGAGCCATGCATGTGGTCAGGGGGCTAGCTGTAAATATTCTCTCTTTCTCGTGTGGGAGAGGCAGCTAGCTAGCTACGCACAATCATTAACTTGAAGCTCTGGTCCTAAACCCTACCTAGTTGCTGAGTGCGACCCGACGACGTACATGTCCACGCCAATTGAACCGGACGACAGGCGCGACAAGGTTTCTGAAATTAGTGACAGAGTCATATAGCCATTTAAATGTTTCTGTCATCATTTAAATTAGGGACGGGTTATGTCACTATTTGAAATAGTGACATAGTTTATTTGTATATTTTTAATCGTCTATTTATTCATGTAATTATATTTAAAAAAAAAAATTAAAAAAATTCCTCGGTCTTAGTGCTGCCTTTCTCTCGTGTTTCCATCTGACCTCGAAAATTGGGAGCTTTACGTGTGCTAATACTCCACAGCAACATTTTGTTTTGATTTAATAACAATAAAATGATACATTGATTTGTTCTAGTATTTGTTGTCTTTTCAGCTTCCGGTAGATCTCTGCTGAGAATCGCAATCTTATCTTGTACGGCTGTCTTATGATAAACAAAACAGAAAAAACACCATGGAACAGCGTCTGCTATACTAAATAGTAGTGGCACTATGGTGGGTAAGATCTAACTTCTTTGTTCGTTAGCCTCAAGCTTGTTAAGAAGCCCTGCCCCTGGTTGATAAATTATTATCGATATTTGTGAATTAAATATTAAAGATACGACTCTTAAGATCACGCAAAAAGAGACAACGACTTTTTAAACAGGTTTCAAGTTTTCTTTGGAGAGAATAACAACTCTACTCATGTGCTCTTGTATTGAATGAGATTACAAACACAACAAACCAACGAAACTAAGAAATATTATCAATGGCTTATGTCTGTGACTTTGTCTCTCTCTTCTCTTTATCGACACCACCCTTATGTAGCGTTTGAAAGGGTGACAGTTACCATATGTCAAAAAGCACCTTGACTTCGGTTGCTTGAATATGCATGATGTCGGTTGTTGTCAGTGAGACATCATCCTTACATGTTCATCGGATGGTTATTGTCGAAAACAGAGAGAGGTGCGTGTAGTTACGTCAGAGAAACATACGTGCATGTGTTGTAGTAACTACCACACATAGTCGAGCGTAGTATATAGGGTCTCTAGTTAATAAGACAAGGTCCACATATCTATGAGACTTATCGACCATATGGTGGTCGCGATTCGATCTGGTTGTAACAGACCTTCCGACCATTGGATGATCGTAACCTAACTTGGCCGTGGTAAGTATCATCGACCTGAGATATATTCGAAGACTATTTAGAATACTATTATCCATAATAAACATTATAGATAAATAACTTCATTAGTCATCGTCATCCTGATCATAGAGTTGCCGTTACCAATTCAAAACATTTACACTGAGCAGTAGCTAGCTTCATGGGACCGTTGATTTAGTACTGACTAGTAGCTGCAACATGTTGTTGTCCCATACCTTCAAGCATTTACCCATCACGTTTAGCTGTCGTCTAAAGAGAAGTGTCTTTACCTAGGAGTACTACTACTAGACAATTGTCCAAGACTGAAGGAAATGAATTCACATAGCGTAGTCCTCTGCTTTCCTTAAGATGGAATTCGGTATGAGACCTGAAGCGATGGAAGCAACGCAGGACTTCACGCCGAGCGAGCTAGTGAAGGGAGCCAGGGAGCTAGGTCTCGGATCTCTGGGGTAATGGTCCGAGACTCAACGTCAAAACGTTAGCTAAAAGTTTTTTGAAAAAACAGGAAATTCTGACTCGAGACTAAAACTAGCTGGACGCCAGTGCCAGCTCCGCCCCTGAAAGGAGCTACTGCTTTTCAGGATCTGAATACAACATTAAGTCCTCGGGTTTCATCCAAGCATTAGTAACGTTTAGCAAACAAAAAACTAATGTGGACGTCACTACATTACTCCTCAAGTCTTCTATCTGCTAAGACAAAGGAATTGGGAACATAAACAGAAAACGGATTTGCTATTTATAAGTCGTCTGAAATTTTCTTAAGTTTAAGTCAATTGTTATGACCATTGAATTTATGAAGAGATTAATGTGTCATGTGATTAGATATTAATCTAATGGATAACACATATGACTTACGCTTAATAAAATTTCAGTCACCTTACGAATAGACAATCCCAGCAGAAAAAAGAACAGATTAAATAGGTACGAGCTACTTTGCTTGCTGTCCTGCTCGATCATAAACATAAGCAGCACTAACCAGCATAGCTGAAAGGGTTATTGGAGTATGGCATGGAAATCGAGGCCTATACGGCGTTCGGCCCAACCTAACTGAAACGGACTCGGCCGGTCGAATCGCTGGCCAGCGCAGACCATTTGGGAAACAGGATATTACATGCGCGCCACGGACACGTACCGGCCTGGACATGCACACGGCGAAGTCGATGGGCGCAGGGCCAAATGAAACGAGCCAACGACGCGCGCGGATAGAGCCAGCGCACGGCCGGTGTTAATTAGCTCAGCATGCGCCGACGATGTGCGTCGGATGGCGGTGCGCACGAGTTGGTGTACAGGTGGAGGATCAGATTTAGCTACATTCATGTGCACAAACAACCGAGATATCTAGTGAAGATGTATGTTACCATGTTTTTTTCTTCTGATTATCTATTCATCTCTAATAATTATGTTCTGTTATGCAGCAGTTCAGTCGGTAACCATCGAGGTACTAAATAGTGTTGGTAGCGCCTGCAATTGCCCGCAATAGCGGTAGCAGGATACAAACGCTACTAAATCGAAGTAGCGGGCTGCAAATAGAGGATTGAAACTTTGCAGCCGATATCACGCTTGTTAGACCACTATTGCGGCCACTATTTGCAGCCTGCTACCGACGCAATGTTCCAATGCTACTGAAATTTGAAATATTTACAAGTTATTAGACTAACGTGTAAATAGTTGAGAAGTCCTAGCCAAATTAGTTGTCCTTATCTATGAGATATAGTTGTTTTGGACGTCATCACCATTCCCCTCTTGCTCGATGGCAGTCGGTGCTTGTCCTCCACGGTTCCATCACGACCGTCACGATATAATTGCATTTTTGTCGTGCTAGTAAGTTATACTACATACATGACTAACTCAAAATTTTGAGTGTTTTATATTCGATGTTAGAATATAGCGTCTGCAATATCACCCGTTACCCGCTACGACTACGCTATCCGCTATTTAGTACCCTGGTGGCTATGCTTCCCATATTGCAGATATCTTTTTGCAACTTTTGGTTCGACAGGTGTTTTCTACTTTGTTATGTGGCTTTGTGTGCGTGATTCAGAGGATTCTGTCATCGTGAGATCTAGGTATTGAGAAGGTTAGCTGCGTTGTTTCATTTTTTGAAATAATATGAGATTTCTTAGGATCAATATGGAAATTTTTCATGGGGTAGTTTTCAGTCATTGTCACCGAAACCATCGCAAATAAGGACATGCCATATGAAGCTAATAGAGAAAAGATTAGAAAAAAAAATCAAGAATAGTACATTCACTTGGAATATTGTTGGTATGAAAATGGGTTAACTACTTAACTAAAGTTGTTAATTACCTATCGTCTTTCTTTCAGAGATAGCTAGCTGCGGAGTCCGAGTTCATACCCATGGCCAGGCTAAGTACAGGTCTGGGCAGTGTGAGCTTGATGTGATTTACATATTACAACCCGGCCGGCGTGCCCGGTGCCTCCAGTACTCCATGAGTATTTTCTAGCCATTAAATACGAGAGAATTTTTATAATTTTTTTTGACGTAATTTTTTTTTATAATTACAAAAAACGCAAGACAAATACAGTGCTTTATCCAGCTTTATAAAAATGGACAAACAATATTTGAATCCTAGCGTAGATGAAGTCGTACTCCCACTGTATCTAGCTATCTACCAATACATAAGGTGGGTACACACTTTACCACTGGGATACACTCGTGTACGCGTAAAGTTAGACAAGCGGTATTTGAATCCGTGTAGATGAAGTCGGCGGCGGCCATCGTGTGGCACTAGGATCGCTGGAGGGGCAAACAAGAGAAGGAAGGAGATACATACATTAATTTGGGCCAATGATCGGCCAACTTGGTTCGAATTAGGTGAGTATAGGTCTCGGAAGGTTGGGCCGACCAGCGGATGTGACATACATACATTTGGGCTAATTATCGGCCGGGAGGAGGAGAGATCGCAAGACGCCGCTGCATGTGCCTCGTCTCTCAGCCTCGGGTGTGCGGAGTTATTTCTTTCTCTCTCTCTTTTTTTTTGCGTCGAGTGTGCGCAGTTCTTTCAGTAATCCTAAAAAGTCATTCACAAATACAAACGCCAAAAAGCTGAAGTTGCAAAGAATCGAGCTAGTAGTACGTGCGTAGCTTAATTGGAGTCGTCTCGAGTAGCTAGCTAGGCCCCTTAAATGAATTTGCAAATTAATGACACGGAATTAATCTGCTTAATGCAGGCCGTAAGTTGTCTGTACTATGTACGTACATCCAAAAGGTACACCAGCAGGTATATATATAGTGTATAGTGTTTGCATGCATGCATAGCATCAAGAGCAATCAGCCTTACACATAGCTTCGACAGAATGACTGCTCCTGATGGTATGTGTTTCGATCTCCACCGCTAGCGCTATACATACATATAGGTAGTGTGTGTGTATAGCTAGATACATACATAGCCCCATGAATAACTGATCAAACAACCAATTAAGCAACCGAGACATGCATGCTGACCGTGCGTATGTGTATATTTACGCATGAAATTAGCGGCAGCAATCGATCCATGGACGGACGTAGAGCAAAACCATGTGCGCATCCTGATATATATGCTTGCATGCATGCGTGATCCTATCGTGGGATGATGCAGCCGAGCGGCGCCGGCGCCCAGAAGGCGGAGCCGTTGTCCGCTCCCAGGTGCGACGTGCACGACACCGGCACCAGGCACAGCCCTCTTCTCCTCAGGTCCTCCTTCTTGCCCTTGCCGCCCTCTTTTGCATCCTATGTATGTATGTACACAAACACCAGATGCATTAGACGTACTCATACATACATGGTAAAAAATGGCTTAATTAATTTGGAGGTAATAATCAAGCAACGGCATGTACGTGTATGTATTATATATACAAACCTGCTCAGGCTGGCCTGCTTCTGCCGTGCCACTGTTGTTATTGCTAGCCCCAGCCCCCAGCGCATACATGTCCCTACCTTTCTGCAGTAATGTCGCAAGCTTATGTTATGCTGATCACTGATCAGTGATAAGATCCGTAATAAGTCACCTGGGACTGGGAAAGTCATCATGATCGGATCTGAACTCACTCAATTTATTGGTTAATTAATTCTGACCTAGCTAGTGAGCACATTAATTTCAGTAGTGCGGGCCGTCCGTTTTGCAAGTTGCACATGAGATGATGCTCTAAAAAAAGCCGAGCATGAGATGAAAGGGTTATTTGTAGGGCTTAGCTTCCTAGGAACCATACAAACGAACGGGAATTATCAAGTGTGTTAAGGGATGGGCTTGATTATTAGCTTCTCAAGACCAATGTATAGCTTAACATTATTTAAGAAGCTAATAATCCACCAGTATGGCATCCTGCATCCCTAATTAGGATGAATTAAAGTTGCAACAGCGTTAAGCTTAAACTCAGTTGCTCACAAAGTAAAGAACGGAAAATAATCCTGTAAGATTAGGTCTTTTAGGCTTTAGCTTAACAAGTAGGACTGTTTCCAAAACTATGGCACAGGGCAGCATCAATCCTGACGGTTCCATCCCATTAACTTTGGAAGCAGAATCAATGTGTTAATTATGGAATGGGGCTTTAAGATTGGTGCTACACGTGTCATGTTTTTGTAGATGATCCAACTTGACATGTACAATACATTGTCTTATATATAGAGTTTTTCCCCATAAATATTCTTATACCATATTAAATAAATAAGGAACTACAACATATGCAATTTTTGCCAACAACTATTTTTAATTCCAAGACCTGACGAATGAAATAAACCGGTGGCCACTAGCCTTGTTGGCAAAAGCTTCACCGAAAACACTTTCATATAAGATTGGGCAGTACCTGATAGCACTGTCATGTATGTGCTTATGTGGTCAGTTGCTAAACCAAAGCAGCAATATTATGTTATTATGTACTATATGTGACAATATTGTTTGAAACACACTACTACAAAAATGATTTGTAGCAACATCACCTTTTTCACAGTAGGGGCGGCTCACTTACCAAGCGCCCCTACAGTGGCTGAGCTCGGCCCAGCTATACCAACCGCCTCTACAAATGATACCAGCAGAGGCGGCTGGTATCACCAACCGCCCCTACAAATGGTTAGATTTGTAGGGGCGGCTGGAAATATCAGCCGCCCCTACTGTTTGATTTGTAGAGGCGGTGTCCAACCGCCCCTCTTGGTTCATTTGTAGGCGGTGGATCTTCACCGCCCTACAAATCGACCGAGTATATAGTGCCCAGGCCCCTTCTTCCTCCTCAGTGCACAGGCAACAGAGAGAGGAAGGAAGAGAGGCCTGGGCACCTCCCAAAAATTGCTATTTTGAGGGGAAGGTTTTGAGTTAAATTCCTTTGGTGGAGAGGTTGTTGGAGGTAAGAAAATGGTTTTCCATACATCTTTTTGAAGTTTTAATGGTGGGTTATTGCTTAATTAGAGTTTTGATTTTCTCTCTCTTCTATGGCGTTTGAGTAATTTATGGAGCAAATGAGGCTAAAATTTTGAATATGCTAGGCTAAATTAGTTATGGGAATAATGTCATACCCTTATTTAGTCATTCTTCCTTGATTTTAGTGGACTATTAATTAGTTTTATGGATGTTTGAGCTACATCTAGATCTAGATACCTAGAACTAGGGTTTTTTTTTTTACTAATTACATTGTTATTAATTTAGTGGAATATATTTATAATTGCTATTTACATTGCACCATACATTTAGAATTATTAATCGAATTTAGAATATCCTTCCATAAAATTCCTATGTATATTTTTTTGAAGTAATAATTAATTTGTGAAGTATTAATTAGTCCTATTAATTCTTATCTTTGTTTTCTATATTGAAATAAAGATGGACGACAGAACTCTTGGATGTATGGTAAACAAAGGTGGGAGCCAAGTTTCGTGATTAAGTGGATAAATTTCTTCAAGCATGAGAGCCATGCAATGTCGAGCAATAATAGTGGTGAAATTCTTTGTCAGTGTAGCGATTGCAAGAACTATCTCGCATGGAAAGATGTGACTATCATTAGATCACACTTGATTATGCAAGGATTTGTTAAAGACTACACGTTTGGAATCATCATGGTGAAGCGGTTATTAACAACGTTGATCCGTAAGAAGACGACGGCGATTACCTAGATTGCATGGACCAATATGTAGTGAATATGATGCGAAAATAGACCGTGAAGAAGAAGGTAGTGGTGGTCATAACGACGGCCGTGGTGGCAATGATGGCGGAGGGCGTGTCGGGATGAAGATGACGATGATTATTTGGAAGAAATGCTTGGGCCATTGGACGGAGATTTTACTAAAGAGCAGAAAGGTCTAGAAAATTTGGAAAGGGTTAAAAAGCCTCGAAGGAGACTTTGTATGGTGTTGAAAAGGGTTGTCAAACACACCGGGCGGTGCTACGTTTTGTGCTTGAGCTACTCATCACGAAAGCTAAGTGCACTACCGGTCGATCAGTAGTTTCAATGATCCGCATTGCGTCTCTGTCTTGGTTGCTTGCCACGACCAAACTCGATTCCGCCAACACATACGGCGAAGAAGGTTATAAGTCCATTGACAATGGGGTTGAAAAATCCATGCATGCCCGAACCATTGTATCCTTTACCGTGGCGATACGTTCAAGTCACTAGATAAATACCCCGGTGTGGCACTAGTCGTTACAAGAACAATGACCTTTACAACGGGAAGAAGCCTCCACGGGGAAGAAGAGGAAGAAAGGTGGGAAAAAGGTGGTATAAGATTCTCAACCCAAAGAGGACACTCCATTAGGCATCGATGCAAAGCAGAGAAGAATCCCTGCCTTGGTAATGTGGTACCTACCAGTCGTCGATCGCTTGAGGCGTATGTTCCTAAACCCTAAGGAAGCTTCACTCATGACATGGTGGGATGATGAGCGCAAGGTGGGTGATGGTAAGATTGGACACCCACGATGCTACCCGTGGCAGCGCTTTGATGCGAAATACCAAGAATTTAGCAAAGACCCAAGGAATGTACGGTTTGGCCTTAACACAGATGGAATGAATCCCTTCAATGAGAGAACCAGCGAGCATAGTACATGGCCAGTGATCTTAACTATGTACGACATCCCAACGTGGTTGTGTCAGAAGAGAAAATATCTTCTCCTCACTATTCTCATTCAAGGTCCCAAACAACCAGGCATTGATATAGATGTGTTCCTCGAGCCTTTGATGCAAGAAATGGAGAGGCTATGGCGGTATGGAGAGCCGATGTACGGCGCCTTGAAAGGAGGACTTCATATGTAGAGCCATTATCTTTGTCACTACCAATGATTACCTGCTTTGTTTGCTTTATGCAGACAGATCAAATGGAAGGCAGGATGCTTAGTATGTTTGGATGGTACTACATGGGTGTTCTGGATGCATTCAAGAAGACAGTTTACCTAAGGTACCGAGCGATTCTTAAAGACAACTCACGAGATGCGCACAAGTTGTTCTTCAAATTTTATGACAACAAACCGAGATCGAATCCCCTCGGAGAGAGCGTCAAAGCGGGCAACATGTGTTCGAAATGGTGAAACACATACATGTCGATTTTGGAAAGAAGAATGCGGATGGGACAAAGAGAGATAGAAGCACACCTCCTGTCCCCGGTGTACCTTTTAAGAAAAAGTCGATCTTCTTTAAGTATCTGCCTTATTGGCCGGACTTGGAGGTCCCCATGCCATTGATTCTATGCACTTACAGAAGAATGTATTTGAGAGTCTCATTGCTACCTTGATGGACACGGGCAAGACAAAGGATGGTCTAAGATCACGGAAAGACATGGTGCAGCTAAATGTGAAGCCAGAGCTTCACCCGATACCTCGGGTAATGGAAAATACCTCCTACCCGCAGCTAGTTTCAACGACTCCGGATGAGAGGAGGCGATCGCAATTTCTTGAGAGGGTAAAAGTTCCCACTGGGTTTTCACCAGCGTGAAGAAGCTAGTGTCAATGAAGGACACATCAATAACACGCTTCAAGGCTCACGATTGTCATGTGATGCTCACATTGTTCCTACCTATTGCAATCGGGCTATAGAGCGAGTTCTTGAAAATGGTCATCACCGCATGTGTTACTTCTTTTGAAGATCTCACGAAGACGATTGGTGAAAATGAGCCGTGACCTACATGAATTCGTGGTGGAGACAATAAACCAACTAGAGATGTGTTTACCTCCGCTTTTTGATATAATGCCACATCTCATGATTCACATGGTTCATCGAATCTGAGCCTTGGGCCCTTGCTACTTACATCAAATGTGGTCCTCTGAGCGGTTCATGTCGGTTCTTAACCGATACGTGCATGTCGAGCATGCCCGAGGGCTCCATGATAGAGGTTACAATCTGAAGAAGTCGTCGAGTCTTTGTCAAGAGTACCTAAAAGTACAAAGAGGATTGGTAAACTCGATTCGTCACAAGGGTAGGCCGACCGGAAGGGCACCAAGGGGAGAAAAGTCTTCATCGACAAGGATTTCAACGAAGTTAGTCGAGCTCATTATAGTGTCTTGCGAGTACGAATCGATGCAACCGTACATTGATGAACACTTGGATGTCATTAGGGCGAGTAATGGCGCTCGGCGATTGGGTCAACGGAGCGCGAATCGTAATGCCACCACCGGACAAGCGGAAGTTCGCAGCGACCAGGTTCCACTGCAGCCACAACCGCCGTCGATCGCATACGGGAACCTACTCCTTGCACTTTGGTTGTTCTCATGGGCAGGCAATCAAATATGATTGAGGTGGCAACGGGTGAGGCACATCCTCCAGGAGGCACTTACATGAGTGTCACCGGTGCTTACAGGAGACACCCCTTTATGGTATGTTATAACTAATTCACTCGTCGTATAACACACGCATATGTTATGAAATATTAAACTTAAAATTGTCTTGTAGTGGAAAGATGAGATAGGAATTTGTAGAAAACCACTCAACGATGATAGCCTCCTGGAGCTCGTCGGGGACATTTGCAACTTCATAATGGATGCTATTATACACGTCAGAGGTACATACCATGACGACACGTCTATGTTAGGGCGTCGCCACGAGTCACGAGTTCCTTCGTGAGTGGGAAGGAATGCATTTAGGACATTGAGAACAATGTGTATGTAATGTTATCGTACTTTATGCTACAAGTGTTTGTAATGATAAATTATAAACATGATGTTGCGCGGATGTGAATATAATGTCTCGTTGAACTTGTTAATATCATGTCTTCAATTATATATATATATATATATATATATATATATATATATATATATATATATATATATCATGCATGGTTTGATATATATACAGTGGTTTGAGAATTTGAATTTTTTTGGCGGAAAAGCAGTTGTAGGGGCGGTGTAGTTGCAAGCCGCCTCCACAGAGACAATTACAGAGGCGGTGGTCATCTAAGCCGCCTACAAATCTAATTTGTAGAGGCGGCTTAATCCACCGCCTCTACAAAACAGATTTGTAGGGCGGCTCTAGACACCAACCGCCTCTACAAATAAGATTTGTAGGGCGGTTCGAAACCGCCTACAAATCTCTGATTTGTGGCGACGGTTGGGTAGGGGCGGCTGGCCGAGCCGCCTCTACAGAGGCTTACCAGCCGCCCCTACAGTGCTCTGCTGTAGTAGTGACGTCTAGTTAAAAATCTCGTTGCAAGAAAAAGCTAATTCACATGGCTTAAGTAACGAACTGACAAGTGCCAACAACAAAATATATATAACCCCCACAGCTGAAACAACAACTTTTAGCCGTATCATGCTACATGTAAACATAAATATTTTGATGGCTTTTAAGGAAAAAAATTTATCTAGCCATCTCGTAAGGCCGAAGCCCGGCCCTTAAAATTCTATGTGCCCTAGCTGCCTCCCACCACTGCTTATATCTAGCCCTATATTGCGCCATCCCTCCACCAACCATGCACTCGCTACCTCCACATTCCCCCTTCTCTCCAACATGTTGGCCTGTTGGGGGCTTGAGGCTGGCAATCATGTCGATCGGTGAACCCAACCACCTACAACCGCGCGCCGCACTTCATCGTGGGCGCTGAAGCCCATGGCTAGTCGACGAGGGTGAGCAAGAGAGGTTGGGGATGCGTGCACGGCGGCCGCGTTCCATGTAGTCAAGGCACACGGCGGTGTGCGATATTCCTCCACCACCATAGGTAATAAGCTTAATTGATCCTCTCGTTTCTGATCGATTATATATGTGACCAACCAATTCTTTTGAAAAACCATCACATGATTCAATAATTGCAGATCTGGCATCAGTCACCTACGTACCCAGTATATGATTAATTCTTCGTCAAGGCCGACGGGTGCATCTGCAATCGAACAGCTACCCGACAATTTCACCATTATCTTCCTGGACTTCACAATTAGGCTGAAGTCAATCCTACGTGCTAGCTAGATATATTTAGTTATGAAGTTGTACTCGTTTCCTCAAGTTATATATGTATTGTATCTCAGTCAATCAGTAAAAGTTATATTGGATTTTGAACACTGGAATTTTCTATTTGCTATAGATGTGAATGCATGGATCCATTTTTTTCTTCTGAAACCTGGACAGATGCAAATGTTTGGATGTGCTAATACGCAAGTCTCGATGGTGAATGTGCTAGTATATATCTACAAAACAATTAAATCATATATGGCCAATGCAATAAAAAATAATATTGCAAATAATAAACAATATATTACTCAATAGCACTGTCACAAACAATTGGAAAACTCGGTGATAGCACTGTCAGATATGTAATATATATTACCGACAGCCCTGTCGGTGCAAGGGGAACCACGATGGCGCGCATGTACATCCAAATGACAAGGTGAATCACCGACAGTTTGCATTGTCAGCAAAAGAGATTACCAATATGGCTGTCGGTATTGTATCTCCATCCCCGACGTAGTATTGCCAACAAAAATCCCCGTCAGTTGGCTGTCGGCAAAATACATACCCGACAGTTTTTGTGCCTTTGCCAAGAGTATCTAGCTGTTGTTGTTTCTAGAGTATAAGGTGCATGCATGCTATTATGGTTTGAATTAGAAAAATATATAGGTGACAATTAATTAAGAGTTAGAGATGTTGCAGGCGTGACTTAGTTTTTTCATCAAAATTTATCCAATAAATTGCCTGAACACATGCACAGGTGATGTGTTGAAAATCTAGCACAATATTTTTTTTCCCAGCGGAGACCATATAAGTTTTACTCCATATCCAAATATATATACGTCGTTTTAGACATCAACACTAACAGTCTCCAATAGAAAACTTGAACCATTACTTTTTTGTAATGATATGTGGGTAAAAATTATAAAATTTATAATCATATGAAAGTACTTTCATGACAAATCTACAGATCATTTCATATATATATATATATATATATATATATATATATATATATATATATATATATTTGTGTGTATTAGTAGCCAAGTTTTTAATTTTTTGACTAGAAAATAACATCCATTTAAAAATGGAAGGATTATACCCCTACCAAGCCGGATCCAACCTTGGGGTGGCCACGCTACCTATACGCCAACACCAACCAGTGGTCCTCTAGAGACTTTCCAGCAATGGTTGCCCTTACCACCTCTCGAGCTGTAATACCTGGTTTACTCGTAGTGCGGTCCATATGGCTCATGTAAAGTTGTGTGGTGGGATTAGTCCCACGTTGCTTGTCTAAAGTGAGTTGTAGTAGTATATAACGCATGTTAGCTCCAAACGTGTAACAGCCCAAAATTTTAAATTCTAGTTGAAAATAAAGTTTAATGATTTTTGTGGAATTTTCAAAAGCTTTTACTTAATCAATTTGAAGCTAAAAAATTTATATGCAAAATTTATTACCAGATAATAGTTGAAAATATTTTATTTAAGTCCTAAATGCTCCAGAGAATTTCTGTGAATTTTCTCAAAATTTTTGGACTTAATTTGCTATATTCTAAAGCCTAATGGAATTATCAGTAATTATTTAAATCAGAAATCAAAAGAAAATCTTCAAACAGCCAATGGGCCGAAACCCACTCGGTCGAGCCCACTTCGCAGGCACACGCGGCCCACTCGACCCGCTCCTCCCGCGCAAACCCCTTCCCCCTCTCCGAGCCGCCCGATTTTAATCCAACGGCTGCGCTCCACCATCACTTACCGTTTCGCCCCATCTATTCTCGACCGTCCGATCAAAATCGGACGTGCCTCCATCGTCTTCCTACTTTCCTTTCTTCTTCCTCCGCCTTCCTTTTCTTGCCGCGAAGTCCGCCATGGATGCGAATCGGGGAACTTCCATACACGGCTAAATCCCGAGCGAATCACCGGAATCTCGCGCGCATTGAAGTCCCTGATCTGCTCCGCCTCCGACATGGCCGTTTCTTTCCATCCCCGTAGCCCCAAATCCCAGATTTACCGCCGTTGTGCCGCACGACCTTCGTGCGCTCCACGTTGAACCAGCCACGCCCGCGCCCTATAAATAGGTGCGCCAGGAGCGCCTCCTTCACCGCACCTCAACGCCGCCAACCACCGTCCCCCTCCTCGCTCCTAGCGCCCTAGATTCGAAGTTTTCGCGGCGGTGAAACTCCGTATCTTCTCCGTTTCCGGCGCCGTCACCGACACCCCGACCACTCCGACCGCACCATTGGCACCGTCTCGTCGTTGCGAAGCCGTTGCCGCCAACCCCTTCGCCAGAAGACCCCGGAAGCACCTTCCTCACCGACGACCCTGCGCCGCCGCCGCTAAACCTCGCCGCCGCCGGTCAAAACTCCCCGCTCCGCCGCTGTTTTGGTGAGCATCAGGTTCGCCTTCACCTGCTCTCTCTTTTGAGCACCCGCACTCACCTCGCCGTGGCGTAGAACGCCGGCGAGGCCACCACCGAGGCTTCGCCGGTTTTAAGCCGACGTGGCTTTGCCACGGGCACGCCACCGTGGCGCCATGTCACCGCCACATGGGCGCCACGTCGCCAGATCTGCCCGCGTGTCAAGCCACCTCAGCCGCGTCCACACCCCCCTTCGGAGCCGAAAGCGGTGGGCCTGGTCCACATGGACCGTGTCTATGACACGTGGGGCCCGCATGTCAGGAATTATTTTAATTCCATTAAAAATCTGAAATTCTTCGCTGGCGTCAGCATTGCGCAATAAATTGATTTTCCAGTAGAAAATTAATTTGAGAAATTCAATTAAATTCCAGATTTATGTTAAAACTTCAAAAATTCATATATTTTGCATCTAAACTCCAAATTGGGTGGTTCAAGTTGCAAAATTTGTCTAAAATCATGATCTAGCTATTTAAACCAAAATATTTCAATTTGGAGTTATTTGGAGCTGAGTTTTTGAATTTATTTGAATTTGGAGTTAATTTGTCGTATTTTCGCGTATAGACCTCGACGACTCCGGAGAGTTAGATCCTTCCGACGATTTAGAATTTCAAGACTTCAACGAAGGCAAGTTACACTATTGATCATATTGTTCCCAGTATTTTAAAGTATTTAATTCCTATTTTTAAATTACTATTGCATGCATATGTTTATATAAATGTTTGAATGTCCTGTTTTCGTATATAGTTATTCCAACTTCCATTGTATGGCCAACTTGATTATTGAATACGAATACCTTGACACCCTTAGGTGAAATTTGTCATATGCTTAGCCATGCTTAGATTATATTTGGAAATTTGGGAAGATTTAGCCAAATCATTTACAATTTGATTTTAAATTTGATTCTGTAGTATTGATTTACCACGAAAGCTTATAAAGAGGTTTTTACTCTAAATAAAATAAAATGGGTTTGGACTTGGGCGGGATGGATGGATGGTGGGTGCAGGTTCATGCACAGGCCTAATCTGGTTAGGATTAAGGCCCAAGTCAGTTAAGGACCGGTCTTTGAGCGTATTTTGCTACGCCTTACCGTAACACCACATGTCTTGTATGGGCAGAATTTGGCTAAATAATTTTTGGTGTCTTAGTGTTATTTGTGCTATGTTGTATGTGTGGGTGTTGGTTAGACATTAGTCCCACCTGGCGCAAGAGGGGGCTTCCGGAGGATGGTTAGTCCAATGGTAGCGAAACCTTAGCGGACATAAATACACTAAGACACTGCTTTGTAACGGCCTCATGATAATTGCTTAGTCACACGCCTTCGGAAGCGTGCTCTGGCCGACATTAAAAGCAAATTATCTCGTGTGGGTAAAGCTGTACAAACTCTGCAGAGTAGAAACTATTCGAATAGTCGCGTCCGCGGTCATGGACATGCTAGCAAAGCCACTCTAAGTTAGACTTGTTTTTGGTTTATAAAATGATTTCCACAGATGATTTTAGGATGGATAATCCTATGGTAAAAAAATTTGGGCGGTTAGCCAAGTGATAAGAGGGTATCCTTCACCATTCATTTAATGGAGGTTATCCACTATTCATTGTCATTTTAAATCTCTGATTTCAGTTATAACATTAAAACTAGCCTTAGAAAATTATTAATGGTATTTAATCTGAAAATGCTGTTTATACAAAACAACCCTGCCATGATCCTTTGTTTACCCTATGCATGCATAAACTTTCAATATTGGGTGTAACTTGCAAGCACGGAAGTTGTGCTTACTCTTGCTGAATAATCTTTATTCAGGAGAAGACCTCTATCAGGACGGTGAGGATCCTGACGACTAGGCTACGCCCCCAGACGATTGCCTGTGGCAAGTCGTGTGGTCTACTACTACCTTGTTTCCGCTGTATTATTTCTTTTCCATTTGGCCTCAGGCCCATTTGTAATAAAACTCTGAGTTATTATTAATAAAGTGCGTGATATGATTTTGCTATCACTTTTGTTTGACTGTGTACACTAGAAATTCTGGACTAGTGTATAAACACAGAGAATTCGGGATCCTTCGCTCCCGGGTTCGACAAAACGTAGCACCTCCGGGTTAACTATTTTATATAAAGCGAGGACGAAAGTGTAAGTGGATGCTATATGTGCATGGATCCGCCACACAATGGGCTGGGCATTGAGCTGATTTTGAGCTAGGGTGTTACACTAGCCTTCCTTTTTATGTAAAACCATGAGGAATTCTCCAGAAATTTCATCTTTTTTTTGTTGTGAGGAAGATTCATCATTGTTTACTTTTTGTGTAATTTAAAATTGAAACCTCTTTAAGGGGTGTTCGGCATGGTCATGACTTCTCAAAAGCGACTTAGGCTAACTACCGAAATAAGACGTTTAGTGTTTGTGATCAACTTTTAGGTAGGCTGGCTGGACCTTTTGAATTGGAAAATATCTGAAATGACCCTGAGGCAAATGGTGGCTTGTTTTATGTTGTTTAGCGATAATTGACGGCAGTTAATGACAGCTAATGATGGTTAACAAAAAATAACAACACTTTATGGCAACTACCGACAATTAATGAAAATTCGCACACAAATAATCTTAATGACAATTTACGACAATTAACAACAATTTGCATAATTAAATCTTAACGACAATTAACATAATTGACGGCAATTGATCTAATTCCATGATTACAGAAGTAATCAATTCAATGATTGCATAAATAATTCATCTATATCAAAAAAAAAGAGGAAATGAAAGTAAATAAAAGAAATGAAGCTAGCGCGTGTCAGGAGGAGGGCGGTGGCGGGGGAGGAGGAGGAGGAGGAGGAGGTAGGAGGGTGGAGGCGGCGGCGGTGGTGGTGGCGGGAGAAGGAAGGCGGCGTTGGGGGAGGAGGAGAAGGAGGGCACCGATGCAGGAGGAGGAGGTAGGTCGGGGCGGCGACGCCGGTGCGGGAGGAGGAGGGAGTTGGTGCAGGAGGGGCGGCGGCACCGGTGCAGGAGGAGGCGGCGGCGGGAGGAGGAAGGAGGAGGCACGGGTGGGCGGGCGGAGGATCGCATGGCTAGGGTTAGGGTTAAGAGGTGTGGGTGGCCGGTTTTGTTTAGTGGCAATAGAGGGTAAATAACCCCTAACTATAGGGTCAATCTCGGAAGGCAAACCCACTGAAGCCACGGGAAGCAGCCAATGGGTGGCTTGTGGCTTCCGCACGTTGTAAACAGCCTCTAGCTTCGAGGAAAAACAACTGGAGGAAGCCGTCCGTTTGGGACGGCGAAAAGCCGAAGCCGTCCCGTAATTTGCACTTGATTTTTATTGTGTTGAGCGTAAGTTACGGCCATGCATGTGTAATACTCAATACTCCCCTTCCATGCACGGACTCCCTGGCTCCACCACACTACCCCTAAGAACAAAGCATGTAACTATATATGATGTAGCTATTCTTCCTTTAACAGCCATATCTCATGTAGTTCTAAAACAAATTAAGATGCCTAATGTATATAGGCTTGTAGATGACCGGAATTTGTCCGGTGGGTAATGACTTAACGATTGACATATATATATGTGCGAAAGAATATACGGAAGCATGGGCTAGTCTAAAGGTTTCGACAAAACACACTAATTACTCTCTTTTGTTTCTTGTGAAATGAAAACTGAGCCGGTCATGGCATTTCTCCTCAGCACAGTAACTTGTAGTTAATTTAGCATTGCATGTCTTGATCCATATATGTCAGCTTTTTTCTTAGTCATAAAGCCTTGATTCCTTTTGAAAGAGAGAAAACAAATGGTAGTTCCTGTAAAGGACACTAGAAAGCTTCAGTTCCTTTTCCTACTCATCCCATGCATTCACCTTTTTGCTAAAGTTTCATTAACCTATTATCTACAACAAACCAAAGTCGATAAAAGTGCTTGTCAAAACTTCATTTTTTAAGACACCGTTGCACGTGCCTACGCATCTTAATAACCGTCACTCTTGCACGTACATGCGCAAGTACTACTGTATATATACGGTACGTGTTTCTGTGTGCAGAGAGAGAGAGAGAGAGAGAGAGAGAGAGAGAGAGAGAGAGAGAGAGAGAGTCTGACTTACAGTTTGCTGATGCATGGAGTTCCCGCTGCCATGACCCAAGTACGGGTAGCTGAGAGCCTACGTAACACAGAGAAGAAGAACGATTACCGGTCATGTATGCATGAGACGGAGAAGAGAGGAGCTATGGAGGAGAGAGGGGGAGGGATCAAGAGGATATGATACTATCTAGATAAACACACTACAGAACGAGACGGCACACACACCCATGCATGCAACTTGCTGATGCTACCCATGCACGCACGCACTTTAACAGCGTGCTCTTACACCCAGTCCCACCCTTCCTCTTTTTGTTTCACCTAGATACTCACATTTCAACTTTACAAGTACATGTAAATTTTCCTGCCCCATACACACCTCCTATCACTGTAACACTGGCCCATGCATGCACTGTATATCCTAGGGGTCCCACATTCTGGTCATATTTGGTTACATGCATATATACTTGCATTGCATGAAAAATGCCACCAATGAAGCAAATCACACTGAAAAAACTTCCCAATATGTTACATAATTGCATGCATGAAGAATATATGTCTCTTTTTGTTAGACCATGTGGAGGTCGCCCCATGGTTTGTGATGAGTAACTGATTTTGATTTGCATGTGTTGTCAATGTTTGAGTTTGTTTCTGGGAAGTTTGCTTTGTGGAGTTCGTGTGTGAGCAGTCGGAAGGTCCAAATCTAAATGGACCATTGAATTAGACTATTTTCCAGGGAGAGAGTGCAAATGAGTCTAAGGCAAGTCGGACCGTCCAAATTGTTTGGATCATTGGTTCGAACTATTTTCCAGAGTGTTTACAAATGAGGCTAATTAAGGCTTGTATGGATTATCCAATGTGGGTTTGGAAGGTCCGATCGGAGAGGTAGGACCATCCTATCAAGGGATGGATAAACCAAGCGATTAGTTCTTGTTCTTCAGTGGGCTTTGAGTGGTTCATTGGAGCATTGACCATGGATCGGTGCATCAAGGTTGCATGATGCATGTTTTGGACTAACATGGGTCATGTTGTGAAGAACTTATGCCCGAAAATGGTTGCTTGGTCTATTTGTGTGCAGGTGGCTTGGAGTTAATTATGGACAATGGCGAGAAGGACCGGCACTTGGTTAGGAGAACCAAGGTCTAGAATGGTCATAGGGACCAGGTGAGATGGTTGAGTTCAAGTAAGACACAAGATGGACAAGAACTATGGAAGGCAAAGTTGATGCCAGGACCTTGTGAGGCTTTATGAGACATGGTTGAGCAAACCATGATGGTCTTGAGTGGATGAGTATGGCGATGCTTAGATGAGATGAGTGAGGTGCACATGGTGCATTGTAAGCCATGGGATGGCTTTTGTGGCTTGGTGATGCTTCCAGGAGCAAAGCATGAAGGTATGTATTCTTTGCTCATCAATTGGGCCAATTGATGTTTATGTGTGTTGTGCAGTGCTACATGACGGGTTTGTTTGTCGGTGATAGTTGTAGGACTTCGGAGCTACGTCATGGTGAGGTGTACATAACCGGAACTAATCTAAGAGAGCTTAGATCCAAAACAGTCAAGGGATTGAGATTAAGCTAGGAGATCTTAGATCCATAACGATCAAGGTGCCGCCGGAAGATGACCAAGGCTAGCGGAGTGGTTACACTCTGTGAAGACAAAGAACCAGGGGCGGGAGCTACCGGTGATGGACATGACGGGCAACAACAAGGTGGATTGGGACTAAGCTCAAGGAGGGATTGAGGTCTAGAACGATCAAGGAAGTCGGGTGACATTATGGTGGAAGGTGGTCTGACTGGTGACTCAAACCAATGCAAGTGAGGTGGTGCTCCAGCGATGCCTGGAGCTAGAGAGACTTGCTGGTTGGTTCAGTGGGCAATTGGACATATGTGCTTTCATGGAGAAGACATGTGATGAGCATTGGAGGAAAAGTCTTGACCAAGTCAAGGTCAAGCGAAGGCTTCCGAAAGACAGGCGATATCTTCTTGGAGGAGCCAGCTGCTATGAAGATTAATTATAATTGTGATAATGTGTGGATGGCGTGGGGCTCAGCGATAGCTTTCCAACACATCCAAGAACACGCAAATCTGAAATCATATGAGGGAGATATGACCAGTTTTGTAAGCAGGTACTAGGTCTACCAAAATTGTGTTAATGGGTTGTAAGTGTTGAGTGGATGGGTGGGTTGTGTAGCCCACCAGCAGGAGATATTTGTGAGAGAGAGTGGTTGTTTTGGCCACCACTACAAAAGGAGAGAAGGAGATGGCTTAGAGAAAAAAATCCTTTAGGAGATAGGGTTGAGAAAGGTGTAGGTGTTCTTGGGAGAGATTTGGAGATATATATGTTTTAAAGGCTCGAGATTTTAACCCCATCCAGACTGCATTAAAGAAGAAGAAGCACCCTAACTCTGCAAAGCACTCACGTGAGCAGTGCTCGAACTGTGGCGGGCTGAGAGCCTAAAGCTCCCCTAGCCACTGTGTCCCAGCACAATCCCTGCCTCACTGTGCCCAGCATAGTACGTAAGACACCCAGCGCCGAGCAGAGGGCTCAATCCTGGGCGGGCTGGGCAGCCACTGCCGCACCTAGCCAGACAAGCTTCACTCGCTTGAGAGGCTCTTTGGAGTGAAAATTTTGTCATCCTTAGACTTATGTGTCGCTGGGGAGTGACTGTAAAATTACACATCCCCAAGTAATACAAGATCCAAATTCCAAACACTTGTGTTCTTATCTCTCTTTATGATGGCTTGACCGATTCTTGATTCTTCTCTTGTTCTTGATCTTCTTTCTTGATTTTGTCTTGGATTTGGGTGTGCAAGGAAGGGTAAGTGATGGAATAGGTAGTTTATGTTCAGATCCATCCACCTGGTGCATCAAGTTTGAAGCTTTACCGGTTTTCTCTCTCTTTGTTTAAACTGGCTTGAACTTTGCTTTTGGCACAAACATTGCAAAGTTTTAATTTTGATTTGCTTTTATAGTTCTATGAATGGTGTAGAATGGATGTGCCAAATCTAAAGTCATTTGGACACCCGAGCACTTCAAGATCAAGATTTTTCATTTGAACCCGGTTCTAGTGCAAATTGTTTTTGGAAGCAAAAAGGTTTTAACTTTAAGTTGATCTTGCTAGATACCTTGTTGGTTTAGATTCCCAAGGAGTTGTTTATGCTCTAGGAATCATTTTTTCTTAGATTGGTGTTTTAGTTTTTGAACCGTGTAAGCTTTCTCTCAAGTTCTTGTTGTCCCGTGTGGATCGGACCCTCCAATTGGAAGTTATTAATTAGGACCATCCGTTCTAAGTCAAATCATCCAACTGGGGTGTTCTTTGGAATAGTTTTTTTAAGAAGCTGCTTCTTGGTGTGACGTCTGTCCAATCCCTCTTCTAGTCACCCCTTCGGTCTTGCACTTTTCACCCTGGCTAAAACTAAACTGCTCATATTCGAACATATACTCCGAGTTACTTACTGCGACCCGGTTTGAATCATGCATCCTTGCGAGTTATCATCGTTTTGCTAGCTTTGGATGAGTGCATACAGTTTTGAGTTTTCCTTTCAAGATCAAGAGAAGCATGCATAGAAATTAGAAACTAACACTCTTCCTGAACTGAATATCTACTTACATATGGAAAGGAAATTAAGATCGATGAAGAGAAATAGAGACGCTGAGGGAGGGAGAATAAGTTAAGGTAAGAACAAAAAAGAGAGGGTTAAGGTTGGACCTCAATTTGACCGAGGAGGAATATAATATAGCCAATAGTCTCTTGCAGCACAGACGCAGTGTCAGTCTGTAAAAAGGAACACGAATGTATGTCAGAGACTTCTTTTTTACTTTCACTCACACGGCTGCAGCTGAAAAGAAAGGAGATGGGCAAAAACTATATATACATTTCTGTGTTAGCAGTTGCAAAGGAACCGACTTTTCCAATTTAAAGCTTTACATTCATATGCAATAGATGTTGAGCTAAGATCATGCATATTAATATTTGGCATACTGTGCTACCTAGACTGTATGCACATGCAAATTAAGTTTCCGTGCAGTGTTACATTAATTAATGGATAGCTATTTATGTAACGTTACCTGTAAGAAATTTTTATCAGAAGGTAGCGATAACACCGGTTTTCGCTGGTTACCATAAATTTTGGATGAAATTTTTAAATTGAATTTTGAATTTTTCAGATGTAAAGACAAAATTTATCTAAATATTGAATTTGAATTTGGATGAAAATTAAATAAATCCAAATTTTTTGCCTGGTATAAAAAATTATCGGACCCCACCGATAACACCAGTAACTGGTGGTTACCGGCTAAATTTCTGCGATAGAATTTTCACTATTAGTACCTTGCCAAATGGAGAAACTATCTGATGAAGTGCTGTTATTCTGTCCCCAAGCTTCTCCTTCCTTACCTGAAAAAAAAATGTTTAGGTGAGGAGCAAAATATACATTTTTATGGTAAATTGGTAATGCATGCAATGCAACAAGGACTTTTCAATGTATTTGATGATGTTGATCTTCTCTACGGCTCCACATTTGTGAAAAAAGTCCTTACCCTTCAGGCTTCTATATATATGCTATTCTAAATCAGAGCATGCATGATCACAAGAACTATATTGATCAAGACAAGATCCATCTGAAACTGTAGAAATGCTGAACTGTTTATTTTGTTTTCTCTTCATCTTTTTACAAGATCGATCTAAGCATAGATGAATGTACGTAAGTACTTGTGCATGTTTTCTATATATATCCTGTGGATGCTATGCTTGGTGAAGTGTTTCAGAGATGGAGGTGAGTGAGAGACAGATTTCAAGGTACACAGAAAATGACATACTCGAGAGAGAGAGAGAGAGAGAGATAAAAGGAGTGCATGAAGAAACCTTTAGGGTAGATTGTGCTGAAGAAGCAGAGGCTTGAACCCTAGCCTTCTTGAGAGCCGAACCAGTGGCAGTGCTGTTACTCTGGAGCAAAGAATGAACAAAGAACCAAGCAAGAACCATCATGAGGTCATTTAGTTTCATCTTGCTAAAGTTAATTGCCCATGATACTTTGTGCCGACATTAGCTTGAAGCCCGTACGTGTGGCATACACAAAAGTGGATATCTCTACACCGTGATCACGAGATCATGAAAAAGGTTGGAACGTGAGCTTCAGAGGGTAGACACACACAAAAGTGAATTTCTAAGGGACATGAACCATACAACTATTCATGGAAAGAGAAAAAGAACTTGCAACGCATTCAAGTGATACATTATGCACCATCACAAAGAGATCGCATCTGCGAGCCTGCAAAAAGACGAAACCTAGAGGATTACTAGTTAAAAAGGGCTATATGCGATGTAAGCAAAAAAGCTTCTATGTTTTGAAAAGATCATGCCACAAGTTTTTTAAAAAAATTGCAAATAAAAACGGCTGTGTTCTATGCTGTACTGTGAACTAGGTATCTCTATGGACGGACTCCAAGGAAGATCATGCGTTTTTTTCCCTGTAAGATTAAACATCGATCTAAAAAGCGATGTGTTCTACATATGTACAAGAAACCGCCCAAGAAATATGGAACAGTAATTGAGTCGAAGAACAAAGAGTACCTATGAATTTCGGGATGAACATTTTTGTTTCAGTTTATTCAGTTGCTCACCTCAGACGAGTTATCGGACTGATGATTCCTCAACTCCGGCGCCGGCGCGCTGTTCGAGAAGTCGAGCATGCTGCTGCCGAGGCTCATGGTGATGCATGACCTAGGAGAGGAGGCCAAGAGCATCTGGCTCAGGTGAGACTTGGCCCCTGATGTCTGGATCTCGTCACCACCACCATGGCCATAGAAATTATAAGCTGCTGCAGCCTGAGCCATAGGATCCTCCTCTAATCCTTTTGACAATAGAGCTGCGGCAGTGCTGTATCTCTCAAGATCTCCAACTAACCCCCCACTGCTTTGTAGTTGCGCAATGCATATATATGCATACATATGCATCCACAGGCAGAAACAGCAAGTTAGTACTAAGAACATTCATGTGAGATGATTAGTAAAAAGCATTAGAGAAGGGGTTGATCTATAACAGGACAAAGTACACAACTACGATACTTTAATTTCTCCCTAGCTAGAAGCACCTAATTTGTACAAATTAATAAAGTTTACATGAATTGCAGGGCTCGACCGGTGGCATTCTTGCTCTAGCAGATCCTAGAGAATTAAGGATGGAGATAGAGAAAGATCTTTACAGAAGTAGCTGGCTCCATGACTCTGGCATGCTGTTCTCCTGCCCACCATGCAAACTTGCAGGAGAAGTGGCAGTGCTGTTCACCTCAGGAATTAGACCTGAAGATAGGTGGAGGAGCTGATGGGGGAAGAGCATGGAAGGAGAAGACAAGGGAGGCATCTTGTTGGAGGCCTCTTGCTCCTCAGCACAAGGCCTCAAACTACCCATGATATTGTTGTTGTTTGTACCACCCACACCATCCGTTGCACCAACTAAGGGGCAAGAAAGAATTATTGCTGCAATTGATCTTCTAGCCAGGATCCTAGCTTCTTGCAAATTCCTACGCAAATCGCAGGTTAATCTTTAAGGTCTGGTAGCTTTGCCTGTCCTCTCAATCTTTAAGGTGAGAGAGAGCATCAATAAGAGAGAGAGAGAGAGAGAGAGAGATGGTTTGGACCTGTTTGGAGAGGAATCTGGGCTTTGTTTTGTTTCCGTTCCTTTTGTTTCGCTCAATTTCATTTGTGAACTTTCCCTTGCAATTCTCTCTCTCTCTCTCTCCTTCTGTTATGTTTATTTTTTCCTTTTCCCCCTCCTCACCCTACTTTTGCTTTATCAATAAAAGTGATGCCCGAAAGGTATGTGCGACACACAAATTCAGGCCAAAAGGAGCGGTTTATGGAGGGTAGTATTTGTTAATTGGCGCTTATGCTAACTTTCAACTATAATTAATTATTGTTAACTGATAGTAGTTACCAGTGAAGACTGAAGACAAGCATTACCCTATCCCAATCAATGTACTGGATATGATAAAGTTAACGCGTTCTCAATTCTCATGATTATCCCATTTTGGTTTAGTTAATGTCCAACGCCCAACTTCATTTGCCAGAGCATTTTTTTATTTACAAATTCAAGTCCCGTACAGTTGCAACGTACGCCCACGCAAAGGGAGATCATGGGTTCGATGCTACAATTCCTCACTCTCTCATGTGCCAAACATGGTCTTTTCAAGCTCGACCTCATATCTTTTTTTGAGACCAAACCTCACATATATATTTATGGTCAAATTAATATATATATATATATATATATATTAGCATGTTTTTTTATTCTAAAAAGGAAATTTTTACCGGCCTTGCTTCGGTACACCTCTTTAAAAAAAAAATTACGGTTCTTAAAGCAAAGTGTTTAAAACTATTTTACTTCAAAATTCATAAACTCTTCTTAAAGAGTTGCACGGAAGCACGCCCCAATCTTCTTTACATATATGCTCTAAGGACATCTCCGATCCTTATTTCACAAGTCAGTCATAAGCTAGGGCCCACGTATTTTGATTCGGCTTAAGTCCATACACTGCAACGTGTAAAGCCTCCCTTTGGATTTTAAGGCAGGCCCCACAACATTTTTTTTTTTGTGTTTTCCTTAACCTCCCCCAATTCATTCGCGCGAAGCTTCTTCCCCCCTCACGCGGAATCCATCCTCTCCAGTCTCCCCCACCGAGCCCTCGTGCACATCGTCCCCAAATCCCCATCTAACTCGTCGATCTGACGTTGGGCCACCTGTTGTCCTCCCTCCCCTTCTCATCCCTCTGCCACAGCTCCTCACCGGCGACCACCGAATCCACATCCGGCGACCTCGGCTTCCACTTGACCCCGCCATCAACGAGTAGATCCAAATCAGTGGGACATCTCTCGATGCAGCCGGCGCCAAGTAATGGCTATGGGATAAGTGCACCGCCGACCCGGGGATAAGCCCGGTAGCCACCTGCTGGCTGCTACTGTTGTAGCTTCGGGCACAAGCACGGAGCCTGGCAGCGCGCACGCCGAAGGGTTTGACCTCCGAGGTCCGGCGGCTCCGATGAAGAAGAGGGCGATGGAGAGCTGCATGAGGGCATTGGGGATGGCGAAGCCGACGGCCCAGCTGACGTTGTTCTAGATGTAGACGAGGACTGTCATAGAGGAGAGGACCGCATCGCAGCTGCATGAGTGCTGAAGTATAAATTAATTGTTTATCTTTTCTCATCAGTTTAAGTTTTTGGGTAAATTGGTTGGTGTATGAAACTCAATATGGTATCAAAGTCAAAAGGTCTTGAGTTCAAGACCCGGTTAGTGCAATTAAAAATAATAATTGCAGGTCACTTCTATTTCACCTCTTAGGTCTGAGGGAGCCAAGGGGAGTGTTGAAGTATAAGTGAATTGTCCACCTTTCCTCACCAGCTTAAGTTTTTGGGTGAATTGATTGGTGTATGAAACTCAATAATGAGGACCCTCGTACTTGCGGCTCATTCGTGAGTCCGTCCACCAGAGCGCCTCTTATTCCCATTTTTTGTTGGATTTGGTCTGCTAGAGAGTATAAACTGTGCTTTGCTTGGATGTGGTCTGTGCTGAGTAAATAAGTTTGCTTGGATGTGCTTTGCACAAGCTTGCTTAGATCTGATCTGCTATCCCTTGATTCTTCTATGGAAACCATTTGTTCTACCTCATGTTGTTGGAAATTAATATAGATTTGCCAGTATTAAGGCATTAGGATTAGCATCGGATCAAATTAGTTTGTTTTCTTTGTTAAGTTTTCTATGTTTAGTTTTGGCTTGGTTAGTAAGTTTCGTAGTTTTTAAAAAGATATGTAATCATATGTGTTTTGATTGAGGCAAGAAGAAAAAAAAATCAGAAAATGCTGCCATGTGTTCTCGGCAGCACCAAAAAATTCTTTCCCTGTTCTTCTTGTGTTCGTGTGAGTTGTGAATCTTCTAGTTGCTTGCCTCCAGTAGTGCGTGAGATTGTTCCTTCCAACAAGCGTAAGTGTGTGTGTTCCTCATCTAGTGTGTTTATTTATTCCATCACGTGAGTGCTTTAGTGCTTTGTTTGTTTTCTGTCGAGCGTCCGATCGGCTCTCTTTTTGGTTTTGGGCCAATAATTGGTATCAGAGCTTTCGTAATTTTCGTGTGTCGGAGAAGATGCCGAGGGAAGGAAAGAGTATGTCTTCGTTCGGCGAGCAATGCCTGCTGCGAGGTGATTCGTCCGCCTCGCATGTAGTGAAGATGGAGAGTGTGGTGATGATGTCGTACCCGCAGCTCACTCGCACGAGCTACACGATAAGGGCGATAAAGATGTGTGTCGCTCTTTAGACGTAGAACATGTGGGAGCAGTGGAGCCTGATGCTGCGGAGTACCAGAAGGATCGGATGACATTGTACGCCATCTACCAGGCCATGCCAGAGCAAGTCATGTCTTCTCTCGGCGGGAAAGACACGACGAAGTTGGCATAGGAGGCAATCAAGACAGTGCACATGGGGTACAAGTCTGTGTGCGAGGCCGACCTACAGACCCTCAAGAAGGACTTCGAGAGGCTAAAGATGGAGGAAGGGGAGACTGTTGAAGATTTCTCTAGTCGGATGACGTCGGTCGTCACGGATCCGCACATTGGGCGACACGGTAGATGATATTGCTGTTGTTCGTAGGTTTCTTCATGCGGCCTCAGCGCGCTACATGCAACTCGTCACCTCCATCGAGCAGTGCGTGGACTTGAAGATCCTCACCTCGAAGACCTTGTCGGGCGGTACAAACCTCGAAGATCTTGTCGGGCGGTACAAAGCCTATGACGAGCGCGCCCAAATTAGTTTTGGCGACCCAAAGGAGAGTGAGCATCTGTTTCTCATGCGCACACAATAGGAGACTCTCATCGAAGAGAAGAAGAATGGAGAAGGGTCAGGCAGTGACGCAAAGAAGAACTGTGACCACGCCGGTGGCCGCGGCAAAGCCAGTGACCATGACGACAACCATGACGACGAGGAGGACAACAGCGACTCTGATACCAGTGAGCGCAAGTTCAACAAGAAGAATATCAAATGCTACAACTGTGGCATCCGAGGGCATTTTGCTAACGAGTGCCGCAATCCGAAGAAGGAACTGGCGTATTTCGCTGTGGCGGATGACAAACCAGCGCTACTCTGAAGTTCGACGAGAAGATGCTCGAATAGTGACAACTTGATTACGGGGTGATTATCTTAGTATTTATTTTTGCATGTTAGTCGAGTCTCAAGTCATCAATTAGGAGAAGACAAGCCTTGATCAGGGGGGAGATTGTTGAAAATTAATCTAGACTTGCCAGGTAATAGGGCGTTAGGATTCTGATGCAATTAGTATCGGATCAAATTAGTTTGTTTCCTTTGTTAGGCTTTTCATCTTTAGTTTTGACTTGGTTAGCAAGTTACATAGTCTTTAAAAGGACATATAATTAGATATGTTTTGATTGAGGCAAGAAAAAAAATTAGAAAATGTTGCCGTGTGTTCTCAGCAGCACCAAAAAAATCTTTCTCTGTTCCTGTGTCCGCGTGAGATGTGCATCTTCTAGTTGCTTGCCTCCAGCAGTGCGTGAGATTGTTCCTTGCAGCAAGCGTATGTGCGTGTGTTCCTCATCCAGTGTGTTTCTTTATTCCATTACGTGAGTGCTTTAGTGCTTTGTTTGTTTTCTGCCGAGCGGATTTTTTTTATTTTGGGCCAACAGATGTCTTCCGAGCGCGGCGGATTCCAATGATTTTCATAAACGTGTTCACTTTGTAATAAAATGAGAGAAAATCAAAAAAATTCTAGAAAATTCAATAAAAATAATTGGAACACGAATATATTTAATAAAATAATTTGAATTTAAAAAAAAATTATTTTATTAATTTAAACTATTTTTTTTTATTTTCTTGAGTTTTCCAAATAAGCTTTAATTGATCCATTAAAATATAATTAGTGGTTGTGTACGCTTTTAATTATTGTAGACATACGTAGCATACATAAAATAAAAAGTGGCGATTTTCGTGTTAGTGTTAGGGTTTAAGTCGCAATTAGGAATTACGGTTAGGGTTTAAGCGACGATTTTCGTTTCAATTTTAAAATATAGCAAACGACTTCAAAATATTATGAAATTTTACGTGGAGCACCCCGACAAAGTGCCCTTGCTTGTGTAAATTTGCCATAATTTTATTCATCCTGAACCGCCACGTGCTCTCTCTCCCATTTTCATAAACGTGTTCTATTTGTACGGATTTTAAGTTACGAAAATTAGGGTTTCATGATTCAATGTGACTTGGAATGTATCTGAGATTTGCTGAGTTACATTTTGGTGATATCCATGTCTTGATAGGGAGGTATATTTGCGGTCTGGAGGAGGTTATGGGATATTCCAAATATGCTATATTTTCTCCTACTTCTGCAAACTATCTGTTAGAGTCGGAATAATATTTTGTGAACGCCGTATCGCCGGGGTACAACAACGTCGCAAAGGCATACGTCATGTAATGCAGGGATACACGAC
Organism: Ampelocalamus luodianensis; assembly: GCA_036346255.1. NCBI lineage: Eukaryota > Viridiplantae > Streptophyta > Magnoliopsida > Poales > Poaceae > Ampelocalamus > Ampelocalamus luodianensis. The sequence continues at coordinate 11,795,001 of CM070618.1, forward strand.
AGTTGATCTATTCATGAAGGACTACGATACATAGATAAAGAGTGGACATTACAATCTTATTACAACTGGACTTCTACTTGGCAAGAACAAGAAATAATAGAAGAAATACCGCAAAACTAACTATGTGAAGTAATTTCTGAAGCATTTTCTCAACCCTTTCCATCCTTTCATCCAGTATTTTAAGTCTGTTAGCTTCATTTTGTATTGGTTGATCGGATGGTCGAGCCACTGGATGAAATGCTATCCTATATCATCTTTCCAGACTCTATGTTTTCAATTGTATTCCTATCACGTATCATGCGCATTTTAATCACACGTTTTACGGCCTCAGAATATTTTTAAACTTTTAAGTTTCATGACACAGTGCAAACCACTGTGAAATTTCTTCGTAATTTAAAGTACTATATATTTTCCTCAAAATATAGGAAATCTATATTTTGTAAATCCCATCGCATAATATCTTTTCAATTGTATTTCTATCACGTATCACTTAATATTTTGAAGCTACCATTGTACTAACCATTGTTTCCATTAAAATCGTCCGACGTTAGGTACGATATTGTTTAATATTTAAGCTACCATTCACTTTGCTACAACAGTCCCACACTTAGTACAAATTTAAAACACTAACAACAAGAAATCTTCTAAGTCAAGCAAGGGCATACACCGACTACCAACTAAAACTATTGTCTTGCTACAATAACAAACTACGTGCTAATCACATTGCTAAATCTATAGAGAGTGGCTGACTCCGATCCATGCAAAGACGTGTTGCCGGCTGCTCCAAATGAAGGGCCCACCTTGCAGCAGAGATGCAAATTCTCCAAGAAATTAGGTTATGTAAAGTTTTGGGCAAACTGAGATTGGGGGAAATTTGTAGGGAAACGAGGTGGTGGGATGTTGTCAGGATGTGGATTTGGGGATTCTGGATTGATAAAATTTGTGAAATTTCTATTTGAGGGATCCATGTGATGAACTAGTGTTTCAAGAATGTGACGAACTAGTGACTGAGCTCTTTCGGTTTCTGTAGAGATGGAGGCTTGTTGGAGATTGAATGGCATGGAGGCAACTGGTGCTGGAGTTTGAAGGCATGGATCGATGCGTCAGCTCCTTGGATGGCAACGGCTAATTTTTCCGGGTGGTTGGCAGTTGTAACTGCCACAACAGAATAGCTTAAAAAATTGCATGGTGGCAGAGGGCAACAAAAGAAACTATATTTTAATGCTTGTAACCCGGTCGAAAGCTCGCGGCCAACTCTTACCTCTGGCCTTAAAGACCCACTCCTCCCAATGTATACCTTATGATCTGCTTTTTTTAAGGACACTGTGGATGCCCTTACGCATACATCCTTTAGTTTGGACTTTGGAGTAGGTACTGCATGGTACAAGATCATGCAATGTAACCCAAGCCAAACCCGTCGATTCTTTGCATGGTCGGAGATGCAATTAATTATAAATTAGTATATGGATAAACAGGAACTTAGTGAAGATACAGGTAAGTGGAGTTGGACTACTCATGATAGATACATGCACGTACGCTTGCGCAGGTGCAGGTGCGAGCAATGATTTTACTTTCTTATCAAGTCCGAAGGCAATTGATCGACAGATGTGAGAGAACAATGCTGCTAGCTACATCAAACATTTGGCATCTCTTCATGGGTTGTATTGTTGATTTTTTTAGATAATAGAAGAGAAAATCTCTCCAGTCTCTACATCAAGGATGCACGTAGCCTATTTTATTAAAGAGTTTAAAACACCAACGTAACCAAAACTGTTAAAAGTAGCTTGAAGCCTTACAAGCAACGACAATTAAAATTTAAACTCAATTATTACATATCATGTGACTAAACCGTCACCTATGAATGCTTAAAATTTGCTTCACCACTACCTCCAACCTGTCACTTTCGGCTAACATAGACTCTTTTTGGGCCGGTTTCTGCAAATTTGCCTAAGCCCTTAGCCAGTGCCCACTCAAAAAGGTAACCTGCAAGGGATTAGTGATAATCTTTTTTTTTTAATCAAAAACAATTTCATTTCAACATAGCCAAATAGACCAACACAAGACACTAGTTCCTACTAGGAGTTGTGACTTTAAATTTTTGGAATATCGGATAACCAATTCCCAAACATATTTGCTATATTCATAGGAGGAGATAAATTAAATGCACATTGAACAACCCACCATGCAAGACGTGCAAAGGGACATTCAATAAAAAGATGTTGAATTATTTCCTCGTTAATACAAAAACAACAATATTTGCTTCCTCTCTAATTTCTTTTGAGTAGATTATCTTTAGTTAAAACTACCCCTCTTTTGAGATACCATAGGAATTTTTTACTTTTAATGGAATTTTAAGTGTCCAAAAAAGTTCCTAATAGGGACTCGAGAACTTCCAATTAGTGCCGCATAGAAAGACTGTACTGAAAAAGCCCAGACTTATTCAAAGTCTACTTGAAAACATCTTTTTGAGAGATCAAGAATTACCAATTCTAAAAATTAATCCATTCCACGCATGTAACTTAGGCCCAATAATAGGTCTTCAAAAAGAGATATTTAAAGGAGTCATTCTCATAATATTCGCTACTGTATCATCTTTTCTCCATACCACATTTTAAAGGATAGGATATTGACTTTTTAGCGGAGCGTCTCCTAACCAAATATCTTCACAAAATCTAGTTTGCATTCCATTTTTAATTTGGAATGAACCAAAACGAAAAAACTGATCTTTGATTTTCATTAAACCTAACAAAAAATAGGAAGTTTTAGGCTTATTTACCATCTGCGAAAGATATCCCCCCCCCAAATATTTCCTTTTTAACATAAACTGCCATACACACCTTCTTCATTAAGCAACTTAAACAACCATTTTCCTAGTAAGCTTTTATTTTTGTGTCTAAGTTCTGAATGTCTAGGCCGCCCTGTTCTTTGGGTAAACATAGTAAACTTCATTTAGCAAGCCTATATTTTCGTTTATAACTGTCACTCTACCAGTAAAATCGAGAGCGGTAAAAATATAATCTTTTGAGAACCTACCTAGGAACCTAAAAAGGATAACATAAACATTGGTAGACTGTGAAGCACCGAGTTAATAAGTACTAACTGTCCATCAACAGACATATTTTTTCCTTTCCAACTGCTATGTTTCTTTTCAATTCTATCCTCAACCCTTTCCAAACAAAGTCCAAAAATTATGAAACTTGTGGAGATGTCATGATATCATATGTGGAGGCTGTGATAAAAATTTGAGAAGGTTTCGCGCACGTTGTCACGCACGATGCTTTCAAACCATGACATCTCCAATGGGATATAAGTATCACATGCCCCGCCCTTGCCGCCCCGCCCCCGCTTCGCATCTGCCCTGCTGCCTCGCTCGCCCCGCCGCGCCGCCTGCTGAGGAAGAGAGATAGGTATAAACTTTGAAAGGACTTGTGATATGAACCGGTTTTCTTGTGTGTGTAGGCTAGTCATTATATGTGCAAGAATAATCGATGGATAATTAATCTCGATTACGGTTGCGTTAAAGAATAGTCGTAGGAGTGGTTGTGACATTGTTATATATATGTGGTTGGATATAATCTTGTGCATGTCGGCCATCGTGCCGTTCATATATGTGCATGTCGGCCATCGTCGTTGGTTTTCTTGCAGTTTTGAAAACCTCACGTGCGAGGAGAGTCTTGCAAATTTGTATTGATGACTTTATGTTTCTTTTTGCAGAGAAGAGCCGATCGGAGCGCGCGAGTACCTCGGCGACCCGATCGCCTTCCTCACGCTTACGGTCCGCTGCACCGCGTCGCCTCGCCATCGCACCGACCACCACGGCCCTTCTTTGACTCCACCGCCACCTAGGTATAACCCCTCTTTTCGTATCATGGTCGAGATCACGTAGATGCAATTGATGGTTACATTACTCGATACACATATGTTAGAGGATGGATGACCGTCATTGGATGTACACGGCCGGAGAAGTCGAGTGATTACACCACGAATGGATGAACAAGACCGATGCTTTCTTGAACTGCATTTGGCAAGGCTGCTAAGGACATTGTCTAGTTTTGTGTCCTGCAGCAAATGTGGAAACAGGAGAAGGGTAAACAAGGTGGACATGGTAAACATCTTTTGAAGAATGGATTTACGCGGACTACACCCGGTGGGTCCACCATGGTGAAGCCCATCGTATGAGAGAGAGAGGTGGTGAGACCACGCGTCGAGGCTTATGATGCGATGCGGGGTAGCGAGACATGTTAGATGACTTTCACCAAGGGCGGTTCGATGAGGGACGTGAGAAGGAGGAGATGGAGGCAGCCACGGGCGTTCTCGACATGATGGACTCGCACAAAACCCTTCACGATCGGTCAACGGTGTCTCAAGTGGATGCCATTGGATGCTTAATGGGGTTGAAGTCCGAGTTAAACACCGAGTCAAGAAGGCTTCGATAAGATGTTGACCGTGATTGGCACCGCCTCGAGGGCCACATTCGCCAAAGAGCATGTACGAGTCACGAAACTCCTTCGTGCACTTAAGATGCCGTATGAGCGGATACATGCTTGTTCGAAGGGGTGCGTCCTATTTAGGAAAGAACACAAGGATGCAAATCTTGTCAAAGTGTAAATCCTCCAGTGCACGGAGGTAGACTCGTGATGGCGAAAGAGGACTACGATCCCCGTGAAAATCCTACGGTACCTTTCGTTCCTACCGAGATCCAACGGCTATACATGACCGAGGAATCGCGAAAAGCGATGACATGGCACAAAAATGGCAAATGGTACAATCGACAAGATAGTACATCCATCCGATGGTGAAGCATGGACCCGCTTTGATGACAAACATCATGAGAAAGCGGATGAGGCTCGCATATGCGTGTCACGCGGCATGAGATGGGTTCAATCCTTATGGATCGATGGCTGCCCCATACACATGTTGGCCGTGTTCGTTATCCCCTCAATCTCCCCGGCGTCTCCTTTCAACGACATAACGTATTCTTGTCGTTGATAATTCCTGAACACGGGAGTAATATGGGTGTGTTCATGGAGCCCGTGTTTGATGAATTGGTCCGTGCTTGGGACGAAGGGTATGGACATACGACCGAGCTCATGAGACAAGCTTCAAAATGCACGTTTGGTACCACTACTCCCTTCATGACTTCCGGTGTATGGGTTATTACTGCGCTGGTGTGTTCACGGAACTTCCCATGCCCGAGTATGCAAGGAAGGTGTGAGGTTCCATTGGTTGCACAAGGGTGGCAAGTACTCATCGTTCGATGGACATCGTCAATTCCTCCTCTTGACCATCCATTCGGACAAGACATCAAGAACTTTACGAAAGGTGTCGTGGTAGCGGACCTCCGCACCGCGGATTATGATCAGTGCCGAGGTTCATGCTCACATAGATGCTCGTGCCCAATCAAGAAGGTGGTTTTGTGGGATATGGTGAGCAACATATGTGGACTCATAAGTCGGGCTTGACGAGGCTCCCTATTTCGATGACCTTCTTACGCCACATAACATTGATGTAATGCACCTTGAAAGAATGTCGCCGAGGCACTTTGGGCAACACTCATGGACACCGAAAGTCTAAGGACAACCCTAAGGCTAGAGTGGACACGCAGCGTTATGCGATAGACCAAATCAAGAGATGCGACCTCCTAGTCGCGGCAAGACATGGAGAAGGCCTAAGGCGATTTCGTCTTGAAAAAGGAACAAAGGAGGAAGTACTTGAATGGATCCAGACGCTAATGTTCCTCGATGGGTATCGGCAACAATCAAGAGGGGAGTGAACTTAGGCACTCTGCGAATCAACGGGATGAAGAGTCATGACTACCACATATGGATTGAGCGGCTTCTTCCGCGATGGTTCGAGGCTATGTCCTGAGCATGTCCGGCAAGTCTTTGCGAGTTGAGCTATTTCTTCCGCCGACTTTGTGCCAAGGAGCTATCTCGGACCGTCATTGATGACTTGGAAAAAGTGGCACCGTGTTGCTCTGTAAGTTGGAGAAGATCTTTCCACCCGGCTTTTCTTGGCGATCAAAGATTTGATTGTGCACCTCCGTATGAGGCATCGTATGGGGGCCGTGCGAACCCGTTGGTGCTATCCAATCGAGAGATGTCGAAGACTCTTAGCCCAAAATGTAGAAATAAAGCCAAAATTGAGGCTTCCATTGCGAGGCATACATTCGGAGGAGGTGTCAAACTTCACAGAAATACTACGAGAACCTTCCTAGCGTTCATAATCCACCCACTCGTTACAATCTTGGCGAAAATAAATCGAACCTCACCTTTTCAAGGGCACCTTTCGAGCGCAGTGCATCGACCACTAAGCAATTGAAAAATGAAGAGTGGCGCATATCATGCTATATGTGTTGACCAACCTTGTCGAGGTGCAGCGTTCATTGGGTAAGTTCTCAACGAACTTGTTTCAATCGCCGTCACTCCTTGTTTCTTCGTCCAACCCCTTGTTTCGTTGGTGAGGAATTTCTTCGTCAATCCGGCATGAATCAAGGGATCCTACCCCGCAGAAGCCGATACCCTTCTTTCACGAGTGCGGGACCAAGGAGCCCGATTTTATTTCTTGGTTCAAGCAGAAGGTCTTGTCCAATTTATCTCGTACTTAGTTCGACATTCCAAGTTGATCGTGCGTTCGAATAATATAACGATCTATCACGCTTGAGCTTGCGAGCCCAAACCGATGCGTCTATAAGTGACGAGTTGAGACGAGTTGCAAATGGTCGTGTCGTTAGGGTCAAGTCATTTACCGGTTATGGCGTGAATGGATATCGTTTTCACGACAAGCTACGAGCGAGTCGGCCCAATCGAAAAACCACAAACAATGGAGTTTTTACGCCGACAATCGATGGCCTCGACTATTATAGAAGAATTGAAGAAATCTACGAACCTCCATTTTATGGTTCCAAACCTCTTAATCTGTCATATTCAAATCTCGCTGGTTTCATCACGGAGTAACGAGGCGAACCCTAATCTTGGGCTAGTCGAGATTCGACGGATTCCGTCTATCGAGAAAAGATGTCTACATTGTGGCTCAACAGGCCGTCCGTGGTTTATTATACGCCATCACGTGCCAAGACAAAGAACATCTTAAGGGTTGGGCTATTGTGCACAAGGTATCGCCACACGGATAAACTACTGTCCCAAACGATGAAGATTACAACTTCAACCCAAACACATATGATGGAGAGTTCTTTCAAGAAGAGGGGCTACAAGGAGGTTTGAGATAGACTTAACAAGCGATAAGAATGGAAGTAGACAATGAAAGGGTTGATGACGAGGGGCTTGGAGACGAGGTGCGAAATGTGAAGGACTTACAAATGCTTGAGCGATTACGTTTAGGCAATGACAATGAAGACAATATTCCTCCTTCGGATAGTGTTGATGATTTGGACAATGTTGATAGTGATGGCGAGACCTATGATCCGCTAATCCCAATCATGAAGATTATTTCTAATACATGTAATACTATATTTTTGTAATTATGTTTTGTTCATTTTGCATCTATTTCTAATTACGTCTTGTTTATTCTTTTTAATTGCGGTGAGTGAACAAAGATGGCTCGCGGCCGTCGTGGGGCGTGTCCTCGCTTTACCGAGACCACGCCTGCGGAGGAGGCGGAGGGTCGGACGGGAGAGGAGGAAGAGGACCGCCGGCCGCAGAGGAGGGCCGTCTCCTCCCACGCCGCGTGAGGAGGTTTGGAGGAGGAGGAGGTCTTTGGAGGAGGAGGTGGCGCCGTGGGCGAGTCGGACGAGGCTGGTTCGTGACGGGCGAGGAGGAGGCGCCACGGGGCGGCGACGCAGGCGGTAAACGGGTTCGCTTCCTCCTCTTCCTCTTCGAGTGTCTACTTGCGAGTCTGCGAGCCTCCCTCAGATTCCGCATCCTCACCGACGCCCGGTGATTCGCCCGAAGGGCAAAAGTAAGTAACTTTAGATGTTGTCACCACTACTTCATATGATATGTTGAAAAAGAGAAACTAATAATTTTCTTAATCACTTGTGCGAGGCGGGTGGTTGTGTCGGGTGGTGGCGCCGCCTCCCCAATGGCATCTCGGGTCTTACATGCGAGCAACACTACCCGGCATTGTGACATACGCGGAAGGCGGAGCGGCCTACTCGTTTGACCACTCGTCGTGCGGCCCCGATCTGAGTACCCCAACAAGGCGGCGGGTGAAGGCGGAGTTTTGGGTAAGTGTCCCTCGCACAACATTGCTCAATACATCGCATTCATTGGACTTTTCTTGAAATAATGAATGGATACATCGCGTTTGTATGCGATTTATTTGAGATGCGATGAGGATTTGAGGCGAGGCGGACGGTGGCTACCAAAGCGTAAAACTCATCACCGACATGCATCACGAGTGCGCATCGGCCATCGTAACCTACCACGGGTCGAAGCTTGGAGAGAAGGTCACCAAGAAAGACGCAAGAAACATGGCCGACCGGGACCGGTACCTTGAGGTAGATGAAGAACATTAATATTGATTCATTTGAGATTAAATGCGTTTAATTTGATCTTCTTATATGTCAAATACTTGATGGCGTGTAGATGATTCCCTGGTGGTGCCAATCGTATCCCGAGTCTTTGGGCGATGATCGTGGACAAGTGGTTCACGGAGGAGTATCTCGGATGCAGCAGTGATGCCCGAGACCGTCGTTTGATGATGCAAGGTCCAAGCACACCATCAAGGCAACCGCGGCCTCTCGCATACAAACAAGCATGGGTACACGAATTCATTTATCTATTGTGACGCTCAATTACGCACGATTTCTAATTATCTTGCTCGTCTTTCTCGCGATCGGCGTCACATAGTGCCCAGCCTTGCTCGGACTTCCGGGCATGGTGTATGGCCCACAAGGGCAAGGCGGCGTCCGAGCGTCTCCTTCAACTGGAGGACCGCCCGGCGTGCCACGAACCCGGCGTCCACACGCATCGGTGAGTACACGTCGGCGGCAAGGTCGGTCCATGGGCGGACCATGATCCGAGCACCAGGACTTTGATGGAGAGATCGTCATGAGGTGGGACAAGGCAAGAAGCATGGGCGGTTACGGCTTGCGGCGGCCTCATCGACACGCCTCTACTCCATCTCTCCCAGATCCGAACACGAACACGGCGAGCTCCGACCATACGCCCACGCATCACCGACAAGACCGGCGGTCGCACTTTTCGAGGTTATTCTGTTTACTCGTCGTACATTGATATTTACACACCTTTATTAGCTTTGCATTCTTGAAACATTGGAGTAAAATATTGTAGGCCGGTTGGAACAAGAAATGAGGCAACGTCGAGCCGGAGGCCGAAAGCGGCGAGAGGATGTCGGCCCGGTGGGCCGAGCGGCGCAGCGAGCCAGCACGCCGGTGGCGGACATGATGGAGTTCCTACAAGGTCTTGGGCAACATACGGGCTTCATTGTGCCGGTGGCATGTTTCGCTCAACCTCCGCCTCACGCGTCCTGCACCGCTGACTACTCCCGTGAGTATGAAAGTTATTTGCTTTGCTTGTGCTTTGCTTGTATGACCTCTATCTTCCTAGATTAGGTATCTAATGTAATCTTGTCTCACATGCAATCTCTTCTCCTTTGTGCGACCTCAATCGGCGGGTTCGAATAATCCACCTCATGCGCCTCGAATGATGGAGCTTTTCCTTCACCACGATCGCGGTGGCCACCTTCAAGATGAATGGTAGTTGTATTTTCATTTGTTGTTCACTTGGTGATGGACTTGTGATATACTTATGATGCACTTGTCGACTGTGATGAACTTGTGGATTTGTTTGGATGGACTTGAGCACTTATTGTTATATGGCCCTCTTTGTTTAGGCTTTGGCTTTTTGGCTTATAGCTTAAAGCCAGCTTTTTGGCTTAATCAGCTTATAAGCCTCTAGCTTTTAAGCCAAGTCAGAGTGTTTGGTAATATGGCTTTTTGGGTCTCTTGGGTTTTGGCTTAAAATTGTAAAGTCTAAAATACCCCTAATACAAGTTACCACTTGTTCATTCACTAATAAAGCTATTATCATCTATTTCAAACTTTTCAGTTGTTATTTCACTCAAAATTAGTAATGCATATCTACGTAATTTGATCATACATACTATTTATTGATGATAAGATAGAATTTTCGCATCACTCTGATTTTCTTTAAGACCAAAATGCATAATAGAAGAACATTGTTTTGATTCCTCTGAGCACCACGGCTACAAACCAGGAAAAATATCAAACAAAACTAAATTTCTAACATGGCCATGGTTCACTGGAATAACCATTCACAAAATCGATTGGAAAAACCGGAACGGTTTGCAATTATATACCAATGGCAATTTGAGGGTAATTTTAACAAAGTTCGGTGGCAACGAGATATTCTATTCCACAAAAGCCAAAAAAAGCACCTCTCTCATGGCTTATGGCTTTTAGGCTTAAATTGGCTTAAACTTATTTTAAGCCGAACAAAAAAGCCACCCCTTTGTTTAGGCTTAGGCTTTTTTGCTTTTAAGCCAGACAAAAAGCCTAAACAAAGAGGACCTATATGTGATGGATGTGATAAATATGTGATGGATGAGATATATATGTGATGGATGTGATATATATGTGATGGATGTGATATATGTGATGGATCTGATATATGTTTGGATGGATTTGTTTGTCGTGATGGAATGTAAAAAACAAATAAAAAACGCAGTTTTGGGTCACTTTGCGAGTGCAACACACGACAAATAGGTCCTTTGCCGAGTGCCATGGTCATGGCACTCGGCAAGCGGGAATGTGTACCGAAAATCCCGGTTTTCCAGCTTTGCCGAAAAGTGCCATGACCATGGCACTACAAAATTTTTTTAAAAAAATTAAAACTTTGCGAAGTGCGGCCTGCGGCGCCGGCAAAGAATTTCAATTTTTTTTTAAAAACTTTGCCGAGTGCCATCATTCGACACTTTCGGCAAAGACATTTTCAAAAAAGTAAAAAATCTTTGCCGAGTGCCGCCGGGTTGGCACTCGGCAAGCGGCAATCAACGGGCCGGCGTCAGAATGGGCCTTTTTGCCGAGTCTTGACTCGGCACTCGGTAAAGCCTTTGCGAGTGCCGAAATACACTCGGCAAAGGCTGCTTTGCCGATTAATTTTTTCCGAGTGCCCTTTGCCGAGTGTCGCACTCGGCAAAGCCTTTGCCGAGTGCAAAGGAGCCTTTGCCTAGTGCCTGAGGCACTCGGCAAAGTGCCTGAGTCGGTTGTGCCAATTGCAATTCCTTAGTTTTCTGAAATGAATCGGAATACCTAAGTATCTGAAAGGAAAGGCACCTACTTCGCAACCAAATAACTGAGTATACTATAATTCAACTTCTTTGATGGTACCAAAACAAAAAATCTCGGTCCTGTGGAAATTAATCTTCAGGTGAGAGCCACTTTAGCTGAAAGCCCCTCCGTAGTTTTGCTAGCTCCTCGCTGGCTAGCTGCTTTTGATTTTTGGGGCAGCACACTTTACCACGCATGATCTGCATCACCATACTCACATGTGTGGTACATTTTTATCTACAGTAGCTAAATAAATGCCCTTGATATATTTTTTATCGGAGCATAAAAACATGGTTGTGTAATTTCCGAGTGGTACGTATGTAGTTGTATGCGCTACTAAATAGAGTGTTTGTAACACATGAATTGACTGTGTAGGAACTTTTTGCATGAAACAATGTGATTTTACAAGAATGTTGCAATTTCCTGGTGTTTCAAACGATGCTTAATATTTTAGCGAAGTTGGATTAATCACAAGGTTGAAAGCCATATTACTTACTACAGCCTGACGAATTAAGGAGTCGTTTTCATTTAGGAGAAATTAACTCAGTAGCACTGCAATCATTGGTATTTAGATAAATAACATCCATATTTGGATACCGACTGCGAAATAACACCGCGAACAACTGAAATTCTTGAAAATGACACTATCATTACATTTTCCGTCTGTCTTTAATAGCAAGGGATACATGATGTGATAGAATACAACTTTAATACCCATTTTACCCCCTCTTCTCTCCTCGTCCCTTTTCCTCACCGACCGACAATGTCGTCCACTCGTTCTCTCCACTCCTCCCTTTCTCTCCGGCGAAGGAAGGGGACATCTGGCACCGCTTCTCCCTCTCTCCACCTCGGCACAACAACTCTCTCCACCACCGACAACCTCCTCCCCACCCACCCCGGTGCTCCCCCTCCTCCACTACCGGTGTCACTCCCTCCCCCACCTACTCCGCCTTGCGCTGTCATCCTCAATTGCGCTGGTCTCCACATCCAATGGTCTCCACGCCGGATCTGGCAAGGGAGAAGCCAGATCCACCCAACGGCCATGGTGGTCCTCCACATCGCGTTGTCGTCCTCAACTTTGTCGGCCTCCTCCACCTCCCTAGCCTCCAGATCCGGTGGTCTCCACACCGGATCTGACAAGGGAGAGGCCGGATAAACCCGGTGGTGTGATTTTTCTTATTTGCTCTTTTGATTTTTCTTAGAGGAGATGAATCTGATCCGAATCGTGTTCATGCTCATGTTTGATTAATTACAAGCTTGGATGTTATTTCTCTGAATCTTGGAAATGCAATACCGTGCTTGTGTTCATGCTTGGCCGCCACCCTCGCCGCTACCCCCTCCTGCACCATCCTCCACGCTAGGAACCCGCGCGCCGCTGCCTCTCGGGCCCCAGCTCAGGGTTCGACCCAACGATGTGGACCAGGATAGGGATCGAACGTATCCTGGGCCTCAGCTGATGCGCATCCACCCTCACTGCCGGCCTGGCGTCATACCCACCGTCACCGTAGTTGCATCAAAGAAAAAAGAAAATAAAAAGGGAAAGAGAACGAGGGCAAATGAGTTTTTTTACCCACTAACGGCTATCAAAGTGACGGTAGCGTCATTTTCAAGAATTTTGGTTGTCCGCAATGTTATTTCGCAGTCGGCCTCGATTTGAATGTTATTTATCTAAATACCAACGATTGCAGTGCTTTGCTAGAAGAGAACCAGAACCAGTCTTATAATCCAAAAAAGAAAGAAACAAAAACCAGGATAAAACCGGCCTGTCCATCAACTATTGGTTGATCTCTAACAGGCATGCGGCACACACATACAAGGTAAGAAACTTGTCTTAATCATTCACCAAACCCTAGTACTACTATAGCCGGCTACAGGTAAAATAATTAGCTAGCGCTAATCATGCATCGATCCCTTTAGCTAGCACATATTGGCCGACCTGGCCGTATAATCCATGCATGATTGACTTAAAGTAGACGCTACATAACTATATGTCACAGGCCCATCTCTATCGATCGATGTACACGTCTTGTTGCCATGGCCAGTCAAAGTAGGGATAATTAAGTAAGCACGTCTGAGATTCCTCTTGCTTGCTCCGTTCCGGGACATAGACTGTAGACATTCTCCCTAGCTCCGTGGTGGCCCATGCATCTGTCGATCGCCTGTACATAATTGAGCTAAAGAAGAAGCAACCTCCGGTGCATCGCCTAAGTGGCGTGTGTTTATATTATACATTTATTATAGGGTTAGTTCTTCATATGCTACTGAAAATTTCTAAAATATCTGATTATATCATTGAAATGTGGTATCACATGTTAGTGACATAATGGGTGACATATAAAAAATGAATACACACTTCGATAAAAAATACGGAATTCTCCCTTTATTATTCCTAAGGACCATCATTAGTTGGACCAATGGTATGTGTACTTATTTAACTAGTAATTAACAGTTGGAAATTAAATTGTTTATACGGGAGGTCGGTGCTCCGTACTCGTATCCAAATCTTTGTCGGGACGGGAGATATCATGCGTCATGTTGGGTGTGGAGAGTGTTGAGGAACCGTCGCTGGCGAGTCCAGTCCGAGCGATTACCTCGTAGACAAGCGTAGAATCGTAAGAACAATGCATGAACAACAAGAACAGAATAAGAGATAGAACACAGAGATGTAGGGAGACTTCTTGCTTCTCTTTATTCCTTCATCCATCGATCAATCTTTTACAATGTATAGCACCCCCTATTTATAGGCTACAACCCTGCTAGGGTTTGGGATGGGGCGCCCACTAATGGGCAGATCGCAGGTCGGGCCATGGTTTCAACACTCCCCTTGGGCACCCATCCTTCATGTCCATGTCTCGTCAAAACTCCATAAAAACCCGGTGGGAAAAATTTGGAGAAAGAGTACATGATACACGTTATCATTGTGATGCACGAATTGCCTCATTAAAAACCTTGGCCGAGAAACTTCAGGAAACTCGTCAAGGAAAAAAGAGTACAATCCACCCAATTTCATTTAATCTCCTGGATTTATTCTTTGGGTAGTCGATCTTTATGATCAAGCTTTAATAATGAGTTCATCTTTTGCAATTCATGAGCATAGAAAAACTTGGGGTTGATATGCTTTGTGAGAGGATTCTTCACATAACCCATCTGTACTTGTGCAACACAAGCTGCATTTATCTTCATAGATAATAGTGGGGGTTAGTGCGGCATTCAATCCACATGACTGCTGGATGTGGTGAATCATCCGCCGAAGCCAAGCACATTCTCGTGAGGCCTCGTGTAGTGCTATTGTTTCCGAGTGGTTCGTCGAAATCGGTACAAGACTCTGCTTAGACGATTTTTATGGAATTACGGTTCCACCACATAGGAATACATAGCCTGTTTGCTATTTAGCTGTATACGGGTCCTACAAGTACCCGTTATCTGCATTGCCATTCATAGTTAAGTCTTTGTTCTTTCTGTAGAACAGACCAAGTTCTTTGCTTCCTTAGAGGTATCGGAAGATGTCCTTTATTCCCTGCCAATGCCTTTGGTAGGTTCTGCACTATACCTTGCTAGTAGGTTTACGGCAAATGCAATGCCCGATCTAGTACAGTTTGTTCAATACATGAGTGTTTCTATTACACTTAAGTGTGGGAATTCTGGTCCCAGGACTTCCTCCCCCTCTTCTTTAGGTCTGTACGGGTCTTTGTCTTGCTGCAAAGATCTCCCGACCATTGGCACCTTCAAAGGGTATGTCTTTGCAAAGTCGAACCTTTCTGACACCTTCTGAGTGTAGGTTGACTGATGTACTAATATTCCTTCAAGGACATGCTCAAGCTCCAAGCCTAGGCAATATTTGGTTTTACCCAAATCTTTCATTTCGAACTCTGACTCCAGGTAAGAGCTTGCTTTCCTATTATCCTTCAGGGTTTCGATGATATTCAGATCATCTTCATATTCTAAGATTATACAAAGTCCATTCTGGGATCGTCGTATAAATACACAGAGATTATTATCATTGTTCGTGTAGCCTTTTGCATAGAAAGTCGCTGGCGATTATACCACATTCTCGATTGCTTAAGTTCGTACAATGACTTTCTGAGTTTCACACTGTACATATTTCTATTTGCTCAATTTTGGTTCGGGACAGTGATACATTCAGGTATCTTCATATAAATGTTCGAATCCAATATTTCATAAATGTATGCAGGTACCACATCTATCAATTTCACTTCTAACTTCAAGTTCACTGCCATTGAGATAAATATTTAAAAGGAGTTCCGCCCATGACCGGGGAATAGGTTTCTTCATAATCATCTTCTGGATGTCCAGTGAAAACTTTGTACAACGAGCCTTGCTTCTTTTCATTTCTCTTTCGAACAAATACCCACTTATACCCTACGGGGTGCACAAGGGGAGACGTGCGCTTCTACAGGCCCAAACGTCTTTCTTTATTCGGAGAGAATAATTCAGTTTCGATTGCCTTCTCTCAATCTTCTCAATCTGATCTTTTCTCTCATTTATCGAGCAATGCAGGCTCTGGATCAAGATTGATGATTGTGACAAGTTTCTTTGCAAAGTAAGTGTCGACATTGGCTGTTGTAATATTCAAAGGTCATCCCGAGGTCATAAAGTTTATAGCTATTTCTTCAAGGGGCGATTCTTTTAATGCTTCTACTTGCTCACCACTGCTTCCAATTGCGGGGCAAGTCCCTTTAGTTTTTCAGCTCCGATGTGTGCGCACACATCCATGCTGATGTCTTCCTTCATGGGGATATTCAATTCTGGTATGCCTTTTACGAAGGTTCCATACCGATGCAGTCTCAAGCGCTCCCTTCTCGTTCGGGCACTTCGGTGATCGGCCGTGTCAAGTCCTTCTTATCCTTTTTCACCAGCGTCCCGATTCGTCGGATTCGAGGACCGGAGTTCTCGTCCTTTTATTAAGGCCTCGGGCGGGATTAGAGATACCTTCAATGGTATTTCAACCTCTCCGGTGCATTGTTTGCAGGCAAATGCCACTTATTCACGCTCTTCAAATCACTAAAGTAGTCTGGCAGTTGATTCGCTAATACTTGCAAATCAATTATCTTCTGGACTGCAATTATCTTCTAGACTTCTCTATTTGCTTCACTAGTGCGCGGTCATATGCATAGATTTCAATTATCTTACGGACTTCAATTGTCTTCTAGACTTCAATTATTTCCCGACATTATCATCAAGGGTTGATTTCCTCCCCAATGACGGAAACTAACCTCATCTAATGTACTATCGAATCGGGCATTATACAAATCTCGATCATATGGTCCAAATACTTGATTATGGATCTTTGTCTCATAACCAACGTATATCCCGACTTTCTGAGAAGACCCATTGCGATCATTGCGGTGGTCGATAGGTATATAACCCTTGCAACCAAACTGCGAAGATGAGAAGTTTTCAAGATCGACCCTTGCGCTAGTTGCATAGTTGGATGGATGTTATAGGCGACGGTCTAAAATTGATGAGAGCTGCTACGGCGGGATGCGTGTCCCTAACATATAGTTGGTAAATTACAATTCTTCAAAGTTCGCTAGTCCATTCAGGTGCGGATGTGCGGTATAGAATGCTCAACTTTAATTCCCATTTTCATACAATAATCATCGATGCCTTGAGTACATTCTTGGCGTTGTCCATTCGGATGGACTTCACGTGATGATCGTGAAAATTATTTTTCAATTGTTAATTATCTATGAGATTTAGCTTTGCAAAGCATGGTTTCTCATAGACAATAAACATACGTCGACCATTCGAGGAAGCATCGATGAGCACCATAAAATACCTAATTGACCCTTACGGGTGTATAGGACGCAAAAGTCTCCCCGATACGGTCCGAGAATGCGAGGACTTCATCCTTCGCTGCGAGCAAAGGTCTAATAATTAATTTTCCGGTGGCACATGCGGGGCACACAAAATCTTCTAGATTCGGAAATTCTTTATATTCATATTATATCCCTGTGAATTGTTAATTATATCTCTCATTATCCTAAGACCTAGGCAAAGATAATCTATCATGCGAGAGATAGATAAGCTCGGAGCTTCTAAATACGGTTTTCAAGGCAGTATAGGCTGCAGGTGCCTTAATATTAGTGTAGTATAGCCCAATTTCATATGAAGGAAGACATTCTAATGCTATTTTTCACTTTCTTCACGCTTTGTAATGAGCAGGTATTCTATACCATACTCTTCTTCGATCTACACGGAAGCTGTAGCGCAAATATCCTTGAGAGTTCTAGTCGATTCTGGGTACAACAAGTCTTCTTCAATGACCAAAGTTGTGCCCATTGAGAGTATAATTGTGGCCCTTCCTGAGCCTATTATACAAGTATCGTTGCCTGCGATTGTCGTAAGACTACCAGCATTCTTGCTGATCGACTGGAAAAATTTTCGTTTCTTTTATGATGGTTTTCATTGTGCCGCTACATGCTAAGCACACTTCCTCCATAGGGCACCACACGCGTTCTAATATAATGTACTTTATTAATATGTAGCAGAAAGCAAGCAACACATAAATAAAATACTTCAGATATCAGAACATAACTTGCTATTATAAACACGGGAAAATAAATCTTGCAGGACTCATAATAAGAATTTAATACTTTGCTCTCTTAGAGCTCGCAACCATTATTCGATAATTCAAAAATTCTGCTTCAATTACAAACTACAAGTTTTTATAAAAGATCCAAATGCAATGCGTGCACTAGATCGAATCGGCGAAGTATTCAGGAACTTCTGCCTCAATCTGCTCCATGGCGATCTTCTCCTCTTGGGCAACTACGACTGTGGGCGTAGCAATGTCCAAAAGAGGGGTGATCGGGGCTGCTACTGGGCTGTCCACATTCATAAGTGTAACTAATGGATGTGAATCCTCTGTGCCTCATGCTATCATTTGCTCTTTTTCTTAGACTGAAAAACATCAATAATGTACGACGCACGACCTTACCCTTCTTGCTCGTCTCATTCGTGAGAGGCTTCATCACCTTGTAGCTACTAGCAGTGGCTTTATGACCAACATTGTTACTAGGTGGCTGAGAGATGTAGTTCTTTCTTAGAACACCATCTTGAGCTTCCGCAACTTGCATGATGTCAGTTAATTCGGCATACTATTTGTAGCCATCTTGACGATAGTTGCGTGCGGATTGCACCGCGTTCGGGTGAAAGGTAGAGAGTCTTCTCAATCTTCTGCTCATCCGTGATTACATTACCACAGAATTGAAGACTGATACAAATTCTGTATAAATTCTAGCCATGCTGGGTCAATTCTTCTAACTGCTGGTTTGTGATGCCAGTCATATTCATATTCATGTAAAAAGTTCATAATATTACTGCTGGTAATTTGCGTAAGATGGTTGCAAAATTCTCATAATGCTCATCGAACTCCTGGTTCGTGATCCCGAATTTTTCTATGCATTTTCATGATTTACTGCTATTTTCAGTGATTAAAAGCAACATAAACAATCACAGATAATCAAAACAGTAAATACGGTAAATAAATTGCATAGAAATAACAATAACAAAGATAAACATACTTCAAAAGTATAAAATATGCGAAAATTTGGATTCCCGAGGCCCTTTTCTACTGGAAAAGTGAATTGTCGGCGAATTCTGCAATTTCCAGGGATTAACACGCAAAATTTTAATACAGAGAAGATTATGTGTGTAATTTTCAGAATTTTGAGGCCCTTTTTGTAAAATTTCCTCACTCGCATAAGGATTCCTGTGATTTTCAGAATCATGAAGGGTGTTTTTGAAAAAAATCCTTTTTTTTCTTTTCGTGCTTTTTTTTATACCAAATTTCTTTGCTTTCCAAGTTTGGGCCGACCGACCATTCATCTTGGCCCATGCACGTACGTGCCTTTCTTCAATTTGGCCCATGCACGTGCATTTCTTCATATGAAACGCCCGTGCTGCAGCCTGCAAGGCCTGTTCAGCTGGTTTAAGTGGGAAGGTGCATTAGGTTTTCCCTGCCTTGGTCCGCGACGGCAGCTCCAGGGGCAGCTATGGATGCACATGCGGGCATGATGGAGGCGGCACCGGTTTTGAGGGCAGGGCGATGCGGTTCATGCAAGGCGGTGCGCGCGTCGGGCACGGCTTCGGGCCACCGAGTGCGGGCGTGGCGCAACCACGAGGGCAAGGCGACGGCGCTGCGAGCGCATGCGCTAGAGGGCCGGCTTCGGGCAGTGACGCGAAGGGGAGCCCGTGCGGGGGCGACACCGGCCAGCGGTGGTGCGGCTTCAGGCCGGCGCCGGCTCCAGGCCGTGGAGAACCCGTGTGGGGCGGAGCATGCCGGCGGCATGCTTGCACATGGGGATGCTTGCATGTTCTAGTACGTACGTACATGTGTTAGCTCTCGGCTTAGAGTATCATACGGACACACATTGCATGCATGCATAGCCCCACACCATCAACCGACTCGGCTAGGAGAGCTTCACATCATGAAGTCCCTTTTTATTCCCCAAGTGCTTCACGTAATGCTTCACGTAATGAATTTTTTTCTAGCCATGTGGTGTGGCTCGCGGCCGGCCATGCGCGCAACTGGCTTCGGGCGGAGGGAACCGGGTAGGCGCGATGCGCCGCTTCTAGTGGCGGCGCGGGGCGTGGCAGCGCGGCTCCAGGCTGGCTTCAAACGCGTGCGGCGCACGGTGACGGCGCGGCCACATGCAAATGCCCGACGTCTTACCAGCGGCGACACGACCGTACGGGGCTGCGTCAATTTTTTTTTTCTTTTATTGTTCATTTATGAATTGTGCAATCATCATCTGTTCTTATATACAACCACCGATCGGCTTGGCCGGCGACTTCAAGTCGGCTCACGGTAGATTAGAACAGATTTGCAACTTTCAATCTACGGTACAATCGACATCCGCTCTTTCATGCAATCTATCGATTGGCATTGTGTCGGCGACTCCAAGTCGGCTCGCGACAGGTTAGAGCAAATTTGCACCGTAGAAAACCAATATAGAAAGCAAATTTCCAGAATTGAAAGCAATCTAGAAAATACGATTCAATCTACGAGCGTCGTTCATCGACGGTTACCTTTTCGATGCGAGGAGAGTCGATCGTGCTGATAACGTGTTGAGGAACCGTCGCTGGCGAGTCCAGTCCGAGCGATTACCTCGTAGACAAGCGTAGAATCGTAAGAACAATGCATGAACAACAAGAACAGAATAAGAGATAGAACACAGAGATGTAGGGAGACTTCTTGCTTCTCTTTATTCCTTCATCCATCGATCAATCTTTTACAATGTATAGCACCCCCTATTTATAGGCTACGACCCTGCTAGGGTTTGGGATGGGGCGCCCACTAATGGGCCGACTGCAGGGTCAGGCCCATGGTTTCCCAACAGAGAGATGCGTATATGTTTCCTAGCATCGAGGCCGGAACTGATCAGAAAATGCTGGGGCTCTCCAGCCCATCGGGAAACCAGCGCCGCCCATTTTTTGGTATTCTTTCTCGTGTAGCTCCTGTATCAAATCGGCCCATGCATCCAGACGTTTGCGCATTCTTTCTCGTGAGCTGATTTCGTCCCAACTCCTGGTCCGTCCAACCGCCCAAGGACACACCCCGAGTCCCCGACGGCCCGACCCGTCGCCGTCCGTCTCGCCGAACTGCCGTGTCAATGGCGGCGAGCGGACGCCTCAGCTGCCGCCCACGACGAACGCGTCGCGACTGGTACGTGTATGCACGCCCTTAGTCCCACGATCCACTCTTACTCAGAATTCGCCGCCTCCGCGCTTTGGGTGGCCGCGGATCCGTATCTGATGTTGCCGGTGGCCAACTCTGGCGCTGTACTGTGCTTTGCCGCGGATTCGTGTCTAACCTACGCGCAAAGCGGCCTGCGCTTCGTTATATACTAGGCACCTGTGCGTGCGTTAGCCCGCTCGTTATATGTCTGTATGTTTGAATCGTGACACGAACGAAGAGTGAAAGTAGGATATTGATATAGGAGTAGATAATTCGAAGAATGGAAAGATAAATATATAGCTAGTTTGGCCGGGACGTTGTAGAAAAGATTAAGAGTAAATACGTAACTAAATTGTAAGTAAGAATATACTGAAAGATAAATCATGTGCGGTGTAACGTTGTAGTATCTGTGTATTGCGTTGCAGGTAACTAAATTGTAAGTAAGAGTATACTGAAAGATAAATCAGGTGCGGTGTAACGTTGTAGTATCTGTGTATTGCGTTGCAGGGCTGCTATACTGGAGAAATAAAAGTGTTACATATTGATCTGAAATCTAGACATATGCACATAAAGGTTGAAGATGAAACAAGTCTATGCAAGGAAAAAATAGGCGCGTGAGGCTATAGTAGTGAGAATACATATCGGGTTGATTCATTGGAATATAGTACCGACCATGATGTAGTGTAATATGAAACAAGTAGAAACAAAATTAAACCACATATAAAGAGGCAGCTTTAATAAGTACAAAGTACTTGGTGACTGACAAGATAAGCGTTATTAATTACACACAAGAGAGCACGTGTATCGTGGGTGAAAAATGGGACAAATTGTGCTGTTGGTTTTCTACAACACCATACAAGTACGTACATAATACATAGTTGAACTGTAATACTATAAAGTAGGAAACACTGGAGATAGCTTCAATTTCCCCTTTGCCATGATTGCTATCCAGCCACTTAAAATGTCAGCTTCCTCCATGGGATGGGTGGTCAAGACAATAGCTCTTCCTTTCTTTGCCTCCTCTATGATGTCTCAGACATGCCTCCTTCTTATTGGATCTATGCCAGTTGTCTGTAGGGTATATGCTTAGATTAACATGTGACAAAGGATGTGTAGCAAGCAAACTAATGGCAAATTTGACATGTCTCTACCGGTTCGTCAAAAAAGACCAATTTTGGGTCACCAATTAGAGGAATCGCAGCACTTAGCCGACGTTTCATTCCTCCACTATAGTGACCTGATCTAACATTAGCTGCCTGGCTGAGCTTCACTTGGGTTAATGATTGCTCTACTACCTGCATTGGGTGAACAACCAAAGAAAGATAAAAATGCAAAACCATGAAAAGTTTTAGGGAGCACATATCAATAGGTATTTCACGAACATACCGACTTGATTGTTGCTGCAGGCAATCCCTTGATGCTGACAAACAACTCCATGTGCTCCTTAGCTGTTAATGCATCCCTCAGGATGTCAAACCGAAAAGAAATAAAACACAAATATTCATCTCTCATACAAATGCACCAGCACATCCTTCGGTAATATGAGAATATTTAAAGCACCTACCTGTGGACAGATTGTAATCATCCTGAGAATATTTGACATTCTCACAGTGCTTCGAACAGAATGACCATAAATCAATTGTGTGAAAGGTTCAAAGTGGCTCATTAGCATGTCCATAGTTATAAAAAAAGAATTACAAAATGTTGTTTGAAGGAATACTAACCATCACTGTCTGTAAATGGTGTGATACCAGTTAGGCAACTGATTGTAGTTGCTTTACCAGCTCCATTGGGCCTAAGAAGCCAAAACAGTTGGTCCTTCTAAAGGTTCACCTGTAAGCCCTGGGGATTTTTTTGAGGTGATTAATAATCAGAAGAAGCAAAGCTTGCTTGTCTTCTATTCCAAAAGCTATCAGAGAACTTACTTTGACCGAATGAAATGGCTTAGTTGTTATGTGTCTGTAGCAACCCATACTAAAACTTCCTAAATATATTTACCGCAAACCACAGAGATTTGTTCAACAGCAAAAGCACATGACATGAGGGTCCCACAAGCAAGAGAGTGAGAGACAGAGAGAGATGGAAGAGTGACATTTGGGCCCCTAGGGTCAATGACTGAAAAGAAGGAATCACAGAGCAGCACAGAGAGGAAACATGGGAGGAGTTGGGCGGCTCGGGAGCTGCTTCGGCACCAGCAAGCAGCGGCACGGGGAGGCAGGACGACCACAAAAATGGGACCCCGTGGGGGTTACCTACCCCATGGTGGTGGCGGTGCAGGCCGGCATGGCCGATGGTGATAGCAACAGCGCAAGAAGCACACGTTTGTGGTAGGTGGCGTGGGGCAGCAGCGCACCGGTGGTTTGGTAGCGAAGATGGAGGGAGCACGGGGTGTGTGCAGAACTAGGGAACACGTAGAGCCGGTCGGGGTGGCTGGAGAAGGTCTGGGAGGTGTAGCGACGGTGGCGGCGGCGGTGAAGAAGAGCTCATGGCGGTGGCGTGCTCCGGCGAAGGAATCAACAAATTGAGAGGGGGGTTAGGAAGAGAACGTTCGGGAACGCATGGTGACGCAATTGGGAGGGCACGGGTGGACCAGAGAGGGGGACTAAGCGGTGGGCGGCAGCACCAGTTTTGGGGAAGAATGTGGATGCGGCGACGGTGAACTCTGGAGGTAGGGGGAAAGGAGGAGGAGAGTGAGGGGAAGGGGTAGAGAAGGCCGAGGGTGCCCTTTTATAGGCCTGGGGAAGACGGCGACGGCGGGCGTTCCGTCCGAACGGAGGCCGCGACGAGCCCACTGCAGGTGCCGGTGGAGGAAGTAGGAGCGGTAAGGGGGAGGGTTTGTGTGAAACACCTGGAGAGGAGGGCGGGGGGAGGCGGTGAAGAAGGCGAGCCACGGCCGGGAGCTCCTCACTGTGAAGAACGACGAAGAAGGCGAGCGTTGGGGCAGCAGCGAGGATGCGGAGGATTCGTAGGCACACGAAACCAAAAAAATATCGGACAGCGAGGACGAAGGGCCACGCGGGATCGGACGGGGAGAAGAATCGGGGCGACATGGACGCCCTAACCTCGTGCGAAACATGCATCCCTTTACCTAGCAGGATATCGGTGGTGCTGTGTGCCTCTATCAACAGTTAGATTCCTAACTAGCAGCAATTAGTCCAATGGATTCACCCTTCCAAATTTGCTCACTATATCAAGGCGCCCATGCTATCTGCACGCACCATGATCAGAATACAAAAGTAAAAAAACAATTTGTTAGACCGAGGAGACGACTACAAGGGGATGGAATAGGCGTTACATAATCAACGGCCACTTTAAAATCTTTTGTCTTAAGGAGTTCAACGTTCTTTCACTCCAATAACTATATGATGCTATGAAAATCAGGAAGAATCATTCAAACAAGAACAAGACAATAAGAAGATCAAGATAGGTCAAAATCCCTCGGATTGGATGAACAGTAAAGGCTAGACCTGGTGAACAGTAAAATCACGGTCAAACTAAATTTCAAAAGCACAAATTGATATAACTTTTGATCCATAACTCCAAACTTCATGAAACTTGAAATACATCTTCTCTAGGATATCATGAACCTATTCCAACCAAAGATTTAGAATATAATTGCAAAAGTTCCAACCTTTTTTCATTTGAGTGAAGGTTGCACTAAAAACGAACCAAATACAAAAACGATGATTGAGAGAAGCTCATGGGAGGAATCAATCCAAGATTGCTAAGAATGGTTTCCCACACATCCTAGCACCCTCAATCATAGCAAGAATATAGCCAAAAGCCATCCAGAACAAAACCCCTAAAATCACCATTTCTTCCACTAAAATCGGCGAACTCAAGAAAACTTGCAATAGGAAGTACCTGGATCGATGGAATATGGTCTTCAAGAGATATATCCATCACTTACATATCGTAGATACATCAAGAGTGGAGGAAGAAACACCAAAACTAAGGCAAATCAAGAAATCAACACTTGAGCATATGAGACGAAGACTTAGACGAATTTGAGAATTTAATATCTTCTTGGATATGAAAGTTTACAATCACTCCCTTGAGAGGACAAAATAACTAAGGCAACACACACACAAGTGCTCTTATCTCTCTCAATGCATATCTCAAACCCTAGCCTCCTCCTCTCTCCACTTTCCCCAAATGTTTACATTAGGGTTCCTTGGCTTAAATAGATATGCAAATCCTGCATCACCCTCTTATATAGTGGAGGCTGCGTCTAGAGAGAAAAGCCTAACGGGCACCCGTGAAGCCCACACACAAACGGGTCTCGTTCACGCATACTTATCAAAGCATCATCTTCATCTTTAGTTCCATTAAGCCAAATCCAGCATGCTTTACCCTCCATGAAGTATCCTTCACCTAATCCACTTGGGCCACCGCTGTGGTTTCGCACGCCACCACTTTTCTGGTATTGGGTAATTTACCAAAATGCCCATCTATTGATATTTCCTGATTCCTTCACATCGAAACATCGCACATGCTTCGCCTTCATCCATATGGCCTCAATGACTTTCCGCCAAGCCTCTCACATTCGGATCCCATCGAACTGTCCTTGCTTGCAAACGAGCCCAGTCACTTGGTGCACCTCATGTCTTACCATGCACCATGATCACACCTGACTTTCTTGACCGTTCTGGATCTCTGATCCTCATTGAGCTTAGTCCCAGTCCACCTTAACGTTGCCCGTCATGTCCATCACCGGTAGCTCCCGCTCTAGTTCCTTATCTTCTCGGCTTGTAACGACTCTGGTAGCCTCGGTCGTTTTCCGATGGAACCTTAATAGTTATGGACCTCGGTTCTCCTAACGTAGTCCTGACCCTGTCCTTCTCACCATGACGTAGCTACGAAGTCCTACAACCAACACCGGCAATCAAACCATCAGGTAGCACCACATGACACATAAAATCATCAATTTACACAATTAATGAGTCATGAACACATACCTTCAAAGTTTCACTCCGGAAGCATCACTTTACCTCAAAAGGTCTTTGCACAAACTTTGCATTCCATGTTTCTTGTCCATCTTGCACCTTGCTTGATTCCAACCATCTCACTCGGCATCCATGATCGTTGTGGGCCTTGTTTCTCCTAATCAAGTCTCGGTCCTTGTTTCTCCTAACCGAGTTCTAGTCCTCATCGTCATTGACCATAGTTGACTCTAAGCCGCCTGCACAACAATAGATCAAGTAACCATTTATCGGCATAAGTTCTTCGCAACTTGACCCACATTAGTCCAAATATGCAATATGCAACACATATGCAACATTTACATAACCCTAGGTCAATGGCACTAAATTTGGCACACCTTCAGGTTCGAATCGCCATAGTTGGTCGACTGTCGCCTCTCGGTCGATGCGCTCGCTTTGCCGCCTCGACTGCGCCTGCAATACACAGGCGGTCAAATCGTCGCCGGTCTAACTACCAACCAGTGGCCGGCCAAACCGCTTCCCAGACCAGAAAACACACATCTATGAGCTTTTCGCTAAAACTCTATCTAGTTTCGCATCCAATCTCTATTTTCAATGTCACTTGTTGCAATCACATCCCAACACTTCACACACAAAGTGCTTGGTCTGCAAACCTCAAAAGCTCTCACCGCCAGTCTTACTACCACCCTAGTGGTCTGACTGCAGGCCTTGACCGGTTAGACCGATCAGACCTCTGGCACCCAGACAGCAAAAACTACAATTTGCTAAACCGAAAGTGCCCCCTCCAACACCTCGACACCGATGACAATTGTTCAACACCAAGATTATGACCATATCATATGGTCTTTCAGGTAACTGAGTCCATTTGGTGTGACTATTGATTACGAAGAAATCATAGTGAACATCAGTTCGTGAAAAACTTGTTCATTCTGCAGAAACATTTCAAGAAAATTTGCTCACCTGATGGTAGGAATTAAGGCCCTGTTATTGTTTTACCATGTTTTTTTTCTCAGTGAGTCCATAGTAGTGTGAGCTAGGAAGCAGTCAGAGAGGATATCGGTGGTTTCTGAACAATATCATTCAGGCAGCAAGCATAGTCAGTACCTCCTTGTTAGTAACTACTCCATCCATTTCGCTATATTTGTCCACAGTCTACAATACGTACAGACCAAGAAAGTACTAAATTTTAAAAAATGTTAATGATAAATGACCATACATACACAAATTAAATGGCGTAACACAACCATTTAACCTCTTTCAAAGTATTTAAGTAGGGTAGAGAGTGGAAAGAATGCAATAACTACACTATAGATTCCTTCAATGGACAAATATATTGAAACGGATACTCCCGAGAGTATAGACAAATATAGCGAAATGGATACACTCGGGACCATGGACATTTAGATCGTGAGACTGGCAATAACTACACTCTAGATTATTGTAATATGTTTGTAAAACCCAATAAATTATAATATTATAAAAGTATGAAAGTATTTTTCGAAACGAATCTACATATATGATTTTTATGTACCTAATCTAAATATTTAAAAAGACATCGATAGTCAAAGTTTCAAAATTTTGACTACACGCATTCTAAAACGACTTGTTTATGTGGACCAGGGAGTACCATTTAAGTGGTACTAGATTGGACCATTACCTGATTTAGTTTCAGTATGATCACCTTGGGCGATTGCAGCTGAATTCTATGTTAATGATACTTTCTTATGTGGACTTTTTTATTGACACATTTTTGTACCAGTTGATAAGATGTCTTGGAGATATTTTAAACCTTATCGAAATATTCTAAGACAAACTGTTTTTGTTCCCTTGAAAATTTCATGTCCCGGGCTTTATGATGTGACGTGCATGACAT
The DNA here is from genome assembly GCA_036346255.1 of Ampelocalamus luodianensis. Lineage (NCBI taxonomy): Eukaryota > Viridiplantae > Streptophyta > Magnoliopsida > Poales > Poaceae > Ampelocalamus > Ampelocalamus luodianensis. The sequence continues at coordinate 11,822,792 of CM070618.1, forward strand.
GAATATAGTAGCAAACTATGTTAGTGGCACAAGGAGATAATAGGGTTAGGATCTACCTCAGCTACATTTTCCACATTTGATATTTCCAATTCTGCTTCTTTGAAGTACAACAAATCAAGAGTATACTGATACTACATGCAGTAACCAAGAAAAGGGTGTTTTCTTGTATTACCTGCTTCAACATAGATGCAACTACTACAAACTTGGCTATGTCACACCTTATTTCTACGGAGTGGAGAAGTGATCTCATTTCCAAATATTTATATTTCTGGAGACGTCTATTGTATAATTCGATAATAATTTTACTGTGACATCCCAATATTTGTTGCACTATAGTTTATACTGTAGTGGTCAACAGTTCCATCAATGAAAAGATGAGTATGTGCTTTTGATCCATCCATGTATAATTGGCTGACTACCTTGTATAATTGTATTAGTATAGCAGAAGAGAATCATTCATTCTTCTGACATGATTTCGTTTTGGAGTCTTATTTGACACACTCTTCAAGTGGAAGGCTTAGGAGGAATTGCAGCAATTCTAAGTTGGAATCCACTACTCTTGTTTTCATGTATGGAGTGGATCCTTTTTTACACTCGCCTTGCTCCATTAAGGATCTACAATCCCCTCACCAACGAACTCAGCTATGCGTTTCTTCTCATCGCAATTCGCAACTGCTACGTTTGCTGCTGCCATTATTGTTACATGGATTCAGTCCAAGAAAAAGGGATCGAGGGACAAGTGGAGGTAAGTGAATCCTCCACATTCTATTGTCAGATGAAATTTTGGGCTGAAGTAAACTTTTCTTTGTCTTTTATTTATTCGTCGTGTTGGGCTTTGTTTCGCTGCCACTTACACTTATATGTGCTATTTGACAATAAGCCCATTTGCGGAAGCTACACTCCGCGCTAATCTTAAAGGAGAACCAATACATGCAGTGAGAAATGCTGCATGCATGTGGCTTTAAAGAGCTAGCAATGGGCAAATCGCACACACGAATTGCTAGGAAGGTGTAAAATGTGCCATTTCAGATTACACCCAATTTTTGTATCAGACATGTGGTGATCTTATCTTACGAACAAAATATCTCCTCTGTAATTCTTGGAAACCTATCCTATTTTTTCACTCAGAAAAAGAAACCTATCGCATTTCAATTGCAAAATTCTTTTCCTAACCTACCATCAAATCACACGTCATTTTTGTTTTCCTCTACCCGTTATTCCATTGTTACCTGAGGTTTGGTAAGGATAGTGGTCTTAGTGTGAATGTTGCTAAAGATTTTTGAAAGGATAGGGGTAGGATTTCTGACGTGGACAATGACAGCCTGGTTCAAAAGTTTAGAGAGGAAGAGGTTTGGAAGATTATTAAAGGTTTAAGTAGTGAGTCAGCACCTGGTCCTGATGGTTTCCCTACCTGTTTTTATAAGTCCTTCTGGGCCATTAAGCACTACTTCATGGAGTTAGTCAGGGATTTCTTTGAGGGAAATCTTGATTTGAAAAGGTTGAATTATGGGGTGATAACTTTGGTGCCAAAAATGAAGGAGGCTAATACTATTAGACAGTTTAGACCAATCTGCTTGCTTAATGTGAGCTCAAAATTATTACTAAACTGATGGTTGTCAGATTGGGGAATGTGGCTAATAAGGTCATTAGTGAGAGTCAGACTACTTTCGTTAAAGGGAGAAATATTTTAGATGGGGTTGTGTCCATTTATGAGATCTTACATGAGCTGAGAGTTTCTAAGGATAGAGGAGTGATTCTCAAATTAGATTACTAGAAAGCTTATGATAAGATTCAATTAAGGTTCCTAGAAGATGTTATGGTAGGTAAAAGTTTCTCTGCAAAATAGATCAATTGGGTGATGAGTTCAATAACAGGGGTAAAGTGAGTATTAATATTAATGAAACTGTTGGTCCCTATTTTACCACTCATAGAGGTCTGAGACAAAGTGATCCTTTGTCTCCCCTTTTGTTTAATCTAGCGGCTGATGTTTTGGCAACAATTATTGATAAGGCTCCGAAGAAAGGTTTGATTAAAGGGGTTGTGTCCAATCTTATTTCTGGGGGTGTTCCTCTGTTACAGTATGCTGATGACACAATCCTCATGATTGAGTGTAAAGATGAGTACATTCTCAACCTTAAATTCTTGCTTTATTGCTTTGAATGAGTGTCTGGATTGAAAATCAATTATCACAAGAGTGAAATTTTTGTTGTTGGGGTGGACAGAGTAGAAGATCAAAGAGTTGCAAATATGTTCAATTGTAAACTGAGTCAGTTTTCTCTTACTTATATGGGCATTTCTATTGGGGATAGAGATGTGAAGAAAAATGCAGCAGGAAAAATCATTAGTAAGATAGAATGCAGATTGGACACCGAAAAATGTAGTCTTCTATCCTCAGGGGGAATATTAATTTTGGTGAACAACTGTCTTAGTAGTATACAAACTTATACTATAGGGTTTTACAGGTTGAATGAGGAGGTTCATAGGAGAATGGATACTATTAGGTCTAGATTTTTCTAGAGAAGGGCAAGTGATAAGTTCAAGTATCACATGGTCAATTGGAGGGGGGTTTGTAGACCTAAAGATTTTGGAGGTCTATGGGTGATTAATATCAGGCTTTTTAATGACTGTCTTTTATGCAAATCGATCTGGAAGATTGATCAGGCTAAAGATGAGCTTTTGTTCGAATTTTGAAGGCAAAATACTTTCCTAAAAGGGATTTTAAGGACTATAATCCCTCTCAAAAGGTCAGTTCTGAAGAAGTTTACATAAAGTGAAGCATTTGTTCTTTTGGGGGGTAAATCACAAGTTAGGGGATGGGAATTATATTTCCTTTTGGAAAGATGTTTGGATCCCTTGAAAGTCAGGTTTGTAAGGTTGTTTAAAATTTGTGCAGATCCTGATATTTGTGTAGCTAAGTACTGGGAGAATGGGGTTTGAAACATTAACTTTGTCAGAAATTTTGGGACAGAGGAGAAGGATCAATGGGAGAATTTGAAACAAAGCTTAGATGGAGTTGATCTTAAAGGGGGCAGAGATAGGATGAGGTGGTGTCTAGAAAATTATGGTAAGTTTACAGTCAAGTCCTTGTATAGACATTTGGCTTATGGAGAGATTACTAGTAGGAAGTTTCGAAGTTGTGGGCCAGCAGAATTCCTCTCAAAGTTAAAATTTTCCTTTTGCAGACTTATCAAAACATAATTCAGACAGCGGACCAACTTAGATTAAGAGGTTGGAAAGGGGAGGTTAATTGTATCTTATGTGGGATTACAGAGGATGCTAAGCATGTGCTTTTTCGTTGTGTATTGGCAAAATTTGCTTGGTTGTGTATCAAAGAGATTCTTTTTTGGGAAAGAGTTCCAGACTCTCTAGATGATCTTCATCGGTGGTGGCTTGATAAAAGGGGTGCTAACGATTACCACATTGGTTTATTCAGTTTTGCATCATTGGCTTGGACTCTCTGGAAAGTCAACAATAAAGGGGCGATTGAGAAAATTTTACCTAAACAACCGATTGAAGTTATGTTCAAATTTGTATCTTATTTGCAACAATGGCGAATCCTAACCAAAGAAGTTGTTCGTTTGAAGCTGGAAGAACTGCTGAGGTCGGCTGAAGTTTGGCTGAACACTTTTTGTGTTGTAGGGTAGGTTTAGCTGCTGGTTCTTTATGTTGTCTTTGTATTTTCGTCTGGTATTTTGGAGGCGGTTGGACATGTTCGCTTCTATGTGGTATCTGTCGGTTCTCTGTGGATCTGTAGGCTGGATCAGTTAGATGGTAATCCCAGCGTAGTCTGTGTTGTTTTTGGCTTGCCAAGCTGAACTTTTGTAAAACTAGTTACTAGCTTTCTATAAAAGCTGAGGTCTTTGCCTTGTTAAAAAAAAAAGGTGCTTGAAGATCCTAGCTGCGGTCGTCGGTTGTTCTTGGCTTACTGCTGCCTTGTACTTCTCAGTTTGGAGACTTGCTTGGCCTGAAGATTTAATGGTAGCACCGACATTCTGGAACTCTGACGACCATTTCCTACGTCAAGTGCCATCACTACTGGACCACAAGCCTGATCGGTGATTCGGTGATCACCACCTTTCCAAGGGTGCACTCTCCAACGACCCCCACACAAGTATGAAGCAGAGTTGCCAGATACCTTCTGAACACCTGCAGTCCTGAATGCCATCACCAGGTGCTTTCTGATAAGGACGTGTGCACTGAACCTAGTTAGGCCATCTGCTGGCATCCCGAGATCTGAATCTTTAGTACTGGCCCCAGGGATGGAAGCAAAGTCACACACCAGGTGTCAGACATCAGGTCTAAAAAAACATTTAGTGTGATCAGCTTTATATATATATATATATATATATATATATATATATATATATATATATATATATATATATATATATATATCTCTAATTATAAAATTGTACACACACAGTGTCGACATCGTCTAAAAGACATCAGTCTAAAAACGTGTGCATCTCTAATTAAAAATTGTACGTGTCGACCGTGAGACCGTAGCCCATGCGGTGCCACGACCACTCGGGCCACGCGATGATGTGGGCACATGACCCAAGTCCATCGCTAATGATGCTAATGTTGATGTGGTTCATCACTAATGATATTGTAGTTCATCGCTTTATGAACTTGAAAGAATATAAGTACTAAAAGGTAAAGTATTTACTTAACTAATTTCATTTGATTATTCTACTATTTTTTTATTGAGAATTCTAAAACATTTTGTTCTCTTTTTTATGTCATTGAGGTTGAATGATGTTGCACAACGTCATCAAACCACTAAATCAGCGTCCTAGCTCTAGGTCGTTGGGCCGCTAACCCACAAACCCAACTACAGAGTAACAACCAAAGGGTTTTGGGCCATCCCCCTTAAAAAGCTAGTCTAGTAGGTGGATACACCATCACCCTTATAAATTGTGCCATGTATCTTTCCACAACCGATGTGGGACTATCCTAACAAATCTCCTCCTCACACATCGGGTGTGCTCGCCATCGAACCACTAAACCAGCTTCCCATCCCGGGCCTGCTAAACTAGTGTCCCAGCCTCAAGTTGTTGGGCTATTAACCGGCAAGCCCAACTACAGAACAACAACCAAGGGGACTTGGACTATCTCCCCTAAAGACTAGTCTGGTAGGTGGGTACACTATCACTCTTATAAATCGTGCTTTGTCTCTTTCTACAACCGATGTAGGACTATCCCAATAGACGATGTATTTTGCCAATACGACCATCTTTTGTTCCTTAATTCTTTCATTTTGGTAAACATATTGATCGCTACTTCTTTATCATTAAACATTGTCGTCGGTTATATCGAATTATTAGTGTTAAAAATAGCTGGATGTATTACTATTTAATACAATATTACTTGAAAATTGTATATATTGTTAGAGACCGTCTATTCATAAGTTGTCGATTTTTTTAAGTTTAAGTCACTTGTTGTGACCATTGAATCAATATCTAATCATATGACATTTATTGGATCAATATCCAATCATATGACAATCATACGACACATCAATCTCTACACAAATCCAATGATCACAATAAGTGATTTAAACTTAAAAAAATTTCAGGCAACTTAAAATTAGCAAAACCGATATTATTATACGTACGGTAAAGTTGTAACTCCAATTAAATTCGTTCAGTTCCACACTGATTGGCCCAGTTGATCGGTATCGGTCTCGCAGGATGCGTCTAGTTGGCTTCTGATAGCGACCGACGTCGAAAGCGAGTACGCTTACAACCAGAGTGGTGCGGTGGTGAGCTGGCACCGGTGCCGGAGCTCCCAATCACCGGAGAGGCCTCGGCACATGGTGGCAGAGGCGCGGGACGTGGATGTTGGCCATGATATGATAGAGAGGATTGAAGGCGTGCCGAAAAGGCGCGGGCTTTTCCATCTCATCTGCCGAAGCAAATGGCGGGAGAAGGAAAGGGAAGTTAAGTAAGCCTTTGAGCCAGCCAGGTCATGCAGCCGGAGGCGTCAAATCCGTCCGTAATTTGGCTTGGGCACGCTTCTTCCCTTTTGCTTTTGCCTCCCTCCAGTCAGTGCTTGCCAGATTCTCCGGTTGCTGCTGCAAATTCTAACCTCCAATCAATCAGAATTCAGGGAGCCAGCATGGATGGAGCCTACCACAAACTCACGCTTCCGTCGGGGGCTCGTTTCTGGAACAACCATGATTTGATGCCGTCCCTTCCTAGCAACAGAGGAATGACTCGTTTCATCAGGGAGCTCAGTGTATCGAGCTCGTTGTCCATCTGAAGGTAAACTACACTTAGCCGCACAGCTAGAACGATGCTCCTTATCAGGTCCGTTTCCAAGCAGCTCATCAGGATAGTAAGTACAGTCAGATGCACTAGCGAATTGCTGTTCGATGTGATGTTTTCATGACCCATGGTTCTGCCCATACGTGATACGGACGCCTCATAATTGTACACTTATCCTGCTCGAACAGAGAACAACTTGGATGATCCTCTTGGGAGTGAGATTTTTCTTATTTTTTCTTTCTTTTGTGATTGACATTGGTTCGGCGATCCATTGTATGGGCATCACTTGGATTCATCTATTGGGTCCTTGTGCGCCTTTGGTTCCATGTGCTGCTGCAGTTTTAGTGGTGCAGTTGCTTGAACTTGAAGGGCTGGGAGAGCTGCTAGTTGCTGGATTTTTCAGCAGAAAAATGGGGGTCAGGAACGCCCAAGGTACGTCGAGATGTGCCCAGTTATGACCATTGTTCTAGATGCTGACTGTAATCGGTTGGTTAAGGAAATGTTAAAAAAAATCCAATATAAAATGGTTAATAAAATGCAAAGAAAAGGCAACAATGAAATGAAGTGCCAGCCGTTGGATATCCAACTGGTGTGGCATTTCTAGCTGACGGCTAGAATTCACTTCACATTAACCACATGTTAGGTAAATCAGTTCTATAGATTTTTCAATGTGAATCTAGGATTTGATCCTGCGGTGAGACTTAAAATGGCTACATTGGCCGGTTGTTCCCACTTAAAAAAAAGGAGTTTGTTAGAATTTTTTTTTAAAAAAATCTACTAGTTTCTAGGTCAGCTGCGACGAGTGGGGTTTTTCTAGAACAGGGAACGAGCCATGGTTATAACTCTCTCTCTCCCCCGTGTGTTTGTGTTTTCAAGTTTTCGATTAAAATTGTATCATTTTTGTCAATTTTGTGATTATGATAAAAATCATATCAAATTGACCGCTAAAAACTGGTAGGAACACTGATGGTGACTTAACACAGATGACGAGTTTATCTTCCATCTACGGTCAAGAAGAGGTGGCCGTTTCCTGGAACGAGCAAAATTTTCAACTGAAAAATTGTGACATAGATGTCGTGCTCAGGCTTAAAGTGGGTTTGAAAATCCCGTGTAGTGGCAGCGACCAGAGTAGAAATGTTGCTCATGCTGCATGATGTGGCGTTTCAAATCAGTGGACTTTGGCGCCATTGCTTGTGGTGTTTTGGATTTCGAATGGTCCATCGAGGTTTGCACATCGATGTCTGGGGTTGTATCAGGTGAAACTTGGATCATACCATCCTGCCATCAGCGAAGTCCCACCAATGTAGCACCTGTCGCGTGTCTGATTGCGGGCTTCCACATGTTCATACCAATACCAATACCATACCGCCCTCACGCAAGGGTGGATTCAGAACCGTATATGCTTCGGTGAGGTCAATTTCTTTATATTTTTATTACGAGGCTTTTCTTTATGTATTCCTACAAATATTAGGAATGGAACAACGCTCGGTTAGAGGAGGGTGTTGTCGAACGCCCCACCCACCCAGGCTTGAACGGATTCGGATTCAGTGACTTTGCAGAGCAAAGTCACAGTGTGACTTTGCAGATCTGGACCTCCCGGATGACATCGGCAACCGGATCAATCTGTCCATCTTGTTTTTTTTTCTCCCTCTAATCACTCAATCTAGATCCAGCCGTCAGATATCATCTGGAGGGTCCAGATCTGCAAAGTCACACCGTGACTTTGCTCTGCAAAGTCACTGAATCCGAATCCAACCCACAGGCTGTGTGTGGTTCCAAATCCTAAAAACAATTTCTTCTTCCTTTTCCTTTAGGCATCACATATTGGATTGGTTATCACTAGCTAGATGCCACGCGTAATTTTTCAGGAAAAAAGTCCAGTTTTTTTTTTCAAATTTAGTCGATAGTTTGTTATTCACTTAAGGAAGAAAGCAGTTACCGGGTTCAAGCCGGATTCGGATTCAGTGACTTTGCAGAGCAAAGTCACGGTGTGACTTTGCAGATCTGGACCCTCCAGATGACATCTGACGGCTGGATCTAGATTGAGTGATTAGAGGGAGAAAAAAAAACAAGATGGACAGATTGATCCAGCCGTCAGATGTCATCTGGAGGGTCCAGATCTGCAAAGTCACACTGTGACTTTGCTCTGCAAAGTCACTGAATCCGAATCCCTGTGGGTTATGGGCGTGTATTTATCTGTATACAAGATACAATACATTGTTGTACAAGGCAACTGCCAACCTAAAGATAGAAAGCAACAATCGTTGTTTGTTGATAGGGATTAAGGAGAGATTACAGGGAGAGATTATAGGGATAAGATATACACGCCTATAACTCTATCTGTTTCAACATCCTACCTCAATCTTAGGCGGGCACAACAAGGTTAAGATTGGCCTTCAGGTTCGAAAATGGCGCTCTGCCAGGGCTTCGTGAATATATTAGCCACTTGATCATGTGAAGAGATGAACCTAATTTCCGGTGCTTCGCATGCTACCTTCTCCCGGACAAAATGGAAATCCACCTCAATATGCTTGGTGCGAGCATGGAAAACTGGATTTGCTGATAAATATGTTATGCCCAAGTTGTCACACCAGATACACGGGACTCGATCCTGAACAATGCCCAATTCACTAAGAAGAGATTGCAACCAGGTAATCTCGGCTGTCGCATTTGCGAGCGATTTATACTCTGACTCGGTGCTCGAGCGAGAGACGGTCACTTGCTTCCGAGAACTCCAGAAAATTAAGTTTGTACCAAAAAAAACAATGCAAATCCTCCTGTCGATCGTCTATCTTCGATGCTGCCTGCCCAGTCGGCATCTGAGAAGGCGCTGACAAGAGTGGATGATGACTGCCAGATTGCAAGACCACAATTGATGGTGTGTTTAAGATACCGAAGGATCCTTTTGACAGCTGTCCAGTGATCAGTCGTAGGAGCCTGCAAGTATTGACAGACCTTATTCACTGAGAAGGCAATGTTGGGTCTAGTGAGTGTCACATATTGCAAAGTGCCCACAATACTCCGATACCGAGAGCCATCTTCAGCTGATAGGGGTCACCTTGATCCCGCGACAGCTTCTCTAACGTACCATGGGCGTAGTAACTGGTTTGCAGTTCTGCATGTTGACACGTTGCACCAATTCCCAAGTATATCTCTGTTGGGTGAGTACAAGTCCATTAGCAACTAAATGCACCTCAATACCAAGGAAGAAATGCAGAGGCCCCAAATCTTTTACAACAAATTCATCATGCAAGTGCCTCACCAGCTTCTCTACAACCGAAGGTGGCGAGCTTGTGATGATGATATCATCAACATAAACCAGAACATAGGCCACAATATCCTTGGAGGCCACAAAACCAAGTTGATGGAGCTTGGAGCTGAGTTGAGAGTGCCATGCTCTTGGTGCTTGCTTCAGACCATAGAGAGCTTTGTCGACGTCTGAAACTCTCATCACAGAATGGACAAACAAGAATATAAAGAAGAAATGGAGATTGCTATCTATTCACCAAAGGACTCAAAATGGTGATGTATATTTTAAAAAGGTATGCTTTGATTACAAGAAGAATGACTATGAACCAACGTGGATCAGGGGCTTGATCGTGATCTATATCAGAATTGTTACAAAAGGCACATAAGCTGGGTCTTTTATAGTTCTACAAGCGTCGGCAGTTGATTGCAATAGCGCCCCTTCACATCAATAGTCGCGTCTCTTCAAGTTAATCCCTACGTCTTTTCATGATGGCAGTTATATCTCTGAATAGTACGGCTAATCTCCACGTGTAACTATCATTAACCACATGTGGATAACCGCTCTCCAGGACCTCCTCTGCAGGGGAGAGGTCCTGGAGTCGTCTTGGGATGGTCCTAGAGTTGTCCTGGAGGAACCTATAGAGGAGGTCCAACTGGGCCTCCGGAAGAGTATTTAATTGATCCTAGGCCTAGAAAGCTACTTTAGACTCAGTAAACAAAACTAGCTAATTTATAAATAAGCATATAAAGATATATCCAGATAATTTGACTAGTCAACAATCCTCGTCAGCTAGCCCCTCAACTTCAAGTGAAAATAATTTACTTGAAGAGGTTTTGATCAGAACTAGACTTGGTCAAGAAGATAGTTTTACTTGAGTTATAAATAATTATTTTCCTTAAGAAGCAGGAACGTTAACCAGATACATTTATGAAAGCAATTCCCGAAGGGACGATTATGCTTTAGTTTCTGGCGATTTATTAGGAACAAACTCTAATAAAATCTTATCTATTAGACTTCCATCCTTATCTTAATGGACATTGTTGGTCTATAAATAACCACCTGAAGGGAAAAAGAATCATTCCTTCATAAATTTCTACCCTCAAAGCTTTTCACGAGTATGGACTCATGTCACTTTAGTACTTCTTCTCTTATAGTTGGAGCATATAATAGACAACATCCACGGACCAAGTTGACTTTTCGACGACTTTTATTTAAGGTGGTCGGACAGTCAGTTTGCTCTATAGATCAAAGTTTTCAAGGGATTGGTTAGAAGGAAATCCAGATAATCAAACGAGAACTCCTCGAGGCGTATATCGAGGTAATTTCTATGTTAAGTGGTTTTGTACTTTTTCAACCCGCAATAGTTACAAAATGAAGATAACTTTGGGAAAAGAGAAAAAAACTTTCCAACTACTTTTTCTTACACATCTCTAATGCACGGAACAACTTCCTTGACCGGACATGTGTTGTCAAGTCACCATTAGTTGAGGTGCGGTTGTTACATCTTGAGAGTAGTGGGTTTTAAATGAGCCAAGGGTATATGTATGTCCTTAGGCACGATTTTATCCCAATCGTTTTCACTTTCCCCATCCTCCGAGAGTCCTTCCTCCTCCATGAACCTCTGAAGAGAAGGATTCTCAAAGTAATGCCGGGATGGAAATTGTCAATGTTGTCCCCGGAAGAGCTCAAAGGACTGGAGCAGGACGGGAATCTTCGAAGAAAGCTCTTATCAAGTGGCGTGCACTGGGAAGGGAGATTGAACCAAGCCCTCCGACCGGTTTTACGATACTCCTCGTGTCCTATCTCTGAGTAGGCCTCCGTTTGCTAGAGAGTGATTTCCTGATTGAAGTTCTCAACCATTACAGAATTGAATTAGTTCACCTTGTACCGAATTCGGTTCTAGTACTTAGTGTTTTCACCCATATGTTTGAGGTGTTTAGGTTTTATTACCAAATCATTCACAACCAGAAAGGTGCTGGTGCCTTGGGCTCTTTTTATTTTAAATTTTAAGATGCCAACAAGAGGGTGTTTCCCTTCTTGGCTACCAAAGATGCCAGCTAGACATGGAGCAAGGAAATGGTTTTATTCCGAAGTTCCGAAAGAGAGTAGGATTACTTATAATCGTAATGCACCACCGGAGTGGTTCTCAAAAAGACGAGCTGCTGACAAGGAGATCAAGCTCTCAGATGATGAGAAGGGAGTAGTTCTGGTGACCAGCAACCTAGTTGAGGGAGGTCTAACTGGACAAAAGGTTGTCCATGACTTCCTTAAGAACAAGATCTTCCCCCTTCAAAAGAGGGAAATACTATCTTACAATTATGATGTCCCTGAAAATGGTAACATCTTATTCATCTTTTTATTCAAACTAAATTTTCATAGTTGAAGTAAAGTAATTTTTCATTATCCTGCAGCTCTTTCGAATGATGAGGTCCTAGCTAGGACCTTGGTCCTGTTAAAGGATAGAGTTCCAGAAAAGGAACCGATCAATATAGAGGTGCAGCCCCTAAGCTTAATTGCGGTGACTTTTCACCGAGGAAAGATTGCACAGTGGTAAGAATTTATAGAAATCAACTAGACATAAGAGGTGAACTTACTTATGTCTAATTTGTATGCATCTGGACAGACGGCATCAAAGAAATGTTCCATCTCAGATGTCGATGCAAGCTCTTCTCCATTGGCAAATAGCGCAAGGATTACTTCTAGACCTCCTATCGCGCCAAAGAAGACAAAACCCACACCGTCTTCAGTTTTAGCTTCTCCACATCTTCTTGCTTCAATTTCAACTCCTACGAGACCTTCCACACACGAGGTATTGAAAACAAAAGTTAAGACTTTTATTTCCCGATATGTCTCTAACCCCCAGCCAATGTCTTCTATATCAACTTTCTTGGCTGGGGTGGTCCAGGTTGAAGGATCATCAGAAGAGTCCGAAGGGGAGGTCCCTCTTCAGAGGGTTCCGAGGCCAATGACCTCCCTGGCTTTGGTTTCCTCTTCGTCAGAGCAAACGAGGGAGCCTACTTTTACTGTGAATAAGGATTTTATGTCACTCTTCAGTGAAAGTAGTTTTGAAATCAAGTAAGTTCTTCGATTATAACTTTATAATTTTGACCCCTCTTTTTTAACCAATCCTCTCTTCTTCTTCTTTTAGCCTTTCTTTGTCGTCGGACCCGAAAAGGGGACAACTGATGTCTCAAGAACAAACATTACCACCAATTGTATTGGTAACAGAGGAATCCCTGGCAGAAGAGATTCTACCAATGGAAGTTCCTCCTAGGACCATTGAGAAAGTGGTCCAGGATGTCCTAATGATGGCAACTGGGACGTCCAAGGGGATGCCACAAAACATGGAGGCCCAAACTAGAAGGACCTCCCAAGAGGATTAGACAAAAGAGGTGGTCCAAGAGACCATTGAAACTCAAGATGAAGATGATCATACCTTGGTAAACTTTTTATCTTGGAATATCTTAGGAGCCGCAAGATGTCAGTATTGATCCAACCAGAGGAGTTTTTCGCTTGGTTCAATTGGATCAACTCGAGGATGAGATTCCTCTGGAAAGTTCTCCTACCAGAGCTGAAAAGAAAGACCTCCAGGACCTCATGACATCCGTCAAAAGGTGCTGGAAAGTCAATATTGACATGATAGGGGAGATTAAAACTTTTGTAGAAGAGAAAGAGAAGTAAGTATAAGAAGTTATTATTCAATCGTAAGGCTCTAATTAAATAACTAACTTATGCCTTTGTTTACTTCATAGGGAGTGTTTACTGGCGAAAGCCGAACAAGAAAATGTTGAATCTGCACTTCATGCTCTCAGATCAAAATTATCTGAGGTGGAGAAAAGATCTGAGAAGATTGCGATGGTCATGGTAGGGAAAACCGAAGAGATCCGCCTCTTGACTTAGAAGAATGAGAAGTTAAAAGAGATCGTGGGCAGACAATCTAAAGAAAGTCATGATCTCTTTGAACAGAACAAGATGCTGATTAAGGAGAAGGAAGGTAAAGAACCTCTCTTTATTTCTTACAGAGCATTTGACCTATTATTAGCAATGAATGAATTTTATTCTCTTTTTTCGTTCTTTTTAGAACTAGAAAAGGCAAAAGAGGATCTTCAGGAGACCTCTTCTAACAAAGATCTTGAGATTCAAGACTTGAACGAAGTGGAAACACAGAGTCGGGCTGCTGTACAAGAGCGAAAAGAAGGTAAAAACCTTAATGAAGGCTGGCAAGGAAATTACCACGATTACTAGAAATAACTTTTCTCAGATCTCAACTTCTCTGCGAGAGATCGCAGAACATCTAAAGGCCCTGGTAACTCCTCTTGCGACTAAGATGACCTTGGACGACCTTAGAAATGATATTTACACTCAAATCAAATATATTCAAAAACACATACCTGCTATGAAGACTACCATATATCAATCTTTGACAAGAGCAATGAGTCAAGCTTTAAATCGAGTCTTGTTGAAGATTGATCACCTTTTGGGGATTCTGTTGTTCTTCAAAAGCTTGTCCCTGCGCCTAAGTTCAAGACAAAAGAAGCAGGTATTACGGTTCAAGCCAAGATCACACCAGTGGTGGCAAAGATCATTAGAAATATTGAAGCTAGTGCACCTGCCATTTGCTCAAGTGCTCGAAAATGACATTGTAATGATACACATGTTTGAAATTGTATGGGATAACGAAAAAATTTGGTGTATGCTAATGATAATTATTTATCAAAAATTGACTGACTTGATTTTGTAAATTTAGCATATTTTGCTATGTGTAGCCCCCCGCCTGGAACACTATGTCCAGCAATGAGAGAAGTGTTTCAGGTGAACAAATTCTTTAGGACCAGGATATCTGTTACAAAATCAATGATCCGGACCAGTGTGTATTTAGGAAGATGAAGTCAGACTATTGGGTTCTTATGCAATGAGAATTGACTTATAGAAGAGGTCCCGAACAGTTGTCATTTCCCAAATGTATACCGATGGTCATTTGATAAGTAAAGACACTATGATCCATTAGCAGAATTGATCAACCGTAGGCACTTATGAAAGATGGTGATCATGTATGCGAGATGATACGAAAAAACTTATGCTGAAAAATTAATATGATATTGACCGTAAAATGGCAATTGAACTTACGTAATATAGAAAAAAAAACTTATACATAGAATTTTCGAAGATGTTCAATGTTCCATGTGTTAGATAGAACACAGCCATCTTCCATGGCTAATCTAACTGATCTTGGTCTAGTTCTAGATACTACAGTATATGGACCCTCCTATCTAGAGGACAACTTGTTCAAGTTAGCTTGGTTCTGGATTCGTCTCAGGACCAGGCCACCCACATGAAGTGTTCTTGGACGAACCCTTCGATTGTAGTAGCGTCTCAACCCTTGCAAATAGGTAGCTGATTTTAATAGTGCTCGATCACGTCTTTCTTCTAGCATATTGACATCGTCTTCGCGCAATTCTCCCTGATTTATTTGATCCAAGAGGTCTATACGCGTTGAACCTAGCTGAATCTCACTTGGTAGCTCTACTTCTACACCATAGACTAGTGCAAATAGTGTTTCACCGGTTACTCTACTGGTAGTAGTGCGCAATGCCCAAAGGACAGAGAAATTTTTTCCATCCAACTCTTTGAGCATGCCTTGAGGTGATTAAAACTCTCTTTTTAATACCTTGCATAATCTGACCATTAGCTCTTTCTACTATCCCATTGCTTTGTGAATGTGCCACAGAAGCAAAGCAGATTTTGGTGCCAATTTTGTCACAATAATCTTGGAACACATCACTAATAAATTAGCTTCCGTTGTCTGCAATTAGACGACTGGGTACCCCAAATCTTGTAATGACATTTCGTACAAAAAAATTTCTTTGCTACCATAGCCGTTATGCGAACAACTAGTTCATCTTCTATCCACTTAGTGAATGTGTCAATGGCCACAAAAAGAATTTATACCCGTTGGGTGCTTGCGGTAGTGGTCCAACTATATCAATACTCCAAGTCGAAAAAACCCATGACAAAGGAATGGTTTGTAATTGATAAGATGGCTGGTGAACTTGCCTGGCATGGAACTGACACTGCTCACATGTCTTAACAAGGTGCATGGCATCTTGTAGAGAGGTGGGCCAATAATATCCTTGCCAAAAAGCTTTGCCAACCAAGGTTCTATAGGATGTATGTACACCACACAAGCCCCCTAGATTTCTTTTAGTAATTTTATCTCAGAGTCTTGGGGTATGCAATGCATAAGAACACCATGTGCTCCCTTTCTATAGAATGATCCCTCGACCATTTTGTATATGCGTGCTCTCTGAATTAACCTATCGTTCTGTTGAGGACCATCGGGCAATGTCCCTAATGTGAAATAAGTTGTTAATGGTTTTATATCCACCCGGCATCTTGCTCGATGACTCCGACCTCTAAGGTCGTCGAATTCGTTTCTATTAAAGGTTTTGTGAGGTATTCGAGAAAAACACCTGTTGGAACAGGTGCTCATGAGGATTTCAGTTTTGATAACTAGTCCGCCATGGAATTGTCCTTGCGCGGTATATGTTGGACTTCGAAATTTCTGAAGTGTTTTTTTTAACTTCCTCACTTCACCCAGGTACTGAGCCATTATCTCATCGGAACAGCTGTATTCCTTTGATACCTGGTTTACGACTAATTGCGAATCTCCCTTCGCTAAAAGCCGATGGACTCCGAGGGATTTGGCTACTAGAAGTCCTTCATACTCTGCCACATTGTTACTGGCAGGGAACAGAAACTGTATGATATACTGAAGTTGATCACCCTGTGGTGTTATCAATAAAACTCCAGCCCTGAGCCCTTAAGCTCGCGGGAACCATCAAAATACAGTGTCCAATGGTCATCCGACCCTGGACTTACTTGAGGTTCTTCCTCAGTATTTGTCCATTCATCTACAAAGTCGGCCAGGACTTGGCTTTTTATGGTTGTTCGAGCAGTGAAATGAAGATCAAATTCACCAAGTTCTACTGCCCACTTGACTATGCGACCTGTCACTTCTTGGTTATGAAGTATATTTCTAAGAGAAAAAGACAATAGTACTGTAATCTTGTGGGATTGAAAATAATGCCTCGGTTTTCTAGAAGTCATCAAAAGAGCATAAATTAGCTTTTGAATCTCAAGATATCTTTCCTTTGGTCCGTGTAAGACCTCACTTACGTAGTAGACAGGTCGTTGAGACCCTTTTCTTTCTGCAATAAGTACTGCACTGACCACATTTGGCATTGCTGCCAAGTAAACTAGTAGAGGTTCACCTTTTAAAAGAGAAACCAATATTGGTGGATTTGAGAGATAAGCCTTTAAGCCTTCGAAGGCTTTGTCTCCTTCCTCGATCCATTGGAACTTTTTGTTACTTTTGCGGATTACCTTAAATAAAGGCAAACCACGCTCACTTAATCGAGAAATAAAACGACTAAGAGCCATCATTCAACCAGTTAAGGCTTGGACCTCCTGATGAGGACATGCATATAACCATATTTACTATGCTTACTGTTCCAAGTATAAGAGCTCGTACGCTTCACTTAAATTATCAGGTGAGCTTGTTTTTAGGAGTGTCTTTATATTATATGAACTATATGATGCTACCTAATGATGAAATATATATATGTGCAGCACCATGTCACTTTTGGTCTAAGACAAGCAAGCAATTCGAGCTGGACCTGTTTTGGAATCCAGTTCGGCCTCCGGAATCATCCTGACAACACCAACTTAAAACAGGCATAACTTTCACATACGGAGTCCGTTGGAGGTCCACGAGTACTTGATTGAAAGCTTATTTCGTCCTCTTTCAAACGGATCTGGCCTCACCTTCAAATTCCTTCTGGACTGATCGCAATCATCTAAAGAAGGCGTTATATCACCTGTTTGGGCCAATCTGGGCTTTGTAATCGAACTCAACTTGGCCCATATGCCGGCGGCCCACCTAGAGGCGCGGTTACTGTTCACATGAACAGTAACCCACGAGTTTAGTCCCTCCCCGCTATTTCTTTTAGATTTGTGGCTCTTCCTCCCTTATATAAGGAGGCCACACCCCCTCTAGTTTTCTTGGATTTCGTTGAGTTAAGGTTTAGCCATTGTGCAAACTTACTTCTTGATTGTGTCGGATGACCACCTGTCAAGAAAGCTTTCGGAATCCCAATTTATAAATATTTCAATCCATATTTGCAATTTCAGATTGCGTTTTATCTTGTTCTTGCATGTTCTTCGATTGTATGCAGGAATAGGCCTTCGTGGTCAGGTTGATCGCGTTTCCAGCACGATCAATAACGTCGCGGAGTTGGTTCAACGATTGCTAAGGCGCAAGCGTCGTCGTACGGTTGTAGTCGGATCGCGAGAGCCACCTCCACCAAAATCGATATTTATCAATCTCATCGAAAGATCGGGAACCCCGCCTCCATCACCTCCCTTACAGTGGAAGGTGGTTGTAGCTATTCAATGGCACGAATTTTCTCTGGGTTAACCTCAATCCCACGAGAACAAACAAGGAAACCAAGCAACTTGCCAGAATTAACCTCAAAAGTATACTTTTCAGGATTAAGTTTTATTCCATGTTTGTTTACATTTTCGAAGGTCTCTATGAGATCCTTCAAATGGTCACACTTAGCACAACTTTTTACAACGAGGTCGTTTACATAGGCCTATAAATTATGCCCTGACTGACTGCTGAATGTTTTCTGCATCAAACGCTGGTACGTGGCTCCAATAATCTTTAACTCGAACGGCATCTTGACGTAGCAATAAACGCCGAAGGGCATGATGAAGCAAGTATTTTTCTTCATCTTCTTTCGCCATGCTAATCTGATGGTATCCAAAATAAGCATTAAGAAAACACATCAGTTCGCAACCCATAGTAGAATCAACTAACTGATCAATGCGAGGTAAAGGGAAGTCATCCTTTGGGCAAGCAATATTTAAACTGGTAAAGTCTACGCACATGCGCCACTTAGCGTTAGATTTCTTAACCAGGACCGGATTTGCAAGCCATTCGGGGTGATCCACCTCTCGAATGAAACCAGCTTCAAGGAGCTTATCGAGCTCTGCTCGGATGGCTTCTTGACGATCCAAGGCAAAGCATCTCAGTCTTTGCTTGACTGTTTTTTTCCAAGCTGGATGGCTAGCCTGTGCTCAATCACCTCCCTTGGGACCCCGGGCATATCATATGGCTTCCACGCAAAGACGTTCGAATTGGCCCGGATGAAGGTGAGGAGCTCGTCTTCCTATTTCTCACTTAATCCCACACCAATTTGGACTATCTTGGATTGGTCTTCGGGGCTAAGTGATATTACCTTTACCTGCTCGTTGGGTTGAGGAGTAGCATTGACTTTCGTGGCCTTTCCTATTTTATCCTCTAAAGTAAGTTCTTTCAGTGGTAACTGATCGACAAGTTCTAGCTACTTACGATCACAGGAAAGCGCGACGGCTTGGTCACCTTGTACCACGATTACGTCCTTTGGTCCAGGGATCTTGATCTTCTAGTAGGCGTGGTGTATAGCTGCCATGAACTTTGTCAGAGATGGTCTTCCCAAAATTGCATTATAGGCAGATTCAAAATCAACCACTTCAAAAGTGATCAATTCAGTTCAAAAATTAGTAGTTGTACCAAAGGTTACTGGTAACACTACTTGCCCTATTGGTGTAACAGACATACCCGACACTATCCCGTAAAAGGGACTTGTCATTGGTTTAATCTTATAGCAAGGAATTTCCATCCCATCTAAGGTATAAATAAATAGTAGATCTAATGAACAACCACTATCTATTAATATTCCCCCTACTCTACAATTACTTATGGTAGGGGAAACTACTAAAGGCAATTTATGAGAAGCAGACATACCTTTAGGGACGTCCTCCTTAGTGAAGGTCAGGGAGGTCTCCGACCACTTGGGGTATTCCAGACTACCAGGTGGGATATCAGCATTGTTGACGTCCCTCCATGTTGCCTTGTACTACCACTTGGAGGTGTAGGCGGTCGAACCCCCGTAAATGATGTTGACATGGTGATCCGTCCTTCAAAACGGCATTTCTGTGTCCTTGTCATTGTTTTGGACCACGGTGGTCCACTGTCTTCTGGTGGGATAGTCATTGGGCCTTTCCCATCGTAGTATTCCTCCATCTGCTTCTGCTAAGTACAGCAGTTGCAGAGGTCATGTCTAGGGACATTATGCAATGGGCACCAACGCTCACTACTCTTAGACATACTTGCAGATTGTGGGACAGCACGGTCATTCAAACGATCTCCTTGCCTCCTTTTGGTCCAAGGACCCTTGTTTCTGTCGTAGGGTGGTCGTTGGTCCACTGTCGCGACCTCCCTGGTGGACTGCTTGGACCTCCCCTTCTCCTTCTTTTTGGGTTTTCCTTTGCTGCTCGTGGAGCCTTCGGACTTCTTAGACATCTTTTGGTTGACCTCCTAGAGGCCTGGCTGAGGAGGGGTGGTCCCTTTATCCACCATTCGGTTCCACTCCACTGCCTCATTAGCATCGGAGTATCGATCAGTCATGTCGAAGAGTTCTGATACGGACCTAGGCGGGTTGATGTTAAGATCCTCTGTGAACCTCCGATACCTCACCGCCTATTTAAAAGCTCGAATCACAGAACCATCAGAAACATTCAGGATAGTATTATGGACTTCTATGAAACGTTTTACAAACTACCGTAAATTTTTGTCAGGGGTTTGGCAAAGTCGATACAAATTGTCCTCCTTCCCTGGTTTTGCATAATAACTCTTGAAGTTGTTTTGCTACGCATTACAAAGCATCTCCCAGTTATATATGGATCCCTCGGACTGGTTAAACAACCAAGTCCAGGCGAAACCTTTTAGAACTGTGGGTAAATAATTGGCCATTACCTTTTCATCGCCTACAGCAGCCTGACTGGTGGTAGTGTAGACTTAGAGGAATTCTGACGGGTTTTGTGTTCCGTCAAAAGTTTCCATACCTCCTGGCTTGAACTTCTCCGGCCAAGTAACATCCCTCAGCGCAGGAGAGAAAGCTTTGTAACCTGTATAAGGTCCAACATGTTGTTGTACATTGCGGCGATTATTATGACCAATAGGAGACCTGGGACATCTACTTCGTCCCAAAAAATGAGTGTCATGCTCAACTTGGCCTTGGATGTGATAGTTAGGAACACCATCACTCCGACCTTGTCTTCGTCTTCCAGATGAAGACCCTTCTAAGTGAGAGTCCGTCTGGGAAAGCGTAGTATGCGATCGAGTCGAGATGTTCTCCAAAGCATCTTGCAACTCTTGTGCAATAGCACGCATTACTTGCACTCCTTGTTTCGGAGTTAATCCTTCCGGAGGGCATGCAATGGCGTTGGCTAAGTAGCGAACACGCTCCGCAGGGGAATCCTCCTGCGTGGGGGTTGATAAGGCATTTGGATTCCTTACCACCGTTGCCTGCAATGGTCGTGTATGCACCATCTGCCGTGGCACCCTTGCTGAGGAGCCGAGGGCATCTCAGTAATAAGTTTGGTGAACCTGCGAGATGTTCTCTCGTGTGGCGGCACGTATCTCAGCTTGTTGGGTCTCCTCATGTTAGAGGTGTTCCTGATCTTCCTGTTCTTGGTGTTGCCCTCATGCTTCGGGAGTATCACCGGGATTAGATTGATTATCACTGACGCTGGCAACCTGACGACTGCTGGAGAAGGTAGATAGGGTGAACATACCGTCATCCTCTGGGGAAGAGGATGAGTTGTATTGCAGGGCGAAGAATTTTTTTTCCTCAGATGTTGTCTCCAGACCTTCAGTGTGGAGGCTACCACCGAGATCATCATGATCCGTTGGGATCCAGGAACCTTATGAATCTCCTTCTCCAAGGTAAACAGGCTCAGGATAGTATTCGTCCATAGCGGTACTTGTGGACGAAGGCATGGCCGATGTGGAGCCAGCGGGTGCGGATTCGGTGGGCGACGGTGCCTCAGTAATGGCCCCGGAGGAACCATGGGCATTGCCGGATACGAGGATGAAGCTTGTTTCCATGTCGTCATCGTAGTCAGAAATGTCAAAGATGCTTTCTTCTCTCCACGCAGGCAAGTTGTGACTCATGAGCAGAGCACGAGGCATATTACCAGAACTGAGTTGGCGAGGATGATGGTGGCGATCCCCACGAACAGCGCCAGTTGTCGACATCTGAAACTCTCGTAACAGAATGGATAAAGAAGAATATAAAGAAGAAATGGAGATTGCTATCTATTCGCCAAAGGACTCAAAATGGTGATGTATATTTTAATAGGGTATGTTGTGATTACAAGAAGAATGACTATGAACAAATGTGGATCAGGGGCTTGATCGTGATCTATATTAGAATTGTTAAAAAGGCACAAAAGTCAGGTCTTTTATAGTTCTACAAGTGTTGACAGTTGATTTCAGTAACGCCTCTTTACATCAATAATCGCGTCTCTTCAAGTTAATCATTGTATCTCTTCATGATGACAGTTATATCTCTGAATAGTACGGCTAATCTCCATGTGTAACTATCATTAACCACACGTGGATAACCGCTCTCTAGGACCTCCTCTGCGGGGAAGAGGTCCTGGAGGAACCTATAGAGGAGGTCCAATTGGGCCTCCAGAAGACTTTTTAATTGATCTTGGGCCTAGAAAGCTACTTTAGGTCCAGTAAAAAAAACTAGCTAATTTATAAATAAGCATATAAAGATTTCATGAGCCGCTGTGTAATGTCCCGTTTGTTTTAGAGTTCTTGCCAGATTTCAAAACCTAAAAAGGAACCATTTGGTTTATTGGTTTGCTCAAGCTTAACCTGGAACTTTGGAAATATTAGAGGTTTAACTTGAATTAACTTAACTTCAACTAAGGTCTTTTAGCTTTTTGTTCGTTGCTGGAGTTCTTCGGTGTTCTTTGGCTTTTGGCTCTTTTTCGTTGTTTGCCTTGTGTGCCCCTTAGCCTAGTTTTTCCTCCTTTGTCAGGACCTCCCCTTTGTAGATCTTGACCGTCAGGACATCTCCCCCTTGTAGATATTGACCATCAGGACCTCTCCTTTTGTAGATCTTGACCGTCAGGATCTCTCCCCCTTGTAGATCTTGACCGTCAGGACATCTCCCCTTTGTAGATCTTGACCGTCAAGACCTCTACCCTTGTAGATTTTGACTATCAGAACCTCCTTGGATCTCTTTCTTTGGATCTCCTTCGTTAGATCCTTCTCACTTTTTGAATCTTATCCGTTGAAACTCCCCCCTTGTTTGGACCTCCTTTAAGCCCAGATCCTGTGCACACCTTCCCCTCCCTAGGACCCTTCGATCTTGATCGTGTGGCCCTGGTTCGTTGCGCCTTTTTCCTTTGTCTTTGGACTTCCTCCTTTTTCAGGACCCCTTGTCCTTAGAAGCCGTAGACCTCCAAGAAGACCTCACTTATCACGAGAAGTCCATTAAAATTTTGGACGTGTCTGAACGAGTCACAAGAACCAAGACCATCAAACTTTGCAAAGTGCATTGGAGCAATCACACTGAAGCAGAAGCAACTTGGGAGCATGAAGAGGACCTCAAGAAGGAGTTCCCGCACCTATTCTCTAGCTAGCCCGAATCTCGGGGTCAAGATTCCCTTTAAGGGGTGAAGGTTTGTAACATCCCATTTATCTTAGAGTTCTTGCTGGATTTCAAAACCTAAAAAGGAACCATTTGGTTTATTGGTTTGCTCAAGCTTAACCTGGAACTTTGGAAATATTGGAGGTTTAACTTGAATTAACTTAACTTCAACTAAGGTCTTTTAGCTTTTTGTTCATTGCTGGAGTTCTTCGGTGTTCTTTGGCTTTTGGCTCTTTTTTGTTGTTTGCCTTGTGTGCCCTTTAGCCTAGTTTTTCCTAATTTGTTAGGACCTCTCCTTTGAAGATCTTGACCGTCAGGACCTCTCCCCCTTGTAGATCTTGACCGTTAGGACATCTCCCCCTTGTAGATCTTGACCGTCGGACCTCTCCCCTTGTAGATTTTGACCACCAGGACCTTTTTGGACCTCTTTCTTTGGATCTCCTTCGTTAGATCCTTCTCACTTTTTGAATCTTATCCGTTGAAACTCCCCCTTGTCTGGACCTCCTTTAAGCCCAGATCATGTGTGCACCTTCCCCTCCCTAGGACCCTTCGATCTTGATCGTGTGGCCCTGGTTCGTTGTGCCTTTTTCCTTTGTCTTTGGACTTCCTCCTTTTTCTCAGGAGCCCTTGTCCTTAGGACCTCCCGGTGGTCTTTTTGCAAAGACCACCCTCTTTTTCACGACCACCCTATGTGGTCATGACCTCTGGTCTTTTTGCAAACACCACCCTCTTTGTCACGACCACCCTATGTGGTCATGACCTCTAATCTTTTTTGTAAAGACCACCCTGGTGGAACAGAACCACCTTTGCCTCCTTTATAGGACCTCCTCTTTTGCAGAATCTCCTCTTAGGACCACCCCTTTGTTGGACCTCCCCTTCGGTCACGATTTTTTCCTGTTGCTTTGATCAACCTTTTTGTTTGAGCTAGCTCTGTCCCCTTTCTCCTTTCTGCACACCTTGCAGTAAAAAGTTTCTGAACATTTAATGTTGCTGCGGCACATTGAATGTAGTCACATCTGAGGTACTTTGTTCCTCCTTTTGATGGCCTGCCTTGTCTTATCCTTGTACTATTTTCACCACTGCCTCTCTTGCTATTTGTAGCTGAGAGAGAGAGCCTCCCTCCACCACCTTTTCTCCTCATTCCTAGCTTCTTTGCTTTCACCTTGTTTTCACCGTGCTTGAGATCTGAAGTTTCACTCTCCCTTGAGTTGGACCTCCCCTCAAGCCAGGACCTCCTATTCTTCTGGTTTTAAGTTGGATTTGCTTAAGTTCTTTGATTTCTTTTAAGTTCTTTTGCCCAAGCTTGTCTCTTTATTTGGTTCTTTGTGATCGTGTAGGTCCTGAGTTCGAAGAGGAGTTCTTGGACCCAGCAGCCTCTACCGAAGCCTCCCCATTGCTCAACGAAGGCAAGTCGCAGACCTTTGATCATTATTTAACCTAGCATTTCAAATATATGTTGTTTTATTCTATCATGCATGGCTACTTTTATAGCAAAGGTTTTGGACAGTAGCTTTACCTACTTGACATTATCCCTCCTTGGGTATTTGTACTCATCATGTTGACGTGATTTCCTTGGACATCTTAGTTGGGCAGGTTTTCTTGGCACTCTTCGTTTTGCCAACTTGGGACCATAGTTTGCTTAGCCTAGCTTAGAACCGTGGGTTTAGGAGAATCTTGTTTTCCTTTCTTTAATAATCTTGACTAATGAACTATGGAACTTGTGGTGTGAGGCCATGGTTGTACACCTGTGGTGTGAGGCCACAGTTGTATTGATTGTGGTGTGATGCTACCTTTGTTAAAACTTGTGTGCTAGGACTTGGTGGTCCTTTGGCTTGGGTGAACCCTAAAACTGTTTTATGCTCGGGCAAGAAGGTCGGGAGTGAGTAGTGGGTGCTCTAGGGTGGTGCCCTAGAGTCACTTTGGATTGTGGATGGTCTTGCTTGAGCAACAACTAAGGACTTTACTTTGTGATCCAATTATCCGGGTATTTTCGTGCAACCACAAGATCACATTATGAGGGTGGTCTGGGCCAAATAATTAGCAAAGAGCTAGCTTGGTTCTGCTGTGGTTGAGCGTGTGATTCGCTGGCGCAAGAGGGGGCACGAATCTGACGTGGTGTGGGGCCCGTTAGAAGTGAAACCTTAGCGGGCAACTCTGAGTCAACTCCAAGCTTTGTAAAAGCCTTGTCGCGCTCTCTAGACTGCTCATCTTTGGAAATGAGCAAGGTTTTGACGGGAACCGCCCCGCTAGAGAGGTCGTGAATTGTGAGTAAAGTTGTACACCTCTGCAGAGTGTAAAAAACTATTCGAATAGCCAAGTCCTTGGTCATGGGCATTTGCCTGGTGATTTTGTACAAGGGGTAGACTTTTATAAAAGTTGAGGACCTGGGCTCTCGCGAGAGGTCATGGCTGTTATCTCGAAGAGACCTTGGTCGGCTCCAGAGAGGTCGTGGCTGGCTCGTGGGTGGTCCAAGGTACTCGGGGTAGGTGCCTCGAACGTCTTGGAGTTCGTGCTCTAGGGTGGTCGTGGGGGTGGTCCTGGACGTGGGTGCGACCAGGACCTCCCACGAGTGGTTTTGGGAATGAGTTGATGCTCACGACCTCCCTTTCAAATCAAATGTACTTATGTATTATTGTTTTTAACTTGAGCTCTTAACCTACCTATGTTATTTCCTATGAAATGTGGCTTTATGCAAACTAACCCTGCAGCTTCCCATTGACAAAGCCAATGCATGAATATTATTTGCATAACTGTTCCCTGTGACTTGCTGAGTACATTCAACGTACTCATGGTTTTAAGCCCTCTGTTTGAGCAGTGACCGAAGATGACCCAGTCCATGGTGGCTTAGACCTCTTCGAGGAGGAGTTCTTCAATGATCTAACCTTCTAGGGACGTCCTCCACTCGACAGCTTTTGGGTTTGTCGGTTGGCGCCACGCGTTTTCGGTGTTTTGTTGTAAAGCTCTGTTGTCAGTTTTTGTAGCCCTTGTTGGCAACTGCGGTAAACAACCTTGGCCATAAGGATCTTGCTTATTATTTGTTGTTCTTTATCCCCTGCTTCCTTTGTGGACTTTGTGGTTGTGATTGCACCTATATTCACTTGTGCGAGTTAGCTTTGGTTCCTGGGACTAACTCAGAGCACAGGTGTCCACAACCTCCGAGAGGTCCTTGCGATCTCCTGGGAGGTCCTAGAGGACCTCCTCTCTGGGTGTTCTTAAAGGACCTACACGACCTCCTGGTGGTCCTGTCGGACCTCCTGAAGAAGTCATGAGAGATCTTCTTAGTACATCCCGAGATGGTCCTGACACGTTGCGTCAGTAGAACCCACCAAAGCGGGGGCTGGTGACAATGCCAGTGAAGCAGCCGCAGTCGCTGGGTTAGTGGCTTCGGTAGCATTAGGAAACAGGCTATCTGCATCAGACAAGTGAGAGTGCACATGATCCAAAAAATTTTCATAAGGGCCAGTAATCTCAGAATTAATACGTGGATGGAGTATGCAATCGGGTGTAAAGTGGAATCTAGGATTCAACCGAATCAGCAGCAAAGGGCACTACTACAGAAAACCGTCTATGATCGTATGAGGTCATCACAGACGGTTATTAACTCAGAACCTTCTATGATAGTTGAATAACATAGACGGTTTGCAACTTAAACCGTCTGTGATAGCCTCTTCTCTACAAAACCTCCAAGCAGTGGTTGCTTTTGCCTTTAAAACCGGCTTCATATATATATATATATATAGAGAGAGAGAGAGAGAGAGAGAGAGAGAGTTCGTAGTCCCTTGTTAGCTAACTCGATGCCTGAATTCAGCTAGCTAGCTTCTTCCTTCGTTCATCCTAAACGTGCAGGTGAACCACTACTACTCTATCGAACCTGACACACTGGAGTGTACAATTTGCTTCATACCAATCCTCCACGGCATTAAGCAAATCGCACATCCCAATGTGTCAAGTTCGATAGAGTAGCTGTGGTTCACTTGGATGTTTAGGATGAACACCCAAGGAGTGAGCTAGCTAGCTAAATTCAGTCCTCGAGTTAGCTAACAAAGGCTACTGACTATATATATATATATATATATATATATATATATATATATATATATATATATATATATATATATATATATATATATATATATAGCCGTTTTAAAGGCAAAAGCAGTCATTGCTTGGAGATTTTATAGAGAAGAGATCAAGAATAGAGAAGAGGGGCGGAGGCGATGCGTGCTCGGGGGAGGGGAGGAGGCGGGCCCAGGGAGGAGGGGCGCCGGGTTCTTGGCCTTCTTGATACTTGCCAATATTATTTATCAATTAAATGTGATAACAATAAATCAGACTTTTGAGCTCAAATATAATAATGCTTCACTATAATGTCAAGAAATAACTTCTAAAATAGCAGTTTTATACTTTCAATCATCACAAAGTCATTCAACTAACAGTGTGCAGAAATGCTCTATTATTTGATTAGCCAATATGTTAGTACCAGCTAAATGAAAACTGATCAATAGAATCACTAATCTCAATAAAATAGCCAATCTGCTATCAGTAAACCAGCAAAAGTACAGAACACAAATTATCCTCATCATCAAGCTGACAATGACAATTATATATCCTCATCAGGCAATTACCAGAAGTAAAGTAAATCAATTCTCCCAGTGCTAGACAGATTGAAATACAACTAGCACAGCACACTTAGTAAAGTAAATCAATTATGAAAATAGAAACAACTCACGAAGGGATGTCAAGAACTTCATAAATTCATATTAACACCAGAAGTCCAGAAATTCAGAAATCCTTTAACCTGTGAATAGAAAAAACTTGATTAGTGAGTATTTAAGTAATTAACAATGTGGACTTAATTCTTACAATGAAAGTTCTATCTCCTAAGTCTTCACATTCTGTTGCTCAACAAGTTACCTTGATAGCATGAGTGGCGAAATACTGATGCATGATAGTATGACATACTATGCACATAGAGATGTACATACATGTCAAAACAGATTGAAATACAACTAGCACAACACAATTAGTAAAGTAAATCAATTCTGGGAAATACAAACAACTCACGAAGGGATGGCAAGAGGCAGCAGCTCGGGCTCTTGGGGGGGAGGAGGCACGTCGGGCTGGAGCAGGAGGCGGCGGCTTGTGCTCAGGCTCGGGGGAGGAGGCGTGCTGGGCTGGAGGAGGAGGTGGCGGCTCGGGCTCGGGCTCGGGCTCAGGGGGGAGGGGAGGAGGCGGCTCATGCTCGGGCTCAGGAAGATGTGGGAGCTCGAACCCTAGCGTGCCGCGATGAAACTAATCGTTTGAGTGAGCAAACCCTAGAGTCAATATAAATAGGGTTGGACATCACAGACGGTTCTAAAGTAGAACCATCTGTGATATTGTTCTAATATAGAACAATTTTTTTACTAGCATGGGGCGGCATAGGGTGTGGCATTTTTGGTGTTCTCAGTGCATTTAACAAGTTGCGGGTATAATACTTCGCAATAATAAGTAAATTCTAGGGTAATAAACAGTGAAATTAAAGACGACAAGGATATATTTGTTTTTCATCGGTCAGTAATTAATGTCGTCATATGATTGTATTTAATTTTACGATAAGGAGTTTAACACCTGTGTAAAGAACTTGGCATACTCATGCATAATCCTACAGTCGTCGCTATAAAAGATGACGTAGTTGTCTCACCCTTCCGTCACACCGCAGTTGGTGCTCGTGCACTGGTGGTCGTCTTCCTACAGCACCCACACCCATCCCAGTGGCCTAGCCATCTTCCACGCCGCCTCCTGGACCGCATCCGCAGCGAGCCTCCAGCACCGCTTGCACTCCCGGTTGGTCCTTTTGGCCGTCTCGCACCCGCTGTCGGTCGGCTCGCCCTCGATTTGGTTGATGTAGTGCTTCCTAACGTCGTGCGCCTCGCCGGCCGTGTAGAGAAGGAGATCAAGCACGTAGGCCGCGGCCTTGTGGCCGGCATCGACCGCCTGCTCGAGGCACATGAGGCCGCGCTGCATGTCCTGGTGCGTGAAGACAAGCGGGAGGCGACGATGAAGCAGGCCTTCGGGTTACCGGCAACGGCCAAGTGGTTGACGATGGCGAGGTAAAGCTCGTTGTCCAGCCACATCATCGTCTCCTCCTGCTCTAACGCTACACGCCTCCCCACGGCGCCCTCCTTGGACACCTTGTACATGGCCTTGAAACTCCAATTAATATACGTACATACATAATTCAAGACGTTAGAATAAATAGTAGTACATATTTTTATAGGTAAAAATATGTATGTACGTACGTGACTCGTAGGCTGCAGAGGTCAGCCATGGGGTGAGGAGAGCTCGCGGCCACGTGGCCGACAATGTTGACGACGACATCGTGAGGAAGATCAGCGACAGCAGTCGCTGACCTCCTCGCCTTGGTCCTCGCCGTCATGCTCCGTACGTGATCGCTGCGTATACATATGATCAATGCTGTGATCGTATATAGAGTGATGTGATTGAGAGGTTATATATGTATATGTATAGAGTGATCGATGTCCGGATGATCGATCATCTTGAATGGCGGATCAATATTAATATCTTTTTTATAAATCAAGGAATAAATTCGACGCGTGAGACGAAGAGACGCATCGAGGAGTCGAAGCGGCATTGATGCGAGCAAAGAGATGCATCGATCGGCGACGACGGCGAACGAATAAACTCATCAGAGAGCTAACGTGATATTATCACAGACGGTTATAGTTAAAAACCGTCTGTGAAGTCTACACAGACGGTTCGTGTTTAGAACTGTCTGTAAAATATACAATTATCACAGATGGTTCGTGTTAAGAACTGTCTGTGATATTACCTTTTCACATATGGTTTTTAGCGCAACCAGTAGCGTAGACGGTCTCTAAACCACAATAGTCTGTGATTGTATGTAATACAGACGGTTTTGTTTAACTGTCTGTGATGAGGCGTCTAGTATTGGCCTTTTTGTTGTAGTGGGGAAACCGGTGCTCAT
This sequence comes from Ampelocalamus luodianensis, assembly GCA_036346255.1. Taxonomy (NCBI): domain Eukaryota; kingdom Viridiplantae; phylum Streptophyta; class Magnoliopsida; order Poales; family Poaceae; genus Ampelocalamus; species Ampelocalamus luodianensis. The sequence continues at coordinate 11,852,855 of CM070618.1, forward strand.
CAAAGATTACATCTCTGGAAATGTACACACAGCCCGTGGAGCGATCTAGACACCTATAACCTTTGTGAATATTGCTATAGTTGATGAAAACACACTCATGGTACCGAAATTGTAGGGCCGAAGATTTGGCCAACACTGCACGCACACCCAACGGTACGCAAGAGAGTGTAATCAGGTTTAGAACCAAAAATATGCTCAAAAGGAGTGTCACGATTGATTACTCAACTAGGCAACCGGTTAATAAGAAAGCATGCCATTTAAAAAGCATCATCCCAGAATCGCAGAGGCATTAATGCATATGCCAAAAGAGCAAGGCCAACTTCAATGATGTGGCGATGTTTGCACTCTGCCGCACCATTTTGTTTGTGTGTATAGGGACACGAAACCCTATGAGATATACCAAGCCGATTAAACAAAGAATGGAGTTTTTTATACTCCCTACCCCAATTCGACTGTACACAAATAATTGGTTTGTTAAAGAAACGTTCAACATGTTTTGGGAATTGAGTAAAAGTTTTAAACACATCCGCCTTACTCTTAAGCATATAGATCCAAGAGAATTTGCTAAAGTCATCATTGAAACTAACATAATACTTATTACCATTGACTGATTGATGGGCAGGGTCCCAAATGTCAGAATGTATCATTTCTAATGGAGCAGTGGAAACATTCTCGGAAAGCACATAAGGAAGCTAATGGCTATTAGCTAGTTGGCACGATCAATAGACCGGTTCATTATTGGACAATGCCAAACATGAAAGATTGTTGGAACGAAGGACTTTTTGAAAAAAATTGTGTAGACTGATGACCAAGTCACTGGTGCCACAAGGCCGAGGTGAGTTTGACGCTAGTCTTGGAGTTGGATGGCTGTTGCGCCGCGATGGGGTACAACCCATCTCTACATTTTCCTTGAAGAAGAAGTTTCTTGGTTGCATGATCCTTAATAAGAAAATGATTAGGATAGATCTCAAGAAAGACACTGTTATCGGTAGTGAATTGATGAACAGAAAGTAATTTACGAGCAGTTTGTGGTATGTGAAGGACATATTTCAATTGTAAAGATTGACTAGGAGTACTAATTTGAGATTGCCCAATATGAAAAATTTTCATACCTGAACCACTACTAGGAGTACTAATTTGAGATTGCCCAATATGAAAAATTTTCATACCTGAACCACTTGCAGTCTAAACCACATCCTTGCTGTGGTGCCTCTCTTTCATTGTCAGATTGTCGACAGATTGTCGATGTCATTTGTGATGTGAACCGTTGCACCCGTGTTAATATACCAGTTGCAGTCCATCTCATATGGTGGAGTAGTGGATGCAGCTGACGCAATCCTCCTCTCATCTGGCCCCTGGTACACCTCCTTGTACCTGTGGTAACACTTGGGCACCGTATGCATGCGCTTACCATAGATTTGGCACTACAGCCTGTTGTCGCCTTGTCCACTAGGCGCACCTGAGCCACCAAACTGTGCACCATTCCAGTTCCTCTCACGTCCATGTTTTCCATTGTTGGAACCACTGTACGATGGCCTGGTTGTATTGCCTCGGTATGAGTGTCGTGATATGTTGTTCGCTGAGGAGCCGCCTTCTTGCAGCATCATGGCCTGGTGCTCCATACGCATCTCAAAATTGAGAAGATGTGCATAAGCATCATCAAGGGAGACTAGATCAATCCTCGTGCTTAAGGACATGACTATCGAATCGTAGTTGGATTTAAGTCTGGCCAACAGGTAACCGACAACCTCGTCCTTAGGGAGAGGGCTCCCTATTCCACCCAGGGAATCAGCAAGATGATTTACCCTGTTGAAGTGCCATGGACGCATCTCTCTTTTGTGTCATGGCGAGTTGGCGCCGGACCTGTATCATCCGCTCGCGTGTTCCCATAGAATACATGTTCTCTAGGGCGACCCATACTGCATGGGTCGTAGTGAGGAGTAGGACCTATCCAAGAACCTACTCTGAAAGAGACAAGAGCAAGGCACAAAGAATTAACTGATCCTACTGAAGCCATGTTGCATGCGCAGGATTCGGCACCTCCTGTGTAGCGCCGTCGGCAACTATCTTGGTGATGGTCGGCACAAGCTCCGGCAGCGATCCGTCAACGTAGCCAAGGAGATGATGACTACGAAGGTAGGGCATGACCTGAGCCTTCCACAAGAGGTAGTTCTCAAGGGTGAGTTTCACCGTGATGAAGTTGCTGAAGGATGGCGTGGTGGGTAGGGCTCCGCTCGATGTCGATCCGGAGGAGGCGGAAGTTTGAGCGCTCAAAGTCATCTTGTGGGAGATTTTTGGTGAGGCTCTAATACCATAAAGGAAAAGGAAGAAGAAATTGTTTTTAGGATTTGGAACTACACATAGCCTATGGGTTATGGGCGTGTATTTATCTGTATACAAGATACAATACATTGTTGTACAAGGCAACTGCCAACCTAAAGATAGAAAGCAACAATCGTTGATTGTTGATAGGGATTGAGGAGAGATTACATGAAGAGACTAGGGATGGCAGTTTTGCCCATTTACCTGATTACCCGTGGGTAAAAACCCTAATGGAGGTGGGTATATTCCTATTTTTCTACCCACGGGTACATTCGTGGGCACAAATCTCTGCCCGGTGGGTAAACGGGCATGGGCATGGGTAACATCCACCCGTGCCCGTTTCGCCTGATTACCTATGAAAATATACTAACAGGTGGGCCTCAAGTTATTTCATGTGTCATGCACCTGCCATCCCTCTCCAATCCTATTCCTCCCCGATCCCATTCTCCACAATCCAATCTAGATCCCCTTCTTGCACGCTTGGCAGCTGCCCTAACGCGGTCACGCCTGCCACCACCTTCCTCACACCTAGCCGCCTCCTCCTCACGCCTGGTCACCGCCCCCGGATCTCCCTCCTCACGCCCGACCACCCCCTCCTCATGGCCAGATCCAGATCTCCCTCTCCTCATGCCCTGTCCTCATGGCCAGATCCAGATCTCCCTCTCCTCACACCCTGTTCTCATGGCTAGATCCAGATCTCCCTCTCCTCACGCTCTGTCCTCATGGCATGGACGCTCCTCCCCCTACCGTTGCCCCCAATGCGGACAGGCACGCGCCACTCGGGCCTCGTCGGCCGCCACTCCGTGCTCCTAGCTGCAGCGGATTGCGAGGGTGACAAGGAGGAGAGCGTCGCGTCGTGGGGGGTGCCCGAGGACTGCTGCTATGGCAACTTCTCCGACACGGTCGAGGACGGGGTGTGCTCTAGCGATGGGGCCGACGACGAGGTCACGTCAGAGTTGAGCCGGAGGGGCGGTGGTCTGGCCCCGGGGCAGTCCAAGGAGAACTTGCGGGTGGAGGTGCGAGCGGCGAGCGCGTTCACCAGGAAATGCTCTGGTGGTCAAGATCCGTTGGACTCCAGCTCTCATGTAAGGATGCTTCTCTAGCTTGCGATAATCTTTTCAGTTTCCACTATGAGCATCCGCCATTATTTAACTCTATTGATATATTATGTCGATGCTTATTTATGTTCGAAATTCGAAGGTAGCAAAGATAAGAAGCAACTTTCCTTTTGATCCAGAAACATTATTTTGGTGAGCAGAAGTTTCAAGCTTTGGGAACACCCAATGCCCCTCCAATTGTAGGCCGTGATTAAGACCATTTTTTTTTTTGTGCAAACAACTGAAAAGAAAGGAGGCTTGGACAGGACCGAGGTATCATCATTGGCAGATATACTGGCTCAAGATGTTCATGAGCAGATGAGCTTCCTATGAGGTACAGCTGAATATCGTAAATTCAGGTGTTCTAACATTTACACTTTGGAATAATAATGCAAGCTAATGTCTGCTCTTTCCCTGTTAAAAAAATGCAATTTTAGATCAAATGTTCAGGAAGATGGTGTACAGATGCCATATGTCGAGAACAATTTATTAGCTCAGATACCAAGCTTCACGACTAAGTGTGTTTTGATTTACATGTGTGACTACCCATCTATAGATGTTTTTGTCTGCTTCCTGTTCTTACGGGTCGCTCTTTTACTTGTCAGTGTCCAAAATGCATGGCATTCTTTTGTTGCGTACGATGCATGCTTCCGGCTTTGTCTGAACGCATGGGCCAAAAACTGCATGGAGGCTCTAGAATTCCTTCGTGATGAGAAGCACCCTTGGGGATGTGTGATGAACCGATGATTGATGAACTTGATTAGTTGTTGAACTTGCATGTCAGTCTCACTCACAGACCATGTGGCGGGTACACGGGCATGCCTGCAGGCGACGGGTACTCGCGGACGACAGGCATGGGCGAGGTTCTTTGCCCGTCGTCCTTCGCGGACTTGCCCGTGGGAGGAAATCAGGATCACGGACATAGGTATGAACGAGCACTACTCGTGCTCGCCGCGTCCGATTGCCATCCCTAGAGGCGACTATAGGGATAAGATATACACGCCTACAACTCTCTCTGTTTCAACATATATGTTAGTATGTTGGTAACTAGCAGGGACACATTTCCTCTTGATCCTTTTTGTTGCTTCTTCTTTTTGCCCTCGATCTATTCGTTCTACCTCTGCCTTCTGCGATGCCATGTAGCAGGAGTACGGTTGGCAATGTTTGCTGGGAGCTGAAGACGTACAAGGACAGAAAATAGAGTTTAATTTGCAAGGAAGGAGGGTGCAAAAGAGACAAGGATGGATAGGATTCTGCCTCCTTTCTCCTTCTGTCCTCGACCGACGGTGTCGCCGTGCCAAATGTGTCAAGGAAAAGCTTGGACGCTTCTTGGGACTCATCGCAAGGTTTGCCGTGTGCAGTGCAGCTGCTGGTGTTGGTATGTCCGTACGTCCGTGCGTGCAGCGTGCGTGCTTCTGGAGGCCTAAAGTACAAGACTACAATGTATGATATCAACACTGTCCCCTAGCTAGATTCCAATGAAAGTGTGCTCCTTCCAAGGAAATAAACTTGCCTAATTTGTAATTAGACTTTTTGTTAGATAAGCTATGAGCTTTCATTAGCTTAAGAGTTCTGGGTACTCAACTAGAAATTAAGGACACGTGGGAACCACCTTGGGTGTGGAGTTGTAGGTACGCTACTCCATTCACCAGAGTTTCAATTCTAGTGTTCATCTATTATACACACGCGAACGCGTTTTAATAGAAATTTTGTGAGGTTGTGGATTTATATTCGGCATCCGTCTGTTTCGACGTGTACAAAAGAGACACACTCGTATGTGCGCGCGCATATGGTGTACATATGTCTTCCTTATAATAGCAAAAAAAAAGGCCACGTGTCCAACCAAGCTTGTGGTTCATGTTGTGTACAAACCAACTTACCACGACAGTGAGCTGAGCTGCAGTGTTTGCCGAACGATGAGCAAACTGGAAAAAAAAAACAACAGAAAAATCAGAACTAAGCTCAACTTTCTTCGAGGAGCGCCGTAATCGCCAGTCGGATACGCTGTCGACTCTCCCACAAATTCACCAATTCTTGACAGTCCATCTCGCGGATGCCAGATGACCTGAGCGAGCCTCCGTCTGCGCGCAAACACCACACCATCACGGTAGGCCAAAGCTTCAATCACCAATGGGTCAGAAATGCCCTCATATGATTTACACCATGCAGCAATGAAACCCAACTGCTGCCTGCGACACCGCTGTTCCTGCCAAACCTGCCAGAGGCGCAAGCGCAATTGCATCATTGGTATTAATTTTCACCCAACCTTCAGGTGGCCTTGTGTAATAGCCCAAATTTTGAATAAATTGAAACTTGCTTAAATTTTTTGGATTTCAAAAACTTTTGTTGCATTTTGAGAATTTCCAAAAACATGGCTTGCATTTCAAAAGGGTAAATCAAATTCCTTGCTCCAAATTGAAATTTATAAAAATCTATAAGTCAAATGGTGTGCTAAAACTCCTCGGAGTTTGAATATCAACTTCAAATTCAATTATAAAAATCCAATCTAAAAGTTTAAACTCTTTCCTCCCTCTCTCTCTCTCTATCTCTCCTCTCGGGCCACATCCACCCTGTAGGCCTAGCCTTCTCCCTCTCCCTCAATCCGTTCCTGCATTGCCGCCCCGGTCCATCTCTCGCCGCGTCGACGCAACCGTTAGAGTAGTCGTGGATCCCGCGTTCCATTTTGCTAGTCGCAAGTGGTCACCAGAGTCCCCTACGCCGCCACCGAGCTCACTCCCGAGCCAGCCATGGCAACCCTGTTTCATCCCTATGCTGAGGAAGAAGATGACGTGGAGCCTGACATGAGGACCAAAGTAGTTAGTTTAAACCTATAATTAGTTAATGTTAATTAATTAGTTATTGTCTGTATGACATGTGGGCCCACGGTAATTAGGAAAACTAATTAAATCTAGGTTAAAGTATGAGTCTATGACATGCAGGCCCCACCCCTGCTTTGTCCATGCGTAGACCTAGTCCGTAGACCAAGCTGCTGATATGTGGGCCCTTGGCCATGTGCATCGTCGGGTGGACTGAGTCCATGTGGACCGCGGTCCCACCTATGAGTCTCTTAGGTTTTCCTGAATAAAAATAAATAGAAAAAGAAATTAAAAACCCAGTGGACCCCACCTGTTAGTCACATATGATTTTTTTAATAAAAATAAAAGAAAAAATCCAACCGACCCACCTGTTGTTAGAAATGTCAGAATTTCTAGAATTTTTCTCGGGTCATACTTTAGAGAACTCGTTCTCCCTTGTGTTAAATCCAATAATTTGATTTTTTTTTTTATTCTTATAAATTTAATATCTTTCCATCAATACCAAAATCATGATTTTTAAGTCCATTTAAATTTTATTTGAATTTATTTGTGTTATGTGCATTTATTCAAAGTGGTTGTTTTGCGCTTACATATATTCCAGCGCAGCCGAAGACTTCGCCACTGCTTCAGGATAAGACTAAGACCCAATAATATCCACAGTTGAGCAAGAAAAGTTCTTACAATTGATCACGTTGAACCCACTTTTCAAATGAAAATTATTTTATTTCAAAATATTAATTGCATGCTTATTACAATTTATGAAATGCTACGTTACAAGTTGATATTATTATCCCCCTCCTTGACTATTGATAACTCCTCATACCTTGTCACCTTAGGTTAATTATTACATTAGTAAATTGTCTTTGGTGACTATTGGTTGTGTTTAGATACTGCTTAGTGGTTGAAATTGAATACGACACAAACATTCTCATTGCAAAAAACCTATTGTGAATCGTAGCGTGGTAACAGGGGTTACCATTGAAAACAGGAAAAATGTTATTTAAAATGGTGGAGACTTGGACAAGTGATTGGTATGAGATCGGTGCAGAGGCATGCACGAGAGTTGGGTTTGTGGACTGTAGTATTTGAGTCAATTAAGGACCGAATCATGTGCTATATTTATAAACTACTAAGCCATACAACCACAAGTCTAGTATAGGATAGATATGGTCAACTACTTTGCTCAGTTTTGGCATAAAACCCTGCGCATAGTGGTAGGTTTGGAAATCGAGAAGGGCGAGTGACTCCCTCACAACGGAGGATCCCTGATTGAAAATACGTCCCGTAGCGGAGCATTCTAGGGGTGTCCCGTAACAATCATTGTCCCAATGTTGAGTGGTTCCCAACCGGAGCGGGTCGAGTGTCAGGATTGAGAATTGGAAAAGACTTATTATGATCGTCTCCGTCGTAAGCCCAAGGAAGTGTGTCATGAGCGACATTATGATCAAATTTTCCTTATAGGGGGATTGGATCATATACCCTCCCTGAATTTCAGGATTTCAGGATTTACCCTCCCACCTCAATGACATGTGGGGTCACCATAGGTCAATGACATGTGGGCCAGGAGGGTAAATCCTGAATTTCCATCTAAGGGGAGGGTATATGATCAAATTTTCCTTATATCTTATGGGTAAAGTTATATAACCTCTGTAGAGTGTACAATCTATTCGAATAGTCTTACCCCTAGTTATGGGCATTGTGCAGAAAGCCACACTTGGTTAGTTTTAATAAAATGTGAATTGAGACATGTTAACGAAAAACTGATTGTAGAGATGATGTAGGTGGATGGAACCTTATGAGTAACTGTAGGTGGATGGAACTTTATCGAGAAGAATTTCTTACACAAATTAAACTTTGGTTTTGAAATTAAAGAGGCTAAGTCATAGATTTTGTCGGTGTTTTAAAAATGATCTTACATAAAGATTGTTTGATTCGGGGGGTATCCACAATTAATCACGTAAAAAGAACGACACAGGGATTTTTATACAGGTTCAGGCATTCTCAAGAGAGAATAACAACCCTACTCCTGTGTGTATTGTATTGAATATGCTGGTTACAATCAAGGTAACGTATAATACTTGTGCTCCCGATTGTCCTTGCCCCTATCATCTTTGACTGAAACCTTTAAATAGTGTGCGAAGAGGTAGTCGTTCCTCTAGGTCAAGAGGAGTCTCATTATTCCATATAACGGACATAATAATGGTAGTAATCACCAGAGTAGTAACCCCTCCACGTCGCCTGGTAGTTACATATCAGAGATAATGGCGTGTTACGTGCAGTTACCCCAAAGAATAACAGTGTATATTAATTGCTTAGATCCCCTAATCAATTGGGCCCACTTGTCTGTAGGCTCTATTGATTACGGGGTGGTCGTAGCTGAGCTGGTCGTAGAAAAGTTTACGACCAGGGGTAGTTGTAGAAGGACTTATGACTGGGTAATGGTCATAGAAGAACTTACGATCATGTGGTAGTCGTAGAAAACCTTATTACTGGGTACTGGTTGTAGAAGAACTTATGACCAGAGGTGATCGTAGAAGAACTTACGATCATAAGGTAGTCATAAAAGTACTTACGACTATGAGGGTGGTCGTAGAAGGACTTACGACCACCTGGTTGGCTTATCCCTTAAGATCATAAGGGGTATATCTAAAAACCATATGATGGTATATTTACCTATAATAGAAATTATAGATAAATAATAAAATAAAGATTGTTAGATCCTCGTCAGATTTAGAAAATAATTGTAGTATTTGAGCAAAACATGTTTTGTGCTAAAATAATCATAAGACCACTCCTTTGGTAAGCCTTACATCTATATAATTGTATTCTGGTGTGAGGGCTTGCTGAGTATCTTCGTACTCATAGCTGCTCAAATATGTGGATTCAGATTACGAAGCTGAAGACCCGTGTATAGATACTTTCATGCATGCGGCTATGGAAATGAGGTGGATGACGATAACTAGGTCCTTGCCACGGTCGATTGCCAATGACAAACTCATGGATGCTCCTTCTTTTGGTTTATTTACATTCCGCTGCTATTTACTCTCTGACCTCGTTGGTCCATCGGACTATTTCGTAAAAACTTGGCCCTAAGGTTTATTTACGCTTATTCATATAATATTAAGTACTCTTTTAGTTATACGCATATATGGATGTAATATTCGCCGATAATTATATTGTGTGAGCTGACTATTGATCATGAAACTAACTCATAATATACGAAGGATCTGGATACAATTCCGAGATCAACACCTTGTCTAGGGACTACATATATTCAGCACAGCAGTGGTTGTAGCCTTTGTAACTAGAGAAGAAAATAGTTATGAATAAAACTAGAGAAGAAGAAAAAAATGTGATGTGTCCTACCGGAGTACCGGTGGTCTTTGTACATGAGTGTACAGGAGGGTACAGGAGGGAATTGAAACGATATGTGTACTACTAGGACTGATGCTAATGAATAGCGGAAGGTGGCTGTCGGCATTAGCGAGGGGTGAGATGAAATGAGGTGAAGTGGCGGTGGCCGGCATCAGCACATGCCCGCCTGTCGCCGTGTCACCCCGACGCGTGCTCGCTACCACCTCTGTGGCCTGCGCATCAGTCTTCGACCGTGGATCGGCTTGTAAATGAGCCGTATGGATCACAGCATCAGAAGCACGGGAGTACGATGGGCTCGAGTAAAAACGATCGGTTTTCGGTCAAATATAGGAACGGGTGAATATTTGAAGAAGAAAGCATGCTCGGAAGTTGAAGGCTTAAACGGGACTAACCCTGAAAAAATAAGCTAAAAAAAGTACGGTTTTACTAGTTTTAAGTTGTCTGAAATTTTCTTAAGTTTAAATCACTTGTTATGACCATTGGATTTGTGTAGAGATTGGTGTGTCATATGATTGAAATATGATTGGATATTGATCCAATGGATGTCATATGATTGGATATTGATCCAATGATCACAACAAGTGACTTAAACTTAAGAAAATTTCAAGCAGCTTATGAATAGATAGTCCAAAAAAGTATATCTTGGCATGGATTGGAGGACAGCGAGCTGAATTTCGGATAAGTTATGCGGTTTCTTACTTCTCTAATTGTGGAATTCCTGTGTTTCGACTAACAAGCTACCGCTAGCGCATCAGTACTACCCCTCCGCCTCTGTCCAATAGCCGACCACACCCCGCAGCCTGCCTCCCCTTGCGGCTTCGGACGCCGAGTTATTGGTTTAATTGGCAATATTACCTATCAAAATAGCAAAAATAGTCTCTTTCAAAGAGAAAAGATAAAAATAACACTATAGACACGTCGACAATCGACACGTGTCTCCTGCAACACCGCCGTTACGTGGATCCCGGCCTACCGCGCCGCCACCTGCCGCGCGGTACGCCGGATCCATGCGGTGGCGGCGCAGCGGGGAACACATATCGCCTGACGGCTTGTCCGCGGTGTCATTTTTATCTTTTCTCTCCGAGAGTGACTATTTTTGCTATTCCAATATCAAACAGTGTCAAATGAGCTAAAAACTCTCCGATGCACTTTGTTGCCCGCTACACACCTCCGCTGTCATCTCGTGCAGCTATTGCCGCCTTTGCTGCCTCGCACACCTCCTCCTCTCCTCACCCACCGTTGCTACCCACCATCCTCCTCTGATCCCGCCACTATCGCAGGAGAAGGGCACAAGGACTAGTATTATGAGTAGTTTAGAGTTCTCCGTCTTCTAATAGGCCCTTCTAAACCACCAAACCGAGGAAAACAAAACTTCGCAATGGAAGAAAAAACAAGAATACATATATACCACCGTAGAAGGCATGACAGTTGCAGTGGCAAGGGCGGAATCAAGGAGGATCGCCTGGTGTCACAGGACACTGGGTCCAAAAAAAATTAGTAGGGATCAGCTTATACATACCACGTGTACCCCCTAGCTCAAAAACTGTGCACCATGGAGTTGACCCCACACGGAGACACGAGCACGCGGCCCAGGCAGCAACGCGGGCCCACGGCCCAAGTGGCCACTCAGCCCACGCGGGCACACGGCCAAAGTTCATCGCTAATGATGTTGTGGTTCATTGTTTCATGAACTTGAAAGAACATAAGTACTAAAATGTAATATATTTACTTAAATACATTCATTTGATCATCCTATTATTTATTACTTGAGAATTCTAAGATATTTTGTTCTCTTCTTTCTTAGGTTGTCGAGGTTGGATGAGATATTTTGTCAACATGATCATCTGTTGTTCGTGGTTTTGTCCTTAGTTCTTTCGTTTTGGTAAGCATATATGTCGCTACTTCTTTATCATTGCACATTGTTATCGGTTATATCAAATTATTGATGTTAAAAAATAACCGGATGTATTACTATTTAGTATAATATTACTTGAAAATTTTATATGCTATTATACGTATGATAAAGCGATAAATCCCAGTCAGATTCATTCTATTTCCGCCCTAGGCAGTGGCGTGGCCGCACGGGCATATGAGGTGAGCAAAACGCAGAAATAAGCACGGAATGGTGGATCTCGCGGAGGATCCGAGCCCACAAAACCTCACCACCGGCCAACCGTCGCGCGCAGCGAAGGAGCAAGAGCAACAGCCGAACAGGTCGGGCCCGCATACTCTCCGGCCCACATGTCATCCGCAGAGTATCCAACGGCGAGGCGCGCTGCGGGAACGGCGGTCTCCGGAGTCCGGACTCGCCTGACTGAAACACGCGACGCGCCCCGAGAGGGGGAGGAGGGGGGAACCACGGCCGTTGGTTCCAACATCCAAGCGTGCGTCGGTGCGTGTGCGTGCGCGTACGGCGTACTATAGTGAGTGACTACCGAGTGAGCTGCCGTTTCGGGGGGCAGTGAACTCGAGCGGAATGATTGCGGCGTGTCTGGCGGAGCCGCGACTCCCTCCTCCGGACGAACCGCACCGTCCGCGCGCTGCGCTGTATGCCTGTATCCATCAGTCGCCGACACCCCTACACTACTGCGTACGCCGCCTACTCGCTGCTTGCCTCGGCTCCTGGTCTAGTCGTCGTTGCACCTCACGAGCTAGCTAGCTAGCTAGGCCGTACGGCACTGGATCAATTCATCCTCACGGTTGTTCGCCTATACGCCAACTTGGTCGACAAGCTGCTTAACTAGTTCGCGTTTGTTTGAAGTCGCGGAGGGGTTGTGTCCGTGCCCAGCCCAGATTTTCTTTCTTTTTTAATAAAAAAGTTAGACAAGGGTTCTGAGTTCACTTAAGAAGAGGTAGGCACTCAGACTAAATCCTAGGATTCGAACCCGACCGTAGCCCATTTTATAAATGTGAGGGAAAGCAGTAGCACTGGTAGTAGTAACCACTGACTGTGGTGATTATACAAAGACTATATATGCATGCATGGTAAGTGGGTTAATTTGTTCGTCTTTCTATCCCTTTCTCTAATGGCAGACAAAGCGCGCATGGGGAAAGGAGAAAGATGGAATGGAAGCAAGCTAGGAAGAGAAAAGTGCCTTGTGTTTTAAACCGTCGGTAGCCGTGGTTCGCCGAGTCCCTAAGATAAGATTACTCGTCGTAGGGGGGCAAAAGAGCAAGCACTTTTTACTCCAAAGGCGTGCGTGCATGTGGTATCTAGCTAGCTAGGCAGGCATGCTGTTCCTACCACACCCCTTCAAAGTTGTCAAGGGACTACTCGAGCAAGGCCCTCTCAAAGCGAGCACGAACGCATCCTGATGCCATACAAAATAGTGCTTCAGGAGGCACGAAGAAAGATTTCGTCAATCTGTGCATGCACTTAGTTGCTACGCACATGTACAACCGAAGCTGCACTCGAGCACTTTACAGTGAACGTGCGATATCGTTCTTCTCTCGGGCAAACTAACCACCAGCCAACGATCGGTGTTCTATCAGCGCTAAACACGGCCACGAAAGAGAGTCCACGCGCGCCTAAACATAGCGCGCGTGGCACGCATTGTCGTGCGCGCGGAAGCGGAACGGCGGATTGTGCCTGCCTGCCTGCCTACACCGCGCTTGCGCGCGCGCACGAACGCTTGATAGCGCGGCGTTTTTCCCTTCTCTCTCTCTCTCTCCACCGATCGCCATCGGTGCGTCGTTCTCCCGCGCGCCCGGGGGGAGGGATGGCATGTACCTATCCGTGTCCCCCCACCTGTTCCCTCCGTGTGCCCGAATAATTATCCCCCGTGTCGAGCGCAGCCGTACGTGTTGGGAGTAGGAGTGATAGTCTGATCAAACCGAACTGGAGTACTAGCTAGTGGGCGACTTAGCCCCGTGCCAGGAGCCCAGGATGGTGCAGGGAGATCACTCAATGTGAGTACTTTCTTCGGGGGGGAAATGAGCATGGCTTATGCATACTGTTTTTGTTTTTTTTCTTCTTCCGCGCAACAAGTTGTGAAAAATGTAGATGTTTTTTTTTGTCATCGAAGCGATGTGACACTCGTATCTCTGGCTGATGAGCATAGCTTGATTTATTTGTGTCGAGTTTTAACATTGATTTTATGGGATTTGAATCCATGACACATGCGTCGAGGATAGTCGACCAACCATCCAACCCTCACCACAACAAAATGTATTAGGTGATACACATAAAAAGGGTTGGTGTTGGTGAAGCCTCTCTGCCCTTTTCCTTTTTCACATATACGCACATAAAAAGTTATTCAGATCATCAGATGGTTCCTCCAATTACAGTAGCACAAGAACATATCCCACTTCTATTATAGCACAGTTTCCCCATTCCAAATAAGAACAGATCTGCCTGCTCTCTGCATGGGAATGTTTGGTGAGATCTCTCGTGTCGTACGTCTTTTCTTTTCGTTTCCAATTTCCAACCACGCACAAAATATTCCGTCCGGGATCGATCACCACACAGCCGGCCATCAACTCAACTTGATCGGGTACATAGTTTTGGATTTTTTTTTAAATAATATATTTTTAATAGAATTACATAAATAAATATTTGTTTAATATAATTACAAAAATAGACTTCTGTCGTCATTTCAAATGACGATATAGCCATGTCACCATTTGGATTAGCGACATGAGCTCTGTCGCCATGAAAACAATGTGAAATGTCTCTGCTGCCATTTCAAATGGTGGCTGTCACGTCAGTCTATATTTGTACAAGATCTTGTTTGGTCACGCTACAACTAGTGGCGTGACAAAAAGTGCATTTTTAGCGAACTTATCCTATGGCGTGACCAAAAGGTGGTGGCGTGACTAAATGGGTCTGAATTGGAAATAAAGTACGTCGGGGTTAATTTAAAATAAAATTTTAAAAAGTGTTAATTAATAATAAAAAAAAGTTCCAATATAATAGTAAAACTTAACAAAAGATTATAGTATGGAAGAATTTTTTGAGATAAATCTACCCGCACTGTTTTAGACTGCGTGCTTCTCACGGTAGCACTTCTCTATGACAAGAGCACTTACGACTTTAAGCCCCATTTTAAATAAGATAATATTCTCGAGTTCTTGCAGAAATTTAATTTGTTTCCTACGAATTTAGTTCTTGCGGAGATTTAATTTGTTTCCTACGAATTTTCTGTAAACACAATGCACTGATTGCATTTGTTTTTTTTTTTTTTCAGTGGTTCAGCACATCCCAATTCCAACAAATCAAGGCGAACAGTCGGTGGACTAATTTCACGCATATAGCTTGATCATCATTTCATAGAAATCCAAAAATGCAAAGCATAATTTACATTAAACAGTACACCTGTTCAAGAATATATGATATTTTATACATCGATACAGTCTTCAACATACAACTTTAATTATTAATTTTTATATGAATATATTTATAAAATTATATAAAATTATTATATTATAAAAAATCATGACTAATCTAATAAATCATTTTTACATTATCAATACAAATAGTTTTTATATATTAATGGTCAAAGTTAACGAAGTATGAGCACAAGCTTCATAAAACGTCCGTATGTTTCCGAACGGAGGGAGTACCGACAAGTGAGTAGGGAAAACAATTTCGTTATGATTTTTTTTCGTTGGCCAGCAAAATGACCAAACTGACCAAAATTTTGGTAATTTCGGACAACTTTCATTCAAACGGTTTGATCAAATTTGAATTTAAAATTTAAAATATTTCCAAAAATTATGGAGTGGAGCGAGATTTGATCTCTAGTCTTTAGGCAAGCATGGGTAGGGCCTCACCACTAGGCTATATTTGTTTTGTGGTTTGTTTACTTTCTTTAAGCCTCCAAGTTCAAATAAAACAAAAAAAAAATTGAATAAATTCATTTTGTTTCGGATGGTAACAAAATTTCGGAAATTTGGGCGAAATTTCACCGCAACCGGGAACCCTGCTACTGAGCAATAGGAGCATCACATTCACATAGCCGTTCTCCGCTCTATACCCTCTAGTATAGTCCATACTACCATACCTGCTCATCTCTCTCCTCCCTCCTATAGCAATCAAACCACCTCCACTCCCCTCCACGGCTCCACCTCCTCCGGTTCATGTCCTGCTGCTCCCCATGTCGCCGCCTCTCGAGCTCGACTACATAGGCCTCTCGCCGCCGGCCGCCGCCGCTGGCGGCCGCGGTGACGACGACCTGAAGGGCACCGAGCTCCGCCTCGGCCTCCCCGGCTCCGAGTCGCCGGACTGCCGCCCGGCCGCCGCCGCCGCCACCCTGGAACTGCTGCCCGCCAAGGGCGCCAAGCGCGTGTTCTCCGATGAGGTCGCTCCGCCGGCGCCCGCTGCCGCCGCCGGGAAGGGCAAGGAGGAGGCCGACGAGGAGGAGGACAAGAAGGTGGCCGCGTCACCGCAGCCGGCTGCGAAGTAGGTGCCTGGCTCCAGCTAATTCTGTGGATTTCTTGGTGTTCTGCTGAGTTCTTGGAGATGTGGGTGGGTGGTATGTTGGAGCACGAGCGGGGTGGATGGATTGATTTGCAATTTGAGGATTTTTAGTGTTGTTAGTAAATCCTGATGGTTTGGCAAAGCTGTGCCATGTATTTGAGGGCGTTCTTTATGTGGATTCGTAAAAAGAAAATGTTTTTTTTGTGGGAATTTGGTGGCAAAAGGCTCATTTTCAGGTTCTTGCGTTGGTGTTTGTGGGCGCGCATTTTGAATTTAGCTTGACCTCTTGGGCTCAGGAGTTTGGAGGAGTACAAAAATATAGCTCTGCAGTGTTCCTTTACTAATTTGCGCTGAAATCTACACTTAATTTTACTTCTTTTTTGGTCTAAGGTTAAATAAGTGTGATTTTTTTTCCTTCGAAGTTCCATTAGTAAACTGGCGAGAGCCTAATATTTGAAAGTTTCTGCGCTTGGCTTGAATTGAAATGGTCAAATTTCCGCCTTCCTTCTTTACTCTGCAAACAGTAAGTTTCTAGTTGCCTTGAGCTTTCTTGGTTTGAACAGGCGTTGCGAATTCTTTTCTTTAATCTTGAATTTGGTTGCTTTTGCCTCACATTCATATCAAAACCAAGGGTCGTTTTCATTGCTAGTTCTTACACTGAATCACTGATGCGTGATGATGTGCTTATGCAGGGCTCAGGTGGTGGGATGGCCACCAATCCGCAGCTACCGCAAGAACACTATGACAACCAACCAGCTGAAGAGCAGCAAGGAGGATGCTGATGCCAACCAGGGGCAGGGGTTTCTGTATGTCAAGGTCAGCATGGATGGTGCGCCGTATCTGAGGAAGGTCGACCTCAATACTTACAAGAATTACAAGGACTTGTCTTTGGCGCTTGAGAAAATGTTCATTGGTTTCAGCACTGGTGAGGTTGCTCGGGTTCTTTACAAACTCTTGCTATTCTAAGTTGCAATTGAATTTAACCTGGAGTAGCAGAAATGCATCTTTACACATCTATAGTCATGTTTCACAGCAGTGAGATTGCTTATTATAGGGACTTTCATTTTGTGATTGTTCCTTCCTAGATTTGACCTTGCTATTATCTGCCAATTTGTTTTGCACGATGCCTCTTTTGAGCGTATAGTACTTCTTGTGGAATAAAATAAAATGTTGCTTTTAATTTTAGGAGCGTTTCTTGTGCTTAATATCGATCAGTGGAGCTACTAATTCTGAAGAATAGACCGTTTTAATGTTTACGCTTAATTGCTTATGTTAGTTTTTTATGCAACGGATTCCGAATTTTTCTACTCATCATTTTGAATCTGGAAATACAACTTTAAGTTTTATCATTCTTCAACCTTGTGATTAGCAGCAGTATCTCATCACCATGGCTTCCTACATCGTTTGAGCTTTACGGTTAAATTTCTATTTTAAGTAGGCTATTGAAGGGCAAAACCTATTCCCAGACAACTTATGGTAAATCGCTGCAAGGGCATTTGTGTGACTAATCTAGGATCTAAGTTGCACAAAGGTAGATATGCTGGGATCTAAAATGGAGCACTGGTCTGCAGTTTTCGATCTCTCATTCAGTATATCTATTTCTTCCCATTAGAAAACATAAAATGATTATGAAAATAAGAGTGTTGTGCCTAGAAGTTTCAGTGTGAGGGGAACTTTCTTTTCTGTTTGTTTATTTGGCCTCATAGGTAGTAGTGTGTCTAATGTCATACCAGGGAAGGATGGTGTGTCTGAGAACAGAAAGGATGGCGAATATGTGTTGACATATGAAGACAAAGATGGAGATTGGATGCTGGTCGGTGATGTTCCATGGGAGTAAGTACACTGATCTGATCTAATTACAATAACAACAAACAGAGAAAGGAGAATTTTAGAAGATAGCTTGAGGCTCTGTAGTGAACTTTTAAAGATTGATCAATCATAAGAGTTGGTCGAGAATTTTGCGCTTGAATATTTTACAGCCTTATAGGATGTGCTTATATGCTTTAAGATAAAATGAACTTGTATTGTAAAGCAGCCATGATTAGAGGATCTCTTAAGATTATACCCCCTCCATTCTATTTTACTTGTCGTTTTAGAAAACGTGTAGACAACCTTTTAATTGACCACAAATATACATAAAAGTATTTAGATTTGTCACATGAAAATGATGCTATTAGATTTGTCATAAAAAATACTTCTATATTAAACTTTTAACAATTTGCTAACTTATAATTAGAAAAAGCAGCGGTCAAAGACATGTATTGGAGGGCGTATCAATGTCTAAAACAACAAGTCAAAAAGAACGTTGGTAGTACTAATTTTCCTTAGTTATTGTTTCAATCCAGTCATAATGCTCTAAAATCTGCGCTCACTTAGTAGACCTTGTGTTTTACTGCAGCCTTATAATGTATGAACAAATGAAAGTATTAATGCAGTCATTATAATTCTATTGACAAGAAAATCATGAATGTTTGAAAATTCACTTTGAATGCATGGTTGTTTATGTTACCCCCTCTGAGCTTTTCCAGTAATTGTTGCCTTATTATTCGGTGTAATTGCAGGATGTTCACCAACTCTTGCCGAAGGCTCAGGATCATGAAAGGTTCAGATGCAATTGGACTTGGTACGTTCAAAGTGTTATTGTGTTTAATGTCCATTTTAGGCTTACTCTTACTGAACACATGCCGTGCATGTATAGTGAGTTAATTTTTTCACCATTTGTTAGCATCCTATTACTGCTTTCTTGTTCAATCTGTTTCTCAGGCTTGTTTCATCCTTTGAACTAAAATTTTAGAGGGGAAGCTGTTTACTCTGCAACCCCTTGGACTTGAAAGCATGTTTTGTTGGAGCTTAAATATGTTAAGCATAGCAACATTAATTTGAGAACATCAGTTTCCTTTGAATTCTGGAATGATTCTCTACTACCAAAACCCTATTTAGCCAAGCTCTTTCTTAGTGTTTCGACTGTACCATGTTGAAGCTGGAGCCATGAAGTACCAGCTCCAAATGAGTAAACAAAGGTTTTCAAAACGTTTGGACATATAGCTCCCGGTTTCTCTAGAAGACCACAGTTAATCTTGTTATGCCATTGAAAGAGGAAAATATCTTGCAGGAAGTGGTAATCAAGCCGAGTTTGGTTTTTGGGGGGCAAACCATTAATTTGCTTGTTCTATCTGACCAAAAAAAATTGGAAGCTTGATGGAGTCTGGCCGAACACTCCCTGAACAATCTAGCTAATAAAAACATTTACTAGTATTAGGGAGTTAAAATGGCTTTCACCTTGACTTGCGAATTTTTCTAATGACTGATTTTATACTGCTCTGGACAAAGTTTCGGAGTCAACATTCATGTTATGCTCTCTTTTTTTTATCATTGTTGATATGTTTGATGTTTAAAGGCTCGAGCCTTGTGTTTTACATTGCCTCTCTGTGCGCAATTGTTCTTGCTACTTTTTGAAATGTTTTCCTTTTTGTTTTACTTCGGAAGTTCATTTAGGTAGCCCCCCACCATCCGACATGAAGTGCATTTCACATCTTCTTTACCTTGACATGCTGAACTGATTATATTGTCCTCTCTCTCTCTCTCTCTCTCTCTCTCTCTCAGCTCCAAGGGTAGGGGATAAATCCAAGAACAAGAACTAAAACGGTCGCTGCCCACAGTCAAAGGCAAAACGGAGGATCAGCCGACTGTAGGGCAGGTTATCAGAACCAAAAATCTAACAGTTTCAAGATGAGATCGCCCACATCTACTGAACTACATGGTTTGCTGTTCCGCAAGTAAAAACTCCTAAGACTCTTTTATGTTAGGTTTGTGGTATCTCCCTAGAGACATATGATCTATTTGATTGTACCCACGTCTTTATATGTGTGTTAATTCCATCCGTGTAAATGGTTGGTATGCAGTGCGCTACTGCTATGATTGAGCACTCCTACCTATTTTGCCAGTGCTGTCCTGAACTGTTCGTTCCACCACGTATATGTTTAATGAAGGTTGCAAGTCTACTATTTATCTGACGTTTTGGAACAAACTTATCATAGTTTTTGACAGCATATTTTTCAAATTATGCTGCTTCATTTATCATACTGTTCTGAGAGCCTGATGAGCTCATGGACAGCATATTTTTCAAATTATGCTGTTTCATTTATCATACTGTTCTGAGAGTCTGATGAGCTCATGGGCTAGTTTAAGTATAGGGTTTCTTTTCATTTAAAATCTAGACATTGCATGGTGAAACAATGATTCTTTGCTGGGTGGGGACATGCACCGCACATATCATTATCTTTTGAAGGTTATGATGGTCGTTCTATAGTATGGCTTAAAAGGCCTCCTGAACCATCATTCAGGTAATATAAAATATCATAGCTAGATGGTTAATGATGGCTTATGATCCCTTATAATCAGGCTTTTCTTTGCCTGCAGTATCTGCTTCCTTCCTAGAAATGATGCTCCACTTTGGCCTTCTTTTGTGTTCCTTCCCCTTGCTAGTGTCTGCTAGTTGGTGTGCATGTGAAGCAGGGCAGAATGTATTCCATTAACACATTTAAGAATAGGATCCTGTCTTAGTTTAACTCCAAAGGTGTCTTTCACTGCACAAATCAGCCTTCATCTGCACTTGTTTATCCCATTGCAGCTTGCAAGATGTTGCATTTGTAGCATCGAATTTATTTGCGGCGCCAGACGGCGACCCCCTAGGGTATACTATCTATGCCAAGTGGCTGGTTTCAGAATAATTGTGGAGCATATGGCTCGGTTGTGTGGCATGCTAATCCTTTGATCTGCCCTGATATTGCCCAGACTTGTTCATATAATACCAGCAGCATCCAGTACTATACTACCTACTGCCTAACAGGCTCTGGAATCCTTTTGATGAAAGGTCCCTTTGTTTCTCTGTGGTCCTGCCCTGCCACTACGCTAGTATGCTGGCCTTACCATTCTAAACCAACCTTTGATATTTTCTTATCTGATAAAGTTAGCTTGTGAGGGTGTAGTTCGATGCAATGCCAGATTGCCAGGGAAATGTCTTGTTCCTTTTGTTATGCGTCGGTTTGGTGCGGTTCACCATTTTAGTTGGCCATGCCTTAGTATTTTGCAAAGACAACCAAGTACTGCACCACTTACATACTGTGCGGCGTTGTCTAGCATTGCCTTACTAATAAGACACTATGCGTCTCGCTTGTACTCTCAAAAAAAAAAAAAAGACACTAAGGCCCTATTTGCAACATGGGATTTTATTTTACATATATTCCTACGTGAATGTAAGATTTAATTTTACATATATTCCTACATGAGTGTAAACTATTTCGCGTGAAATTCCTCCCTTCCAAACAGCGCACAGCGCAGCTACCAAACCAAACCGGTTGGCCATGCCTGTAAATGTTTGCGGTTTACTGTCTGCAATCTGCATATTGCATTAGGAGAGCACTTTCTTAAGGATTTTTTTTTTAATAATACACCTTTTAATTAATATGACAAAAATAAATAACCCACAAATAAATAAAAATAATAATGCTCTGTTGTCAATTTATTTGGCGAGTGACAAGGATTCTGTTGCCAAATGATTTGGCGACAGAAGTCTATCAGTCAAATAAATTTGTTAGTCAAATAGATCAGCGACAAGCCGACAAGACTGTCGGCCAAACAATACCCTATCGCCAAATGATCGATTGTAACATCCAAATCCCATATTTTGGGAATGCTTAATAGAAATGTATTGGGAAAATACTTTGATCATTTTGCATATGAAAATCTGCTCATGTTTGAATTTTGAACTTTGGTTTAAAAGCAAATCATGAAATACAGACAAACATGCACTCGAAAGGAATTAGATAAAAATAATAAAAATAATGTTTAAGAGGATTATTTTGGGCATAATCTCCCAAGAGAAATTTACTAAACAACTTATGTGAAACTTTGTTAAGAATAACAAATACAAATACATAAGAATAGAAACTTGTAGGAATTTTAGAGAAAATCATAGAAGAGATAAACTTCTAAAAAATTTACATAAAGAACTACATTAGGTCAGGTGTCCTTACAAAAAGTTTCATAAAATTTCGAGGTCGTTTGCTAGGTGTAAAAATTCAGCTAACAAATCAGCATAAAAATCCAAAACCTAAACCTAATCCCTCTCTCCCTCACGCTGACAGTGGGCCCCACTGTCAGGGACCTTCATCCACCTCCGCTCACCTCGCCAGCGCACACTCGTGAGCGCATCGCAGGGGCGCCCACCGTTTTGGACCGCACCGCACCTGGTTTCGCCGTCCAACCACCCCCGGCAACTCCTTCGCTCGCCCATGCCTGGCCTGTTCCTTGCCAACCCTGCTCGTTGTCACCTCGATGCATCCGAGCGCATCACCGCCCTTGCCTGCAGTCACGTGCCTCTCCCTCGCGTTTCTTCGCATGTCCGTCTATAAGGACACCCGATCCTCCTCTCTCCCTTTCCTAACCATTCCCCACCTTCTTCTCCCCTCTATTGAGCTCAAACACCCAGAGAGCTCGAGCTCTACTTCGACCGCCGCGCCACCACCGCCATTCCCACCTCCCGAAGGGTTTTTCTTCACGCTATCTGCGTCATCATGTGTTCCAGAGAATGAGGAACCTTTCCCCTCACTCAATTCCCTCTTTGATCCATAGGAACTGCCGAATCACAGTTTCTTCTTCGTCTCTGGCCGACAATGTCGCCTTCATCGCCATTTCTCCCTTGGTGAACCCTAAGCCGATTCTTTGCACCAGGAGCATCCTAGGGACATCTTCAAGCTTCTCCAAGCCACCCCGAGGTTCCCCATCATCTCCAGTGAGCTCTCCACGAGAAGCTCCACCGCGTCGCCTCGGTTCTTTGTCGCCGACGATACTTCGACCACCTCCGTCCTTCCTCTCGGTCCTGGTGAGCTCCTAGTGTCTTGTAGATACGCATGTGCGCGCTAAATAGCCAAGGGTGGGCCACCCCAGCCCTTGCCGTTGGCACCATCAAGTGCGCAAGAGCATGGGGAACCCATTTTGGGCTTTCCCACTCTGCGCGCCATCATCTCGGCGACGCGACGAGCGCGCCATGGCGCCCTCATGTTGCTCGATGTTGTCCAAAACGGACAAGCACTGTAGCAAGGCCATTAACTCGCATAATCCTGGCCGTTAAGACAAATCTGTGTTTAAATTATTAGTTAATTAATGCTTGAGTCACTGACATGTGGGACCAAGCCAAAAGATTAAAGAAAATCTAATTCGAAATGTTATTCTAAATGAGTCATTGACACACGGGTCCCACCACTTAAGTGCACAGTGAACGTCTCGGTGAACCCATGCATTGTGCGCATGGACCTTCGGTCTACGCACTGTTGTGTGGACCAAGTCACTGACGAGCGGACCTCGCATGTCGGGTTAATAGAAATCATAAGAAAAAAAATAGAAAATACGTTTTAGTTTTGAGGAAATACACTTTCTCTGTTTGGAAGCGTGAACCTCATAGGGTCCAAAGGATAATACGCTTTCCCTACTGGAAAACGTAAACCTTATTAGAACGTATGAGAGATTACGCTTTCTCTGCTGGAAAGCGTATTTGTTTTTTTTTTGGAATTTCCAAACCGAACCAAATTGAAACATTAATAACTTTTGCATACAAACTCCAAATTGAATAAATTTTATTTCTAAATTCATATAAAATCATGCTCTACCAGAATATGTAAAAATATTTGAATTTGGTCACTATTGAATTTATTGGCGTTATTTAATTCGTTTCTCGCTCTTTTTGGATTAGACGTTGATTGCTCGAGCGATTATTTCAACGGCCAACCATCCACATATTCAGAACAACAAGAGCAAGGCAAGCACCTCCTTTGATCATGTTGATTCTACTATTTTACTTATTGTACTTTGTTTTGCAAAATCTATTATGCATGTGTGTATGTTTGTATAAAGATGCTATGTTTGGAAGTCGGTAGTTGTAAATCCTATTTGGTGCATATATCTCCTTGGAATATTGATCCCTTACTATTGTAGCCATTAGATTATGAGTTAGACAATATATAATGTCATTTGGGAGTTTTCTGAGTACAGTTTCCGCACAACTGCTTAATAGAGCGATATATTTTCCATAAAAATATTAAAAGGATAACATGATAGAAATAAAATTTGGGAGTTTTATGAAAAATGTTCAAAGGGGGTACCTCTGTTATTTTGTATAAAAACAAAATGAAAAACTTAGTTTTGGACACGAGCGAGTTATATTATTCCGAGAAAAGTGAGGGGGTGTAACTCGCTAGTAGATAGGGGAGATTCTCACCTGAGGTCAATTAAGGACCGGACGCCAGCAACTCCAATCTAAGACCTAACGTACAACCATATGTACTGGTATGGGACGACCTTAGCTAATTAAGTCATTGAAAACTAGTCTTGCACATAGGTAGGCTGTAGAGTGCAGACATGACCAGGTAGGCATATTCGAAGGGGCTCCCTTCACCGAGGCATTGGAAACAAAGGCTTTCGACACAATTACAAATGCCTCACTTGACGAGGGGTACCCAGGTAAGTAGGGGTGAACATTCGTTGGGCTAGTGCAAGGTTAGGACTAGGTGATGTAAAGGCTTCGACGCGTGCTCTAGACTGCTTACCTATGGTAGTAAGCGGTGGCATCGACGGATACCGAATAAACTAGAGAATTCGTGTACTATGGGTAAAGTTGTACACCTCTGCAGAGTGTAAATCTATTTAAATAGCCGTGCTCGTGGTCATGAGCGTGCTTAGTGCAGACGGTATGGGTTTAGTTTTGATTTTCATAAAAACCGTTTTATTGGTAAAATATGGGTAATGATTTGTGGGTTTTTATTTGAGTTAACTCTCGTGTCTATGGCTGAATATGAAATATTGCTCGCGGCCTAGGAGGGTTGCGAGTTGTTGTCTTTATTCTTTTGTGCTCGTAACCAAGAAGGGTTGCGAGTTGTTGTTATTATTCTTTCAAGTTCTTTACTGTCCTGTATCTATTTAACTGCTTTTAAATTTCTGTTGCAAATTACTACATATTGATATTACAAATAAAAATGGTTTTAAGCAAAATAACTTGTAGAGTAGAGCCTTATCCTTTGATAGCCTTGCATTTATATAGATTTTTACGATACACTACAAGTCTTATTGAGTACGCATTGTACTCAGTCTTGCTTATATTGTTGTTCAGAGTTCGAAGATGAGCCAACGCTAGACGATACGTTCTTCGCACCCAGAACCGAAGGGTTCGGTGATGGGTCTATCTAGGCTTTGTTTCTTTTCGGTTGCCTGAGGGATTGCATGGGCATGCCATTGGAACTTCTATTACTTCTTCCGCTGCTACTTTTACTCTGCTGATACATGCTTTTATTTGGCCGGTCGGTCGTTGATGTAATAACTTGTAATTGCTTAAGTTAAGTACCATTTCGTTTACTTTGTATATGAGAATGTAAGGATGTAAATGTCAAATGTTGTGAATGTGTATACTAGCCACTGATCATGGGACGAATACAGTATACACATAGGGTCTCTGGGTATTCCACGTCTGGGGGTCCGACATCGATGACAAGGTCTTGTTGCCAAATTAATTGGCGACAGTTTATCAGCCTATCACCAATTCATTTGGCGACAAGAGCGACAAACATAGTATTATTTTTGTAATTTGTTTTGTCGGCTGTTTATTTTTTCCATATTAATTAAAAAGTGTGTTTTTTATTAAAAAACTTTCTTAAGTATACATCAGCAAAGCGACATGATTAACACGGAAAAAATCATGTCTTTCATGGCGCCCCCGCCCCCCTCTTTTAAGTTCCTGCAAATTTCAGGTGGGGCATCCAAAGATATTTTGAAACCAATTTCTCTGTTTTGGATTCCTACAGGATTGCACTGCCATTCCTATGCAATTCATATGTTTTTTTTTCTATGTTCCAAAAGAGGCCTGATTGGGCAGATAAACTAGCTTTTAGAGGATTTCCTATGCCTTCTACTAATTTCACATGAGATTTCAACAATCAACACACCCTCAAATTGAAATAAGTATGAATTGCCCTCTTTTGTTTTACGTCAACCGACGTTTTCTTATGTTTATTTTGTTCGTTTATGTTGTTGCAAATTTCAAAATAGAAAAATGAGAACACCAATTTTAATTTTAACAAGCTCATGGTTCGTGCTAAAGCCAAAAGCCCTTTCACTTTGCTGTGTCGTTCTCTGTCTCTGTAGTTGACATGTGGGCCAGCTTTGCTCTGTCGTTCTCTATGCCACTCTGTCTCTGTAGCTAACATGTGGCCCGGTGAGTTTTTAGGGTTTCATGATTTCCACTTTTATATGTTTTGAAATTGTCTCCAAAATTTGGGTTTTAGGTCTCAAAAATTAGGGTTTCATGATTTCCACATTTATTCAAATGAAATTAGGGTTTTAGGTTTCGGAAATTAGGGTTTCATGTACTTGCATACTGTTTGTATGCAAATGAAATAATAGATTTGAGAAAAATTTCAAAAATATGATCAAAATACTTTTCATATTTATTCATGGTATAATTATCTCAATTTTTTTTTCTAACCCCTGGGGGCCGAATTTGCTTCGTCCTAACCCCTAGGGGCCCCCGGGGTGCGGTAGCGTCCCATCCTTTATTTTTTAAAATAACTAAAATGTTGCTTTCGACGTCCCCGCATTCTCACTAAAATTTGAAAAATATTTTTTAATGCGATTTTATCACATGTGAGAATACCCCCTCCCTCGACAACGAAAGTTTGATCTGATCAATAGGGGCGGGCCAGACAGCCGACCATGTGAAAAAAAAAATTGTGGAATAAAATTTTTGGTGCATGTGATAATATTTACTTCTTCATTTTTACCTTCATAAAGAAGATAAAAACCATCATATATATGCAATGCAATTGTCATTGTACTACATGCACAGTCATACATATACAATGCAATCATCATTGTACTGCATGCACAGTTATATATATACAATGCAATCGTCATTGTAGTGCATGCATGCTACCACCTGTTCTTTAATCATTTGATGATGTCCAATTTTCAAAGTGTACCTAACCTGCTCCAAAGTCCAAAGTAGCTAGGCATACTGTCATCGTCGTCATGTTGACAAACGCGTAGCCCTTGTTGCACTTGGACCCTAATTCACAAAACCCTAAAACACCTGATAACCGTTCACATGAAATCATGAAACCCTAATTTCCGAAACCTAAAACTCTAATTTCCCTAAAGCCTTAATTTTTTAGACCTAAAACCCTAATTTTTTAGATAATTTCAGAACATATAAAATTCTAGAAAAGTTACACAAGCAAGTACATTGTGTAAGGAGCCTTAAAAAAATTCATAATTTTTCGAGCTCATTTTCTGTATTGAGAAATTCCTATAAACAGTAGACTTAAATAATTTTTTGAGAAAAAAATTAAGAATATATAAAATTATTGAAAAGTCACACAAGCAAGTACACTGTATCAGAAGCCTCCACAAAAAAAATCATAATTTTTGAAGCTCATTTTCTATATTTAAAAATTCTTATAAATAGTATTTTTCTGGATGAGAGAGAATCTGCGCACCTCGTGTGTGGATGAGGGCTTGTCCATCCCCCTAGGGCCAGACGAGTGTATTTTCTCACCCTAAGGGCATGTTGAGGCATGTTCGGCCCCTAAGGGCACGGATAAGCCGCGTGTCGCGTCCCCGCTTGTCTGTGGTGCCATTTTGCAATTGATTCGGAGAGGGGGTATTTTTGTTAATTCACACACCAACAGTGCCAAATACGCCAAAAACTCCCTTCTTCTTATTCTAGGCGGTACTGTTGCTGACCCTGAGTGCAGGGGGGGCTGCTTGGCTTGTGGGCTCCATGTCCATTCGAGATTGCCCTGTCCCTCCCTGCTGCCTCTTTCTCTTGTGCATGGCCCAATATAACAACCACTCCATTTGATCCATGCATTACTACTCTCCATGACATTGCTTCTATTCTTCTCTCTCAAGTATTGTGCGATGGTGATCCTCTACATGTCTAACTTGCTAACCAGTTCGGAGATTCAGCATGTTAGGTGGTGGGAGCGTTGGCCTTCCCTTGGCTACGGTGTCTGTGTCTTGGGTATGTGAGAGATGGTCGGTGTTTCGATGCCGTGCTAGTTGCTTATTGTCTCTAGCCTGGATGCTCTGTATGTGTTGTTCCCCATTGGGGCGGGGGTATGTTATCATTTTCTTTGTTTACTTTTGCTTTATTAATATAATAGACAACTCTCCCGCATATTTGCTTTTTTTAAATGCATTACTACTCTTAATTGCATGCTCTTGTCCTTACAGAACCCAGACCCGTTGCTTGCACGCTATCTCATGTCCAATGCCGTCCAGGTTTCAGAGCAGATAGCGTAACACAAGTGAAAAAGGCTGTCTCCCACTGTACAGATGCATCAGGAATTAATGGCCCTGCGAACAATAGGGTCAGTACTCGGGTCAAATTCCATGTGATGCCCAGCTAAGTGCCCGGCCCAGCTAGTAATGCTTACGTGCTGGGCTTGAATTCTTGTAGGCCACGGAATGCGTTCGGCTACGCCCTGCTGGCTTAGTTGTACCCTACCTACCTACCTCTTGCTAAAAAAAACTAATGAATAGTCTAACGCCACACACGCTGGGTGCTCCGTGCTACCACTTGCACACGTATAGAATTGTGAATGTGAGCATCTAAAAAAATGTGAATGCCAGGGTAGTGGATATTTAACCTCGTGGAACTTACCAAATAAGGCAATTTTTTTGGTTTGCTCCGAATCGTGTGTATTTTTTTTCAAATAAAACACACTCACGTGTGTGTGGGAAGAAAAGAGTCTCTCTCGAGAACCTGGTGTTGAACCTAAAGTAGAAAGCCCACCCCTCTCCCACCGGGCGACGGTGGCTTCATCCCAATGGACGTTGTTACTCATGGCATAAAATCGCAACGGCTAAACAAAAAAAAAGGGGAGCCAATGAGCAAACCAAAGCACATACCCATGCGCGTGTGGTATTCTTGAGATCGATCTCCGAGTTAGATCTACCATATCCTCCAAGGTGGACGCCCAGATTTAAACCTGTGAACATTCCGACCCTTCTCTACAATAACGCAGCGGTTAACGTGCGCGCACATCTCCTCGATCGCTCGCCCGTGCCCCAGATTGATCTCGCAAATCTGTACATAGCAGCGACGAAATAACAATCACCCCGGCCAGCGTGCAGCCCGATGCAATTTGCACGTATCGACCGAAGAAAACATAAAGAATTACCGAGTTCCAGCTCGGGGACGGAAATTTAGCGGACTTCTGGTAATCAACTGGTTGCCTGAAGGTCCTATTTCCTCCTTTGTGCCAGTGCTCTACAGCCATGAGCGGAAATCGGGCAGGCGGCGGCGGCGGCGGCCGGCGTGCGACAGCAACGCTGGGTCAGGGACATCAAGGATTCTCTACCCCTAAGGGTCATGGCGGAATATCTGATGTTGTGGGGTGTACTCTCGCGTGTGTCCCTTTGACGAGAGCACCGCGGATACCATCTTCATTCTTCTGGCCGGCGGCACATTCGGGTTAGTGCTCGGTCTCTTCTGCGTGCAACCTGTTCTTCATGGGCAAAATGAAGCCACTTGGAACCACATAGCGATCTGGGGCTGTCTAAAGTTGTGTAGAACCTGTATCGATATAGCTTTCTTGTTGGTTTAGGCTTATTGTTAGTTTAGATTGCATTCTTTGACAGCATTTCTGTCGACTTCTTTGTACCCCTAGCTCTTCTACTCTCTTTTTTTCTTCTCTCCTCTTAATAAAATTTCGGCCGGCCCGGCTAAAAAAACAAACCTAAAACGAGGCACCCCGATCGGTCGATCGATCAGATGCTTCCGAGCGCCGCAAAAATATTCCGGTCAAACCCAACGCGTATCCTGAAGTGCTTACATAAAAATTGTCCTTAGGATCTTGATACGATTTTTCTGCTTCTTCCCATTTTGTTTAGTATATCGTTGCAGCTGTTACGTCAACTACACGAGTTTGCGGTTGTAAATTAATCTACGCATGATTAGCAATCCAAAATGGAAGGGCGCATGATGGGATCGGTCCAAATTGCAATTTCGCACAGCTGTGATCGATAGTAGTCACTGATGCAAATTGCGCAGCTGTGTTGTCCGCACCTCGCGACATGCGTGGGGCTCCTTAAAAACGCGCCACACCGAACGCATGGGTGAGTTGCGATCATATCATATTATTTCCGGAGAGCTCGCCCACTAGCGTGAACCTTCCACAAGATCGTCGGTTCAGATGAACTGCGTCAGTCAATCGCTACAGCTCCACGGATCATGCCAGGGGCTGATTGCGATAATCTGGGAATGTTTGGTTAGCGTCCTGGCACCCGCTAGTCTAGCCAGGACGCTGCCGATATCCTATTTGGTTGCTATCTTGAGCGTGTATGCCTACCAGGCATGGAATCCAGGTCTAGATGCTCAAATCGAACGCCTAGGAGTAGGCGAGCAACCTGCATGTGTCGTTGTCGTCAGCGCCCATGCGTGCAGCACCAAGCGCCTTCGCCTCTCCACCAAGCGCCACCTCCTCAACCGGCTCTCGCTGCCGCCTCCTCCTCCTCCTCCTCCTCCTCCTTGCTCCACCTCCGTGGCTGAGCTGCCTCCTCGCTCGGCCTCCGCCGCCGCCACCACGTCCTCGCTCCGCCGCCAGAAGAATAGGGATGAGGAGGAAGGAAGATAGACGTGTATTTCACGGTTACGTTTCCTCATTCGCAAAATGTTTTTTTTTTACGTTTTTTCAAGCACAATCTTGTCTGATCAGACAAAAATTATTTATTTTTCAAACTACCTCTAAACATCACTTTTTCGCACGCATAGAATCTAGAGCACCAACCAAACAAGCCCTTGATCTGTAAAGTAAGATGATCCAAGCTCGCTGCTATTTTATTGGGCACGATGGCACAAAAGTCGTGTACTTGCGAGTGTTCAGAATTTTGGTCGAAAATCAAAAATTTCGGCCATACCGGTGGGGCCAATAGGAATACAAAACGGTCCCAAAAAATTGGTTTGGATGAATTTTGCCTAAAAAAATTTGAATTTGTTTAAATTTTAATTGATTTTTTTAATCTAAAATCCGAAAACAAAATCAAATTTTGATTTGAGAATTTCGGCCGAAATCTTACCGCCGCGCCGCCGCCTCCCCGGTAAAAAAAAATGTAAACGGTATCCAAAACCCTGGTACTTGCCCAGGGAGCGATCGTTCTTGGAACTGGGGAGATTGGCATAGAAAAACGCCGCGGCAGATCGGCCTGAATCTTTCTTAGGATCCCATACAGCTGGCACTCCATGCATCGATACTCGATCGACTCTTCCTTCCTTCTTACACGTCTCTCTCTCCCTATATATAGCTGTCGTTCTTGTTGCATCGCTATCGGCTATACATATAAGCGTATATACGCAAGCAATATATGGGAAGCAGAAGCAGCCACGCCGGCGAGATGTGCCTGGAAAGCGGGAGTGCGGCGACGGCGAGGCGGGGGAAGAAGGTGGCGGCCGGGGCGGAGCAGAAGGCCGCGAAGCAGCCGCAGCGCGGGCTGGGCGTGGCGCAGCTGGAGAAGATCCGGCTCCACAACCAGATGGTAGCCACCTACCGCTCCGGCCTGCAGGCGCCGCCGCCGCAAGTGCCTTTCGCCGCTCCCATGGCCAGTGCTGCTCAAGTTACCGCCGGCGCCTCGTCCTTCCAACCCTATCCAACGGTAAGTACGCGAAATGCTTAGTATAGTACACATTGCTTTGGCTAAATAAGTACATAAACTTGTTAGTAAATTAAGAAGATAGCTAGTTTACCTTTGCGTGGTGTATCATTGTAGGATTGCTTTCAGGCGACGGATCACGGCAGGATCATCGACGTGCAGTACTACGAGAACCTGCTGCCGTACAGCTCCGGCCGGCCGCCGGCGGCGAGGCAGCCGCCGCCGCCATTCGTCCATGACGTCGTGAAGGCCTCGTCGGGCCAGAGGGTGGGGCAGTGCAACTGGATGAACCCGAGCCACGAGTCCAGCGGCCGCAGTAGCGCAGGAAGCACGGAAGAACTGGATTTGGAGCTCAGATTGTAGCTCGCTCGTTCGCTCGCTAGTTAAAGCAATTTTGTTTCTGGGATCGATCGGTTTGGGTTTAATTCAATTGCAGTATGCTAATTGATTAAACATGTGTGCATGGGCGAAGCATCATGCAAAGAGGGGGGAAGGACAGGGGAGAGCCTAGATTGATTAACTAGTTCGCTAGCCTAATTTGTATTTGATTAGTCGCGATAATACATATTTACACTAGCTTGTACTATTTATCCTAGCTGCTGCTGGCTGACAGAATGGCTTATACTATGTGCATTCTGGATCTGGGAGATGGCAACGTACGGACGATGTTATCAGTCTCGTTTAGAGTATGTACAATGTAAGATGCTTATACACAAGTGTTTAAAGAGAGAGAATATAGTCACGTCATTAAACACCTATGTAAAAGTTATTACCTACAATGCCAACATCTCATTTGTATGTGCTTAAATGTTATATTATCTATTAATTAGATATAGTTATATACATAAATACCTGTTAAGCACCGATGCTTAATTAAGCATCGATGCTACAAAATAAGCACATTATTTGTCCTAAATGGCAGAAAAAATCAGTCTTTTCTTGCTAAACACCTCACTAAGCACCTACATTTAGGGAGACGATTCTATGCTCTCTGAAATAGTGAATTGCACAGATATCAAACTTCAAAGGGAGCTAGCGTGCTGCAGTCCACGGAGATAATTTTCCGTACGTGTGTATATTTTTCAGCTTAAAGTTTTCTTTCTTTTCCTGGGAAACTGAGAGGAAATCGAAAATCCATACTACATGCATCCTAACAAAACAGGACTGTCAAGATTGATGTCTCACAACTAAGTCGGGGTATGTCTAGATCTTTATTTTTTTTTCATCCAAAATAAAATGGATTGGAGCATAAACGACCCTCGCTGTTAATTTGTTAGCCCGTACTAGACCAAATTTAACTTTAGGCTTGATTAACGTTTTTTTTCTCTGAGAGGAGATTAGCGTGCGAACTGTAATTCTTAGCCATAGCGTTCTGCTGGGCCAGGCCCAGTCCACTTCCCACCAGGTGAAGGCCCAAGTTCGGGCAGGCCTCGTATGTCAAGGCCCACTCAGCAGCACCGTACCAGTGCTACGGGTGACACGGCGCAAGAGACCATCGGTCGCGCCGCGCCGCAGTGGCGGAGCCACCAAATGAAAATTAGACTGGGCAAGTCTAAATATGACTAACATTGTCATTCTAAATATGACTTAACATGTCACAAACAAGCCAGGAACAGGAAGACCTAACTATTTCTCATACTCTCAGCGTCTCAAATCTCAATCTATGCCTAACCGAAAGTGCAAAAGATGGGGGGTGAATCACCTGACCTTCCGCTGCATTGCTGCCTGCACCTGCTACTCGGCACCTCGCCGTAGCGTTGTGCCCGCATCGGCGCCGTGGCCTCCCACTAGCTCCCGCCGCCGCCGCCGCCTCCTAGTTCGGCCATCAGACCACTCGTCGTCCTCCACTGCTCCCTCCGACGAGCGCCGCTTCACCTGCGGGCGACGTCTTCGCCGCCGCTGTCTCCGCTTCCCGCCGTTCCGTCGATCAAAGCTGTAAAAGAACATATGACAATGTCTAACAGTGCAAAAGAACTCTTCAGATTTCAATCCAGTACCAAAATAGCAAGATTAAAATTGGGATTTGGGCATTGCTGCATTGGGAAATGGGGAGGGAGGGGGGAACTGGGGAATCAGGGTTCACCGTGGACTTGCGCTCGGGAGGCCTTCCACTCGGCACCCGCGGCTCGCCGCCTCGCGCCCTCACCCGCGCCACTTGGGCGCTCCTAGCTGCGCGCGCCTCGCTGCCTGCCTGCCTCGCCAGTCTTCGCCGCCCTAGCAGCGCCTTCGCCCTCGGCCCTCGCCTGCAAGCCACCTCCTCGCCAGACTACTTGTCGCCGCCGCCGCCTGGAGGGAGCGAGGATGCCATCGCGGACCGAGCAGCCGAGCAAAATTGACAAGTCCAACCCCATGGCACTCCTCATCAGCGCCGCCCGCCGCCTTCCTCGCCACCTCTGCCTCCTACACCCTCACCGCTTCACCACCGCATCCTCCTCTGGAGATTAATTGGCCTCCGAACTTGTCCCCGAGCCCTAGTCCCCCGCCCGCACGCCACCGGATGAGCAGTTTTGCAGCGTGGGTCACGCGCCTCCGCTCGGGCTTCACCGCTTGCCGTCGCCATCTCCTCCGAGCCGGACACCGGCCTCGCCCTCGCGCTCTTCCGCTGGGCCGCGCTCCACCCGGGCTTCCGCCACACCCCCGCGAGGAGGGGAGGTGGGGAGTTAGGGCTGGCTGCCGCCTCTAACGGCTCGCTAGATCGAAGCCCGCGCTAAGTGACCATGCCTGGAGGGTTGGCTCCCCCCTGATCGCGCCCCCGCGCGATGCGGACAGAGAAACCAAGCGGCAGTGACAGTGTGACACCATTCCGCGGGAGAAGCGTCACCTTAGAGCATTTTTTTGTGTATTGAACAGTCGATTTAAAATCATGTTACATAAGTATTCTCTCTCAACCGCTCTCTGTCGATCTCTTTCATAAATGAGTTGTTTAATACTTTGAATCGACTCTTAAGTAGAATCTGGTTTCAGAAATTTTTTTGTTGGAATCGACTCTTTCAATGTATTGAATCGATTCAATATCTTCTATCTCCTCCTTTAAACCGGCTAAAATACAACATTGGAGATGGTCTTAGGATAAGAACCTCCGTGCGATGCAGGCACAGAATCCGAGTGGTAGTGACAACGTGACACCACCCTGTGGGAGAAGCGCCACCTCAGGATAAGAAGCCTCGCACGATGCAGGCAAAGAATCCAAGTGGCAGTGACAGTGTGACACCACCCTGCGGGGGAAGCGCCACCTCAGGATAAGAACCCCGTGAGAATCCAAGTGGCGGTGACAGCATGACACCCCTCCACGTGAGAAGCGTCTCCTCATGATAAGAACCTTGTGCGATGCAGACAGAGAATCCAAGTGACAGTGACAACGTGACACCACCCCACAAGACAGGGCGGACCCTCCCTACGGGCAAGCTCGGGCGCCCGCCTAAGCTCCCCTCCGGCTGGACCCCCCCCCTCTCCCAACAATCATCATCCACGGCATTAGCCACTCACGTTCAGCGAGACAGCCAGGAGGAAGAGCTACTGACTTGGCAACTTGGCGAGTGACATTGTGGGCTTTATTCCATTAGTCCTCATGCCTCCAGCCTCCTCATTTTCACCTTTTTTCACGGGTTCAGTGCTCACCGCTCCTCCTCAATCCTCCCTAGCTCCCCTAACCCTAAGTCCCTAATCAAGAACAGCGGCGGCGCCTAGGGGGCAAGGGTGAGGTGAGGGGCGACAGCCAGGGGCAAGGCGCATGGTAGTGGCGGGTGAGACGAGGTGCGACGGCGGGGGGCATGGGCATGATGCACGGTGGCTCCCACCTCCCAGGGTGCGCAGCATCTCCTAGCATCCTAGGGCGCGGGGTGGGCAGCTCCAGTCCCAGTGTACTCCCCCTATGGAGCTCAAGTTATGGTGTGTATGATCTTTCTCTCTTCTTGAGTTCTCCATCTCTGAACATTTCAAATCAAATTCATTATTCATTGTATAACAGTTCATCATGTGATCATTTTGACAAGAAGCTAATAAAGTTTCAGATGTTTCTTTGGATATTTAAGCCGTCTATGAAGTACTAATGTCTGAAACATCATACATATTCTTGTGTCAATTTTGTTCAACATTGGCAAATGAAGCCTCAACAGATGCATCATCTGGCGCGCGACCGGGGCTTTACCGATGATGCACCTTTATTGACATCAGTAATATATATATATATATATATATATATATATATATATATATATATATATATATATATATATATATATGCATTTTGCTTGAAATTGATAATTTGATATGTTGTGGTAGTTGGTTGAAATTGGTATGTCCTGTGTGGATTGTAGTTATGGAGCAAGAGTACTGGGGCAAGGTCGGCAGGGGGCTTTGTCAAGATGAGTAAGCAAGGTGGCAATAAGACGAGGGAAAACTCTAATAGCAAGTGTGTAGGTGATAAATCTTTAGTCTTTACCCTTCACTTTGTCAAAATCAAATCGAATATTGAAATGTGTTGTCATTGGTTGCTTGTTTGATTTGGTAGAAATGGATTTGAAGAGGTATTTTAGCAAAGTTTCGAGCACAATCCTTCTCTCTTTGACAAGTTGTTTCTTCTATATCTTATCTTTTGTTTAAACTATTATGTTCGATAACTTGATAGCAAATTATTGAGTAAGCTTCATTTGTAAAGTATTTTTGTTATGTCCTATCTTCATTTTCACATGTTCACATGCGGATTGTAACTGTTGATTTCATTTAGTATCATATACTTTGATTAGTGCGATTGTAATATAATTTGTTTATGAATTCTTTTAGTTTTGAGTAACCCTCTTTAGTCTACGCTTGTGACTTCGTTCTATCTTAAATTTAATCTTAGGTTCGCCCTGCCGCAGAAAAAGCGCCACCTTAAGATAAGAACCGCACGGGATACAGATAGAGAATTCAAATGACAGTAACAACGTGATACTACCTGCGAAAGAAGCGCCACCTCATAGTAAGAACCACACGGCTAGGCTACACACCAAGTCCATTCCTTCTCCCGTCCCTCCCCACCCGACTCGAGTCACAACCCGCAACGAGAATAAAGCGAGCGACGCAACGCGAACCCCACCGCGGCCTATTCTCTCCACCCGCAGCAGCGACGTCGGCGCCAAGCAATCGGAACTCCCAACCCACGCCGCCTCCTCTACAACCCAATCCCCAGTCCTAGAGCTCCCCGGGGATCCGTCGTCGCACGCGGCGCGGGGCGGAGGACTGGGCCGCATGGACCGCATCGTCGGCGGCAAGTTCAGGCTCGGCCGGAAGATCGGCTGCGGCTCTTTCGGGGAGATCTACCTCGGTGAGCGATCGCTCGTCTCTCCCTCGGATTTGGCTAGGGTTGCGGCTGATGAGCGATTGATGGTGAGGTGGGGGGGGGGGTTCCTTACTGTATCGTCTGATCATGATGACGGTGGTGTTGTTGCAGCCACACACGTGGACACCTACGAGATCGTGGCGGTGAAGATTGTGAGTTCTATCTCTTCTCTCCTGTCCTGTTTCCCCTGTGCTTGATTGGGTTGCTGTTGATTCCATTGCGGTGATACGCGTGTGGTGTTACGCAGAGAGGTGGATCGGTGGTCTCCGTGCGTGCGGATGATTTTATTTCTGTGCCGAATTCTTATGTTGGTTCATGCTCGTGTTTGATTTAGGTTGACGGGGATGAGATTAAAATGCTGGTAATGATGCGGTTTGAAACGTCCAAGAGGTCCTTTTAGTTTAATTGTACGGCTACTTGGCTACTAGTTTTCTTACGTGATGATGGACACGGGTGGTGGTTGGTCATGAATCATGATTATGCTTGCCGTAGCCGAATTGTAGCCCTTTAAGAAAAAGTTGTGATAAGTAGCATCGGGGTGAGAGCCGAAAGTTAGCATTGTTTTGTTTAAATTTGTTTTATGAGTAAAAAGCTCTGCTGTTGTCCTGTTTTCACCCCCTACTTCTTTCATGGCTTTATATATAGTTAGGCAAAATTGGCTACATGACACTGAACTTTTGTGTCATTGACTAAAGAGCACCGAAAAATCGTGTCTTTGCTTGAGGACACTAAAATTTTGTCTCTTTGTTGTAGGACACTGATACCATTAAAATATTATATTTGACCCATAGGTTGAGAGAAGCAAGCTAAAATGACCTCAATGCCCCTCTCCGCCACCTCCTTTGGTGCCCTTCCTTCCGGTTTGGTGGTTCAACCGAGTGGCTTGACTTATGTCATGGGGGATGACAAGGAGGGTTGGTGACGTCGAGCCCCTATGGCGCAATGGTGGTGCTCGCCGTTGCCGGCCTCCGACGACAGGGCTACTCGGCCCAGGGTTCAGAAAGATGCAAGGGGATGAGGCAGTCATGCTGACTTGCTTGGAGTGGAAGGATATGGTCGGGAGCGGCGGATCACGTTCACGCGGTGAGACGACGCAAGCTTGGCCGCGGCGCGGCTCGGCAGCGGTGAAATTCCGGTGAAGAGGATGAAGGCAGAGGGGAGCAATGGATCCGCACAGAGGTGGGGAAGGTAGGGGAGGGATCAATTTTTGAGCATGCTCACCGGTCGCGACGAACGGAGGCGGAGAAGATGACCGGATTTGAGCATGCTCCGCATGATGTGGTCTTGAGCGTATGGCACCAACACGGGCCCTGCGCTTTTCACGGAGGCTCTCCTAGTTGGCGGTGATTCATACACCTTCGACAGCACGCCGTTGTCGTAGACTCTGGCAGGGGCGGCGTCCACCATGCCATCGCTGCTCGGTTGCGCTGAGACGGTGCTGAAGTTCCTTCTCATGGGGAGGTTGGTGTCGCTGCTGCTCGGCACGGGCGGCCTGCCCGAGTTCGGGGACGTGGACCATCCACCGTGCTCCATGGACGCGGCCAAGCTGATTCCCTGCCGCCAATGGCGGATCTAGGATTAGCTCACGCCTCAGGCTAAATTCTACTAGGCTAACGTCTAAAAACTAACGCTAATTTCCACCCACAGTAAGACATAACAAAAAATAAGCCACAAATACTTCATTGACATAAAACTTTGCTTGTTATGACTAGATCGACAACTATATCATCTGGACTAAGTTCAACATGAGGATTGTTTTGCTTATTATGACTAGCTCCAGTTCCAACTGTTTCTGGAAGAGATAATTCATTATTTGCCACTGCAATCGAGTGAAATTCAGGATTTGCCACTCTATGTGAGTATGACGTGTGGGTCCAGGACCCACACATCATACTCATAATAGTGGCAAATCCTGAATTACACACGAACCCACACGTCATACTCACAATAGTAGCAAATCCTGAATTACGTACGAAAGTACAGTGGTAAATAATTGAACCTCCCTTTCTGGAAGAGATTGATTGGACTGTTGTGTTTGTATTGAAAAATAAGATGATAATGTCTTGCTCCTCTTCATTTTGTTATCTCTAATTCCTAAATAAGCAATACACTTATTAACAATATGCAGACAATAAGTTAATTTTGCAAGACTATAACTCTACAAGTCTACACTCTACAAGACTACAACCAATCAACCAGAGTCTATATGGTATGACCTGGACAGAAGAACTACAACTGCCTGCAAGTCTACACTCTACAAGACTACAAGTCTACAACCAATCAACTATAGTCCATATGAATATGACCTGAATCACCTGACCTGCTGACCATATCCAACTCTACAAGACTACAACCAATCAACCATAGTACCACATCCAACATTTGAACATCCTGGTATAGACAAAATGACAAATCACATTTATTTAGACAATTAGACATAACACATTAACACCAGATCAGATCTCTCGTTACCTCTCCAGGCTCTAGCTCTCCTCAATTCCTCAAACTGCTCAAACCTCAAAGCCTCAAAGCCAAAGCTCAATTCCTCAAACTCTCAAAGCTTCAAAGGTGAAAGCCAAAGCTGGCTTGGAGCTGAGCGGTGGAGCTCGAGGCGCTGCTGCCGCCGCCACGGCCGAGAGAGCCACGGAGCGGGCTGGAGCATGGGCGCCGCCGCCGCCGCAAGGGAGCCACGGAGGGTGGAGGCGCTGCGTCGACCGTCGAGGGAGCTTGCGTCGCTGCGTCGCCGTCGAGGATGGCACGGGCCACGGGCCGTCGAGGATGGAGGGGCGGCGGCTGGCGGCAGCGGGCGGGCGAGGTCGCAAGGGTCGAGCAAGCCGACGAGCCGCCGATGGAGGCAGTGGCGCGGAGGGGGATCAGCCACGGGAGTTGGGAGGGGAATACGGGATTAGGACATTAGGTCACTGCCTCAGCATGACTGGTGGCCTCTGGCCTAGATGGAGTGGGGGAAGGACTGAAGGAAGGACCTCAGGCATGGGCTGGGCCGGCTTGCTAGGCCTCGGGCTAAATGCTGCAGCACTGCTGTTAAAGCCTATATATAATTTTTTTTCCACTGCTATTTTCTTTGGGCCTCGGGCTATAGCTCACCCTGCCCGAGGCCCAGATCCGCCCCTGCCTGCCGCTGTCGGTGTCGCTGGAGCTCTAGCTATTAGCTTTATGTGCTTCCGTCAGTTTCGGGACCACGACGGGTGCGTGTGAGGCTTCAAGGAGCGCATGGAGAGAGGGGAAGGTGGTCTCACCGCTGTCCTCGACGCCGGCTACCGGGTGGTGATCCTAAATGGTTCGGCTGAGCCATGGTTCGACCGAAGGGCAATTTGGAAATTTTGCAGGCTTTCTCTTTCATCTCCCACCCAAAAATGATATAATAATAGCCTCATTGTCCCACAGCAAAGTGACACAAAATTGTAATGTTTTTTTGGCAAAGACCCGAAATTTGGATATCCTACTGTCAATGACACAAAAGTTCGGTATCCTATAGCCAATTTTGCTATATAATTATGTGTGCTGTCTAGAGAAGCTTATTTTGGCTACCTCACTGTCAGGAGAGTAGCAAGACGAAGCATCCCCAGCTGTTTTATGAGGCAAAGCTCTACAACGCCCTCCAAGGAGGAAGTATGCCCTGTCTCCTATTCTGCATAGTGCTATATTGCGCTTATTTAGATAAGATCATGAGTTGATGGGAAAAATTCTAACATCCAGGTGGCATTGCAAATGTTAAGTGGTGTGGTGTAGATGGGGAGGAAAATGTTCTCGTCATTGATTTGCTGGGGCCGAGCTTAGAGGATTTGTTTGTCTATTGCAGCAGGAAGTTCACGCTGAAGACTGTCCTAATGTTGGCAGATCAGATGGTAATTAATAACTTGGCATTGCCTATTTCGGTTTATTTCATTACCTCTATGTGTAATATTCAAACCATTGGGAAAATGTCAACATTTGTTTGGAAGTTTGACTCCTTGTGAACCTTTGCTTGTTCAACAATTTTCATTTATGATAGTAACCGAACATTGAAAGTTTATTCCTGAGGATTATTTAAAGGATTTGTCTGGAGAGCTCCCCTATTGTCTTGCTCATTTCACAAAAGAAGTATTATGTTTTTTTTGCTACTCATAATATGATTGAAAAAATTGATAAAACTTTCCTAAATACTGAGCAGTACTGCATAACAGTGCCCTTGTACGGCTGCACGTAACAACTTGAGTCTTTTGTTTGCTTATTCTGAATTGGGGAAGGGGTGTGGACGTGTGGTTGAAAAAGCAGATAAATTTTTGCTAGTATCGCTTTCATATATTTTCTCTCTCTTTTTATTGCTCATCAATCTCACATATTTCTTCGTGTATCTTCATCTTGATTTTTTTATTGCTCATCAATCTCACATATTTCTTTGTGTATCTTCATCTTGCTTTTAAAGTGTTGTATTGATATATAATCTGCAGATAGACTTTACACCCTTTGCTCTTATTTCTTTGCTGATTGGTTTGGTTGTTTACTAGTTTCACATATTTCCTTGTATTTGTTGCTTCTAGATGCTTCATTTTGTATGCATAATTTCATATAATCTGCAATTAATCTTGATGCTAGAGCTTACATGTATGATGTAGTTCACTGGCCGCATGTAGAATATAGTTGCGTAACTTTCTGTCTGCATTTGTCCTTGTCCCAATTCAAATCTACGTTTTTCTTATTTTTGCATGCATGCATTGAGTACCATTGATGATTCAGTAAATCTACTTTTCTGTAAATAATTCTGACAGATTACAAGGGTAGAATTTATGCATTCAAAAGGATACTTGCATCGGGACATAAAACCTGACAATTTTCTGATGGGTCTCGGTCGGAAAGCAAATCAGGTACTGGGTGTGGTACATTGAAGCTGATTACTAATTAAGGATGTTAATGTACCGAACAATCTAGTGAATGATGTCTGTGCATGTGATTATTAGGTATACATAATTGATTTTGGGCTTGCAAAAAGATATCGAGATTCTACTACAAATCGCCATATTCCTTACAGGTACATATATATTTCTAACTTCGAAGACATTTTCTTGTGTGTGTAAAAGATGATGCCATAGGTTTACTATTGTACAAGTGTTAAATTTCAATTATATTCCCCCTTAAATATAATTTTCCTTTCCCGGAAATGGTTTTGGCAGTCAGCTGGCCTTATACTTTGTCATCTATTTTTAGTTCTTCTAGTTCCTAGTTTGCCTTTTGGCGTCATGAAAATTTATAACTGGCAGTGGTAGTGCTCTGACCTGGGCTTTACCTCTAAGTAACACATCATGTAGCCCTCCACCTTATGACCTATAGCTATAATTGGTGGCTCACTTATTTTATGAATCACGGATATGTGTGTGGTACTTGAACACACCTACTATGTTCTTCATTATTTATGGGAATATTCACCACAGTATTTTACTTATTTAGTCTTCTAGGTTCCACAACAATATGGCCTTTGCTATCATAATATTTGCATGTTTAATTATGACTTTATATCATATATTGCAGTGTCCTCTATCTTTAAAAAAAAGCAAGATAGTTTATATAATGCCATAATTTGCCCTTTATATTCTTTCTAGTTTCTATGGTCCAATTATGTGGTTTCTCATCTTGCTTATTTTTTCTTCTTTGCAGTAAGTATCTTTTCTTTATTTTTGTGAATGTTGCTTGTACATGAACCTTGATTCAGACATTTAATATTGAACTGCTGCTTTGCTGTAGAGAAAATAAGAACTTAACTGGCACTGCACGGTATGCAAGTTGCAACACTCACCTTGGAATTGGTAAGTTATGACCTGTTGATTACCTGTCAAATCATCACTTGGATTTGATTTTGGCACGTTATTGGATTTACTGGCAGAACAAAGTCGACGGGATGATTTGGAATCTCTTGGTTATGTTCTTCTGTATTTTCTCCGAGGGAGGTAGGCTTATATTTCTACTCTTTGTTAGAGCATACTAGTATACTACAATGTTGCTTGTGGCGAAGTGTGCTAGGCGCATCTGGGATGCATTGTGCTTAAAAATCATTGGTTAAATGGGCATAATAGTGCAAGTCAACTTTTTCTCAGGTACTTGATTGTCAAATAGACATCATATCTAAAGCTGTTTCAAGAACAGACTTTTTGAAAAACTCACAATCCCAAATGCAGCCTTAGTCTAGTTCCAACTAGGATTTTCTTCACATTTTTTTAGATATTCTAGCTGTAAGGATGAACTGAAATTGGTCAGCTCAAAACAAGCTTTATAACACAGGATCTTTTAAAGCTCTATTGTTTTGTCAACAAGCACCGTTAGCCGCATTTGTTAAAAGATTTCCCCAGAACAAACCGTATTATGAACCTCATCACAAAACAGACTTCCCACTTCTATCTGTAAGTTCTATCATTAGCAAGTAGCAACTATTTGACAAGGATTACTATGTGTCATGTCAACACCTGCAGAATATTTGTGCAACTGGTTTTACGAAAACCCACAATAATTCTCCCAAGTTCCACCAGCAAACTGCTAGCAATATCTGGCTTGCCATGACATGCTTCGAAGCAGGGATCCAATAACCGTTCCCGGATGAAATCCCGGCCAGCCACCGGTACCGGTAACCGGCTGGTTACCGGTCAAACCGTTTTATTCGGATGAAATTCGCTCGAATTTGATTAAAAATCATCCAAAATTCGAAAATTTGAATTTGAATTTGAAAACCCCGGGAAAACCGGCCAGGATTTCATTTCCCAGTACCCACCGGTAAATCCGGTTACCGGCGGTAACCGGCCGGTTTTTTTATCCCTGCTTCCAAGTAACAGTGTTTGATATCCACATCAGATTAGTTTATGTGTAATATGAAAGCTATTGTAATTTTGAAGTCTCATTATCAATTTTACTTTGCTTCATTC
This sequence comes from Ampelocalamus luodianensis, assembly GCA_036346255.1. Taxonomy (NCBI): domain Eukaryota; kingdom Viridiplantae; phylum Streptophyta; class Magnoliopsida; order Poales; family Poaceae; genus Ampelocalamus; species Ampelocalamus luodianensis. The sequence continues at coordinate 11,896,807 of CM070618.1, forward strand.
TAATTATTTTAGTATGTATTACTGCGCGAAGTCTCCCTTGGCAGGGACTAAAAGCTGCAACAAAGAAGCAGAAGTATGACAAGATATGTGAGAAAAAGCTTTCAACGCCTATCGAGGTTTATCTCTCACAAACATATTAAACCAAGCTTCTGAAAGAACAAGTACTCTTGTATTTGTTGCTGACCAAAAATACTTTTACCAGGTGTTATGCAAATCATGTCCGGTAGAATTTGCATCTTACTTCCACTACTGCCACTCGTTGACATTTGATCAGCGGCCCGATTACGCATTCGTGAAGCGCCTTTTTCGTGACTTGTTTACCCGCCAAGGTATTCCTTGATTAAGTAGTACTATCTACTATGAATGACTGTTAAAAGTTATATTATTTTAACATATTCTATCTGAGTTCGTACTTTCCATATTATTATCCAATATTTTCCTCATCTTTTAACAGGTTATGAGTTTGATTATGTCTTCGACTGGACTATTTTGAAATATAAACAAGGCCAAAAGCCCCAGGTACTTCATCACGGGTTACACTAACCTACATTTCAGAAATTTCAATTTATCACAAGTACTTTTAACATTACGTTTCAATTTACCTTAAATGTACCATCCATTAATTTTGAGGATAATTCTGACTATTCTGCGATGCCATCAACGCATGGTGTATCGGGGGCACTAACATGGCACCTACATGTCACTTTACGTTATAGAGATAAGCTCTCTATGTTGATATAGGCAAGCTTTACCACGTTATCAATCATGTTTATATGATATGATTCTAAGTATTTAAGTTTTTCACATAAAATGCTGTATTGGTAAAACTGTCAAAATTAATGGCATGCTGACAGATTACTAGATTAGCCCATTAGGGACAAATTGTAGCATAAGCAACAGTCTGTGCAAACTCTTAATTACCTTTCAATAAAGGCCGGGAAGTTTCCTATTGTCGATAAATTTGTAGCACTAGGTAGGTGGGGGGGGGGGAATACATAGGGTCTTGTTAGACATTTGCAACTATCTAAGGTTTTACGTAATGTTCTCTATTAACATTGCAAGTTTGCAACATTGAACATGTCCTTGTGTTGTTAAGTTCTACAATCTACATGTGTTCTATTACTTCACTATCACTTAGGTGGTCTGTGGTCGATAACTTCTGCAATTAGATATATTATGCGCTAAACCCTATAAGCTAAAAGTAGCCATGCCAAGCTAGGAAGCTTCTATGCCGGATGATCATCCTCAGGAATTCCTCTCTTCCCAATTCTCTCCTCTTTGGTTATGTACACCATATATGTTCTGATGATGATTACTAAAGAACGAGACTGATTTTAGGAAAAATATTTATTTCACTTTTCATGAGGAATTGAGGATACATCAGCAACTTTTAAGTTTTTTCAGGCACTGATACATCTGTTTCTTTTATTTAATACATATCCTGAAAATGCCAATTTCATGTTCAAATGGCACTTTATTTCCTTTACACAAAAGAATATTAGTTTACACATATTTCATTTCAACGAAGCATTCTGCAGAACTGTCAGTGGTTTCAGAACAATTCTTAAATTCATATTCTATTCAGGCATGGTACAACTTTAATGGCTACTTAACAAATCCACTTCTATTTGTAGCATGGTCCTGGAGCAGCTATTACTCGAGCAATCCCAGCAGGTCTTGACAAACGAGGAGGTAACAGAACCTTTTGCATCTTTTGATAATCATATACCTACGAGTTTATGCGATAGTGTCATCAATGAGATCAACCATTTATCTTGTATAGAATGTTCTAGTCATATTTTTTCAGTGTGTTATAGGATTGAGAAATTAAATAGTTGATGCTGTAGTTGAAAATGTGCTGCAATAATTGGATATGGCATGGTTTTGTCCATTGTAATGTGGCATTTTCCTTAAGTATTAAGATCCAATGTTTCCTTCTGTCTACACTTACATTATGTTGTTTGAGGGTTAAGTAGATCAGACTAGAAAGTCTATGACGACATGTTTGAACTGATCACAAATTTGATACTTCTTGGCTGGCATTGTGATTAACAGGTGTAAATGGTGCTTTCCATCAGAATGGAGCCCAGGAGCATATGGGGCCAAGCCATATGGCCGGGCCACTTGCACAGTTGCAGGTGAAACAGGCAACTGAGAGAGATCCCTACCCTGATATGCATCACACTGGGAATCATGTAAGCCCTACCAAATTAATTTGCTTATTACTTGCCTTTATTCATTTGAAAATAATAATACTGAATAACTCACATGAGATCCTGTTTTTTGCCACTATTTTTAATTACTTTCTTTAAAAAATATCTTTAAATCATTGTTGAGGTGTGAAATTTGAATACAAAGAAAAGCTTATCTTAAATGTTTTCTGAAGGGTGGAAGTGGAACACTAATGTAGCGTTACCGTTATTGCAAGAATGATGATGATGATAGTTTATTTTGTATTATGTGATCATTACCAGGGAAAAAAAACCCGGTCGGTAACGCGGTTACGATCGAAACAGCTTCTAGGTGGGGTCCGGATTTTGGATCGGCGGTTTTGGGTTTTGCAAGTTTAAATTCTAATTTTTGAATTTTGAATGATTTTTAATCAAATTCAAGCGATTTTCATCCGGTTTTTTCTAGGAATCCGTAATCAATGTTTTTTTCGCCGACGATCGATTTACCGGAAACGGGTTTATGGACCATGATCATTACTATTCTGTATAATGGATTTATACATCATGATGGAAAAGATGAAGCTAGGGTTTGGCTATTCACAACTCTGCATCTTATTCATTGATTTAGAGGGTATATATAGACAATGTTACATGAGCCTCATGGGCCACATGGGCCAGAGAGAGAGAATGTACAACACTTTTAACATCCCCTTCATACTCAAGGTTGATCAGGAGGATCTGATGCACTGAGTTTGAGTAGATGAGGCTAATGTTGTTCTCGAGTCTGAGTTTTAGTGAAGAAATCTGCTACTTGAAGCTCTGATGGAATATACTTGAGGGCGATGGTCGACTGCTGACAGTGAGATTGTGTGAAGAATACATCAACACCAATGTGTTTTGTCAGCTCGTGCTTGACTGGATTACTAACAATCTGAGTGGCACTTGTATTGTCACAAAAGAGATGTAGGATTATCACAATGGACACCGAGATCATTCAAGAGCCATCGAAGCCAAATGATCTCTGAGGTGGTAGCGGCAAGAGCTCGAAGCTCAGCCTCTGCACTAGAGCGTGACACCGCAGTCTACTTCTTGGACTTCCAGGCAATGAGCGAAGTACCAAGAGAGATACAGTAGCTAGTGATAGATCGGCGATCAGCAGGATTACTCGCCCAAGTGGAGTCAGAGTAAGCGTGGAGCTGAAGCTGACTCGAACTGGCATAGAACAAACTTCTGGACGCAGCCCCCCTCAAGTATCTCAGCACACGAAGAACAGACCATAGTGGACTGAGGTAGGAGCACTGACAAACTGGCTGAACACATGAACAACATGAGCAATGTTTGGCCTGGTGACAGTAAGATAAACAAGGCTTCCAACGAGCTGACGATAGCGAGAAGGATCTGTCAGTGCTACACCGTCTGTAGGTCGAAGTTGTAGGTGGAGCTCCATAGGTGTGACAGTAGTGCGTGTATCAGTTATACCAGAGCAAGCAAACAGATCCTGAACGTAGCGATGCTGAGAAAGATAATAGCCATCATATGAGCAACTAGAGCAAAAGTCTCATCATAATCTCGACCACAGGCTTGCTGAAAACCTCTTGCAATAAGACGAGCCTTGTATCGCTCTATTGAACCATCTGACTTGCTCTTTAGTTTGTACACCCACTTGTAAGTTATAGGAATAGCTCTAGATGGTAGCGGAACAAGATCTCAAGTACCTGTACACTCTAATGCTGTGAGCTGCTCTATCAAAGCCAACTGCCACTCAGGTATACTAGCAGCCTCTTGATAGGTACTCGGTTCGGCTACTGCACCTGCACGAGAAAACCCCATCTCTCTGTTGCCTGAATGGAAGAACGATCACGTGGGGTATATCGTGATGTAGTAGAACGATCGTCAGAGTTGGTGGTACTGGCCGGAGGGTCAAGTGGAGGAGATGAGGACTGGGGATCAGAAGGAACTCTGTCGGCGACTATGGTGAAAGGGAAAGTGGAAGTGTCAAAAACTGGTGGAGTTGGTGGAGGAGACACACTAGAAGGTGAAACTAGTGGAGAAGACAAGTCGCGAAAGAATGAGAGGTAGACACAAAAAGGAGGTGTGATATGTGGAAGGAGTGAGTTGTGTAGAAGAATGATAAAAGAAGGGTCGACCCTCATCAAAAGTCACATCACGAGAGGTGCGAATGCGACGTGCTGAGAGATCATAGCAACGATAGCCCTTATGCTCAGGACTATAACCCAGAAAGACACACTCAACTGATTGAGTACTCAACTTTGTGCGCTCACGAGATGCTAGAAGGACATAGCAGACACAACCAAAGACACGAAGATGAGCATAGTGAGAAGGTGCTCTATATAGGACCTCACCAGGATATTTGCCCTGAAGCTTGGAAGAGGGCTGACGGTTGATGAGATAGACTACCGTAAAGACTGCTTCCCCCTAGAAGTGAGAGGGAGCAAACGAGGAGATGAGAAGAGTACGAGCAATCTCAATGATATGACATGCTTGCTCTCAGCAACACCATTCTGAGCATGAGCACCAGGACACAAGAGCTGAGGAAAAGTACCCTCAGAAGAAAGGAACTGACGAAAGGCTGATGAAAGATACTCTCCCCTAGAGTCAGAACGAAAGACACGAATGGAAGAAGAAAACTGTATATGAACAATCTTAGCAAAAGACTGATAAATGGAAATCAACAAAGAACGATGTTTCATAAAATAGATCCAAGTATATCGAGAGTGATCATCAACAAATATGACGTAATAACTATGACTACCCCTTTGAAGCAAAAGGAGATGGACTCCATACATCTGAATGCACTAAATCAAAAGGACAAGAGGACTGAGAGGTACTACTAAAATAAGGAAGTTGTAGCTATTTCCCTAGCTTACAACTAGTACAATGAAAACTAGACTCAATAGTGACATGACCTAAGGAACCTTGGTGAACTAGAGTGGTGAGGCGAGCTCCACAAAGATGACCAAGTTTATGATGTCGCTTGCTGAAGGAAGAATCAACAGAAGACTGAGATGATGACATAGCAGAAGATACTGAGGCCTTCGACGTACTGGTGGAAGGAAGATGTAACGTGTCCAAGATGTAGAGACTAGGAGGGCCTCTACGGCGATGGCCAGAACCATTCACTCTTCTGCTCTGACGATCCTGAATGAAACAAGAAGAATCATCAAATCCAACGAAACACTTCATATCAGTAAGTTGATCAACAAAAAGAAGGTTCATCGATAGCTGAGGAACAAAAGACACATCAGGAACAGAGAAACAAGATGTAGAAAGAATGCCCTGATGGGTGATAGAGCAAGCTGTACCATCAGCAGTGTGAACATATGCAGCATCAGTCACGGGCCTACGATCAACAAGCTGAGAGCTGTCTGATGTAACATGAAAGGAGGCACCCGAGTGCAGAACCCAAGGATGAGCATGTCACTGGCTTGATTTCGAGAATGAAGGTAGTAGCCGTGGTGAGTTGAAGATCGAGAACCAGCGCCCTGGTTTGGGCCAGTCGGTTTCGTGGTGTCGTCGACAGATACAGAGAGACGCGGAGGAAGGGCGTCGAAACCAAAACAAGAAGCTGGAAGCAATAGTTGAGATTGTAGATCTTTTCTTAATGTAAACAAAGGTGATTCTCTCCTTTAAATAGAGAGCCTAACAAAGTATACTAGGAAATGTATTCGAAAAGGAAACCGAATCTATTACAGAATTCCAAAGTACTCTGAAAGAAAAGGAAACTAGAAAACAACTAGTCCTAATCTCGCACGGCAATGATACTTGCTAAAGCATCCGCACCAGAGCTCCCAGGCACAGCCGAACCAGAACTCCCAGGTGTAGCTATCGTAGACTTCTTCCTGCGTTCATATGTAATACCCCACATGACATCTCTCCCCTTCCCAACAAACAGCTCGTCCTCGAGCGGAAAGGAAGGATATCGCTGCTGGAACCAAGTCAAATCCTCCCAGGACGTCTCAGCAGCCAGCATATCACGCCATTGGACAAGAACTTGCCACTGTCCACGAGCCTTACGAGCACACATAACCTTGTTAGGGAGATGAGACACCCTGCTATGATACATATTGCGAAGTGGTGGTGGACCAACCGGAGGATCACCCACAAAAGTTTCGAAAGACTAACACGAAACACATTATGAAGTTTTGCCTTGTCGGGAAGACGAAGTTGATAAGCCACCGAACCAATGCGTTTATTGACTTGATATGGCCCATAAAAACGAGGCGTTAACTTGCCCTTATTGTTATCGGCAAGAGAGGTTGCCTTGCGATGATGAATATGCAACCAAACCCACTGATCAATGTCAAACTGGACGTCACGATGATGAGCATCGTAATGTTTCTTGTACTATTGTTGTGCTTGAAGCAAACGATCATGAACTTCCACAAGAAATTCATCCCTGTCATGAAGAAGATGATCTACTGCTGGCACTCTAGCCGAACCATGATCATCAGTCCGCAAAGACGGAGGAGCGCGTCCATACACCACTTTGAAAGGTGTCTCTCGGAGTGAAGTTTGATACGAAGTATTGTAAAAATATTCAGCCTATGGTAGCCATTGTAACCATTGACGCGGTCGATCTTCCGTGAGACACCTTAAGTACATAGTAATGATCTTGTTAACTACCTCGGTTTGGCCATCTGATTGTGGATGAAATGCGGAACTGCGATGAAGCCGAATGCCTGCTAATCCAAATAATTCTTCCCAAAAATGACTGGTAAAGATAGGATCACGAACGCGTACTATCGCACTAGGAATCCCATGTAAACGAACCACTTAAGCAAAAAATACTCGGGCGACTGAACTTGTCGTGTAAGGATGTGCAAGAGCAATAAAATGCACATATTTGGAAAAACGATCAACCACAGTGAGGATGACCGATTTTCCACCAACCTGTGGGAGACCTTCAATGAAATCCATCGAAATCTTGTCCCATATATGCATTGGCACTTTCAATGGCTGTAAAAGGCCTGCTGGGTGGAGATGACTGCTTTTGTTCTGTTGACAAACTTGACATGCTTGAACAAACTCCTGAACCACTTTACGAGCTTGTGGTATATGAAAGTCAGCGCGTAAGCGATGAAGAGTTTTTTGAATGCCCTCATGTCCCATTGTATGGGTTGTTTCAAGAATAGCCGGTAATGAAGGTGAGGAGCCCAAAACATATACTTTACCTTTAAAAGTGATGAGGTCATCCACCAAACTCCAACTAGGATCTGCGGTTCCGGCCATTATTTGAGTTTTAAGTGTTTGTAACTCAGTCGACTCCTGGCTCTCACGCCGAATATCAGTGAAGATACCAAATTGAGGTCCAGAAAGTATCAAAAGCGACAATGCTTCAGCATCACGCCGAGAGAGAGCATCTGCCCTTGTGTTTTGTTTCCTCGGCCGATACTCCACACGAAAATCAAACCCGAGAAGCTTATTAACCCAATGATGTTGCGGTATAGTCGCTAATTGTTGATCAAGCAAAAATTTCAAACTATAATGATCAGTGTGGACCAAAAACGAACGTCCCCACAGATACGGTCGCCAATGTCGTATTGCTTGAACCAATCCGATGAGTTCTTGCTCATAAGCTGCCAAATTCTTATGGCGTATAGCCATCGGTCTACTGAAGAAAGCGATCGGGCCTTTGGTTTGATGTAAAATAGCCCCAACTCCAGAACCAGACGCATCACACTCCACAATAAAATCATGATGAAAATCAGGAAGTTGTAACACAGGAGCCGAAGATATAATATGCTTCAATACTTCAAAGGCACTGGACGAGGTGTCTGTCCAAACAAAATTCTCCTTCTGTAACAATTTTGTGCGTGGCACTGCCATGATACCATAATCTTTAATAAAGTGTCGGTAATAACCAGCCAATCCTAAGAACCCACGCAATGCTTGGACTGAGCGGCGTCCGCCAGTTCACACTTGCTTGAACTTTTGGCTTATCCATTGCAACACCATTGCCACTGATAACATGGCCTAGATAAGTGACTAATAATGTGCCAAAGAGACATTTGGACCTCTTAAGGAAAAGATGATAATCCTGAAGTAGGCGCAAAATAATGCGAACATGTCAGAGATGATCTGACCAAGACGAACTGTAGATGAGAATATCATCAAAGAAAACCAAAATGAATCTTCGAAGATAATCTCGCAAGACCGTATTCATTAAAGCTTGAAATGTAGCCGGCGCATTAGTCAAACCAAAGGGCATAACCAAAAATTCAAACAAGACTTGATGAGTACGAAAAGCTGTTTTTTCCACATCCTCAGGATGCATGCGTACTTCTTGATATCCAGAACGCAAATCTAATTTAGTAAAGTACCAGGCATCCTTGAGTTCATCCAAAAGTTCTTCCACCACCGGAATAGGGAATTTATCCTTGATAGTTTTATCGTTGAGCGCTCGATAGTCCACACAAAACTGCCAAGATCCATCCTGTTTTTTAACAAGTAACACAGGTGCGGAGAATGCAGATGTACTTGGTTGAATGGTACCTTGACGAAGCATTTCGTCGCATTGACACTCAAGCTCATTTTTTTGAATATGTGGATAACGGTATGGCCATACTGCAACGGGATTCGGCCCTAGAACGAGACGAATGCGATGATCATGAGAACGCTTAGGCGGCAAACCGTGAGGTGCAGCAAACAATCCGTCAAGTTCTTCCAATAGCTCGGACATGAGGTGTAGTGATGAAGCGGTCAGAGAGTTCAAAGAAGGAGCAGAAGAGGTTAAACCTTGGCATGTCACCTGATGGCCTATGTGAACGAAAGTCAGTGTCAAAGATTTGAAATCCCACAAAATAGGACCGAGAGAACTCAACCACTATACACCCAGGATAATGTCAAAACCCGCTAACGGAATCGAGTAACAGTCCAACTGGAAGGTGTCAGTAGCAATTCGTAGAGTCATGCCACTACAAACACCATTGCTAGAAACATGGTCTCCATTAGCCACTGCAACCTGTAACCCTTGCTGAGGCTGCAACTGCACGTCTGCCCTTTGCACAGCCTCGTTTGCTATAAAGTTATGAGTAGACCCAGAATCGACAAGAGCTATTGACTTGGTCGAACCGATCCAAACCGACAATTTCATGGTCTGCGTAGATCGTGGTTGAATTCACCAGTCAGTGCATGTAAAGAAATCACAGGTTCATCCAAGCTGATTTGTGATGTTTTCTCAACCGTGTCATCTAACATGTCTGGTATAATCTCCGGAAGGAATAAACGTTTGCAGCGATGTCCAGGGGAAACTTCTCTTCACAATTGAAACAAAGACCTACCATCGGCGTTCCGCCATTTGAGCAGCCGTCAGCTGCCTCCGGGGGATAGAAGGAGCAACTGGTGTTAGTCGCTGGATTCTTGCTCTTGGTGATAGCAAGATCCTTACTCTCATCGAGAGGATGACACTTGGAGATGGGGCAAATTTTATAGGTTTATTTCTCACACAATGTCATACCCATCTGAGGGGTTGGGGATACATATTTATAGACTGCTAATCAGCCAAGCATATGCCAAGATGCTAGTCTGAGATGTTGTCCTCTAAGATGCTAAGATGCTAGTCTAAGATGCTGTCCTAAAGCTAGTCCAAGATGATGTCCTAGATGCTGTCCTCTAAGATGCTAAGATGCTAGTCTAAGATGTTGTCCTAAAGCTAGTCCTAGATGCTGTCCTAGATGGGGCAGCAAAGACCACCATGCATCAGGGTCACAAGAACCATGTGCCCACCCCACAAAGACCACAGTACAGAGACTTATTCATCATTCTCCCCCTAAGTCTTGTGCGTCGTCTTGTGGGAAAGTTGAATCATCCGATCCCGGAGCGGTGCTCGAGAATTTGACCCTCCCAAGAGGCTTGGTGAATGTGTCCGCAAGGCGATCCGTGGTGTTGATGTAGCTCGCCTTGATCTCGCCTTCATCCAAACGACCTCGGATGAAGTGGTACTTCACCCGGATGTGCTTGCTCCGTTCATGGAAAACGGGGTTCTTTGCCAGAGCCGAGCGGACTTGTTGTCGCCCCCGAGCGCCACCGCCGATGTCTCGCCGAGAGATCACCAAGCAATCGAGCGAGCAGGCGCTGAGTCGGCGGTGGAAGCCGCTATGTACTCGGCCTCACCGTGGGCGGGGCCACCACCGCCGCTTGATCGATCGCCACTAACGAGGCACTTGCCGAGGAAGAAGAGAATCCGCTTGTGCTCTTCTTTGGTGTCGATGTCGCTGCGTGGTCGCCGCCGCCAGATCCGATGAAGTGCGCGCACGGGACACCTCGGGTAGTGCAAGCCGTGGTCGGAGCCGCCCGCAACGTAGCGGAGGATCCTCTTCACGGCTCGCGATGCTCGTCGTCGGTCATTGCATGAACCGACCGACGTAGCCGACGGCGAACGCCAAATCTGGGCGCGTGTGGGCGAGGTAGCGAAGGCGCCCACGATGCGCCCGATCTTGCGTCGCGTCCGCCTCCTCCGCCGTCTTGCCGCGGCTCGGCCGACCTTTCCTCCATAGGAGTGTGGGTTGGGTTGCGGCCGGTGAGCCCGCCCGGCTCGGCGGCGCGCTTGGCGTGGCGATGCAGCGAAGGGAGATACGAGCTGTCCCGGTGGACCTCGATCCCGGTAGAAGGAGAAGCCCCAAGTCGCTCATCCGAAGGCGGTCTTCATCTCCGCCTTGAACGCCGACCTCGGCCTCCTTGGGCGGTGATCACCAAGTCGTCGGCGTGACGCCACCGCCAGGCGTTGCGCCCTTGCCCGCCAATGAGACCGTAGCCTGCGTGTGCGCTCTGCTGGAACCCCATTTGCTTGAGGTGGAGTCCAGCAGCATTCCAGCTCGTGGTGCTGCCGCAAGCCGTAGAGGCCTTGCGCAGCGGAGAACCTGCCTCCTTGCCGAGGATGGCGAATCCCGGCGGTGACGGACGTGACCTCCTCTCCTTCAAGTCGCCGTTGAGGAAGGCGGACTTGGCGTCCATGTGATGGACGCGCCAACCTCTCCGGGCCGCAAGTGCGAGGAGAAGACGAATGAACTCCATGCGCGCGGCGGGTGCGGCGTCGTCGAAGTCGACCCCTCCTGCCGCCGCGAAGCCTCGTGCCACCAAGCGAGCCTTGTGTTTGACGATGGCGCGGCTTCATCCCGCCGGCGAACACCCACTTAAGGGTGATCGCGCGGTGGCCGGCGGGAAGATCCGCCCGCTCCCACGCCGGTTCCGCTCGGCGGCGTCCATCTCTCGCTTCATCGCAACACGCCACGCCGCGTCTCCTCCGCCTCGGCGAAGGCGGGGCTCGCCGTCGTCGCCGCGCCAAGTGCGGCTCGCCTCCGAAGTCGTCTTTGCGCCGATCCGAGGGGACGGCTTCGCCGAGATGTTGTCCATGGTACGATAGCGCGAGACTCGTCGTCGTGGTAGGCGTCGGCGCGTCCTCGTCGTGGGGCACGAGTGCGAACTCCACCGCGCGCTTGCTCGTCGTGGATCGGCCGCCGGGCCGATCCGGTGGTGTGGCGCCGCGCAGAGAGTGGTGGCCGGTGCGGGAGCGTGGAGTGGCCGTGGTGAAGAGTGGGCGTACCGGTGCCGAAGGTGGTGGAGCACTCGCCGGGGCGGTGGCGAGCTAGGTGTCGAGGTGGGCGAGCTCGGTGAAGACAAGCCGCTAGCTCACGGCTCTCGAAGTGGGCGTGTCGACAACGGTCCACGAGTCGGCGAACCGTCGTCCACCGCCTTGTCCCGTCCGGTCTCGCCTTAGTCAAACACAACGTCACGCGAGATGCGGGCGCGCTGTATAACGGGTCGAGGATTCGGTGAGGCTTTCGAGCCTCCGCGTGGCCGATGAACACTCGGTGCTCACGCCGTCGAGCTTGCCGATGTGGCCAAGCTCCTTGGCGAACGCGAGGGCCAAGACCGCAAGTGGAGACCGCCGGCTTGCGCCATGCCAAGCCTCGTCACGGCGCCCCGCCGCCGAGCGCTTGGTAGGCGGCGGTTGAGGTTGTAGGCGGCCGTCACCACCGCTCCCCGAAGACACCGGCATCCTCTTCTTGAGGAGGCGAGCCATCCCCACAACCGTCGATTGCGCGCTCGGCGCGCTGTTCACTGCGGTCATGCGGCGCGGAGTAGTGGCGCCGAATGCCTCATCGCAGAAGACGACGCGGCCGCCGTGGTCGCCGCCGTTGTCCGTGCGCGAAGACGCGCAGCCTGCGGCGCGCTCGCCTCGCAGACTGCGGGCGCTCGATGGCGTCCGCAGCCTCTCCCTTGCTGCCGAGGACCATCACCCACATGTAGCGGGAGAGGTCGTCGACGAGCAACAGGAAGTGGCGTCGTCCTCCCGGTGTGGCCGGTGTCACCGGGCCACACAAGTCCCCGTGCACGAGCTCGAGCCTCTCCTTGGCTCGGAAACTCGCCCGCTGGGGAAAGGGGAGTCGCCTCTGCTTCGTCAACACGCAGACGTCGCAGAACTGCTCCACATGGTCAAGGCACGGCGAGCCTCGCACCATCTCCGTGGCACCGAGCCGCCGGGGCCTCGGTGAAGGTGCCCAGCGCTCGTGCCACTGCCACGCCTCGTCGTCCCGACGAGCAGCGAGACAGAGGGGTTGTGCCACCTGCACGTGAAGGATGTAGAGTCGATTTGCGCCTCTGGTTACCTTGGCGACGAAGATCCCAAATCCGCAGCACCCCGTGCTCAATCTCGACACGCGAGCCGTTCTCATCCAGCTGTCCCAAGCTGATGATGGAGTTCCGCATGGTCGGGGATGTAGTAGACGCCGGTGAGCGACTGTGCTCACGGACATGGTGGTGAAGATGACGGAGCCGACGCCCTTGATTTCCACACCGGAGGCGTCCCCAAACTTAACGGAGCCTCGGACGCTAGAGTCAAGCTCGGCGAAGAACTCCCGTCGACCGGTCATGTGATGGGTGGCGCCGGTGTCGAGGCACCACCCGTCAGTCTTGTCGTTGCTGGAACTGTCGCCGAGGAGGGTGTGTGCTTTTGGCTCTTCAAGGTGGAGGAGAGCCGCTGTGGTCGGTGCCGCTGGAGGTAGTTCGATGCTCGCATGCGCAATGAACAGCGCCGGCTGCTCCTCCTCCTCTGCCTGCGCGATGTGGGCCTGACCGCGTCGTGGCTGTCGACAATCCTTGGCCCAATGACCAAGCTTGCCGCAGTTGTGGCAAGAGTCGTCTTGTGCCGGCTTTTGCTTGCCAGCGGCGCCGCCCTGGGCGCCTCCACGGTCATCGCCCTCGGCACGTCCTCGCGCCCCTGCTCGGGCGTCTTTGCGCGGCTTGCCACGCTCGCGGCCGCCTGTCGTGGAAGAAGGCTCCCCCTTCTTCCTGTCACCTTGGCCGGCAGCCCACTGCTCCCGAGTGAGGAGGAGCTTCCCGCCAATGGTGACGGGTCCCGAGAGACGCCGTGGCTCATCGTTATCCAACGACCTTGAGGCGACCGCGCGCTCTCGATCGTCATCGTGGAGAGGTCAGCGAGACTCGATCGGCGAGCCATCCGCTTGTACTTCGAGGACGCAGCGGAAGAGCTTCTCCACGCTCTCTCTCGCCCGTAGGTGTCGTCGCCGAACGCACCATCTTCGCAGCGAGTGTTGAGGCGAGAGCAAAGTCATCAACGTCCTCACCGCTTGAAGGCGGTTCTCCCACTCTGCGTAGTGTCTGCAGGTAGACTTGTGGGCGCGGTCGCCGCCGTCGTCTTTGCGCAGCGATGGCGTCCCAAGCCTCTTTGGCGATCCGCTTGTTGGTAGCGAAGCGCATCTCGGCGGGGCGCAACGATGAGAGCATCCAGCGCCGTCGATCTGGTTGTAGTCGGCGTCGCCGTCATCGGTCGCATCCCACATATGCCGCTGGAGCTTTACCCTCATCACCGCAGCCCGCTCGGCGTGGTTGGTCTTGGTGAGGTAGGCCACCCGCCGCGGGGCGATGTCCTCGACGACTGGTACTCGTGGTGACCACGATGCGAACCGAGAGAGAGCGCGTCGCTGTGAAGGCCGCTCTCGTCGACCCGTCTGCGCCGCCGTCGTCGTGCCTCCTCCAGAGCACCGCCGGCGTCCGCGCTGTTTGCCGCCGCCGCCGTGGCGTCTTGCGGCGCCATCGCGCCGCTTCAGCCTCGCGCGCCTCCTCTCCAGCGACTCAAGGTCCGCGTCGCGCTGCCATCGCCAGAGAGATGGAGCTGCTGTATTCCGCCGCTGAGAACCTCGATCTCCGCTGCGTCGCCGCGCATCTGCATCCGCCGCCGCCGCCCCTCTCGCTCTGCTGCTGCCGCCCTCCGCGCCGCTAGCCTTGACGCCCCTTCCGCGCCGCGCCTGTCTGCGCTGCTGTCGCGTTCCTCTGCCACAGCGAGTTCGGCTTCCTGCCGCCGCCGCGTGCTCGAGGCGACCGAGCGCTGAGACTGTCCTGCGGACATGGCTCGCGACCGGGGAACTGCTGCGTGGAGAGAGCTTCCTCGATGAGCCGCTCGTGCAGCAGTGGGGAGGAGTGGCGAGAGGCAACGGAGCTGCTTCTTCTGCTGGTTGAAATTCGCTGCGGGTGGAAGCGAGGTTGGAGAAGGAATTGAGCAGGAGATGCTCAGGTTACAGGATAGTATAGCTCTGATACCACTTGTTAGTCGCTGGATTCTTGCTCTTGGTGATAGCAAGATCCTTACTCTCATCGAGAGGATGACACTTGGAGATGGGGCAAATTTTCTAGGTTTATTTCTCACACAATGCCATACCCATCTGAGGATTTGGGGATACATATTTATAGGCTGCTAATCAGCCAAGCATATGCCAAGATGCTAGTCTGAGATGCTGTCCTAGATGCTGTCCTCTAAAGATGCTAAGATGCTAGTCTAAGATGCTGTCCTAAAGCTAGTCCAAGATGATGTCCTAGATGTTGTCCTCTAAGATGCTAAGATGCTAGTCTAAGATGTTGTCCTAAAGCTAGTCCAAGATGCTGTCCTAGATGGGGCAGCAAAGACCACCATGCATCAGGGTCACAAGAACCATGTGCCCACCCCACAAAGACCACAGTACAGAGACTTATTCATCAACTGGGACTAGAGCGCCATCACCTAGAGGTTTGGCAACGGCGGTTGAAACAACAGAGCTATGCGCCGAAGGTTGCACCTGACGCGGCTGACCAGGAGGATGAAACCATGGCTTCGACAGTACTGAAGTAAGAAGATGACGCTTCTCATATGCCTGAGCCAAGGCCATTGCTAATTGGAGACTGCCCGAATTCTGCAACTCAACGTCAGTGCGAACAGGTTCCATTAACCCCGACGTGAAGAGTTGATCTTGATTGGAGATGGACAAGGAATCGGCGCGACAGAGTAACGCCAAAATTTTCTCTTGATAATCCAACATGGTACTAACTGCTTGTAATTTGGCAAGTTCGCCCAAAAAATTATTATGTATTGGCGGCCCAAAACGCAAATTGCAGTAATCTTTGAAAAGTTGCCATATTGGTTCGCCTTCATCACGTTCAAGCTAATAATACCATTGTTGTGCCGATCCAACTAGATGATATGAAGCTAGCCACACCTTATCACTCTCCGGTGTTTGCTGACATCGAAAAAACTGTTCGCAGCGATTAAGCCAAGCCAACAAATCTTCTTTACCATCAAAGGATGGAAACGGTAGTTTATGCATGCGAGGAACATGAGAGCTACTCGACTGCGGAGCGTGCGACAAATTGGCAGAGGGAGGGCAATAAACCTGGTGGAACCTGCAACAATCCTCCTCCTGAGTTGGATGGTCGTTTTCCCAGCAGCGCAACGCGTTCCTTGATGCCAACGATCTCCATCGTGATGTCAATTTTTAACTCTGTCATCTTCATTGTCTTGGACGTCGTAAGCTCTGCGATTTGTTGGGTCAAGGCTACCATCTCCGAGGAACCTGCCATCGGCTCTAATACCAAGTTGCCACCGTCTTGATTTCGAGAACGAAGGTAGTAGCCGTGGTGAGTTGAAGATCGAGAACTAGCACCCTGGTTTGGGCCAGTCAGTTCCGTGGTGTCGTCGACAGATACAGAGAGACGCGGAGGAAGGGCGTCGAAATCAGGACAAGAAGCTGGAAGCAATAGTTGAGATTGTAGATCTTTTCTTAATGTAAACAAAGGTGATTCTCTCCTTAAAATAGAGAGCCTAACAAAATATACTAGGAAACATATTCGAAAAGGAAACCAAATCTATTACGGAATTCCAAAGTACTCTGAAAGAAAAGGAAACTAGAAAACAACTAGTTGTAATCTGACACGGCAACGATACTTGTTGAAGCATCCGCACCAGAGCTCCCAAGCGCAGCCGAACCAGAACTCCCAGGCGCAGCTATCGTAGACTTATTATTGCGTTCATATGTAATACCCCACATGACAGAGCAGCACTAGGAGCACAAGGTGCAACTTAGGTCATAGCAGACACTGATCCAGAAGTCACAGTAGGTGTGGAAGTGACAGTCGTGGTAGCAGTGATTGCTCCAGTAAGTTATCTCGGAGACCCAATAGATGCTCCACGACGACGATCAGATGGATGTCTAGCACGATAATCAACAAGCTGATATGGATGTAACCTGAAGCACTTGTCAACAAGATGACCAGTCCTCTTGCAGTGAGAACATATCAGCACTCCTGTGGGTGTCGCTCTAGTAGATCCAGACCGTTGTGAGAGACCCAGGATAGCGTGTGGTGAGGATCCTGAGGTAGGCATAAGCAAATGAAGACGAGTCTCCTCTGCGATCAAACTAGAGAGCACCTCAGTCAAAGTCGGTGGAGTGGGATAGTTGAGTAACTAAGTACGAACCAAGGTTATTAAGTCGACAAGTCGACACTACTCTCCTAGTGACCGACTTGCTGACTAGTCGACTAGTCGGCCGACTAGTCGCCGACTAGTCGACAGGTACTGTTTATATGACTGCATAGTGCATATCGCCTCCCTTCCCTTCTGTGCAATCCCAATTCCCATTATCCCCTCCCTTCCCTTCGTTGAACCTCCAGAGTCCAGAGTCCAGAACCTCCACAAGCAAGGAGGAGTCCAGACTCCAGAACCTCGAGTCCTCCAGATCCCTCCTCCCCTCCCTTAGCCCTCCCCTCGGCTCCACGGGCAGAGAAGAGATCAAGAGAAGCAGAGAGGAAGAGGAAGAGAGGAGAGGAGCATACATGGGCAACGGAGCGGCGGCGAGAGCGGCGGAAGCCGCGCCGAGGGGCGAGCCAACGCCGAGGCGAAGACAAAGGGCAAAGACGAAGGCGACGGAGCCGGTAGTCTGCGGCGACATGGTCGCCTTCGAGCGGCAACGACGAAGGCGGCTGCGGCTGCGACGACTTGGTGCGCCTCGAGGGCAAGGAGGAAGGGCGACGATCGGATCTACCTCAGGCGCGGGGCGAAGGCGGCGGTGCGGTGAGAGCCTCCGAGGCGCGCGCCATCGGATCTGGAGCTCGGGTCGAGTCACGCGTGTGCTGGGTGGAGCTCACGACGAGCCGACAACTTGGTCTGCCCTCCCTCACTCACTCTATCTCTTGGACACTGCCTGACAGTCGGCCCCACATCCCTCCTCCCAAGTCGGGCGACTTGCCTCTGCCTAGTCGACTAGTCGACGGGCAAGTCGACGACTAGTCGACTAGTCGCCCGACTTGCCGGCGCAAGTCGAGTCGCCACCTCTAGTCGGTCCTTCTCCAGCGACTTGTCGACTAGTCGACGACTTGATAAGCATGGTACGAACAGGCTCAAACTCTGATTGAAGCCCCATCACAAACTGATACATGAGCGTCTGCTGAGCATACTCTTCTTTGGCAACACAGGACTGGCAAGCAGTGGTCGCCTTCGGTGTTATAGACTCTAGAGGGCCAGTGATATGAGTGAAAACACTGTAATAATCCTCCACTGTTTGATCCTGAAGCCACTAAATACTATGAAGGTTCTTGAGCAATGTGAAGCGAAGAGCACCACTGGACTGAACATATCTCTTATCAAAGTATGTCCACATCTTCTTGGCTAAAGTATGATGCTTAAGACTCATCCTCAAAGAAACATCAACACTCAGTCATAACACGATCATCCTCTTTCTACCAAGCCTTTTTAGTCTCAACATCAACCTCCTTCGGATCAGGAGGATCTTCAGTCAAATGAGAGGCAAAACCATAACCCCTAAGAGTAGTCTTGACTGAGAAAGCCCATGCTTGGTAATTCAACCCATCGAGCTTGATGACCGTGAACACGAGAGATGAACAACTGGCCCCAAACATTGAGTCAGATTTTGCCATCTTAATGGACCCCAACCACAAGGCAGCAATCAATCAATCCAGTCAAGCAATCAACAGTAGTACCAAGTCAAGCAATCAACAGACTCAAAGACCAGTACCAAGAGGAAGTGCCAACACACAGGTCAAGCAATAAACACTAGACAGAAAAAGAGCTGTAGCAGTACCACCCCACAGAGATCAGTGGTACCGAGATGAAGATGAGGCGCGAGCGCGGGCGCTGATCTGGAGAGGACCGGAGACAAGCAATCGAAGCCCGAGAGGAAGGTGAGGCGCGGGCGTCGAGCTCAATCCGGCGCGACGAAGGTGAGTCGCGAGCTGTGAGCTCGATCTGGATCCGGTGCGTCGAGTGCAGATCCGGAGCAAATCAAGGCGTCAAGCTCAATCTGGCGCGACAAAGGTGAGGCGCGAGCTTCGAGCTCGATCCGGATCCGGCGAGTCGAGTGCAGACCCGGCGCAAATCAAGGCGTCGAGCTCGATCCGGCACGACGAGGAAGAGGATCCGGCGTTCTTCGAGCTCGATCCGGATCCAGCGCAACAAGGAAGGTCTGGCACGAAGGCAGATCTGGCGCAACAAGAAGGATCCGACGTAGCTACCAGCGGAAGCTCGATCCGGCGTGAGGCAGAAGTGACGAGGTGGCGGCCCGGGCAGGAGCCTGCCGACCCGTGGCAGCAGAGACAGCACACAGTAGACAATGGGATTTTCTTATGGAAATAGGATTAGGGTTGGAGATGGCTCTGATACCATGTTAGAAAAGATGAATCTAGGTTTGGCTATTCACAACTCTACATCTTATTCATTGATTTAGAGGGTATATATAGACAATGTTACATGGGCCTCATGGGTTACATGGGCTCGGGTTACATGGGCCAGAGAGAGGGAGAGAATAGAGAGAGAATGTACAACACTTTTAACACAGCACAGTGCATGCATGCATGAGGAAGAAAATTAGTAGAAGTGTGACTAAGATAAAATTTGAGACACAAACTGATAACTATTTAAGGATATGGCCTCTGATAAAATTGTGCCATGAATGGTTTGTGGGTTTTGTTTCCATGGGTAAAGCCTGGAATTGAACCAGTGAGTTTGCCTAATGTTTGGTATCTTTTCTGTTACCTTGCCTAATGTTTGGTATCTTTTCTGTTACCTTGCAAACTTGGTACAATCCCAATGTAATATGACCAATCTGAGCTTACCTTTGTTGGTTGTTTGGTTCACATCAATCTTCATAACAATTATCTATTCTTCAGCTTTAGTCTACAGATGTTCAAGTGCTACATGATTGTGTAAAACTTAATGGTATTCTCAGAGAAATCCTAAGCAGAAATTTGATCTGATCAAGGTTTATTATACTGGAATATGCTGCAATTCAGTAGCCTCATACCAGTGCATAATAAACATTTCATTTTCTCAGTTAAAGGCAGTGAAATTAAGAAATCTTTCACCATGTGAACAGCACCACATAAAACCTATCAGAGCTAGTACATGTGAATGGTCTTGCTGCTGTTACAGGCTATGTCATTGATTAGAAAATAATAATAATGCCTGATATCGGTTTCTCATAATGTACTCTGTGTTATTTTTCTCTGTAGTTTCTTCGTGTTATTCTCTAGTTGCAAATGGGTGCTCGAAGTTTGGAGGATTTTTTTTAAAAAAGTTAATCCATCTCCCTTGTGGAAGTTCCCTGTTCAAGTTTTGTTTGTGTTGAACTAGCAACATCAGATTGCCCTTTGGGATTATTTTCTTAATTGGTGCTTTGACATCCTACAAATTTCACAGTTACTGCTTTTTGAGAACTTTGAGGAAGATACGACTTCATAATCTGTGCAACACCTTTTGTTTCGTACAAAAGATCTACTCCCTTTGTTCGAAGATATATGACGTTTTGGACATCGGCATGGTCTCCAACATGCAACTTTGACCATTACTTTTTACATGAATATGTTAGTGAAAAATATATTTTGCATGGAGAATATAATGACAACATTTTCACATGACTAATCTAAATAGTTCAGATATTTAGTCAAGTCAGAGATGTTTGACTTCACGTTTTCTAAAACATCATATATTTCTGAACAGAGGGAATATATATTTTTGTATTTCCTATCCATATATTATTTTTTGTCACTTGAGCATTTATCTTTTTTATTCATAAGATGGTCGATCATTTCAGATACAAGACATGGCTGCTGGAAAACCACATCTGACATCATCTGTTGCTCTACCTGGTGCCCAATGGAGAAATGACAGTAGTTCAAGACAAATAGTGCAATTTGATGCTTTTCATCTAAATCAGGGTTTCGCCAGCAATACTGGCTCATCTAGCGGTCGGCTTCCGACATTCCCGCACAATGCCCCAGCAAAGTGACAGGTAAACTTCTAACAATAGCACTAGACTCTTGTTCTTACTGTGGTATCCTTGATGAATTTTTGTTCCTATATAGGTCATCTATCTTGTGGAGCGAAGAGGAAATGCTTAGAAGAGACTCCATTTGTTTTCAAGTGGTTCAGAGTCAAGTATCACAAAGTCAATTTAAACATCATGATGCCTAATGTATGTTAGTAAGGTGGCTACTGATGCGTTTGATGATGATGCTACCTGCTAATTATGCAAGGTTTGCTCGCTGTTGTGATGAATGCTCAAGCAGTTTGTTAGACTGCTGTTTAAACATTCTGTTCTCACAGTCCTGGATGACGTGTAAATTGTTTATATGTAGATATATGGAATGGACATATTACAATAATGATGGTGTGGGCTCATTCATTATCTGTCATCTATTCAATATACATGTTGCAGTATGATTATTTCTTGAAGTTTGCATCGTGATCTGAAATATTTTCAGCATTAGGTACTGAAGATGCTCAAGAACTGAACAGGGACACAGTATGTTAATCTTAAGTACATGTAAATTTCCGGGAAATTTTCAGTAGGTGATTTATGATTGGGGGAGTTTTTACTTCACAGATTTACTTTAGGAATGACATGTTGTGTTGCTCATAGATATCTTTCATATTTATCAGTGCATGATGCTGCCAAGGCTCAGAAAGCAACAGAATTTCTACTGATGGCATCAGGATAATCGAGGAACAGTTCAAGTATCAGCAAAACCAAAAGGAGATTTCTAAATGAAGTCATGGGAGCTGGTACAGTCTCTTATCAGTCCTTTTTTTTGCAGTGTAAGTTACCGATATTTCCTTCTGGTGAAGTGTCTACTCCTTGTACTATTATGTCTATTTCATGAAATCTGTTTTATCATAAAAGAACTTTGTATATTTGGTTGTTGAAAGATTAGGGAGTTTCCAGGTGGTTTGTTTTTCTGTTTTCTTTGAATTAATCACCCTTCCTATAGTGAATAATCATTTATTGTATATAGCAAGTTATGTAACCTATTTCCTATGGTTTCACCAGTAGCAAATTATTTTTTGGTTCACTTTGCTTTGATCTGTCTGCCAAAGTTTCAGATCAATATGTGATTTTAAGAACTTGTCTATACTCGCTCCTTATTTGAGAACATAAGGTACAAAGAAGTTTCCTCGACAATACTCCAATATGAGAATCACTATTAAAGTGGTTGCTGTCTTATCCAGACCTATGGGCAGCCATAGTCTATGGCTGGCTTGAGACAATTGAAGAAAGTTTAAACAAATTTAATCAAATCTCATATGTAGTTTGCTGACGAAGAGCAGAGTTCTATCAGTAGATCTGAGACCGTGAACAAGCAAGGTGGTTTAGATTGCTACGATCATAGGAGAATTTTGCTTCTCTGTTTTTGTTCTTTTTGTTGTTGTAACTTGTATTTATATTTTGTTTTTAACTCAGGAGCTTTGATGAACTTTTTCTATAGCATTTGGTGCATGGTTTATAGCAGTTGCTTGAGTTTCATCGGACAAACTTGAGTCAGGTTAGGTGTTTTTTTAACCCACTTGAGGTTTCCATGCCATATGCAAGTTACTTCACACTGTCCTATTGTCATGTGGTGAAATCTGGCATTTTCGTCAAATCCTACCTGGTTTTGTTAGTTCTACTGTTGTATCAATTCATTAACCACAGGTTCTGACTTCTGATATGGAGATAAACCAGCCCTATAGAGTTACAGTGCTATGTAATATATTAAATCCCTGGTAACTTATGCTTTATATGATGTGTATCCCATGCCAGTACTGTCAGGGTATATCAGCAGTGTTGTTATATGCATTATTAATCATCTTCCAGATACTTCTATATTCAAACGTTTCTCCTTGTTCAATCGAAAAGGGAAAAAGTTTTCACATGTTGCAAACATGGGCTACGTTCATGACTTTGTTGGTCACCTTGTACTGGTTACCGATAATGACCGGATCATTTGGTACGATGAACTGATATCTTGTCTGCTGTCATAAATTCATTATCTCAGCGCCTCCATTCCTTTGATATCTTGAATTGCAAGTTGCCATGTCGATGTCCTGACATAAGTTTGCAAAATGCAACTGCATTTCAGTTTGTAAAATGCACATGCACGGCAGGAATAGAGTTCCTGACATAAGTTTGCAAAATGCATCTGTGATTTTTGTTTTTGAGAGATGTACCGAGTACTGACAGTGTTATTGCTCATTCCTCAATGCTACTTGCGTACTGTGTCACTGGTCACTCGGAACATTTCCAAGTATCATGTTAATGATAGTGCTTGACCCTTCCAGAATTCAGAAAAGGCAAGAGGGGCAAAGCTCTGCTCCCCCATTTCCACTTGGGAGTTGGAGCCCCAAAAAGTTAGGGTTTTGTCGAGCGAACAGCTCCTTCCACTAATGAGAAAGCGTCTTATCACTATGTAACACTTTTTATCGTTTGTTACGCGAACGGCAATAATACGATGCTTCCTTTATGTAATCTATATTCAATATTATTATTTTTTTCATGTAAAAAGTAGAGGAAGGGAACGATAGGGAGCACGAAGCTTTTGCCAGGAACATCACCGCTACATAAATATTTCGATGGGAAATCATATTTACAAATTCAATAGAAAAAAATCCAAATGAAAAACAAGTTTTGTGTTATGCTACTTGATGTCAGAAAGTACTAAATAGACTCAACATCATAATTTGTTGATCACGACGAACTAAAAGAAAGGACATGTAGCAAACTGCATATGATCACCAGTAAACATGATGACATAATTAAACAGGGGTGGTCGACGTGGTCGACAACCGCAGATAGAGTACTCAATTTCCATGTTGCTGTTGCTGTTCGTAGTGTGCTTTAGCTTCTGCGAAAACCATTAGTCTGCCATGTTCGGCCAAACCAAGGAATGATGAAAAGAAAAGCAGCGCATTCCCTAGTGCATCGCATCATAGCTGATCAACTCTTTTATCGACACAATTTCCTTGAGTTTTCTGTTGAGTGTATTAAAACTTTGCACAGCTTCCTTTTTGGAAGAGGAGCCTAGAGGCACTTGTAATATACTCCTTCTAGTCACAAAATAATGCCGTTTTGGATATCGATACAACTCACAAAATACAACTTTGATCACTAATTTTTATTGTAATAGATCTATAAAACCTAACAAAATTATACTTTTATAAAAGCTCTTCTCGAAACAAAGCTATAGATACCATTTTTATGTGTTCAATCTAAATATTGAAAAACATATTGATAGATAAAGTGTAGAAATTTTGACTGCATGTAACCTAAAACAACATTCTTCTGTGAGGGGAGTATCTAACAAAGGTGATTTTGGGAGGAAATTCACGGCATGAAACCTAGTTTACTTAATTAAAGGTGGTATATTCATGACCATATTGCTTAAAAAAGACACAGAATTCTAGCCATTTAGCCCATACATCGGTGCATAAATGAGAAAAGAAAACATCACCGGTTAATACTCTAATCGGTTAAGTCCTCTTCGGCTCATATTTGGATGTCTGCTCATAAATGAGTGGAAGAGACACACGAAAGAATGCAGTGTAGCACAAGCCTCTTCGTAATGGTAGAATTAACTATCTCCTTTTTGTTTAAAAATTTTGGCCAAGAGTTCTAGCATTATGCCTGGTTGGATGCGGGTGTCAACACCACAGATCTGGATTCTCTACAGTAAATGCAAAGGACGTCGTGTAAACAGTAGTGTCACCTTATGTGAATGTCGCTCCGTCGTAGTACTGTAGCAATAATCAAGAAGTACTGTGGTGATTTTACTGTATCAAAACTGCTCTAACGATTGATTTCGGCCTTCTCTTTTCGATCGAACGGTTAAAATCGCTCCTAATTTCTGAATACCGTAGCACTCTACATTAAAAGCAGTACTGCAAAGATCACGTCCCAACACCACTCCCTTAGCAGCGATCCTCTCCCAGAAATAACTATCTCAGGTTGCAATTCCTTACATAAATTATAACAATCTCTTAAAAAGTAGAATATCCCACGGCGTGTTCTCAATCCATAATTCGTTCTACTCTTAAAAAAAACATAACGGTTCTCTCCATTCGAGGAGCAAAATGCTTCACACGAACTGCGGGAAACCCGGATTGCAAGTGGAATCATTTTCTCTGACCAGCAAAAACAAGAGCTGAATCATTTTTTGCTTTCTTAAGTACCCAATCATGGATCGTCTTTCCATCATCTCCCGGGGAAAGCAGACAAGAGGTAAGCTCCAAATCTCGCGTGTTTGATGAAATAGGAAATTGTCTTTAATTACATGTTTGTGTTGGAGTTAATCATTATACTAATGCTTAGTACTTAATAAAAACAGTTTAGCTGCTTGTTAATTCCTTGGATTTTGCCCATCCAATTGAAAGAAAAATGGGTTGTGCAGAACATCTAATGTGGGGCGGGATTGTCCCGATCTTCAAGACGTAGAATTTGAGATAACTGGATCCGTGCAACTTGATGAATGACACCGTCAACCACCGTCTATATTATGACAACATACGGCTTCACCCAACCACATGCTTCAATCCTTTGTCTACTCACTCACGTGGAGTAAATGTGCTCTATCAATCACCGAGGCAACCACAAGAACGACAGAGACAAGAACTCTCAGATAAACCCAAGAACAAGAATTTTATTTCTGAAAATTTTAACTCGGTGTTACATAGGAGGGGGTACCCCTCCTTATATAGCCTTTTGAGTCTGTGCTATAGTACCCATGCTACAGTGTGATGGTTGCTACATTGTTCTATAGGATGCAATGTATTCTTCGTGCAGCAAGCAAGCTAGTTGGTTGCACGTCTTTCGATGACAATTAAATTATGATTGATTTCCTCTCAGTCAGGCCGGTGTTTGCTTCTTCTTGTGCTAATTCTCGGCTATCTTCTTTGTCTCGTTTCCTTTGTTTTTGAAGTTGTGGTTGCATATTTTTCTTTGCCTCCAAATCTTCTTCTTCATGAAACCTTATAACAAGTAAAGTAGAGGCATCAGGTAGCAATTTATTCTTATAGAAATCTATGCATAGCTTATTGAGGAAAAGATTCACCTCTTAATTAATTTATTGTGTGTTCTAAGGATGTCCATATGGTAGGTTGTTTACAACTAGACTTATAACTCAATTCAAGTTGTAAAGTTTAACTTTACAACTCATTACTTGATGTCAAAGAAAGACGATGACCTAAGCACTGACATTATATATTTGCTGACATAAGCGATGATATCATATACTTTTTGGCTGAGTATGCTGACATGTGTGATGACATCATCTGGTTTGCTGACACGTGCGATGACATCATATACTTCTTGGCTAAGTATGCTGACACGTGCGATGACCTCACCATGATGTTGACATGTGTGATGATATTTTATATTTGCTCACATGAGCGATGGTATCTTATCTTCATATGGCAGTTGAGGCTACATACACAAAAGTGCATACAACTTTAATGCAGTAACTTGAGATGGAGAAGATGTACATGTGCTAGGTCTGTCCTCATCATCCTCCCCTTCTTCAAGAAAAGCCGAGAATGGCTTTTGATGGCCTAAAAGTGTACTAAACAAAGAGAACAATTTATATGCATGGTAAATGTATTTATCGTCCTTTTTACTACTCAATTTGTTTTGCACATCATGATTAGTAGAACAATAGCCACAAGTACAATAGTCGTATGACATATATAATGCGTATGTGTAATTAACACTGGCATTCTTATCATTCTCCCTCTTATGAGAAAAATTCGTCCTCAACTTTTGAAAGCATGTAAATAAGTTACTAATGGGTAGCACAATAACTTCTTCTAAATTACACAATTGACTCATATGATCAGATTTCACTATTCGAACATCAAAATTACTTAATGTAGACGAGAAAATTTTTAGTGTCTTCCATGCATCAACTGTGCTATTTTTATTGCTTATACGTGTGTGCGATGCAAAGGACGAACAAGTAGAGAATATAAATTGTTCCACACAATAAGCATTATTTCTTGGATTTGATTCAAACTGAACAAAACATGGCATAAAAGATTGTTTGCCCATTACTTCTAGCGTTAATTCGGCAAGATTATCACATGTAATATATATTCTATACACATAGATCTTGTTGTCTACACCATAATTTCCAATCAAATTAAATTTGTAAGTGTAGTTTCTATGCAAACACTTCAAAGACATTGTTTCCAAAACTTTCCCAACTATCCTATCTAGCTGAATAGGTTTATCAAACATGATATAATATAATGAATCATCGGTGAATATCCTACTAAGAATTTTCTTATGAGTGATCAACTCCACGTTATGTAAATTGAGGATATGAAATTTAGAACATGGAATTTTCAATTGAGCATAATAATTCTCATACTTACTTACCTTCTCTTGATGAACAACTAATTCAGCACCATTATTACCTATTTCAACCTCGTCGGATGATATAGGTGCTATAGGTTGCATTTCTTCATGATCTAACCACAAGGTCGCAAGTGTTCTATATCCTCATATGATTGGCTCCTCATCCTTCTTTTCAACTACTGCGGGTTCTTTATCATTCAATTCCTCAACTTTATAGTCAACCTGCACACTAAGAGAAACACAACTAGAAGTAGAGATCAAGTTGTTAGTTTCAAAAATAACCTCACATTTGTTATCATCTACTACTCTTATTTCTTTTAGGATATCTCTCTCATTCTCAATTTGGATGCATTTAAACTCACATATGGTGAAATGACACAGCTCACTATTTTTAGCACTCTCACTCAGTTTTGCTATGTGGCTCTCATCTTTGCATTGTGTTTTGATGCATTTTATCCTCCAAAGACCCACCATCAACCATGACTTTCTCATGTGTTGCAGGTAGCACTACTCAACACTTCGGTCGAAGGGGAAGCCCCATGCTCGACCGTCTTCTTATGAATTGACGGTTTAAGATTAAACCTAGTTTTAGACTTCTCTTGGCTCTCTTGGATTGGAGGCTTAAGAGTAAACATAGCTTTTGAATTTACTTTGCTCTCTTGGATTGACGGCTTAAGATTAAACATGGCTTTTGACTTTACTTTGCACCAATCATATGGTACAAATTCATTTCTCATGATCCTCTTCAATTCTTCCTATGTGAAAACAAAACGCCTTATTGGATATTGCGTCCATAAATAATTTGTGTAATCTTCGAATTCCACGATGGCCCGTAACACCTTCCTAAAACCAACAAATTGGTGGCACTTGAATTCCAATTCTATTTGTTTATCCTATTTAAGGTACTCGTCTGGATCATTACTTCCATAGAATGGAAGTTCCACGTACTCATAACTTGCCATCATTAGCAACGAACAAAAACAGCAAGAATATGTGGAATTCAGGTGGAGTTACTCAACCTCACCTCTTGCTTACCGAAGTTCTTATGATTGCTTGATGGATTGGTAGAGTTCATGTACTCTGGTAGCGGTAAACGGATGTAGGTGATGAGTTGAGTAATTCAAAGCCCAAGTGTTGTCAAATAACTGAAGTTCTTATGATTGCTTGATGGATTGGTGGAGTTCATGTACTATGGTAGCGGTAGACTGATGTAGGTGATGAGTTGAGTAATTCAAAGCCCAAGTGTTGTAATTTGACAATGGCTATATGTGGAGCTTGGAGGGTTAGCCCCTGCAATTGAAATTCTAGATATTGTAATGATAAGTAATAATCCAAACTAGAATCCAATACCTAGTTGCTGATATTTTGATATAACTGAAGATTATAACAACTCACGCATAATGATAATGTAACTTAATGCAATCAAGGAATGAGCTATAACACACCTGGTATATGTGAAGAACAAAATAACTCGTGTTGCACCAGTTATAGAATGACGCTAGCTTGATTGCGATTGGTATAAACAGGCTACAGATTTGCACACAAGAATAACAAACCATACCGAACTTTGGAAATGAATTTATGCTTGATAAAAGTATTGACCACGACACTTCTTTCTTTTCTTTCTTTTTTACTTCTTTTCTATTTTCTTTCTTTCTTCTTTTCTATTTTCTTTTGCACCAAGGTTAGCACATATATCAAGAGCTCATAAGATATTCAATAATTCGGTTTCAAAAATTAAAGAATGATATCAAATGTGCAAAGCCCTAGCAATACTCAAAAGTTAGTCTTTAATTAGGACCAAAGTTTCCACAAAGGATAGATTGGGTTCTCAAAAGAATATAAGTGAAGCTCAGACTACCATGTTGCACAATTTCAGATTTGAGTGAAGTTCTATGCGGCACAACAACAGCTTTCTATTCGACAATGATTTTCTTATTATTAAAACCGAACAGATTAGTTCAAACAAAAGCAACGCAAATAAATATTTTGGATCAGCAAGTAAGCAAGGTTCTAATGGATCAAAACCTAGCAAAAGTCACCAAAAATTTCAATTAAAACTACAACACAGAACAATATTTTTGTGTGGCTTTTTCTGGAAAGAGATGAAAACAATAAATATCGTAGCTAAGGGTAAAATCCTACCGTGTCAACCTTGAGCTCTAATACCAACTGATGCGGAGCGGGGTTGTCCTGATCTTCACGACGTAGGATTTGAGATAACTGGACCCGTGCAACCCGATGAATGACACCGCCAACCACCGTCTCTATTGCGGTAACCTACAACACTCGATTCACCCAACCACGCGCTTCGATCTTTTGTCTACTCACTTACATGGAGTAAACGTGTTCTAGCAATCACCGAGGCAACCACAAGAACGTCAGAGACAAGAACTCTTAGATAATTCCCAATTCCAAAGGGGTGGAATTTTATCTCACATAGGAGGGGTAGCCCTCCTTGTATAGCCTTTTTGAGTTAGTGCTACAGTACTTGTGTTACAGTATGTTGTTTGCTACATGTTCTACATGATGCGATGTATTCTTTGTGTAGTAAGCAACCTAGTTGGTTGCACGTCTTTCGACAACAATTTAATTAGGATTGATTTCCTCTCGGTGAGGCCGGTGTTTGCTTCTTTCTGTGCTGATTTTCGGCTATTTTCTTCATCTCAGTTCCTTTGTTCTTGAAGTTGTAGTTGCATATTTTCCTTTGCCTCCAAATCTTTTTCTTCAAGAAACCTTATAACAAGTAAAGCAGAGGTATTAGGTAGCAATCCATTTTTATACAAATCAATGCATAACTCATTGAGAAAAAAAAATTCACCTCTTTATTAATTTACTGTGTGTTCTAGGGATATCCATATGGTAGGTTGTTTAGAATTAGACTTATAACTCAATTCAAGTTGTAAAGTTTAACTTTATAACTCATTACTTGATGTCGAAGAAAGATGATGACATAAGCGCTGACGTCATATTTTTTTTAGCTAAGAATGCTGACATGTGCGATGACATCATCTGATTTGCTGACACGTGCAATGACATCATATACTTCTTAGCTAAGTATATTGACATGTGCAATGACCTCACCATGATGTTGACATGTATGATGATATTTTATATTTGCTCAGATAAGTGATGATATCTTATTTTCATATGGTGGTTGAGACTACAATGCACTAAAGTGCACACAATTTTAATACAATAACTTGAGATGGAGAAGATGTACATGTGTTAGATTTGTCCTCATCAACATCTCTCTGAAGTTATAGATACTAGTACTTATTTACATTGGTATCATGGACGCTGCACCTTATTCTCTTTGTTGCTACCAATGATTCAGATCACACGCAGGTAAGAGTATCATCACCCAGTTATAGTAGAAGTATAGTGTCTGATGTTAAAAGGTTTGGTGAGGTCTGAAAAGACCGGATAAATCGATGTTTTCCTCCAGTATTATGCTTTTACTCATCGAGAATGGTCTGTGCTTGGATCCAGTAAATTGCAAGACTGCCAAATGATTAGCAAAACTGCTCGGTGCTATCAGGGATGCATCACCTTTGTATCAATTGGTGCACGATCACATTGGCATGTTTATTATGACCATAGGTCACACATCTCCCTAAATTGCCTGATTATTCCTGTGAGAGAAAAAAACAATACTCCAATTCTCAAACCAAAGGCATCAGACACGAAGGGCTTAGGGCTCCACAGAAGAGCAAACTTCCAAAAGATTACTCTCACTAGTCACTACTCCATTAATTACTTGCAAAAGCAAAATTTAAGCTCCTTTATGGTGAGGCCATGGGAATGAAAGAAATGACACTTGATGAGACTTAAAATTAGCACCCACTAACAACATGAGCCCTAATCATAATAATTAACAAGACAGCCTACCTTGTCCTTTGCTAGCTTCCATATATAGGACAAACCTGACAATGTCCCCCCTGTGTACTTGTTTGAACTCTGAATTGCTTCTGACAGAGGAGCATATAAGATTGTAAGCTGATGCTAAGCTCCATCCTAGCATAAAACTCTCTCTCAAATTCTCAACCCTACCAGATCTCTCTTTGACAAACTTTTTAAGTGTACGTACGTGCTAAAACTTCCCTTCCATTGTTCTGATATGCTTTTAGCAATTAATACTAGCTTCTTGTTTAGTGCTTGTTTCTACTATAATTAAGCTATAATCATCATACTCAAAGGCTATGAATTACTGACATTGTTCTATGTCTATTTCCCATTGTTCAAGTTCTAACAAGGTTCAAACATGTAGCTGAGCTTATGCTTTTTCACTCTATTCCTCTCAGGTAATGGAGCAATGCCTTCAGCAGCAGCAGCAGCAGCAGCACAACAATGGGCAGCTCCAGAGGCTCGAGGGCATCGAGGAAGAAGGCGGCCCGGCCAAGAAGTGGCCTCCGACAACGGTGCGGCCACCGGAAACCCCGACGGAGACGATGGAGTTCCTCGCAAGATCGTGGAGCCTGTCGGCTGCGGAGATCTCGAAGGCACTCAAGGTCCCGAGCAGCAAGGGCGTCTCCGATATCCCCGACGCCGCCGTCGCCGTCGCGGGCGCTAGGAAGGAGCAGAGATCACCGCTACCACTTGACGCGTCAATGGTGGCGCCCCAGGGAGGTGAAGCAGGAGGAGGAGCGACGAACCCGCCCATCTCTCCCAGGGCCAACCTGGACGTGAAGCTTCTCCGAGCTGCCGCGGGGAGAGGTGGGAAGACGATGGGCATGTGGATCAAGGAGCAGAAAGAGAAGAAACGCGCCGAGGCCCGGTCCCGCAACGCGCAGGCCTACGCGGCGACGTCCGTGGCAGGGGTCGCGGCGGCGGTGGCCGCGCTGGTCGCCGGCGCGGTGTTCTCCTCGCCTCCCCCGGAGCACCCCAAGAACGGGGGCGGCGCCGGCGCCACGGGCAGGAAGACTGTGGCGGCCATCGCGTCGGCCGCCGCGCTGGTGGCGTCGCACTGCGTCGAGATGGCGCAGGCGATCGGCGCGAACCACGACCAGATCCTGGCCTCCATCCACTCCGCCGTGAACGCGCAGACGAGCGGCGACGTCATGGCGCTCACCGCCGGCGCAGCAACAGGTATACATACATACACGTGCACTGATAAATGAAAACCAACCAAAATTAACCCAAGAAATTGATATCGAAAATTACACAGCAAGAAAGTAAGAAACATTACTGAAACATGCATTTCACGAATCATGCATGGATGAACGGCTGCAGCTTTGCGCGGGGCGGCGATGCTGAGGGCGAGGCTTCACAAGGAGATTCAGGCCACCGCATTGCCTGGAGACAGCAGAGAGTCGGAGAGGGACATATCGCCATTGATCTTCGTCTCCAGAGGCGGCGAGCTTCTGAAGCGCACGAGACAAGGTATGACGAACATTGGATGCTGACAAGTGATCGATAATGCATCCCATCGCCTAGTTGAATGAAATGTGAATTTCAAATACTACAATTAACTAAGCTAAGTGCATGCATGCATTGCAGGTATACTCCACTGGAAGCTAGTCACAGTATACATAAACCCCAACTTCCAGGTATGAGCAGAACGATACCTGACTAACTACCACACAAAAACAGTCTTGCAACTATCAATCCATCAATGTTGGTATCAAGTCATCAACCAAACACAATCTGAATTTACAGGTGGTCATCAAAATGAGGAGCGCACATATGGCCGGCACCTTCATCAAAACCAAAAAGAGTAAGGCTCTGACATTTATTTATTTTTTACATACTTGGTACACCTACTACTCCTAGAGGGACATCATCAGGGGAAGTATGAGACTATGACACGTGCTGTTTCACTCATTTCAGGTGTTGTCCTTGATCTCTGCTCTGAGATACCGGCATGGGCAGGCAGGGAGCTTGACGATGGAAGCCATAGGAGAGGTTACTTTGGGATCAAGACGGTCGAAAGGGTGATTGAATTCGAGTGCAGGAACAAGTATGACCAGCATAAGTGGGTTCAGGGCATAACGGAGATGCTGAACCGACGTGATAACATGAACATCGCCTTGTAAATGTCAAGAAACTAAGCAATCAATAACAACTAAACGTTCTGATCTGTGCGAGGGATGCGTATATGAGTTTAACTTGGCTAAACGACCAAAAATGATTTTTACTCTTGACGGCAGTAATCCTGTAATTGCTTATGAACTGCCATAGTCATATACAAACCTCAGCAATTCTATACCGCTCCTCTTGCAACAAAAATAGAGACATGCAGCTCGAGTAAACATCTTGGAAACATTACGTTTAAACCACCCCAATTCCCTGACTAAGCCAAAATCAATAGGTGCTGATAATTTTCGGCCTGTATCTGCATTAGTTCTGTATCTTGGATCCCGACGGAAGTATTAGAACACAGCTGCAATTCGTCAGCAGATGATATGTCACACACTACAAGCATGGAAAACTTGTTAGCCTTAAGCTCCACGCCTCGAAGAGTGTGTCCATGGTGCAGAGCACCGTACACACAGCTCCCTAGAAACTGTAATATCCTGATTCTTATTAGTGAGTGAAAACGTGCAAGAACAGAATACTCACACAATAGATCTATTAGCCAGAGATTGGTACATATATAGATTACATGAGAGAAGGCAACTAACTAGCGATATGCATGCATACGTGCTAAACAAGGAATAGCTAAACATGGGAAGAATCTAGAATATGAGGCTGTTGCCGTATGCAATCCTGGTGGGAGTCCGCTCGTTGTGATGTATATCCGGAATACGTGCCGGTGAGCGTATATACGCTAACACGCCCCTGCAGTCGGAGCGGGAGCGGAGCGAACATTCAGACTGGACCGAAACTCCGTGAACAAGGAAGATGGCAGACCCTTGGTGAATATATCAGCGTACTGGGAGGAGGTAGGCACATGTAGAACACGGACGGCCCCGGTAGCTACGCGGTCCCGAACAAAATGCAAGTCGATCTCAATGTGTTTAGTGCGCTGATGCTGCACGGGGTTGGTAGAGAGATAAAGCGCGATATTGTCGCGATGAACAAGCGTAGCACGCACGGGGCGGGCAATGAAGCTCGATGAGTAATCGCGCGACCAAGAGGTCTCACCACGAGACTAGCGACGGCCGATACTCACCTCGACCTTTGAGCGAGAGCGATATCCGCCTTTTGGAGGACCAGGAGATGAGGTTGTCCCCGAGGAAGACGCCATAGCCTGAAGTGGAGCGGCGAGTGTCCGGACAACCAGCCCAATCTGCATCAGAATAAGCCACAAGTGCTGAGGTGGAGGTCCGGTGAAGCTGTAGGCCGAAGTCAAGTGTGCCCTTCAGGTATCGAAGAATGCGTTTGACCAAAGCATAATGAGGCTTCCGAGGATCATGCATACGAAGACAAACTTGTTGCACGGCATAAGCAATGTCAGGTCTAGTGAAAGTGAGATATTGTAAAGCACCAGCTAGCCCACGATAGTGTGTAGGATCAGCCACAGGAGGACCAGCATCATAAGCAAGTTTGGCATTTGTATCGACTGGCGTTGAGCAGGGCTTGCAGTCACGCATAGTTGCTCTATCAAGAATATCCAGAATATATTGCCGCTGACTGAGAAATAAACCTCCATTACTTCGACGGACAGACAAGCCAAGAAAGTGATGTAGAGGACCCAAATCCTTCATAGAAAACTCATGCTGAAGAGCACTAATAATCTGACGAAGCAGGCTCTCAAAGGAAGCAGTAAGAACAATATCATCAACATATAAGAGCAAATGTGTTGTATCACTGCCGCGACAAAAAGTAAATAGTGAAGAATCTGACTTAGTCCCAGTGAATCCAATAGAGAGAATGAAGGATGCAAACCGACTGAACCACGCACGAGGGCCCTGCTTGAGGCCATATAAAGACTTATTCAGGCGACAAACATGGTCAGGTTTAGCTAGATCCACAAAGCCAGAGGGTTGAGCACAAAAAACTGTCTCAGTGAGTGTGCCATGTAAGAAAGCATTCTTGACGTCCAACTGATGGATAGGCCAATCCTGAGAGAGAGCAACAGTAAGAATTGTCCTGATTGTAGCAGGCTTGACGACTGGGCTGAAAGTTTCATCAAAGTCAATACCAGGCCGTTAGGTGAAGCCGCGAAGAACCCAACGTGCCTTATAGCGCTCAAGATCACCAGTAGGAGAGAGCTTGTGACGAAAAACCCATTTGCCTGTTACAATGTTGGCCGCGGATGGGCGAGGGACAAGATCCCAAGTATGGTTGGCCTGCAAAGCTGAGAATTCCTCAATCATCGCACCACGCCAGTTAGGATCGGCCAAAGCACCCTTGTAAGACTTCAGCAGTGGAGATAGAATGTCAGCGTGAAGATTCATTCGCGTCAACGGCTTGCGGAATCCATCCTTGCCGCGTGTGATCATGACATGGTCATTAGCCACGAGTATTACTGGAACAGTAGAGGGAGGCACGGCTGCTGGTGCCGCTGGTGACCCGCGCGACTGCAGGCACAATCTCTGGAGCGGGAGCGTACACAGGAGGTAGCTCAGTATCATCATCGGACGGCCAGAAGAAACACGAGGCCCGCGATCGGGGGCGCATGGGGACCCCGAGGTGAAGCGCGGGCGGGATCGCATGGGGACGCCCCAGGCCGGAGGCGGGGCCAGAGGCCGGCGGCGCAGATGGCCCATGGCCGGAAGCGAGGCCAGAGGCCGACTGCGACGCAGGTAGCCCGTGGGGGCCTTCAGGCTCATCGTCAGGGGACATGCCAAGCTGCACAGGAAGTGGCGGCAAGGTCACGGTCCAAGCGGGAGAGAAGGCCGGGCTGGCAACAGCTTGTGACCGAAGGTCAGCAGGGGCAGCCCGACAGGTGGCACCAGAGTGTGGCGGTGCAGCGCCGGCTCCGCTGGCAGCAACCCGAGGTGTATGACCAACAGGGGCAGCAGGGCCGGTAGGTGGAAGAGAACCTGCAAAAGGGTTAGAGCCAACAGGAGCTAAAGGAACGACGTCAAGCTCCAAGAGAAAATCAAAGTCAGAGGAAGGAGGTGTGGAGCTTGACTCGGCGAAGGGAAACGAAGACTCGTCAAAAGTGACGTGGCGAGAAATGATGATTCTTTGGGAGGATAAGTCAAGACAGCGATAGCCTTTGTGGTCGGCAGAATAGCCAAGGAACACACAAAGGGTCGAGCGAGGAGAGAGTTTGTGAGGGAGGGTAGCAGATAGGTTAGGGTAGCACTTGCAACCAAAGACGCGGAGATGGTTATAGGAGGGGTGAACGCCATAAAGAGCAAAGAAGGGAGTGGAGAAGGCTAAGGTTTTGGTGGGATGGCGGTTTAATAGGTGTGTAGCAGTGTGTAAGGCTTCGACCCAATAGGAGGGTGGGGGAGACGCTTGGATGAGCAAAGAGCGAATAATATTATTAGTTGTGCGAATGATGCGCTCGGCTCGACCATTTTGGGGCGAGGTGTAGGGACAAGACAATCGAAAGTTGACCCCATGGGTAAGAAAAAACGTGCGGGAGCTCGAGTTGTCAAACTCACGACCATTGTCGCATTGAACGCTTTTAAGGGAGGTGCCAAACTGCGTGGTGACATAGGAAAAGAAATGTGACAATGTGGTGAAGGTATCAGATTTAAGACGTAAGGGAAACGTCCATAAAAAATGCGTGCAGTCATCTAATATAACAACATAATACTTGTAACCAGAGACACTAAGAACAGGGGATGTCCAAAGATCATAATGTATTAAATCAAAGGGTTTAGATGCACGTGAGGATGAGCGAGCAAAAGGTAGGCGCGTATGGCGGCCTAATTGGCATGCATGACATAAGGAGTTTAGCTCAACTTTATTACAAGGAATGTCACTAGAATTCGCAAGTTTGGAAAAAGCCTCATGACCAAGGTGACCAAGACGACGATACCAGAGGACGGAGGAGGTGCCAGTGGTGAGGGCATGAGGAAGGGACGCCTCCGGACACAAGGAGTAGAGCGGCCCAGAGCTATTGCACCTGGCGATCACGTTCTTGGAGAGAAGATCCTTCACAGACACGCCAAACGGGTCAAACTCAACTGAGCAAAGATTGTCAGTAGTAAATTGGCGAACGGAAATTAAGTTCTTAATAAGATCAGGAGAAACAAGAACATCACGGAGGTGAAAAGATCCACTGCTAGTGGGTAAAAAAGTAGCACCGGTGGATGTAACAGGAAGGAAGGAGCTGTTGCCAACGATAATATTAGAGGGTGTAGAATAAGAGGGTGGGTGGGAGACTGATAGATTACCGACGTCTGAAGTCATGTGGGAGGTCGCACCAGAGTCGAGGTACCATGCCGAGTTGGCGGGTGGAGTTAGCGTCATCGTGTTGAATGAGTGAGCCAACATATTCTGGTCCCAGCCGAGACCACCGAAGGACGACTGCAGGCTGCTGTGCATGCCGCTGGCAGGATGCACGCCATGCATGTTGTATCCGCCTGGCATGTTGTATCCGCCTGGAGCAAGAGGTTGCATGCCACTGTGGCCACCGGGTGGGAGCGCCTGCATGCTGCCCTGCATGCCGCCGAGACCTGCAAGCTGCTGCATGGCACTGTTGCCACCAAGCGTGGGCGACTGCATGCCGTCGAGTCCCTTTGCGACAAGTGCCTGCTGCGGATGCGGACGGGTCCCAAGCAGACCAGGGGCCGGACGAGGAGATGGAGACCTGGACCACAGCTGAATGGATCCGGTCCACGGATTGTACACCGTTGGCCATCCTGGGCGGACGGGCGGCCCGCCATTGGCGCTGGATGAAGAGTGGCCGCCAGAGGAAGTGCTGCTGCCACCGGTCTTGCCGCGACGGCCGTGACGTCGGTTGGTGTTGGTGGTGCCGCGAATTGCAGTGCAGTTGGAGCCATATGCCTGGTCCTCCGCACTGGAGGAACTCATGAATGACCCTAACTTAGGGTTTGTATTTCAAATGTAAAATTTTGAGGAGAAATAAAAACTTTTGTTGTCTCTTCAAATCATTTGAAAGTTTCTACAATTTTCCTAGCAATTTCAATTTTAGAATTTAATTCTTGTGATTGGAAATTGTTGTTATCAGATTCTTAGCTTTCAAACTTATGATCATCCTCTGAAATTATTTTTCCTATCATCTTGATCATCCTATCTACCTCCTGAATTATTTCACAATTTTTAGATTTTATTTGCTATTTTAAATGGCCAAGTCAAACTAGTTGAAAATCTGGTCAAATCCTTGTACAGCAGCTTGTGAATTTTCTCTAGAACAATGCAGTGCATAAAAGTTCTGGAAAAATTATACAAGGTTGTCCTCTGTCTCTAGTAGCTACCATAAAATTTCGAAATTTTTAGAGCTCAGAGCTACCTCTAAAAATTCCCAAAACCTTCTCTGTCTTTTAAATCAAATTCCAAAGTCTTGTTCCTCGGGCGAACCCAACTCGGGCTCGAGTCCGGCTACGCACACTTGGCTCGGTCGCGTCAACTAAGCGTATCGCCGAGTCCAATCAATCGTGACCGTCCGATGAAGATCGAGCGATCCACGTCGCATGCGCAACCGACTGTCCCAAATGCATACACCAATCCCGGTAGTCCATTTCGGATCCAGCGGTCGGTGCGTCGTTGATCAAATCAAACCACCGGTTCGCACCACCGATCGCGGCGACATATGGATCCCACTGTCGAGTTCTTCCTCGCCGACTCGCGCCTCACCGGAGATCGGCGGCGATCGCGCATGCGTGCCACGCGGCTAAATCGCCGCCACGCCGGGGACGCGTGTACGCCTCCGAAGGATCGCTGAAGTCCATCTACCTCATAGGGTCGTCCATTCCTTCGCGCACCATTCTTGCACCCTCTCGCCCATTTCTTAGCTTCGCCGGAGAAAAACTCGGCGTAGCGCCGCCGTTCGAGCCGCCGCCAGGCGGCGACGCACCATCGTGTTCCTCTTGCCTCGCGCCTCCATTTTGCCTATTCCGGTCCTTGGCGTCGGTGGATCACCAAGAGCGGTATTGTCGTCTCGCCTCCGGCGATCTCGATCCGTGAGCTCGTTTGCGACTGGTGAGTTTCGGCTCCGTCGCTTAGTCCCTTAGGATCGCATTGATGCACCGAGTCTAACGGTGGGCTTGTTTACGCCTTTTGTGCATCGTTGCGGGCGTGCGACCAATTCTTCTCAAGCTCGGTTTCGCGCCGTGAAATTCCGGTCACCTCGGGCTTTCTTCGTCGGCGTTATCGTGTGCTTCTTGCTCCTGGTGTTGAGGCGGCTTAAGCACACCTTCCGAGTCTTCTAGAAGTCCGTATCGCCTTCTCGCGTGGGCCGTGCTTTCTTCTCGCCTCCGGTCGTCGTGAGCTCAACTCGGTGACCATCGGACCAGCGTCGCCACCACTGGGTTCGCCGAGTCTCTGTGAACCGAAGGTATCACTCGCCGCTTTGAAACCCACTAGTTCGCGAGATCCATCTGCGCGCGCCATGCCGTCCCCGTCTTGTAGCCGGCGAGCGCCGTGTGGCGTTCGATTAACACTAATATTTGTTTAGTTATGTCAGCGATTTGTGGGCCCTCTCGTAATCGTGTTTAGTAAACTCTAATCCAACCGTTATATTTCCCTCGAGTCACCGCCATGTGGGCCATGATGTCGATTAGTGGGTGTGTAACCCTTGGCGATATGTTTTCTCTGTTTGAAAGCGTATTTCTCGTGAGTATGTGTTAGAAGTACACTTTGATATGTCAAAGCGTATTCTTAGAATACGCCTTGGCGTCACTTTCGTGAGCGGGCTGTTCTCGTCAAGACTTTCGCGGGCCCATCGGCGATGTCTGGGGTTAGTTGGTGTGGGTAGAAAAAGGATTAAATGCTTTAGTAAATCGTAATGCTTTTACATTTGCCTTATTAATTCAATTAAACTTGTAAAATGCATAACTAATTCAATTTTTATCCAAATTGTATGAAACCAGTCTTTATTAATTTTCATTTTAAGTGTACTATTTGATAAAATTATCTTCACCCATGTCTCTGTAGCAAAAATCTGTTAGCTAATAAAATGATGTCTTATGTATCTTCTAAATTAGAAAATGCATATCTCTTCCAATAATTGTCCAAATTAAATGAACCCAATTCTGTAAAATTTCATTTTCAGTATACTAACTATTAGGATAGATTTTATACACTGGTTCTGTTCATGAAAGTTTGTTAAGTAATTAACTAGTGACTTGTTGTGTTTTTACCTTAGAAAATTCATAGAAAATTGCTAATAACTTAAAATGATTGGTTCTCTGTTTCTAAAATTCTGTTATTTCATACTTAGGTCTTGTGTGAGTTTTGGCTTGTTTGATGTTGTTGAATGTTTGAGTTTTGTCGGTGTTATTCGTTCTTATTTCTTTGTTATGTTCGATCGTTGAGGCTTCGATATTTGCGGCAACCACGAGGACGATCCTCCGCACCATATTGAGCAACAAAGCGGACGAACAAGCGGTTTGATCATGATAATCCCGATGCTTTAAATTCTAATATTTTGTTTCAATTGTATGTATGCATTGCTTAATTTGTGTTAAAATGGATTAGTTAAATCAGTGTTGCATATCCTGTAGACAAATATTGATCTCTACTACGAGCCTAGGTTATTTCTTTGTGATTAGAGATCATTGGATGATTTCTTGTCACTTAGTAGATCGATTTCATTGCTTAGACATGCTTAGTATCGGTAGAATCTGGCGGTTATCGACTTTAGTCGGTAACCTTGATCACACAAAATTTACTACAACTTTATGTTTGACATTTCGCTATGTTTAATTGCAAAACTAAAAATGAAAACAAAAATGATTTGGGCGCGGGCACAATGGTAAGATTGGTGTGATCTTTTGGGTGTATTGGAAAGGTGCCCGGTCAATTAAGGACCGAACATCTTGTGAGTGAATTTTATCCAGCATTTCGGCGTGCTAACCACACTAGAGTATATGGGACCTCTCTTGACCTAGTACTTTGGCGTGTATTGGCTCGGGTCGCAGGAGGTCGCGGGAGGATGGAGGTGGGAGCATGGTAGTTGTCCAAAAGCTTTATCCCGAGTGGGTAGTTGTCTTTTCGGCTTTACCATGTAAGCGTATGGGTTTCTATCCATACGAGCGGCTCGTAGTTAATACATAATATTGGAAAAAGTCTCGTAGGACTTAGTTGTGCGACATACCTTGGAAGTGTGCTTTGGCTTAAAGGCGATGCGAAGTGTGGGTGCAGTGATGGTACACCCTGCGGGTTAAAAACTATTCGAATAGCCTCGCGTCTAGGTGATGGACACGCTTGGGTAAGCTTTTCAAGAGTTAGACTACAACATTTAAATTAAAACTTGATGGGTGAGTGCGAATGCGGGATTCGTGCTATTGTTGAGGTGACTATTGGGATAGTCACTTCTAGGTTGTTTATCTTTCGCTTTTGTTATTAATATCCGCATCTTGTATTTCAATCTTAAAATGAATTGCAAACTTGCCTTTAAAGCAGTATTACCTTATTGCAAACAAAAATTGGCTTTGTGCAAATAAAACATATGGCCTCCACTAAACAAGCTTTGCATGTAGCATATGAGCAGTGCGCTAGTTCACACGTCGATCTTGCGGTACAAAGACAATCTTTGTACTCGGTGCTTTGCTTAATGTTTTGTTGCGAGAGGAAGAAGGTGAGCCTCGGGGTCCTCACTACGTGAGTGTCTTTGTCGCCGTGGGTGGCGACTAGTCTTGGCGGTCGGTCGGATGCCTTGTGGGTGAAGGCACACCGATTGGCTTTGTTTATAGCCATCTTATGGCACTTTGCTTCATTGTCGTTCTTGTCTATTTGTGTATCTTGTGGCACATCGGCCTATATACGTAATATTGTTACTATTTGTTTATCTTCCGTTTGTAGTGTAATGTTTGGACTCTATGTTTTGAATGGAGTTGATGTCTAATTTTGTAACGAGGTGCGTATCTTTGCAGGAAGTATACATATCTCGAGATCGATTTATTTGATTTGTGATGCTAGGACCGGTGGTTGGTTAAGCATTACAAGCCAAATAAACTGGGTCCTCACAAAGTTGGTATCGAGCCATTCGACCGTAGTAACCCAAGCATAGTCGTCCTTAGGATATTTTGAAAGTCTTATTTTCAAATTATAAAAAGGGTTTGTGAAAACCTAGGCAGATTCTCAGATTTTATTCCTTATCTATCTTAGCTTTCTACTCTCATCTTACTCTAATTTGAGTTTAAAACTTGGTTTCTCTCTTTCCTTTCAAAAGATAGTTACTACCGGTAGAATCAGTCTTTGGGAGAACCATAGAAAATTAAGTCTAAGTAAAATTTGTGGGAGCACAAGGGTAAGATATGTATGAGTTGCTAAGTGTCTGATTTTTGTCAATTGGTTTTGTAACTTAAAAGTCTTGTGTTTGTTTTGTGCTGTTAGTTAGTTATTTGCAGTGGGTTATCGACTTCTTGTTTTCCGCTATTGTTAACTTGTCTTAGTGAAACAGGATGGCGGGAGAACGCGTGGTAGTCGGCCAGTGGTCATGATGAGGAGCTTCCCCTCCGACCATGGTGAGGTGCTCGCTCGGTCGAGCGAAACCGCATGGACCAGGCGCGCATCTTGGAGGTTATTGCTAGGAATACCTCCACTCCTGCCGTGGTGGCGGCCACGGACTCGCGGGGACTTGCGAGTTCCTCCGTGCGCGACCACCGACTTTCTCCCGCTCGAGGACCCTCTCGATGCGGATGATTGGCTGCGCATGGTTGGCGGAAGCTCAACATAGCTCGATGCGGCGCGAGACAAGGCACTCTTCGCGTCCCACCGCGAGGCGCGGCACTCTCATGGTGGGAGAACTATCTCGCCATGCGGCCGCGAGCCATGTGGTCGCGTGGGAGGAGTTCGGTCGGCTTTCGTCGGGCCCACATCCCGGATGGCTGATGAAGTGAAGAAGAAGGAGTTCCTCGCGCTCAAGCAAGGGCGCAAGTGCGTGACGGAGTACTGTGCACGAGTTCAATCATCCGCTCGTTATGCTCGGGAGGTGGCCTCGAGATGAGGCTAGCGGGAGAAATTTATGGATGGCTTGTCAGGAGCTGCAGGACAAGCTATCTATTGTGGACTTCTCGGACTTTCGTGCCTTGGTAGATAAGGCCATTGTTGCTGAGCATAAGGCAAAGGCGGCTGGCGAGTCCATAGCGCAAATGGGAGGCGCATCGGTCTACTCACACCACCTCGTTCGTCCTCGGTGGGCGGCACTGATGGCCGTTCTTTTGCTCCACCGGCCGAGACCATCTGCACGGCTCCTCGCCCACCGCAGTCGTGTTTGACCACGTGCGCTGCGATCCAGCGGCAGAGCGGTCTCGCAATCCGGCGGCCGAGGTGACTTGTTTTATTGCCACAACAAGGGCCACTACGCCAACGCTTGCCTCGAGTGTTGCGGCGGCCTCGTCCTAATGGAGGGCGCGGCAGGAGTGGTCACCCACGACCGAAGATTATCGAGAAGACCGAGTGCGGCGTGG
Source organism: Ampelocalamus luodianensis (assembly GCA_036346255.1). Taxonomy (NCBI): domain Eukaryota; kingdom Viridiplantae; phylum Streptophyta; class Magnoliopsida; order Poales; family Poaceae; genus Ampelocalamus; species Ampelocalamus luodianensis. The sequence goes on from CM070618.1 coordinate 11,940,382, forward strand.
TCGAGTCAACCACCTTTCACCGAGGAGGCTCGGGGGCGCCGGATGTCGTGATTGGTACACTTCTTGTTAATTCCGTCCTGCTGCGGTATTATTTGATTACGGAGCATCGCATTCTTTTATTTCAAGATCATTTCTGCTTTGTTAGTGGTCTTCGTTGTGTTCCTTTGGGAGTTCCTTTGCTCATCCGCTCTCGGGTCGGAAATGAGAGCCGATTCTGATGTCGGGATGTTCCTATCATGGTCAAAGGAGTGGGATTTTGGCAAATCTTATTACGCTCGATTCGTGATGCGGATGTGATTCTTGGCATGGATTGGTTGTCCCAACACTTGGGGCGGTCGATTGTGCGGAAGATTGTCTATCTTACCACCCTTCGGGTGGCGAGTCGGGTTTCGCCACGGCTTCAGGCCCGTGTCTATGTGCATTAGAAGCAAAGCCGACCTTGCAAATTCAAGATGTTCCCATAGTATCGACTTTGTGGATGTCTTTCCGAAGATTTGCTGGATGCCTCGGTTCGAGATCAGAGTTTGCCATCGAGTTCTTTGCCGTGCATCGCTCCGATTTCAAGGCGCCAGATCGGATGCCTCCCAATGAGCTAGAAGAATTGAAGAAGCGACTTGGTGAGCTCCAAGCAAAGGGTTTCATCCGTCGAGTTCATCTCCTTGGGTTGTCAGGTGATCTTTGTGAAGAAGAAGGACAAGACTTTGCGTATGTGTGTTGACTACCGTCCTCTCAATGAAGTGCGGTGAAGAACAAATATCCTCTGCCCGCATTGATGATCTTTTGACCGGTTGTCCGAGCTCGGTGTTCTCCAAGATTGATCGAGATCGGGCTATCATCAAGTCGGATCGTATGAGGATATTCGAAGACGGCTTTCACTACTCGTTATGGCACATGCGAGTACACGTCATGTCTTCGGATTAACCAATGCTCGGCTTTGTTCATGAACTTGATGAATTCAGTATTCATGGAGTTTTGGACAAATTTGTGGTGGTCTTCATTGATGATATTCTTATTTATTCCAAGATCAAGCAGAGCATCTTGAGCATCGAAGATTGTTTTGGGCAAATTATGGAGCACCACTATATCGAAGTTCAAGAAATGTGAGTTCGTTGAAGGAAGTGGCATTCTTGGGCCATGTTCTTTCAGTGGGGCATAGCTGTGGATCCCAAAGAAGGTCAATGATGTTCTATCTTGGGGACAACCCAAGTCGATCATCGATGTGCGGAGTTTTCTTGGTTTAGCGGGCTACTATCGCCGCTTTATCGAGAACTTCTCCAAGATCGCAGTCGATGACCGAATTGCTCAAGAAGGACAAGAAGTTTGTGTGGTCCTCTGCTTGCGATGAGAGCTTTGAGCTCAAACATCGATTGACTTCATTGATCCTCACTCTCCCGATATCCACAAGAGCTTGATATTTATTGCGATGCCTCTCGTCGGGACTCGGATGTGTTCTTATGCAGGAAGGCAAGGCGGTTGCCTATGCATCCGAGCAATTGAGGCCTCATGAGCTCAACTATCCCACCCATGATTTAGAGCTTGCTGCGATGGTTCATGCACTCAAGATTTGGCGGCATTATTTGATCGAAACCGCGTGAGGTGTATTCCGATCATAAGAGTTTGAAATACTTATTTACTCAACAGATTTGAACCTCGGCGAGAGGAGATGGTTGGAATTAATCAAAGATTATGACATGGGTATTCGATATCACCACAGCAAGGCCAATGTGGTTCTTGATGCGCTTAGTCGAAAAGTGTATTGCAATACTTTGATGATCCAAGAGCAAAGAACTGCGCTTCTTGCGAAATTCCAGTCTCAACTTGGGTTTGGTTGAGCATGGTTCCCTTGTCGCCTTGGTTGTGCAACCAACCTTGGTGGATCGGATCAAGGCAAAGACAAAGAATCGATGATGGCGTGGGTAAAATCAAGCGTAACATCGTGAATGGATCACCAAGTGTTTCACGTAAGATGAGCACGGTGTTGTGTGGTTTGGGCAAAGTCTTGTGGTCCCAAAGGTCCCGAGTTGCGGGATTTGATTCTTGGAGGCCCATGATTCGCCTTTGTCCATCCATCCCGGGGCCACTAAAATGTACCAAGATCTGCGTCAGAGATTCTGGTGGACTCGCATGAAGCGCGAGATTGCCAGGTTCGTGGCCAGATGTGACATATGTTGTCGCGTCAAGGCCGAGCATCAGCGTCCAGCAGGTCTCCTCCAGCCCTTGCCTATACCAGAGTGGAAGTGGGATTCTGTAGGCATGGATTTTATCACTGGTCTGCCTCGTACTTCTTCAGGGAAGGATGCTATCTGGGTTGTTATCGATCGATTGACGAAGGTAGCGCACTTCCTGCCAAGATTTACCACTCTCGGTCATCGATTGGCGATCTCTATATCTCCGCATTGTGAGCTTGCATGGTGTGCCACGAACGATTGTGTCGATCGTGGCTCTCTTTTCACTTCTGGCTATGGCACGCTTTACGAGAAGCCATGGGGACCCGTCTTTCTTTCATTTCGACCTATCATCCTCGGTGATGGTCGACGGGCGCGTCAATCAGTGCTTGAAGATATGCTCGTGCTTGTGTTCTTTCCTATGGAAAGAATTGGGAGAAGTGCATACCGCTTGCCGAGTTCTCCTACAACAACGGCTTCGAGCTAGTCTCGGCATGGCACCGTTTGAGGCTTTGTATGGGCGGCTGCAGAACACCGTTGAACCGGTCGAAATCGTGAAAGCGGTTCTTTGGTCCGCATTCCATCAATGAAATTTGAAAGTCAAGTGCGCTTGATTCGTGAGCACTTGCGCGTAGCTCGATCGAGCGTAAGAGCTATGCAGATCGGCGTCGCCGTGAGTTGAGTTTCCAGCCCAATGACTTTGTGTATCTCAAAGTCTCACCTCTGAAGGGACATCGTCGTTTCGGTGTCAAGGGCAAACTGGCTCCTCGATATGTCGGGCCGTATCGCATCATCGACAGAGTGGGAGCTGTTGCATACAAGTTAGAATTGCCAGCTACACTCGAAGGGGTGCATGATGTTTTCCACGTGTCGCAATTGAAGAAGTGCCTCCGTATTCCAGTTGAGGAAACACCATTGGAAAATATCGATGTGCAGGAAGATCTGTCTTATCGTGAGCGCCCCGTTCGTATCCTCGAAGAAGCTGAACGCAGGACAAGGAACCGTGTGATCAAGTTCCTTAAAGTTCAGTGGTCAAACCACTCCGAGGATGAAGCCACTTGGGAGCGGGAAGATCGTCTCCGAGCAGATTACCCGTCCTTCTTCTCCCAGTGATCAGAATCTCGGGGCGAGATTCCTGTAAGGGGGGGAGATTTGTAACAGCCCTAACTTAGGGTTTGTATTTCAAATGTAAAATTTTGAGGAGAAATAAAAACTTTTGTTGTCTCTTCAAATCATTTGAAAGTTTCTACAATTTTCCCTAGCAATTTCCAATTTTTAGAATTTAATTCTTGTGATTGGAAATTGTTGTTATCAGATTCTTAGCTTTCAAACTTATGATCATCCTCTGAAATTATTTTTCCTATCATCTTGATCATCCTATCTACCTCCCTGAATTATTTCACAATTTTTAGATTTTATTTGCTATTTTAAATGGCCAAGTCAAACTAGTTGAAAATCTGGTCAAATCCTTGTACAGCAGCTTGTGAATTTTCTCTAGAACAATGCAGTGCATAAAAAGTTCTGGAAAAATTATACAAGGTTGTCCTCTGTCTCTAGTAGCTACCATAAAAATTTCGAAATTTTTAGAGCTCAGGAGCTACCTCTAAAAATTCCCCAAAACCTTCTCTGTCTTTTAAATCAAATTCCAAAGGTACTGTTCCTCGGGCCCGAACCCAACTCAGGCTCGAGTCCGACTCGCACACTTGGCTCGGTCGCGTCAACTAAACGTACCGCCCGAGTCCAATCAATCGTGACCGTCCGATGAAGATCGAACGATCCACGTCGCATGCGAACCGACCGTCCCAATGCATACACCAATCCCACCGTAGTCCATTTCGGATCCAACGGTCGGTGCGTCGCCGATCAAATCAAACCACCGGTTCGCACCACTTCGATCGTCCGACATATGGATCCCACTGCCGTTTCTTCCTCGCCGACTCACGCCTCCGGAGCTCGGCCGGCGATCACGCGCATGCGTGCCACGCAGCTCGCCGCCGCCACGCCGGGGCGCGTGTCCGCCTCCGCAGGATCGCTGAAGTCCATCTACCTCATAGGGTCGCCCATTCCTTCTCGCACCATTCTTGCACCCTCTCCGCCCATTTCTTAGCTTCGCCGAGAAAACTCGAGCGTAGCGCCGCCGTTTCGAGCCGCCAGAGCCGATCGCACCATCGTGTTCCTCTTGCCTCGCGCCCCATTTTGCCTATTCCGAGTGTCCTTGGCGTCCGTGGATCACCAAGAGCGGTATTGTCGTCTCGCCTCGGCGATCTCGATCCGTGAGCTCGCTTTGCGACCGGTGAGTTTCGGCTCGCCACTTAGTCCCTTAGGATCGCATTGATGCACCGAGTCTAACGGTGGGCTTGTTTACGCCTTTTGTGCATCGTTGCGGCGTGCGACCAATTCTTCTCAAGCTCGGTTTCGCGCCGTGGAAATTCCGGTCACCTCGGGCTTTCTTCGTCGGCGTTATCGTGTGCTTCTTGCTCCGGTGTTGAGGCGGCTTAAGCACACCTTCCGAGTCTTCTAGAAGTCCGTATCGCCTTCTCCGCGTGGCCGTGCTTTCTTCTCGCCTCCGGCCGTCGTGAGCTCAACTCGGTGACCATCGGACCGCGTCGCCACCATCGGGTTCGCCGAGTCTCTGTGAACCCGAAGGTATCACTCGCCGCTTTGAAACCCACTAGTTCGCGAGATCCATCTGCGCCGCGCCATGCCGTCCCCGCGCTGCCGCTGAGCGAGCGGCATGCGTTCGATTAGCACTAATATTTGTTTAGTTATGTCACCGATTGTGGGCCTCTCTCGTAATCGTGTTTAGTAAACTCTAATCCAACCGTTATATTTCCCTCGAGTCACCGCCATGTGGGCCCATGATGTCGCTTAGTGGGTGTGTAACCCTTGGCGATATGTTTTCTCGCTTGAAAGCGTATTTCTCGTGAGTATGTGTTAGAAGTACACTTTGATATGTCAAAGACGTATTCTTAGAATACGCCGACGTCACTTTCGTGAGCGTACATTACAGTCAAGACTTTCACGCCCATGGTCGATTGTCTGGGGTTAGTTGGTGTGGGTAGAAAAAGGATTAAATGCTTTAGTAAATCAGTAATGCTTTTCATTTGCCTTCGTTAATTCAATTAAACTTGTAAAATGCATAACTAATTCAATTTTTATCCAAATTGTATGAAACCAGTCTTTATTAATTTTCATTTTAAGTGTACTATTTGATAAAATTATCTTCACCCATGTCTCTGTAGCAAAAATCTGTTAGCTAATAAAATGATGTCTTATGTATCTTCTAAATTAGAAAATGCATATCTCTTCCAATAATTGTCCAAATTAAATGAACCCAATTCAGAAAATTTCATTTTCAGTATACTAACTATTAGGATAGATTTTATACACTGGTTCTGTTCATGAAAGTTTGTTAAGTAATTAACTAGTGACTTGTTGTGTTTTTACCTTAGAAAATTCATAGAAAATTGCTAATAACTTAAAATGATTGGTTCTCTGTTTCTAAAATTCTGTTATTTCATACTTAGGCTGCTGTGTGAGTTTTGGCTTGTTTGATGTTGTTGAATGTTTGAGTTTTGTCGGTGTTATTCGCTCTTATTTGTCGTTATGTTCGATCGTTAGGCTTCGATATTTGCGGCAACCACGAGGACGATCCTCCGCACCATATTGAGCAACAGCAGCCGTGCAAGCGCTTTGATCATGATAATCCCAAGACTTTAAATTCTAATATTTTGTTTCATTTGTATGTATGCATTGCTTAATTTGTGTTAAAATGGATTAGTTAAATCTGTAGTGCATATCCTGTAGACAAATATTGATCTCTACTACCGAGCCTAGGTTATTTCTTTGTGATTAGAGATCATTGGATGATTTCTTGTCACTTAGTAGATACGATTTCAATTGCTAGACATGCTTAGTATCGGTAGAATCAAGCGATTATCGACTTTAGTCGGTAACCTTGATCACACAAAATTTACTACAACTTTATGTTTCAAAGATTTCGCTATGTTTAATTGCAAAACTAAAAATGAAAACAAAAATGATTTGGACGCGCACAATGGTAAGATTGGTGTGATCTTTTGGGTGTGATCGAAAGGTGCCCGTCAATTAAGGACCGAACATCTTGTGAGTGAATTTTTATCCAGCATTTCGCGTGCTAACCACACTAGAGTATATGGGACCTCTCTTGACCTAGTACTTTGGCGTGTATTGGCTCCGGTCGCAGGAGGTCGCAGGAGGGATGGAGGTGGGAGCATGGTAGTTGTCCAAAAGCTTTATCCCGAGTGGGTAGTTGTCTTTTCGGCTTTACCATGTAAGCGTATGGGTTTTTATCCATACGAGCGCTCGTAGTTAATACATAATATTGGAAAAAGTCTCGTAGGACTTAGTTGTGCAAAGATACCTTCAAAGTGTGCTTTGGCTTAAAGGCGATGCAAGTGTGGATGCAGTGGTACACCCTGCAGGTTAAAAACTATTCGAATAGCCTCGTCCTAGGTGATGGACACGCTTGGGTAAGCTTTTCAAGAGTTAGACTACAACATTTAAATTAAAACTTGATGGGTGGTGCGAACTGCGGGATTCGTGCTATTGTTGAGGTGACTATTGGGATAGTCACTTCTAGGTTGTTTATCTTTCGCTTTTGTTATTAATATCCGCATCAGATTTCAATCTTAAAAATGAATTGCAAACTTGCCTTTAAACTGTATTACCTTATTGCAAACAAAAATTGGCTTTGTGCAAATAAAACATATGGCCTCCACTAAACAAGCCCGCATGTAGCATATGAACAGTCCGCTAGTTCACACGTCGATCTTGCGGGTACAAAGACAATCTTTGTACTCAGTGCTTTGCTTAATGTTTTTGTTGCGAGAGGAAGAAGGTGAGCCTCGTGGTCCTCACTTCGTGAGTCAGTCTTTGTCGCCGTGGGTGACGACTAGTCTTGGCGGTCCTGGCCGATGCCTTGTGGGTGAAGGCACACCGATTGGCTTTGTTTATAGCCATCTTATGGCACTTTTGCTTCACCGCCGTTTCTGTCTATTTGTGTATCTTGTGGCACATCGTCGCCTATGTCCGTAATATTGTTACTATTTGTTTATCTTCCGCTTTGTAGTGTAATGTTTGGACTCTATGTTTTGAATGGAGTTGATGTCTAATTTTGTAACGAGGTGCGATATCGCTTCGGGAAGTATACATATCTCGAGGATCAGTTTATTTGATTTGTGATGCTAGGACCAGGTGGTTGGTTAAGCATTACAAGCCAAATAAACTGGGGTCCTCACAGAACCTCCAGTAGGCGTGCCCGCTAGGAAGGCAGACGGAGTAGACGACTTGTTGGCCATAGTTAGCTCCTCCAAAAGCAAATCAGAACGAACCTCGATGAACGTTGGGAAGGGCTTCTGGCGCTTGAGGAGTGCCGTCATGTAGGAGAAGTTTTCGTTGAGGCCGCGAAGAACATTGAGGACAAGGGTCCGGTCAGGCACGGGCTCACCAAGATCGCCGAGGGCGTCCGCCATGCCCTTCAGTTGGCGACAATAGTCCGTGATGGACAGAGCGCCTTGGACGAAGTTTCAGGACTTGGCGTCGAGGTAGAGAGCACGAGTTTCCTTGTTGCCAAGGAATTGTTGTTCGAGGCCGAGCCAGACAGAGCGCGCCGTGGCCTCGCGGTGCATGACAAGTTCCTGGAGGTCCGATGAAATCATGCCGTAGAGCCACGACTTCACCGTACAGTCGAGTTGGGACCACGAATCGTCGTCGGGGTCGCTAGTGTCGGAGAGGACGTGGTCATCGAGGGCGTACTTGCCGAGTGTGTTGAGGAGGAGGTTCGACCACTTGCTGTAGTTAGCGGAGTCGACATCGAGGGTGACGGGCACCAAGGTCTTGATGGACTGCACAACAACAGCCTGGGCATGGAGGCCGCTGCGTGCATTGGTAACGGCGAGAGCGCGCATGTCCACGGCGCGTTGCGCGTCCAGGCGGGCGCATTCATTCTCTCGCGCAGCGTGGTCATCCTCGGCGTGATGCAGACGGGCTTCATCAGCAGACGCCATGGCGGGGAGTAGAGAAAAGCCGGCGAGCACAGGTGCGGGTGTGCGGCAAGAAGAGGCCAGCGACGGCAGCCGCGGTGGTCGGCGAACGGCTAGTGTTTGCGGAAGCGGAGAGGCCGCAGAAGCGAATCGTCTCGTGATACCATGAAAACGTGCAAGAACAGAATACTCACACGATAGATCTATTAGCCAGAGATTGGTACATATATAGATTACATGAGAGAAGGCAACTAACTAGCGATACACATGCATACGTGCTAAACAAGGAATAGCTAAACATGGGAAGAATCTGGAATATCCGAGGCTGTTGCCGTATGCAATCCTGGAGCCTAGAATTGTGGGAGTCCGCTTGTTGTGATGTATATCCGGAATACGTGCCGGTGAGTGTATATACGCTAACAGTGAGTGCAATAAGATTAGAGAAGGAATTAAGGGAATAAAAAGAGGAAAAATTCAAAATTTAGAGCTAAATGGGCTTCCAAGCCAAAGTTAAGTGACAAGGGAAAATCAACCCTTTTGGCCTATGGCCCATATCAAAAGGAGAGGAAACCCTAACGTGTACTGTAGCTACCGTACCCCGCCGCCGCTACAGTACCCACGCGCTACAGTAGCCTCCGCTTTAGCCCTCATTGCCGTCTTGTTCTTGCGTGCTTTCGGCTAAGGAAGAAGAAGAGAAGGACAAAGAAGAAAGGAAGGAGAGGGAGAAGATCTTCTTCGTAGGGGTTGATCTTCATCTTCCAGCGGTTCTATAAGGGTAACACAAGGCGTTCTTCGTTGTTCTATCCTTATTAGATGCGAATTCGATTAGATTGATTGAGTCGATTTGCTGCTGTCAGAAATTCAATTCTGTCCAGTGTGTTGTGGGGGCTGTTTCGATGTCTTAGAGGCCGAATAAAAAGTTTTGATCTTCTAGAGTTATTTAGATAATGTTCTTAGCTTTCGGTGGCTGCCAAGAACACCTGATTCCGACGTACGGATCAAAAGTTATGATCGTTTTAGTTTATGCTGTCCAGAATTCTGACAAGAATTAGCAGTCACTGTAATCGTTAAACTATGTCCTAGATAGAAGATGATTCAGAAGTCTTGCCCATAACAACTTTTGTATGTGATCTCATTAGTTTTCAGTATTGATAAAGAACACCCTATTTGGATTTGTAGAACAAAAGTTATGCACGTTTTAAGTTGACTGTCCAGAACCCTAACGAGAATGAATTGTTGAATTGCCTTTTAATATATGATCAAGTTAATAGCAAATTCAGGGTTTTCACCCAACTAGGTTATTGTAGGTCTGGGTATTATCTTTTGATATTGATAAAGAACACTAAGATTGGGTTGGTCAATTAGAAGTTATGGCTTTTTTCGTGCTGCTGCTCAGAAGTGTCAGGCAGTTCTGACAGAGGGTGTTCATCGGTCTTTTGGGGCTTGGTACATTCAGAATTTGGGATTTTCATCAACTAGGTTGTTGTAGATAATCTTGTTAACTTTCAAACAAGCCTGAGTTTATATTTTTAAGAATTTTAGAGCAAAAGTTATGTCAATTTTAGTATTGCTGTCCATTATGGTTTTCTGATGGAATGTAATTCAATTGGAGTAAAATTGTGTAGTTAAACGTTGGGGTGTTGGGGGTTTGTGTTGCGAGTAGTGTCTTGACATTGTGGTTCTTATTGAGTAAACTAATGGTGTAGGAGGTGAGGCTCCTAGGTTAGCGGCATCGTCGTTGCCTCCTAACGCATCGCAACGCTAAAGGCAAGTACTCTGACGTTGTATGAATTGTGTATGTTGGATGCTTGATGTTCATACTGTGTTTTCATTTGATACGTGAGAAGTTCCGATGATTATGTTTCTTCCGTATGTGAAATTCATAAGTTCAAAGATGATGCTAGTCGTTGTTCATAAGTACATTCATGCATCTACGTTCAAGTTCCGTCCACGGGAGTGGAGTCTAAAGTTGCATCCATGTTCATGTTCCGTCCACGGGAGTGGAGTCTAAAGTCCCATCAATTCCAGTATGGGCATGTGAGTCCCACCATTCCAATGTGGGCAGTTTGGACACCCGTATGAAACGTTCTTCATACGGTATCTTGGATCCCCGTATTTCGATAAATACGGGCTTGAGTGAACACCGACGGGTGTGTCACTAGCTATACCGGTATAAGCACGTGTGCAGTTCATTCCTTTGATTATTTACATTCATCTCATACATTCATAAGTATTCAATTGTTGTATGTTCAGAAGTTGTCTTGTTCATGATGGTTGTCTGTTCTTATTCATTGTACTTGCTGAGTCTTTGGCTCACTCTTGCTTTGATGTGTTTTAGGTACAATTGGCAAGAACGGCATGCAAGAGAGGGAGTAGTTGTTTGGATGCACTCACTACCACTCACCCCTAAAGGCGTCTACCATTTAGTCTTTACTTTAATAATTAGCAAACTGTTTGAGAGTCGCGTATGATTGGTTAAATGTTTCAGTTTAATTGTAATAAGGAGAATATCAAATTTTGATTATGCTCATTAGACTATCTTCCATGCTTGAATGATCTTGGATATTGAGATTATTGTTAATTGATATAATTAATTGTTGGAACCTCGGTATAGCTAACTATACAAAGGAGGTTCTGTTGAAAAATTTGGTAAAGAGTCTTAGTAGTATTTGTTTTAATTTAATTTGAGTAACATTCTAGGCTCAATGCTGAGCTGGGGTGTTACAGAAACAGCGTAGGAACGGACTGGAGACGGAGGCCGCCGCGGGTGGGACGTCGCGCCCCGCGCATGCAGGATTGGGGTGGAACGCCGCACGCCCTGGTGGTGGGATGGCCAGGGTGGATATCGAGTCTGATAGTAGTTTTATTGAGTTTTTTTAAAAAAATTAATATAGTTTGATTTAATATTATTTTATTTATAATATAAATATAATTTTAGAATCGAGCTAACCAGCCGAGCTAAAGTAAAAATTAACTCATTTCAATTTTTAACTAATTAACAAATCTAATTAAAACAATTTTGAACTGACCCAACTTTCCCCCCACTCTAGACGGGAGTACGGGACGTCTGATCGGGCGTGTTTCGGTTGGAGGTAGCCGTCTGATGCCTCTTGAATCTGATCCGACGATGAGACGGCACCGACCGAGGTGCGCAGCGCAGGAATTTTTTTAAAATAATATATTTTTTTTAAGAAAATTACAAAACTAGGTAGTCGTCTCAAAAATTTACAAAATAGGTCCTCGCCGCGATTCATGCGGCGACAGCTCTATCGCTGTTGAATAGCGACGGAAAGAGCGAGTTCTGCCGCGATTCAAGTGGCGATAGGAATCTAGGAATTTTTAAATATAGTAAATAAAATAAAAAAATTACGAATTTTTTTGTGGAGCTTCCTGATACAATGTTCTTGCTTGTGTAATGTTTTCATAATTTTACCCCTTCTGAATTTGTCTCCAAAATTCATTTAAGTATACCATTTGTAGGAATTTGTACATATACCAAATGAGGTCCAAAAATTATGAAATTTTTTGTGAACGCTCCTTACATAGTGTAATTGTTTGTGTAGTTTTTACAGAATTTTATATGATCTGAAATTGTCTACAAAATTCTTAATTTAGGTTTTTGATGCAGTGTACTTGATTATGTAAACCGTTAATTTTAGAGATAATTTCAGAACATAAAAAATTCTAGAAAAATTACACAAATAATTACACTATTTAGTAAGCGTTCACACAAAATTTCATAATTTTTGGATCTCATTTGGTATATGTACAAATTCCTACAAATAGTATACTTAAATGAATTTTTTAGACAAATTCAGAAGGCATAAAATTATGAAAAAATTACACAAGCAAGAAAATTCTATCAGGAAGCTCCAAACAATTTCGTAATTTTTTGAGTTTATTTACTATATTTACAAATTCCTAGAAACTGTCGTTGTCATTGAATCGCGACGGAACTCGCTCCACTGCTCAGTTCTCGCCGCGACTTCAATGGCGATAAGGCTGTCGCTAGTTGAACTGGCGACAGTGATCTATTTTTACAATTTTTGGAGACGATTTCCTAGTTTTGTAAAAAAAAATTAAAAAAATATTATTTCAAAAAAAAAAAAATTCCGCAGCGCAGCCTGTGCTCGCCCGGGCCTCAGGCGGAGCGGAGCGCCCGCCTGACGCACGAACCGTCAGTATCCGCTCCACTACTGACGGCGGGAGCAATAGCCGCCGCCGCCCGCCGCCCGCCGCTGCGCCGCGTGTGCCGTGCATACCAGGCGGCCTCACGAAAAGCACGAGACCAATCAACCAATCTCCCTCGCTGCCCGTGTCATGTTCGCCCTCATGTCTCTCGCGAGGTACGCGCTCCCCTCCCCACCCTCCAGCGCCAGCACATAAATCCTCCTCCTCCTCCTCCTCCTCGCAACTCAACCAGTCAAAATCCAAACCCTTCTCTCCGAATCGAAGCGCGAGAGGGAGGCCGGATCGTTTGGTCGCGGCGGCTCGCTCCGCGCTGAGAAATCACCCGAGATTACTCGCGCGTATCTCCTGATTTCCGCCTCCCTTCTTGCTAGGGTTAGCAGGCTCGCTCGACCTGTGTGCGCCGCTGGCGCTGCCTCCCCGCTTCGATACTTGCAGGTCGGTTTCCCTCTCACCATACGCTCCCCTCCCTGTTGTTAACTTATGTTACGGATTAGTGATTCTGTAAGGTTATCTTTCCTTTTTTTTTAATCTATAGCATGTTAATTCAGAGGAAAATAGTGAGGATTTCGGTTGGGACAGATGCCACCACTAGGGAATTTCCAATCTTTTGGGGGATTACCCGTTGATTATGGTTATGCTTACCAGTGTTCTTTTAGTACTTGGGTGGCTGACCTTTGATTGCTGGACCGGCAAATTGAGTGGTAGAATTAGTTCAGGCTACTGAAGAGCTTTGTATAACACCTCGCCTTGTCATTCGGCAATTTATTTGCTTCTACCTGCGCCCCCCCCCAATTTTGTTTGCCCACATCCGTACTTCTGCGCTACATCCCTACAATACAATGTTTCCCATGATGGTGCTTTGACCATGGCAGGGATCAGTTGGTCATTCATGCTCATTTGTAATGGAAGGGGTGCAAGGAGCCTCAAATAATTCAGCAAAACACAAGAAAAGGAAGTTTCCTGTGCAGAGATGGAGGCCAATCTCAACAGAAGCAGTTTCCAGAAAAGGTATGCCCCATTTGCTACCTGTCGTTTTATTTTGCACATTGAATCAAGGTCATCATGAGTCCTAATGCGTTTCAACCTGGTCGTGTGGTCCTAATTCTGATTGATTGCTAGTATGCTGTGAATATATTATCCCTATGCCAGTAGTCTCATATTGTTGTGGATGCCTTTGTGGGGAAGACGGGAAGACGTATCAAAGACAGCGATAGACTGCAGTGGCAACAACTTCAGATGGGGTACTGCTCACGTGCCGGGTTTGGGTACAGTAACCGAATCGGTTACCGGTCCTGATTTGGTAGCAGATTTGGCTACAGTACCGAATCGGTTACTGTTGCTCATTTGGCAGCATAAGGTGTTGTCGACAAGGATGATTAAAGCTAGAGATTAATCTCCTTAAGAGATAGGATAGAGTTAGTTTCTCTTTAAGAGATTGAGTTAGAGAATAGGTTAGTTTCGTATTCGATTCGGGTTGTGCTTTCCACTTCCGAAAATTCTGCATGCTTAAGTCTATAAAAGCAGCATATGTAAAAGAGAGAAACTCAATCAAGAAATAAGAAAAGTCTTTAGCCTCACCAAGTTTCGGCAAAGATCAGAGCCTCGACTAGCCAGAGCAAGTCCAGCTGACCCGAGGGCGATCCTCGCCTTCACCAATTTATCATCCTCTTTGCATCTTCATCCTATCTGATCCCACGCCATATCAATTTGGTATCAGAGCCATCACCACCACCCTTCGCCATGGAAAACAAGACTCTAGACGAAGTGTTCCAGCAGCTCGCAATCATGATGACAGAGATCAGCATTATCAAGGCGCAGCAGGCCGCACATGATCAAGTGATCGCCGGGTGGAAGACAGGCGGCGTGACAACATTGCCCACGGCTTCCAGCGGCGGCAGCGGTGGCTTCCACGCCCGAGGCCGGCCTCCCGAACCCGGGTTTCGCGACGACGAAGATCGGCGCACGGTTCCTCGCTTCCACAAGTTCTCCTTCCTGTGGTATGATGGCAAGGAAGATCCTCTCTCGTGGCTCAATCGATGTGAGTAATTTTTCGGGGGCAACGTACCATGGAAGAAGAATGAGTTTGGTTGGCATCCTACCACTTGACCGCCACTGCCCAGCAATGGTACTACCAACTCGAACGCGATGAAGGTATGATCTCATGGGTTCGCTTCTTGGAGTTCGTCAACATACGGTTTGGGCCTCAAATCCGCAACAACCCTCTTGGCTCAACTACGACAAACAATGACGGTTGACGCATACGAAAAGAAGTTTTTGGCATTCTTATGCCGTTTCAAACCGCTTTCACCATTACAGCAAGTACAACTTTTCACTGCCGGGTTGGGCAAGCCGTTGCAAACTGACGTCAAGCTTCAGCATCCAACACATGTTCAAACGACCATGAGTTTGGCTCGAGCATATGAGCAGCGTCTCAAGGAGACATCTGGGGATTCAAAGCCTCCACTAAAAATTGCCGTCGGGCTGTGCTTCGCGTCAGGTGCCTTGGCGTTGAGGACCAGCATGCTGACTTCGACCATGGGGGCAGCGGCCACACCATTACTGTCCATACCGTCGGCGACCATTGGCACCACGGCCAACTCAGCCTCGAAATTCCGACGTCTCTCCGTGAAAGAGATGTTTGATCGACGCGCCAAGAGACTATGCTACAATTGCCCCGAGAAATTCTCTAGGAACCATCGTTGTTCCATGAAGGGAATTTTTATCCTCGAGCTTGATGACGACAACGACGATTCAATCGAAGATGGTGATCATGTGGAGATCTCGCATCACGCTCTCATTGGCATCCGCACGAGCTGTACAATGCAGTTGACGATAGCGATTGAAGGACAAGTGGACAACAACTGCTCGCACTCGTGGACTCCAGCTCCACCCACACCTTTATGGCCGAAGCCGTCGCACAGCTCCTCGGCTTATCTCCACTCCACCTTGTGTACCACACCTTTTCGGGTAGTCTATGGGCGCGACCCTCCTACTTTATTGGTGTACCAGCCGGGTGCAGCATGAGTGGCGGTTGTTGATCGGCAATGGTGTGACCGTGATGAATTTCTCACTGAAATTCGCGAACGCCTACTTCAAGTTCAGGATTACATGAAGCAACATTATGATAAACATCTCCGTGAGATCAACTTTGAGGTGGGGGAATGGGACTGACTTCGCCTTTATCACCGCACAACAGTTTCCATCACAGACCAACATCGTTCTAAATTGGCTCCCCGTTTTTACGGTCCCTTCTTGGTTGAAGAACGAATTGGCACAATTGCTTATTGTCTTCAGCTCCCTCCCAAAGCTCGTATACATAATATTTTCCATGTTGCTTTTCCACCTGTTCCTGGCCGACTTCCGGACATTGTGCATGGTCGTGTGGTTCCTTCGCCGTTATCTATTGTTCGGGCTCGTCTGAACCGTGGTACTTGGGAACTACTCATTGAATGGTTGGGTTGTTTTTCTACCGATGCGACATGGGAACGTTTGGATGATTTTCAACAACGGTATCCCTTGTTCCAGCTCGAGGACAGGCTGTTTCGCGGAGAGGGAGGTAAATGTTGTAGACGCCTTTGTGGGGGAAGATGTATCAAAGACGGTGGCGGACTGCAGCGGCAACGGCTTCGGCCGGGGGTACTGCTCACACAACGGATTTGGCTACAGTAACCGAATCGGTTACTGTAGCTCGTTTGGCAGCATAGGGTGCTGTCGGCAGGGATGATTAGAGCTAGAGATTGATCTGCTTAAGAGATAAAATAGAGTTAGCTTCTCCTTAAGAGATTGAGTTAAAGAATAGGTTAGTTTCATATTCGATTCGGGTTGTGCTTTCCACTTCCGAAAATTCTGCATGCTTAAGTCTATAAAAGCAGCATATGTAAAAGAGGGAGACTCAATCAAGAAATAAGAAAAGTCTTTAGCCTCACCAAGTTTCGGAGAGATCAGAGCCTCGGCCGGCCGGCGGAAGTCCAACCGATCCGAGGGCGATCCTCGCCTTCTCCAATTTATCATCCTCTTTGCACTTTCATCCTCTCCGATCCCACGCCATATCACACATCAATCTGTCTATGAACTGCTCAAGTGTTTGTGTCATAAACTGGTCCTTTTCATGATATTCCAAACTTAGATGTGTAAAACTGGGTTCTTTCGATTACCTATACCGGGTAAGGAGAGTCAATTTGTTCTAGAAGTTTTAGATGGTTTGCCTCATAGGAAAAAAAAATCAAGAACTAAAGTAAATGTTGCATACTAGGTGAAATGAGAAGGCCCTGGAGTGCTGGAACCAGCTGAAAATTCTTCCATACTGCCATATTGAACAATGATAATTGTGGTAGAGAGTAATTCTATATGAGTTTGGTAGGAATACATTGAATAGTGATTGTTGAAAAGGTTCCTTTTTATGTTGAAATAATGTCCAATGCTTTTCAATTCAAGTAATAGTCCTAGGCTATAGGCCTTTTTTCATGAGTTATACCTTTTGTGAAGGACGTTGAGCATAGAGTTTTAGGTTGAATTAAACAAATATGAATGAAAAGCAATACATATGTGGTATTATCAAATCAATGGCATTCTTGAAGAACATTGCGTACTTGCTAGTCAGACCAATGGCATATTATGGACATCAGTTTAGGAGCTCAACCTTCTGGCAAGCTGGCTTGAAATTTCTCTTGGATTTTCTAATCTTCCTGTCATTTTGTAATTATTTCTTTGATAACTGCAAGCCATCAATAATTGTGAATTGATGCACAAAGCTTCGAAAATAATTTCACAAGCTGACTGCCCTAGTACTTTTTCCCCTCAAGACTTATCCTTACTTCCTGTCTTACCTCCATTCACCATTCCTTTCTCATTTTACTTGTTTGTGTGTGTGGCATTGTGGTGACATTTTGGAATGATCTTATATTTCCACTTGATGCAGCTGACCTTGAAGATATATCAAATTCTGGAAGCAGGCAAGTAGTTGAGATTTCTTTTACTGGTAGTAAGAATTTGGCCTCGGATGGAACAACCAATGTTGTTAATGAAGTAACCGCCAATAATGCTTCATCATCAGAAAATAATTTTATTTTTGGTTCCAGTACAACTAAAGTAGTTATAGAAGATAGTATGGAGGTAACTGGCTTCAATAAGGATCTAGATGGGTTCAATATCTCCGAAAAATATTCCTCTTCTGTCGAGGTATGCCATGCAGATGCATCTAGTTATTTTAATTTTTTAACTAAGCTCTTTTTTCTACAAACCAAAAATACTTGATAGTTGATATATGAGTGATCTTTACAAGTACAGTCTCTGGACACTGTTCATAGATTCAGTTGTTCTTTTTCAGGTAGATGCTCCTCTGATGCGTTTTCTGAAAGGAAAGGGGTATTCACCTCTTGAACCTGTTTCATATGTGTACCATTCTTAGTTGGGGATAATGCTTGGCCTTTATCCGTGAGCATAATTTGTATTCTTTGGTTTGTAGTGGATCTATGCAGAAGCAGATTGAACAGGAGACCGGAGTCAAAATTACTTTTCCATCTTCAAAGGAGGAAACACTTGTTGGTAAAAATATGCTTGCCTTTCTTTATTGAAATAGTGTTCCATGCACTAAGCTGTTAGCGGTTTTCAGAGCTAATGAAAGTTACTTTATTATACTACATGGAATATTCAGTCCTCGAAGGCAATAGTGCTGAAAGTATTAGAAAAGCATCAGAGAGAATTGCAAAGACCCTTGAAGAGGTAGATATTTAATGTACTGCTGCAGTAGATGATTACTGTATTTTATGCCATTCACTGAATCATTGCACATTCATTTGGAGAATAGCCAATTTGATCCTCAAAGTTTCCCTCCGGGCTCACTTTCGTCCTTCAACTTCTAAAAAAGCCAAACAAATCCACAAACTTTTCTTTTCAGGCCAAAGAGGGACCTCAGCCCACATGACACGCCACATATACATGTTAAGTGACATCTTTTTGCATGGAGGTGAGTGTGAAGATAATAATGCCCTTGGCCCATGAAGTGGGTACTAACTTATGGATATGAGTGTAAAGACAATAATACCCCTAGGGCTCAGTCTCCATCCGAACGAAAGAAAGGGGAAGAACAAATCGGTACAACTAAAAGAAGGGGAGTATAACAATGGAATGGACGGAGGGCAAAAATGCCTTTTCCTTTTGGCTAACAACCCTCCATGCATTAGGATGCCACTCATTATGTACATGTGGCATGCCACGTGGACTGAGGTCCATTTTTGGCCCAAAAAGAGAAGTTCGAGGACCTATTTGGCCTTTTTCAAAGTTGAGGGACGAAAGTGAGCTTGATGGGAAACTTTGAGAACCAAATTGACTGTTCTCCCTGTTATGAATATTGTGTGTAACTATTCAATAGGCCCAATGGGCAATATATACAAGGAGTACAAAGGGGGTTGCCATATACAGATAAGGAAACCAAATACAAGAGTAAGAGTTCTATTCTAACACCCCCCCTCAAACTCATGGTGGATCACACACACTGAGTTTGGAGAGAAAATACAAATGTTGTGCCCTAGTCTGTGGCTTCGTGAAGAAGTCGACAACTCAGTAACTCGATGACACAAATCGTAAAGCAAGTACTCCTCCCGCACTGTGAGCGAGTGTATGAAGCATCTACACCAATGTGCTTGGTGAGCTCATGCTTCACTGGATCCCGGCACATCGAGTAGCACTGTCTCGCCGGACAAAAGAGTCGTGAGGTCCCATTATAGACACTCCAAAATGCGCAAGTAACCACCTCAACCAAGTAACCTCTGCATCATCTGCCGCCATAGCTCTCAACTCACCTCTGCTCGAACGGAATCGCGATGCGCTTCTTAGTCTTCCAGGCAATTAGGGATGAGCCAAGAAAAACACAGTAAGCAGAAAGAGAACGACGATCAGAAGGATCACTAGCCCAGTCGCACGGAGTACGCTGAAGTCAGAGTGAGGTGGAGCTAGGGAAAAACAAACGACGAGAGATGGTCCGCGCAAGTAGCGAAGAACACGAAGAAGGTGATCAGAGTGAAGATGGGTAGGACGAGCCATGAACCGACTCAAGATATGAACAACATAAGCAATATCGGACGAGTGCTCACGAGGTACACCAAACTCCCAACAAGATGACGATATCGGTAGGATCCTCAAGAGGATCGCCATCGCGACACAAAGTCAAGGATAGCTCCATGGGAGTCTCGGCGGTGCAGTATCGATCGCACTGCACCGGTCAAGAAGATCTGGACATACTGTTGGGAGAGGTAGTAGCCCTCGTGCATGGAAGAGACCTCAATCCCAAGGAAATATGTAAGAGAACCAAGATCGACCATCAAAAATTGCTCATCGAGGTGCTTCTTCACATATGTGATGAAGGAGGAATCATCACGATGATGAGCATGTTATCAACATACGAAGAAGCGTGTCCTACCCCGAGATGAGGTATGGACAAAAAGAGCAGGATCGTGGAACCGGCGGTGAAACCGGCAGCAGAATCATCGAGGTAAAGCGCGCAAACCGAGGCACGAGGAGCCTATTTGAGGCCATAAAGAGCACGGCGAAGGCGGCGGACATGCCCATCGAGCAGAATACCCAGGTGGTGGCTGCATGTAGACCTCCTCATGCAAAACACCATTAAGAAAGACATTCTTAACATCAAGTCGAGAGATAGACCACCGCAAGCGAAGCAACCGCAACAAGAGCGCGAGCGGTGGTCATATGGGCAACAGGGCAAAAGTCTCGCCGTAGTCACGACCGTACTCCTGCTGAAAGCTGCGAGCCACAAGACGGGCCTTGTAGCGCTCGATAGTACCATCAGACCAAGTCTTAATCTTGTACACCCACTTGCACGTGATCGGACGAGCATGCACAGTGTCGGTACAATATCCCAAGTCTCCGACGTCGAAGAGCATCAAGCTCCTCTCGCCATAGCGAGCCGCCTCTCGAATGAGGAGCACCTCACGATAAGAACTAGGCTCGGTGAGAGAGAGCATGAGCTATCGAAGCAAATCCAAGACGATTAGGAGGTCGGGGATGTCCGGCCACGAAGGACGAACGAGGAGCATCATCGGGAGGATCGGATGTGGGTGTCGGCAAGATACCGTGAGAGAGATCGTAAGGACAAGGACGCCCGAGTAGTGAATACCGAGAAACGGCGTGGTGGTGCGGAACAACAAGATGCGGTCTTTGCAGGAGACAAAGACCGGAGGCGAGGTGCGAAGGAACCACCGGGACGGACTGTAAGACGTGATAGTGGAGAAATGGGTGAAGAGTCGAAAGAGATAACCACGAAATCGACTCAACGGTGGAAACAGGAGGAGCCGAATCTCGATAGAAGAAAGGTCGAGATTCGTCAAAGACAACGCCTCGTGAAACCACGATTCGCCGAGCGTAAGGATCCCAAAGCGATAACCCTTATGCTCGTAACTATAACCAAGAAGCACACACTCAACCGATCTGGCCGACGCTTTAGTGCGCTCACGAGGTCAGCAGAACAAAACAAGTACAACCAAAAACACGAAGGTGAGTGTCTTGGGGGCTCGAGTAGAGACGCTCTATAGGATGACACCCTTAAGAGCGATGGAAGGTCGCATATTGATGAGATATGCGTGTAGAAACAACCTCGGCCAATCGTGGTGGAACGTAGAGGCAAGGAGAAGAGTGCGGGCGCCTCAATCGGATGACGATATTTGCGCTCGGAACCCATTTCGAGCATGGGCACCGGGACAAGAAGATCGTAAAGAGTGCCTCGCCGTAAAGAAACCGCCTAAAAGCGCCCGAGCGATACTCGCGGCGAGAATCACAAATGAAAAGTGCGGATGGGAGAATCAAGCGAGTACGAACCATCGTTGCAAAGCTACGATAGATCGCAAGAAACCGACCACGATTAGACATAGGGAAAATCCATGTAAAACGAGAATAATCATCAATGAAGATCACATAAAGTTTATGCCCGCTTTAGAGATAATAGCGCGAGTCCCCATACATCCGAATGAACTAAGTCAAAGGACGAGAAGACAAGGACTCACTAGAATGATAAGGAAGTCAGAGTCGCTGCCCACTTACAACCCCGACAAAACATGGTCGTGTCAACAGAACACGTCCAAGAACACCTTACGAACTAATGAAGAAAGACGGACCCACACAAGTGACCTAACGGTGATGCCATCGCGCAAAAACTCCAGAGGTGGTGGCGGTGGCGGTGGAAGTAGTCGTAGAGGTGACAGAGCAACGAAATGGACGGAAGGTGGAGGCGATCAAGGATGTAGAGACCACGATCCTCCTACGGCTGGCGGTCCCAAGTCCGCCCACATGCTGTTGGTCTGAACAAAACAAGAGCGAGTCAAAACAACTCTGGTGAGATCGGTGGTGACCCACCGAGAGAAGCCGCATGGTAAGTCGGGAACATGAGAAACAATCGAAGAAAAGTCGGTGGACAAAGAGTGCCACGACAAATGACAGACAAAGGAGTACCGTCAGCTATCTGAACAGAGATAGGAAAAATAGGAGGTCCAACTGACGTGAGAGATGTGGAGTCCGGTGTCATGTGGAAAGAGGCACCAGAATCCAGAACCCAAGAAGTACCTGGAGGAGACGTCTGAGCTAGACCGCGAGAACTCGCCGAGCCGTGAGAGAGCCGCCAAGTAGAGCTCGCGAATCGCCAACAGAGTCACCTCGCCGAAAGGTCTGGACGTGCTAGTCTGCCCTCCCGTCGAGAAGGGCCTCCTCGCTTCTTTGATCGCCCACGTGCCTTGTTACGCTTTTTGCACCGCATAACGCCGTAGTTGTGCGAAGTTCTTGCAATAATTGCACCAACCCCGCTTGGTGCAAAATCGGGAGCGTAAATGCATAACCGAGAAGATCACGTAGTCGGGCGTAAACCGCAGTGTAGTCGAAGAAGAAGGGGTAGCAAGCACGATCGGAACAAATCGTCTCCGCTAACTCGCGTGAAGCTCCTCAAGACGGCGTCGAAAGAGCCTCGAATCGCTTGGCCGTGGTGGCGGCTCGGCGGTGAGCCCCGACGAGCTCAAACTTCGGCGCGCGACGGCACGAAGTCATAAAGCGGCGATCACGATCCGCCTTCTGCAATTTATGACACTCCTGACAGAGCGGAGAAGCGAGCTCGTCCAGCTGGCGCTAGAGACTGGCTAGGGCTCGGAAGAAGTCGTCGACGGAGGAGTCGTCCTGGCGAAGCGTCTCCAACTCACGCTGGAGTGAAAAGAACTGAGCATCGCTGCTCTGCTGGTATCGCTCGCGCAAGTACTCCCAGATCTGACGAGTGGCACGCAGACCAACGATGTCTAGCTGGATGGAGTCGTCGACACTGACCACCAGGATGGCTCGAACACGGGCCTCGTCAGCACACCAACGCTCAAAAGCGTCTATGGCATACCGAAGGCCTCATCGCCAAAGACGCCAGCCGGCGGCGGCGACCTCTGCCTCTGCTTGCGCCTCATCTTCGTAGAAGGTGCGGTAGGTCGTTCGGGAGAAGGTGAACCGCGACAGCGGACAAGGTCGTACCGAACATGTCCCCAAAGGCGGAGACCATCGGCGTGATCTCATGAGCGAAGACCACAACACGTAATTCGCTCCATAAAGCTTGGTTCCCAGAATGGGATCGCGGTGATGGAACGGAAGCCATCGATGGCGGCGCCGGGCGGCGCGGCGACCAAGGCAACGATGTCTAACAAAGCTTTGGATGGCGCAGATCCGATCTACGTTGTTTTTTTTTGCCTTTTTTCCTTGTCGGGCGGCTAAAAGGCGCCACTGCGTTTTACGAAGCGCGCGGGAACCTAGTTCCCGCTGCGGCGGCGGCGTGGCGGCGGCGCCAACAACCGACCGAGCGCGGCGGCGCCTTGCAACAGCGCCGAGCTCCGGCGGCGACGCGTCGCCCTCGGTCGACGGGTAGCGGCGGTGGTGGCGGCGCACGTCGGACTCCGGCTCGGCGGCGTCGTCCTCACCTTGTGCTCCCGACGGCGGAGCGGCGGCGGCCTTGCGGCGGTGTCAGGCTCCCGTCGGCAGACAGCGTCGGGCAGCGTCGGCGGCCAACAACCGACTGGAGCGGAGCGACGGCGACCTTGCGGCTGCGTCGGGCTCCCAGTCGGCAGACGGCGTCGGACAGCGGGATGGCAGCGGAAGGAGAGCTAGGTTAGTGCCCTAGCTCTGATACCATGTTATGAATATTGTGTGTAACTATTCAATAGGCCCAATGGGCAATATATACAAGGAGTACAAAGGGGGTTGCCATATACAGATAAGGAAACCAAATACAAGTGTAAGAGTCCTATTCTAACACTCCCTATTCATTTTGTCTTTGTTGCCATACTGTTGAAGTATCATAATTCGTTGTGTTTGATTTACGTATCATTTTCATGAGGTCACCAAAGTTCTTATCGATACCCTCCATTATCATTTTATGTGAATCACAAGCTAGCTTACTAATCAAATATACAAGTTCAATGAGTTAAGTGTTAACTAGTAAACTCTGTAATATATCAAAGTGCAAGTGCAGAACCAACATAACTCCTATATCTGTTGCAGAGCATTAGTGCCAATTATCAAACACGTCATGTAGAAGTGACGGTGCTACTGTCTACTAGCTATTGTTTTATATCCTGCTCATTTCCTCGCGTAAAGTTGTCAAAAGTAGTACTGGTATTGGAGGAATTTGAAGCATCCATTACCACTGTGCACTCAAAACTTCAAAGTCCGCAATCTTCGACCACCTGTTTTGTCGTATTCCTGCTTCTATTTATTACATTTAATAATAATAATCGCTCCATACTGCTGAACTTGTCCTATGTTTCAGGCTGTTCAAAGTCCAATGCTAGATTACTCTCATTTCATATCGCTTCCGTTGGCAATCCACTCGAATCTTGTCGAGAAGCTGAACCACTTCCGGAGCTCGATCCTCGGGGCTTCATCTTCTAATGTAGATAGTGATAGGGATGGGAACACAAGTGAAGGTTCTATAGATGAAATGGATCAAGCAGAGGGCCCGAGTGTTTCAATGAAGCTGCGAGTCCAAGAAGAA
Organism: Ampelocalamus luodianensis; assembly: GCA_036346255.1. Lineage (NCBI taxonomy): Eukaryota > Viridiplantae > Streptophyta > Magnoliopsida > Poales > Poaceae > Ampelocalamus > Ampelocalamus luodianensis. The sequence goes on from CM070618.1 coordinate 11,964,780, forward strand.
GAGTCTCTCAGAGTGAAAATGGATAACAAGGGCTCCCAACCAGGTCTAAAAGCTTTGCTGATTTTTTTCAAGTGCATCATGCTCCTTGGAGTTATTCCTACAGTCAATACTATCAACTTTGTTTATGGAACTTTGATTCTAGATCTATGTGTATGTTTAAAAAAGTTGCATGAATCTCTACGTAAAAGATGCATGATTGGAACTTATGCTCTAGATCAGTAGGAATGTTCCATGAAATGCACATAGCATCATTGCAGGGTGAAGAAGAATGACGTAAAAAAGGCCTATATGTATTATGAAGTTCTAAATGTGCTGCAAGTTTGGATTATGAAGTTGTGGAGCAAAGCAAAAAAGAAGAAACATGAAGATCGACATGTTTCTCTCTTCCACTACAACTTACAAAGCAATTAATATAGAGGGCCATTGTGTTTATGAAGAAAGCAAGCTGTGATGCTGTTTTAGCTTAATTTTAGTCTCTAGTAAACTTTGGGCATCTGAAGTTGTTTTTGTTTATGCTGGCATACCACACAGTTTATTTTGGTCATGATAGCTCCCAAGAGTCATGCTGTTATGGTCGGAATACAATACCATCGTAGAGTCCGACCACGACACGTCCAGGCGGAAGGGGAGGGCGTGGCAGCATAGTCGCTGGCCACCTCTGGGCGTTTTCCTTGCCCATTAGATTAGGACTCTTAAATTAGGATATCTTAGTTGCTTTCCAAACCAAGTTTCTATAGATAAGTTTCTATCTTTAGTTTGTAATCTCAATTTAAAGGGAGAAGATATTGAATAAAGGGCAAGCAAGAATTAAGAAGAATCTTACCTTGCCTCTCTTCCCTGCTCCGGCCAGCGCTGTGCCTTGCACGCGATGGCGCCTCCTCGCCGCCACCGATCGCTTGCTGTCCGGCATCCCACGTCTCACGCCTATTTCCTTTGCCACCAAACCCTAGCCCACAACAACTTGGTATCAGAGCCAACCGTTGCATCCATCATGTCAAGAAACGGCAGTTCCGATTCTCAAGACACGTCCGCGATGTTCGCCCAGATCATTGCTCGACTCGACGCCATCAACCAGACGCAAGACAACCACGGCGCCCAGCTCTCCACCATCAACAACCGGTTGGAGATCCACTCGGTTGGCGCGAGTGGAGAAGATCAAGATCGACGACTCGGAGGGCCTGAAGGCCGGCGCCGGCGCCAGAGCCATGACAACTGTCCTGCCCTGCCGTCCGGTCCTAATGCCACCGGTGTGCACCGAGCATGTCGGGGTGCCACTCTTCCACAAGCTCGACTTTCCGGCCTTTGATGGCAAGGATGACCCGCTGCCTTGGATCAATCAGTGCGAGCAGTTCTTCCGTGGACAAAGAACCATGGAAGAAGAGGTGTGGTTAGCCTTGTACCACTTGACCAGCAGTGCGCAAACCTGGTGTTGCCGTCTGGAGCGCGAGGAGGGGACACCATCTTGGCGTCGCTTCACGGACCTCGTGAACGTACGTTTCGGCCCTCTGTTGTGGCATAGCCCCCTGGGAGAGTTAGTGCAACTGAAACGTACGGGCACTGTTGACGACTACATCAACCAGTTCCTTACACGTCTTAGCAGGGTCGGTCCCCTTACTTCTGAACAGCCGGTGTAGTTGTTCACCGCAGGGCTTCGGGAACAACTCAGCATCGACGTCGATCTTCAGGCGCCTCAAACCATGGAGACGACCATGAGTCTCTCACGGGCTTACGAGTGACGGGCCACCATAGTGGACGAACTGGCGGCAGTCGCAACACCAACACCCAAGTCGGTGGTGAAGCCCGTCTTCACTGGACGGACGTCGGCGCCAATTTCGGTGGTTCCCAAGCCCACCGCAGGAGGCAACCAGGCCGGGAGCGGGCCGAAACGCGTTTTTCGTCACGTTCTCATGCCTAAACAGATGGCCGAGCGCAACCGTCAGGGGCTTTGCTTCAATTGTGACGAGAAGTTTACTCCGGCCCATGAGTGCAAGCAATTGCTACACATTGAGTTTGTCAATAAGGTGGTCGAAAGTGACGACGACGACGATCCAGGGGAGGAACCGAACCCCGAAATCTCACTACATGCGTTGATTGGCATTAATACCGGTCGCACCATGCAGTTGGAGGTGACGGTGGGCGGAGCACTACTCATGTTATTAGTGGACTCTGGATCGACACAATTTTGTGGCCGAAGAGGTGCGTGACCAAATCGGCTGGCCCATACACGCAGGACGTCACGGGCTCAAGGTGGCTGTGGCCAATGGGGAGCAACGGGCGAGCGGGGGCATATGCCGCGACTGACATATCAACATACACGGAGAGATCTTCCACGTGGATTGCTACTCGCTTCCCTTGAGTGGCTTCGACTTGGTGCTAGGCGTCTAATGGCTTGAGACATTGGGGCCGATAGTGTGGGATTTTGGGCACTTGACCATGCCCTTTTGGCACACGAATCACATTGTTCGTTGGCAGGGTGAAAGATAGATTTCCAATTCCTGTGGTGGAAGAACTGGATGAAGTCAGAGGGGCACAATTTTTTACTAAGCTGGACCTCTGTTCCGGTTATCATCAAGTCCGCATGCACCCTGACGACGTGAAGAAGACAACGTTCCGTACACACCACAGACATTATGAGTTTTTGGTGATGCCGTTCGGCCTTACCAATGCGCCGGCATTCCAAGCATTGATGAATGAAATTATTGGTCCCTATCTTCGGCGATTTGTGCTTGTGTTTTTTTTTACGATATTTTGATTTACAATTTATCCTGGTCGGAGCACTTGCACCACGTTCACATGGTGTTCGAGGCGCTACAACATCACCACCTCGTCCTAAAAAAATCCAAGTGTACCTTTGGAGCCAAGATGGTGTTCGAGGCGCTACAATTGCAGAAAGATGAGCTGGAACGTCAGTGCAAGGAGATGATGGCACAAGGAATAATCCGTTTAAGTATGTCGGAATTTTCATCCCCGTACTGTTGGTGAAAAAACATGATAATTCATGGAGATTTTGTGTGGATTACCGTGCGCTCAACGAGAAGACCGTGAAAGATAAATTTCCAATTCCAGTGGTGGAAGAACTTTTGGATGAACTCTGAGGGGCGCAATTTTTTACTAAGCTGGACCTCTGTTCCGGTTATCGTCAAGTCCGCATGCACCCTGACGACGTGAAGACAGCGTTCCATACACACCACGGACATTACGAGTTTTTGGTGATGTCGTTCAGCCTTACCAATGCGCCGGCAACATTCCAAACATTGATGAATGAAATTCTTGGCCCCTACCTTCGGCGATTTGTGCTTGTGTTTTTTGATGATATTTTGATTTATAGTTTATCCTGGTCGGAGCACTTGCTCCACGTTTGCATGGTGTTCGAGGCGCTACAACGTCACCACCTCGTCCTCAAAAGATCCAAGTGTACCTTTGGAGCCAAGATGGTGTCTTATCTCGGGTACGTCATATCAGTTGATGGTGTCGAGATGGATCAGCAAAAGGTGGTGGCGGTTGAAGAATGGCCAATGCCGACTTCGGTGTGTGCGGTCCGTTCTTTCCTTGGGCTGGCGGGGTATTATCGCCGCTTCATCAAGGACTACGGAGCGGTAGCTACCCCACTGACCCGACTTTTGAAGGAAGCTTTCCGCTGGTCGGAGGAGGCTAGCTTCGCTTTTCAAGCTCTTAGCTAAGCTTTGGCTACCGCTCCGGTGTTGCAACTTTCGGATTTCACTAAAGCATTCATCGTGGAATGTGATGCGTCCGGGTGATCAGGTTTTGGTGTTGTGCTTCATCAAGGTGGAGGGCTGATAGCCTTTTTCAACCGTGTCATTGCACCTCAGCACGCTAAATTAGTGGCATACGAGCGCGAGTTGATTGGGCTCGTTCAGGTGGTGCGGCATTGGCGTCCGTACTTATGGGGGCGTTCATTCCTCGTACGTACAGATCATTACTCCCTCAAGTTTCTCCTTGATCAGCGTCTGTCAACTATACCTCAACATTAGTGGGTGAGCAAATTGATGGGATATGATTTTTTGGTTGAATATCGGCCGGGACGACTCAATACTGTGGCGGATGCATTGTCTCGCCGAGATTCAAATGCAGCAGGGTCTTTATGTGCATTGTCTTCAATGCGGCTTACTCTTTTTGACGAAATCCGAGCGGCCACAAAAGCCGATCCGGCCATCGTTGCTCTTCGTGATGAGGTACTAGCTAGCCAACGAGGGACTCCATGGGCCATCTTCGATGGATTACTTCTATTCGACAAAAGAATTTATATTCCGGCTACTTCTCATGTTCTGCTGTCTGTCTTATCGACCATTCATGAGGAAGGACATGAGGGGTTCCAGAAGACATTACACCGCTTGAAGGTTGATTTCATGTTCCTCGTACGTACAGATCATTACTCCCTCAAGTTTCTCCTTGATCAGCGTCTGTCAACTATACCTCAACATCAGTGGGTGAGCAAATTGATGGGATATGATTTTTTGGTTGAATATAGGCCGGGATGACTCAATACTGTGGCGGATGCATTGTCTCCCCGAGATTCAGATGCAGCAGGGTCTTTATGTGCATTGTCTTCACCGTGGCTTACTCTTTTTGACGAAATCCGAGTGGCCACAAAAGCCGACCCGGCATTGTTGCTCTTCGTGATGAGGTACTAACCAACCAACAAGGGACTCCATGGGCCATCTCCAATGGATTACTTCTATTCAACAAAAGAATTTATATTCCGGCTACTTCTCATGTTCTGTTGTCTGTCTTATCGGCCATTCATGAGGAAGGACATGAGGGGTTCCAGAAGACATTACACCGATTGAAGGATGATTTCATGTTCCTCGTGCTCGACAGCTCATACAAGAATTTATTTGAGATTGTCAGGTATGTCAATGCAACAAAACGGAACACCTCTACCCGGCCGGGCTTTTGCAACCATTGGAGGTGCCCACGGTCATTTGGGAAGATATTTCCATGGATTTCGTGGAAGGATTACCTCGCGTTCATGGCAAGTCGGTTATCCTCATTATCGTTGATCGGTTCTCTAAATATGCGCATTTTATTCCACTTGCGCATCCCTACACGACGGTTACAGTTAGGCAGGTTTTCTTTGGGGAGATTGTGCGCCTTCACGGCATTCCTAGTTCTAATGTCAGCGATCGCGATGTGGTATTCATGAGTACCTTTTGGAAGGAGTTATTTTCATTAGCCGGTGTCCGCTTGCATATGAGCACGGCCTACCATCCTCAATCTGATGGACATACCAAAGTAGCGAACAAGGTCATAGCCATGTATTTGCGATGACTCACTGCGATCGTCAAAAAAGTGGCTTCGATGGCTTCCATGGGCTGAGTTTTCTTATAATACCTCGTTCCACTCCGCTCTAAAAACGACACCGTTCCGGGTAGTTTATGGGCGTGATCCATCGGCGCTACGTTCTTATGAACGTGGTGATAGCCGTGTTCCAGCCGTGGACAAAGCTTTGCACGACCGTGATACTTTTCTGGCTGATGTTCGTGAACGACTCCTCCAAGCTCAAGACTATGTGAAACAATATTATAATTCACATCATCGTGAAGTTCATTATCAAGTGGAAGACTGGGTTTGGCTTTGGATCTCACACCGTCAAGCATTATCATTATCAAGTCAAGCACGCCATAAGCTTAGTCCGCCCTTTTTTGGGCCATATAAAATTTTGGAGCGCATTGGGAACGTGGCGTACCGCCTACAGTTACTGAGTAGAACGCGTATTCATAACGTCTTTCATGTTGGTCTCCTCAAACCCGTTCATGGTGTACCACCTTCTATTCCACCCTCACTTCCGGAGTTGGATCATGGCCGTGCATTACCTACACCATCTAAAGCTATTTGAGGACATCTTCATCGGGGGATTTGGCAAGTTCTTATTGCGTGGCAAGGATTACCCGAATTAGAGGCAACATGGGAAGTGGTCAGTGAATTTCGTCATTTGTTTCCCGCCTTTCAGCTCGAGGATGAGTTGTTTCCGCAGGATGGGAGAGATGTTATGGTCGGAATACAATACCATCAGAGTCCGACCACGACACGTTCAGGCACAAGGGGAGGGCGCCGCAGCATAGCTCCCACGCCTCCCACCTCTCACCTCCGCCGACCGCTTGCTGTCCGGCCTCCCACCTCTCACGCCTATTTCCTTTGCCACCAAACCCTAGACCACGGCACATGCCAATGTGGGAAAACTAGTAGCTCACTGTTTAATTATGAGATGCAGCAGAACCTATATTAAAATATAAAATAAAAGTCAAAAGGTAGAAATATTTAATGTATTGAAACTATAAATTTTTGAAATTCTAGTTCAAAGATGGAATCTGTAGAATCTTTCTGCATTTTATTGTATGGAAGTGCTATCCTGGTGATGCTGCATGTTATTATTATTGTTCCGTGCATTTCTAAATTACAATGTTTTTGTTCCCTTCAGGCAATGAACTACTCTTATTTATCACCTGCAGATTTCGGCATTGACAAGTCAATATTTATTAAACCCAAAATGTTTCACCTAACGGTTCTTATGTTGAAGTTGTGGAACAAGGATCGTATAGCTAAGGCTTCTGATGTGCTCCAGGTATTGTCATTTTAGGACGATATGATTTTATTTGCTGAGAATAGCAAGGAATTTAATGCCGTGCCTTGTCAATGCAGTCAATATCTTCCCAAGTAAATGAAGCTTTGGAAAACCGACCTATCTCCATACAGCTTAGAGGTCTGGTAAGTCTCCTTTTGAGTAGGAAAGATGTCATTCTTGAATATTTGTGGTTAGTATCTGCATCGGAAGCTGATTTATCCATGATAGTTGACGAATAAAATTTGAGCAAAAAAACAGAGCATTTGTTTCTACTTTCTAGGCACTTATTTCACAGTACTATCTTTTACGGTTTTACCAAAAGGGAAATTTTATGTCAGAGGCATTATAACACTTGCTGGTAATTCCAAAGTATTTGATAGTTTTTCCACCGCGTTAATGATGATTCAAAGTTCCAATGGATATTTCATTTCAGACGTGCATGAAAGGCTCACCAGCTAGGGCTCGGGTGGTATATGCTCCAGTACTGGAAGTTGGTGGAGAAGGGCGCTTGGTGCGTGCTTGTAGTATCCTTTGGAATTTCTGATAACTGATAAGCAATATATATTTATTGTTAGTTGTTGTGGACGCGTTTATTGGCAAGACATATCAGCGACGCAAGTGCAAGAACTCCAAGGAAGATTCGGCAGAAGGTCCTTGGGCTGGCGCTGCTGAAACTGAAACCGACTCGGTTCCTGTAGCCGGTCATGACACGGCTACTGTGCCAATTAGGCAATAGATCAATTAGGAAAGAGGGAAGGTTAAGTTAGAAAGAGATGAGTTAGTATCTCCTTAAGAGATTGAATTAGATATTGAGTTCGAGTTTGAGTTTGAGTTAAGTCTCCTAACCGAATACGTGTGTGCTGTCCTGATTTCGGAAAACCAAAATCCCTTGCGCCTAGGCTATAAAGGCAGCATAATGTACTTGAGAGAATCAATCAAGAATAAACTTAGCTTCGCTATCCATCTAGTCGGCGGTCAGAGCCTCGGTCGGTCGGGAATCAATCCCGCCGAGTTCGAGGGCAACATCGCTTCCACCAGTTATCCATCATCTTCCTCCTCAACCCCACACCATATCAATTGGTACCAGAGCCATCACCACCACCCTTCGCCATGGAAACCAAGACTCTAGACGACGTGTTTCAACAACTCGCAATCATGATGACGGAGATCAGTGACATCAAGGCGCAGCAGGTTGCACATGATCAAGTGATCACCGGGTGGAAGACAGGAGGTGATGTGGCAGCTCTGCCGACGGCTTCCAGCGGTGGCAACGGTCGCTTCCACGCCCGAGGTCGACCTCCCGAACTCGGGTTTCGTGACGAAGAAGACTGCACACAGTTCCTCGCTTCCACAAGCTCTCTTTTCCGACCTACGACGGCGAAGAGGACCCTCTTCCTTGGCTCAATCGGGGTGAGCAATTTTTTCGGGGGCAAAGAACCATGGAGGAAGAGAAGGTTTTGTTGGCATCCTACCACTTGGTTGGCGCCGCCCAACACTGGTACTACCAACTCGAACGTGACGAAGGCATGCTGCTATCATGGGTACGCTTCATGGACTTCGTTAACATGTGGTTTGGACCTCCTATCCGTAGCAACTCCCTCGGGGAATTAGCACAACTTCGACGAACAACGACAGTGGATGCATACCAAAAGAAGTTCTTGGCGTTTCAATGTTGTACAGAACCGCTTTTGGCATTACAACAAGTGCAACTCTTCACCACTGGACTGGGGAAACCATTGCAGACCGACGTTGAGCTCCAGCATCCCAGTCATCTTCAGACTGCCATGAGTCTGGCTAGGGCGTACGAGCAACGGCTCGAGGACTCACTGGTAGAGCCGAAGTCAACATTGAACCACCACCCCCCCCCCCCGGCGCCGCGCTTCCTCTCGGCACCCGTGGCGCCCAAGTCCAGCACGCCGATGCCAAGCGTCGCAGCGACCACAGCGGGCGCGGGCACGATGGCTACCCTGCCTTCCCGATTTTGGCGCATGTCTGTTGAAGAGATGTTCAATCGTCGTGCTAAAGGACCGTGCTACAATTGTCTCTTCTCACGGAACCATTGCTGTTCCATGAAGGGCATCTTCCTCCTAGAGCTTGATGACGTAGATGCGAAAGACAACGACGACGATCATGTGGAGATTTCCTTACATGCTCTTACCGACATTCGTACTGGTCGTACGATGCGCCTTCCGGTGGAGATCAATGGCCAGGAACTGCTCGCCTTGGTGGATTCAGGCTCCACCCATACTTTTCTTGCCGAAGCCGTAGCGCTTCGTCTTGGCTTGTCGCCTACCCCACGGTCAAGCATGGGCGTCACGGTTGCAAACGGCGACCGCTTGACAAGCTTCGGTATTTGCGCCAACACACGCTTCGCTATTGATTGTGAAGAATTCTTCTCGGATTGCTACGTCATTCCACTCGATGGATTTGATGTCGTACTTGGCGTTGAGTGGCTCTGGAATATTGGAGCAATTCTTTGGGACTTCATGAAGCTCATCGTGTCATTTTCGTGAGACGACCACCACGTCACTTGGACCGGCCTGGATGCACAGCCGGCCGACAGTCGTGCCTATACCATCACCGGTCGGGAGTTGATGACCGACCTCCTCGATGAGTTTCCTGTTGTCTTTGAAGAATCCCGGGGACTTCCACCACGACGACAACATGATCATCATATTCATCTCCTTCCAGATGCAGTTCCTGTCGCCTTTGAGGTCGGCGATTGGGTCTGTCTTCATCTTCATCACCGTTCGGCGACTGGAATTACCGATCAGCGGACCAAGTTGGCTCCTTGTTTTTACGGACCTTTTCTCATCCAAGAACACATTGGATCCGTGGCTTATCGTCTTCATCCTCCGCCCAAGGCGTGTATCCATAATGTTTTTCATGTCGCTCTTCTGAAACCATACCAAGGTCCCACTCCTACAGGCATTGGGCGATTGCCTGAGATTGTACATGGTTGGGTTGTTCCCTCTCCAGCATCTATTGTCCGGGCTTGGCTAAATCGTGGCACATGGGAATTGTTGGTTCAGTGGGATGGCTCCTCTGCAGCCGATGCAACGTGGGAGTCCTTGGAGTCTTTTCAGCAGCAATATCCTTTATTCCAGCTCGAGGACGAGCTGTTTCGTGGAGAGGGATGAAATGTGGTGGACGCGTTTATTGGCAAGACATATCAGCGACGCAAGCGCAAGAACTCCAAGGAGGATTCGGTAGAAGGTCCTTCGGTTGGCGCTGTTGAAACCGAAACCGGCTCGGTTCCTGTAGCCGGTCATGACACGGCTACCGTGTCGATTAGGCAATAGATCAATTAGGAAAGAGGGAAGGTTAAGTTAGAAAGAGATGAGTTAGTATCTCAAGAGATTGAATTAGATATTGAGTTTGAGTTCGAGATAGAGTTTTAGTTAGTCTCCTAACCGAATACGTGTGTGCTGTCCTGATTTCGGAAAACCAAAATCCCTTGCACCTAGGCTATAAAGGCAGCATAATGTACTTGAGAGAATCAATCAAGAATAAACTTAGCTTCACTATCCATCTAGTCGGCGGTAAGAGCCATGGTCGGCTGGGAATCAATCCCGCCAAGCTCGAGGGCGACATCGCCTCCGCCAGTTATCCTTCATCTTCCTCATCCCCGTGCCATATCATAGTCCTTTAGAATTTCCTAAGAAGCAAGCTGTGCATTTACTGTTGGCATTGTCAGTATTTGTTTATTACTATGATAAAATCATAGAATTAAACCATCTTTACGCAAATGTTGCTTCTTCACTTCTACTTTATCAGAAGTCATAATTGACGCCTTCGTCAAGTCAGGCCTAGTTCTTGAAAGGGATGCAAGACAAGAATTGAAGGTGAGTAAATATATGTGAAAATAGTTTTCTTTTGCTCTCTTTAGCTTTTCCATTTTTACTTGACAGCGATATATAATTATTTTGCACATTTTAGGCATCAGTATTGTGTGCCAAAACATACTGACATTGTTGATAGCATATGCTTGTAAAATAAACTCTTTATTGCATTTATATTTGCATAAAGAATTGTTGATAATTTTTTTCCATGATTTAAATTCAACACTCCATAAATGTGATTCTGGACTCTCTCTTTTTAACATCTGGTGCTAAAATTGCCTTATCCTTTTGCAACTGCAGTTGCACGCAACCATAATGAATGTGAGGCACAGGAAGAGGTGAAAGCAAAAAAAAAAATCCCTGCATCTTGGTTATGTGCTGCCCTGCCCATGTACTGTTCGCTTACCTTGACTGCCTTGTTTCACTGCAGCAAGAAACGGAACCAAAGAAATGATTCATTTGATGCTCGGAATATATTCAGAAAATACGGGGAACAGGAATGGGGTGAATATCCAATTCCCGAGGTTCACCTTTCTCAGAGATTCAAGTTTGATGAAAGTGGATACTACCATTGCTGCTCCTCAATTCCCTTGCCCGAGGAGATGCAAACGGAGTGAGGTCTGTATGTTTCAACATAATGCAGTCCTCAAACCTTTCAGCTCTTAAAGTTCTTAAATCTTATATGCCCTTAGGACTGGTATGTGGCGGGTTTACTGTTATGGGTCGATAATTTTCACCATGTGGTTTGCCTCTATTGTTCTGAACTTTTTGCATGCCGATGAGTGTGACATCCCTAGTCTGTACAGTTTCTAGGCCTTTTGGATTCTTGATGTCCATGGGGTTGTCAATGGCAGTGGGGGCTCCCTGGAGATGGATCTGTTGGTTCACGTTTTATTTGATTGATCTGGCCCATCGTGTGCAATCAACCAACGATTTCTCCGTCGTTGGCGTCAACTCGTCATAGTTCCCTCCTGCTATTTGTCTCCTTTTAGGCCATGCACAATATACCAGTGCTAGCTAACTTTTTTCTCTCTAGCACCGGTGCTAGCATATTGTAAGGAGAGAAGGTGAGGTGTGTTAGGAAAAAGATTCCTGCCAAAGGTGCATGTAGTTGCACCAGGTGTTAACCTAAAAAAAATATTATGGGCCCACTTGTAAGTGAAATGAGAGGAAGAGAAAGTGTGATGGGAGAAAAAGAAGTGATATTTTATTTAGTTATGAGTCATGTCTTGTAGAGAGAAGGATGTGCTAAACACCGTAGGAGACAGATAAATCTAACACCAGTGTGATGTAGCAGTGACGTGACGAATCTGACATCTGCTAGTAGTGCTTTGCACTATTTAGTTGTGGGTCCTGTCTTGGAGAGAAAAGGATATGCTAAAAACTATAGGAGAAAGATAAATCTAACACCACTGATACGACGGTGAGGTGCTTTACATTGTTCTTCCCGTGCCTCATTTCTTTTTGACAATCTGTTGCTGAATGTGAATATCACTCTCTTAATAGGGGCCCAATCCAATGTTATGTCATTATTTATGTGATAAAGATATAAAATCACCGGCCTACCCCCCGTAGAGCTTTTTCGCAGTCCCATTTCATTTCCTTTTGACAAACTCTCGTGCTTGCTGTCTTGCAAATGGCCAAACGACGGAAATGTGCACGAAAAGCAGCTTTATTTCTGCCCAGATTCGCAGTCGGAAACGTAAGGACAGGCATGTGTGCCTGCGCCAGTGCCTGGACCAGGAGTGAGTGAACACCGCAAATCTAAAGCGGATTCGAGCTGTTGGCCCAGGATGTGACCGAGTCTGTCAATCTGCCATTCCTACTTGGCACTTATTGGCCTCATCTGAGATAGACGACGGCCATGTACTGTACTGCCTGGTCCTTGTTACTCCATCTTAATCCACAGCAAATTTCATCGGATTGGCGATCCAGATTTCACAAACATAAGGTGGCACGAGCCAAGAGTTGTTTACACTGAAAGACAACAGTGGTAAAAAAGTTACGGTGCGTCGCAGCTGTGGCCGCGATCCGAATTTATGCGACCAAACAAAATGTCAAACTACGATATGAAGAGCTTGTTTGGGGAATCAAAAAAATTTCCGCGTTCTAAACAGCGATGAGATATCTCAAGGTATGTGCCCCCACGAAAAAGCACAACCAGCATTTTTTGCTCACCCCGGAGGACATGGCTAGACATGCGGATGTACACCACACAACGTGGAGGGTGCCATCTCGTGCAGGCACTAACCACCGGTGTCGTTTCAACCCGTGGGACTCGTTACATGTAGTTCCTTACATGTATGACTAGTGTCATCGCTACGCTAATCAGACGGTCGGGATTGCAAGTTTTTATACCGTTCTGCTATAGCTACGCCTAGCGAGTAGTGACGGACGGTGCCTGCTGCCCGACTTCGAAATGGCACTACTGCCATGAGTCACAAAATCACGAGCGGATGGAAGGGCTCAGGCCACTGAAGGGAGCGAGGGGGAGGCGACGAGACGATCGGTTTGGCCAGTGGTGCCGTCGGTCTGGGAAGCGGCGTGTCATGTGATGAGTTGGAAGTCCACTTTTGCACTGTGCTGCAGCCCAATCATGCCGGCCGCCGCTGAAGAAGAGGATGAGGATGAAAGTGCTTCACCAATGCCGCGTTGCTTTCTGCTCCCAATGTCTTTCTAGATAGGGCCGGCCGCCTTTTTCTCGACCTTTTGCTGTTCAGGAGCTGTGGAACTTGTGAGTTGTGACGACACGAATTCCAGGCTTTACTCACTTGAGCCATATGTACGTACTTGTTGCAAGTTCCGAGTCAGTTGAGCCGGAGAGCAGAGTAGCAGACATCCAGATCCAATCAAAACTTATCGGGTCACATAGAGCTATTTTTTATTTTGAATTTCAGAAATAATACTATCTTATTTTTTTACAGTAATAATCCCCTGTAGCTCAACAGTTTGACAACTTGGGCTAGTTGTCCAACTGGTGCACGACAAATATCCAAGTCGATTAACAGTTGGGTGACTAGACCTTTCGCCTCCTAGTCGTCCAACGGTTGGGCAACTAGGACACCTGTCGCTCAACACTGGGCCCTAGTCGTCCAACGGTTGGGCGACTAGGGGCACTTATAATGCGGGCGCGCGTCTGGCCGAGCGCCATGCGCTATTTTTTCCAGTGAGACAACGTGAGGAGAGAGAAGAGAAGAGAGGAAGAGGGAGAAGGGGAAAGAAAGTGTGTTCGCATCGACAACGATGACGCTGAGTCTCTACCATTATTTTGTATGTGTCTACTCTCGAAATCATGGTTGGTTAGCGAGCAACATCATATATATAGTGACATATTGTTAAGAAATATAATAATGTATGTAGTTTTGAAACCATAGTAGTTAGCAAACAACATCATGCTGAACGAATGTTTATATATAATTAGTTGCGCTTTTTCCCAATAAGCTGACTGCTTCACACATTTAGTTGTGAAAACAACTTAATTTTATATAGTGTTGATGATAACAATTGCTAACATCGGTAAAAAAAAAATTAAATATGTGTGAACGTATTATTAAAAACTTTGTAGTCATTACATAATATTTTGTTAGAAAGCGTAGTCGTAGGTTTGCATATAAAATCATGGTAGGTTACTTTAGAAACCATGGTAGGTTATGAACAAATAATCACTAGACTTATGCAAGAATGCAACTTAATTTTTAGAATTTCCGGAGCTACGCTATAAGTAATTGAACCCACTAACTGTGTCGTAATTGCTAACTAGAAATTGATTTGTAGGTATGGCTCACGACCCTGGTGATTCGGACTGGCATTTCGGCCAGCTCGACCCACTGGTCGACACGCAGCACTGCACGAGTCGTCGTGTCCCGTATCCAGTCTCGTGGGGACGACACGATTGAGTTGGGGGTGGTTCGTACGCGGACACCCCGACGGGTTTGGAGACTGGACCCACGCTGGGTAGCCATGTTTGTCCGCAAGCTGTGCTACTTCTTTGTGTCATATGTTCGTTATATAGTTACTTCTTCATGCTTTGCAGGTTGAGCCATGTTGGTCTTCTACTTCTCGCGCGTATGGTAGAGGCCACAGATGAGGACGACGCTCCGATCGAGGACAATAGGGAGGTTCATGCCGGTCCGAAACGGTCACGATGGTTCCCGTTCGACCGGTCGCTCTAGACAGTCCTAGTGAACCGGTGGCGGTTTGAGACGGACACCTTCCACCTCCCATTCGGGGGAGATGGCCACCACTTTGCAGGATGTCGTGCTGCTGCTCAGCCTGCCTATCACGGGAACCCCTGTATTCCCGTCGGACGTGCTTGCCCACTGGCGCAACGACCTACTCAGCAGGTTTCAGGGGGTTCTTCCGGCAGATTACGCGCCACCGTACTACGGCTTCCAGGAGCGATAGCGGCATGGCCCGCCCCTGCGGTGGCTTTCGCAGTTCCGGGTACGTATGCTAACCATTTTTCATGTTTAGCGATGCTCTATCCTAGCCATATGACGGGCTTACTAATTATTCGTTTGTGCGTAGGTCGAGCGGATGGTCCCGGAGCCCACCGACGACCAGGTGGCGCGCCACCTCGAGGTGTACCTGTTGTGGCTCTTCGGCTGGGTACTGTTTACCATCAGCCACGGTGACTCCGTGGACGCCCGTCTCGTAGGGTATGCAAGGGCCATCGTCGACGACGAGGAGCTGCAGATCAGCTGAGGATCGGCCATACTTGCCGCGACGTACCGCAGCATGTGCGAGGCGTGCTGTAGGATGAAGCCGGCATTTATCCTCACAGGCTACCTCCTCCTACTGTAATTGTGGTTGTTCGAGCGTTTCTCCCTCTGACGGCCTATGCTGGTAGACTCTAGTCCGTACGGCACGGATATGTACCACGGGGACGCGGTGGACTGGCCGACCGTAGGGTCCCTTTGGTATCGTAGATGGGTACGTATTCCCCTCTATCTTTACTTCACTCGTGGGCGGCCGCGCGAAGATGGCGCTATGGGTGGCGCAGTGGGCGAACGCCCACGAGGACTACGTGCAGGAGGACGCTCCGTACGATCCCAGCGCGTACGACAAGTACGTACGCTGGTACACCCCGTGGACATGCACCAGGCTGGTGTGTGTCTCGACCCTCCCCTGCTCATGTACCAGCACCGACCAATGCATACCCCGTACACTTCGCGCGGAACGTGCACATCGCGAATTTTTTACCGATATGGTCAGTTTCCAACCCGTATTTGCAGTTGTAACCATCGCGACGCGGTATTTGCAAAAATGGCAATCCGACGCGCGCACCCACCACCGCGCCAGCTGCCGCTGCGTCGGCACGCACGCGCGCGCGTGTCACGGCGCAGCGGCAACCGGGCGCGGGTAGGCGCGCGCCCGCGGGCCATTTTGCAAATACCGCGCCGCGGTGGTCACAACTGCAAATATGGGTTGAAAACTAGCCGTATCGGCCAAAAATTCGCACATCACGGTACATACTATCATGTATAAAAATGTCTGAGTACAGTTACCTCAATTAGAAGTTGGACGCTTTCATGCACTCCTTGCAGACGGACATCAATGTCGAGATGGCCAGGGACTCCTAATCGATCCTTGATAGGCTCGTCCACGGTGCGAAGGTGACGCGAGACAAGATGGCACAGTTTGCCCGTCGGGTCTACCGTGTAGTGAGCCTAATGTCGTGTAGGACGGCTCAGGAGGGGGCCAAGTCGGCGCCATCGCTTTCATTGAAAGTGAGAATTTCGACAGCTGGTTGTGGTTCTTTCGACATCTGAAAGAGGTAGTAGTTAGAGCACATCCGGATGTCTGCATAATCCATGATCGTCCCCTCGGGATGATGAAGGTCATCCGAAAACTTCAGCGAGAGGGAACGCGAGAAAAAGAGGGAAATGGCGGCCGAGGTCAAGGCAGACGGCGAGGAATACAACACCGAGCTTGAGCAAAGGGAAAATAGCATCAGTCCACGCAGTAGTCCGATCATCTTCGACCATATGTCGTATGCATTTCTAATTCTCAAAAGGCATGCGTATACCATCCTTGGTTCGTTAGTCTGCTTGCCATATAACCCCTCATCGGATCAACTATCGTGTTGTTATCGTCGTACCATTTGTCCAAAGTTCTCCACCATGTGTGAATTTCCTAGCACATCACAATATCACTTATATTCGTACTTACGAATCATTGTAACCTCTATCGTCCTCACAAAATTCTTCAGAAATTTAGCGTACTACAATAACATACGACAGTCACAAAATGTTTTTGCGAGTATAACAAACAAATTTCGTACTCTTAAGATTCTACGAAAATCACAAACAGACCAACCAACCTTACCACCGTCCTTTTATTTCAAAAAAAATAACAACATACAAACAGGATTAGCTAAATGTATTACCTATAAAATTGGATATTTATTCCCATACAATTATTTCAATCGAATTAATACCATATTTTAAATCGTCTAGTGGTTGAGCGACTTAGGCCTAGTTACTCAACCATTAGGCAACTGGCCAAAGTCGCTCAACCACCAGGCGACTAGAACACGTGTAGCTTTGCTGTTGGGTGACTTTGGTCAGTCGCCCAACGGTTGAGCGGCTAGGCCTAAGTCACCCAATGGTACGACGACACATAATTATTTCTGTAAAATAAAATAAAATAGTATTATTTCTATAATTCTAAATAAAAAATTAATTATTAAAAAAATCCCTAGAGCGCCATTTCCCTTTCACTCTCGCCAAACAGAGACACATGCTAAATGCAATCTGTCCTGTATCACAATGCCGCTATCATGACGATCGATCTCAGTGTTGGCCGCATCGATCACCACACGAATATAATCCGAGACGATCTAAGATGAAGATGGCTCGGACTAGTCGCCCAGTGCACGGTGTTGTTTGCGCTCCAATTAGCCCCTTCTTTTAACACAAAGGGTGCAAGTCTTTCGGGTGTTAAAAAAAAAAGGATTGTCTATTCATAAGATGCTGAAATTTTTTGAAGTATAAGTTATCTTTTTTATCTATTAAATCAATATCTAATCATAAGATACATCAATTTTTACACAACAAGTGACTTAAACTTAAAAAAAAATTAGACGACTTTAAAGTAGCCAACTGAAAAAAAAAACCGACTCCAGACTGGTTAGCGCGTCTGGAGATTTCCAAAAGTTCAGCGTGCAGTCGGACCCTCCCGTGTGAGACCCCATTGGCAACCGTCCGATCGGTCGTGCTACACGCGTGTGCGGTCTCGATCATGATCGAGGACACCATCCTCTGTTACTATTAGTATTACGCGTTCATCTGCCACCCACACCTTCCTATATACGGCCTATATATAAGCGTCAGCTCCTGCACTTCAGCATCCAGCTCGGATCTCCCGAGAGAGTGTGGTCAGCTGTGGCGACAGATCAGCCACGCTGACGCATACGGACGCCGAGACGTAGACATGGCGAAGCTCGCTCTCGGCCACCACCGCGAGGCCGCCGAGGCCGGCTGCGTCCGCGCCGTGCTCGCCGAGCTCGTGCTCACCTTCCTCTTCGTCTTCTCCGGCGTCGGCTCCGCGATGGCCGCCGGTACGTACGCTTATTTACCTCCTCTCTTCCCAAGGATGTGGTGATGAGAAAAATGTGTGTCGTCCATGCATGTACTGAAAATAGATATGTACATGCAGGCCGGCTGGCCGGCGGCACCGACACGATCATGGGCCTGACGGCGGTGGCGCTGGCCCACGCGCTGGTGGTTGCCGTGATGGTGTCGGCGGGGCTCCACGTCTCCGGCGGCCACATCAACCCGGCCGTCACGCTCGGGCTCGCCGTTGGCGGCCACATCACGCTCTTCCGCTCCGCGCTCTACGCCATCGCGCAGCTGCTCGGCTCCTCCCTCGCCTGCCTCCTCCTCACCTTCCTCACCGGCGGCGCGGCGGCGCCGGTTCACGCGCTCGCGGCGGGGGTGGGCGCGGTGCAGGGGGTCCTCATGGAGGTGGTGCTCACCTTCTCGCTGCTCTTCTCGGTGTACGCGACCATCGTGGACCAGCGGCGGGCCGTGGGCTGCCTCGGCCCGCTGCTGGTGGGCCTGGTCGTCGGCGCCAACATCCTCGCCGGCGGGCCCTTCTCCGGCGCGTCCATGAACCCGGCCCGCTCCTTCGGGCCCGCGCTCGCCGCCGGGGACTGGGCCGACCACTGGGTCTACTGGGTCGGGCCGCTGATCGGTGGGCCGCTCGCCGGGCTTGTCTACGAGGGCTTGTTCATGGTCCGGGGCGGCCATGAGCCGCTTCCCAGCGATGACGCGGGGTTTTAGACCTTAATGTCGGGCTAAATAAGTCTTTATGTGAACTGATTGTGTTTGTATGAGTGTTGCTGGTTGGTAGAAAAGGTTCATTACTCTGAGCCTTTGTAATTTGTAATGTGAATTTGTGATCTTCATCTCTGGGTTAGTGAATAACAACTTCGGTTTTGCTATTCGTAAGTCGTCTTATTTTTCCATTTTGTTAACTTGATTTTCCTGGGCTATTGGTTTAGCTTCGAGATGTGCATACATTTTATTTCGATTTTCACCTAACAGTTCAACATGGGAGGAAACAATTTTGTTCTTCCTTTTTGATTTCGTAAGTTTGGTTTGGTTTGGTTCTGGCCCAATCCGTGGACGGTGCACTTGTGTTGGCTGTATTGGACTAAGAGTGCTCTTAATGGGCTTAGTCCAACTTGGGCGGTGAGTCAGTCTGTCGGTTTTTATCTTTCTTTTCTTTTCGTTTTTTGGTACCGTTATCCCATTATTTTTGGCCTTTTGGACACATTTTTGGGGCTCACCTAAGGTTCTAATAGTGTACTCCCTCCGTTTTTAAATACATGACGTTTGACCAAACGTGCAGTCAAATTTATATAACTTTGACCATTACTTTTCATATGATTTTGTTAGTAAAAAATTACAAAATTATTATATTATGAAAATATTTATCATGACAAATCTAATGATACTATTCACTCATGATCAATCTAAATAGTTTTTTTATATATTATTAGTCAAAATTAGATAAGTTTGACTACACGTTTGGTCAAACGGCATGTATTTAAAAACGGAGGGAGTATATGTGTTTTAACGATCCAAGTGATCAACTGGCATCACTAAATGGAGCTATCCATTAGTTTTAAGTCCTCCAAACACAATGGGCCTATTTATGACGATTTTGGCTTTTCGCTCGGAAATGCCGAAAGCTGTTCCAAAAGAGCGGTTTTCTTCGGTGGTTTTTGGAAAAGCCAGAAGTCGTTTATAACATGAGAAAGCCAAAAACCGAAAGTTGACCGAAAGTAGCTTTCCACGACTTTGGTGGGATTAACTTCCAACTTTGCCCCTAAAGCTGGGGGTAATTACCCGCCCTTGCCATTGAACAACCCCCCTCCCACCCAAAATCCTAACCCTAGCGCCCACCCCTCCCCCTCCCCCCGAGCCGACGCGGCCGCCCTCCTCCCTCCTGCACCCTCCCCCGGCGCCGTCGTCGCTCTCCTCCCCCTCCTCCCCACGTGCCGGTGTCGCCCTCCTCCTCCCACACGCCGACACCACTCTTTTTTTTCCTGTTATGAATGAATTATTTATGTAATAATTAAATTGATTACTTGTTTAATCATGGAATTAGATCAATTGTCTTTAATTGCCATTAATATTTATTAAGATTTATTTTGTGCAAACTGTCGTTAATTATTGTTAAGATTTACTTTGTGCAAATTGTTGTTAATTGCCGTCAATTCTCGTTAATATTAACTTGTGTGCAAATTGTCGTTAATTATCGTAAAGTGCTGTCAATTATCGTTACTTGCCATTAATTGTCATTAAACACCATCAAACAAGCCATCATTTGTCTCATGGGCATTTTAGGTATTTCCTAACTCAGAAGCTCTAACCAGTCTACCTAAAAATCAGACTACCAAACACTAATTTTTTTCAATTCAATCATTCAACCTTACAGCCTAGCCGAAAGTTGCTTTTCAGAAAGCTACACACACCCAATAGGCCCAATGTAACATGTGGAGCTTATCAGAAAAGGCAAGTTCCGATTATGCCCTTTCCTCTACCTTTTTCCCCACAGCTTCTACAAGAAGCCAGTCCGTGCAAAAGGGTTAACCCGCAAATGCGATCGCGGCCAGAGCAGTTGAGCCATCGGATTCCAACTTAGAGACAATCGATGAGAGCGCCGGTGAACAAAAGGTTCCGATTGGATGAAATTCTACGCAAAAACAGTCCAAAACCAACGAATTTCCCCAAACCAATCCATTCTGCACGGACTTCACCAATTAAAAGGAGACAGCTAGCTCTGATGCGCCAACCTCGCCTAGCCAGCTACTATTAGCTACTTAACCTAAGCCAGTGCCCTCCTGTTGCTTCTCTTTCCAGTGGAGAGTGACGCGACGATCAACTTGCCAAATGAGATCGATGTGTCCTAGCGCAACCGGTTGTTCTTTTCCGTCAGTCCAAGCCTCCAAAGATCTCAAGATATATGGTGATCAAGACGAGGAGCACGACCTGACAGACACCACGGCACGTCCGGATTGAAGCGCGCGACGCCATGGGCGATCGATCCGTCGGTGCGCGCGTTCTGACGTCGAGATCGTACCGGAGCTCGACACGCAGCCGCGCCGTGCGAGCAAGCAAGTGCGTGCTACTGGAGTTCAGACTTTCTGAATGAAGTTTTCGCAGCAATATATATATTTCTCCGCCTCTTTTTGGGCGCAATTAAGCCGCTGCAGGCTTGGTTGGAGCTGAGCGAATTGTTTGGGGATTATTACATCGGCGTGAATCGTGATTGTTTGTTCATGGGTCAGAGCGAGGTCCACTCGGTGTCGCGTCTGCCGGCTCGCTGTGGATTCGGTTCGAGAGAATTGCATTTCTTTCGCCGTTGGACGACCAATGCTGGTAAACGAAATTTTACCTTGCAGTCTTAACACCCAGCTAGACTGCAATCTTATCTGAACATCAGTTGACGCGACATGACATGGGTATAGAACTGCGCTTAAATTTGACCAAACTCCACGTCAACACCCCAAAAGTTGTTCCGATCGGCATGTACAAACATAGCGAGTTGTAGTATATATATGAACCGTTTAGAGGCCTACACGGAAAAAGGCACGCTTAAACGCTGCACTTCTGTTGCATATATATCCAAAACAAAAGCTAGCAAAAGAAGTCACGAAAATAAGATACTTTCCAACAGTAAAACCTGGTTAAGTACCGCTATTTACACAGTTGAAACACAGAAACCGTGTGCACATGTTCCTGATCACGTACGTGCATAGCTCCTCGCAGCACATCGAGAATTTGAGGCGCACCATTATAAGCCTTTTGACTTCCCAAATCCGCGTACAAAAAATAGCCTCCCTATATAAAGCGTTCTCCAGTAAAGAAACAACATCTTCAGTGCGCCCTTGTGCCATCGAACTAACATCGATCGATCGCCTTTCCCCTCGAGAAATCACTCCATATATGCCTTTGCCGATGACGAAGCTGGAGCTCGGCCGCTGCGGCGAGGCGTCGGAGCCCGACTGCCTCCGGGGCGTGCTCGGCGAGCTCGTCCTCACCTTCCTCTTCGTCTTCATCGGCGTCGGCGCGGTCATGACCGCCGGTATGGTAGCTCGATTACTTCTCCTTAATTTGCCAACTCTCTTTCAAGGGAAATTAAGGTGCCGTACGTTCGTTGAATTATCTGCCTATGTGCATGAATTGATTCCTTGCCGGTACAGGAACAACGACAGATGCCGTCCTCCGATCCTACTGTTGATTAGATCTGTTTGCTCCGTGCAGTGCACAAGTAGTATTTAGAGCAGTACCCTGGAGTCACACTGTTTGATTCATTTAATTGCATTTACTAGCCAGGATAGTGTATAAGCAGTGGACACATGTATATGCTTCTTGACCCCACAGAAAATTGAAAACGTCTATGTAAGCTTAATTAGGGTAGATCTTTTTAAAATCAGACGTAGGAGAGCTACGTCTACATTTGTAAACAAAAGTTTTAAAAGTGTATTTTTAAAAAGTAGTAGTGTTGAAATACCTCGTAAATTTTAAAAAATGTTTCTTTGGTAGAATGATTTAGGATCCTAGATTCTACATCAACCCTATGATTCGCAATTGTATTGAAAAACCTCTCATCTGATTTAGATTCGTGATTCTAACAATCCTGGATATAGGTTTCTGCAAGTTTGTGGAAATATATAACCACATGTAAGAAAAAGATGCTTGCATTGAATGGCTGAGTTCATTCCATGTCAGTTCTAGCATTACACAGTGGAATCGAACCCTTTTCTTCTTTACGTTGCATCTTGCGAGTTGCAAGTTGCAACCGTTGTGCACCTGTAGGAGTTAGCACCACACAGCCAATCCAGGCGAGAATGTGATACCATCTACATTAATTTCTCTTGCAAAAACGCATGATGTACGGGAAATCTGAAGAGGTGGTCCACCGTTCCTGGTTCCTGTAAACGGAGTGGACAAGATCCAAAAGTTTGCAAACCCGTAACGCTGAAGTCTGCAAGGTTTGGGCACACTATTACGATATTTTGACTCCAGAAGACCACAAACAATCTAACCATCCTAACAGTCCCAAAAGAGACTGTAGATGACCAAAGTTGTACCTTAAATAGTGACCGTACGTGCATGTCAACATCGAATTCGAAACGATATATATATATATATATATATATATATATATATATATATATATATATATATATATATATATATATATATATATATATATATATATATATATATATAGTTTTTTCCTACTCCCGGGTGTAGTTACTCCCTATTTCGTATCTCACAACGTAAGGAGTATCTTGCGCAACCGAGAGTATGTATGTGTAGTATATGAGTATATAAGACCACCTAGGTGGTATTCACACCTTTTCAGGGGTGGTATGTACAATTTTTTAGATATACTCCTTTTTATGTGACATACTCCTTTTTATGTGCGAATATGAAGGTATTTACAAAATATGCTAAAAACTATAGACTCTCTTGCAATTTTTTCGTGTGATTCACATTGAAGTATCTTATAATTAGTATGTGAGTATACCCAAAGTGATAAAGGAGTATGTCAAGTTCTTTTAGGTGGTATATCAAAAGTGGGAGTAACTACTCCTGGGAGTAGAAAGTATTTTTCCTATATATATTTATATATATATATATATATATATATATATATATATATATATATATATATATATATATATATATATATATATATGAAAATGGTATTGTACTCACAGAATACGATCTCCACCTCTCATATACCTCTTAAATCGTATGATGATACCTCTTTATCTACTTGAGTATACTCCAATAATGATTATAAGATACTCCAATGTGAGTTCTATGAAAAAAATCGTTAAAATCCACTTTTTATAGTAAAATTTGTATATATATTTCTTTTATATATGAAAAAGGGTATATAGTAAAAATAAAGGACTCCGATGAAAAAAATTCAATCAAATCGCATTGGAGTATCTTATAATTGGTATTTAAGTATATTGAAAATGATAAAGAAGTATAATATATTTGTTTAAGTAATATATTCGAAGTGGGAGTATGTACTCCCAGGAGTACGAAATGGGCGTCCTATATAGAGTAATTTCTGGGTACATATAAAACTTAGAGGTATGTTAAGTCGTTGACATCATATACAGGGTGGAATAATTAATGCGTTCACGTACGGTACTGTCAAAGGGATCATATATACACGAAAATTCCATTGTCACGTACATAATAAATTCATTTCGACAGTGTGTGTTACGTACTAGCTAGTTGAATCAAATCGGTATCTCAGAAGTCGACCAGAAAAACAGACCGGTTATTACACGCTTTAATTTCTTGTTCAATGTTTACCACCAGGGAAGACGGCCGGAGGAGCCGATCAGTCGTCGGCGTTGACGGCGGCGGCGGTGGCGCAGGCGCTGGTGGTGGCGGTGCTAGCGACGGCCGGGTTCCACATCTCCGGCGGCCACCTCAACCCGGCCGTCACGCTCGGCCTCGCCGTCGGCGGCCACATCACCCTCTTCCGCTCCGCCCTCTACATCCTCGCCCAGCTGCTCGGCTCCTCCCTCGCCTGCGTCCTGCTCAGGTGCCTCACCGGTGGAATGGTACGTGTGTCTACGTATTTTTATTTCCCTACACATGCATGCATGGCAATACATCGTCCTACGTGTCGCATCGCAGGCCACTCCGGTGCACACGCTGGCAGAGGGCGTGGGCCCGGTCCAGGGCGTGCTCGCGGAGGCCGTGTTCACCTTCGCGCTGCTGTTCGTCATCTGCGCGTGCATCCTCGACCCGAGGAAGTCGGCGCCGGGGATCGGCCCGCTGCTCACCGGCCTCCTCGTCGGCGCCAACACCGTCGCCGGCGGCGCGCTCACGGGCGCGTCCATGAACCCGGCGCGGTCATTCGGGCCCGCGCTGGCCACCGGCGTCTGGACGCACCACTGGGTCTACTGGGTCGGCCCCCTCGCCGGCGGGCCCCTCGCCGTGGTGGTCTACGAGTGCCTGTTCATGGTCGTGGGGACCCACGAGCCGCTGCCCCAGGAGTGAGACGTCGACATGCCCGGGAGCTTTAATTTCGGTAAGTTAATTTTGGGCCGTTGGATTGCTCCGGCGAGAATGTTTTATATGCATGGTACAGTGATGTTTACAAGTGTTTCGACCGCATGTATGAGCTTTGCCTTACTTTGTAAGTGACAAAGTCTGTGGCTATGTGAGTTCTTCCCGTGGTAATTGCGGGCTTGTGCGTGTGTGTGTGTTTCAGTGTTTCATGTTTCATTTGGTTCGGTGAGTTGTAAGTAGCAAAATTCTTTTTTCACCATAAGGTTTTCTTCATGGGAATATGGAATTAATACACCGATTCTTATCTTGTTTGTCATTCCGTTTATTCATGTACGTGTACTTTGTCTATCTACGTTACTAGCTTAGCATATCTTGATGAATTGCAGATGTTGTCGGGGCCTGAAAGTCTTCATAGGATAGACAGGATATGATTATTAAGATATTTGCATTGCGTACATGTAATCTATTTGTAAGTTAGGCAAGATATCCTTGCAATGTTAGATATCGTTGTATTGCTGGTAACTGTGGCATGTCCGACAATACAGCTGTAGCAATTCCGGATTATGTGTGATCTGTTTTGTTGGTCACCGATTCAGTTGTATTGGTACTTCCGTTGTAATATCTGATGTCTATATAAAACGATCCACAAACCCACAAGGTTCTGTGCGACATTAGCCAAACCATCTTTTCATGGTATCAGAGCCAAACACGATCTAGCATCCATGTCAGGCTCTTCATCTTTTCATGGTACCTCTATTATTTTACTTCAAAACCAAATGAAAAACCTAGATTTAAACGCGGACGAGTTATTATGAGTTCTAAAAAAGTGAGGATTGTGACTCACTAGTAGATAGGGTAGAGTTTCTCGTCTGTAGTCAATTAAGGACCAAAGCCAGCAACTCCAGAACTAAGACCTAGTCGTACAACCATATGTGCTAGTATGGGGTAGTCATAGCTAACTAAGTCATCGAAAACCTAGCCTTGCATGAGAAGTAGGCAGTAGTTTGCAAGTAATTTCTATTACTGATATAACGGCGAATGCCTCACTTAACGGAGGGTATGCGGGCAAGTGAGGGTCTCTCACTTGACGGAGGGCATCCGGCTAAGTGAGGGTCTCTCACTTGATGGAGGATATCTGGGCAAGTAAGGGTCTCACTCGATGGAGGGTATCCGGGCAAGTGAGGAATATTTGACGGGCTAAGTGCAAGGGTAGGACTAGGTGATGTAAAAGCTGCATCGCGAACTCTAGACTGCTTACCTACGGTAGTGAGCAGTGATATAGAGATATTCCAGGCAACTAGAATATCGTGTACTATAGATAAAGTTGTACACCTTTGCAAAGTAAAAAATCTATTTAAATAGTCGTGCTCGCGGTCATGAGCGTGCTTAGTGCGGCAGGTATGGCTGTAGTTTTGCTTTTCCAAAAATTGGATTGTCATAAAACTTAGGTAATGACATGGGGTTTTATTTCATTGGGTTAACTGTCGTGTCTATGGCTGAACATGAAATATGACTCGCAGCCGAGGAGGGTTGCGAGATGTTGTTCCTACTTCTTTTTGTGCTCGTAACCGAGAAGGGTTACGAGATGATGTTATTATTTGTTCAGTTCTTTACCTACTATCTTGTACATATTTAAACTGCTCTCTTTTAAATTTCGTTGCAAAGTACTACTTATGATTATTGCAAATGAAAATGGCTTTCAGCAAAATAACGTGTAGAATAGAGCTTCATCCTTTGATAGCCTTGCATTTAATATAATTTTTGTGATACACTAAAAGTCTTACTGAGTACACAAGTACTCAATCTTGCTAATATTGTTGTTCAGAGATCGAAGATCAGCCTTCGCCTGACGACACGTTCTTTGCTCCTGGAACCGGAGGGTTCAGTGACGGGTCTATCTAGACCTTGTTCCTTGTTGGTTGCCTGCGGGATCGGATGGGCATACCGCTGGAATTATGCTACTTATATCATTTCTTCCGCTGCTACACTTTTAATCCGATGACTACTTTTATTTGGCTGGTCGGCCGTTGATGTAATAATTTGTAACTGATTAAGTAAGTACCCTTTAATTTATAGATGTGAGTGTACGAATGTATATACCAAATACTATGAATGTGTGTGCAAGCCACTGATCATGGGACTTGCACAGTATACACATAGGTTCTTCGGGTATTCCACGTCTGGGGGTCCGACAGGCTCACTGAAGATCAGTGGCATAGAAGACTTGGGCATCCCTCTCTTTCGGCAATTTTCACCATAATTCTTTGTCTTAGAATTCCTTTTGTCCCAAATAAACCTCCCATGTATGTGATGTTTATCAATAAGGCAAAAATCACCAATTGCCATACAATGCTTCTACTAGGATCTCTAGTTCTCCTTTAGAGCTAGTCCATTCCGATGTTTGGGGACCAACAACAATATCTATTGGAGGATATTCTTATTATGTTAGTTTCCTTGATAATAGTAGTAGATTCTATTAAGTCTATTTATTAAAGAATAAATTAGATGCGGAACATGTCTTTTATCAGTTTCAAAAACATGTTGAGCTCGTGTGGAACCAAGATTCGATCTGTTCAAACAGATTGGAGAGGTGAATATCATAGATTGCATAATTTTTTTTCTCAATATTGGTATTTCACATTGAGTTTTATGTCCTCATATGCATCAACAGAATGACATTGTCGAAAGAAAACATCTCCATATAGTTGAAACTGGCTTGGCTCTCCTTGCACAAGCATCTTTGCCGGTCAGATTCTTGGATGAAGCCTTCTTGACTACATGCTATCTCATAAATCAACTTCCTACTCGGGTTCTCAACAACAACACTCATCTCATATGTCTGTTAAAGATTACACCAGACTATTCTATGCTTCACACTTTTGGTTGCACTTGTTGGTCGAACTTGAGACCATATAATACCATAAAACTTGCTTTTCGCTCTAAGAAATGTGTATTCCTTGGATACAGTAGCCTACACAAAGGGTACAAGTATCTAGATCGATCCTTTGGTCGGGTGTATATATGAATCAACTTTCCATTTTGCCGATACCTCTTAAACTCATTCAGCTACAAATGACAATACATCTGTTCTTCCTGTTCTTCGGCTAAAACCTTATGTTCCTTTGCTTTCTACAAATGAGCCAGTAGCTAAGCATGACCAGTTGAGAAATCAAGAACATGTCATCATAGATGCTACTAACGATCTTTTCATAGATATAATTGTTCTACAGGAGATGTCACAAGCAATGACATCACTCAGAAAGAGGGTGTTGATTCACCAAGCTGGGCTGAAGAAAGTGTTATTCATAACAAACCAAGAACAAGGTTGCAGAACAATATTGTGCAACACAAGTAGTTCAAGGATGGAACCGTATGCTATCCATTGAATCGAAGAGCATTCTTTGTTGAACTTACATCATACAAGCATGCTCTAGAACAACCAGAATGGAAAGAAGCCATGGATGCCGAGTATACTGCTTTGATGAGAAACAAGACATGGTATCTAGTTTCTTCCTCTTGTGAACAGAATGTGATAGATTACAAGTGGGTTTTTAAAGTTAAACAAAAATCAAATGGCAGCATTGATCGATACAAGCTAGACTTGTTGCGAAAGGATTCAAACAGCGATACAGTATAGACTATTTGGACACTTTCATTCCTGTAGTCAAACCTACAACCATCCAGGTTATTCTATCACTTGTAGTTTCGCAGGGGTGGAGTTTGAGGCAAATTGACGTCCAAAATGCTTTTCTACACGGCGTATTAGAAGAAGATGTTTATATGAGGTAGCCTCCTGGTTATGAAGATTCTCGGTTTCCAAGACATGTATGCAAGCTCAACAAGGCATTGTATGGGCTCAAACAGGCACCAAGGGATTTGTTTGCACGATTAAGTTCAAAATTGTTTGAACTTGGTTTCAATGCTTCTAAAGCTGACACTTCGTTATTCATTTTCCATAATACTAAAGTAACAACATATGTGTTAATGTATATTGATGATATTATAGCCACCAGTTCTAGTGATGCTTCTACTGACAAGCTTGTTAAAAGACTCAAAAAGGACTTTGCTATCAAGGATCTCGGGGTATTACATTATTTCTTGGGTATTGAAGTTACAACACACAAGAATGGATTACTTCCAACTCAAAAGAAGTATGTTTAATATTTATTGCACAAGGCAAATATGCATCTTTGCAAGCCTGTGGATACTCCTATGTCAAATTTAGAAAAATTATGCCGAGTCCAAGGTACATCACTTTCAGAAAAAGACATCTTTTCTATAGAAGCATTGTTGGAGCTCTTCAGTATTTAACCTTGAGACGACCGGATATTTCTTTCGCTGTGAACAAGGTTTGTCAATTTCTTTAGTCACCGGCAGAAACTCATTGGGGATCAGGCAAGCGTATTATGCACTATCTGAAGGGAACTATAAGCACTGGGCTATTCATTCAAAGGTGTGACTCAAGACTGCTCAGTGCATTTACTGATTTAGACTGGGCGGTTGTCTAGATGATCAGTGATCCACTAATGGTTTTGCAATTTTTTTTGCTCCAATTTGGTGTCCTGGAGTTCCTGTAAACAACCCACTGTGTTAAGATCAAGTACAGAGGTAGAGTACAAGGAAATCGACAATGCCACTGCCGAATTGATTTGGATGCAATCCTTACTGAAGGAAATTGGTGATTTTCAGTCTTGGGCTCCAACGTTGTGGTTTGATAATCTTGGTGCGACCTATCTTACATCAAATCCAATTTTTCATGCGAGAACAAAGCACATCGAAGTTGATTTTCACTTAGGTTGGGAAAGAGTTGCATCACAGGCTTTGGAAGTAAGGTTCATCTCTTCAACTGATCAAGTTGCTGATATCTTCACAAAGTTGTTACCGAGCAGCTCATTAAATCGACCACAACACAATCTCAATCTACCAAGTATAGGTTGAGATTGAGGGGGGTGTTAAGATATGTGCATTGCGTATACATGTAATCTATCTATAAGTTAGGCAAGATATCCTTGCATTGTGAGATATCGTTATATTGCCGGTAACTGTAGCATGTCTGGCAATACAGCTGTAGTAATTCCGAATTATATGTGGTTTGTTCTGTTGGTCATCGATTCAGTTGTATTGGTACTTCTATTGTAATCTCTGATGCCTATATAAAATGATCCACAAAACCACGAGGTTATGTGCAACATTAGTCAAACCATCTTTTTAATGATTAGCGATGACTGATGACATTATCGGTGGCAATGCTGAGGACAAGGGCTATATATAGCCCATGTAGATGATACCAACTTGCTGAGCAATATGATAGGACGACTAAGAATGATCAAGATAATGTTGGTTGTTGTGGACAGTCTCAAGTTTTTGTATTTTTTCAACAATTGTATGTAGTTTGCAGTTTGTCGGCTTCCTGGTCACCATCATCGTGGTTGGAGCTGATCAAATGTTCAGGTCAGGTTAAATCTCGTGCCGACTTAATCACAGTCATTTATGTTCTTGCTGGCGTTTCTTGCTGCGCCTGTCAATGCTTAGTAAGTAGGGCGCGCGCAGAACAAGCTTTTGCATTGGCCGACTGCATTTACACATGTACATTTTATGCAGGGAACGAACATGAGAACACTGTCACGCTTGCAGTTTCCTAAAGCACCCAGTGTGAAACCTGGCAAATCCGCATCAGATAGGCGTCGCCGTAACCGTATTCCGAATCCATGGAACTGCTAGATCTAAATTCAGGGAGACTTTATTATTATGAGTTCTATCATCAGATTTTATCCTCGCCATTCAATTGTAGAGTTACTATTGCACGCGTAGTGCAATGTGCACAACTCGCTGCAGAATCGATCAACGATCGTCGCCCCCTTTCTTCTTCCTCGACAAGCCCGACACCGAATCGTCGCCGCCCTTGTGCCCCTATCCTCTAGACCCTATCACCAGCACCGCCTCCACCTCCTGAAGCTATTCCCCACCACCTCCCACCTTATCCCTGCCGCCAGTTCGTCGGCACCAAGTTTCCCCGCTGCGCCGCCCACGGCCATCGTCGCCAAGCTACCACAGAGCCTCCCCTACTCCACCTTCACTACCTCGAAACCTCCTTCGACCACTAATGCTCATGCACCGGCCAATTTGGCCGAAGCGTTACCGAACCACCACTGCCATTGTCCTCTGCTCCGGCCATGCACCACCACCGCTGCCACCCCTTTCTCGAACCACCATGGCCCAAGCAAAACCCAAAAATAGGTTGCTCAGGCCACGGTGAAGGTCACCCCACCACTCGGTGCCACCGCTGACCACAACCGTCGTCGCAATCGCCACTACTGTCATTTTCCTCGCTCGACCACTCTAACAAGCAAGCTCCAGATTGCTTAAAAACAAACTGGGTTGCAAGCTCTTATCGGGCCGCCAAAGCTGGCCCAAAAGGCTTTCGGCCTGGCAAGCCAAGTGGGCTGGGCCAATTCCCTCTATTACTATGTAGCCCAACACTGTTCAAAGCCCACAACTATTCAACCCACTACTGTTTCAGCCAAACCCATTACTATTCCATTCAAACCGTTAGTGAATAGTGCTAAATCTGGTGTTGTTCATCTGAACATGATACTATTCATTACAGGCCCAATAAGACATATAGATATTCATTTCGACCGTTTCGAGCCTGTGAAACTCATTTTCAACTCCGTTTGACCTAATCAAGCACCCAGTAAATTCCATTCGCCACACCACCTTTCTCTTTTATTTCTTTTCGAATTTCTTTAATTCATGTTGTTCCCAGCTCACCTCCTGTTGAGTCCGGATTTATTTATTGGATTTTCTCCCACATTAGAGCCGAAAATTACTGTTCAAGCTACAGAAGGAGATGATCCAGATGCAAGAAGAGTAAGTCCATTCAAGGACTGCAGATATGGAGATAAGTCACATTCATTTGATCATTTTGATCCTCTATTTCATGTACTTATATTATTACTTTCATTATCGTATTTATCCCAATTACTTTAAATATTAAAATAATACATTTGAATACCATGATAATTAGATATATCCTATCACCACACATACAAGCCCACCTATTTCTTGTAGGCTATACTCACCTTGATAAGTTTACATTACATAAAATGATAGCTAAATATTTAGCATTATCACACAATATGTTTGTAAAATCTGGAAGAGAGAGTATTGGCTAGCCGCCAATGGTTTTAGTGGAGAGTTGAGGGTTGAGACCAGGAGGTTGGACAACCCAATAGACTCGATAACAGTGAGTCGAAGTGGGGCCAAGAAGGTGGATAACCACGAGTTAGTTGTGGTCTATCTCCTCACTAGAGACAGGTAAGGATAAGAACCTTGTGCCAAGTAACAGACACAGAAATCGTTTAACCACAGGTTTGGTCATTCTAACTTGGCTTAGTACACTGCTTTTCTGATTGAATATTTACAGGATGAACACCTGCTCTTGTGTGATAGAGCAGCCGTAGTTTTGGGGGTAGGACAGGAGTGAGCTTGAAGGGACACTCACTGGTCTACATAACGGTAAGTATCGTCAGCATCGGGCTGCGAATTTCACTGTTGGCCAGTGATTTCCCGAGGGCTGTATGGTCTAAGAACTTACTGGGTAGAGGCTAGAAAGGTTGAGCAGTGAAAATACCTTGTTATCTCAGCTAAGTCGCACGCTAATGTGTTGCATGTGTATGGCCTGATAACATGAGTTTGAGGTATATTGTGCGTAAAGTTGGGCAACTCTGCATAGTATAAACAAAGGTATTCGAATACGTCGTGCTTCTGGTTAATAAAACTATGTTCATGGGTGATTCCAATACATGAGGTATAAGTAGAGATTTTGAGATGTTAAGATGGTAGTTGCAATTGTTGAGTAAACTTCTGATATTATATAGTATAATTTTAATGTTTTAAATATAAATTGTTTAAACTCAAAAGATGCATCCATATATACCTGATATAGTAAACCCTAAATAATCCATTGAACTCCTGACATGTAGTTAAATAGCTTTCCTATGTGGCTTGTTGAGTACGGTTGTGGACTCAATTTTGCAAAAAATTTATCAGAAGATTGAAGAACACCTTAGAGAATGTGTTAGGTTTACAACCGTACTCAAGCTTTCCTGTGGAAATATTTGGTTCTTTTGAATGTAAGTCAAAGCTTTGGGTTTAATATGCCCATTTTGTTGCTACAAAATAGACCATAATTCAATCAAATTAATACTTTTCAACTATTTATAAGCAGATTTGATTCTATTTCGGTTCGCAATCGAAATCCTGACCGGTTGCACGAAACCGAGTGCACTCTGTTTATAGGGTCGTTACAGCGGACATCTCCGTAAATGCATAACACTTACATATATACACTACTGATTGTTCGGTAGAGTCCAGAACCGCCTTCCTGAGCAGGCACCACCATGCGTCGTTACTCATCAGTCATCACTGCCACCGTATATCAGTGGTGTTGGACCGATCGCCCGATCAAATCTTCGACTGCGCTATCATCAGCTCGGAAGCACCGACACGCCGGCAAGGTGCCGTGTCCGTGTCGGACACCGTGTCGGACACGGACACGGCTCCGACACGGCTCGGATACGTATCCCCGGCGTGTCGGAAATTGCAATCGCGAAAAAAAAAAAACAAAATCCGATACGTATCGGACACATATAAGACACGTATCGGACACTTGGGGCCGATTCAATTCGGCCCAAAACGACTGGCCCAACTATTCACCCCTTGTTAACCTACCTGCTAACTCAATCAGTGTCTCGGTTCTTGGCTACGTTCTTGAATTTCTTTCTTGATCTGTTCGTTGCTTTCTTGGTAGCCTTGAGCGATACTTGGGAATTTATTGCTTAGATTTGTTGCGCAATTGGTCGTGGAGGTTAGATTCTTGTCCTCTAGTTCTTGGGATTTCAATGGACTAATCGAACTCTTTAGGTTGCCGTAGTATCGCAGTGTACAAATCTACGACGAACGAACATATGAAGCTTTAAAAAAAATGGTTAGTTTTTTTGTTAGTTCTCGACTTTTGGGCATGTTTTTTAAAAATAATTCCATTTGTGCTTTTATGTGCTCATTGCATTGTTGGGTTCTTGTTCTGATAAAGATAAGATTACTTTCAATCCGAGTGCAAGAATTAGGATCCCTAGTTCAATAATACATATACTAATATACATATACATATTATTATATATATGCAGCCGTGTCCCCGTATCGCCATTTTTTAGAAAATAGCATATCCCGTATCCGATACGTATCGTATCCGACACGCGTGTCCGTTTCCGTGCATCCTAGATCATCAGTCGTCACTCATGCGGCTGCCGTATCGCCGGTGCTTTCTTGACGAGCCTGCGATGTGCATCGATGGATGGATGGATGGTTTAGGGATGGGGGGCTTGATTTTGCAGGGGTAGACGAGATGTATCTTGCAGGGGAACAATCAAGTGTCGCGTACGTTGGCAGAGGTCAGATGAGATTTAAACTCCGGCGGCAGAGAGGTCCCTGTCCGGCTGTGGTCCGCCAGGGATGGCGCCGGCGTCCTGCTGCAGGTTTAGCATCCATGGCGTTATTCGGTTGGCGTATATGCCTTTTGCATGAAGGATTGGAATTCAGTGGCCAACTGGGCATCTTGTTCGTCAGCGGCACAGAGCAAACTGTACGTAGACACTTGCACGTGTTGACAAAGCCGAGCTTCGTTCACAATGATGGGCTGGGCTGTGTCTGGGCTGAGTCACAAGCCAGCCAAGCCTAATTGATCATTCTTTGTCGGACACGAGAGATCTGATTGGCCCAGGCCCGCCATTTGGGTCAGGTACTCAGGTCCAGTTGACCGACTGTTCAGAACGCCGAGCGTTCGGCGCCGGCGGCGAAGGGAGCGCGCGGGCGATGTCGTGCCGCTCCTGGTGGACGCGCATCCTTCGTGCCGGGCTTGCCGCCGGCGGTGGCCCAGCGTGCCGGTTCGAGCAATACACGGCCGCATCGGCGTACGTACTCGCTCGGTATCGGATGCCGGCGAGGCGGCGACTAGCAAGCTAGCTAGTGTAGGAAAGAGAGGTTGAGACCAGGGCCGGCTCTAGGGGGGGTAGGCAGTGCGACCGCCGGGGGGCCATGGAGCTGGGGCCCAAGACCATATAGGTAATTAGTACATATAGTTTTGTATTTGATATATAATAAGTATTCGATGGCCCATAACAAACCAGCTCAAGCCTGCAAGCCGTAGGTTCTTCTGGTCCTATTCTACGTATCGATCCATCGAGCGGAGCCCCAGGCGGCCAGGCGACGTTTCGTTTTATCGCTGCCGTAGACCGCAGTGCCGCCGCGACACTACCCTGCCCATCGCCATCGACGCGCTACCCTGCCTCAATCCTCACCCGGTGGCCGGCGATCGCCGATCGGCAAGCGGCAAGGCAAGTGGCAAGGACGCCATCCAAATCCAATTTGCTCCTCACGGTATTACGGTAAGCAACAGCAACACCCCAATAGGCCAATAGATTAGTATTTTTCCAATTTAATTATTTGCCTAGGGTTATAAATTTCTAATTCAATGTATTTATTTGAATATGATAGATGTTACCTAAGAAGCATTTGTCGGGTGCTCAGAAAAGAAAAAAAAGAAAACAAGAAGAACAGTTCGTAGAATCGCAGAGGGGTGCTCTACATAAGTTTTTTGCAGTGTCAAGTAAAAGTAATGTCAAGTCACCAAGATCGGGGCATGAACTCATTGCGTAAGTCGATGCCAATGAAGGTGGTATAGTAGAGCAAAATTTAGATCTTGAAGTTGATGCCAATGATCATACTCAGTTCCGGAGGAGATGATATCTTGATCGCACATATTGATGAACAAGAAGATTCGATGTTGACTATTTTTGATCCTAGAACATGGGGATGTCTTGACAATAGCAAAAAGACATCTTAATTGAGAAAGGGCTCAGAGAGAAATGGATCTACAATTCCCTTGTGATCCTAGTGGCGACGTTTTCTT
This sequence comes from Ampelocalamus luodianensis, assembly GCA_036346255.1. Classification (NCBI taxonomy): domain Eukaryota; kingdom Viridiplantae; phylum Streptophyta; class Magnoliopsida; order Poales; family Poaceae; genus Ampelocalamus; species Ampelocalamus luodianensis. The sequence continues at coordinate 12,000,741 of CM070618.1, forward strand.
ATGCTTGCTACTCCAAGAAATTATCTAATGGTGAGTTTGTTGACAGAAAGTGGTTGGTTTATTCTAAACATGTGGACAAAGTTTATTGTTTTGCTTTGCAAGTTGTTCAAATCAAATCGAACAAGGCTTTGTTTGCATCTGATGGAGTAAAGGATTGGAAGCATCTCAGTGAGAAACTCAAAAAACATGAGAACAGTGTGGAGCATTTGACAAACATGAGTACATGGAATGAGACTCGGCTTAGATTAAGCAAAAATCAAACAATTGATGATGAGATGCAACAGGAAATTGCAAAGGAAAAGGAGCGTTGGAGACAGGTCCTGGTAAGAATAGTTTCTACTGTGAAGTTTCTTGCTAAACAAAATCTAGCCTTTCGAGGATCAAACGAGAAAATTTATCAACGTAACAATGGTAATTTTCTAGCCACAGTTGAAATGATTGCTGAGTTTGATCCTGTGATGCAAGAACATATTAGGCGCATTCAAATTAATGAAATTCATCATCATTATCTTGGCCACAATATCCAGAATGAGTTAATTGCTGTTCTTGCTGATGATGTGAAAAAATATATCTTAAAGATTATCAAAGATGCCAAGTATTTCTCCATTATCTTGGATTGTACCCCAGATGTGAGCCATCAAGAACAAATGACACTAATTGTGCGCTGTGTTAATATGTCAAGTACCATTCCAAGAGTAGAGGAATTTTTCTTGGAGTTTTTGCAGGTTGATGACACCTCCGGACTGGGGCTTTTTAATGTTTTGTTGGATGCATTGCGGTCTCTTGATTTGAACATTGATGATGTGAGAGGTCAAGGTATGATAATGGTTCCAATATGAAGGGAAAACATCAAGGTGTGCAGACACGTGTGCTTGAAATTAATCCAAGAGCATTATATATGTCGTGTGCATGTCATAGTCTGAATCTCACTCTTTGTGACATGGCAAAATCTTGCAAGACAGCTATTTCATTCTTCGGTGTTATACAACGGATATACTGTTTGTTTGCACGCTCTACTAAAAGGTGGAAAATTTTGACTGATAATGTTGAGAGGTTTACTGTCAAACCCCTATCTGATACTCGTTGGGAGAGTCGAATAAAGAGTGTGCAACCTATCAGGTATCAAACCCCACAAATAATATCAGCTTTGAAGGAAGTGGAAAGAACTTCTACTGATGACCCAAAAACAGTAAGTGATGCTCAATCATTGGTAACTGCACTTGAGAAATTTGAATTTATAGTTGGTATGGTTATCTGGGATGATATTTTATCTACTATCAACATGGTGAGCAAAAAGTTACAATCTAAGATTGTGTGCTTAGATGCTACTCTCAAACAAATTGAAGGGCTCATCTCATATTTCCAGAAGTACAGAGAAGAAGGTTTTGATGCAAGTATTGAGACTGCAAAATCCATTGCAACTAGTATGGACATAGAGCCAAGATTTTCTACAAAACGTCAAGGTAAAAGAAAGAGACATTTTGATGAACAAAATGATGAAACTGAAGAATAACAACATTCAGCTATAGAATCCTTCAAATATGAGTACTTCCTAGTTATTGTTGATAATGCAATTGCTTCATTGACTAGTCGATTTGAGCAGCTAAAGAAATTTGAGAAAATATTTGGTTTCTTATTCAACTCAGAAAATCTGAAATCCTTGGATGATAATGATCTACGAAAGTGCTGCACTACTTTTGTAGAATCTTTTTCTCATGAAAACAAGTCTGATGTTGATTTGGATGATTTTTTCTCTGAACTAAAAGTGTTGCGAGCATCTTTGCCAGAAGAATTGATGTCAGCAGTTGAGATTCTTCAGTTTGTTAAAGCTGCAGATTGCTATCCAAATGTCTCCATTGCATATCGAATTCTCTTAACTATTCCAAAGGATGAGATCATCACCTAAAGAAGTTTCTCCAAATTGAAACTTTTGAAAATTATTTGAGGTCAACTATGTCACAGAAAGATTGAATGGCTTAGCTATGTGCACCATTGAGAAGGATATTTTGGACGACATTAATCTCGATCATCGTTCTTGAAGATTTTGCATCAAGAAATGCCCATAGACGGTTTTTTACAAGGCAATCAAGCATTACATTTTATTTGAGGTAATTATAATGGTTTCTATTTTCGTGTTTTATTACACTATAGTTATGTTCCATGAACTAAACGTATCTTCGCAAAGTAATTTTTATTCGTACTATATATATACTTTAATATTTATATTAAGAACTAGTTCAACGGGCCCTTATCTTCTTGCTTGCCCAAGGGCCCTTGAAATTATAGAGCCGGCGCTGGTTGAGACGACGGTGGCACGGTGCAAATTTAGTTTGAATCGATTTCAGGTCCACCTGCCACTGTTTCCTCCAAAAGATTTTTTTCCCTAAAAGTATTGCGCATACACGATCCATTCGCGTGGCGTGCCTGCCACGTACATGCATGCAGTACTGAGATACAGAGGTACCGCTCGCTCGCTCGCCTAGTGATCATCACCTGATCAGAATTCACCCACGGCTCGTCTGCCGCCGCTTCTCCACCCACACCGGCGACAACACCGGCGTCGGCCTGAGCCCGAGCCCGAGCCCGACCACCTCCTCCTCCGCCTCCACCTCGTCTCTCACGGCCTCCCCGTCGACCTTCCCTGCTACTATTTCCTCCACCTCCTCCTCACTGTCATCGTCATCGTCGTCGTCCTCCTCCTCCTTCCCCACCACCCTTATCCTCCACACCTTCACGCTCTTGTCCAGCCCGGCACTGTACACCACCATGCTGCCCTCCACCTCCCCGGCCTCGCCGCCGCCCACTGCCAGGCACCGCACCGGCCCGCGGTGCCCCTCGATCACGGCCAGGCACGTGTGCGACGCGCCGTCCTTCCCCTCTCGCCTCCACACGCGCATGGTCGCGTCCTCCGACCCGCTCACCACCACCCGACCGCTGCAGCCGGAAGCCAGGCAGAACACCGCCAGCCGGTGGCCCTTCAGGAACCCGACGTGAACCGGCCGCCCCGCCGTGGCCTCCTTCTCCCACATGTTCACGTAGCCGTCGGAGGAGCCGGCGTAGAGGAAGCACCGGCGGGTGGTGCCGGTCGCGGCATGGCAGAGGGTCAGCGCGTTGACTGGGGACAGCTCGGAGCGGAGCACGATGATCAGGGAGTGCGTGGTGCCGCCGTACACGCGGCGCCACATCTTGACGGTGCCGTCCGCGGAGCCCGTGAAGATGCAGCCGTCGGCCTCGTTGACGAGCATGGCGTTGATGGGCCCGTCGTGGGCGACGAAGGAGTCGACGCAGCTGCCGTCGGAGAGCTTCCATGCCTTCACTGTCTGATCGTGGGAGGCCGTGTAGAGGAGGCCCGCGACGGCGTGGAGCACGAGGCACGACACGGTGTCGCGGTGGTGGTGCGGGCGCTTCTTCGCGAAAGAGAGGAGACCGCCCTTGGCCGGGAGCGTGGCCGCCTTCTTGGCGCGGATGTGGTCGCACACGGCGGCCTCGCACACCGTCCACACCCGGACGTGGTGGTCGCGGCTGTGGGACGTGACGAGCGTGCGGCCGCACGCGGCGAGCGCGGGCACGCGGCCGCGGCCCACGTCGAGGTACCCGCGGTTGAAGCACCCGGGCGCCGCCCACGCGCGGACGCGGCCGCTGTCGGACGCCGTGAACAGCACCCCCAGCGCCACCGAGAGCGCGTGCACGTCGCCGTCCAGCCGGTGCAGCGCCGCAAGGCAGTGGTAGATCGCCGCGGGCGACGGCGGGAGCCGCATCCTGGCGTGCAGCGGCGACTGCACCCACGGCGAGCACCCGCCGCCGCCTCCCCGCAACATCGTCGGCATCTCCGCGCCAGACACCGATGAGAGGCTCAGCCGCGCCGGCTCCGCCGCCTCGCGCGCCGGCGACCGCCCGCCACGACGCGCGTGGTGGTGCACGGGCGTGTGCGCCGGCTGCGCCTTCCGGTCCTCGGCCTCGAAGAAGCTAAAGCTCTTGCGCCGCCCAAACTCCATGACCCTCTCCCACTCACAAGCCGCTCCAACTCACTCCACCAGCTACGATGATACGATCGAATTGAAGCTTCACCAGCCTAGCATCGATCGCACGCTGCCGCGCGGGCGCTAGCTGCTGCTACTACCGCGCCACTTTATTAGAAGCAGACGTATAAACCGATGCGTATGACGATCGAGCCCATGGATGGATGGATGGCGACGGATGTGTGTAGCGCTCGCTCGTACCCGGTACCACGGCGGGGCACCATAACTCGGGGGCGCGCCGAAGTTAAGGAGTTGAGTAAATGGCGGCCTGCCACGTACGTACGTCGGCAAGGGAGTACGTACGTGGATCGTGAAAAGATACGGGGGAAGAGGGAAGATTACGTGCACGTGGTCGCCCACTTTCGCCGGAGATAAGTGCATGGCTTGGCATCGGCGCCGGGGAGTTCCGTGATCCGCCGAGACCTTCCTCACGATCCAACGGCGCCTACGGAGGCCTGTAAGTTTTGGCCTAACGATGGATGCATCGGGTGGAGGCCAGGAGGATCTTGCGAGATCACCCTACAGCTGCTGCCTGCTGCCTGCTGCCTGCTGCCGAACTCTGGGCTCAAGTGTACCTTCTGCGCGTACGGACGGCGACATTGATGTGCGCCCGGCATGCAAGAGTATGTTGTATTTACTGCGGCCTGCAACCGCTTCTGCATATGATACAACCATATATGCAGCAGCAGTTAGCAGCAGCAGCAGCCTGGCTATATGCTAGCTAGCTTGGTGAGTCATTGGCTGGCTACTGGCCATCTATCTAGATGGGGCGATGAATTGATTGACTGGCCACTGGTCAAGGGAAATAGTACTCGTGGTCGTGGGGCAATATGCATTTCTATTTTTTTTTTCTCGAGCGTAATTGCATACTGTTCGTGTGTTAACTCGATCTACCTACAGACAGATCCTTCTGCCTGCAGAACGTACAGGGAGTATATGTATTTATAGTTTTATACATACATACGGTTGTGCTATTGCGACTTGTGAGCTGAGATTTGAAAGAGGAGTAGCTACCTATACACATTTGGCATACGTACTTCATGTAGATCGGTCCAAGCTTGGAATTCATAGATGATCTTGCTAAGAATTTTGGAGGAATTAAAATTCCCGTGAAATTCCTGCAACTAAATAGGAACAAGCTAGCGATGAACGCATGCTGCTAGACTAATCATATGCATGATTATATCTAGACCTGGAACTTGGGCCGTGTTTTTTTTGCCAGCCCAATCGATACAACACAACACGAACGGCTGGGCCTGAAAATACATCCCGTCAAACGGCATGGCCAATTGGGCCATGCTCAGCACGAAAGAGCCCGGCATCCCAGCCTCCCCCCCTGACTCCTGCACGCCGCCTTCGCCTCCTCTCCTCTCGTTGCCCTCTCCCTCTCCCTCGGTCCCTCCTCACGCCGACGCCGCCGCGCCCGCCCTCAATTACTCTCTCTCCCTCCCTTGGTCCCTCCTTCCCTCTCCAACTCTCCATCACTCCCTTGGCACTGGCGGCTGCCCTCACTTCCTCCCTCGGCACCGACGGCGGAGGCGGGCGATGGTGCGTTGCGACGGCCGAGGCGGGCAGCGACGGCTGAGACGGGTGAGCTACAGGTGTCATGTGTCGTGCCCGTGCTGACATGACCCGACAGCGGCACAGCGGGCCGTCGTGTCATGCTGGGCCTCACCGGTTGCTATCTATACCGGCACGGCCCGGCCCGGCGAGCTCTTCATGTCATGCCGCCGTGGCCTGAGGCCCGTCGTGCTCGTGCCGTGCCTGACTCCCACCTCTCATATCCCTGCGTTACCTCTTCGCGACGAATCAAAATTTCCGTTATGTAATTAAACCACCATCATTATTCATCGATGAATACTGATCCATACAGCTTCTGCTGCACCGGCCTGCATGCTGCCCGGCCGCCCGTACGTACGTAGACATGTGTATATGGATTGATCTCGATCGGCGTGCATGCTTAAATCGGATATGCATGCATGTAACCCAAACATTCAATTGAATGACTGCTCTACTCCGTATTCTGTATTCACTACATGCCGACAAGCAGAAGTGGTCTCTCTCTAGCTGCACAGTACTTCAAACTTCTGCTTTTGTGTAACTGTGAATGTTGCATTGACCAGCAATCCAAGCATGCAGCATCACATCACATCATGTCATTTTCCATTTCAGCTTTTGAATAGAAACCTTGGATCCCCACGGCCGGTGTTGTTCAGCAAAATGTCGAGATAAGCGAGCGGACAGGATTCCGCACAGATCTAGCTAGTCTTCTAAAAGAAGATCGAGCGGTTAATGTAAGAGTTTTGTAGTCCTATTTTAAGGTCAATTTGTATCCGGCACGTCTTCGCGAGCGTACGTGGTATACAACGATGAGTGTTGCCACCCACATTTGGCAGATTTTATGGCGAGATTTGCGGGGGCCAACATGAGAAGATGGAAACCAAATGATCTACCAACTTCTACCAATATCTGGAAATAGGATTGTACATGGAATTAAACTAATGCATGGAAGGAAGCTAGAAGCCGTGCATGCCAACGTACGCACAATGGAGGAGATCAGGCCAAGCTTGGACGGCAAGAAGGCCAATGCGCAGATCGACTATGAGCTTGGCAGTATAGATAGGGACCCAAGGGGTCACGTAGAAGGCGTGCACGACCACCCAACATTTATATTTCACGTGCCTCTATTTTTACTATACCTTAGGAGTAGTTTCTAGCCAGTAGATCCAATCTGCCCCTATGTAATTTGTTGTTGATTAACATTGCTATGCATCAACGTGTTGAGTTATATCGATCGGTTTACGCCTATTTGAGAGTTGCTCTTGCTCGATATTGCTTCACAACGACGTTTTGACTATAAATCGACTTTCGCCTTCGGAATCAGACGATCACCGTCAGTTCGCATCCCCTTTCCGACTTCGGTCAAATCGGCTTGCACGTCTTAATCCACCGTGTGCTTGACCATAAAAACAGTAAGAAAGTTAAGCCGAGACTCACCTGAGCGCTGAGAGGCTGAAAGCCGTTGGCTAATTGCATGCATGGCTTAATATGTAGCTGTACCACTTCTATATACGCCGAACTAGAGATGCTTTAATTAAGCCACTGCTGCTCCAACGGGCCCATTTGAGGCGAGATATATGCGGCGCTTTTCTTGGATCACGCAGAGGCTGTGGGGTTACTTTGCGTTAATAGCCGTGCATGGTAAGTGTTACTGTTGTACTCCCCCGTTTCAAAATACAAGACATATAATTTTTGCCGATTTATTTCAAAATATAAGACGTTCATGTGAATTTATCGATGTTTTTCCTTGCCTATCTTTATTTATCGTATATTCTCTCTTCTACATTTATAAGTAACTCTTTCACGAACTATTTTCTCTCACATTTTCAAGGTATTTATACCATGGTAGCAAGATCATTTTCTCTTGCCTTTCTCTTGGTTTCCCTTGCTTAGTCAAAATACACACATAAAAAAAATTAATGAAGAGAGTAGTACCACGACCAGCCTACCATATACTCACTTGCTACAGTAGCAATGAAAAAGAAACGGGGCTTTAGCTTTAACGGGGAAGTGTTTCTGTCCTCTTGCAAAAGGGCCGGGAGCTAGCTTAATTAATTTAGCCACCATATGTCTCTACATAGCTGATCTACAAGACTATAGACTGTATTTCGATTTTTTTGAGTTGATCTCTTGTGTGAAGATGGTAGAATCACTAATATAATTGTTGTTTTTATAGGAATCAATGTTCGTTTTGTTTGTTTTATGCCTGTCTATCAGGGAAAATGATATAGTCGACATCTATATATTCCTTTTTCCATGTAAAAAAGCCAAAAATTCTCAAGGATGCAATGTGTGGTAGAGATAAACTAGGTACACAAGCTATTGGGCTTAGATTTTTATTTCCAATAAATTAGTCCGTGCTATATGACCTCTAGGTAAAAATTTCCTATCCCCGTGCCTGACGATGGACACATACTCAATTGTTACTTTGTTATTGCAGGTGACAATTAAGAACCATATGTCCGTGGCATATATACCAGAAATTAAAAGAAATTAACCTACATACCAAATTAATAATCTCAAGTCTCAACCACATTATTTCTCTCAAACAGCAAAAAAAAAAAACGTGATTTCAAAATTTTAAGTACAAGTCGATATATCTACTATGAATGCAACACCAATATATCAATCCAGTGGCGAATTTGCTCGTAAGCTGTGGGGTCAAACCATAGCTTTTTTGTAAAACAATCTTATACCATGTAACTTTTAAGCTTTATTATGTATAATTTCAGCTAAATGGACCCTCTAGCATCATGTTAAACTAAAATTGACACCATATATGTAAATTTCTAGCTTCGCCCCCTGTATCAATCCATTGATGTTTGTTTACCTCTCCACCCGCCTAACTAAAAGATAAGCGTGCATGGTTCGGAACATCCGGGCAGTAATTTCGACTTTCCCATATTTACGTGTAACGGCGTGTGCTGCTATCGTTTTTCTCAAATCTAATTTAGCCACGGGACCGGATTTGGGTTCAGCTTTCAATTGTTCCATCCCCGCCTAATGCGATTTAATTTACTCCTTCTCTAATTGTTCGGCAGGCAACAGTAATATGTTTTTTTTTGTTGCTACAATCTGCGTACACCGCAGCTAATATGGGAGGGGCTTACTGTTCATAGAGATCATTGTATCAATTTTACTATTTAACACTAGCAATTTGCACTGTTCACCATTGATATGTGCCATTCTTTGTCGACCGGATGGTAGGGAAGAGATCTAATGCCATAGTGTATATCTCTACCGTAGCTAGTTGCTACGACAGATGCTCCGTTTCCATATATGCATGGCTTGTGGGTTTTGTTGTCAGGGTTGACACGTTTTTCTATAGTTCTTTTTTTCTGTTCTAGTTGGTGCATTTAGTACGTACTATGCACAGCGGGACAAGATTCATTAGGTCAGAAGAGATTTTGTTTTCTTTTTGAACAGTATTTTATTTTAAACAGTGGAACAGAGGTTTTCGAGGCAACAGAAACTACTTGCTCCGTCCCACAATATATGTTCAAGCTCACCTTACGCGTATACAATGAGATGCTAAATCAAAAAAAAAAAAAAAAACTATCATTGAATCATACATATCTCTATTAAATATCATACTAAAAGTATTCATCCACTTTTTTTAGCATTAAAGTAAGGCATAGAGCGGAAATATTATAATAACTATATCTTTCCATAATGAATTTATATTGTGGGACGGCGCTTTTCAAGAAAATAAGCTTATATCGTGGGATGGAAGAGTAATATGTAGTAAAGAGATGAAATCTTATGAACAAGCCCAATCCTGCGTGCATGCACAGGCACCTAATTATAATCAGCACAACTAGCTCCTCTCATGTCTCCGGCTGTCCAGAGCAAGCTAGCTCGCATCGAATGCCTCCTACAGCCATACACCCGGTAGAGGCAGTGAGGCATATAGTTTTTTTTTTCTTATTTAGGCTATCTGACGAGAATTAACCTCTAAATATTACTTTATTTAATTAAAGATCGTACGACCTCCGTGGTCGTAACCTCTAAAGCTAACGACCCCTGTGGTCGTAAGAATTCCAGAACTTACACTATGAGTACCCTGGTCGGATGAGGTCCTGTACCTAATCCCCAACCAAATGACTGCTTGTAAAAGCAATGATTTGGCACTTGAACATGTTCCAAGTATATTCCTTCCGTGTGATGAATGGAACATATGCCTAATTTATTCCATTTCACACGACGTTTCACAGCTCTAAATTACTGACAATAACCACCATATGGTTATGTCTTCCACTGACATCAACTGCACGACGGTTGGTATTTCACCACTGGCACCGATTCTCCTACCAGACGCGACACTTCAAAAGGGCACCTCTTCAAAGAGTAACTGACACGACTTCACCAGTTATTTAAAGGAAGATCAAGGGAGGAGATGAGGACCACAATAAGATCGAGGACAAGACAATTGTATTTCATTTGGAGCTTTAACATAGCAAGCAATACATTCTATATACTTGGGGCTAGTCCACTATCTTGTCGAGGGCACCATTGTAATAGCCAGTTCATAGTAATAAAGAGTAATCCCATTCTTCTTCTAAGAGCTCTTTATCATTTTCTCTATTTTATTTTGTAAGATCGGCGACTCGATCGTCGACACTATCTAAAAACGAAATAGCAAAACTAACTCTCCCTCCTCATGAATGAAATGACAAAAATACCACGTTAAATTGTCGCAAAAAACCACGTGCCCTACTCCCCATCCGCGGCAGGAGACCTGCTGCGCTCCCAGTCTGCGGCAGGCCACCTGCCGTGCTCCTAGTCCACCACAGGATGGCGTGTCGACATAGCAGGTGGCCTGCACACGTCCATGGTATCTTCCTGTCGCGGACTGGAAGCACGACACATGGCTTTTCGTGGCAATTTAGTGCGGTAAGTGTGCCATTCTTATCGTTTCATTCGCGAGAGGATATTTTAGCCAAAACATAACAGCCTTAAATATGTCAAATTCATTGCATGTCTGGAGTTGCCTGAAGACATTACCTTCATTATTTGGGAACACAAAATATTGGACATTGTTTATAGATCAATTCAAGGCCAAAGTGACGCTAGGGAATCCCAATGAATTGTATCAGAATGGTCACTGCATACTAATGACCAAATTTTGGTATTGTCAAAATTTCCGACACATTGGTAGGGTATCTTTACTACTTGAAAAGAATGTAGCGGTGACGAGTGATGCATTCTTCATTCCCTCTCTCGCCCTCTCGATCGTTCCACTACTCGCTCCAATCGCCAACATGTGGGCCTCCACTACTCGATTGATTTTGCCTCCCTTCCCCCGACCCCCGTGACTTCTAGCTAAAAAACACTTTCGTATCAATAAGCCACCTGAACACCCGCCTCCATGTAAATCGCTTCGATCTCAACAGACAAATCTTTACTACTTAAAAAAAATCTTGGTGGTGAGTGATGCGTTCTTTGTTCTCTCGCTCGTCCCCTCGATCGTTCCAATACTCACTCCAATCGCCAACATGTGGGCCTCCACTACTCGATCGATTCCACCTCCCTTCCCCCCGATACCCCTTGGCTTCCAGCTACAAAAATGCTTTCGTATCAATAAGCCACCCGGCACCGTGTAAATCGTTCCGATCTCAACAAACAAATCCTATCAGAACTTGGAGGAGGCACACCAAGTGCGGTAGTGACCAGGCCGAGATCAAGAAGGCATATTAACCACACTGCATAGCTATGACCTCGGTAGCTCGGCGCTTGAGGTTGGGCTGCTGAAGATGAAAGATAGAGGCACAAGGGAAGAGAAAATCGCCTCAACACCTCGGCACGGGGCGCGTGCTTCACGTTGGCATCGGCCGATTGGCGCTACTCGACCGTGGTCCCCTGGAGCAACACGACATGCATCTCCTCCACCTCGGCTTGCATGCTCTGTGTGCTCCAGAGGACGCCCATGCTGTTGGACAGCCCATGGTGGCACTCGCTGGTGCGTATGTGCACATGCATGCGTGTGTCCTTCCGCCTGCCTGTTGCACCCCTGCCAGGCTGCCACTCGGTGGAGTGCTTTGGAAGTGTTATTTATATGTTGATTACATATGCTATTTTTCTATTGTACGTGCACGTTTCATTCACATATACATTTGATTGCATCACAATGACATGCGGTCATGTGGCTAGACTATCATCACCATGTTTTCATTGTCAGTTGAAAGGGCGAGGCTGGTGATTTGGACATCGGCAACGCGGCTAGGGAGGCATTGGCCACATCGTTGGGCCACAAATATTATGTGTTCACTTTAGTGCGGTGGAGCGGGCGTAGCGCATGGCGGTAGAGTCGAAGGTGCAGTGCAAGCATAGCGGCGAAGGTGCTACGCGGGTCGCATCAAAATTTAATCATAAGTACCAAACACAGTAGCGAAGGCGCGAAGTAGGTCAAGGCGAACCTCACCATGACACCCCGATGAGAGTAGATGGACTGGCGTAGGCTAAGCCAAGCGACAGACAACAGCAGCTCAACATGCTGGGGTAATATATATTTTCTCTATAGCAACGCACGGGCATGTAGCTTGTTTTGCTAGAAAGTTCCTAGACCAAACAAATTACTAATCCTTCATTGTGAAGGAAGGAACTAGTTTCTAGTTATATATGAGATATTTTGTAACTGTAAGGATAGGATGCTGTCGTGTGGCAACAATACAATGGCTATGTAACATTGTATATAGGGATGCCCTCCTTGGCTCCCCCTGCATAACTCCCACATGCCATCACAAGTTACCATGCCATGGGGACGTGTAGGGGTGGCACAAGTAGATAAGCGCAGTAGAGATAGGTACCACCAAGAAGAGTGGGAGTCCTGTGTATTAAGCTGTGTAGTAATGAATAAAGAGTCAAGTTATCCTTCACTTGTGTAAGTGTGGTCTCCCCATTAAGTTGTGTACTTCTATTACTTAGTGCTTAGGTTGTAATTTCGAAGAAGGTGTCTCAACCACCAAAATCACAACAGGTCTTGCTTTCTTGAGTACGCGGCTCGGTCGCCTGAAAGCTGGATGGTTGGCTCTGCTGCCTAAAGACACATGGTCGGCATTGCCGCCTACGTATAAACAAAGCACTATGTATTATGAAAGAAATGTTAACCAATAGTATAGTTGGTGTAGCGTAGTAGTATGCCCTCTTAGAGTGGGTATTACGGTCACCTCACCTCAATTCTAACAATATACTGCTACAAAGATAAATATAAAGACAACATTTGGTCATCAAAGTGACTTAAGATCATTTGGTTCAAATCCATTGAAAACCATGTTAAATGTGTGAAATCTTCTAGCAAGAAGTCACAAAGAAGTCGAATATCTTTCCATGTGACCTGGTTGCTTAATGTGTGTATACTATGCAAACCAAAATTTGTACTGAAAAAGAAACACAAGCATTTTATAGCATTTATTCTAAAAAGCTGAGTAGTAATAGCAACCGTGTTCGCCAAGCTCAAATGCAAAATCATGTCATTTAGATAAAAACAGATGCCAATTTGCGCTGGCAAAGCTAATAATATGACTTGCTATTTGTGGACCACCAAAAAAGAAACTAAGTTTAGCTATACATTTGTTTTTTAGGCCCTGTTTGGTACAGCTTCTACTCCCAACTTCTCAATTGATTCTTATGGAGCCATAACAAACACCTTGATTCTCAAAACCACTCGATTCTGATTCTCGCGTGAAGCTATCTCAAAAATACACTAACGAGGAGAAGCAACCTTTCCTTGGATTCTCATGAGAATCCAACTTGATAGAAGAAAAATACCTATTGAAGTTAAGGTTATTTACCCGCCGATGCCATCCACTTACCCCCCGAGTGACCGAGTCCCTCCGCGAGACGCCGACGCTTCGGCTTTCCTCCCGTCCTCTCTCACGACCGAGGTGACCGAGGCGATATCGCCTCCGACCCCGAGCGCCGCCTCCGACCCCGAGCGCGCCGCATCTGGCTCCCGTGTGCACCCCGTCGGTCCTCCATTGCGCCACCGCCAGACCCGGAGTCCACCGCCTGGAGAAGACGCTGACCGCCGACCGAGGAAACCCTAGAGGCCGCCGCCGCTCCCCACCTTCTTCGCCGCCGCCGTTCCCGAGCACCACCGACCGACTCCTGTGAAGGTAGAGCTCTAGATCCGACCGTCCCCCTTGCCCTCCCTACTCCTCCCTTCGTCTCCTTCTTGTTCGCCGGCCGACATCAATGCGTCGCCTCCGTCCCCTGCCCCTTGCCCTCCCTACTCCTCCCTTTGGCTATGATTCTGTGATTGGACATGCTTGATGAATCATGATAAGTTCAAGTATAGTCCAGGAATAATGAATTACTCAATAGAGAAACACAAGATGTTCTTGTTATTTTCCTTTATTAAGCCAAATTTTCTGTGAAACCGACCTAGTTTTGGTGAATCATCCATTATCTCAATCAGAGTGGCAGTTGTTGTAGCTAGAAGAATCTAGTCTAAACTGTCTTAGCTGGACAAAATATGAAAATAACTATATGCTTGGTTAAGTGGTATTTGAATTGTAATTTCATTTCATTCTGCTAAACGAAATGATCATGTACAATCATGTGTAGGGAAACGGGTAGGCTACACTAGCGCAAATTAAAAATTCTACCCGTAAACCAAGATCACTGCAGTTATAGATCACGGTCTTACCACTAGACGCGCAGGTGCGGAAGTTGATGCAGCGCGTCGGGCGATGTAGTCGTACCAAGTTGATGCAAGACGTCGGGCGAGTAGTCGTACTACTTCCCGTCCTCGTCGTGGCGTCCCACGCATGCCTCCTTTCTTGCGGTTCGTCCCAACGCCACGATGCGCGCCTTCAAAGGTATCCACACGTGCGGGAGGAAGCGACGACGCCGGACTACTAGATCCGCGCGAGCGACTAGGGCGTGGGAGGGTGGCGGCCGTGGTTTGGGATGTCACGAAAAACTCAACCCTTAACCAAGGCGCCTCGCCTCCTTTTATAGACGTCCTTATAATGGGCTTCTACGAATAGAGGCCCATTAGGACTCAATGCCCATCTAATTCGGATCCAATCCGAATAGGCTTCACTTCTTAAGTGTGTGACCTATAGGTTCACGTATGTTTAGACATGACGCAAGTACATATACTTGGTCAATAGTTGGTAGCGCCTCTAGCAAGACGTGCCAACTCCTAAACGCACGTAAAGATCATATCGGACGAACCATCACAACGTTATGTACATGCCAATCCCTTTGCCTCACGATATTCTGTCGAGCTCCAAGCTGACCACTCTTTCTCGATCCGTGATCCGAATCCCTTACTAGGTTAACTCTTAACCTTAAGTAGCATGGCCATGCATTTTGGATCCGATCACTCGAGGGCCCAGAGATATCTCTCTCGTAGAGAGGGCAAATCCCATCTCGACCGACCATGCCTCGCAAAGATGCTTCATGACAAACCCGAAAGCTACCTTTATAACTACCCGCCATTCACGAGTAGCGTTTGATAGCCCCTAAGTAGGTCTATTCACATCTCAAGTACATGCGACAATCTCAGGTCTAAGGACAAGGCGTACACATTGTGTAGAGAGAACCATAAGTATAAAAGCTATGTCTCATGTTGGGTCGGTCCAACCCCATGTTCTAAACATGTGTCCACATTATTGGTTTGACATCTCCATGTCTATGACCTGTGAAACATGGTCATCAACCGATACATGTGCTAATCCATCATTCACGTGTGTCCTCACATGAACTCGACTAGGGACAACTTTATAATAACCATACAAGTAAAGAGTTTCACAAACAAGTCACATACTTGTTAATCAACACAAAGGCAATATTTAAGGAACATTTATTAAATCATGGATACAACGAAATATCATCATCAAAATGATTGCCTCTAGGGCATATCTCCAACAGTCTCTCACTTGCACTAGAGTCAATCTAGAAGATATCTAATACCCATAGCTCTTGTGTGCGCCACATGCTTAGGTCAGGAGAGGCTTCACAAAGGATCTCAAACATTCAAATCCGTGTGTATTTTGCATATATTTAAATCTCCTCGATTAAGGATCTCTCGAATGAGATGAAACCGCAGCAGATGTGTTTGTTCTTTTGGTGATTCCTCGGCTCCTTGGCTTGCGCAATGGCCCCACCGTTATCACAAGAAAGATCCGAGGATCGCACGCACTAGGAACCACACCTAGTTCGGTTATGAACTTCCTTATCCAAACACCTTCTTTTGCCGCTTGAAGTCGCAATGTACTCGGCCTCCGTTGTAGAGTCGAATAGCCTCCCGCTTGGAACTCTTCCAACTTACCGCACCACCGCTCAAAAGGAACACAAAACCCGATTGCGATTTGTAATCATCTTTGTCGGTTTGGAAGCTTGCATCGGTGTAACCATTTACAACGAGCTCTTCCTCACCTCCGTAGACTAGGAACACATCCTTAGTTCTTCTCACATACTTGAGGATGTTTTTAACATTGTCAGTGACTCTCACCGATCACCGGTATCTGCTCAGAACACTTAGAGCATAGGAAACATCTGGCGAGTACATATCATAGCATACATGATAGATCCAATGGCGAAACATATGAAATCTTACTCATGCGATCTCGCTCATCAGTTGTCGAAGGACACTGAGTCTTGCCAAGATTTATGCCATGAGACATGGGCAAGAACCCTTTCTTTGCCTCCTCCATGTTGAACTGTTTCAACACTTTGTCAATGTAAGTACTCTGGCTTAATCCTATTAGCCTTTTTGATCTATCTCTATAGATCTTAATACCCAAAATATATGCCGCTTCCCTAAGTCCTTCATTGAGAAACTATTTTTCAGTGAGGTCTTAACGGACTCGAGCATAGGAATATCATTTCCAATCAGTAATATGTCATCTACATATAAGATTAGAAATACGAGTGAGCTCCCACTTGTCTTCTTGTAAACACAAGATTCTTCTTCGTTTTTGATGAAGTCAAACCCTTTGACTACTTCATCAAAACGAATGTTCCAACTCCAAGATGCTTGCTTCAATCCATAAATGGATTTTTGAAGTTTGCATACTTTTTTAGCATTGTTTGGATCGACAAAACCCTCGGGTTGTATCATATACACGTCCTCGGTTAAATTTCCATTAAGGAAAGCCGTTTTGACATCCATCTGCCATATCTCATAGTCGAAATATGCAGCAATAGCTAGAATGATCCGTATTGATTTAAGCATCGCTCTGAAAGTAGAAAGTCTCATCGTAGTCAACTCCTTGAACTTGCCGAAAACCTTTGCGACAAGTCGAGCTTTATGGATATGAACATTTCCATCCATATCAATCTTCCTTTTATAGATCCATTTGCACTCTATGGTTTTAACACCATCAGGCGGGTCAACCAAATTCCAAACTTGATTGTCTCCCATGGATGCTATCTCGGATCTCATGGCACTATGTCATTTCTCGTAGTCCGGTCCATCATTGCTTCCGCATAGGTCGTAGGCTCATCATTGTCTAACAATAACATATCTCGCGCATTGCGAGCCTTTCCGACCTTCGTGGTGGTGGTGCTTCCTTTGCCATGGGTTCCTCAACTTGTTACGCCACATGGGCATCATTCGTCGAGTCTTCCCGATTGGTTCATCTTGAACTTCTTCAAGCCGCACCGTTCTTCCACTTGTCTCCTGTTGAGAAACTCTTTCTCTAGGAAAACACCACTTGAGCGACAAACACTTTGCCCTCTAGTCGGTTGTAGAAGTAATATCCAAAGGTTTCCTTCGGATATCCCACTAAAATGCATTTATCCGACTTGGGTGTGAGCTTGTCCGATCAGTAGTCGCTGACAAACGCCTCACATCCGCAAATCTTTAGAAAAGACAAAGCGTGACTCTTCCCACCCATATCTCATATGGTGTCTTAACTACGGATTTAGACGGTACCTATTAAGTGTGAAAGTCGCTGTTTCTAGAGTGTATCCCCAAAAGGATAATGGTAAATCTGATCGCTCATCATCGATCGAACCATGTCCAACAAGGTCCGACACGCCGCTCGGATACCCGTTTCTTTGAGGCGTTCGGGCGGTGTTAGTGTGGAACAATTCCGCAACTCTTCGATGATTGCTAAATTCATGACTCAAATACTCGCCACCACGATCCGATCGCAGAGCCTTAATTTTCCGCACGTTGATTTTCAACTTCATTCGAACTCTTTGAACTTTTCAAAAGTTTCAGGACTTATGTTTCATTAAGTAGACATAGCCATATCTACTAAAATCATCGCTGAAAGTTATGAAGTAATGAAATCCACCTCTAGCAATCGTGCTCATTGGTCCACATACATCGGTATGTATGATTTCCAACAAGTCCGACGCCTCTCAAAAGAACCTTTGAAAGGTGATTTGGTCATCTTACCAAGCAAACAAGCTTCACATGTCTCGTATGATTCAAAATGAAACGGTTAGAAGACCATCGACATGGAGCTTCTTCATGCGCTTTTCACTTATGTGACCCACACGACAATGCCAAACATAGGTGGGATTCAAATCATTAGGTCGAAGTCTTTTAGCATTTATGTTAAAGATAGGCGCATCATCAAGATTTAAAATAAATAACCCATTCACAATGGGCGCAAAGCCATAAACATTCCATTTTTAGAGATCAAACAACCATTGTCTTTACTTGCAAATGAATAACCATCTCTCATCAAACATGAGGGGATAAAATGTTTCGACTCATACTAAGAACATAATAACAATTATTCAATTCCATAATAAATCTTGAAGGAAGTCAAGTTGCATGGTGCCGACGGTCAACACAACAACCCTTGCTTTATTTCCGACGCGAAAATCAACTTCACCTCTTGCGACTCCTCTACTTCTTATTAGCCCTCGCATCGAGTTGCAAATGTGAGCAACGATCCGGTATCAAATACCCAAGAGTTAATAGGAGAATCTGCGAGAAAAATGTCTAAAACATTTATGACAAGTGTACCATGGGTGGAAGTCTTACTTCCACCTTCTTCTTGCATTCATCGGAATCCATGTACTTCTTGCGCTTTCTCTTCCAAAGGCGCTTTCTTTACAATAGAAGCATCTTGTCTCGCCTCGAGTCTAGCATTAGGCTTAGGCGTTGGCTTCGAGATCATATCTTTAACCTTGCCTTTATTCTCTGCCATGGCTTCTTACCCTTTTCTTGAAGCTAGACTTGTTCGCATGACCATCACATGGCTAGGCACCGCACACTTCTTAATGTCACTCTCTGCTTTGAGCATCCCACAAAGCTCATTAAGGCCCTTATCCGCCCCATGCATATGGTAGTTCAAATGAAATGCCCATAGCTAGGTGGAAGAGACGCTAAAATGAAATCGATTGCCAACTCTTGGCCAATTGGAAAACCAAGTTTATCCAAAGTCCGATCAGAACCAACCATTTTGATCACATGTGGGCCTACGGTGCACCTTCGTTAACTTGCATTCCGAAAAGCCTTAGAGACATTGAACCGTTCAGTCCTGGGCTTGTGTCTGGAACATGTCCTTAAGCCCATAAAGTTCTCCAAAAGTGGCTAGGAATTTAGCATCACGATCCGAAACTATAGTATTAGGCACACCATGCAATCGAACAACTTCACGAAAGAATAAATCAGCAATATTGGCAAGATCATTGCTCTTATGACATGGTATAAAGTGAGCCATCTTAGAAAATCTATCAACAACAACGAATATACTATTGCTCCCCTTCTTTGTTCTAGGCAATCCTAAAGCAAAGTCCATCGAAATATCTTCCCACTAACGCTGAACTGGTAGAGGCATGTATAAACCATGAGGATTAAGTCGTGACTTAGCTCTTTGACATGTAGTGCAATGAGCAACGTAACGCCGACGTCTCGTCTTATCTTTGGCCAAAAGAAATGATCGCAAGTATATCCTCCGCTTTCTTCACGCCAAAGTGTCCCATCACCGCCTCCATGCGTTTCTGTAACAACAACAAACGAACGGAGCTAGCTGGAATGCATAGCTTGTTAGCTCTAAACACAAACCCGTCATTAATGACAAATTTATTTCACGTTTTCCTTCTTTACAATTCAACAATATATCTCAAAATCAGCATCATGCACATATTGCTCTTTAATAGTCTCCAATCCAAAAATTTTGAAGTCAAGTTGTGAAAGCATGGTATATCTCCTAGACAAAGCATCAAGAATAACATTCTCTTTTCCTTCTTGTGTTTTATGACATAAGGAAAAGACTCAATAAATTCAACCCACTTTGCATGTCTACGGTTCAATTTACTTTGACTTGAATATGCTTTAAAGATTCGTGATCGAATGTATAACAAATTCTTTGGGCCATAAATAATGTTGCCATGTTTCCAAAGTTCAAATAGTGCATATAATTCCTTATCATAAGTAGAATAGTTCAAACTAGGCCCACTCAATTTCTCACCAAGTATGCTATAGGTTTACCTTCTTGTAGCAATATGCCACCTAAACCAATTCCGCTAGCATCACATTCTACTTCAAAAGTCTTATTAAAGTCGGGAGTTGGAGTAGTGGTGCATGTGTTAACCTATCTTTCAATGTGGTGAAGGCGTTCTCTGTATGGCGCGCCAAACAAATGGCACGCCCTTCTTGGTGAGCTCATTCAATAGTGCAATGATGGTGCTGAAATCCTTCACGGCGGCGGTAGAATCCAAAGAAGTCCTAAAAGCTTCGTGACTGTGTGACCGTGTTAGAGTCGGCCAACTCGTATTGCTTCAATCTTGGCTTGGTCAACTTCAATTCCTGTGGAGTAACAACATATCCAAGAAACGCGACTCGATCGGTGCAAAGGTGCACTTCTCAAGGTTACCAAATAAACGTGCATCACGTAAGGCATTAAAAACAACACGTAAATGGTCAAGATGTTCCTCTAAGGATTTGCTATATATCAATATATCATCAAAATAAACCACCACAAATCTACCAATGAAAGCACGCAAAACCTCGTTCATTAGTCTCATGAAAGTGCTAGGTGCATTAGTTAATCCAAAAGGCATTACTAACCACTCATATAACCCGAACTTAGTTTTAAATGTTGTTTTCCATTCATCGCCTAATTTCATGCGAATTTGGTGATATCCACTACGCAAATCAACCTTCGAGAAAACAACAGAGCCACTCAATTCATCAAGCATATCATCTAATCTAGGAATAGGATGACGATACCTAATGGTGATATTATTGATTGCTCTACAATCTACACACATGCGCCATGATCCATCTTTCTTATGCACTAAAATGACCGGAACAGCACAAGGACTAAGAGATTCACGCACATACCCTTTAGCAAGCAATTCTTATACTTGGCGCTGAATTTCTTTAGTTTCTTCCGATTGGTCCTATATGGTGCGCGGTTGGGCGATGATGCGCCGGGAATTAAATCAATTTGATGCTCAATCCCTCGAAGTGGTGGCAACCCCGGCGGTATGTCCTTCGGAAAGACATCGTTGTACTCCTGCAAAATGTTAGTGACAACAGGAGGCAAAGAATAATGTGTATCCTCAAATGAAAACAAAGCTTCTTTGCAAACTAATGCATAGCAAATAGAATTACTAGCATCCAGTTCTACCATATCGATTTGGTAGCAAGAAAACTAGCACTTTTCAATTTAATTTCTTTATTCTTCACATGAGTAGATTTAGGTTCTTTCTTTTATGTTGTTGAAGTTCTTTTGCTACAATCTGATTTTCGCTCTTAGCATTCTCCGATTCTTCTCTCTACTAGCTCTAGCAAGTTCATCTTTAACAATTTGTTCAGAGTCATAGGATGCATCACAATTTTCTTTCCTTGAACACGAGAGAGTATTGATTATTCCTACCATGATGCACACAATCGATGATCGTATTGCCAAGGTCGTCCTAATAACAATGAACAAGCTTGCATAGGAACAACATCGCAATCAACATAATCATGGTATGAACCCATAGAAAAGTTTACTCTCACCATTCGTGTTACCTTCAACTTACCACTGTTGTTGAACCATTGAATATGGTATGGGTGGGGATGAGGGTTGGTCGGCAAAGCAAGCTTCTCCACCATATCCATACTCGCCAAATTGTTGCAACTCCCACCATCAATAATTATGCGAATCGAGCGTTCCTTGGCAACACCCTTGATTTGAAACAAATTATGACGTTGATTTTGCTCAGCACGAGAAACTTGAGCACTTAGTACGCGTTGCACTATAATGCTCAAATACTTGTCGGCATCTTCGGCGCCAACAAGTTTCTCCTCATGATCAGATTCGTCATCAAGTCCTGCAGGGTCAGTTGCAAGCATAGCATATGTTTCATCATCAAAATCATTAGCAGAGGAATACCCACCATCATCGCGTATGATCAGTACGCGCTTGTTTGGACAATCCCGCATGATGTGTCCATAGCATTTGCACCGATGGCATTGAATATCCTTAGTTCGTCCTGTCGAAGCAACTGAAGAGAAAGTTTTTGTAGACGCTTGTGGGCTGATTTGGTTGCTTCAGAAACTCGTGGTGCTAAGTTTGAAGTAGCGGGGCGCGACTTGTTGTTGAAGGGTGGCGGTGGGGGTGCACTGATGGCCGGGGTAGTAGATGTGCGTGGTGTCCATGAGTTTGTGCGACCTGCAGAAGAGTTAGATCGTGTCCTCGTCGGCGTCCACGCACTTCACGCTCACTTTGCAAGCAAGATGAAACAATCTAGTAATGGAGTTGTAATCTTTATAGTCAAGGATGTCTTGAATTTCTCGATTCAACCCTCCCAAAAACCTAGCCATTGATGCCTCCTCATTCTCATCTAAACCACAACGCAACATACCAATTTGCATTTCTTGATAGTAGTCTTCCACAGACTTTGTACCTTGTCGTAAGCGTTGCAATTTATTTAACAAATCACGAGCATAATATGAGGGAACAAATCGATGCCGCATAAGCAATTTTAAAGCCTCCCAACTGTTAGGTATGTTATTGGGATGTTGACGGCAATGTTCTTTCCACCAAATAGAAGCAAAATCGGTAAATTCACTAGTAGCAGCCCTTTTATGAACTGAGCAAAAAATAAGAATTCTCCCCCTTTATGAATAAAGTATGAGTTAGGGTGAGAACAACCAAATGAACTCCAAATCAATTTCCCCCTTATTGGTAATTAAACATCAAAAGATCTAAAATAAAGCGAAACCATAAGGGGGTCTTTTCAAATTAGTTTTCCCATATATTAGTATACCAATTTTTAAAACTAAAAGGTTTTCAATAAAAAAATTTCAAAACATTTTAGGAAAACTCCCCCTTACACAAAGGTTCTACTCCTTTGACACACAAAGGATTTCTTCGTCCACTTATCTTTGCTTTTGACACACAAAAGCATTCTTTGTCCAAATATCTCCTTCTTAGCTTTTGACACACAAAAGCATTCTCCCTCATTTTCTTTATGTGTATCCACTTGTAAGGTAATCCTTGAACAATTCTAGTAGATACCACTTGTAGAGATTTCTTGTAGATACCACTTGTTGAAAGATATTCTTTAAACTTTACTTGTGGATACTACGAGTCGACGATGCCACTTGTAAATTTCACTTGTAGATAAAACTTATAAATCCATATGTTGATACCACTTGTGGAAAACATGCGTCAACAGGTCTTGCATTCTCAAGGTGCTTGAACTTCTCTTTTAAAGATCTTCAAAGAAAGCATAGAGAGAAGAGATAGAGAGAAAAACCACTTGAGATAAGATGATACCACTTGATACAATTGAGATATATCTCTTGAAGAGATAAGACTTGAAAAGATATCAGGTATCAGAGAAACCACTTGGATAAGATACCTCTTGAAAAACAATATCAAGAATTTTGAGGTATCGGAGAGACCACATGGATAAGAAGTGATTAGGTATCGGGGAGAGCTTGGTAAGCAAAGAATTGATCGGCATAGAAGGAGTTAGATACCACTTGTGAATGAGAACAAGAGATACCACTTAAAAGATACAACGTGAAGGAGTACGATGATATCAATTGAGAATACCACTTGTAAGGACAAGATGATATCACTTGAAGAGTACCACTTGTAAAAACAAGGATACTACTTGAATCAAACACATATGATTCTCATGCCGATATCAAAGATGATCAAAAAGAGCTACCACTTGAAAGAATACTACTTGTAATGATAAGAATATCACAAGGTGATCAAGATAAGCATTTGAGGGTAGCTTGCAAAGATAGCAAGGATCAATCTTAACTTTGGGAAACAACCACAATAAATTTAGAATTGAAAGAAATTGAGATTGGCTGTTTTGTCAGGATAATCGGTAGTACCGCAGGTCAAATAACGGTAGTACCGGGATCCGGTAGTACCGCAAGAATACTGCCGGTAGTTCTGATTTTCCTGGGACTTCAAAGATTGATCAAGGAATTTTGAAGAGAATTGAAGTTTATGCAAATGATCCCTAGTTTTGAACTCAATTAAATATTTTAAGGATCATTATGCACTAAGGGGACTAATTAATATTCAAGGAATTAGTTTTTATGAATTAGTGTTTTGATTTGCAATTAAAATCAGATTTTCAAGGAAGTTCTCAACAAGAGCCAAATTGAGCAAAAGATGAAATCTATTGCATCCAATTTCATGTATGAGTCATAAATACCATCAAGGACCTATTCATATGAATAATTTAGGCTCAAATGGCTAAACTCACTTAAGTGCTAGAAAGTGACCACTTAGGTCAAACTAGTATTTTGGACGAGTTTCAAAATCAAATAACTTTTGATGAATTGGTCTTTTGAAAATCATTTGAATACGAAAAGTGTTTAGAATAACCAACTCTATGATTTTCCTTTTGAGACGAAGATCAAATTCCTTTTATAATAAATTTTACACAAAAATCTAGTTTATATCAAAAACAAGATTCTATGATCTAGAATTTTGGGTAGAAACTCATTTTCATTTAAAATAGCTTTTTCTTAAGCCAAAACCTTTGGTAAACCTTTGAAATGCATTTGTATATATTTTGCAACTAATTTTTTCAAAGGATATACTTATAATTTCAAATTTTTGACTTTTGGCTTAATGGCTTAATTTTGAAAAATATTATTAGCACTTAATTAATTTGGGCACACATAGGGATGTGATATACATGATCATTACTTAGCACTCCCCCTTAATGTGCCACTACCATCTTGCTCAAGATTTGAATACTCAAGATTAAGCGCAAGAGCAAGAACGACCCTTTTATAAGATTTTTCATGAAATACAACCTACACAAGGTAAAGGGTCTAGATACTTCAATGTAAATACTTGTTACCGAGATAGCATTGGCTCATGATATGATTTAATTATCCTCATACTTGGCTCCAATTTTGACATATGGTGGAATACACCTCTTCATGAATAAGCCAAGTCTCCAATGCCTCTCCAAGTACCTATTAATCATTTAAGCGCATTTTTGGTACCCAATTCTTGGTTGGGTCCATGAATGTTAGTCACAATACTTTTGGGCACCCAAATGGCCTTAGCAATGCATTTATGTGAACTAACAATCTTGGCAAACACATTGTCATTTCTATCCTTCCTAAGCAAATAATTTTCATTATAAAGAGTTGGCTTAGGAGTGATACCTTTCGGACATTCCTTACTAAAATGTCCTTTCTCCCGGCAATTGTAGCAAGTAGGGCTTTTGCTTCCCCTTGATGTCTTCTTATCTTGCTCATTGTCATCTTGCTTCTTACTTGAATGTCTTGCTTTGACATCCTTTTGATTTGGACACACCGAGGCAATGTGTCCAAACTTCTTTCATCCAAAGCACTTGATAATTTTGAATTGATCTCCATTTTGCTTTGGGTGACTCTTCACCTTCTTCTTGGCGGTGAGACCAAGTCCTCTCTTGTCTATTTTCTTGATAGGGCACTTGGAGGCAAAGTGATCATTCTCATTGCAATCAAAGCATTTTATATCCTTGATCTTTTTACTTTCCTCTACAAGATTAGTCTCACAAGACATAGAGGAAATCAAAGCATTTAATTTAGAGCAACAAGGTATATCATTTAAATCATTTACCTTGTTAGGGCACACGGAAGCAATGTGTCCCTTCTCATAACATCCAAAGCATTTGATATTTGAGTATTTCTTTCCTTTTTGATTTGGGATGAACTTCACCTTTTTCATTTCGATGAAGCCAAGTCCTCTCTTGTAATCTTCCTTATTAGGACATTTTGAGGAGAGGTGACCCTTTTGATGACAATCAAAGCACTTGATATTCTTGTTGTGTCTTTGATTGTGTCTCATCTTGCTATTCTCCCTTTTCTTCATGGGAGTGAAGCCGATTCCACTCTTGTCATTTGATCTTTGTTGCTTGCTCAAGATATCATCAAGAGTGGCTTTTCCTTTGTGGCTTCTATCCAAGTCATTTTTCAAATTAGTGACTTGGGCCTTGAGTCTTTTGTTTTCCTCTACAAGATTAGTTTCAACAAGCATAGAGGAAATAGAAGCATTTTCACAAATGCTACAAGGCATATCAGTTAAATCATCACAAGATGTGGATATGCTAACTTTAGATGAATTGCAAGAAATAGGAGCTATGCATGGCAAATCATCTATTAGATTGCATGTTACACCTATATCCATCTTGGAGCTAGTATATTCATTTAGGAGGAGCTTTTCATGTTCATCTTTTAGAACATCATAATTATTTTGAAGCGAGACAAACTCTTTCCTCAAAATTTTGAATCTAGATTTCTCTTCTCCTATATATTCATTAAGCTCTTCTAGCATATCCATCAACTCATCATATGAAGGCTCATAATTATTTACCTCATTTTTACCTTTAGCCATAAAGCAATGATGCGATGTTGATGGAGTTGATGTCTCATCATCGTCGGAGCTAGAAATTGAGCATTCCTCTCCCGACATCCATTCTTGTATGCAATCATCACTTGTGGAAGTGGACATTTCACAATGGCATTGTAATTGTGTCCACATCTCATGAGCATTCTTGAGATCGCATACTTCATTGAACACATCTACACTCAAAGCACTAAATAAAGCGTTAATTGCTTGAGCGTCGAGATGTAAGTATTTCTCTTCCTCAATTGTTGGAGCAAGATGATCTAATGGAGGAGAAAAGCCTACATCTACAATCCGCCATATATTTAGGCCCATGGCCTTAAAATAACATGACATGCGGATTTTTCAATGAGCATAATTTGCGCCAACAAATTGAGGTGTTTCACCGAGGTGCACTATATCACTAGTCGCCATCCTTTACTCTCTAGACGGTTAAGTCTAATAAATGAGAGACCAAGCTCTGATACCACTTGTAAGATCGAGGAGGCCGACTAGAGGGGGGTGAATAGGCGTTTTAAAACTTCTATGCGTTAAAACCGAATTCTAATGCGGAAGCTAAATAACAATTCGGTTTAGCACAATTAAAGCCTAAAGCAACTAGGTTCAACTAAGTTCACTAAGTGCACCAACAATACAAGTCAATAATAAATAGAGCAATTTTAGCAAAGACTTGAAAGCAAATAACCAATGATATAAACAATTAAGTACATAAGATAGCATTCACACAAGTAAGCAATTTAATTCTAGGAATATAAATTGCTATGTAGTAAAGCTAGAATGCAAACCACAATTGACACGGCGATATTTTTCCCGTGGTGATCGAAGACTTGCCGGTCTCCCCTAATCCACGTTGAGGTAAGTTCAACCTTTTGGATCGGCTCCAAACGCGAGGTAACACCTCCAAGGTAAGTCCAAACCACTTGGACCGGTTCCAACCGAACCAACACCTCTAAGTGAGTTCAACCGCTTGAACCGACTCCAACTTGAACTTATCACCTCAATCCACTAGGGTTGCTCTTACTCCGCTCCGGAGATGGCGAGCACCAAGCCACTCACAAATACCGGGCCTTCTCACAAGCTTCACTTGAGAAGATCACCGGACCACGACGCCTCCACGCCGTCTAGGTGTCGGCAAACACCAAGAGTAATAAGCCAAGCCCCTTGCTTGACTCTCACCACGTGCAACGAATGCACAAGCTCAAGTGGATACGAAATCCACCTCTAGATGCAACACATGCAACTAGAGACCCCTCTCCTTGCTCACAAGGTGCAACACATGCACAATTTAGAGGAGAAGCTCACACTAGCTCAAGAGAGTGAAATGGGATGCCAAAGATTGTCTCTCAACCGGCCAAAGGGGTATTTATAGCCCCTACACCAAAAACTAGCCGTTTGGAGACGAAACAGCAAAAAACTAGCCGTTCTGACCATTTATGCGGTCGTATCGCCTCACAAGGGCGGTACAACTGTTCGGGCGGTCATACCGCTCTTTACATGGCGGTCGTACCGCAGCTCAAAATCAGCACTGATTTACACTCGGTAAAAAGTCATAACTTTTGACTCCGATGTCGGAATTGAGTGATCTTGGACTCTATTGAAAGCTTATTCAGTGGGATACACAACCCACCTATTTGATTTGATCTCAAACACATTTTATCAAATCAAAAAGCACAATTCCAAAGAGCCACTACCATGGTCTAAGTCCAAATGATAGCAACAAGCAATCTTAGACCATGCCAAGGGAAGATACATGAATTCCAACAATTTGCAAAACACATTTGCAAACTTAGATCATGCCACAAGGAGTAGGTACATGGACTTCAACCATTTGCAAAACACATTTGCAAAGTATAGTCACATGCTACAAGGATTATCCATGAGTCTCAACTATTTGCAAAACACATTCGCAAATACAGGCAACATGTTAGAGTGAGCTAGAGTAAGTGAGATTGAGTTATCAACGCATGATGAGACTCAAGCTACTAGACAAGACCCTTCTTAATAGTACGGCAACCTACTAGCAATCTGGTCTTCCAACCAAACACCAAGACCGGTAAAAGACTAGGAACACATCCTTAGCCCTAGCTAGTCATACCTTTGCCTTGAGCATCTTCTTGAAGGTTGATGACGCACATCTTCACTTAAAGTCCGGG